>OX328113.1:23074270-24548645 GCA_946811185.2 Hippopus hippopus | reverse complement strand
TCATGCTTTAGTGTACATTTCCAACTCCGAGAGGTGAAAAGATACATCATCCTTTCGTGTACATTTCTCACACTGAGCGGTGAAACGATGTAACATGCTATCGTGTACATTTCCAACCCCGACAGGTGAAAAGATACATCATGCTTTCGTGTAACAACGACCGGAGAAACGACCGGAGAAAAGATACCTCATGTTTTCGTGTAAATTTCCCACGCCGAGCGATGAAACAATACGTTATTATTTCGTGTACATTTCCAACACTGAGCGGTGAAACGATACGTCATGCTTTCGTGTACATTTCCAACACTGAGCAGTGAAACGATACGTCATGCTTTCTTGTACATTTCCAACACCGAGAGGTGAAACAGTACATCATGCTGTCCAGCGTTGGTCACGTGATTTCCAGCACTGTTTAATGCAAAATAAGATTTTTGCTCTGTTATGTTTTCGTATATTTTGCAGTTTTTTATGTATACGGAGATAATTCATTAAGCTGTTCAATAATTAAAATGACAATTTCCAGGCAGTATTATAACCAAACCTACTGTAACTTCAAGGTCCCTTCCCACGAAAAATATCATCGTATCGGAGAGTGTCGATCTAAGATCAGACTGCACGTTCTGTGCAGTCTGATCTTGATCTTCACTGTCCACAAAAGTAAATTGAGTGGCACAAATCAGCCTACGGGATATCGTATGTCGTGCTAAGAGAGATGACCCATTCTCTGATAAATATAAAATGTCGATTTTTTCGAACGTAATACATGTAATACAATTCTACTTTGATGAATTGACGAGACTATAGGTGATAACTTCGAATTAAGGTAGAGGAACGGTTGGTATTACAGATCAGGCTGCACGTTCTGTGCAGTCTTATCTTTATCTTCGACGTACGCCAACTTCGGTTTTGTAACCCAAAGCCAGTAAAGTATTTATTGTTTGTTATGTACGTTAAACATTCTTTTTGATTCATTATTTATTGCACAATGTTTTACAACACCGTTTCTATATATGACACTGTTAATTAAGGTATGATTTATGATACAATGCATAAAAGGGACCTGTGGGCTTTTTTTTTGTGTTCGATCCATAACACAATACCAAATGACAAAATTTTGGATTTGTCCCAATCTAAAGTATTTACAGACTTTTAACTAGGCTAAGTGTGGCTAAAATTGAGGTAATTATCGTTGAAAGGGTGCAAAACCTATACCCACAATGTTTTCAAAAACCTTTCTTTTCTCTCAGGTTCATAAAACTCCGGATTGTGGGGTAAAAGATTAAAGTGTCTTTCACAACTATGTTAACACACACAAACAGATAGAGAATGAAAGCTATAAACAACAGAGACACAGGTGCAGAGACAGAAATATTGAGATCGACAGGAAGATAGAGATAAACAGGGAGACATAGACAGAGGTAGAGCGGGAGACAGAGATAGAGAAAGACAGGGAGACAGAGAAAGACGAGACAGAAAAACAGAGACAGACATAGAACAAGAGATAAACAGGATGACAGAGACAAACAGGGTGACAGAGACACGGATAAACAGAGGAAACATTGGCAAAAAAAACCTTGGAGACAGAGATAAAGAGGCAGAGGTAGAGAGACAGACATAAGAGAAAAAGAGACAGCGATAGACAGAGAAACAGAGTCAGCGATAGGCAAAAGACAGATATAGAGAGACAGAAACATAGACAGAGTTAGACAGTGCGACAGAGATAGACAGTGAGACAGAGATAGACAGTGACACAGAGATAGAGATACATAACCAGAGATAGACAATGAGCCAGAGAAAGACAAAGAGATAAAGACAGAAATAGAAAGGAAAACAGAGACGGGGATAGACAGGGAGACACAGAAAGACTGGGGAAAAAGAGAAAGACATAGAAACATCAATAGAGAGACAGACACAGAGATAGACAAGGAAACAGAGACAGAGATCGAGAGTGAGACAGAGACAGGGAGACAAAGAAAGAGAGACAGAGACAGACAGGGATACAGAGACAGATACGGAGGTATAGATAGAGAGATAGAGAAAGAAAAAGGCAGGGAGACAAATATAGACAGGGAGACAAACAGAAAAAAAAGAGGATTTCGGCGGTACATGAAGATCATACATTTTATTTGTAAACTGTAAATTGCTGATTTCAACAACAGGTATATTCCGATTTACCTTTAGGCTGCTGAGCGCGACTTGATGACCATATGCTGACAGTATAGAACAAGACCAGACTGCACAGAACGTGCAGTCTGATCTTGGATCTACAAGTCCGATAAGGAGATATTTTTACCATTTGGGATTTTACTATCGGCTAGAAAGTTTCATTTAACTTATTTGGCAGTGTACGGATTAAGTATATCACGGCGACAGCTTGCTTATTCATCGGTTTACTGTATTACTTTACTACTAGTATGTTGCTCTGCCGTGCCTGAGGTAAGGACAGTACCTCACGGTGGGGCTTCCCCCCCCCCCATTACCGGAGATCGAACCGGAAATTCCCTATTAAAAAAATCTGCTTTTAACATTAGTTATAACCCCAATCACGTACACCACGTCGACAGCTCGCTTATTCATTGGTTTCCGTTTTGCTTTACAACTAATATGTTCTTTGCCGTGCCTGAAGTAAGGACACTACCACAGGGGCGCCCCCCACCACCACCACCACCATGAGCAGAGGTCGTTCCTTATTAAAAAATCCTGCTTTCACCATAAGGTATACCGCCCCCCCCCCCCCCCATCACGTATATCACGTCGACAGCTCGCTTATTCATTGGTTACTTTCTTGCATTACCCTGTGGTTTTGCCATGCCTTACGTGCGGACACTACCACACAAGCAGCTCGCCCCCCCCCCCCGCCACTCACCCCTCTCACCCCCTCCCCCGCAGCAGTTATCGAATTCAAATTTCCAGGTTAAACTTCTGAGTCACGGGGGAAAAGAAAAGAGGTTATTAAATTTGTTCACATTTTGTGTTTGGATTATCAAACAAACGAAACAATAAAAAGAGAAACGAAATGTGTAGACAACGATTAGACTTCACACACCTGCAGTCTAATCTTGATCGACAGTCTCCACAAGATCCATTCATGGTCAGGAACGGATACTTCAACTCTTTACCACAAAATCCTGGATTTTAACGACTTGGTAAAACATACCTTTTGAAAACATTATGAAAAAAGGAGAAAATGCTGGTAACCAGCATTTTCTCCTTTTTCCACAATGTTTTATGCTCTACTGGAGACGAATCCCATCTTTTGAGCCATATTTAATTTGTCGTCTGCAGATGCTTTCAATTTAGACAATTCTAAAACTTTATCATTTGGTAAGGATTAACTAATTTGGAAAACGTGATATCAACCAGTAGGTGGCATTCAAAGCCCGATTAACTCTTAACCAAAAGACAAATTTTTAAACTGATCCAAATTAGAAACGCTTGCAGACGACAAATTGAATGTAATACAAATTATTTTTGGGGGAAAAAATGTCTTTGAAAGGATGGAAAACATTGTGGGGAAAAAGAAGAAAATGCTGGTTACCAGCATTTTCTCCTTCTTCCCGCAATGTTTTCAAAAATCCTTTTCCTTGGGGGTCGTTAAAACTCGGAATTGTGTTGTAAATAGTTAACCCAAAACCCCAACTGGCATTATTTTGCGAGTATACGAGAGAGAATAATAATAATTCTCGTACTTAATCTACCCTGAGAATTCTGTGAGATACAGAACGTCAAAGTCGCTAAAGCTTCCTGCTCGGCTTAGTGGTAAAGTATAGGACTATAGGCTTGGGTTCGAGCCTCTCCGGAAGCACTAGGCTTTTCTTCGGAGGTTCCTTTAGCAAGACACTTCAGAGCCCAAGTTTAGCACTGGTTAAACCCAGGATGTACATGAATATGTGAGCTGTCGCCGTGATATGGTTTATTATTATGATAGTGTAGAAAGCGGCGTGAAACACCAATCAGTCGATTAATCAATCAATCAATCAATCAAACAAACAATTAATCAATCAATCAATCAATCAAACACACTCGCACCTGAACAGCTTAAAAACGACAATCAAATAAACAATGTGATTAAGGAAAAATAGCCCATGTGGAATTTGCTTCACTTCCCACTCTGTTTTAAGAGGAGTTTTACGGTTGTATGTGGGAAAGTGTTGAAATACATAAGGTGAGAGTATCGGAAGACTAAAACGCGTCACCTCACCGGTTCACAGAGGTCACTATGTGGTACGTTCCGGTCTTGAATGAGTGTGCGTTAATCTTTGGGCTGCTAAGCGCGACTCACTGACGTTTTGCGGACAGTGTAGATCAAGATCAGACTGCACAGAACGTGCAGTCTGATCTTGGATCTACACTGTCCGATAAAGAAATATTTTTTGTCCAGAAAATAAGTTTGAAATAACATTTTTCGAGGTTTTACTATCGGCTTGAAAGTTTCAGTGAACTTATTTCGCAGGATGAAGGTTAGGTTTGGTCGGTTTGTCGGCTAGCTGGTTTTCAACACTACCAAATATCCATCTCTCTTTTCTCTCTCTCTCTCTCTCTCTCCGACAAAGTTTTCTACTACATATCTATTAACTCTTATCCTCATAAATAATTTAAGTGAAACTTTCAAGCCGATAGTAAAAACTCGACTAATGATATTTCAAGTTTATTTTTTGGAGAATAGATATCTCCTTACCAGCCAGTGTAGATCCAAGATCAGACTGCACGTTCTGTGCAGTCTGATCTTGATCTACACTGTCCGCTAAAGGTTAGTGAGTCGCGCTTAGCAGCCAAGGCGTTAACAAAGCTAAATTGATTCTTCAGCCGCATTTGTCGACTTCAAATCAAAAGCGACATTTATATTTATGAATCGTATTTATAAATAAATGAAACTATAATACACGAGTTAATGTCACTTATCATAAGACGCTCTCCCTCTCTCTCTTTCTCTGTCTCGCTCTCCCTCAGCTCTCTCTCTCTCTCTCTCTCTCTCTCTCTCTCTCTCTCTAGCAAGTAAGTCATCACATAATTATGGATCTATAAAATCCATCTTGCATAACAACCGACTGAATCATGAGGCAGAATTGTCCTTAGTCATGCAGAAAATTGACCAATAACAGAAAGTTTCGACTCAGATCAGCCTGCGCGGACTGCGTAGGCTGACATGAGTCGATACTTTTCGCAGATGCATTAAACCCGCTTTTCACAGAGTATGGTTCGTACATGTATATAAGGTACTTCCTTACGTTACAATGTTTCGGACGCTGAAAGTAGGCTGCAATCCACTGAAACTCAGAATTTATTTTCATCTTAACGGCTCGGCTGTTGCGGACGGTATAGATCTAAGATCAGACTGCACGTTCTGTACAGTCTGATCTTGATCTATACCGTCCGCAACAGCCGCTGTTTTTTCACCTATAGCACTGAAAGGGTTACGTATTCAATCCTGACTTCACCATAACTCATACGAACCATTCTCCATGGCAAGGAAAGACCATGTCACGCGATCTTAATGCTTTTCTGAACGGCGACGTGTTTTTTCGACCCCGAAGAAGAAGACCTTAAGAAAATATTGTGAGAGAAGGAGAAAACGCTGGTTACCAGGATTGTCTCCTTCTCCCACAATATTTTCTCTCCATTTCAATGATAAATACCATCATTATAGCAATTTTACATTTTGTTTCTGCAAAAGCTTTCACTTGGTAAAGTCAACAATTATGTCAACCGGGAAAAGAGTTAAAACTCCGATTGCGCATGTCCTTTTCTGTAAAACACGACTTTACCACATTACTACCTGGATTCGGTATTAATGAAATTTTTTAAAGGAGGTTATGCAAAGTTAACAGAGATGTGACCCATTTAGCAACAAGAAGAATACGTGACGTGTCAGTTTCACTATACCTGTAGCTGATCGCTTTAACTCTTTACCAAACGACAAAATTTTGGTCTCGCCCAAACTGAAAGCATTTGCAGATGACAAAATAAATGTAGCTCAAACGATTATTTCTGTCTTTGATAGGCTAGAAAGCAATGTGGGAAAAGGATAAAATGCTCGTAACCAGCATTTTCTCCTTTTCCCACAATGTTTTCAAAAGCTTTCTTCTTCAGGTTGCTAAAACTGAGGATTGTGTGGTAAATGGTTTAGCTGGCTATATGGCCCAACCTAAATATCAATCGCAAACACGGTGCGACAAGAAGAAGATGCTGGAAATCAGGATTTCCTCTTTTTCCTAAAAAATCAACGACGAATCATATCAGACGAATTGGATTGGATTTTTCGTCAGCAAAAGCTTTCAATCTGGACACGTCCAAAATTTTGTCATCTGCTAAAGAGTTTTAAAAAAGTACAATAGTTTTGGTATACGTGCGGCATCTTTTTCCATCATGAAAATGAGCGTCCTTTAAGTAAACTGTGCACTACCTGCTTTTATAGGTAGAAAAAAAAATCGGGTCATTCTAATACATTCTATGTGACGTACACCTTGGATATTCGTGGCGTAAAAGGTAAATATTGGGAAAAAATATGTGATACTCTTCTATAACAGGGTAGGTCTGACGGGTACCGACTCGGCTGAAATAAAGCCTTGAGGGAATTTTAAATACGCGTTCGAACGTAACTGTTTGTAATTATACACGGATTGTACCGGTGGTTACGGACTTTTGAGGTCAGGTAGACTGTAGCAGAACGATTCCTATATATTTTAATTACAATGGACTTTATTTGTGAGTTGTCTCAGAGAAGTACCCGGGATTGGTTTTGAGTTAGCACTCCATATTTTTACAGTGACCTCGTAAAACTTGTGGTAGAATCGATAAATGTAAGGTTTAAACCGAATGCATTGAGTTTGTATAGAAAGACAGAAAGACTATTTTGTTTCAACGTAGTAAAAAGCTTTTTGACATTGGACACAAGGTGTTGAGTGAAATTAATTTTGTTTAAATATCAAGTGTCCAGCGCTCGTTGTTGATCAACGGTCAGTGTGTTATAGAGGATTGTTTAGTCTGCTAAATAAAGGTAACTATGCACGCTTTACTTGCTATTGATTGTAATAAAAGTAATTTTGGGGGTATGAACCCTTTACCGCACAATCCCGAGTTTTAACGGCCCTAAAGTAGAAGTCCTTTTGAAAACATTGTGGGAAAAGTAGAAAATGCTGGTAACCAGCATTTTCTACTTTTCCCACAATGTTTTTTACCCGGTCAAAGAACTACAGTTCATTTGTACCCACTTTCAGATTTGTCTTCTGCAGATGCCTTCCATTTGGAAGATTCTAAATTTTGTCACTTTGGAAAGGGTTAAAAAGGATGTTTTTGATCAAAATTCTTTCACGAAAGCTGGTGTTGATGAATGAAATAAACACGGAGTTTAATTTTTTTAACTATCCGTTTTATCTGGTTCTCGGTTCTTAAAGTTGAGAGAGAGAGAGCAGGGAAGAGAGAGGGAAAAAGAGAGAGATATTCAGATAGGTTGACAGCGGGGTTGGAAAAGGACGTACATGTAGTTGTACAGTAATGGTTGGTTATTTGAATATCTAACAAATGAAACAGAGGTTTTAAGCTGTTACCAAACAATTGCGAGTTATATCAGTCGTAGGGAGGGAGGCTTTTATAAAAATTGCGAAAAAAGGAGGAAATGCTGATAACCAGAAAACGTTTTCTACCCTTTAAAAAAATAAAACAACAATTGCAGCCAAATATGAATTGAATACCTTCGGTTTGGACAAGGCGAAAATTTTCTATAGTTTGGTAAAGCATCATACAAAACGTTGAAAAACAAAAGCCTTTTGTATAAACGCCATTTAACTTTTAACTGCTGTATAAATTACATGAAAATATTACACCACTTGTTAAAACCCCATACATTACGATTTTAGAGATTTCAGCTTCATTTTTGCGTCGAGAAATCTCATCACATCGGACAGTGTAGATCCAAGATCAGACTGCACGTTCTGTGCAGTCTGATCTTGGATCTACACTGTCCGCAAAAGACTATTAGGTCTCGTTTAGAAGGCCGAAAGCGTTGTGATTCCATGACACAGATTTCAAGTGTTTCATTTAATATTTATAAATAAGCTGTAAAGTACATAGGCAATCATCGATCTATTGTCCGTTCGTTTACACATGATTACATCGATGTATGGCCTTACTATAGACAACCTTTAGCCTCTAGCAACAAATCACTTTAGAAAACACTGTGGCAGAGAGAGATATTTATTTGTAAAGAAATAATTCTCCAGTCAAAACGCTATTGTCCACTTAACATTATTAGTTAACATACATGCGTCTGAAAAATGTATACAGGTATTTGTTAACAAACATATGACTGAAAAATGTATATAAGTTAACATACATACGGCTGAAAAATGTGTACTATTTAACATACATACGACTGTAAAATATATGTAAGTTAACTTACATACGAGTAAAAAATGTGCTTAAGTTAACATGCATACGACTGAAAACTGTTCATATACATGAGTTGATATACATACAACTGAAAAATGTATATTAGTTAATATACATACGACTGTAAAATGTAATTTTGGTAAAGATACATACGACTGAAAAATTTATATAAGTTAGCATACATTGGGCTGAAAAAATGTATTTGAGTTAACATACATACGGCTGAAAAATGTATACTGTATCAGTTAACATACATACGACTGAAAAAATGTATATTAGTTAACACACATATGACAGAAAAATGGATATGAATTAACATACATAAGTCTGAAAAATGTACATTTATGTGACTTAACATACATACGACTGAAAAATATATGTTAGTTAACATACATACGACTGAAAAATGAATATAAGTTAACAGACATACGACTGAAAAATGTATATGAATTAACATACACACGGCTGAAAAAATGTACATGTATATGACTAAACATACATACCCCTGAAAGTGTATACCATATTAGTTCACATATATGATACTGTAAAATGAATTTTAGTTAACATGCATACGACTGAAAAATGTATGTTAGTTAACATATGTACGACTAAAAAATGTATATAAGTTGACATAAATAAAACTGAAAAATGTATGTGAGTTAACATACATAAGAGTGAAAAATGTTCATGAGTTAACAAACATAAGAGTGAAAAATGAAAATGTATATTATGAGTTGACATACATTGCTGAAAAATGTATACTGTATTAGTTACATACACATATACAACAGAAAATGTATATAAGTTAACATACATACGACTGAAAAATGCATATGAGTTAACATACATAAGATTAAAAAATGTACATGTATACGACTTAACACACATACAACTGAAAAATGAATAAAAGTTAACATACGACTGAAAATGTATAATGTAACGAACATAAGACTGAAAAATGTATATGAGTTAATATACATAAGACTGAAAAATGTATATGAGGTAATATACATACGGCTAAAACCATTGTTGCGAAAGGAGAAATTGCTCGTTATGAGCAAGTTGTCCTTTCTGCCACAATGTTTTCAGACATGGTCTCCTAAAAAATGTATAAAAACGCTTGAATCATGTGAAAATAGGTTAGCGGGGGAAACTTTATAGTATCTAAAGCAGTTTTTAATTGTTTATCTAACTTGGGTTTTGTCTTAGTCTGTTGAAAATCGATTCTATTTGAACCGGATCGATGTCGAATAATGGCTTCAAGTGAACCGCTTCCTTCATAACGATATACAAATTACGCTTTAAAAAAAAAAATCTTGAAAAAAAAGAAAAATTGTCTGAGAAAGAGCAATTTCCCCCATTTGCATAATGTTTTTTTTTTAATAGTAAGAAGTTGAAAAGCGTTTAAAAAAAATAACTAAATTTACAAAGGAATTGAAAAATGACTTGATTTTGATTGTTTGTTATTCTGGTAATTGTATTTGTTGGTTTTTAACGACATGTTCAACGGTGTTTTAGTTATATCGCGGCTTCAGTTCACCTCGCTATGCTTTCTGGTGATTCGTTTAGCAATAATTGTCAAAGGCTACTTTTCCCGATTAATTTATGCTTTTGAAGCGATACACTTTCACAATACACTTACACATCTGTGAAAGGTATCGACTCATGTCAGTCTGCGCGGCCCGCGCAGGCTGACCAGGGTGGATACTATTTGCTATTGGTGAATTTTCTGCGTATTTAAATACCATTCAACCTCATGATTTCGTTCGTTTTACGATAAAATGGGTCCATTATATCTGACTAATTGCTTGATACAACGCATTACGAAGATTCATTAAACACCTTTTTTTTCCCAGAGCCTTACTCAATTATCTTTGATTTGAATTCGATAACTAAAAGGTTCAGCCGTTAATATTTTGTTTGTTGAAATGTTACGAATAAGATCAGACTACATGGACATGTAGACTTATCTTTGTCGTCTAACCTAAAAAAGGATATTAAAAGTCACAATGGCGAGGATACGGTTTAACATTCTACCCTCAGAAATGTTCGATCCTCACTCTAAGCACTGGGTCTTTCTTGGGGGTGTCCTATGGCAATGGGCTTCAGAACCTCAGCCAAGTACTGGCGAAACCCAGGACATACGTGGAGATATGAACTGTCGCTCATGACGAGCAGTATTTCCTTTTGCCACAATGTTTTCAAAAATTAAAACGAAAAAAAACAGTCATTTGTAGTGAGTTATTAGTTTAGGTACACTACACGATAAAACTTGAGACTAGTCCATATTTAAAGCATTTGCAGCCGACATACATTTGAAAGGGTAGAAAATGTTGTGGGGGAAAAAAAGGCGAAAATACTATTTACCAGCATTAACTCCTTTTTTCAACAACTCTTTCAAAAGCCTTCTCTCTCTGTCATTAAAATTGGGGAATATTTGATAAAGGAGTAGATGGATAATCAATGAGCGATTTTATATGTCTATGTATTTAATCCTTTGTGGTGTCCGTGGTTGTGAGGTAGAGCCTCTGCCACATAACCATAAGGTCCCGAGTTCGATACCCGGGAGCGGGTGTCAACTTTGGGATTTTTCATTGGCCCACACTATCGGCGCGAGTACTGGTGAAGTTCCCAGGAAGCAAAATCGAGAGAGATTAGTATAAGTTGTAAGAAATTGTTTCTCAATCGATGTAAAATAAATATGTTTAAACTAAACTAATCTTTTACCACACAATCCCAAGTTTTAACGACCCTGAGGAAATAGCCTTTTGAAAATCTTGTGGGAAAATGAGAAAATGCTGGTAACCAGCATTTTCTCCTTTTCCCACAAGGTTTTCTACACTTTCATAAACAATTACCGTCATTTCAGCTACACTTAATTTGTCCTCTGCAAGTGTTATTAATTTGAGCAAGACTAAAATTTCATTTTTCGATACAGGGTTAAAATATTTATGAAATTACACGCTTAAGTTGCGTGACGACCTATATCGGTCAAACTTCAATCATCTCTTGGACGAATCGACCAGAGCCGCATTGAAATCTCCACCAACCGTTTTTGAATATTTCCACATGTACTCGTGTATCAGAGTCACGTTCTGTGAAACGATGGCTTTATGTATATGCAAAATATCGACCCACCCAGTGATCGGCAGAACAAAAAAATATAAGAACTAGAATGAATGTTTGCAACATTGATTCTAGTTCTAAAGGCCCCGAGGCGGCCAAAGGTTAACATTCCGGATGTAAAAAAGCTTTTGAATTTAAATCGTGTACCTTTTGAACGTTTGGAAATTATTATGAAAATGACAATTTGCTATTGTATGGTCGCTCCAAGTGTTAGTCGCTGGCAAAAATAAATGAATTTCAAACTCAGCTAATCAGTTAACAAAAGAAAGAGCGACCTGGCAACTTTTGACCTACTTTAAAAAGTATTTTTTTCTGCCAGCGACTAACACTTGCACCCACCGTACAATACCAGGTTGTGATCTTTACAATAATTTCCAAAGTTTTGAATGGTATGATTTAAATCTAAATGCATTAAACACCCCCGTTGTTTACTTTTGGCCGCTATTCGGACTTTAATATCCAGTAGTGTTCTTCCAGTGACTGGAACTTTAACAAATTGTGATTTGACAGATCGTTAGATTTAGCATCATCGCTTTTCTTATGTGGCTTGCAACATGCGAAAAGGGGGCATTCGGACATTTGCGTAAAGTATCCGTCTCGGATCAGCCTGCGCAGTTCGCGCAGGCTAATCCGAGACGGCACTTTACGACTACATTAGATTTTGTGCTACAGTAGACTTGCGCTAAACAAAAAATTACATAAAAACGGAAGGTGTCGTTTCGGATTAGCCTGCGCGGAGTGCGCAGGCTGATTCGAGACGACACTTTACGCAAATGTCCGAATGTCACTTTTCGCGTGTTGCATGCCATATAGAATTTATATATGAGTCATGCTCTGGCAAGAAAAAGGTTTAATGATGCATCTCCGTGATCCATTATACCAAGCAAGTCAATACTTAATCAGAGCTCCAGATAAGAGGGAGTGATAGTATTCTAAATCCATTATTTCTCTTCCAAACCCTATGTTATGGGTACTCATTAGAATCGTCTCGATGAGACGATTCTAATGAGTACCTACAACATAGGGTTTAGTGGAGAATAATTAATATTTTCAATTTTGAAATCAAAATCACCCCCTGGAGCCCTGCGTAATTATGGATTAATAAAATCCGTTTAGTCTAACCTATAATACAATGACTGAAGCCAGAGGTTGAGTGCTTCTTAAACATACAGAGAATTTAAAATCGCAATAAATTTCTACCATGCAAGCCTGAGCGGATTGCGCAGGTTGGCATGGGTCGATTTTTTTTTTTTTTTTTTTTTTGCAGATTCATTTAGCCCCCTTTTCACAGAGCATGACCCATATGTTTGCTATACACGGAAATGTTTATATTTGTGCTGCAATCGGGTCTTTAAATAATTGTGAACAGATAATGTATTCTGTATACATGTGTATTTATCTAAGTAAAAGTTACATTCTGTTCTATTCTATTCTGTCTAATAAATCCCTAGATTTGACACAAAAGGTTTTATGCAAGAGAAAATCCGTTTTAAGTCTTAAAAGAGAGACATTATCAAAGAGAAATAATATCATTAATATCTATGTAATGTTATACTTTATTCAATAGTCCACCCCCATGTCAAGAAATTTGTTTTCTTTTTGTAATTTCGTTGACGTCAAAAAAAGAAAGACTTTTCTTTATACAGTCAGTATTCCCTTTCTCAATCCATTCAGTTGTCTTTTTCTATCTATGTTTAGACCTACTTATCCTTCTATTTCTTTTCTGTATATCTCTTTCCTTTCTCTCTCTCTCTCTCTCTCTCTCTCTCTCTCTCTCTCTCCACTCTCTCTCTGGTAGCGAGTTCGATACCCGGTTGAGGCAAACTTTCCGGCGATTTTTCGCCTCTCACCTCTCATGCATGTGAAAGAGGCAGTCAATGGCTTGGAAAGAAAGTTGTGTCGGTCCTGGTGTGAGAAAGCCAGGAATTACATGCGTAGATGCACTGACCGCCGTGATATGACGTAAGCTGTTAAAACGGCGTTAGATTCTAATAAAAACAAACAAACTCTCTACAAGACTTAGGATTGAACAGTAAATTTAAATGCCGGTGCAAAATTCCAGTCATTGTTTCCATTGACAAATTTGTATTAATCAAAGAGATCTGTCGTAGATAAAACCTTCACCGAAAATGTCTCGCAGAAGGAAGGCTTTTGAAAACACTGTAAGAAAAGGAGAAAATGCTAGTAACCAGCATTTTCTCCTTTTCCCACAGCATTTTCTATCCCATTTAGAGACAGATCCCACCATTGGAGCGAAATTTATAATGTCATCTGCAAATGTTTACAATTTGGACATGTCCAAAATTGTAGTAAAGAGTTCAAAAGTGAAAGGTGCAGTCGTGAATAGAATAATGTTTGATCTTTAACCAAAGATTGAAACTGATATGCTTGAAGCCTTCTTCACAGCTCGTCAAGTCATCTTGAAGACTAACATAAAAGTATATAACTGAATTCCTCAGGGAATGAAAAAAATGAATAAAACACTATGAATTTAACACTATGAATTAAACTCTATGGATGAAATCACTTTATTTTTCGAATACAACAGAGAGAATAATAGAGTGATTTAATGCATTCAGAAATAAAGTCGGTCGAAGTTACCTGTAAAAAGTACTTAAATAAAGTGGAATATCTTTTATTCGAACACAGGTAAAAATAAATTGAAAAAATATATATACTCGAGTTATAACTGTGCGTATAATGAAAAAATAATGATGATAATAACTCGAGACTCGACCAATTTTAAAATCTGAGAGAATATACGACAACTTAATCAAAGGCCTTTGAAACTCCATTTGGAACGACGAATTTTCATTGGTCGATCATCGAACAGTGTTTTTAAAAATAACACACAAGCGCATCTCCTCTATATCGTTTTATATACGCTATAGAGACGATGCGCCAATTGCTATGTTTAGTAACGGTGTCCGATGATCGACCTATAAAAATTTCGTTGTCTGCGCATGTCATATTCTTCGAAGATTCGACCTGTCTGCTATGACGCATCACCCATCCCCGTATACCTGGGAAAAGTAGGGCTTATACCAAAGCTACTAGCCTATTACTCAAGCATGTAGGGGCTGTTTTAATAAGTGGCCGATGCATAGGTTACATGCTAGCCGACCATAGCTGAATGAATCGCACCAGGTAGCGTTTTTTTGAGTAAACGTTTATTTCATTTTTAAATTCAAAGTAACGGTTGTTGTATTGAAAAATAGTCCGGTTCTGTACCCAGAATGCCCAAATTAGATAGATGTGTATTTGTAGAATGCCATCTAGCGGGAGATAATGATAAAAATTTCGGTATTCCGTAATCGACCAATGGAGTTTTAGTTGCCTATGACCTAACCGAGTTGAGTCCATACGGAAACAATTTTATCTCCGGCATTTTCCCCGAAAGTAAGGGTAAACTGTCACCTTTTAATGCCCCTTGAAGTATTACGATTCAAGCAAAGAAAGAGATTTACTGTTCATAAAGGCATGGCTGAAACCGGATCCATGATTTAAAGACTGCGTGCAAAGACGTACATAATTTCTCTATTTCTTGAAATCAGATAAACATGTATAATTGTAATAGACTCAACTAATTTAAGTCACGGTTTCTTTTGTAATTGTGTTCAAATATTAATGTAAAAAGGGGGATAACCATTAGCTCGCTATATAAAGTTAAGGACATCTTGATCCAACAGAAAACACGTCTTTTCGCCAGATTTTTAACCTCTTATGCTGCTTAAGAGTGAGTAAAAACGCTTTTGCGAACAGTGTAGATCAAGATCAGACTGCACAGAACGTGCAGTCTGATCTTCGATCTACACAGCCCGATACTGTGAGATGTTGTTGTTTTTTCCACGTTTGAAATTATAATATTTTACTTTTAAGTTTTAGATGGAAATTTTTATTTAAATTAACTTAAATTTGTTCAAATTTATTTACAGGTAAAACCGAATTTTTCCTCAGTATTTCACAGAAATATTTCACGGATTTGTACAAGACAAGATCAGACTGCACGTTCTGTGAATTCTATTCTTCATCCAATTTTTTTGTAGAAGTGTATTTAACTCTTTACCAAACGACAGGTTTTAAGACTCGTACAAAATGAGAGCATTTGCAGACGACAATTTGAATGTTTCTTAAGGATGGTTTTTGTTTTGGAAAGAGTAGAAAACATTGTGGGAGAAAGGAGAAAATGTTGATTACCAGCATTTTCTCCTTTTTCCCCCAATGTTTTCAAAATGTTTGTTTATCAAGGTAGTTAAAACACGTGATTACTTATTGAAGGATTGATGTGCTAAGGTTTAGGTTTATTACTAGCTCAATAGATATGAGCCTTGCTCTGTTTAGGAGAGAGAGAGAGAGAGAGAGAGAGAGAGAGAGAGAGAGGGGGGGGGACGGTGAGAGAGAGAGGGACGGTGAGAGAGAGAGAAAGAGACGGTGAGAGAGAGATAGAGAGAGAGAGAGAGAGAGAGAAACGGTGGGAGAGAGAGAGAAAGAGAGAGAGAGACGGTGAGAGAGAGAGAGAGACGCAGAGAGAGAGAGAGATGGTGTAGTAGAGAAATGGTGTGATAGAGAGAGACGGTGAGAGAGAGAGAGAGGCCTTGACAAATGCTTTGTTATTTACATTATGCAATGTTGACTATGTACACTTGTACTCGTCCAATAAAATATCTGTCCTGTTCTGTTCTGTCCTGTTCTGTTCTGTTCTGTAAAAAGGTAGTTTTATGCATCTACAAAAAAGTATCGACCCATGTCAGCCTGCCCTGTCCGCACAGGCTGACCTAGGCCGAAACTTTTTGCTATTGTTTAATTTTCTGCGTGTCAAAGGACCATTTTACCTCTGGATTCAGCCGGCTGTTAGACAATATGGATTTTATGATATTGTTTTCTACCCTTTCAAAGACCAATTCCGTCCTTTCAGTCACATCTTATTTGTCGTCTGCAAATGCTTTGAATTTGGACGAGTCTAAAATTTTATCGTTTGGTAAAGAGTTAAAAGATTCCGTTTATAATACCTAGTTAAAGAGTATTATGGTAGCCGATAGTAAACAATGCGTGTGTTAAAATGCATTGAAATTTAAATCATACTATTAGTATGTGGGCATTATTGTTAAGATGACTGTTATTGCACGGTCGGTCCAATTGTTAGTCGCTGGCAGAAACATAAATCTTAAAAACTATGTAAAAAGTTGGCAAATTATTCTATTTGTAGTGTCCATTTTACCTGATTTTAAAATTAATTTTTCTACCAGTGACTAACACTTGGACCAACCGTACAACAAATTATCATCTCATTCTGCATGATAATTTCCATACTTTTCAGGGTATGGTTTAAATTTAAGTGCGTCTCTCTCTGTGTCTCTCTGTGTCTCTCTGTCTCTCTGTCTCTGTCTCTCTCTCTCTCTCTCATTGTCTGTCTGTCTGTCTGTCTGTCTGTCTGTCTGTCTGTCTGTCTGTCTCTCTCTCTCTCTCTCTCTCTCTCTCTCTCTCTCTCTCTCTCTAAAGATTTGTGTGTCAAGTAATCTTTTAAACCAAGAAAAAACTTGGGGGGTTATATAGCCTTTACAGTTTGCGACACAAAAATAGGTGAAAGAATTTCTTTTGTTCGGAATAAATCTTTCATTTCCAACCCCGACTTTAATACCTTTTGTGGTCGGCGTAGATCAAGATCAGACTGCACGTTCAGTGCAGTCTGATCGTAATTGAAACAGTCCACAAACAGTTCACAAACGTGTACAAACTACGCCGCCCAAAAACTGTTGCTATACTTTGATCAAATTATTTTATCATTATACAGTGAAAAATCTACCTGCAGGTATCGAAAAAAGTTGGGATTATAGAGTTGGTAGCGAAGAATTAATGATCACAATAATAAGCGATCTGTTGTTTTGTAATTTCAGTGGTATGTAGATATTTTGGCATTCGATACGATTTTAGCTACGCTGTGTGAAAAGGGGGCTTAATGCATCTGCAAAAAGTATCGACCAATGTCAGCCTGTGCAGTCCGCGCAGGCTGACATGGGTCGAAACTTTTTGCTAGTTTTAAATTTTCTGCTTATCAAAGGACCGTTCTATCTCTAGCTGCACTCGATTGTTAGACTTACTTGATTTATTATTATGTGATAACTTGCTTCGTATAATTCGTCACAGAGATGCATTAAACCCCCTTTTGCCAGAGCATAGCTCTTTTATATTTTGCCTATTCATAATTGTTTACGTAACCTAAATCTCTAGATTTGGGAACCTTCCCTCTGACAAAACGGAGAAGTATAGGTAATTGCGACTGATCTAGCTTTAAAAGGGCATTTAAGCAGATTGCGTTGTGCAAGCTTTTTTTTTAATCTAATTAATGTAGGAAACTCCAGGATTTACCTTTTTTGTACTTCTATTGTAAGAGAAAGATCGTGGGTTCGAGTCCAAATGCAGACATTGTTTTTTTTTTTTGTTTTTTTTCCCGGGGGGGGGGTCGTGGGAGTGTCCCTTGGCAAGATCCGCATGTTTATTGACGAGAAGAGAGATCGTTGTCTGTGCATGTCATATTCTTCGAAGATAGATCTGTCCTCTATTACGCATCACTATCCTGTGTTAATACGCGGTGCGTTAATTGACCGGCTAAAAATAACGCGCGGAAGTGGCTATGAATAATACGTCTTTGGAAAAAAAATCAAGATAGTTTTTCGCTACAAGTTTCTTAAAGATATATTAAATTTGAAATGGCAAAAAATAATTTTCTGAAATACCATTGTTTACTGCAAATTTATGTATTCAGTTTCTAAAAATAGACATGGGGAAAACCGGAATTTGTGCAACCGACTGACAACAGAAATAACGTCCCCACCATGCTGGGCTTATACCGGGACTATTTCCCAAGCTTTTAGGACTTGTGCTTATAAATAATTGGTGCATACATGTAGGTTAAATGCTTGCTAACTTTCCTGGATGAATCATATCAGGTAACGTTTTGGTGAGTAAACGTATATTTTTTCTTTAAAATCTCTGCATCGATTACCGCTTTGAAAAGTAGTCCGGTTTTATACCCACAGTGCCCAAATCAGATTGGTATGTATTTGAAAAATGCCACCTAGCGGAAGATAATGGAAGAGAGATGGCACGTGGATGTCTAAATTTTCGTCGTCTCGCTGCCACGAGTGAAAATATTATCGTTGATGTTTACGAGATGCAATAAATTTCGATCTTTCACCGAAAAAAAAAATATTCTTTTTATTTCATGCTTCTAACCCCCTTTTTTGGGGGGGGAGGGGAACTTACATCAAAATCCAGTACAGTTGTTTTCGGTAATTCCCCGTGGCGTACCCCTTCCGCGTAACTAAGCATCAAAATATTACGTAAAGCGCGAGAAATGTAAGGTAAATTACGTCATGTTTTCATCAGGTTGAATTACACGCGCTAATTACCTAGGTAACTAGTGCGCAGGAACTACTGTCCCGCCTTCAATTGAAGAGTCAGAAAATAAAATCGGTATTTTTCACTAATCGTAACCATGAAATATCGAACAATATTCCACCGTTATTTCCCGATAAAGTACCGAAAAGCATTAAATAAATCTTCTTTTTATATATCAGAAGAAGGTAGTAATAGATTAATTATAAATGTACTTATTACTTTTCCTGTGATTAAACCTTCAAATAATTCTGTGATTTAACGACTCTGTAAAAGAATTTGTTCGGAAAACATTGGTGGAAAAGGAGAAAATGCTGGTAATACCAGCATTTTCCCTTTTTCCCTTAATGTTTTCTACCATTCCAAAGATAAATTCCATCATTTCAGTTACGTTTAATTTGCCGTCAGCAAATGATTTCAATTTGGACAAGTCTAACCTTTTTCTTTTGACAAGTAAAAGGTAGTGACAATCGGTTTATACCGCGGGTCATTTCGTCTGTCTGTTAATACTAGTAATTATGGCTATCTGTCTATAGACTTCGTTCATCCATTCATTTAACCCTTATGCTGCTTAGTACGACTCAAGGACCTTTTGCGGACAGTGCAGATCAAGATCAGACTGCACAGAATGTGCAGTCTGATCTTGGATCTACACTGTCCGATATGGAGGTATCTTTTCCCCCAAAAATAAATTTTAAAAAGAAAAATTTGGGTTTTTAATATCAGTTTGAAAGTTTCATTTTACTTATTTAGCAGGATAAGGGCTAATTAACCTTTATCAAATAATTTCGGGCTTTAACGACCGCGAAGGAGAAAACCTTTGAAAAATATTGTGGGAAAAGGAGAAAATGCTGGTATCCAGCATTTTTCCGTTCATTCCGTTCAGTCAAACAATGCTATGATTCTACCATGTCTAAGAACTTCGGTCTGTTTGTACCACTCTTGAAATTGTTGTCTGCAGATACTTTCAGCTTGGAAGATTTTAACATTCTTCGTTCGGAAAACATTTAACCGTTTACCCGACAACAGAATTTTAGACTTGCTCAGTTTGAAAGCCCTTGCAGACAAATAATTTTGTGCTGCTCAAGTACTGAGATGAATTTTCTACATGTCAAAGGACCGGTCTACCTCATGATTCAGTCGATTGTTAAACAAAGTGGATTTTATGGATCCATAATTATGTGATGACTTTCTCGGTATCGTGCATCATGTAGATGCATCAGACCCCACTTTTTTTACAGAGCATGGCTCATTTTCTGAGGGGTAAATCTTAAAAATTCAGAACTAAGGTCCCATTTGATTGTTTTCCTGCTGGGGTCCCACTGAAATATTTTAACAGGTTACTTGTAGCTAAAACAAAACGATAAGGCATCCAGATTGGTGATAGTGCGCTAGTGCGATGATTGGTTGTGACAAAACACGTGGTGAAAATTTTTATGTTTAAATTGATGATTCATTGTAAACTCGAATTTTAACGGGGTTGGGGGTTATCAGCATTTTTCCAAAAATCAAAAGTCTGCACGTTGCTTGACTAGCCCCTACCTCCACCCTTTACGAAGTGTATTCAGCTCCAAATATAGAAACGGGAGTTCCTTCGAAAATACAATCATTGAAATTCTGACACATTTTATCTTCAGTACAGAAGATAAGCAGAAGGGGAAGATAAAAAGATCAGACTGCACATTCTGTGGACAGTGATGGATCTATGATCTATATCTCCTTATCTGACAGTGTAGATTCAAGATGAGACTACACTTTCTGTGCAGTCTGATCTTGATCTACACTGTTCATAAAAGGTCAGTGAGTACCGCTTAGGAGCGTAAGGGTTAACCCTTAACCCGCTAAATATGTTAAATGAAACTTTCAAGCCGACCATCACAACCTGAATGTTGCTATTTCAAAGTTATTCTTTGGAGAAGAAAAAGGATCTCCTTATCGGACAGTGTAGATCCAAGATCAGACTGCACGTTCTGTGCAGTCTGATCTTGATCTACACTGTCTGCAAAGGATCCTTGAGTCGCGCATAGGAGTGTAAAGGTTAAGAAATGACCCAAAGCGGGCGATTTTCTAACAAATGGTCTGTCTATTGTAAAGATATAGGTCTTGTTATTCAGTCGAAGAATATAATCACATTTAAAATCAGATATTAATGGGTTCGAAGTTCAATTTATTTGAGTATGTAACA
Organism: Hippopus hippopus; assembly: GCA_946811185.2. Classification (NCBI taxonomy): domain Eukaryota; kingdom Metazoa; phylum Mollusca; class Bivalvia; order Cardiida; family Cardiidae; genus Hippopus; species Hippopus hippopus. The sequence goes on along the minus strand of OX328113.1, from coordinate 24,527,551 downwards.
CGTAAACAAGCAACCCTGTGCTTAAATGACCCTTGGGGGAAAAAAGGCTTTCGAAAACATAGTGGAAAAAGGAAAAAAAATGTTGGTATACCAGCATTCCTTCCTCTTTCCACATCTGTATTTTTTTTTTTACCCTATCTCAGGCAAATCTCATTATTTTTGAGCCAGATTTCGATTGTCGTCAACTGCTTTCAATATGAACAAGTTTAAATTTTATCGTTTGGTACAGAGTTATGCTTTAGTCTGTGTCAAAATCTAGTACTGTATTATGTTAATCCATTACTAGAGGACAGATCTTAAGAACTTTTATGTAACATGGCGGTCTGTCAAAGTCCCAGTGCCTGGCAGAAAATTAAAACTAAAGTTAAAGTTGCCAACTTTTGTTCTAGTTACAAGATTCATTTTATGCCAGTTTAGACAGTCTATCAAAGTCCCATTGCCTGAAATAAGAAAAAAAAAAACCACTAGAGTTAAATTCTTGCCAAGTTTTATTCTAGTTAAAAGAATCATTTTTCTGTCAGTTTTGACAGACTGCACTGTAACACATTCTTAGACTCACATTAATATCCATATCTTTAAAGAGGCATTAAATGAGATTTAGACCCATTTTTTCTAGGGGGGAGAAATTTGATATTTTGTATGGAAAACTCATAAAGACGTGACTTTTTACCTTTAAATGGGGGAAAACACACACACACAAACATACAGACAAAACAAAAACTTGCCTCTTCAAAACAGTAGTCGGCGACTCTACTTACTCAAGTATTAAGTCATTGGATGAATTGTCGTGTAAAAATCGTATTTATCCCCTGTTACGCAATCACGTTTACAATGTTACTAACGGGGTAGAAGTTTTACGGTAAAAAGTACAAAAAAATTGGTAATTTCTCGAGGTTTTTTATATCTTTTTCTATCTAGGTTTTGATTTCAAAGCAATCTTTGCTCGCGAATGATAGTCCTATGTTAAGATTTTCTTTAAAAAAAAAAAAAAGCCCTTACGAAACCAAATCTGGTTTAAAACCCCCTTTTAAATCCCTTTTAAATGGTATGAATGATCCCCGAATTGTTTACTTTTAGTCGTTAGTGGGCCTTTAATGAACGGTTGAATATAAATAACGATTTTAGCCCTTAACAAGACATCAAAATAGAGATTTCCAAACTGAAATCATTTGCAGAGAGCAAATTAAATAGTGCTCGAAATATGAATTTTGTCTTTAATAGGATAGAAAACATCGTGGAAAAAAGGGGGGAAAAATGCTGGTTACCAGCATTTTTTCCTTTTCCTACAATGTTTTCAAAAGCTCATTTTCTCAATGTCATTAATCCTTTACCACACAATCCCGAGTTATAACGACCTTGACAGAGAAGGCTTTTGAAAACATTGTGGGAAAAGGAGAAAATGCTGATAACCAGCATTTTCTCCTTTTCCCACTATGTTTTCTAACCTATCAAAATCAGAAATCATCATTTCAGCTACATTCGAATTGTTTTCTGCATATGCTTTTAATTTGGTCGAGTCCAAAATTTTATAGTGTGGTAAAGGTTTAGAAATTGATGATAGCAACATAAATCAATATAAACGGGAAGTTTTGGTATAACGTGATATATGTAACTAGCAAAAAAGGCAAAGTCAGTATATTTTCCTCTTTAAAACACAATCCACATATTCTGACTATCTTAATTTGGAAGGTGAACCCTTTATTGTTCACTTTACTTTTAGACGAAGAATTGAAAAGCTTGAATTATCACAAATATGGAAAACATTATTGGAAAAGGAGCAATTGCTTTTTTTTAATCAATTCCTACTTTTACCACAATGTTTTTCCAAGCTGTTGACTGCAGACTTACAAAAAGTCTAGTTTGTGCGGTATCGGATTTTTGAAAAAAAAAGGTTCTGTTCTATTTTGCTCCTGTTATCATTGTCCGCTAAGTTGACGGGTCGGGATAATTCAGTCGGTTGCTCACAGAGGTTGTGTGTTCGAGACTTGGTTTGACACAAATGTCTGAGGGTGCTCGATGAATAAGTCAAGTCATTCCGTTGCCGTCATATCACCAAATACTAAATGTTAGACTGGTCAATATTAAGAGGATTTGCAAACAAATTACATGTGTTTGAAATGATTGGACATCGACTTTTAAAAGGTAGAAAACAATCTCGGAAAAGGAGGAAAGGCTGGTTGATGGCATTTTCTCCTTCTTCCACATTTTCCCCCAAAAGTCTTTTTTTGCTTAGGGTTGTTAAAGCGAGGGATCTTTTCTTTTTGTGGCGGTATGTTTTAAGAGTTACCTCTTTACCACATAATCTCGACTTTTTTAACGACCCCAAGGAATAAAGCTTATGAAAACATTTTGGGAAATGCTGGTGACCATTATTTTCTACTTTTCCCACCATGTTTTCTACTCTATGAAAAACACATTTCGTGTCTTGAGTTACATTTCTTTCACTTTGGACAAGTCGAAATTTTTTGTCGTTTGGTTAAGATTTAACCCTTTACCACACAATCCCGACTTTTAACGACCCCGAAAAAAGGCCTTTTGAAAACATGGTGTGAAAAGGAGAAAATGCTGGTCACCAGCATTTTCTCCTTTTCCCATCATGTTTTCCACCCTTCCCAAAGCAAAATTCAATTTTTTAGTCAGATTTAAATGTCTGCAAAAGCTTTCAATTTGGACAAGTCTAAAATTTTGTCGTTTTGCTTATTATTATTATTATTCAAAGCAAGCAAACAAAAAATATCTTTCAGGGCTAAAGTACTCGTATCTTGTATCAAGATGAGATATATCAACCAACTACTTGCTTGTATTGATTGAGAAGATCCGTGAGAATCCATCTTGTACTTTTGTAGGTTGAGATTTATTTTTTTGCCACGTCACAAAAATATTGATAAAAATTCTTTTGTTTGGTTGCTATGAGGAAAGATATATTAGTTGAAACTTGAAGTCAATCTTATCAAAAATCTATCGAGGTTTATAAAATGTATGCACAAGTAAAAAGAATAAAAGTATAATTGAACCATGCCCTGGCAAAAGGGAGCTTAATGCATCTACGTGATTCATGATACCAAGCAAGTCATCACATACTTATGGATCCATGACAGCCACGTTTTTAACAACCGACTTAATCATGAGGTAGACTGGTTATTGGACATACAGAAAATTGACCGATAGCGAAAAGGATCGGCCCAGATCAGCCTGCGCGGACTGCGCAGGCTGACCTGGGTCGATACTTTTCGAAGATGCATTAAGCCCCCTTTTCAAAGAGCATGGCTCATATGTATGAGCCACGCTGTGTGAAAAAAGTGGTTTAACGAATCTGCAAAAAGTATCGGCTCGTGTCAGCCTGCGCAGTCCGCGCAGGCTGACATGAATCGATACTTTTTGCAGTTTGTAAATTTTCTGCAAGTCTAAGGACCGTTCTACCTCCAGATTCAGTTGGTTGTTAGACAGAATGGATTTTATAGATTCGTAATTATGTGATGACTTGCTTGGTATAATGCATCGCGGAAATACATTAAACCCCACTTTGCCAGAGCATGGCTCATATATATATATATATATAGAGAGAGAGAGAGAGAGAGAGAGAGAGAGAGAGAGAGAGAGAGACACACACACACACACACACACACACATGAGCTATACTCTGTGAAAAGGGTGTCTTATGTATCTGCAATGAGTATTGATCCATGACATGGGTCGAAACTTTTTGCAGTTTGTAAATTTTTTTGCATTTCAAAGGACCATTCTACCTCACGATTCATGCGCTTGTTAGACAAAAAAGAACAATCACGGATCCATAACTATGTGATAACCTGCTTGGTGTAATATAATGACGGGGATGCAGTAAACCCCCTTTTGCCAGAGCGCAGGTTATAATTAATTTTATCATATTAGCGACAATGTAGGAAAAGGGGAGTTTAAACCCATCTTGGTAATGCGTTGTACCAAGCAAATTGTCGTATAATATGGATCAAAATGTCTGATAAACCGAGTGAATCATGAGGTAGAATGGCACTTCGAAATGCAGAAAATTGACCAAGAGCAAAAAGTTTCGACCCAGGTCAGCCTGCGCGGATTGCGCAGGCTGACGTGGGTCGATACTTTTTGCAGGTACATTAAACCCCCCTTTCTCAGAGCATGGTTATATATTGGTCAGGTTACTCAAACTTTTGTTTACTTTATGCTGGTTATTGATCTTAGAAATAATCTTGTCTTAGTATACAACATATCTGCACGTAACACGTTGGTTGTTTGGTTGCCATGGCGAACACAGTAACCCGAAACTTGATTTTCTGTTTCATTCTTTTTTTTACTTTCTAATTTACAGATAAAAGAATTGGGAGGGAAAAAAAAAGACTGAAATTGAAAGAAATTTACACTCTTCAAAATACCTCATCTCACCGCTGACCATTGTTTCGACGATAGTTATACGGGAACGCAGCCAGTGGCTTGGAAAGAATATTGTGCGGAGCACTGGTGAAAGGAACTCCAGGAAAGCATGGATAGGTGCACTGGCCGCCACGATATAACTGAAATAATGTTGAAAAGGGTGTTAAACTCCCTACAATCAATCAATCGGTCAATCAAAATTCCTCAATTTCTTCATTTTTTCACATTGTTTTTAGAAGATGTCTAATTTTTAGGTATTGTTATAATATTTTTTCGTAATTGTAGGACCAGTGTTTCATTCGGCAAACCTCGGGTGATCCGTTGATCAAGTAAGGTGTAGTTACGGAATCGGCCGACTTGTGACGAGCGGCCTGTGTTTTTGGCCTAACTCTTTCTCCGTGACTTGTCTCTATTGACAGCATTTGCAGACCAAAAATCAAGTCAGCCTCAAACAATAGGATATATCTTTGGAAGGGTAGAAAACATGGTAGGAAAAGTAGAAAATTGCTGGTTATCAGCATTTTCTCCTTTTCCAACAATGTTTGTAAACGCCTCCTTCAATATCGTCGTTAAAACTCGGTTTGAAGACGGCTTTTGACATTATTTCTGGAAAAAGAGAAATCGCTGGTTAACAGCATTATCTCCTTTTCCAACAATGTTTTCAAAAGACTTCTTCCTCAGGGTCGTTAAAACTCGACTGTGTGTTAACCATTTACCAAGCAATCTCGACTTTCAACCAACCATAGAAAGGGTACTTTTGAAGAAAGTGTGGGAAAAGGGGCTAATGCTGGTAACCAGCATTTTCTCCGTTTGCCACCGTTAAATGTTTACAACCATTGCAGAAACTAGTGCCATCATTTGAGCCATATTTAAGGATTACGGTAAATATCGTGTAACATCGACGTTTTCGTAAAAGCTATTCGGCCAATCTCGGCAGCTTCCGTCTTTTAAGGTCTACGGTCCCTAACTCGTCGGTAAACATCGACGTTTTCGTAAAGGTTATTCGGCCAATCTCGGCCACTTCCGTAAATTAATATGAGAGTTAGGGGCCGCATTCGGCACACCTCGGGTGATGGGAGCCATCATATCCCTCGGCTGTAACTGGTGGATTGATATGCACCAGATCGGTACATACCCGGAAATACGCCGGTTAACCGTTCTGAAAATTGTAAGGCTCCTCTTAAAAAAGAAAACTTGAGTTTCAATTTTCTATCGAAACCTTTCTAACTATATTTCAGTTCAGTTGACAAACAGTTCATACATTCATTATTTAACGTGGGTTTATTAATTTCGATTGAAATTTTTACCGACAGATAAACAGATGTGAATAACTTCATCGAGGTTGTTTATGTCGTTGCTAAACGACTGTCAGTGGCGCGCTATATATAGAATCACGTGATTCTCGTTTCAAAATGGAAATCTCCTTGATACGGACGAGGTTAGATGTAGGTACGGAATCGGCCGAGTTGTGACGAGTGTTAGGGGCCGTAGACTCACTAACTCATCGGTTAATATCGTGTAACATCGACGTTTTCGTAAAGGCTATTCGGCCAATCTCGGCAGCTTCCGTCTTTTAGTGTGAGAGTTAGCGGCCGCAGACCTTAAGTTGTCGTCTGCAAATGCTCCCAATTTGGACTATTCTAAGACTTTGTCGTCTGGTAAAGCGCTTACCCTTTTATCAAACGATAAAATCTTTCATTCATCCAGACTGAAAGTATTCACAGAAGACGAATTAGATGGTGCTAAAATGATGATTTACCTGTCTGAGCAGGGTACAAAACATTGTGGGAAAAGGAGAAAATGCTGGGTACCAGCATTTTCTCCTTTTCCCACAATGTTTTCAAACTCCCTCTCTTTCATTGTCGTTAAAACTCAGGATTGTGAGGTAAAGGGTTAAAGAATGAGTCTATAAAGGGTGAAACAAGTCACGTGGGCTCTATAAAAAAGAGATAACCTTTGTCCTGCTAAATAAGTTAAGGTATCCCTACCCTAAAGCGAAACATCTATTTCCTCTGTAATTTTACTATTGAAAATATTATATCATTAAAAAATCATCACTATTGTAGCATCTTAACCGAGCCACTTTTGGAGGTTTTGCCTTCATAGAATTATCCTTTTCAATTCTAAAATCACTCTATCCTCAATTCAAAGGGAGATTATTATTGTCTCCCTTTGCAGAAAAGTAAGATAGGTATGAACAGAAACTTTTTAGATAGGCATTTAAAGAAATTCTGAGCGGTTAAAAGTGTTTAGAATTATTGAATCACTATAAATTCTCAATAATCTAACAACAACAACAAAAAATATGTCATGTTGACTAGAAGCTTCAGGGGAGGAAAGCCTTGATTAAAACTTTCAAGCCGATAGTACTCGTATAAACTCCAGTAATGCTATTTCAGCCTTATTTTTTGGAGAAAAATGTTTCCTCGGACAGTATAGATCAAGATCAGACTGCACGGAACGTGCAGTCTGATATTGGATCTACACTGTCCGCAAAAGGTCAGTGAGTCGCGCTTAGCAACCTAAGGGTTTTAGAAAATGGTTGAGAAATACTGTTTACCAAAAAAAAGAAGGACAGGTCTTTTTTATCCTGTCTGAAATGTATGCATACTTTCATCAGGTGAACTTCGACGGTGTCGTATTTCAAAATTGTGACATAATTTTTCAACCGTAAATAATAACGCATTTCTCCTGCGACGCTTTTTTTCTTAACACGTGCAAAAAGATAGTGTTTTTACGATCCTCATTTGTTTGTTTTGTATGGTGTTCAACTCCGTTTTCAAGATTATTTCAGTCATATCGCGGCGGCCAGTGCACCTATTTATGTTTTACCGGAATTTCGTAAACTTTCTTCTATCAGTATTTTTACCAAGCCACTGGCTGCTTTCCCACATAACCATCGCCCAGCCGTGTAGCTCAGTGGTTAGCGTAACTGACTTTTGACTTGGTGGTTGAGGGTTCGACATCTGGTTGAGGCAAACTTTCTGTCCGGGGACTTTTCACCTCTCACCTCTGATGCATGTGAGAACAGTATTCAGTGACTTGTGAAAAAAAGTTGTGTAAGTACAGGAGTGAGAAAGCCAAGAAACACATGTGTTGGTGCACTGACTGCTAAGATATAACCTGAACGGTAAAAACGGCGTTAAACTCCAATACAAACAAACCACATAACCATCGCGAAACAATGATCAGCTGCGAAAGAGAAATGAATTCTATTGCAATGACCATCATCGGGAAAAGAAGAACATTTTGTTAACCATTTTTTCTTACCCAAAAATGTTTTCTACCCTTTCACACTTCAAGTTTTTGACTAATTGAACATCATGAGTTTATTGTGGGAAAAGGAGAAAGTTTCAATGGACGAATCGGGATGGTGTCGCCTGTTAAAGGCCCAGTGGCGGCCAAAAAGCAAACAATGCAGGTGTTGAAATGGATTTCAGCTTAATGCATCTCTGTAATGCATTGTCCGAAGCAAGACGTCACACAATTAGGGAGCCATGTATTCCACTTTTTTAAACAACCGACTAAATCATGAGGAAGACTGATCCTTTTGCATGCAGAAAATTGACCGATAGCAAAAAGATTCGGTCCAGGTCAGCCTGCGCGGACTGCGCAGGCGGACCTTGGTCGATACTTTTTGCAGATGCATTAAGCCCCCTTTTCACAGTGCACGGCTCATTTAGATCTAAATCATACCATTCAAAAATGCGGAAATTATTCTAAAGATGACAGTCTATTTTTGTATGATCGGTACAAGTGAAAGTAGCTGGTAGAAAATTTGAATTTCGAAACCAGATAAAAAGTTACAAACTCGCTCTATCTTTTGTGTACTTGACGCTTTGACCGACCTTGCAATAACACGCTGTCATATTCACAATAATTTCCACTCTTTGAAATGGTATGATTTAAATTCAAATGCATTTTAACACCGGCATTGTTCGCTTTTAGCCACTACTGGGCCTTCAAAGAGTTGTTGGTTGCGCAACAAGTCACATATAGGCCCTGTAAAACAGTGAAAACTCTTTTTTTTTTTCGTTTTGTTTTCACTAGCCTGGGTTCCAGTCCGATCATTTTTTTCCCCTTCATATATGGGCGTTACTTTGTCAAAAATGACCCTCGTGAAAGGAAAAAATGATCGGGCTGGAACCCAGGCTAGTGAAAAATAGACGGACGGGAAAAAAGGATTGATTGATTGATTGTATGGTGTTTAACGCCTTTTTAACATTGTTTCAGTTATATCACGGCGGCTAGTGCACCTATCAATGCTTTCCTGGAGTCTCTTTTACCAGTAGTCCGCACAATTGTCTTCCCAAGCCACTGGCTGCTTTCCCACATAACCATCGTCGAGACAATGGTCAGCAGTGGGAGAGGACTGAATCCTGTCGCAATGACTATCATCAGTCCTCGGAAAGAAATTGGTTGAGCCAGGGATCGAACCCACGACCCCCTGTTCTCAAGTCCTGCACGCCACCGATTGAGCTACCGGGCCTCGATGGAAAAGAAAGAGGTGTTGCAAAATATGCCATAAGAGAAGGACAGGTCTTTAATCTAGTTTAAAAATGCATTTCTTCACGTGCATCAGAAACGAATCGTATTTCAAAATTGCTTAACCCCTCCCGAACCAGTCCTTTTTTTAACGATTTTTTGGGAAACGCTTGTGAAAAACATTGTTGTAAAAGGAGAAAATGCTGGTAACCAGCATTTTCTCCTTTTTCCACAATGTTTTCTACCTTTTCGATGCCATATCCCGTCATTGTGTGATGTCCGTTTGTGAGGTAGAGTGTCGGCCATACTGCAACCACCAGCTCACAAGTCATCTCACCGCTGATCATTGATTCGACGATGGTTACTTGGGAAAGCAGTCAGTGGCTTGGAAAGAATATTGTGCGGAGTACTGGTAAAAAGAAACTTCAGGAAAGCATGGATAGGTGCGCTGGCCGCCGCGATATAACTGAAATAATGTTGAAAACGGCGTTAAACACCATACAGTCAATCAATAGGAAATGCCGGTCACCAGCATTATCTCCTTTTTCCACTATGTTTTTAAAAGGCTTCTTCATCGGTGTCGTTAAATCTCGGGATTGTGTGATAAAGGGTTAAAAACTGATCGATTACACACATCGACACGGTATTTCATCATACGCTGGAAAGAGTATCAGTATTTCAAAATACTGGTATAATATTTCAACCGTAAATAGTCATAAAACAACTCAGCGTAGAGTTTTAACTCCGTAGCCAATAGTTCCGCTTTTTAGCGACCCTGAAGAAAACGCCTTTTGAAAACATTGTGGGAAAAGGAGAAAATGCTGGTAACCATGTTTTCTCAGTGTTTGAAAAAAAGAAGAACTCCATTATTTGAGAAATATTTTATTTGTTGTCTGTAAATGCTTCTAAATTAATTTGAATACCTAAAGATCAAGTTACATTGTTAGTTCAGAATAATTGTGGCATGTCCCAGTTTTGGGTTACCTTCAATCCCCAAAACGATAAAGAATGAAATATTTGAGCCGTGCTGTGTGAAAAGAGGACTTAATGCATCTGTAAAACGTATCGACCCATGTCAACCTGCACAGTCCGTGTAGGCTGACATGGGTCGAAACTTTTTGCTTTTCATCAATTTTCTTCACGTCAAAGGACCACTGTGCCTCATAAATGAGACGGTTTTTAGACTAAATGGCGTATAAGGATAGACCACCCTAATGGGATTCGTGTAATACCGCCTTTCATCATACGGATTCGGCTAGGACTCGGGTAATCCGTAATCGATGCGGGGAACCAGCATCTATCGGCCGATCGATTACGGATTACCCGAGTCTTAGCCGAATCCGTACGTTTATCGGCGATGTAAGGTGATGTTACAGGAATCCGCATTAGGGTGCCCTATCCTTAAGGACCTGTACTTATGTGAAGACTTGCATGGTATAATCGATCACGGAAATTTTCGCATGTCATAATCGTCGAAGATTCAACTTGGTCTGTATTTGAAAAATGCCACCTAGCAGAAGATAATGCGGAAAATTTGGGAAAGGGAGATCACTTTGTTACCATAAGCGATTGCTTCTTTTCCAAGTACATGTATAAATTATTGTTTAACCCTTTACCACTCAATACCGAGTTTTAACGACCCTGAGAAAGACGGCTCTAAAAACCATTGTGGGAAAAGAGGTTACCAGTATTTCTCCTGCCACAATATTTCCTCCCATTTCAAAATAAAAATAATCCATCATTTGATTTGTTGTTTGCAAATCGCTCCAAAATGGGCGTGTCCAAAATTTTGTCATCTGATATACATTTTCGAAAATGCCACGTGTTCTAAGGCTACTAGCCAACATTTTCTCCTTTTCTCTCGATATTTCATGCTCTTTCAAGGATAAACTCCTTTTTTAAGCTACATATACTTGTGATATATCGATTTCAATTGCAAAAATGAGTGGAAAATTTTGTCTGGTAAATTAAAGCCTGTCGATACATGAACAAAAACTTATGTATAGATCTAGATCTATTCCATTTTGCAACAGTAATATGTCTTGCAAAATGCCTCCAAATTGCTGTCATAAATTGAACCATTGAAAAGAAGTATTTAAATTGCAGTTATAAAACGGACCGAAGAATACTATAGCAGTTTGTGCTTTGAAATTGGAACCATTTAAGATTCGAGTGGAAATAGAAAAAGTGGTCTGGAGGAATTAGATTTAACTGACAGGAAATTTAGACAGATATATATCTTGCAGTTCGTTTTCTTTTACTATTAATTTACTTAGATATTGAGCCATGCTTTGTGAAAAGGGGGTTTAATGCATCTGCAAAAAGTATCGACCCAGGTCAGGCTGCGCAGTCCGCGCAGGCTGATCTGGGCCGATACTTTTTGCTGTTGGTCAATTTTCTGCGTGTAAAAGGACCATTCTCCCTCAGGATTCCTTTGGTTATGAGACAGAATGGACTTTATGGATCCAAGATTGTATGATGACTTGCTTGGTATCACACATCACGAAGATACATTAAGTCCTCTTTCGCCAGAGCATGGCCTATATACTCTTTACCCTGCAGAACTTTTTTTCTTTTGATTCGTTTTATTACATATTTTTATTTGAATAACAGACATGGTTGTTTTCAGAAAACCCGTAGTCGTAAGGTACTGAAAAGGTGAATACTTCAAGGAAAGTTTTTTTTTTTTCCTTTGAAAAATACGGGGAGGGGTAGGGGGTGGGAGGGAGTGAACACAAAGCCTCTAAGGTGAAAATTTTTGCTGATTATATTTTCAGCCCTCGACAAATTGATTGATTAAATTTATGGTGTTTAGCGCCGTTTTCAACATTATTTTAGTTATATCGCGGCGGCCAGTGCACCTATCCATGCTTTCCTGGGGTTTCTTTGACCAGGACTCCGCAGATTTTTCTTTCCAAGACACTGGCTGCTTTCCCACATAACCATTGTCGAAACAATGGTCAGCGATGAGAGGGGAATGAATCCTGTCGCAATAATTTTCATCAATTCTCGGAGGGAGATTGGCCGAGCCGGGGATCGAGCCCACGACCTCCTGTTGTTAAGTCCTGTACGCTACCGACTGTGCTACCGGGGCTCGGCCAGCCTTCGACAGAAAGGGTGTTTATACATTTTGCGCTAAAAGATATATATCGATAGAAAAATATTAGTCCAATAAATATCAATATTCATGATCAATTCTTTAGCACACATTCTCGACTTTAAACGACCCTGACGGAGAGGGCATTTCACAACATCATGGGAAAAGGAGAAAATGCTGGTATCCAGCATTTTCTCCTTTTCAGTTCCACAATGTTTTCTACCCTTTAAACGCAGATATAATGTTTCGAATAATACTCAGTATTTGTAGTCTAACGATGCTTTCAATTTGGACAGGGCTCAAATATTGTCTTTTGGTAAAGAGTTAACTCTTTAGCAAACAGCAACATTTTAGACTTCTCGAAATTCAAAGCTTTTACAGGCGATAAATTATATGTAAGGTAGAAAACATTTTTTACTATAACACTAAAATATATCTCTGAAGTTGCTTCCCTTAACTCTTTACCAAACAGTCCCTGGTTTTTACGACCCACAGTAAGAAGCCTTCTGAAAACATTGTGGGAAAAGGAGAAAATGCTGGTAACCAGCATTTTCTCCTTTTCCCACAATGTTTTCTACTCTTCTAAAGTCAATTTCAAGTTTTGAGTCACAATTATTTTGTCGTCTGCAAATGCTTTCAATTTGGACAAGTCTAAAATTTTGTCGTTTGGTAAAGAGTTAATCAGCCAAAAATGCAAGGCGAGAGAGAGAGAGAGAGAGAAAAGAGGTGCGGGGCTCGAGTGTGTGTGACTGAATGTAGAATGTAGTAGGGGAGAGAGAAATGGGGTGTTTCTGCAAGTGAGTGTATGAATTAACAGATGTATTTGAATGAAAGTGATAATCGACAGCTTTTCTCCGTCTGAAACACAAATTTAATCATGTTATTCAAATTTACTCTGTATCGACCATCAGCAGGAACCATCATTTGTAACATGTTGTACTATGCACCTGTACAAGATAGACAGTTTGTCTTTTGTTTTTCTAATAAACTTATAAACTTAGGTAACTCAAGTTGTGGAATTCGTCTCTGAAAGGGTAGAGCACACTGTAGGAAAATGAGAATATTTTTGTTACCAGCATTTTCTCCTTTTTACACAATGTTTTATAAAGACTTCTTTCTCAAGATCGTTAAAAATCGGGATTGTGTGGGAAACGGTTAAGAAGAAATCTCTTTAAAAAGCATTGTGTGAAAAGGAGAAATTTCTGATAACCAATAATTTCTCCTTTTTTCCACAATGTTGTCTACCCTTTCAAAGACAAATCCTATCGTAAGAGCCAAATCTTAAAAGTTGCCATGTCGCAGAGTTAACAAAAAGTCGTTGACTAGAACTATGTAAATATATTTCAAATCTTAAATGTGTCGAATAAGTATCATTATTTCTTGTTAGAAAGAAGTTCTTTAATGTTAATGTCAATAACTTATATAGTGCCAACATTTGAGCCATGGTATATGAAAAGGCGGTTTAATGCCTCTGCAAAAAGTATCGACCCAGGTCAGCCTGCGCAGTCTGCGCAGGCTGACCTGGGCCGAAACTTTTTGCTATTGATCAATTTTGTGCTCGTCCAAGGACCAGTTTACCTCATGATTTAGTCGTTTGTTAGACAAAATGGACTTAATGGATCCATGAATGATTATGCGATGACTTGCTTGGTATCATGTATAACGGACATGCGTTAAAACCCCTTTTACTTTTGGTAAATTTACTGCAAGGACCATTCTACGTCATGATTCAGATGGTTATAAGACAAAATGGATATTTTAAGGATCCATAATTATGATGACTTGCTTGGTGTAATGCATCAAGGATATCTATTAAACCCCCTTTTGTTAAAGAACGGTTCATTTATTATTGAGTTCTTACACAATGCTATACTGTTTTAAAACTTCAACCATTGTCTTTTTTTCCTGTGAATAAACCACTTATAGCCCTATATCCTTTACACTTCACCAACTTCAAAATTCTACACTTTTTCCAAATTTATAGCATATACAGACTGTTATTCAAACATGGCTGAAATTATGAGATATGGTTGTGAAAGAACAGAAAACATTGTGGGAAAAAGAGAAAATGCTGATTACCACCAAATTGTCCTTCCCCCCTTTTTTTTCTGAAGTTTTTTTCTCAAGGTCAGTGTCAGTGTATGGTAGAGGGTAATTCCATGTTTTAACGAAGCTGAGAAAGAATGCTTTTTTGAAAACGTTGTGGGAAAAGAAGAAAATGGCGGTGAGTTAGCATTTTGTCCATGACCCACAACTTTTTCTGTCCTCTCAAAGGAAAGTGCCGTCATTTGGATTCTCCACTAGGAAAAATAGATAGACCGAATTTCCCGAAAGTACCGTACTTAAAGACACCCCCAGTCTGGTTTGTACTGCCAGCTTATCTCGAACCGGGATTTCCCGATTACAAATCAGGACCAACACGTTAACTACCATTATCTTCCGTTAGGTGGCATTTTTCAAATACTGAGCTATCTGATTTGGAAATTCTGGGTACAGAAACGGACTACTTTTCAAGACGGTGATCGATACAGCGGATTTCAAAATAAAATAAACGTTTACTCAATATAACACGACCTCGTACGGTTCACCTAGCCATGGTTAGCTAGCATGTAACCTTTGCACCAGTCATTTATATACACAGCCCCCTGTAGGCCTGGGAAAAAGCCCTGGTGCATTTTTTGTTGATAAGTCTGGAAAAACTCTAATGCACAAATTTTGGGTTTCCTTAAATCTATATTTAGAAACTCTATACAAAAATGTGCAGTAAAACAATGGTATTTGTAAAAACTATTTTTCCCGTTTGAAATAATTACATTCTTAAGAAATTTGAAGTGAAAAAAAAGCTAGATTTTTACACAAGTATTGTTTATAGTCATTTTCTCCATTGCTACTTTTTTGGCGACAGAGTGTCAGTTTATACAATGCCTATTAATATCTATCCTGTACAGGATACTGATGAGTCATAGCAGAAAGGTCGAATCTTTGAAGAATATGACATGCGCAGACAACGCTGACCTATTGAACAACGGAGGTCCGGCCGCCCCCCGGATATCGGAAATACACTTTTCAATATTACATGAGAATTTTAACAATTACAAGAAAAAAAAAACAACTTGAAATGTGCAACGTCACGGTACCCATTTGATTGACTGTGTGAAAAGCATTCTTTAGGTTTGGCGCCCTTTGGCTTTCCCTTAAAGCGCTTTGCATATCTATGGGTTGCCTTTGCGGTCAGTGTAGATCAAGATCAGACTGCACAAACGTGCAGTCTGATCTCTGATCTACACTGTCCGCTTTTCTGATACATAACATAACAGTCAAAGGGAACCCTGAACTACAATTATTGGGGTTTTGTTTCTAAACTGTAAATGTCTGTTGAGTTTATTCGGCGCTCCAGGGGGTAATTTAAAGTTCAGAAACGAGTTTGGTTTTTTTTTAAAAAACCTTTACCATACAATGATGACCTTTTAACGACCCTGAGGAAGCATTTTCTCCTTTTCCCACAAAGTTTTCTACCCTATCAAAGGAAAATTGCGTCATTTGAGCCACTATGAAATTGTCGTCTGCAAATGCTTTCAATTTGGATAGGTCTAAAATTTTGCTGTGTGGTAAATGGTTAAAATATTTATCCTCAGAGCGGTAAGAAAACTAGTAGAACTGCCATTTTCAATTTTGGGCAATCACACCCTAGCATTTACCAGCATTTTCTTCTTTTCCCACAATGTATTTACAAGCATTCTGTTCCAGGGTCGTGAAAACTAGGGATTGAGTGGTAAAAATTTAAAAATGTGGGAGTGGAATGTATTCATGTCGGGATTGGCGAATGGCTGATTCGGGTAGACAAGTATTTGATGACCTTATTTCCGGTTGAACTGAGGGGAGAATTTCGTAATTTTTTGGTCGAAATAAAACTTCCTGCTTTTCATTCATTTTTCTAAAAGTCTTTGGTGTGTGTTGACCACGATAAAAAAAAAAAACTCTTAAAAGACTTAAAGGTTAAGTGTGTTTGATTTTATTTTTTAGTGAGAAAATGTGAGTCCTCTTCAGCCCTAGTAATGCTTATTTGACACCTTTTGATCGTATGAACAGTGTTAAATATGTCGCTTTCAACATTATTTCATTAATATCACGACAGCTCACATACATGTATTCACGTATGTGCAAGCTTTCATTAGTGACTGGGCTAGAGCTGTGAGGTGTCCTGCCTAAGGACGTCAGAACGAAAAACTTAATGCTTCAAGTGAGGATCGAACTTGGGAACGCGTAGCCTCCATATTACAAATCCTACACCTTATCACTGAGCCACGATGGACCATATTTGACTTGTGAAATCAGGGTCAGTATTTACCAACCATTCTTAAGAACATTCTTTGTCTTATTCTCCAAAAGTTTCAAAACTTGATAATAACCCAACTTCTGATTGGCTAAACCAAATGGTTTAGCCACTCAAAAATGGTGTTACATTTCTAATTTGAAAAAATTCTGGGGAATAAGACTGAGAACATTTTTAAGAATAGACCGTGTAGTTTCACTTGTCTAGGGACCATTTCTGATATTCAAATGGCTTATTCTATATTTATTTTATCCTTTCAGGTATTATTTAAATTTTTTCCGGTTCTAACACAGTCAAGGTCGTTTCCATGGTGAAGTGCATATCAATGAGCCAAGAGGACAAGTTGCTAGAGGATGCACGAACTCTGCTGCGGCTACTCAAGGACGATGAAGACAGCCTTAACGACGCGGGCAAAAAGCTCGTAAAACAACAACGAGATTATGCAAGACAAGTGTTTGTGTATGAGGTAGATGGCTGGACGCCGTTTCACGCGTTTGTGCTGAAAGGTGCTCGCAAAATGGTGAAACATTGTTTGAGAGCCGGAGTGGACGTAAATTTGACTATGGGGGCACCTGACGGACTTCCTGGATGTTGCTCCGCCCTTCATCTCGCTGCACTTCGAGGTGACGTCAGCATAATAAATATTCTCGTACAATATGGCGCCGAGATCAATCTCAAAGATGATTCGAACAAAAGTCCTGTGATGTACGCTGCAAGCGCTAATAATACTCTGGCAGTGAAAACACTCAAACGCGCAGGCGCGGACATGCGCGGTTGTGAAGAAAGAACTGACGATATGACGTCGTCGCGTATGATGTGCTTTTTACCTTTCGTGTGTGCAGGTGTGAGGAGATAGTGAAACCTGGTGGGCAGACGTGGAATATTTTGTGATCAAATATGCATTGATCAAGAGAAAGGAAAATTAATAAATCGATATTTTGATTGTTTAAAGATAATGAATCGTGAATTATTTCTTTTATATAGGTTTATGGACCACTTCACAAATTCTTTTCTCTGTAAAATCACTTTATTGCCTTAAGATTAACTTTCAAGGGGAAAACAGTGAATTTATTTATATTACATTTGGCATTCAAATAATGAAGATTTTAAACGTAATTTCACGTATATGTTTCCCAATAATGATTAGATCATTTAAATGTCTTTTTCCTTTCTTTTGAGAAATGCATGCATAGTTTGTCACAAAGGAGTGAAATCTACCAAAAAAATTACTTCTAAATAGCATAACTGTGATTTTCATTTTTGTTATTTTCATCGTTATTTATTCGTATATTCATAATGACTCAATATACTTGTACGTACAATCAGCCATGACAATTTTTGTTAGTCGTTGACATAGACATAGCTCTAGATAAGAGGGAGTGATGGTATTCTAAATCTATTATTTCTCTTCCAAACCCTATGTTGTGGGTACTCATTAGAATTGTCTCGATGAGACGATTCTAATGAGTACCCATAACATAGTGTTTAGTGGAGAATAATTAATATTTTCAATTTTGAAATCAAAATCACTCCCTCTGTCTAGGGCTCTGAGCAAATCATCTTTTCATACAGTTGTATTCTTCTACTCCTTCTTAAAATATATATATATATATATATAAGCCATGCTCTGGCAAAAGGGGGCTTAATACATCTCCGTGATGCATTCTACCAAGCAAGACATCACATAATTATGGATCTATAAAATCCATTTTGTAAAACAACCGAGTGAATCACGGGATTCACTAGTCCTTTAACATACAGAAAATTGACCAATAGCAAGAAGTATCGGCCCAGGTCAGCCTGCGCGGACTGCGCAGCCTGACCTGGGTCGATACTTCTTGTAGATGCATAAAGACCGCTTTTCACAGTGCATGGCTCACATGTATTTATATATTCTTTGATCTTTATAATATAAACCTGAAGTAAGCAAGCTCGCAAGGGACATCAAAATGTGCTTGGCCTAAATCTTTACCAAACGATAAAATCTTTTATTTTTCCAAATTGAAAGCATTTGCAGACGACAAATCAAATGTAACTCAAATTGTTGTAATCGTCTGTGAAAGTGTAGAAAACCTTGTGGGATAAGGAGAAAATGCTGTTTACCAGCATTTTTTTCCTTTTCCCACAAGTTTTTCCAAAGGCCTTAGCGTCGTTCCAAAGGCCTTAGCGTCGTTAAAGTTCGGCATTGTGGGGTTTACAAAGAGTTAAGGCAAGTGTTCGCATAATGCAAGTACATTTGAAAATATGTTGTTTCTTTGGGATACTTTTATATACCTGCTTAATACAGGTTGCTTGTTAAATACAGATGGCCTCTGCCACAGGTTGTACTCTATTTTTTCATAGATTTTTCCTCTTTTCTTAATTATTCACTTTTTAGCCCATCCAGCTTGTTAAAAAAGGGACTTAAGTAGGGCTTCTGTGACAGCATGTTTTCTGTTAGCTTGTTAGCTCCGTATCGGACATGATTTTAGAATTGGCCAATTTTAAAGCATTAGCAAGCGTCAAAGTATAGTGGTTAAAATGAAAAAAAAAACTGTTTTTTATGGGGTAAAAAGTATTGCCGGTAAACAAAAAAATTCTTGTTACCAGCGTTTTTTCTTTTTTTCCAAATTTTTTTCAAACACTTTAGTCCATGGGGTCGTATGGTAAACGGCCAATCGAGACTCTGGAGGATACAGATTTCAGCCAATCGCTATGAAACGTTGGCAATATATTTGTCCTCAATATTAGTAAACTTCGTTGAAAGGCTGTCCTACCGGACAGAAATCGAGATATCCAGGTCAAATTTATGCAAAAAAAAAAGGTATTTGAGCTCTCTTAAGGCCACACCTTTTATCTTTCATGAAACTTCGCCCCAATGTATGTCTCTATAATGGCTTGGTACAGATGAAGACTAAGTAATGCTGGCTCAAACGGTCAGCAAAAGGACAAACCAGCCGATCTGGCATGCTATGTTGTCTCTTGATAACTCTTTTCCCATTCGTTCGCTTTCCTAACTTTTTTGAGTAAACAACATCAAATTTAGATAAGATAAGAGAGTTCAGGTGAGTGATATAGGGTCCTCGATGACTCTCTTGTTGGTTACTCCTCTTTCCATTATTGTTTTCATAATCTTTCTTCTCGGGGTCATTAAAGCACGGAATTGTTTGGTAAAGAGTTAATGTATACTCATGAATATTCACGTATTAGGCATGGATACTCATGCCTTCTTGTCATTTAGATAAGCACAATCAGGGTCTGTATTCATCAACCGTTCTTATGATTTTTTTATTATTATTATAGATTTAGAAAGTAACACACCTTCTGATTGGCTTAACCAGGTGGCCAATCAGACGTTGTGTTACTTTCAAATTTAGAAAAATTCTTGAAAATAATACCAAGAATTTGCTGAAGAATGTTTGGTGAATACGGCCTCAGATACTCAACCAATATTATACCTCATAAAAGACGTAAAAATAAAACCAGGATCTAGGATCTACCCTCATACACAGTCCGAGATTTCATGTGATACTAGTACTCTAATCGAGTCGATTTTGTAATCTTATTTACTTGGCTTTGGTTGTCCGCTGAAAAAGTCCTCGATCTACATCTTTTTGTTATTCTTAGGATAAATCAACGAAAATAAAAATCATGGCCTTATTTGGTGATTATAACTGTTCTTGGAAGATCTACCATGTGAGTCATTTCATTTCATGTACTACAAGGAATTTTGCGTTGTTTTGCTTCCATCAATTTTCATCATTGCCATTTTCATGTAATTCAATGAGCATCGTCATATTCATTATCGCTGTCATTGTTTACATCGTCCTTCTTACCTATTTTCGTATCTCCGTTAACACTCCATTCTTCTTACACATGGAAAATATTTGACTTCCGAAATCTTGTCTTTATTTATATAAGTGAACTAAAGGAGCGGCTGTTCCATCAATCAAGACGGATTTTGCTATTTGAACTTTGAAATATAGAATCTAGCTATGATATCAACTTGGTTAGTTTGTTACTATAATTAGACTAGGAAAATTGTCTCGCGCGAGATATTCCGTGTCAATTCATTGGTCCAAGTTACGGGATGGCGTCATGGCGGACCCAATTAAAATCTACATGTTCTTGAATTATTCATGGCAATACGATTTTCTGGGCCCTGTGTCTAACCATATGTAGATCAAGTGTAACAAGACCTATGAACGATGGTTACCGACGTTGTATTTTGTACTGATAATTTATATTATAAGTTGCGCTGTGTGAAAAGGGGACTTAATACATCTGCAAAATGTGTAGACTCATGTCAGCCTGCGCAGTCCGCGCAGGCTGACATGGGTTTTTTTTTGCTTGTCCGATTCGATCAATTGTAAGACTAAACGAATGTTATGGATCCATAATTATGTGATGACTTGCTTGGTATGATGCATCACGGAGATGCATAAAGCCCCCTTTCGCCAGAACATAGCTCAACTATTTTCTTTGTCCTGTTCTGCCTTGACAGCTGAAACATTCCAAACATAGAAGTCCGAATAGGGTGTAACAATCATTTACTTAAAGGGAGATAATTTATCATGTGTACTAATAATATTAAAAGGATACGTATCTCTGAGATAATTCCATCTAAGATGGTGAAAAGAAAGCTTCTTTTATGTGTACATAATCTCATACCAGCATTTTCCCCTTTTCCTACAATGTTTTCTACTGTTTTCAAGACAAATTCAATTAATTTAATTTGTGCTCCATTTAATCCACTGTCTTCAATTGCTTTTACTTTGGACTAGTTCAAATTTATTGTATCTTAAAAAAGGTACTATACATTGTGTTGCAAGTACAGTTATGTTCTGCGAAAAAGGGGTTTAATGCGTCTGCAAAAAGTATCGACACATGTCAGTCTGTCAGCTTGCACAGTCTGCGCAGGCTGACATAGATCGAAAGTTTTTTTCCATTTACACATTTTATTCATGTCCAAGAACCTTTCTACCTCAAGATTCACCCGGTTGTTAAACAAAATGAATTTTATGGATCCCTAATCACATGTATGTGACGACTTGGCAGACTTTCTTGGTATAATGCACTACCAAGATGCATTAAACCCCCTTTTCACAGAGCATGGTTCAAATATAAACGGTATGAAAACCAAGCTAGAAATAGAAAGGAAAAGTAGCATAAGAGAAAAGAGGAGTGTTTATAATACCATTTATTCTTGACATTACGATTTCTTTCCTTTTTACCAATAATTATTGTAATTAATGCTTCAGAAAAGAGGAGAAGAGCGCCTTTTTTCGGGCATGTTAGTTTTTTTTTTTTGCCGAATCTCAAATTCTCGCCATGTCATTGTTCCACAGGTTCTTTGAGTCATTATTAGAAAATATTTTACAAATCTATCTATACAGGCAGGCATATACTCTGTTTAGAAAGAGATCGGAAAACTTGTTGGTAAATAAGAATTGTTAAAGGCTATAAAACACTGTAAACATTTGTTTTTCACATCTTACTATGAAAAGGAATATGAAAGGGAACCGCATTACGTTTTTTTTAATGTACATTTATTACAAAATAATTTTCTTGCAATTTTATACCATACCTAAAACCAGTTATATAATAATTATTCTTTGTATTTACTTTACTGTTGCCTTTTTAGCATCAAACTATTATATAAGACGATGTCATGACACAAATGAAATCTCGTGACCGCTATAATCTTATACACGTGAGCCATGCTTTGGCAAAAGGGGGCTTAATGCATGTCCATGATACTTTCTGCCAATCAAGCCATCGCATAATTATGGATCCACAATAGTCACTTTTTTAACAATGGGTTTTATCTTGAGGTAGACAAGTTTGGACATACAGAAAAGTGACCAATATATGAAGCGAAAAGTTTCGGTCCAGGTCAGCCTGCGAGAACTGCGTAGGCTGACCCGGGTCGATGTATGTCGCAGATACATTAAGCCCCCTTTTCACAGAGCATGGCTCCTGAATATTCAAACCGGTTATGAGCCCATCAAATTCATCAAAATGGAATGGTGGCCTATGAAGACAGGTGGTTGCATAAGGCAGAGCTCCTGTAGAGGCTTTCAGCTTTACATTGACTCCGCCTCGTGCAGCAACCTGCATGAAAAAAAGCTTTATACCTGTCTTTTGAGTGGTTGGTGTAAACAGATTAGACTTTCCTTCCCTATAACCGATCCTCTTCAGTTCTGTTCAGTTATTTTTTTTTTTGAAAAACTGGCATGAAAATGAGAAAGTATCGTAAAGAAGTGAAGTATTTCAAGTCTGTATATTTGTAAATAAATGGGTCAATTTTGAGTGATGGGAATCGTAAGACTGCATAAAGAAAAAAATAGACTTAATCTAGATCTAGATAAATTTTCATGCATTAATCTAATTTTTACTTTTTTTTCTTACTTGTTTAATAAGCTATGTTTTTCTATTGAAATCATTCGGTGTGTTATTACGTCGCTACTGGTCCGATCAATGAGCTGTGTGAAATTCTTCCTAATATTATTTTTTCTTAAACATTTTTTTTCACCATAAACGATTAACCGTTCGTACTATTTGGAAGAAAAGGACTGTTTTTTTTTTTTTCTTGGGAAAAAAGTCACATATTTTTTACACGGTTTGTTATAAAAGGAATTTTCATTTATGATATACCAAATGAAAGATAAATGAAAAAAAGAAAACTGTCACAAATTTCGTCCATTGAAAATGCGATTAATTATGACCATTTTTCATTTTGAATTAGATTGAAAAATATATCTTTTTACAAAATATCTGTAAAAGTTTGTTGTTGCTGAATCCTGAAACTGTTGTGCATAAACACCAGCCCCCCCCCCCCCCCCGAGTTTTAATACCCTTGTGGCTTTGAAAATATTGTGGGAAAAGAAGAAAATGCTGGTAAACAGCATTTTCTTCTTTTCCACAATGTTTTCTATCTTTTCATAAACGAATTCTCTAAATTCCCTTCCCCGCGATTTCTTATGTTTGGGCCTTGCCAAGAGATCATTTTAGCTTGGCTGTTTTCCAAAAAAATTAGAACTGAACTCAAGGATAAAACATTTTAAAAATTCTGTTTATTATAAAGATCTGAATTGTCCTATTTTGACCCATTTCCATAACATTCCAAGTTTTAACGGCCCTGAAGAAGAAAAATTTTTGAAAACAGTGCGGAAAAGGAGAAACCAGCATTTTCAGCTCTTCCCACAGCTTTTCTACTGTTACAAGGACTAATCCCATCATTTGATCCACATCTAATTTGTCGTCTGCAAATGCTTTCAAATTGGACGCGACTAAAATTTTTTTGTCTGGAAAAGGGGTCTGTTTACCACCCATGTGGTATGGTTCGAATTCCTAGTACACGATTTATGTATGCAGATCAAGCCCATGGCTTATAAATCCGTTTGTGCTCAATTCAGTTGAGCATGCATGAAATTTAAAATTACGCAAACTTTATTCCATATACACCAAAGAGTGTCAAATACCTTTACTTATCATTCTTCTTATTCAAGTTAAGAAAATCTTAATTTTTGAATATTCTCACTATCTGAAGTTTCCGGATGATGAAACTTCACCTTTCTTTACCAGACGATAAAAAATTAAGAACGTCCAACTTCAAAGCACTTGCAGATGATAAACTCAGTGTGGCTCAAACTATGAGATTAGTTTTGTAAGGATAGAAAACTTTGTGGGAAATTCAGTGTGGCTGAAATTATGAGATTTGTTTTTTGTAAGGGTAGAAAACATTGTGGAAAGAAAGAGAAAATGCTGGATTCCAGCATTTTCTCTTTTTTCCACAATGTTTCCAAAATTCGCCTTGCTCAGGTTCGTTAAAGCACGGGATTATGTGGTAAAGGGTTAAAGGTTAAGTAGAAACTCAGTTTGGCATAGATCTAGCCATAGATTGGCATGTCATTGTGCTCAAAATCACCATACTATTGGCCATTTATATCTGATAAATTTATGGGTGTCATACCTCAATTACAGGTACGGGCTAATTACCTGAACAGTTCAGACCGGGAAGACCTTCAGTCACGATATATCAATTACACACCTTTCACCAATACTGTTTACAGTTGATTTTTATGGCTCTGCGAAGTACACGCAAAAAATCCACGAGATGCAGCACGCTATTTTTTCTCAAGTCTAAAGCTTCAGACACGAGTGCTATAAAGGGAAATATAGTTGTGCGTTGTTAATTTTTAGCCTGGCTTAAGCCAAACGACATTGGCAGTAAACAAATTTAAACGGTGGATTTGTAAGCTAGAGATTTTAGATTTAATCGTCGTCTCTAGCGCTTGTTTTCCCCTTTGGATGCTACTGGGCAAGGTACCACAGAACCTCGGACTTTGCCTTACACAGATGAAACCTTTGAAATATATGTGAATAAGCTGTAGACGTTGTATAACTGAGACACCATTCAACCAAAAAAAGTAAACATACCATTTTGCGACCGTAAGCATTTCACAGTGAAATTTCAACTGTTATATACAAGCCATATAAAATGTCATTCATACTTTCACAAAGTAGGGGAAGATCACATTTCAAATATTCATATTTATCTAACAAATTTCGGCAAACGACATTCAGAATATCCCTTTTAATCATGGATGATCAGAAGAAATTAAAAAAATCTGAAACATAGGTAAGAGTGAAAACATCCTGGTAAAAGAAGAAATTGCTTTTCACAAGCGCTTTTTTTGACACGGTAGTGTCAAAAAGTTGTTTGCTGTAAAAAAAAAAGTCGTGAACAGGTTACAAAGTGTTAAAATGTAAACTTTCTCTAATGTACAAGTTGTCGTAAATCTAAGGGTACTTGAATTTTTACGACTTCCCTTTTCCGACTTTTTTAAAATGTTCGTTTGAATTTTAATATGGCGAGATTTAGGACACCAAAATGTCGAATTAATCATAGGTGGTAGGAAAGGATGGATGGATGGATGAACGGACGGGTTGATTGACTGATTGATGTTTTACGCCTCTTTCAACCTAAATTCAGCTATTACACAGCGACAGTTCACTGGTATAATTGTGTCCTGGGTTACAACAGTATAAGGAGTCCTAAGTGGCTTGCCATAGAACATCAAAAAACTCGGTTCGAGTTCAAGATCGCCAAATTGCAAATTCTACAGCTTTAGCAATGGTCCATGCAGGACTACCGTGGAAGAATTCGTATTCATGACTAGAGCAAAATTCTGTCTTGGATTTTGTAACACTTACAGCAACAGGATTCGACCCACTCTACTCGCTAAAAATTGTTTAGAAAGTTTTATGTTCCCAGTTCTGCAAGCATTGTGGGAAAAGGAGAGATGCTGATAACCACCATTTTCCCCTTATCCCGCATTCGGTTTCCTATATCATCTGATTTAGCCAATCAGAAATTGTATTAAATTAGTGTGAAATTAAGAAATATCGTGCAATTAGAAGTACAATGCAATTTAGATTGGAATATTTAAATACGTGCAAATTGTCCCCTTGGATGAGCATTTACCTTTCTACCCCTATGTCTGTCTATTGCCCGGGAAAGGATACCTGGTAATAACAAAACCGATACTGAAATGTCAGAGCATTGGTTCTGATTATCGACCAAAGAAAAAGCTCACCCGTAACTAGCGATATCGGTTTTAGGAAACTACATTTCCAGTCGAACCTATATCAACCCTCCACCAAACGACAAAATTTTGGACCTGTCCAAATCAAACCATTTGCAGACAAAAAATTAATTTGGCTGAAGAAAAGACATTTGTCTCTAAAAGGGTAGAAAACCTTGTGGGAAAAAGAGAAAATGCTGGTAACCAGCATTTTCTCTTTTTTTCCAAAATGTTTTCAAAAGCCTTCCTCCTTTGAGTCGTTAGAATACGGGATTGTCAGGAAAATGATTAAGCAAGCACCTAAAAGACACCCAAAAGTATCCTGCCTAAGAGAGGTGTTTGCCTAATACAGGTATATTTCAACATACGGTATGCCTTCTCTGAGAAAGCCAACATACGATTTGCCACCTCTGGGAATGCCAACATACGGTATGCCATCTCTGGAAATGCCAACATAGGGTAAGCCATATCTTGGAATGCCAACATAGGGTAAGCCATCTTTGAGAATGCCAACATACGGTAAGCCATTTCTGGGAATGCCAAGATACGGTATGCCTTCTCTGGAAATACCAACATACGGCATGCCTTCGCTGGAAATACCAAGACACGGTATGCCATCTCTGGAAATGCCAACATATGGTATGCCATCTCTGTAAATACTAACATTCAGTATGTCCCTCTGGGAATACTAACATATGGTATGCAATCTCTGGAAATATTAACTTATGGCATGCCTTCTCTTGAAAAACTAACATACTGTATACCATCTCTGGAATTGCCAACATACGGTATGTCATCTCTGTAAATACTAATATTCAAATATTCGGTATGCCTTCTCTTGGAATACTTTCATACGGTAAGCCATCTCTGGGAAACCAACATGTGGTATGTCTTCTCCGGAAACCAACAAATGGTATGCCATCTCTGGAAATACTAATATACGGTATGCCTTAATTGGGAATACCAACATAAGGTATGCCATCACTTAGAATGCCAACATAGGGTAAGCCATCCTGGGGAATGCCAACATACGGTAAGCCATCTTTGGGAATGCCAACATACGGTATGCCATCTTTGGGAATGTCAACAAACGGTAAGCCATTTCTGGGAATGCCAAGATACGGTAAGCTTTCTCTGAGAATGCCAGCATACGATAAGCCTTTTCTGGGAATGTAGACTTAGTGTATGCCTTCTCTTGAAAAAGTAACATACGATATGCCATCTCTTGGAATGCCATTATACGATATGCCTTTTCTAGGAATATTAAGTCAGTGTATGCCTTCTCTAAAAATAATAACATACGGTATGCCATCTCTGGAATTGCTAACATACGGTATGCAATCTTTGTAAACAATGATATTCGATACGTCTTCTATTGGAATACTTACATACGGTTGCAATCTCTTTGAATGCCAACATACGGTATGCCATCTCTTGGAATGCCAACATACGGTATGCCATCTCTTGGAATGCCAAAATACGGTATGCCATCTCTGGGAACTCCGTAAATACTTGGTTAATACAGGTTGCTTGCTTAATAAAAGTGGCCACTAAGACAAGTTGTACTGTAGTTTTTTTTCTGTGTGGGGCAAAGAGTACCTGTTTTACGGGAGAGGGTTTTCTAGTCAATAAAGCAATGTAAACAATAGTAAAGTGTCAGTGGACAGTTTCTATTTATTGATGTTTAGAATGGCTGAAACTGTTCACCCGTAACAATCGATATTTGGGCTCGTAACCCAGCTATACATGTGTAAAGTATTTCTTAGTAGCTGGGTGAAGTTTAACCCTTTACCAGACCCCATGTTTTAACCATCCAAGGAGAAAGGCTTTCTACAACATTGTGGGCAAAGGAGAAAATGCTGGTATCCAGCATTTTCTCCTTTTCCCGCAATGTTTTCTATTTGTTCAATGATGGTTTCACTATTAGAGCCAGACTTAATTTGTCCTCTTGAATTAATTTTAATTTTGACAAGTTTAAGATGTTGTAATTTTGACAAGTTTAAGATGTTGTTATTATAGACCTATCTTCAGTTGTGTGAAGGTTGCCAGTGCACCTGTCAAAACATTTCTTGTTTTCTTTTGACCAGAACAATATGACACCACCCATCTCTCCCATGCCCCATACACTAATTCCTTTGCCACATAAACGTGAAGTCGTAACCTTGTACAGAGGTCATAGAGGAATAAATCTTGTTGCAGTAATAAAGTTCTACCATCAATCCGCGTAAAGGATTTCGAACTAACAACCTCTACTAGTCCTATGATGTACAGCCTAGGTCCAGACGGTAATAATCGTTTAATCACCCCTTTTCCAGGTTTTCTTTCACGCTCCATACAGATCTGTGGCAAAACGGTTTATCGGTTCCGTAATATCACATTTTTAACAATGTAAAATCTAAATATATAGAAGGAAAAAATGATCGGGCTGGAACCGAGGCTATATGAAGTACCGAATGAGCAGCAAGGAGTCCTGCCTGGCTAATTCAGGTAGGATTCACAATCCTTGGGCCTCGAATAAGATCCTTACTCAAGAGGATGGAAGTACAGGTCTCAAATATTTTTCTAACGTTGATTGTTGATTTTTTTTAAATTTATCTCTTTGAGGAACTGATTTGTGCCACTGACCACATAAAGGAATATAGTCTACCACCAACAAGGTTTGTTATTCTGAATTTTTTCAAGGGTTGTTGTGTTTTAGATGCCAAAGCAAACAATCTAATCAGTTGAGGTGTCTCCTTTTTTTTTTATTTGACATGATGTTTCATAGAAACTAACACCAAAGCCCTTTGTTAACCATTAAAAGTATAGCGGACTGACAAAGATAGTAATTTTCACTCTATTTTCAAATCAGAAAAAATGCAGTGATATGATGCCAGAAAAGACAATGTTGAAATACGTATCTGATGGTGGAATCAATGGTCCAGCATCAGACACTATATAGTGGAGTCTCTCTCATAGCAAGTTCTCAGACAGAACCAGCAGTTAAAGATACATCTATGCTCGTTTTCAAGCAGTTTTCAGCCAGTTTTTAACCGATTTTATCCTTATTTTATGGAACTTTAATCATTTTTGTATCTTCATGCCAAATGTTTCCCTTGATGGCTGCAAGGTTGCAGAGATTACGACGGATAGAAAATGCATTTCATGTTTTGGAGGCCTTCAAAGCAATGGCTGTCGTTGTTTCCGGTTTTAAAAGAGTACAAATTGCAAGTTTTTTCTTATCCCTTATATCCGTTACATGGCGAATTTATCTATGTTTACACAGCTGAGCCATTGGTGTATGATGTATCTTTAGTCCTTTTTTGCACAACGATTTCTAATATTTCATCGCCCATTCCCACCATTTAGCCATATTTAATTTGTCGTCTGTATATAGTTTCAAAACAGATGACTCTGTATTATGTGGTCTGGTAGCACTAGAATGTTAAATAGGAACAACAGGTGCAGGATTAAAAGATTAATGACTAATACAAACCTGCTAACTCTTTACCAGACGACAAAATTTTAGACTTATCCAAATTAAAAGGATTTGCAGACGACAAATAACACGTGACTAAAATAATGGGATTTGTTTCTGACAGTATTTCTAAACGTTGTGGGAAATGGAGAAAGTGCTGCTACCGACATTTTCTCCTTTTCCTACAATGTTTTAGAAAGCAATCTTCGTCAGGGGCTTTAAAACATGGGATTATTTAATAAAGAGTTAAAATTAACATGTACATGTAATAAGACAGGTAAGGCCGACTTTACAATTGTATTATGAAATTAAAATTTGATTTACAATTTATGAAACATGTTCGGATTACAGTAATACATGAGTCATTATCTGCAAAAAGTATCGATTCAGGTCAGCCTGCGCAGTCCGCGCAGGCTGACGTTGATCGAAACTTTTTGCCATGGATAAATTTTCTGCGTGTCAGAGGACCTTTCTATTATAATTATGTTTCAGTCACTTTTTAGACATAATGGATCCATATAATACCAGTAAAACAATTTGCTCTGTATAATGCATCAAACCCCCTTTTCCCAGATCGCCGCTCATATGTATTTAAGAATTACGACCCCTAACTCATCTGTTAATATCGTGTAACATCGACGTCTTCGTAAAGGCTATTTGACCAATCTCGGTAGCTTCCGTCTTTTAATATGAGAGTTAGGGGCCGTAGACTCAATAACTCATCGGTAAATATCGTATAACATCGACGTTGTCGTAAAGGCTATTCGGCCAGTCTCGGCAGCTTCCGTCTTTTAATATGAGAGTTAGGAGCCGTAGACCTTACTTCGTGTCGAAAGTTTTGATCAAAGAATGGCCTATACCGTATGACGATGCATCTTCAGAACTCGCGTAACATTTAAGCCATGCTCTGTGAAAAGGGGTCTTAATGCATCTGCAAAAACTATCGACCCATGTCAGCATGCGCAGTCCGCGCAGGCTGACATGGGTAGAAACTTTTTGCTATCAGTCAATTAACTGTATACCCAAGGACTATTCTACCTCATGATTCAATGGGTTGTTAAACAATCTTAGTTTTATGGATCTATAAGTATGTATATGATGACTTACTTCGTATGTAATGTGTCACGCAGATTACATCCCATTTTCCCAGAACATGGTTCATTTCATTTTTCCCCATTGTTTTTTTTATCCACTTTGCTATTGTGGCACTATTTAACTGACATTTCCTATAGCAAGGAAATTGGATGAATTTATTATTACGCTGCTTTCTACATTATTTCAGTAAAAACAAGGCAACAGCTCAATTATTCATGTAACTCTCCGTCTCGTCAGTATTTGGCTAAGGCACTGGAGGGGTTTACCCAAGGACATTTCCGCCAAAAGCCCAGAGCCTGATAGAAAGGATCGACCCAAGGGCCTACTGGTAGTGAATCCTTCGCTGTCGCCGTTTAGCCATGCAGGACCTCATACCTAGCTAGAATTCCCAGCGACAAGGAAGATATTCATCCTTAGGCTAATGAGCGCGACTTCAGGACCCTTTGCAGACAGTGTAGATCAAGATCAGAATTCACAGAACGTGCAATCTGATCTTGGATCTACACTGTCCGATAAGGACATATATTTCCTAAAACAGATACCTTCAAAATAGCAAAATCGTGGTTTTTGGCAGCGGGTTTACCCCGCTGTCATAGTTCCCACATCATGTGTACATGTATATACCGGTTTTCGAAGCCTACTATCTTTATCTAGGTCAAATTTTTTATTCCAGCAGGTTTTTTTCTCGATACGCTATATAAATAAACTGACTTGTTTCGTACTCTAAACTAAATAGTTCTGTCATGAATATTCAAATTTACCAGTTCTGGCACGAAAAGGTAAAAAAGTAACAATAAAGTATTTAATTATGAAATAATTTACAGAGATTAGTGTATATTATATCAAATACCGGTCTTTTCTTTGGTCTGATATGAATGATTTATGCAGGGTTAACCCGGTCTCCCCAAACAGCGTCTACAAGTGTCCAAAAGCGTCTATACATAAGGGTCTGCAAGTGCCTACAAGCGACTACGACAAAAATTAAACAAGTTTTAATCTTCATTATTAATAAATTGCAACATTTCATGATTTAAATGATGTCAGAATTACAAAAATAGCCTATCTGAAAGCCTATAAAATGGCCATTTTAGCACTCTTGTATGGCATGCTCGCCTCTACATGTTTACAAATGAAAAATGTTTTAGTTTCTCCACATCAGTCTTTTGGTAAAACTTGTGCTCTGATAACTTTTTTGTGACTTATTTTTGCAAATACATACAAAATATATAAACAAATTGCGGGTTATTATACATTGCACAATAGAATTCATACTTAGTAAGAAATGCACCTCCTCCTGTTGTAAGTTGTTCAAATCCATTCCGAAAAAGATTACATTTTCTATACAATTGCACAATAATGACCATTCTTGAACCATTTTAATTCATCTCATAAGCTTAAAGATTTTATCTTATCGAATTTTATGACATTAACTGAAATTAATTCATAAGATGTAAAGTGTTTTTTACAACTTATGAAATCGCACGCACGCCGGCCAATGGCTAAGAACGTCATTATCAAGACTGCTATATGACATGCGCAGACAACGTTAAGAACGTGTGTAAAACAAAATAAAATCCCCTGTACAAGTACAAATATCAAAATTTATAGTTGTTGAGGATAGAATTCAAAATAGACCAATTTTAATCATAGTTTATATACATATATGTCTTTAAAATCCCTGCGAGACACTTGCAGACTATTGTAGACGCTTGTGGACGCTTGTAGCCGCTGTTCAGGGAGAGCCGGGTTAACCACATCGCGTATTTATACGGCTACGTCATAACGCGGTACCTTCATGGTTTACATGGGTTTACACGGAAGCTTTAAGTTGATTTCAGAATTACAGCACATAAAACGGTAAGTAGATAAGATTTTTATTTAATTAGAATAAGCCGAGTCATCAAGTAAATTGGTACTGTTCGTGAAATTACTCCGAAAACGCAATAAGGGCAAACGCCCCTCCACAGCCCTATGCATACATGTGGTATTGTTTTACGAATTAAAAGATAAATTAATGAAATTCTGTGCTTTATTCCGTAGACCAATATTGTATTTGATGTGTAAGGAATGAATCCATGAGAAATCAAAATTCTTTAGACACACAATTTAGATTTTCATGGGTTTTCGCGGTATAGTGGAGGGGCGCTTTCCGGTATTATGCCGAAAACGCTTATTGTCATTGCAATACCTGCACGTCAATACAGATGTAAGTTCAAGAATCAAGTGTTAGGCCTACCTCTTTCATTACTGAATAAATAAATTGTATTATCTGAAAGGCTACAAAATACAAATGAGCCGTGCTCTGGCAAAAGGGGGCGTAATGCATCTCCGTTATACACGATATTAGCCCAAGTCATCACATAATTATGGATCCATAGGAGACACTTTTTTCAATAACCGACTTAATCATGAGGTAGACTGGTCCTTTGACAAACAGAAAATTGACCAATAGCAAAAAGTTTCGGCCCAGGTCAGCCTGCGCGGACTGCGGAGGCTGACCTGGGTCGATACTTTTCGCAGATGCATTAAGCCCCCTTTTGCCAGAGCATGGCTCAAATATAGTTTATGTGCAAGATCAAGAGTGAGTTCAGTCATAATACAGAATAAAGCAGTTGACCATGTAGATCAGAGATCAGACTGCACCTTCAATGGAGTCTGATCTTTATCTACACCAGAGACATAGTCAATGTGTATTGTATGTCTCTATCTACACTGTCCACAACGGCTTTATTTTCGCCTACTTGATAATGTGCCAAGCTATGAAAGACAAATCCAGTCATATGAGCCACATTTGAGTTGTTGTCTGCAAATGCTTTAAAATTAAATATGAACAAGTCTGAAATTTTCTGTTTGGCAAACACTTGGAAGATTGTTTGTGTCCATTCATTCATAATGATGTTTTGCATACAAGGGCTGCAAGCTAAAATTCTCTATCTACTGCAATCCAACAAGTCTGTAGATCTACATCTACATAAGACGAGGAGATAAGATTTGCTTCTTTAATTTCTTTCCATAAATAAAGTGCAAAAAAATGGAAAGCACTGTCTTTATTTCACCCTTATCTCTCCATGATAACACGTTAATTTTGACCCTTGTACATTTCTCTTTGACTCTTGGAAATTCCATTTTGACTCTTGAACATTTGGGCCAAAAAGTGAATGACTTTGGATTCAGGACCTCGTTAGACTTTGTTTCCTTGTCTAAACTTGCCCAATTTCAACATAGAAAGTTTAATGTTATTAGTTTAAATCTCTTATCGTAATTATTAACAGGTAATCTTTGCTTAGTTTGATTTTCACTTTCTTAAATCAGCAGTTTTTCCTGCAGAAAAATAGTTCTGATATATTTTTTCCAAATCTAGAATGCATGTTTGTTATGGAAAGTTAGTTTCTAACTGATGAAATGCACTTCAAGTGTGGTCAAAGAGCCATACAAAAAAGGACGTAATGCCTCAAAAAAACAGTAAATTCTTTCCTGCCACTACTTTCCTTCAGCTGATTAGCTTTCAATGATTTGTGATTATCAGCATGTTCCAGTTAAAATGGATGATTAAATTTACATGTCAATAACCATGTCATTTACTACCCAATCCCAAGTTTTAGTGACCCTAACAAATTTTAAGCCTTTTTCAAACATTGTGGGAAAAGGGAGGCAATGCTGGTAACCAGTATTTTCTCCTTTTCCAACAACGTTTTCAGTTTCAATCATTTGTGCCACATCTAATTTGTCTGCAATTACTTTAAGTTTGGACCAGCCTAAGGTTTTGTCGTAGGAAAAGAGTTAAACACTGTTCAGGTTTAACGACCCTGAGAAGTAGGCCTTTCAAAAGAACTGCAGGAAAAGGAGAAAATGCTGGTAACCAGCATTTTCTCCTTTTCCCATAATGTTTTCTAGACTATCTGATACAAATCCCATCATTTGTGCCATATAAATATTGCCATCTGCATTTCCTTTTAAAGTGGACTCATCTAAAATATTGTCCTTTGGGAAAGAGTTAAAAGACTGAACATAGAAAGGTTGTTTGTGTATGGTGTATCTTTTGAATTGCAAGTACCTGGAAAAGCTGGATCAAACTTCAAAAAGTTTAATTCCTTTATCAAACTATTCCCGATTTGAACTGTCCAGAGAAAAAAGGATTTAACCCTTTACCACACAATGACAACTTTTAACGACCCTGAGGAGGAAGCCTTTTGAAAACATTGTGGGAAAAGGAGAAAATGCTGGTAACCAGCATTTTCTCCTTTTCCCACAAAGTTTCCTACCCTATCAAAGAAAAATTACATCATTTGAGCCACAATGAGATTGTTGCCTGCAATTGCCTTCAGTTTGGATAGGTCTAAAATTTTGCGGTGTGGTAAAGGGTTAAATAAAAACCTTGTGAGGAATGGAAACAGTGATGATACCGTGATGTATACCATTATTTTCTCACTTTTTCAGTGTTTTCTGCTCATATCATGTCAGTGACATTTGCCACGTGTAGATTTTTCAAGTTGGATTTTTCTAAAATAATACTGTTTAGTTGAAAGATAATTTGAGCCATGCTGCGGCAAAAGAGGGCTTAATGTATCTCTGATTCATGGTATCACCCTGGCCATCACATGCTTATGGATCCGTAATGGCCACCGTTTTTAAACAACCAAATTAATCATGAGGTAGAGTGGTCCTTGGACACACAAAAAATTGACATATTATATAGCAAAAAGTTTTGGCCCAGGTCAGCCTGCGCCGACTCTGCATACAAGTCATACAAGACTTGTTATAAATAGGGGCAAGGTAATAAGCCATTCGACTTGAAATGGGTCAGCAGAGCTTATGTCATGGCGTGGTTTCCGTCGTTCGTCCATCTGTTTGTATGTATGTCAGTCCATCCCTTGTTCTTTTTCTTGGTTTACGCGATTAAGTCTGCATTTATGGTCGGATTTTCGTGAAACTTGCGCAATTTGTTTAAATCATCAATAGCTGGAACCCTATTGATTTTGAAAAATATCTGACAATGTATAAGGGAAAAGAAGCCATTTCAACTTGATAATCTACATTTCTTGTTTACGCCATAAAGTCCACAATTGGGGTCTGATTGCGAGAAAATAAGCAAATTTTCTGCCAGTAGAGCTATTCAGGCTCTCAAGGGCCTCTAGTTTAAAGAGTTGAAAGCTTTGACTCATGTCTGTGCGGTAATAAAAAAAAATGTATAACTGATTTTTGAAAGTTTCAATTTTGTATGTTTGACAGTTTAATTTTTGTATCTGAATAAAAGCTGACATCCTCATTTTTTGTCTCTACGAGGGCTGTTCAATATGTAATGTGTATTGTACCACAGCACGATAACACTTTGCACGATTTCGTGGATGATGATACGCTTGAATAGCTCTATTCAATACCTTTCCAACGGTATAAACACGAGTCTTCAGCTCCACAGTTTTAAACTTATAGTCATTTCAATAGAGCTAGTCGTTGACCACTGTTGTAAAAATGGTTGGAAAACGGATTAAGAATATTAAAGAAATTAGAACTTATATAAAAGTTTGCACAAAACTCGGTCATTCGGTAATGCAGATTTTTACTGAATTGGGGGAAGTTTATGGGTCTGATAAGGTATCTTATGAGACAGTTTGTAGGTGGAGAAAGAAATTTCTGACTGGCACAGAGTCTGTCAAAGATGCAGCAAAATCTGGCGGACCTGTGACTGTAACTGGCAAGGCAAATGTCTCAAAAGTCAGGGAAATAATTGAAAGTGATGGCAGATACACGATTCATGATATTGCCAACGCTGTTGGCATATTGCTATCGCGGGTGCATTTCATTTTGAAGTGTATTTTGAAAGTACGAAAGATTTCTGCCAGATGGATACCGCATATATTGACAGATGACCAAAAAACGGGTACGAGTACAAACCGCTAAGCAATTGCTCAAAATGTATCCCAAATTCAATCAAAGACAATTTGCAAACATTGTTACTGGTGATGAAACATGGGTTCACTATTTCGAACCAGTAAGAAAAATTGGAAACAAAATATGGCTAACTAAACACGGTAGAAGGCCTGTAGTTGCCAAAAGAAGCATAAGCACAAAGAAGGTTCTTTATTGCATATTCTTCTCATGTGATGGTATAGCCGTACAAATTCCGGTGCCGAACGGCAAAAGTGTTACAGGTCCGTATTACCAAGATGTTATACTAAAAAAGGTCAAGAAATATTATCTTAAACGACTCCCTGTGTCAGGATTTAGGCATGTTCATCTACTTCATGATAATGCTCCATCACATACATCTGAGCTTGTGAAGCAATTTTTGAAGTTGGAGAAGGTTACCGTCTTGCCACACCCACCATACTCTCCGGATCTAGCCCCATGCGACTTTTTCCTTTTTCCAAAACTTAAAAAGTTCTTATCTGGTCGTCGTTACAAGTCTCGACAAGCCCTTGGCTCAGCCATCAGTCAGTGCCTCAGAGGTCTACCTGAATCAGCGTACCGTGACGCATTTCAGAAATGGATTCAGAGATTGAAATTATGTATTTCAAACCATGGAGAATACTTTGAAGGGATGTAATGTTCATTTTACTGTTTGAGTCGAATGCTTTTGAGATATCATACAATACACATTACATATCAAACAACCCTCGTAATTTGTTAAACAGCGGGCTTATGTCATGGCCTGGTAACTGGCATCTGTGTGTCCGTCCGTCCGTCCGTCCGTGCATGTGTGAACTTTTATTTCAAACATTTTCTTCTCTGAAACTACCCATCTAATTTTGATGAAACTTCACAGAAATGATCCTGCCATGGTCCTCTTCAGAATGTCTTGAAAGAATTTGATTCCTTCAAAAACTCTGGTTACCATGGCAAAAAACCTGAAAATTATTGAAAATCTTCTTGTCTAAAACCATAAGGCCTAGGGCTACCAAATTTGGCATGTAGCTTTATCTAGTGGACCTCTACCAAGTTTCTTCAAATTATAGCCCTGGGGTCAAATTTGGCCCTGCCCTGGGGGTCACAAGTTTTATATGGGCTTATATAGGGAAAACTTTAAAATTCTTCTGGTACTTAGCCATAGGGCCTAGGGCTACCAAATTTGGCATGTAGCTTTATCAAGTGGGCATCTACCAAGAGTGCCCAAATTTGGCCCCGCCCTGGGGGTCACAAGTTTTACATGCACTTATATAGGGAAACTTTAAAAATCTTCTCGTACCTAGCCATAAGGCCAAGGGCTATCAAATTTGGCATGCAGCTTTATTTAATGGTTCTCTACCAAGGGTGCCCAAATTATAGCCCTGGGGTCAAATTGGCCCCGCCCCAGGGGTCACAAGTTTTATATTGGCTTATATAGGGAAAACTTTAAAAATCTACATGTACCTAGCCATAAGGCCTAGGGCTACCAAATTTTGCATGTACCTTTATCTAGTGGGCCTGTGCCAAATTATAACCTTGGGGTCAAGTTTGGCCCAACCCCAGGGGTGACAAGTTTTACATGGGCTTTTATAGTGAAAACTTTATAAATCTTCTTGTTACTAACCATAAGACCTACTATGTTAGTTTACTAACTACATGTATAAGAACTGCTAAATTTAGCCGTGTCTCAGTGCTCTCATGTTTTACACGGCCTTTTTTTGAGGAAACTTTGAAAATCTTCTTGTTTATAACCACACATTCAGGACCTGTATTATTTGGTATGGGGCTTTATCTTGTGGACTCCACCAGGATTCAAGTAATTGTAGCTTTGTGGCCAAAAATGGCTTTGCCCTGGGGTCATAACTTTCTCGTAGAATTCTATAGAAAAAATGTTATATGTCTTCTAGTTTAAAACCAATTGGCCAAGTATTGTAATGTTTGGCTTGTAGTGTTTTGACCTATTAGCCAGTGGAGTGATACAGGGCCATGATCATACAGGACCATCATGGCCCTCTTGTCTATTTTAGCTAACCTGAGCACAAAGTGCTCAAGGTGAGCTTTTGTGATCTTGCTGTGTCCAGCGTGCATCGTCAACTTTTACCTTATGTATGCTCTAGAGGCCACATTTTCAGCCCAAAACTCATGAAACTTTGTCAGAATGTTTGTCCTGATGATATCTTGAATGAGTTTGAAAATGGATCATGTCAGATTATAAACTAGGTCACTAGGTCAAATCTTCGAAAAAGCTTGT
The DNA here is from genome assembly GCA_946811185.2 of Hippopus hippopus. NCBI lineage: Eukaryota > Metazoa > Mollusca > Bivalvia > Cardiida > Cardiidae > Hippopus > Hippopus hippopus. The sequence goes on along the minus strand of OX328113.1, from coordinate 24,488,995 downwards.
GTATGCTCTAGAGGCCACATTTTCTGTCCAAAACTCTTAAAAGTTGGTCAGAATGTTTGTCTTGATGATACCTCAAACGAGTGTGAAAATGGGTCATGTCGGGTCAAAAACTAGGTCTGGTCTTGTTATCATGTCTTTAATTTTCATAACTGTTCGATAAGTAAGCATTGTCATATTTAGATAACTATCATACCTTGCACATATTGCAAATAAAAGCTTTTTGTTTAGTTAGGAAGCTGAGAGCACCTTTGGTACTAGAATGCTAGTAAATATATTATGTGCTCTGCTATTGTTGTCATAACTCATCTAAATAGCCTTCAAGATTTGTTTGTATATTGTTCAATGCCTTTTTCATGATGATAAGCTCACCTTTTAAGCTCACCTGAGCACAAAGTGCTCAAGGTGAGCTTTTGTGATCTTGCTGTGTCCGGCATCTGTCGTCCCTCATCAACTTTTACCTTGTGTACACTCTAGAGGCCACATTTTCAGTCCGATACTCATAAAACTTGGTCAGAATGTTTGTCTTGATGATATCTCGGTCGAGTTTGAAACTAGGTCACAAGGTCAAATCTTAGAAAAACTTTGTAAACGCTCTAGAGGCCACATTTTCAGTCCAAAACTCTGGAAAATTTGTCAGAATGTTTGTCTTGATGATATCTTGGATGTGTTTGAAAACAGGTCATGTCAGATCAAAAGTTAGGTCACTAGGTCAAATCTTAGAAAAACCTTGTGTACGCTCCAGAGGCCACATTTTCGGTCCAAAACTCTTGAAAGTTGGTTAGAATGTTTGTCTTGATGATATCTTGGATGAGTTTGAAAATGAGTCATGTTTAGTCAAAAACTAGGCCACTAGGTCAAATATTAGAAAAAGCTTGTGTACGCTCCAGAGGCCAAATTTTGAGTCTAAAACTCCTGAAAGTTGGTCAGAATGTTTGTCTTGATAATATCTTTGACGAGCTTGAAAATGGGTCATGTCTGGTCAAAAACTAGGTCACTAGATCAAATCTTAGAAAAACCTTGTGTTTGCTCTAGAAGCCACATTTTTAGTGTAAAGCTCTTGAAAGTTGGTCAGAATGTTTGTCTTGATGATCTCTAGGGCTAGTCTGAAAATGGGTCATGTCAGGTCATAAACTAGGTCACTGGATCAAATCTTACAATACTCATGAAAGTTGGTCTGAATGTTTGTCATAATGATATCTTGAGTGAGTTTGAAAATGGGTCATGTCTGGTCAAAAACTAGGTCACCAGGTCAGATCTTTAGAATAGCTTGTATAGGTCTAAAGTCATCATTTTCTGTCCAATACTTATGAAAATTAGTCAGAATGTTTTTCTTAATGATCAATATGATGAAATTGAAAATGGGTCACATTGGTTAAAAAACTAGGTTGCCATGTCAGATCTTGGAAAAACCTTGTGTACACTCTAGAGGCCACATTATCTGTCCAATACTTATGAAAGGTGGTCAGAATCTTTGATTTGATAATATCTACAATGAGAAAATGGGCTATATTGCGCTGAAAAGTAGGTCAATGAAAGAAATTCTAGAAAAAGCTTGTGTATAAGAGGCCAAATTTTCAGTCTAATAATTAAGAATAGCTTGGTGGAATGTTTGTCATAATATCCAAAGAGATCGAAAATGGGTTATGTTGGGTCAAAAGACTCAGGTGAGTGACTTCAGGGCCATCATGGCCCTCTTGTATCAATCCCAGATAACTTTACTCAGGTGAGTGCTTTAAGGCCAGTGGCCCTCATGTTCTATTTATATTTTGGCAGCCAGTGATTTGCTGGAATTTCTTGACTAGTTCTTTGTACAATAACCTTGCAAAGCCACTTTCTTACATTATCTTTGAAACAATGATCAGCGGTGAGAAAGGAATGTATCCTGTTGCAGTGAATATTGTCAGTGCTCAAAAAAAAAAAAGAAAATAAAGGGCAAGCTGGGGATTTAAGCCATCGACCCCCTGATTTCAAGTCATTTGCACCACAGGGCTCAGCCAAACTTAACAAATAACAAAGCATATCTTGTGCCTACAAAAGTCAATTAGAAAAAATATAGAAAAAGTATGATTTTCAGTGACTGGAGGGATTTTGACCTATTAAAGTATCTACCCTGTGCAAAATTGTTCTAAAACTTGCATTTTATGATTTTAGCTAAATTTTAACGATCAAAAACATTTCATACCAAAGGGATAGAGCTTTTGTAATTCTTTCAAAAGCCTTTTGAAAACATCATTTGAACACAAGCAAGTCCTTGTTACCAACAATGTTTCAGTATCATTCAGTGAAATTTTTGTTCACTCTTTTTCATCTGTTGTACTAGGATAGAGTTATATCTAAATTAGTGTTTAAGTAATAAATAAAGTTAATCTCTGCAGAGAAAAGAATCAGCCAGGTATTTGTTAAAAACCGGCTGCCTTCAGTGCGTCAGCGCTTTGATTCTACTTGCGACTAAGAGCGATAAGAAGATCATTTCTTTCAGACAAGATTATGTCCCCGGCGTATGTACCAATTAATTTTAAAATTTTTGTGTACATCTAAAGTTTTGTGCATTATTACGGGGGAAGCAACCTTCCAGTTTGCTCTCTGCTAGTTGAATTTATTTAAAAATAGAGGTTTCTAAAAAGTACGGAAAGAAATTGTTACTTACAGTAGACTCAAAAGACCGCTTTAAAATAAGTTAGTGCTAACTCACTGTCAGATCCTGAGCAAGTTTTGTGTGTCATTTATATTACGCATACTGTACATTTGTTGGTGATAAGATATTGGCCTTTCTTTGAAATTGCGGATGATTTCTTCTAGACTGGATTTATCTCCCCCTGCGTGTGTATCTATTCACCTTCAGTGAGAAATATCTTCAATAAAGATAGATGGCGTAAGAGATATTTGAATATGAATATTGAAACTCTTTAGTGGCTTAATATGAAAAGTAACTTACAAGCAATTGCCTCTTTTTCCTCACTGTTTTTCATTTTGATGAAAAGTAGTACCAGATAACACTTATGAAGATATGTGCATATTTTTTCACCAATTGCAAATTAGCATCTATTCATTCTTTATCAGTCCCAAGAAGTTGGGTCAAAAGCCAGCGCATTCACCTTCGCTGAAAAATACTGATACGCAAAAGCTGATAAAATACCCATGAAATACATGCCCTTAAGGTATTCCTACCCTGAAGCAGAACATCTATTTCCACTGTAATTTTACTCTGGAAAATATGACATCATTAAAAATCATCACTATTGTAGCATCGTAATGAGCCACTTTTGGAGGTTTTGCCTTCATAGAATTATCATTTTCGATTCTAAAATCACAATATCCTCAATTTAAAGGGAGATTATTATTACCTGCCTGTACAAAAAAGTAATAGAGGTATGAACAGAAACTTTTTAGATAGGCATTTAAAGAAATTCTGGGCAGTTAAAAGTGTTTAGAATTATTGAATCACTATAAATTCTCAATAATCTAACAACAAAAAAATTATGCCATGTTGACCAGAAGCTTCAGGGGAGGAAAGCCTTAAAAGCGCTCTTTACCTAGTGAAAAGTAGGCTGACACTCCATGAGTATACATGTATTTGCGAAATTAAATGTGGTCATCATTGAACAGTTTGAGCTACATGTATGTATGTTGTGCTGGTGTGTATACCAGACAGAAAGGTTCCATAAAGATGAGAGCATTGTGAGGACTTTCACAACTGGTACAGTGAAGCCTCATCAAGTCAATATATCTATGCAATAAAATGTTTTCGTTCTTGTTTAATGATAATTTCTCATCCAAATTTAGATTTTTGGGCTTGATAGAACCCCCTCATTCAGGCGGTTCTAAAGTGTAGTCATACCCGTTTTCTCTTTTCAGACCCGAAGTCATCTCTTTATCAAACAGGTCATGCCTGGACGTTTATTAAAGTGACTTATTAAAGCTAAAAATAGAACACAAAATATACAATGAGCTCGCTATGCTCTGGCAAACGGGGGCTTAATACATCTCCGTGATGCATGATACCAAGCAAGTCCTCACACAATTATAGATCCATAAAATCTGTTTTGTATAACAATCCACTGTATCATGAAGTACTCTGGTCTTTTGACATGCAGAAAATTGGCCAATAGCAAAAGGTTTCGGCTCAGGTCAGCCTGCGGGGACTGCGCAGGCTAACCCGGGTCGATACTTTTTACGGATTCATTACGTACCCTTTTACAGAACATGCTTCAAATTAAGAAATAAAAATCTGGGAGAAAACCATACTCGCAAGGTTCAGCTGTAAGCATCTTAAAGGCATACTTAAGGGTATTGAAGGCGAGCTTCATTCGAAATATTCAACATTATTTCAGTTGTATCGCTGCATTGAGGGGGAAAAAAAAAGAAGGTCCAGGCTGATCTGGATTGAAAATGTCAGTGGCTTTGGAAAGAAAGTTATGTCAGCACTGGTGTAAAAAAGCCAGGAAACACATTGGTGCATCACTGACAGCCATGATACGAACTATGCTGTTACAAAGGCGTTTAACTCTAATACAAACCATACAAACTTGCTGCATTTCACCTGTCTATATTTTCCTGCAGTTCCTTTTACCAGTACTTCGCATAATATTCTTCCCAAGCCACTGGCTGCTTTCCATCGCTAACCATCGGTGGTCAGCGGTGAGAGAAGAATGACTATCATCAATCCTCGAGCGACCCGTCTTCTCAAATCCTGTACGCTACCGACTGCGCTACCGAGGCTCGGCATATTCCGGCGCCCTGTGATAGTACTATGATACCTCAATGACAGAAGAACAGAAAAGAAAGAAAATTATATTTTCTGTACATGCCAAATCTTTACAGTTGCACAAAATATGTTAATTTTTTGTGCAACTTCCAAAGCCACAGGTCCTGGTAGAGGGTAATCGTTTTAAGTACTTAATCTTGACTCTGACCAGATTTTCAAGCAATGAGATAATAGCAAAAATTCAGCAACATATTCTTTTTGTGCCCTACATAAAACGTGGGATAAAACAATAAGAAAAGGTACAACAGAAAAACGATAACTTTAGACAAAAAGAAGAGTTTTAAAAAAAAATCACGCTGCTAAATTTCGTCTCATTTCGTTTCGTTCTATTTCGTTTCGTCCCGTTTCGTTCTCGGTTTATTCCGTTTCGGTTGGTTTCGTTGCGTTTCGTTTCGTTGCGTTTCGTTTCGATTCCGTTTCTTACTTTTTAGAAACTGTTTAGTGTGTTAGTCTCTTGTGTAAAATTCTTATTTAAGATGAGACAATGTTTGATTTTTTTTTTAAATGATGGATTACTAGTATTTAATCAATAGATAAAGTCTGGAATTAACAAACATCGAGGTGGGTGAATTTATTGCTGTGGTCTCTCTTTTCTCCTTTTTCAGTCACTTTTTTGCCAAATTATCATCATACTCTCTGTCGTTGTCTATGTCACCTATTTTACCCCACCCCATCCATGACAAGGTTAAATGATGGTCGTCGTGATGAACTCAGTCGGTAATGTGCGGCGCTAGAAAATTTAGGGGTTGTGTGTTTGATACCGAGCCTAGTAGCTCAGTTGGTGACAGTCGGGATTGAAAATAGGAGTTGTGGGTTTGATCATGTCGAGCCCTGTGGTTCAGTTGGTGACGTAAAGTCGGTGTGAAAAGCTCAACAGAGCTTGTGTTTCATGTTATTTGTTCCCGACTTTGTAAATAAAATCTACTTGACTTGACTTAAAAATATGTGAGTTCCATATCCGGCTTGGCCAAAGGGTGTCAGCGTGGCTTATTAGTTTAGACGTAGGATCCATAGTCTACCAGTCATCGGTTCGATCTCTAAGAGAGAGATTTGGGATCTGCGAGAGTTCCCTAGGGCAAAACACTTCAAAAACCTGTCCTAGTACCTGTGAGATGAAGGAAGTTAAGAAACAGGAATAACTGATCAGCTGTCGCCGTGATATAACTAAATGTAACCTCAAGTTCAAGCCTCACTGGAAACACTGTATTTTCGTGGGAGTATCCCAGAGCAAGACAATCTAGAGCTCAAGCCTAGTACTGGTGAAACCCAGGAAATACATGAATATGTAGGCCTAGGCTGTCGCTGTGATATGACTGAATTATTTAGAAAGCGGTATAAAAACACAATCAATCACCTTCAAAGTTAAATAATTGCCATTGTGACAGAAATCGTTTCTCGGAAAGCAGCCGATAACTTCATCACCATAGACATCATTTCAAAATCTGTATCAGACGGCAAAATTTTAGATTTGTCCATATTAAAAGCTTTTGCAGACGATTAAATTTTTGAGATCTATCTAACGGTAAATATTTTGGACAAAGGTGAAAATGCTTTTCACCAGCATTAGACGGGCTTTGCAGTGCCTTGCCCAGGAACACTTCAACAAACGTGGTTCGTTCAAGAATTCGGTTGTTACAAATCCAGCACCGTAACCTTTTACCAAACAGTCTAGTGTTCGAACGACCACGAGAAAGGTAGCTTTGGAAAACATTGCGGTGAAAGCAGAAAATGCTTTTCCCACATTATTATCAAGTCTAACATGGACAAATACTATAATGTTAGCCATATCTGAATTGTCGTCTGCAAATACTTCCAATTTGGATAAGTCTACAATTTTGTCATCTGGTAAAGAGTACGTTGGGGGGGGGGAGGGGGGATATATGATTTAGACAATCTGGGGTCGATCCTTACCGGCCACACTGGGCTTTCGTGGGTGTGCTGTTTAGCAAAGCGGAGTACTGGTCAGCCTATCAGTCAAAATGTTCAAGAAACACGTAGCATACGGTATGGATCAAGATCGGACTGCACATGACAGCTAGTCTGATTATAGTCTTGAAAAATCTCATAGTTTTTTTTTTAGTTCGTGCTCTAAGTTTGGATACACTATATTGCTAGTTGTAATTTCTTTAATCGTATTTGTTTACTTTTTCATACTTCTCAGATAATGAACATCTATGTAAGTCTTTGTTTTCCATGCATATGACCTCGTAGTTGTTGTTTCCATTGCAAGCTGTAAACATGCAAGTGCGGTTTTATGCCGAATAAAAAAAGTTACATATACACTGTACTTGTACTTTTGAAAACGGCATAACAACAGCCTGGTTTCAGTCTGATCATTTTTCTCCTACGTATTTGACGTTACTTTGTCAGAAATGACCAAAAGAAAAAAGAAAAAATGGTACAGATATGCAGATTATGTTTAAAGATCTATGTAGACCGTGATAAGGCTTCGGAAACTTAACGCCAGGGCCCGGTTTCACAAAAAAAACTTAAGTTTCTTATCTTACTCAACTCCGCGATTCTGACTTAAGTTGAGTTCTTTATTTGAGATGCATTTCAGAAACATTAACAGACTGTAGTAAGATTCTCAAATCCTGGGTCAACACAACCTTTCAGACTCAGCTCAGCAAAATAATGGACTTAAGTTATTTTAACAAACTTAAGTTTATTATTTTTCTTAGAGGAGTGTGATTCTTAGAGGAGTATGAGATGTCGTGCCAACTTAGGATTTCAGAATGTTTCTTAAGTCTGTTTATATTGGTAAAATGGGACTTACGTAACCAATTCAACTTAAGTCGGAAATTGGGTCCATCGCCAGACTTAAGCAAAATAAGAGAGTCAAGTTTTTTCGTAAAACCGGGCCCAGGACCCGAACTGAATAGCACCTTTTGTCACAATCTTTTCACGTGCGTTCATATTTTGTATCATTACCACCAGTATTTCACAGGGATAGTTTCAGTTATTTCTGCGTGCGTGTTTGATTGTAGCAGACGACAAAAAGTAAGAATTGTGGCTTAAATGATGGGAATTTCTTTGAAAATGAAGAAAACATTGCAGGGACAGAAACAATGTTGATTATCATGATTTTCTCCTTTTTCCACAAGTCTTCTGTCAGAGGTTGTTTAAATACGGACTAGTTTGATAGAAAGTTTTTGCTTGCAGAACTGAACTCACCTGGCGTTGATAACGAGACTTCCGGTTGTTTTTTTTTTTAATGTTTTTACAAGACATTGTATTCAAATATAAACTACAACCTTAATCTAATAGGCTCCAAAGTGGCGCAGTGGTCAGGGGACCCGACTCGGAAGGCGAAGAACCGAGGATCGAGACGCACCCGCATCGGCAAAAAAAAAAAACAGAGAAACGGGGAGAAAAGAAAAAGACAGCTGGATAGAGAAACCAACAGCCGGACAGAGAACGGGCAAGAAAGACACTTGGATAGGCGATGGTGGGACACAGGGAAATTACCTTTTGCTACTCTGTGTATTTGAATTTTTCATTTTTAATACAGAGGTGTTTAAAGTATGAATATTATTTGAGTTTCTGTAATAAATTTACAGAACTTGTTTCTCTACTGAGATCAAGTTTAAACGAGAAGAACAACGAAATATAATAAAGAAAATATTTTAATACTCAAAATGAAAAGTTCATGACAGTATACAACATATTACCCAAAGATTAAATTCATCAATCTTAAATTAAAATGGCTATAGAAAACAATGTGGAAGAAGGAGAAAATGCTGAATACCAAAATTCTTAGACTTGTCCAAAGTCAAAGAAGACAAAATTGAATATAGCTATGACCATGGAATTTGTCTCTCAAGGGGTAGAAAACATTGTTGGAAAAAGAAAATGCAGGTTACAAGCACATTCACCATTTTCCATAATGTTTTAAAAAACCTTTACCATCTTTTTGTTTAACTCTTTTAACAAAAGACGAACTTTTAGACACGTCCAAATTGAAAGCAATTGCAGATGACATACTTAATTTAGCTGAAATGATGGTCCATGAAAGTTTAGAAAACCTGTGGAGAAAGGAGAAAATGTTGGTAACCAGTATTTTCCCCTGTTCTCACCATGATTTCAAACGCTGCCTTCTGTGACAGGGTTGTTAAAACTCAGGATTGTGTGGTAAAGGGTTAACAACGATAGCTGGTAAGAGAAAAAGTTAAAGACAATACACCTCATTACAATACAGAATATTTCAACTCTTTACCAAACGGCAAAATTTTAGACTTGCACATGTTGCAAGTACCAGTATTTGCAGCTGACTAATTACTATGTGGTATAAATGCTGTGATTTGTCTATGATCGGGTAGAAAACATGGAGGAAAATGAGTAATTCCTACTTACCAGCAGTTTCACCATTTTCCACAATGTTTTCAAGAACCTATTCAATCCTATTTTTTTTAAACAATGGCAGGTTTGATACAGGATTAACCATCTACTACATAGTTCCAACTTTCAACAAGCCTGAGAAAGAATGCATTTGAAAACATTGTGAAAAAAGGAGAAAATGCTGGTGACCAGCATTTTCTTTTTTTCACACAATGTTTTCTGACCTTTCATAGACAAATCCAATCATTTGATCCACTTGTAACTTTTGTTTAAAAACACTTTCAATTTGGGCAAGTCTAAAATGTTGCCATGTGATAAAGGGAAAGAATAAACACCAACTCATCAAACTAAACACTATTTTAACTACTTACAAAAAAAAAAAGTGACAAAATTTTACTATTGTCCAATTTGAAAGCATCTGCAGACAACAATTTCATTGTAGCTCAAATGATGCAATTTTTCTTTGATAAGGTAGAAAAGCATTTTCTCCTTTTGCAATAATGTTTTCAATAGGCTTCTTCCCCAGGGTTGTTAAAAGTAGGTATTCTATGGTAAAAGGTTAAAGTGCCCGAATAAACCCAACAGACTCTTTCAGTCTAGAAATAAAACCCAATTAATTGCAGTTTCAAGGTTGCTTTTGTCAGCAAAGTGGACAGAGTAGATCAACAATCAGACAGAACGTGTCTGATCTTGATATAAGCTGGCCGCAAAGGCAACTGTGGTTGTGAAAGGCCATTTAAAGATTAACTTTTTACAAAACAACAAAATTTTAGTATTGTCCAATTTGAAAGCATCTGCAGAAGATATATGAAGTGTTGCTCAAGTGATAGAATTTGTATTCCAAGAGATACGAAACACAGCGTAAAAGGAGAAAATTAATGCTGGTTTTAAGCACTTCCACCATTTTCGACAATGATCTCAAACACCTACTACATACAGTTTTAAAAAAAAAATTGGTTTGAGAAAGGGTTAAAATCAATACAATAAACTCATCACAATACAAACTGTTCTATGTTACCAAATGACAATATTTTTGGAGGAGTGTCCATAAGGCTGTTTTCATGGCCACTACTGACTTTCTTTAAACTTTGTACACTGAAACCTATACGTGTTGGCTGTAATATTATGCAATATTGAATCAATTGGTAAAGGTTTGTAGGGTGTGTGCTGGTTCAAAGTGGGTGGGTAATTTTGACCCGAAGAGGGGTCTGTTAGGAAGTTGGTGATATTTTTATTGTTACACAGAGCTGAAAGTTAGCAATTTCATGCTGTCTTAAGCAATACCAGATACAACAGCTTATGCTAAAACTTATGTAAAATTATTATAGTAAATGTGTTTTTACACAATTGTATGACATGCCTAAATTTTAGGTTTTTTAATTCTCCAACTTTACGAAAAACCACAACATTGTTTAATATATAAAGGGATTCCATTGATGTTTTGCAATTGTACAGTCGTTATTGTAGAATTATGATGAAAATTTCCAACAGCTAACAGTTTTTGAGTTATCTCCCCTTTATTTTTGCTCTTATTTTTTGTTACATTATTTTATCAGGGTTTTTTAATTTCTGCATCTTTTCCCATCTAAACAAAGTCTTGAACATAGTTTGAGCGATCATAATACTTTACTACTTCAAGTTGAATTTTTCCTTCCTACTTTATTTACTGCTTTTTAACCTATAGTTCACATAACAAAATTTTTGAAATTTCAAACAGGTGCACTTAGAAAATCAATTAGATGGTGCTTTTATGTTACTTACTCTATATTGTCTTAATCATTTCAAGCATTTTTTTCTCGATTGTTTTCCTCCTGAAGTATGTTTCGAAATTAAAGGCAGATATGACTCTGCATTGTACCTTTTGTGTTTTGTTTCGATAGCAATGAATTCAGTACATAACTCATTTCAGACATTTTCATGGAATTAATTTCCTGTTTTAAACTTAATTTTCTTCTGGCATTTTATTTAAAAAGAAAAAAAAGTTTGTTTATCGGACTATGACTGATTCTGCGGCTAGGGCTGAAAGTCCCAATAGCAGCTAACAGCAAACAATGTGGGTGTCAAAATGCAGTTGAATTTAGATCATACCTTTTAAAAGTACGAAATTATTGTGAAGACCACAATATGTTATCATACAGTTGTCCAAGTGTTTGTCGCTGGCAGAAAAATGAATTTTAAAACCTGGTAAAAAGTAAACAAAAGATAGAGTGACCTGGCATCTTTTGACCTACCGTTAAAATTAATTTTTCTGCCAGTGACAAACACTTAGACTGACCGTACAAGAGCAGGTTGTTATCGTCACAATAATTTCTATTCTTTATAAATGGCATGAATTAAATTTAAATGCATTTTAACATGCCCACTTTTATTTTTGGTCACTTTTGAACTTTAAGCCTTCTTTCAGTTGTCTTTATTTTGGTCTCTCAATTCAATAAAAAATATCAAGAGGCTTTCCATCATTCATTCTTATTACACATACTGTGAGTGTCTTATCTTGCAACCTTTTCAAGACAATACTTCCGCAATGCCCCCTTTTGTAATAACTGTCTCATCTCAGAGCTTGTGACTTTTGGCCAAAATGATATTGTAAGGTAAGACAACTTCACGATAGCCCATTATATTTTTTAAGGATTTTCTCTGTTTTGTGCTTCCCTTAATACTTCAAATTCTATTGCCTATCTTAATAAAATCGGCAGGCTTTATGATTGTGTGTAACTCGGACGCAAACTGCATAGCATGTTTCAAAAGACTGCATTATGTGCAATAACTATCAAAGTGAGCTCATTCTATTTAGCAGCCCATTCTTTTTAATTTACACATGTACATGTAATATGTTGCCATTGGCTATACTGATACGTAGAAATAATGACTAATGAAAAACTTTAACAATGTCAGACAAGACATGCTTGTTCCGCACTTCTTCTGTACAGGGTTTCACATTTACAATATGGGCACATTCAAAACCAGTGACGCAAAAGTTAAGAATGGGAATTTATCACCCCAGACAAGTCCGGTCTTATATAGGCAAACACTTTGATGAAAATAAACTCCATGGAATCATGGCACAAAAAAAAGTTGTCATTCTTTGAGCACAAATTTGTCCGTGCCACACTTCCAGTAAAGCATACAATTTATAGGTTGAATATAACCAAGGCATAAATCCAATCACCAAGTGGTATTGTGGATGTTTAACCGAAGCAAGGATGGTCGGTTGTTGTGCACATATAGCTTTGGTACTTAGGTTACAATCATCACCAAACAGATAATACTGACATCAAAACAAAAAAATCTCATATGAATTTCATATGAGATGCCACTATCAACACCTACAGTTGTTGAGTTATTCAAAAGAAGAGGAATGATATCTTACTTTTAAAATTATCAGTTGTTTGGCAAAGCCACTTTCCTTAGCTTAGAGTTTCAACAACAAGAGGGCCACGATGGCCCTGTATCGCTCCACTGGCTAATAAGCCCCAGGGGTCACAAGTTTTACATGGGTTTATATAGGGAAAACTTTAAAAATCTTCTCATACCTAGCCATACAGCCTAGGGCTATCAAAATTTGCATGTAGCTTTATATAGTTGGCCTCTACCAAGAGGGCCCAAATTATAGCCCTGGGATCAAATTTAGCCCCGCTCCAGGGGTCACAAGTTTTATATGGGCTTATATAGGGAAAACTTAAAAAATCTTCTCATACCTAGCCATAAGGCCTAGGGCTACCAAATTTGGCATGTTGCTTTATTTAGTGGGCCCCTACTAAGAGGGCCCATATTATAATCCTGGGGTCAAGTTTGGCCCTGCCCCGGGGGTCACAAGTTTTTTGTGGGCTTGTATAGTGAAAACTTTAGAAATCTTCTTGTTACTAAATTCAGCCCTGTCTCAGGGGTCTAATGTTTTACAGGGCCTTTTTTAGAAGAAACTGAAAAATCTTCTTGTTTATAACCACACATTCCAGACCTGTATTACTAATTTTGGTATGGGGCTTTATCTTGTGGACCTCCACCAGGATTCAAATAATTTTAGCTCTGTGGTCAAAAATGGCTTTGCCCTGAGGTCATACCTTTCTCTTAGGATTTTATAGAAGAAATTTCATATGTCTTCTAGTTCGAAACCAATTGGCCAAGTATTGTAATGTTTGGCTTGTAGTGTTTTTACTTATTAGCCAATTGAGCGATACAGGGCCATCATGGCCCTCTTCTCATTTCTCAGTTGACTACCATAAAGCTGTTTTATGCAGAGAAACGTACTCTATTAGCTAGATGTTTGATTACAGATACAGGTTCTGTGCTTCAGTGACTTTTTGGGTGATTTCAACTATTCAGTTCGAACTTATTCCTTACACTGCTCTTTAACTAATTCAACCACGTTTTGATAACAGGAACCTTTCTTTCTAAGCACAGATCTTGAATGATTGTTTGTTTATATGGTGTTTAATAAGGTTTTCAACTATATTTCAGTTATGTCACGGCAACCAGTGTATCTATCAATGCTTTCCTAGATTTTTTCTTCTCTCCTATCACCAATCCTCTGAAAAAATGGCCAATCTGGGGATTCAAACCAGCAATCTACTAGTATCGATTGAGCTATCAGGCTAGGCATAATCTAAATATCAATCTATGTCTCTGTTAGGAAGTACTTTTGTTATACATGAGCCTCTGGATAGTGTCATATCTCTAGTTTATACGATTTTAAGCTCCACTGGCCGAAGGCCAGGAGGTTTTTGTCATGGCTATATGGCTACATGAACAATTTGGTAGCCCTAAGCCTTATGGCAAGGTGCGAGAAGATTTTGAAAGTTTTCCCTATATAAGCCCATATAAAAATCGTGACCCCCAGGAGCAGGGCCAAATTTGACCCCAGGGCTATAATTTGGTAAGAAATTTTTGTCATAATTTTACAATAACCATTTAATATACTGTACAATTGCAAAATATCATTGGAATCCCTCAATATATAAAACGATGTTGTGGTTTTTCGGAAAGTTTGAGAATTAAAAGAAAAAAAGCAAAATTTTAGGCATGTCATACAATTGTGTAAAAACACATTCCCTATAAGAATTTTACATAAGTTTTAGCATAGGCTGTTATATCTTGTATTGCTTAAGAAAGCATGAAATTACTAACTTTCAGCTCTGACTAACAATAAAAATATCATCAATTTCCTTACAGACCCCTCTTTGGGTCAGAATTACCCCACCCACTTTGAACCAGCACACACCCTACAAACCTTTACCAATTGATTCAATACGTGTATTGCATAATATTACAGCCAACATGTATAGGTTTCAGTGTACAAGGTTCAAAGAAAATCGGTAGTGGCCATGAAAACAGCCTTATGGACACCCCTCCTTTAAACCTTTTGCACATGACAGTTTAGCTGTGGCTTAAAAAAATGACAGCTTAAACAAAGGGATTGATCTTTGGCACAATAAAAAAGTATTGTCAGACTAACAGAAAATGCTGGTTACTAGTAACTACCATATTCTCCTTTTACCCACAAATAAATGTGGCTCAAATGTTCGGATTTGACTTAAGTCTAGAATACATAGTGGAAAGAAAAGAAAAATGCTGAACATTGTTATTTTCTCCTTTTCCCACTTTGTTTTCAAGAGTCTTCTTCCTCAAAGTACACAGAGTTGAGTCTTAAGTCATATAGCAACAACATGTACAAGAGGGCCTGATGGCCCTGGATCGCTCACCTGAGTCAATAGGCAAATTTCACTCCAGGGTCATGATTGAAACTCTGACCAATTGTCAGGTCAGTTGAGCTTAAAATGTGGCCTCTAAAGCGCCCTCAAGGAATTTCCATAAGTTGACCTAGTTTATGACCCCATGTGACCCAATTTTGATCTCATCCAAGATTTTATCAAGACAAACATGTTGACCAATTTTCAGGTCAATTGAGCATGATTTTTTGCCTCTAGAGCCCATACAGAATTTCTGTAAGTTGACCTAGTGACCTAGTTTATGACTCTAGGTAACCTAATTTTGAACTCATCCTAGGTTTATCAAGACAAACATTCTCAGCAATTTTCAAGTCAATTGAGCAAAAAATGTGGCTTCCAGAGTGCTCACAGGATTTTACTTTAATTTGACCAAGTGACCTAGTTTATGAACCCACATGACCCAATTTAGAACTCATCATAAAGTCTATCAAGACAAACATTCTGAACAATTGAGCAATAGATGTGGCCTCTAGAGTGCCCAAATAAATTTCTTTAATTTGATTGATTGAATTTGCGTTTATTTATCGTTGCCACCGGTTGCTCATATGGGCGATGCCCCCTGAAGGCTGTTAGTATTGTTACGGGGGATAGTGCAGATACAGAACAAAACCCATCCCAAGTTTCGCCTGGTTCTTTAACGTGCTTGGTGTATAGCACCTTCACACGGGACCTCGGTTTAACGTCTCATCCGAAAGACTAATAGTAATTTTAGATGGCCAGCCGTGGGAATCGAACCCACACTCTCATATTCACAAGTCTTACGCTCTACCAACTGAGCTATGCAGGCTGGTCAATTCTTTAATTTGACCTACTGACCTAGTTTATAACTCAATTTCAACCTCATTCAATATTTCATCAAGACAAACATTCTGACCAATTTTCATGTCAATTGAGCATGAAATGTGGCCTCCAGAGTGCACGCAAGGTATTTCTTTAATTTGACCTTGTGACCTATATTATGACTCCAGGTGACCCAATTCTACAGTCATCCTAGATTTCATCACAACAAACATTTCAACCAATGTTCAAACCAATTGAGCAATAAATGTGGCCTCTAGAGTGCCCACACAGTATTTCTTTAATTTGACCTTGTGACCTAGTTTATGACCCAAGGTGACCCAAGTTCAGACTCATGTGAAATTTTATCAGGACAAACATTCTGAATGACTTTAAAGTCAATTGAGCAACGAATGTGGCCTCTAGAGTGCCAACAATATATTTCATTAACATGACCTAGTGACCTAGTTTATGACCCCAGGAGACCCAAATTCAAACACATCCAAGATTTCATCGAGACAAACATTGTGACCAATTTTCAAGTCAATTGAGATGAAAAATATGGCCTCTAGAGTGCCCACAAGGTATTTCTTTAATTTGACCTAGTGACCTTGATTAAGACCCAAGTGACCCAAATTCAAAGTCATCACAGATTTCATCAAGAAAAACATTCTGACCACATTTCAGGTCAAATGAGCAAGAAATGTGGCCTCTAGAGTGCCCACAAGGTATTTCTTTAATTTGATCTTGTGACCTAGTTTATGACCACAGGTGACCCATTTTCGAAACTCATTGAACATGTTGTGCTCTGGTGGGCTAACAAACTTAGTACAGGTCCACTAGGAGATAATACATACCAAATATCAAAGCTCTACACCTTCCAGTTTTAAAGAAGAACAATTTTAAAGTTTTCCTTCTTTGTTCCTATGTTCGAACTTGTGACCCCCAGGGCAGGGCCAGTTTTAACCCCAGCAGTTTATTTGAACAGACTTGGTAGAGGTCTACTAGGAAATACTACATGCCAAATATCAAAGCTCTACACCTTCCAGTTTCAGAGAAGAATTTCAAAGTTTTCTTTCTTTGTTCCTGTGTCCGAACTTGTGACCCCCGAGGCGGGGCCAGTTTTGTTTCCAGGGGCATCATATGAACAAACTTGGTAGAGGTCCATTAGGAGATACTACATACCAAATATCAAAGCTCTACGCCTTCCAGTTTCAGAGAAAACAAATTTTAAAGTTCCCTTCTTTGCTCCTATGTTCGAACTTGTGACCCCCAGGCGGGGCCAGTTTTGACCCCAGCGGGTTTATTTGAACAAACTTGGTAGAGGTCCACTAGGAGATGCTACATACCAAATATCAAAGCTCTACGCCTTCCAGTTTCAAACAAGAAGAATTTTAAAGTTCCCTTCTTTGCTCCTATGTTCGAACTTGTGACCCCCAGGCGGGGCCAGTTTTGACCCCAGCGGGTTTATTTGAACAAACTTGGTAGAGGTCCACTAGGAGATGCTACATACCAAATATCAAAGCTCTACGCCTTCCAGTTTCAGAGAGGAATTTTAAAGTTTTCCTTCTTTGTTCCTATGTTTGAACTTGTGACCCCCAGGGCGGGGCTAGTTTTGACCCCAGGGGCATCATATGAAAAAACTTGGTAAAGGTCTATGAGGAGATACTACATACCAAATATCAGAGCTCTACGCCTTCCAGTTTCAGAGATAAAGAATTTTAAAGTTTCCTTCTTTGCTCCTATGTTCAAACTTGTGACCCCAGGGTGGGGCTAGTTTTGACCCCAGGAGCATCATATGAACAAGCTTGGTAGAGGTCCATGAGAAGATACTACATACCAAATATCAAAGCTCTAGCCTTCCAGTTTCACAGAAGAAGAATTTTAAAGTTTCCTTCTTTGCTCCTATGTTCGAACTTGTGACCCCCAGGGCGGGGCCAGTTTTCACACCAGCGGGTTTATTTGAACAAACTTGGTAGAGGTCCACTAGGAGATGCTACATACCAAATATCAAAGTTCTATGCCTTCCAGTTTCAGAGAAAAAGAATTTTAAAGTTTTCCTTCTTTGTTCCTATGTTCAAACTTGTGACCCCTGGGGCAGGGCCAGTTTTGACCCCAGGGGCATCATATGAACAAACTTGATAGAGGTCCACTAGGAGATGCTTCATACCAAATATCAAAGCTCTACGCCTTCTAGTTTTAGAGAAGATTTTCAAAGATTTTGCATTTTTTTTCCTTTTTGTTGCCATTACCTTAGGGGTCTGTAGTTTGACTCCTGTCACCCGTAGACTATATATTGTAAACAAGGATTTAACTGTATTGCAGTCCGTTACTCGCCCCCGGTTACAAAAAACAACGTATCTTTTCTACCCCATCAGTTATTCTCCTATTTTTTTCTACAGCTGAGAGCTAAAACATTTTTCTACCAGAAAAACACAACTGTTTGTCAGTGGCTAATGCAGTCTGGCTGATACATTCGCTCGAAATTGTAAACTCGCTCAAAAATCTGCGCCATTGACACGGGTTCGTACATCCGTTTTCAAGATATAAAATGCACTTTAGATCCAATGAAACGCAGCATTAGCGGCACCCACCCTTTAAACATGTTTAAAAATACTACTGACCTATAGTCTTTATCTTCAATAACGACGAAACACCTCAGAATTCGTTGAATTTGTGATCCACGTTCTTATTTCGAACAGCTGCAGCCATCTTCTGTCATGTGACATTGTTTGGAACGAGAAATTTCATCGGTTGATATGTACTAACAGTCGTGAATTCAACCAATGAAATTTCGTACAGCTGCTCACACCTTTTTGTCACATGACAGTATGGTGACACTGTTTGGAACGAGAAATTTCATTGGTTTATATGCGCGAACGTCAGTATCGAATGTACGAACCCGTGTCAATGGCAAAGATTTTTGAGCGAGTTTACAAGTTCGAGCAAATGTATCAACCAGACTGCATTAGCCACTGACAAACAGTTGTGTTTTTCTGGTAGAAAAATGTTTTAGCTCTCAGCTGTAGAAAAAATTAGGAGAATAACTGATGGGGTAGTAAAGATACGTTGTTTTTTTGTAACCGGAGGCGAGTAACGGGCTGCATACAGTTAA
Source organism: Hippopus hippopus (assembly GCA_946811185.2). Classification (NCBI taxonomy): domain Eukaryota; kingdom Metazoa; phylum Mollusca; class Bivalvia; order Cardiida; family Cardiidae; genus Hippopus; species Hippopus hippopus. The sequence continues at coordinate 24,470,274 of OX328113.1, read as the reverse complement.
ATCCCTTGTTTTAGTCTATGGGTGACAGGAGTCAAACTACGGACCCCTATGGCCATTACAACCAGAGTTAAGGGTGAAATTCAATTCTTTGCACAACTTTGGTAGAGCTTCACCCAAGGAACATCCCTGCCAAGTTTCATCAAGATTGGCCCAGTGGTTTAGGAGAAGAAGATGTTTAAAGAAATTGTTGACGGACAATGGACGACGACATAGGGCGATCACAATAGCTTACCTTGAGCACGTTGTGCTCAGGTGAGCTAACAAGTGGCAAAAAGGATAAATTTTGTAAGGAAACTATGTGTAATAGTTTAAAGCCAGATATTTCATCCTTTTCCTTTTCGATAGAATATCCCACTGTACAGGTTGATCAATATTAGACTGCCCGTCCTAAGCAGTCTGGTCTGTGATTTACACTGCCGCAAAAGTGTGTGACACTTGTCAGTCAAAGGGTGAAATAGCACTCTTGATTCCGAGTGTGTAATGATTGTGAACCCCTGGTTACGCATTTGTTATTTGATACGTCACCTGCAATACCTATTATCACCATTCCAATAGATTTATCTCTCTTTTGGGCAATCTTGTGCATACATAAAATATATATGTTTTTTTTTTCCATGAAAGGTCAAAATTTACTTCACGGAGTGAACATTCTGTGTAATATTTTCATGAGTGGCAATGATGTTCACTTGATGAAATAAATTTCTATCTTTCACTGAAAAAAACAAAACCCCCACAAATATTCTATTTACGCCATGGGAAATTACCAAACAAGAGGGCCATGATGGCCCTGTATCACTCCACTGGCTAATAAGTCAAAACACTACAAGTCAAACTTTACAATACTTGGCAAATTGGTTTTAAACTAGAAGACATACAAAATTTTCTTCTATAAAATCCTACGAGAAAGTTATGACCCCAGGGCAAAGCCATTTTTGGCCACAAAACTATAATTACTTGAATCCTGCTGGAGGTCCACAAAAAGCCCCATACCAAATAAAACAGGTCTACAATGTGTGGTTATAAACAAGCAGCTTTTCAAAGTTTGCTCAATAAAAGGCCCTGTAAAACATTGTATGGTGTTTAACGCCGTTTTCAACATTATTTCAGTTATATCGTGGTGGCCAGTGCACCTATCCATGCTTTCCTGGAGTCTCTTTTACCAGTACTCCGCATAATTTTCTTTCCAAGCCACTGGCTGCTTTCCCACATAATCATCGTCGAAACAATGGTCAGTGGTGGGAGAGGAATGAATCCTGTCGCAGTGACTATCATCAATCCTCAGAAAGAAATTGGCAGAGCCAGGGGTCATAGCCAGGGATCGAACCCTGGACCCCTTGTTCTCAAGTCCTGCACGCTACTGACTGAGCTACTGGGGCTCGGCCCTGTAAAATATGAGACCCATGAGACAGGGCTAAATTTATTAGCCCTAGGTCTTATGGTTAGTCACAAGAAGATTTATAAAGTTTTCACTATAAAAGCCCATGAAAAACTTGTGACCCCAGGGGCTGGGCCAAATTTGACCCCGAGGCTATAATTCAGGCCCACTAGATAAAGCTACATGCAAAATTTGGTAGCCCTAGGCCTTATGGCTAGGTATGAGTAGATTTTTAAAGTTTTCCCTATATAAGCCCATGTAAAACTTGTGACCCCCCCCGGGGCGGGGCCAAATTTGACCCCAGGGCTATAATGTGGGCACCCTTGGTAGAGACCCACTAGCTACATGCAAAATTTGGTAGCCCTAGGCCTTATGGCTAGGTACGAGAAGATTTTTTAAGTCTTCCCTTTATAAGCCCATGTAAAATTTGTGACCCCCGGGGCGGGGCCAAATTTGACCTCAGGGCTATAATTTGGGCACCCTAGGTAGAGGTCCACTAGATAAAGCTACATGCCAAATTTGGTAGCCCTAGGCCCTATTGCTAGGTAGTAGAAGAATTTTTAAGTTCTCCCTATATAAGCCCATATAAAATTTGTGACCAAATTTGAACCCAGGGCTATAAATTGAAGAAACTTGGTAGAGGTCCACTAGATAAAGCTACATGCCAAATTTGGTAGCCCTAGGCCTTATACTGTAGTTTCAGACAAGAAGATTTTCAAAGATTTTCAATATTTTTCAGTTTTGTTGCCATGGCAACCAGAGTTTTTGAAGGAATCAAATTCTTTCAAGAAATTCTAAAGAGGACCATGACAGGATCATTTCTGTGAAGTTTCATTAACACTGGATGGGTAGTTTCAGAGAAGAAGATGTTTGAAATAAAAGTTCACGACAGACACCTGGCCATGAAATAAGCCCACTGGCTTGTGGCCAGTGGAGCTGAAAACAACTGTATTGGATCTTGATGAAAGTCTTAAGAAAAAGGGGGTTAGAGGCATGAAATAAATAGAATATATGGGGGTTTTTTTTGAATGACTGAAATTCATTTCATCGAGTGATACATCATTGCTAATATTTTCACGAGTGACACCACCACTCCTGAAAATATTACTGATGATGTTTACTTGATAAAATAAATTTTGATCTTTCACCAATAAAAAAAACCATCATTTATGGATACCAAAATTTTGTAGGCCTAAGCCCTGTTGTTCAACTCTTTACCAGACAAGCAAATTTTAGACTTGCTCAAATTCAAAGCATTTGCAGACAACAACTCAAATATGGCTAAAATGATGAAATTTGTCTTTGAAAGGAAAAAAAAAAAGCTGGAAAACCAGCTTTTTCTCCTTTTCCCACAATGTTTTCAAAAGCTCTCTTCTTCAGGGTTGTTAAAAGTCAGGAATGTTTGGTAAAGGGTTAAGAAAAGACAATTCTTAAAGATCTGCTAAATTTCAAATTACAAGTCCTTTTTTTCTGGCAGTAACAGGTTAACTCTTCACTCCAAGGTCCAATACTCCTTGCTGAAAGGATTCAGTCTGATACCCATCTCTACATCACATTGTCTTCCTGAAAATAAAAAGCAAAATTTATTGGTTTCAACTCTTCTTTAAAACCCTTCAAGTGCCTTTCAAACAATAGTTGCCATTTGCAGTCAGTGAAGATCCAAGATCACACTGCATGTTTACTGCAGACTGACCTGGGATCTACAACAAACATCATGTTCATTCCATAAGTAGTTTCACAACTATAGTTACAGAATGATAGGCAGTTTCACAACTACAGTTACCTTTCCAGACAGTGACGATCCAAGATCAGACTACATGTTTACTACAGACTGATCTGGGATCTAAGCTGACCACTATGCAGAGACGTTCTCTCCGATGGTATTTTTAAAATGGCAATTTGTTGGCTTATTTTCCAAACTGAAAATCTCAATTTGTTTACTTCGCACTTGCAGGGTAAATGCTTTACCAGTATTTACAATGTAAACATACCTGTAAGCACACAAAAATCAGTTGAGAAACAAGCATTCTGATAGTATTTCATAGCAATACCGAGTCCCCCAACTGGCCGTATATATCGCTGGCATGTATAGTTTGTGAAACTCTGAGGAGGAGAAAGAACGTATTTGACCCCCATTTCAGAATTATAAGCATCGTGTCTGTCTTTATATGCAATGCTTTAATGAAAGCCAAATATAAAAACATTTTTTCCTTGTTAATGTAAGTTCATTGAAGAAGTTTTACTAAGACCAGATGTGTTTGTGAAACGGAAATGCCCCCAGTAAAACCAAATTTTCGGAAATATGACCTTTACCTTGTGAGATGACCTTGACCTTATCATCAGCAGGTGTGTACCAATGAGAGGTATCAACTAACCAAGTATAAGTATTGTAACTTAAGTACTTTGAATATACAGAGAAATGACAATGAAAAGTTTTGAGGATAAGTTTTCATGATATGGGTTAAATTTTTTACCTTGACCTTGGACATATAACCCACAGAAGATCGGTATCAATGACAGGTACCTACATACCAAACATGAGCATTGTAAGTAAAAAAACTGTTTTTTCAGTGAAATTTTCTAAGTCCAAGGCCCGTAATTTCGTCAAAAATCAGTGGACCGGAACGAAACTGGAACTTGACCTGTAACTCATGGTGGTTGACTTACACACCAAAAATCAGCTCAAGAGCTGCCAGCGTTTAGAAAAAAGTCCGGAAAATTGGGGTTTTTTTTTGGTGAAAATTTCTAGCCCCAAGGCCCGTAATTTCGACAAAAATCAGTGGACCGGAACGAAACTCAAATTTGATCTGTAACTCGTGGTGGTTGACTTGCACACCAAAAATTAGCTAAATATCTGCCAGCATTTAGAAAAAAAGTCCGGAAAACTGATTTGCGTGCTGACTTACAGAGGGACAGACGGGGACGGACGAAGTGCAAACCTAAAGTCCCCTTTGGCTTCGCCGGTAGGTTACTAATAAAAGACTATGGTGCAATTGAGTTTTACTGATTATTTCAAGCATATCACAGCAACTGCTCATTCAAGTATGTCCTGGGTTTCAATAGCACTAAGTTAGGGGACTGTAGTGTCTTGTGTCTTGCTCAAGGACCCTCCATTTCAAAACCCCCACCCTACATCAAATCTGGTCTTACATTAATTTAACCATACCAGTTTGTAAAAAATCCAATCAATAATTATTTCAGGTGATTATAAACAGAAACCTGTACTTTACCAACAAGAGGGCCATGATGGCCCTGTATCCCTCCACTGGCTTTTTAACCCTTTACCACACAAATCGAAGTGTTAATGACCTTTATTAAGAGAAAGCTTTTGAAAACATTGTGGGAAAAGGACAACATGTTGTCAGCCAGTATTTTCTCCTTTTCCAACAATGTTTCCTACCCTATCAAAGATAGAAATAATCATTTAAGCTACATTCAATTTGTCTTTTGCAATGGCTTTAAACTTGGTCCAGTAAAAAGATTTGTCCTTTCTTAAGAGTGAAATTAACATATCATGCACTCAAATAAGTGCAAATATTATGTCAGTGAATACAAGCAGGTTTATTCATTGGCATGAAAGATAACGTTCTGGTAAGAAAACTGAATGACAGAAACCTTATTTTAAGTTTAGTATTCCACTGATGTGAGCACAACTACTAGCATCAAACTAAATCACTCTCCCTGACAACAAAACATGTCCTATCCAAAAAACTTGAATATCAACATCAATCATGTATCACTGCAGTTTGATAATCAAGGGAAGTACATGTAAATAGTAACAAACTTTATCTCTTATAACAAGAGTTATTTACCTTGATTACTATTCAAATTAAAGTCACTATATATAAGCCCATGCTAAACTTGCGATCCCTGGCAAGGGCCTATGACCTCAGGACTGTAATATGAAGAACTTCTTAGAGGTCCATTAGATAAAGCTACTTGCCAAATTTGGTAGCCCTGGGCCTTATGATTTCGGACAAGAAGATTTTCAAAGATTTTCAATATTTTTCGCTTTTGTTACCATGGCAACCAGAGTTTTTGAAGGAATCAAGTTCTTTCAAGAAATTCTGAAGAGGACCATGGTAGGATCATTTCTGTGAGGTTTCATCAAATTCGGATGTTCACTTTCAAAGAAGAAGATGTTTGAAATAAAAGTTAAGGCACACATGGACGGATGCACCCACGCACGGACGCACACACAACGAACACCGGGCCATGACATAAGCCCACTGGCCAGTGGAGCTAAAAATGAAGTTGAAAAATGGTCATACATGAGACTCGTTTAATAATTGACCTCTATGACTTTTAAAATGAATTTTAAAACCAGGTGAATTGTAAACAAAAGACAGTGACAAGGCAACTTTTCACCTTGTTTTAAAATTCATTTTTCTACTTTTAGACCAACCATACAATAACAAATTGTCCTCTTCACAACAATTTTCATACTTTTAAATGGTACTATTTGAAGAAACGTCTTATCCTTACTTTATGAAACAATAATCATTTTTGTATCTTCATGCCAAATGATGCCCCTGATGACTGCAAGGCAGCACAGATTACAATGGACAGTAAATGCTATAGGAGGCCTTCAAAGCAATCACTATTTTTCATAAAACTTACGGTTTTTAATGAGGATGATTCCCCCCGAGTTCTTTTTTTTATCTCTTACACAATATATATATAGGTAATTTATCTATGTTCATACAGCTGAGCCATTCTACACACTTTCAAGTTTTAACCCTTTACCACCTCTACCCTCTACCAAGAATTAACAACCCTGAAGTAAAAGGCTTTTGAATACATTGTAGGAAAAGGAGAAAATGCTGGTAACCAGCATTTTCTCCTTTTCCTATAATGTTTTCTATCCTTCCAAAAACAAATTTTAAATTTTGAGTCACATTTGTCATCTGCAAATGTCTTCAGTTTCAACCAATCTAAAATTTTGTCATTTGGTAAAGAATTAACATTTTTTTCTCTCTAGCTGTAAAGATGTATCTTTAAATTCACATGGCTGCAATTCTCATCAAAATATATTCAAAGATAAAAAGCCATTTTCCTTACTGTTAACAGAATGTCCATGACATACTGTATACATGGGTAATATACGCGTGTCAAAAAATTTGGGAATTACTGATGATAGGACATTTGACGTACAGAAATGTTTGCAAAATCAAGACACTCGTTATTTTTTGGTACACTTGTGGTAAAAATATATGAACAGAAAAGTTTGCGAATTTTTTGAATTCGTGAAATTGCAAGAATTTCCACATAGCAAGAATTTCCACTTGTACAGTATTTACAGACAGCAGGGATACTATATGCCACCTGCATTTAACCCATTAGATTAACCACACAACTTTTAACAACCCTGTCGGAGAAGACTTTTAAAAAGTTGTGGGTACTGGAGAAAATGCTGGCTCCTTTTTTCACAATGTTTTCTACCCTGTCAAAGAACTTCAGGTTACTCATATCACTTTTGAAATTGTTGTTTCCCTTTGGACGAGTCTAGAATTTGTCTTTTGGTAAAGATTTCAAATGGCAAGAGCATCACTAGCACTTTGATTATTTAGAAGAAAATTTGTAGATGTAAATGTACCTCTATCTAACGATCATCTTCAACCAGTCACAGATTTGACCCCATCTGGTGTATTACACTACTTTCAGCAGTATATCAGTAACGCAATGGCAACAGCAAACTTGTTCATCTATTTTCTGTGTTTCATCAAGCTTAGACTAGGGCTCTTCAGTGTCATTCTCCAGGGTACACCCATCAAAACCATCACTGCAAGTGAAGAACAAACCCAGGACCTCTAAATAACAAATCTGGAAATATGTTCACACTGTCACCTGTAAGTAAACAAGATATATAACAGTAAATAAACTCTCTGCTAAACAACAATTAACCTTTAAAGTGCCTTTCACAACTATGTTGCCTTTGCGGCCTGTGTAGATCAAGATCAAGCTGCACAAAACGTGCAGCTTGATCTTTGATCTACACTGTCCGCTTTACTGAAATACTGTAGACAAAAGCAAGCATGAAATTGCAACTATTTGGGCCATATTTCTATGATGAAAATGTCTGATAGGTTTTTATCACATAACCACCCTTGTTTTCAGTGTAATATATCAATTACAGATTTTCTTACCTTATACATGTTTGGTATCACAATAATTAGCGTGTGACATAATTTTTGACCTCATTTTGTGCATATGTTATAGTAGTGAATAGATTTTATGAATATTACCACGGGTGCATCTATAGATGGTTTTGCATCTTCTGATCTATAATTTGTGAAATAGCGTTATGTGTTAAAAAGAATCCAACATTAATTTTGTTGGCATTTTGCGATAAAACTTTATTAAACTCGTCAAGAAAAAATGTCATTAAGCTCAGCACAGGCCCCCTTAATAACATTTTCCTAGACTCGTTCAATAATATTTTATCTCAAACCCCAATTCATGTCAGATCCTATAAATTCAACACACTAAGGGGTTAATGTTGTTACAGTTATTACAATAGAAAGAATTTGTAAACAGAAAGCTGATCAATGTGGGTTTGCTTCTTAAAAAGTCAAAAAAAAAAAACAATTGCAGGAAAAAGAGAAAAATTGGTTATGATAATTGTTTTTTTTTTCCTTTATTCTATGATTATGTTATTAACCCTTTACCACACAGTGTTCCCACTAGCTTTTTATTTCAAGGGTACACTTACCCCCTGAGATGTAACACTGGGGTAAGATTTCATATTAGAGGGTATGACAATAATGGTTCCCAACTAGAGGTAAAGCAATCCATATTGATGATTTAGAGCAAAAGCGTCTATTATATTAAGATATTTAAGTCTATCAACTGCTTAAAGTCATTAAAAAGCTGAAAAGGCAGTCTGAAGTGACTCTGATCGGACAATGTCAAAGAGACATCTTGTTGTGTCATTGGTTTCTGTGTATTTTGCACTGATCAATTTTTCCATGTCTGTTAATTTCTGGATAGATATTTCAGCATGATTTGATAAAAGATTGTCAATAAGAGTAACAGGTAACTTCAAAACTTGTCATTTTACACAAGATAAGCAAATAAATGCCTTTTTTGTCCATGTATTTTGTTATGTGAGGTCTCGCATGTAACCAATATTTGTTACATGAATTTCAATTCCATAAATTGATTTACGCAAGAATTTGCACAAGTGGGAACACTGCCACACAATCCCGAGTTTCAACAACCTTGAGGAAGAAGCCCTTTAAAAACATTGTGGGGAAAAGAGAAAATGCTGATAACTAGCATTTTCTCCATTTCCCACTCTTTTTTTCTTCCCTATTAAAGACAAATTCCATCATTTAAGTCACAAACATATTGTCGTCTGCAAATGCTTTCAATGTTGCCTTGTGGTAAAGAGAAACATCCTCTTTCAAAGGATCTTAAAACAGAGAACCACCTAATAAATGGTAATGAAGTTTCACTAGATTTGCACAAAGCACAACTTTTGAACGTAATTATGGCAGCCTAAGTAAACATTCTGGAGAAATTTGTGGTCTTCATTCCACAACTCAAAAAGTACATGTGACGAAAATGTATTTGATGTACCCTTCACCTTACAAGTCCATGCTATCCTAAAACTTGAAAACATAACAGGGAGAGAGGAAACTGGCTTGCATTTTCTCCTTTCCCACAATGTGTTAAACTCTTTCCAAGAAAAATTCCATCTTTTGAATCACAATTTTTCATCTAAAATTACTTTGAAAGTGGATAAGTTTATGATTTATTTATGAAAAGCAATACTTCCCACCACCCATGGGACCCGGTCCACATAATAAAGATGTGTTCACTTGCTACAGGAATTTTCAACTGTAACCTTCATTTGCTCACCTCAAGCCACAGGCTGGTAAGCTCAACTCATTGACTGTTTGCGGACAGTGTAGATCAAGATCAGACTGCACAGAATGTGCAGTCCGACTTTGCATCTACACTGTTTAATATGGACATATCTTTTCTCAAAAATTACCTTTGAAACTGCAAAGTTTGGGTTTTTACTATCACTTTGAAAGTTTCATTTCACTTTTTTAGCCGGATAAGGGTTAAGTTCATCAATTGATTATCATACAAGATCAACAGATCCAGACATTAAAATGTTGAGCTATCATTACTTAGACAAAGGTAGGACAAAGAACTCTCATGCTGGGATGAAAAGGCTTTTTGGTCCCTGGGCTTATTTGCCTGGGCCTGTTCTTCCCGGCCTGCTCTTCCCAACTCGGGAGGATTTTCTGCCTTTCCTTTGAGGCTGAAACTCAGCTCCATTCCCAATTCAAAAATGGTATTAGTTTTCCCCAATTACTGGATTTTTTCCCAAACAAAACAAATTCACCTCAGATAATGATGCATTGGTCAGTGCTTTTATGAAGTAGATGTAGATGTAATATACCTACTTCCTGAAAAATCCCAAAAAATGTCAAAAAAAAAAAAGAAAGTTTTTCGTACATCCAAAATTTAACAAATAGAATCAAAGGTGTTAATGATAAACTATCTATCACTGATTGTTACAAGTGTGCAAAGATCCTTACAACAATAATATTCCAAACTACATGTTTGTCATAAACAAGAGCCTTTAATTGTGGAAATATTAAGTATTTGTTCATATTTCTTGAGCCAGGGTTGATTTAAAAACGAAAAAAAACCCAGGTAAACGAGACCAGAGACGAATAAGGTCAGGGCCGAATAAGCTATTGGACGAAATAGCCCGGAACCGAATAGAACAAGGAGTGGGTCAAGGATGATGGCTTGTTCCTTTTTATTTCAAAATGTTTGTCATCTTTAATTGACTATCGATCCATCAATAGGATTTGCATACCTTTCGGAATGTCTCTATTTGATCGTGTAGGTCTTTTCTTTTTCTTTAGAAACTTTTCAAAAGGCGGGACTCTGCTCGTGCAGCTTAGAACGTTTCCACCAGCGTCATTTCCGGTTTAGCTGGTGCCTGGTTTAGGTGCGGCACGAAATTCAGTTATTTCCCATATCTATCCAAAGCTTCCACAAAAAGATCAGAATGCATGTATTTGTGCAGTCTGATCTTCATTTACACCATTCGCAAAAGCTACCTGGGTCATTCTACCGAAAGTTTACGTATAGATCTATATCGCGTCCCGTGCATTTTCTCTCAATAGAAAATGTTATTTTTGGAACTTATTCCACCTTTTTTCACAATAGTCTATTACATCGCGATCCAGTCTGGAACAAATACGTCAAACTCCTAAGAAAATATTAGTCCATAATCCCTAAACAAATCTAAATCGTAACGAGATGAGGTAAAACTTATTAGATTGCAATAATCATGTATCTGAATTATTTTTATGCATATTTTACACATGGTAGATCTAGATCTATATGCTTCTAATTTAATTTCTGTACCGAATTTCTTTTAGAACGTTTTAAACTTAATTGATGATGAAATCCAAAGTAATAATCAGTCCTTTACAAACCTGTCACCACCGTTACATTGATAAAGAAATCTATTGTAACTTGTACAAGCGGCAATTTCGCATATGTTCCTCGTATATGACGTTATTGTGGCATCCTCTGGGAAGTCAATAGCGCCCAGTTCATGCCATGAAAGAAGTTTGGAATTGAAAAAACACAACATGACTGGTAAGATCTTGTCCGTATGTTTATGATCTGCCCTATCCGTAAGTTGGTAACGTTATTAATTTATAAATGTTATTTAACTCTTTGCTAGACAACAAAATGTACTGGATTTTGATATAGGTCCCCCGAAAGAAAAGGATTAGAAGCATGAAATAAACAGAATATTTGCTTTTTTCGGTGAAAGATCGAAATTTATTTCATTGAGTGAACATCATCTGTAATATTTCACGAGTGGCGCAGCCACGAGAGAAATATTACCGATGATGTTCACTCAATGAAATAAATTTCGATCTTTCACCGAAAAAAAAAAAACAAATATCCTCTATTAAAAATGTTACTTAACTCTTTGCCAAACAACAAAATTTAAAATGGTCCAATTAAAAGCATTTGAGGAGAACAAAATGAATGTAGATCAAATGTTGGGTGTTTCCTTAAAATGGTAGAAAACGTTGTGAGGAAAAGTAGAATGCTGGTTTCCAGCATTTTCTCCTTTCTCAACAATGCTTTCAAAGGCCTTCTACCTCAAGATCGTTTGAGAACAGGTGTCGCTGGTTCGATCGCCGGCTCGGCCAGTTTCCTTCCGAGGATTGAATGATAGTCATCGCGACAAGATTCATTCCTCTCTCACTGATAACCAATATTTTTTACTGTGGCTATGTGGGAAAGCAGCCAGTGGCTTGGACAGGATGTTGTGCGGAGTATTGGTAAAAAGAAACTCCAGGAAAGCATGGATTAGTGCACTGGCCGCCGCGTTATGACTGAAATAAAGTTGAAAACGGCGTTTGACACCATACAATCAATCAATCAACCTCAATATTTTTAAAATTCGGGATTGTGTGGTTATAAATGATATTTGTCATTCATAGGGTATTCATTTCCGAAGACGATAAAGAAAAAGTGGCTTAACTGACTGATTGATTGTCATTTTTTTCTGCGCAATCATTTGAAAGTCTAAGAGCTCGTAAATAGTAGGGCAGTGTAGGTCGAAGATGAGACCATATGTTCTGTGCAGTCTGATCTTTATCTATGACTGTCCTAAAACAATCATCCTTGTCTTCAGAACTTTGACAAAATTTTAGAATCGTCCATATTCAAAGTATTGGCAAACGACGATTTAAAGGCCCAGAAACTGCCAAAAGTACACAAACCTTGTGCATTTGAATTCTAATCAAAAGAATTGAAAATATTCATTATATACAATCTCTTTTAGTACGAGAGTCCAAGAGATGGTAGCTGCCAGGAAACTGAATTTTAAAATCAAGTAAAGACTAAACGAAAGATAGAGCGACCTGGCAACTTTTGACCTGCTTTTAAGATTCATTTTTCTGCCAGCGTCTAACACTTGTACCAACCATACAATATCAGGTCGTCACCTTTACAATGAATTATATACCTTTAAATGGTATAATTTGAATTTAAATGCACTGTAACAGCTGCTTTATTTACTTTTGGCATTTATTGGGGCTTTAGATAAGGTTCGAAGGATGGAACTAACTAGTATTCTCTGTGATTTTTCCACCACGATATTTTCAAAAGCCTTCTCACACAGGGTCATGAAAACATGTGATGGAAAATCTTTATCTTCTCTAAGGGTAAATCTTTACTAAACAATTCAATGTTTGAACCTTTGGGCTGCTAAGCGCGACTTAAGGACCTTTTGCGGACAGCGTAGATCAAGATCAGACTGCACAGAACGTGCAGTCTGATCTTGGATCTACACTTTCCGATAAGGAGAAATTTTTCCAAAGAAATACTTCTGAAATAGAAAAAAAAACCGGGTTTTTATTATCGGCTTGAAAGTTTTATTATAATTTTTTTTTATTTAGCTGGATAATGGTTAATGAAGCTAGAACAACGCTTTTGAAAATATTGTGGGAAAAGGAGAAAATGCTGGTTTCCAGCATTTTCTCCTTTTCCAACAATGTTTTCTACCTTTTAAAGGTCAATTACCACATTTTAGCCACACTGAAATTGTCGTCTGCAAATCCTTTGAATCTGGACATGTTTAAGAATTTGTCGTTTGGTAGAGCGTGAAAGAGTTTCTTGATAAAAGCAGTAACGTTATAAGAATAAGACTATTTATTGCGATCATTACTTCTGGGTCTACCATCATTAACTTTCTTCCTGAAATGAATTCAAAGCAGACGATTTGAAAAATATATAAAATATTGTTTAAAATGATTTAAGATTTAAGATTTCAAACTTGAATTTAGAGTGAAAATATTGTGGCCAAAGGAGAAATTGCTCGGTCCAAACAGTTTCTCCATTTGCCGCAATGTTTTCCAAGTCGTACGTAATAAGTTGAAATAGATAGTCCGCAACTAATACTGTGTACGTAGTTGTTATTGGAGACAGCGTTTGTCATCTACTATGATAGTTCTTACACTCTTAAACTGACGAAAATTTAGACTTGTGTAAATTGAAAGCATTTCCAGACGACAAAATAAACGTGACTCAAAAATTGAAATTTTCTCTTGGATAGGTAGAAAACAATGTGGAAAAAGGAGATAATGCTGGTAATCGTAATTTTCTCTTTTTCCCACAATGTTTTCAAAAGTTTTCATTTTTTTTTTCAAAAATTTTCTTTTGGAGAGGTAGAAAACATTGTGGGAAAAGGAGAAAATGCTGGTTACCAGCATTTTCTTCCTTTCCCACAATGTTTTCAAAAACTCAGGGTCGTTAAAACTTGGGAAAGGAAGAAAATACTGATGAGTTTTTCCCCACTATGTTCTGAAAGGAATTTAAGTCTTAGGCTGCTGAGCGCGACTCACTAACCTTCTACGGATTGTGTAGATCAAGATCAGACTACACGGAACGTGCAGTCTGATCTTTGATCTACACTATCCGATAAAGAGACTTTTTTTTTTTAACAAAATAAGTTTGAAATAACAACATTTGGGATTTTACTATCGGCCTGAAAGTTTCATTTAACTCTTTACCACACGACAAAAAATGTGGACTTGTCTAAATTGAAAGCATTTGCAGATGACAATCCAAAGGTAGCTGAAATCATAGATATTATCTTTGGTAGGGAAGAAAACATTGTGGGAATAGGAGAAAATGCTGGTTACCAGCATTTTCTCCTTTTCCCACAATGTTTTCAAAAGGCTCTTCCCTGAGAGCCGTTAAAACTCGGGACTGTGTGGTAAAGGGTTAAGTTATTTAGCAGGATAAGGGCGATATAAGGATGCTTAAAATAAGTCATAAGATTTCAAAGGCACATGTAAACAGTTTGCTTCGAATTGGCCATATGAAAATTAGAAATAATTGAGTAAGGTAGGTTTTTAATGCAATTTTGATAAGAAGAGTAGTTATTACACGCATGAATTGTGTTAGATTAAGGAAAAGAAGCATTTGGTTTGTCTGTGAAACAGAAGGTCATGACCTTTCCTTCTTTGTTCTATAGTTTTGACCCCAAATGCGAAAGTGAAGGGTCATGGAGCTAGCGGCTGTTTTTAGCCGCGAAAAACGGCATGGTAATGTGCTATTTTGAATTTTATCCCCAGATTATGTGTTGTTTTGAGTTTCAATTTAGCTTGGCATTTTTAGGCTAGCTTCCTGGGTTTGCATTTTGTGAATTTTGGAATATAGGCTAAAATGGCATATTTTGTCAGTTTTTTTCCGACCATGCCACTTGCATTTAATGATCATTAATATCACTATTTAACAAGTTGAACGTGATTTATTGATAAAATCTAAAGAATTAGGATTGTGCTGTTGCATTTAAGTGCTCTTTATAATTTCAGGCTGATTATATAGACCTTTGTTTGAGGAAGTTCAGTTCGGCGTATGGTGGACCGAGACGAGTTTAGCTGACAACCGTGTACTGCTACCAAAGAACAGCATTTATAAGGGATGAGACTGAACATAACGTGCAAGCTGACATTGTATTTCACCGAACTATAGCCATCTTTAGAGTGAAGGTGTGATAAGGACACATTACTAGTTTCTTGCTACATTGAACAATAGAGTGAAAAATCACCACCTTTTGACCCTCTACTACACTTTTATTGGCAAAAAATCAAGAGCTTTGCTGTGATTTTTTTCTAACAAATATATGTCAAGTAGTCTACATAGGAAATTAAAAAAGACTAGTACCTCATTTGATTACGATATTTGCTACGCCACCTCAAACACAACTACGCTTGAAACATCACAGTGTTAAAAAAAAGGCGCTTTTTTGTTCCATGTAACTCTTTCCTCACTGTAGACGACCGTCGGTTTTTGTGGACAGCGTAGATCAAGATCGGACTGCACAGAACTTTCAGTCTGATCTCTGATCTACAATGTCCACTGCTTTTTTTTAGGTTATAACCAAACAGTTTCTTTACATTATAGGGGAATTATATTAACAGCAACTGAAAGAGTGAACCATTTTGAATGAGCCATGCTCTGTGAAAAGGGGGCTTAATGTATTTGCGCAAAGTATCGGTCCAGGTCAGCCTGCGCAGTCCGCGCAGGCTGACCTGGGCCGAAACTTTTCGCTACTTGTCAATTTTCTGTATGTCAAGGGATCAGTGTACCTCATGATTCAGTAGATTGTTATACAAAACGGATTTTAGGGATATATAATACTGTGATGACTTGCTTTGTATTATGTATCACGGACATGCATTAAGCCGCTCTTTTACAGAGCATGGCTCAATCATTTGGCAGTGAAAGAGTTTTAATAGATTGTGTTCCTCTATATGGTCACAAGTGCAAAAGTAGTTCCCCAAGCCATAACCTCAATTGCACTCAGTTGCACAGATACCATTAAATCACAATACACTTTTAGACATGCCTTTCAATTTTCTGTAGAAGTGCATGGTTTCAATTTTTCAAGCGGAACTACTTTTGATACTACGACCCGGAAGTAGTGCGGAGTGATACGTCACCTTCAATGGCAGGGACGGGGGGGGGGGGGGGATAATTCTTGCAAAGCGTCCCGCCGGTATCAATAATTCATATCTCTGTTCAGATAAGACAGCTCTCACAGGCTTGGTCTGAAGAGTCCTTATCATAAAACATACCTGCATATCGAAGTTGAATAAGTACTCACCTGGTAATGGTTGGAAATGTTCGGAAAGAGGGATGTTTACATCTTACAATGATTTTTTTGATTAATGTATTTCTGCCCGGAGGAAGAAAGAGAGAGAGAGAGGGGGGGGGGGGAGAATTGGTTTGCTTGTATGTTTGTTTATTTTCTACCGCCGTTAACGCCGTTTTCAATATTATTCCAGTTATAATATTGCGGCATCCAGTGCACCTTTCGATGTTTCCCCACAGTTTGTTCTAACACTAATTCTCACAATATTCTTCCCAAACCACTGGGTACTTTCCAACATAACCATCGTTGAAACAATGATCAGCGGTGAGAGAAGAATGTATCCTGTCGCGATGTCTATCAATCCTCGGGAAAAAAAATTACCCCAGCTTGGAATTAGAACCGGCTACCCCTGAGCCACAGAGCCAGGGGACTGTCGTTAATGTCCAAGATCCGAAACAAGAGGGGGGGGGGGAGGGGGGAGGAGTCGCTGGTTCGATTTACCAGCTCCGCAAATGTCAGTGATTGATGATAGTACCGTAACTACAACAGGTGTCATCTATTTCTCATCACTAAACATTATTTGGACGATGGTTATGTGGGAAAGAGGCCTGTGGCTTTGGGAGAATGTTGTGCGATGTGCTGGTAAATGAAACCCCAAGAAAGCTCTAAAAGATATGCTGGCCGCCACGATACAACTGAAATAACGTTGAAAACAATGTCAAACACTATCCCCAAATATGAGCCATGCTGTGGCAAAGGGGGGCTTAATGCATCTCCGAGATGCATGGTACCAAGCATACCATCACATAATTATGGACCCATAAAATCCATTTTGTCCAACAACCAATGGAATCATGAGGTAGACTGGTCCTTTGACAAGCATAAAATTGACCTATAGACAAAAAAAAAGTTTCAGCCCAGGTGAGCCTATGCGGACAGTGCAGGCTGACCTGGGTCATTACTTTTTGCAAATGCATAAAGCCCCGTTTGACGGAGCATGGCTCATATAAACTCGACTTCATTCGACGGCTGAAAATACAATCCACTGAAACTCAGAGATTTTCAATACTTTAAGCCTAACTAAACAAGCGGACAGTATAGATCCAAGATCAGACTGCACATTCCGTGCAGTCTGATCTTGGATCTATACTGTCCGCATATGACCAACTGAGCAGAAAAAAAGTTAACAAATATATCTTTGAAGGAAAAGAAAGTTTATCCTCAGCTCTTACTGTCAGTACTTTGATTACATGACTGATCAATTCCTTTCAGAAATCACCTGCTGGTAGAGCCATCGATCTGTTATTGATACACTGTATAGTTTTTGTGTGGAAAATGAATGAAGTCAAAATTGGACTCTTCGTGGGAGAGATGTGCAATGAAAAGGAGTATTGCTGACTCGGTTATTATTTTTTTTCGGCGTACCTGCATGTGCCGGCTTTTGACCTACCTTTTAGTTCTGATAACAAATGAATAAATAAAAAATTTGTGACTTGTCAAAAATGTAGACATGTTTATTCTAAGGGCCCCTGTGGTAAAAAAAATTGTAGAATTTTTTATTCTATGGGCCCTTGCTTATTTGCTGGCAAACTTACGCTTTCTATTTTTTTTTAAAGTTATTTCTTGTTCGTCATAAGTTTGAAATGTGGCATAACTGAATCGAGCATCAAATTATCCTTATGCACACATTGTGTCCATTACCGTAAAGTCCAAACATGTTGAGTCAACTGATTAATTGTATGTTGTCTAACGTCGTTTCAACATTATTTCAGTTATACCGCGGTGGCCATTGCACCTATCCATGCTTTTCTGGAGTTTCTTTTTACCAGTGCTCCGTACAATGTTCTTTCCAAGCCACTGGCTGCTTTCCCATATAACCATCGTCGAAACAATGATCAGCAGTTAGATAGCGATGAATCCTGTCGCAATGATTATTATTAATCCTAGGAAAAAAATTGGCCGAGCCGCGGATCGACCCAACGACCTCCTGTTCTCAAGTCCTGCACGCTACCCACTGATTAATTGATTTGGAGTTTAACCTCGTTTTAACAGCGTAGGTCATATCACCGGGCGGTCAGTGCACCGCTACGCACCATCACCGGAAAGAAATTTAGCCTCAACCGGGTATACAACTCACAACCACTGGGTCACGAGTCTGATACCCTTACCTCTGAGCTACCGGGGCTCGGCAATATGTAGAGTAACTAGAGGGTCAGATGGGATATTATAACATTACTTTAACCTTTTACCACACAATCCCGACTTTCAATGATCCAAAGAAGAAAAAAATAGAAAACATTGTGAGAAAAGGAGAAAATGCTGGTTACCAGTATAAAACTGCTGTAACCCTTTACCAGTCAATCCCAGTTTTAACGACCCTGAGAAAAATAACTTTTGAAAACATTTTTGGGAAAAAGGAGAAAAAGCTGGTTACCAATATAACATGGCTTTAACTCTTAACCACACAATCCCAACTTTTAACGGGGGGGGGGGGGGGGGAGCCTATGAAAACATTCTGGGAAAAGGAGAAAATGCTGGTAATCAGCATTTTCTCCTTTTCCCACGATGTTTTCTATCCTTCCCAAAATAAATTTAAATATTTGAAGTAAATCTATTATGTCGTCTGCAAATTCATTCAGTTTGGACAAATCTAAAATTTTGTCGTTTGATAAAGGTTTATAAGCTAACTTGTCAGTCTTATCGAAGTAGGGTTCAAGGAATATGCAGATGTTTTGGTAAAAATCTTGTCGACAATTGTGCATTGTATTAGTGTAGATCAAGATCAGACTGGACAGAACGTGCAGTCTTATCTTGAATATCTAGTCAGCTGTACGATTTTTTGTTGTTGTTGTTGAAACATTACGATTACTTCATTTAAATCTTATTTATTTTTCAAGGAAAGAAAGAAAGAAAGAAAGAAAGAAAGAAAGAAAGATAGATGGGTTTCCATATTGTTTCCTTCAGATTTGTTATTTAAAAAAAAAAAAGCAAGGGAAACAATTCTAATTAAAAAAAAAAAATCCCTCTCGATTAATTTCCCTTTGTTTTTCTCATCACGTAAGAATATGATCACTTCAAATACAAGTCTCTTGCACCGTTTCAAAAAAGAAAACAAATTGAGGATATTTGTTTTTTTCGGTGAAATATCGTAATTTATTTCATCAAGTGAACATCTTCGGTAATATTTTCACGAGTGGCTGCACCACAAGTGAAAATATTACCAATGATGTTCACAAGATGAAATAAATTTCGATCTTTCACCGAAAAAAAAAAAAAATATTCTATTTATTTCATGCTTTTAACCCTTTTTGGGAGGAACTTACATCAAAATTAAAAACAGTTCTTTTCGGTTATTCCCCTTGGCTTACCCCCTCCGCATAGCAATGCATTACAATATTACGTCAAGTGCGAGAAATTTAGGGTCAATTACGTCATATTTCCATCTGATTGAGAGGCACGCACATTTGACCTAGGTAACTAGTGCGCAGGAACAACTGTTTCTGCCTTCAACTGAAGAGTTAGAATATAGAAATCGGTATTTTTCACTGGTCGTTACCATGAAATATCGAAAAATATTTCATGATATTTCTCGATAACCTACCAGAAAACATGAAATAAAAAGGCGCGTCTCGTGACCCCTTTTCTCATCAGACAAAAATAATGTATCAAGATAATTCAATAAAGAAAAAGTTCCGGCTTGAAACTGTTTGAACTTCCATTTTAATTCAGATTCCCTGTATGATGCAGCGAATTATAATAGCTGATATCCGCACATTTAGGGATTTTTTTAGGTATGATTACAGTTGGTTTTTGGTATTAATTGCAGACTCTAATTTTTATAACTTTTGCGGATAATTATTAATATTAACCTCCTATAACAGCTAGATCAAAGTTTTTATGTTTATATAAACTGTTTCCGAGTTGATTAAGGGTTCCTATTTTGATATATTTACAGATTCTCTACTTTTAAAAATTAGCTATACTCTGTTAAAAGGGAGTTAAATGTATCTTCAAAAAAAAATCGACCTGCACGGACGGGTTGAAACTTTTTGCCCTTTGTAAATTTTCTGCATGTCCAAGGACCATTCTACCTCAGGACTGTCAATCAGTTACTACATTTCAAAGTAGTGTCAGATATTATGGTACACCCTGTATTTGAGCCATGCTCTGTGAAAAGGGGGCTTAATGCACCTGCGAAAAGTATCGACCCAGGTCAGCCTGCACAGTGGGCCGAAACCTTCTGCTATTGGTCAATTTTCTGTATGAACAAGGACCAGTCTACCTGATAATTAAGCCAGTTGTTCCAAAAAAGGTGGATATCATGGATCCATAAGTATGTGATGGCTTGCTTGGTACCACGGATCACAGAGATGCAATAAGCCCCCTTTTGCCAGAGCATGGCTCATTTTATTGTTTTGATGTGGCTGGGCTGTTTTCAAAGATTCATAGGCCACTGAAACACCATTGGGCTATCACAGGATACCGATTTTCGTTATTGGACACCGTTACTTTAAATAGCACACTTGTTGTATATAATATACAACATAGAGGCAGTCACCACTGTGCTGTTTATAGTAATTGTGTTGATGAAAATTTCACCATTCCATTATACATACAGGTGATGCATGAATATGCTTTTATAAGTGTTTGATGATTGACCATGGAAAATTTTAGCATTCTGTGATAGATCAATGGAGCTTCAAAGGCCTGTACAAAGAATACATCTAGGTATTGTCTTAGCCCTGTTGATTTCTTGGTCATCATTGTGCTTTGACAGTTTTTCGTATCTGTCATTACTGAGGATATTTACTTCAAATTAGGGTTAACTGTTTACTTTCAAAAAGGGGAACCATACAACAAGGACAGGTAACTCTCAGGAGATGTTTTGACACAATTATGCCCCCTATCCATGCTTTCCCGGAGTTTCTTTTACCAGTATCTTGCATAGTTTTCTCAAGGAAGAGGCTGCTTTCCCACACAACCATTTTTCAAGGGTTAATGTAAATAAGATATTGTTGTAAAATCAAAAGACATAAGTTCAGGTTTCTTAGCCCAGCCAGGTAGCTCAGTGTTTAGCATACCTGACTCATGACCTGGTGGTTGTGAGTTCAATACCCTGTTGAGGCAAACTCTCTTTCCACCAAATTTTCGCCTCTCACCACTGATGCATGTGAGAAAAGTAGCTAGTGACTTGAAAAGAAAGTTGCGTCAGTACTGGTATGAGAAAGCCAAAGAAACCCATGTGTAGGTGCACTGACTGCGTTGATATGACTTAAGCTGTTGAAACTGTATTAAAAATCAAATACAAAGTAATACAAATCAGGTTTCTTACATTATTTATACATCCACTCTCTTTTCAGGATGTTGTTTTTATTTCAATACAAAATAAATACATGTCAAATGAAAAAGCAATCACATTGTTACATATTAACACATCACATTAGGCCATTACTATTGATCTCATCTTTTATACCTTTACAGTACAATCAAGCATCTTAACAATCCAAAGAAAGAAGAAGCTTTTGTAAACAAAGATGGGAAAAGGAAAAAATGCTGGTGACCAGCATTTTCTCCTTTTCCCATCATGTTTTCAACTGTATTATAAAAAAAATCCAACTATTCGATGAACATTTCATATGTCGTCTGCAAAAGCTTTGAATTTGGACAAGTAAACAATTTTGTCGTCTGGTAAATGGTTAATGACCCATAAGAGGAAGACTTTTGGAAACATGGCAGAAAAAGAAGAAGACGCTGGTAACCAGCATTTTTTCTTTTTCCCTACAATTCTGTCTCCTCTTTCAAACGTCAATCCTATTGTTTGAACCATATCAAATTGTCGTCTGTAAACACACTGACTTCTGACGAGTCTAAAGTTTTATTGTCTGGTAAAGAAGTATCGCCTAATCTCAATTATCGTGCATACCTCAATTATCGTGCAATGACATGCGTTCCATACAGGTATTAAAACAGGTGATTTTTTACCGAATGTTTTGGTTACAGAGTCTGAATAGGTCACGTGACTATATATGACAATGCAAAATTTACACTTATGAGCAAAACAGCTGCAAAGAAGGAAAAAATTTTTCAAGTAATAACTTTTATCTTTTTTTCTATCTAAAATGTAATAAATGAATGAATAAGAGTATTCTGGAAAATCAAGGGTTTTTAGCTCCACTGGCCGAAGGCCAGTGAGCTATTGTCATGGCGTTGTGTCCGTCGTGCGTCCGTCCGTCCGTGCGTGCGTGCGTGCGTGCGTCCGTAAACTTTTTCTTTAAAAAACTTCTCCTTAGAAGCTATTGACTGGATTTTTACCAAATTTCACAGGAATGTTCCTTTGGTGGTCCTCTTTCAAATTCCTTCAAATAATTGTGTTCCATGAAGAATTCTGGTTGCCATGGCAACCAAAGTAAAAAACCTTTAAAAATCTTCTCCTCCCAAACCGCTATTTGGATAGCATTATTATTTTGCAGGAATGTTCCTTAGATACAGGTTTACAGAATTCCTTAAAAAAAAAAAATGATCTGTCAAAAAACATGGCTTTTATGGGAGACTCATTTTCCTTTTATGGTATAAAGTAAAATCTTTGAAAAATTTCTTCTCTAAAACTATTCATTGGATTTCATTGTTGTTTTGCAGGTAAGTTCCTATGGTGGTTGTCTACCAAATTGTTTCTTCAGTGAGCTAAAATGCAGGATTGAATGATAATTGTTAAAAACTTCCTTTCGCCATTATAGAAATATCAGGCCTGTGGAGCGATACAGGCGCTCAAGCGCCTCTAGTTATTTTTTCAGTTAGAATAAGTGAACCTCATTGAATATTACGTTACAAATAATTGATTTTGCAGCTTTTTTGCTAACTAGTGTAACCTTTGATTGCATGCACGATAATGTAAGAAGTAGTCCAAAATTTTCCAAAGGTCAACATGGCAACATTTCTGGAGAAATGCTGTTCATATGAACAATGGACCAAATTTCATTCAAAGACAAATCAAGGTCTGTCCAATTTATAAAATATATGACATCATATAAAACCTGGGTTCTAAAATACAGGGAACTCCAGTCTCCTTACATGCACAATAATTGAGGTGAACAGGATATATGGTAAATCTGCAATAGACAACTTTGAAATCATTTAAAATAAATAACATGACTGCCCAAATGATGGTATTTGTTTGTAAAAAGAGTACAAAATATTGTGGAAAAGGAGAAAATGCTTATAACAAGCATTTTCTCCTTTTTCCACAATGTTTTTAAACAGCTTCTTCTTCAGACTCGTTAAAATACTGGATTGTGTGGTAAAGGGTATAAATACCTGAAAAAGCCCCAAGACATGATTACAAATGAACACAGTGTATCGCTAAGTAGAAATTGGTTGCTAACAATTTTTCCTTTAGTCAAGAGTTTGACTGACAAATGCCAGCAACTGGTAACTGGCAATTACTACTTTATCATATACTCATATTTTTAAAATGATAAAAGAACTCATGACAGTCAAAAAAGTGAAAAGGATTGAAATGATTGAATAAATCTTTTCTCTGTTTTTAACATGATTTAACTCTTTACCAAACCACAAAACTTTAGGCGCATCAAAATTCAAAGCTATCTCAGACGACAAATTTAATATGGCTAAATTGATCAAAACTGACTCTTAAAGCATAGAAAAGACTGTGGGAAAAGGAGAAAATGCTGGTTACCAGCATTTTCTCCTTTTCCCCCAGTGTTTTTAGAAGGCTTCTTTCTCATGGTCGTTAAAATTCAGGATTGTGTGGTAAAGGGTTAAGTCATGTCACGGCAACAGTTTACTTATTCATGTAATCCACAATTTCACAAGTATGAGGCTGGGGCTCTGAAGTGTCTTGCCAAAGGACACTATCATGAAAAACATTGTGCTTCAAGTGAGGCTATAATCCAGGACCTTTAGGCTTTGAGTCCTGCATTTTACCACTGGGCCATACAAGACCCTTCAAAAAATAAAATATTTTTTTTGACAATGTGTGCATAGATAATATCATCTATGTTTTGAAATAAATGATAGTTTTACACTCTTCTCTTCAACTCTCTACCAAACATCAAAATTTCATATTCATCCATATTGAAAACTTTACAGGTGATAAATTAAATTTGGCCCAAAATACTTAAATTGCTTCTGTTAAGTAGAAACCACATTGGGAGAAAGAAGAAAATGCTGGTTACTAGCATTTTCTCCTTTTCCTTCAATTTTTTCAAAAGGCATCTTCCACAAGGTATTGTTAAATTCCTGGACTGTTTAAAAATTCCTGGACTGTTTAATAAAGCATTAAAAGCTATTGGCTCTTTATCAAACAAGAAAAATTTTAGATATTCCCAAATTAAAAGCATTGGTTACCAGAATATTCTCCTTCTCCAACAGTGTTTTCAAAAGCAGTCTTTCTCAAGGGATAGTTTGGTAAGGATTAAAGAGCCTTTTGAAAACATTGTGGAAAATGGAGAAAGTGCTGGTCACGAGCATTTTCTCCTTTTTCCACTATGTTTTCAGATCTTTATCTTGGGAGACAATATTTGACAAAAGTTTAGAAGTTTTGATTCTCATGATTTCTCCGCATTTTTCTTTATGATTCCTAGCTCCTCTGCTTTTTCTAAGGCCTCAAGTGCACATTTTCGGGCCGGCTGTTTATCTGGGGCTTCTAGAATGGATACTGCCATTAACACCTCTAGCAACTGTATGACAGAGAAAGAAAAGCATTTTAAAAAAATGTAAAGTAGGACATACAATGATGATCCAATATCTAAACATGATATTTTATATACCTGCAGTTGATACCTTATGAAAACATTATTGGAATGAATGAATGAATGAATGAATGAATGAATGAATGAACGAACGAATGAACAAATGAATGAAATTTTACAGCACATCGACATCAAATTTCATATTGGGCGCAATAACAACTAATAAATGCATATAACATTAGTGGAAAAGGTATATTTTATTGCAAAAGGCAATTGTTCTATTTTTCTGCAATATATTGCATTGTATTTAACTCTTTCAGAGGCTACGAAATTCTAGACTTGTCCAATTTGAGAGCATTTGCAGATCACAATATCAATATGTTTCAACCGACGAAATTTGACTTGATAAGACAGAAAACATAGTGGAAAAAGGAGAAAATGCTCGTGACCAGCACTTTCTCCATTTTCCACAATGTTTTCAAAAGGCTTCTTCCTCAGAGTCGTTTAAACTCGGGATATTGTGATAAAGGGTTAAAAACATATTTCCTCTCCTTCAAAAATTATTTTTTTATTTGAGCCAATGAGGTCAAAGGTCAATGCAAACACAGGTGTACAAAGTTACCTGTTTTTGGTAATGGGTTATAAAAATCAACCTTATAGCAGTTCAGAACCCAAGCTCTGTATCTGTATGAGGGAAAGGTGCAATGGTTTATTATAGGCCCTTTTTTCCCCCTCCTCTCATGTGTAACAAGCGGAGCCCCAGTAGCACATTTGGTAGCAAACATGGATAATTTCAAGATTTTGTCTTCTGGTAAAGAGTTATCAATACCTTCAAGGTCACTCACCAGTCCTTGTCAGCCGAAATAGCTCAAGTCGTAGCATGTTAGATTTATAAGTGACAAATCCCGGGCCATTTGAGGGTAAGGGTTTGATTCCCACGGCCAGAAAACAAAAAAAAATTACTAATAGTCTTTTGGATGAGACATTAAACCTAGGTACCATTTGACAGTGCTATACTCTGACCAAGTTAAAGAATCAGGCATATCTTAGGATGGATTTCATTGTGTATCTTGCACTTAACCTGTAACATATTTAACAGCCTCTCAGGGCTATTTCCATAATGGGCACGCAGTGGTCATGATAAATCATTGAAAATGCAAAAACAAAAGAACAATACCTGTCCTTCCAGAACTTTTTCTGCCACTTCTTTGTCAGCTGCCACCATGTTTCTGAGGATATAACATCCTCTGTGTTGGATATCTGAATCATCACTTACTGCAACAGATAACAGTAACTCCACCCACTTCTCAACCTGTAAGTATAATACATAAAGGATAATTGTCTGTTCCGGTGTATAATTGAAATTTCTTTCATCAAGTGAAAAGTGAAGTCTATATTTTCACGAGTAGCAAAGCCACAAGTGAAAATATGGGCTTTGCTTTTCATGAGATGAACGAAATTTCGATCATACACTAAAACAAACAATTATCCTATTTCTTTTATGCTCTTCACTATAATTTTTCTTTTCATGTCTAAGTTTTGCTCATCATGAAAAATATCTGTGTTTTTCAAGCAAAACAGATCTAAGCAAAATGGATCTACTCAATCTAGCTGGATATGGACTAGTTGTCATAATGACATCATGAATGATGTTGAGTACGACATAAAATGTGACATCAACTGGTAATTCATTCATGTTCTATTAATTGATCAATATCCGTAGTATGTAAAAAATAAAACTTATAACATTCAACGGTGAATTACAAGGATATAATTCACTGTTAGATTTCTATAAACTACTAAAAAACATAAAGAAATAAAAACCACCAGACCTATCTCAAGCTGAGAATTGGTTGATTGTATGGCGTTTACTGCCGTTTTCAACATTATTTCAGTTATACCACGGCAGCCAGTGCACAGATCCATGCTTTCCTAGACTCTCTTTTACCAGTACTCCGCACAATTTTCTTTCCAAGCCACTGGCTGCTTTCCCACGTAACCAGCGTCGAAACAATGATCAGTGTTGAGAGAGGAATGAATCCTGTCGCAATGACTATCATCAACCCTCGGAAAGAAACTGGCCTAGCCAGGGATCAAACCCATAACCCCCTGTTCTTAAGTCCTGCACACTAACAACTGAGCTACCTGGGCTTTGCTTTAGCTGACAAATACCCCCACCAGTTACCATATCACTGGATCAGGAAAAAATATTCAAAAAGCCGTAAGTCCTGTGATAGGCAACTAATCATAATAACAATAGCAAGTGCACAAGTTATCAAAAAAGGAATGCTTTCCTTAAAATTTCAACCAAATTTACAGAAAACTCTAGGAGAAGTAGACACAAAGCTTTCACCCCCACCCCCAATTTCCTTGCAGGGATGGAGATATTAAAAAATTTAAAAAAAAAAAAGACTGGTAAAAAAAATTATGAGCCATGCTCTGGCAAAAGGGGGCTTAATGCATCTCTGTAATACATTATACCAAGCAAGTTATCACATTATTATGGAACCATAAAATCCAATAATCTCTAACAATCCACTGAATCATGAGGAACACTGACTCTTTGCCATGCAGAAAACTTACCAAAAGCAAAATGTTTCAGCCGAGGTCAGCCTGTGCAGACTCACGTCTAGAGAGTTATGCTATTATCTAGTATATGAAATATGTTTACTGCTCGACATTTGTCCAGATAAAACCTTGATTGAAAGCAATTGTACCAAGAAAACTAGGACCAAAGCAGAAACTTCTCTTTTTTAGCAATTTCCCCCATTTGTTGCCTTGTTTCTCAACAGTCCTTGACTAATACGTTTTAACTCTTTACCACACAACAAAATTTTAGACTAGTCCAGATTGAAAGCATTAGCAGACGACAAAATATATACGCCCCTAATGATTGGGTTTGTTCTTGCAAGGTTAGGAAGCATTGTGGGAAAAGGAGAAAATGCTGGTTACCAGCATTTTCTCCTTTTCCCACAATGTTTTCATAAGTCTTATTTCCCAGGGTCATTAAAACTCGGGATTGTGTGTAAAAGGGTTAAAAGGGACTTGCATGCCTAAACAAATACTCGTACCTGTATTATCCGTTTACAAATAACAGCGTTATCCATAGTTAGCACAGCCAGGGCCCCAGCAGCTGCTCTCTGTACTTTTTCATCTTCGTCTCCACACATCAGAGTAAAAAATTTGACTCTATCATTTTCTCCCTCAAATAACTTGGCTACCTGAGACATTCAAAGAAAAGATAAGAGTAGTTTAGGTTTTGGATCTACTTTTTTAAGGAGCACAAAACCAGAAATTGACAAAATCATTTTCAATGAAAGTGATACAAAGCCTTATACAAGTTATTTTTAGATTTCATCCCTAAACGTAGTATATGCTTGCATGAATGTCATATAACCAATAGGACCTGTCAATCAATTTCGAATGAACCCTTCCATTTTTTCAATGCTAAAATTTCACCTTTAAACTGAATATAACCATCCTGTATTTTGCAAGGAAGGATATATTAAGTAAAATTTATCAGTGTTTCACAAGAAACTTTGATTCATGGCAAAACAATTCAAATAGGCTTTGAGTCAAAGAAAAGAAAACATTAGACATATAGACCAAAGGACTACCTAAGTATTGTTTACCACACAATTCCGAGTTTTAACGACCTTGATGAAGAAGGTCTTTGAAAACCTTGTTGGAAAAGGAAAAAATGCTGGTAACCAGCACTTTCTCCTTTTCCAACAATGTTTTCTGCCTGATCAGTGACAAAACCCATCGTTTGAGTCATATTTTATATGTGGTCTGCAAATTCTTTGAATAACGAGGAACCTTGTGTCATTTGGTAAGGAATTAAAATAAAACCAGTATTATCTCACTTTCAACTTTACAAGGGATAGGGAGATGAGTGTCAGCATTATAAATCAATTTCCAAAAAAAAAATTCCAACATACCTTTTCATTCATGACCATATTACACATACACTCAATTGCTGCTCGTCGAATCATTTCATGATCCTCGTACATATAGTGTTCGATGGAAGGCAGTCCTTTTTCCGACACAATACGATTCCTAAAGGATTTTTGACAAAATACAAGTTTTACTCTTTCTTCATCATCAACAGACTATGTTCATGTACATTTCTTAGAATGCTAGAATAATGATTAATGTAGAAGACCCCTAATGCTTCTAGTGCAACATGGAATGCAATTTCTTGTTAGTTGGTAAGTAAGGATTTATATTGATATAATACTTTTGCACATTTTTAACTGACCAGAAATTCCTTTGATGTATATCTTGAAATTATTTGTTGATACTTTTGTTAGTTTCCTGAAAAGGGAAGTAATTATTATCTCCCTTTGTAATGAGAATAATTGTAAGAAGGAAAAAAAGGAAAAAGTGGCTCAGTTAAAGTAGAACAATAATACTCATTTTTAATCATAGCAAATTTTGTAAGTTAATATTATAGTGGAAATAGCTGTTTTCCACTATGGGTCTACTGACTTAATGAACAGTCTCCGCCAGAAGAAAAAGCAAACTTATGACCGTACAATTGAATACAATGATAAATGAATCATGCTCTTTGAAAAAGTGGTCAAATGTATCTGCAAAAAGTATCAACCCATGTCAGCCTGCCGAAACCACCCAGGCTGACCTAAGTGGAAACTTTTTGCTAATCGTAAAATTTTGCGCATGTTGAAAGACAAGTCTACCTGATGATACAGTTGGTTATTTGACAAAATGGATTTTATATACCAATCATTATGTGACGATTTGCTTGACATACAGCATTACCAAGATGCATAATCTCTTTACCAAACAACAAAATTTTGGACTCATCCAAATTCAGAGCATTTGCAGACAACAAACTAAATGTGGTTCAAATGATGATTTCTGTCATTAATAGGGTATAAACATTGTGGGAAAAAGGAGAAAATGCTGGTTACCAGCATTTTCTCCTTTTCCCACAATGTTTTCAAGAGCCTTCTCTCATAGTTGTTAAAAATTGGGACTGTATGGTAAAAGGTCAAATCCCCAATTCAAATAATCTTGGAGAATTAGCACTGTGAAAAGAAGGCTTAATGCATCTGCGAAAAGTATAGACCCAGGTCAGCCTGCACAGTCCGCGCAGGCTGACTTGGGTCTATACTTTTCGCTGTCAATCAATTTTCTGTATGTCAAAGGACCAGTCTACATCACGATTCACTCGGTTGTTGAACAAAATCGATTTTTATGGCTCCATATTTATATGTTGTCTTGCTTGTTATAATGCATCATGGAGATGCATTAAGCTCCCTTTTGCTAGAGCATGGCTCATATCTATATGAAGAAAAGAGACCAGAAGTTTGGACAAATTTAAAGCATATGCAGACAACAAATCAAATGTGCCTCAAAAGATGATTTCTGTCTTTGATAGGGTAGAAAACATTATGGGAAAAGCAGAAAATGCTGGTTACCAGCATTTTCTTTTCCCATACTGTTTTCAAAAGTGTTCTCTCTCAGAGTTGTTAAAACTGAAGACTGTGTGGAAAAAGGTCAAAACCCCTTCTTGCAGAACACAACCCAGATTCAAGTTATCTTGGAAAATATATACCTATGTAGAAAAGAGAGCTAGCAATTCAAAAGATAAATTCACAAACCAATCTAAATCGATTGTATGGTGTTTGACGCCGTGTTCAACATTATTTCAGTTATATCGTGGCGGCCAGTGCACCTATCCATGCTTTCCTGGAGTTTCTTTAACCAGTACTCCACACAATATTCTTTCCAAGCCACTGGCTGCTTACCCACATAACCATCGTCAAAACAATAGTCAGCTGTGAGAAAGGAATGAATCCTGATGCAATGACTATCATCAATCCTTGGAAAGAAATTGGCCAAGCCGGTGATCGAACCTGGGATCCCCTGTTCTCAAGTCTTGTACACTACCGACTGAGCTATCCACGCTCAGCATTCTAAATCAGTTCTAATTCTAAATTGAAAGTCAAGTCATATGACTGGTTGAGGTAGATCTTCTACTGTCAGACAGCTAATCTTGTGGCCGATGTGTGTGCCTCCATGCTTGTCTTATTTTACCATTTTTTCCTTATCCCACAATGTTTTCTAAACTTTGAAAGACAAATCCAATCATCTGAGCCAAACAGAATTTGATATCACCAAATGTTTTCAATTTGGACAAGTCTAAAATTTTGTCGTCTGATAAGGACCTAATCCTTCACCATACAATCCTGACTTATAACGACCCTGAAAAAGAAGGCTTTTGAAAACATAGTTGGAAAAGGAGGAAATACTGCTGGTAACCAGATTTTTCTCCTTTTTGCAAAATATTTTCAACTCTATCAAAGACAGAAATCTTCTTTCGTTGCAACATTTAATTTGTTGTTTGCAAATGCTTTCCATTCGAACAAATCTAAAATGATTTTTTCTCGCAGAGGATTGACACAACTTGGTTTATACATTACCTGACAGAATCACTGACTGAGGAAAGATTTGTCAGTGCTAGAAGGGCTTCGAAATTCTGCAGTCCAGTTCTGTCAATGTGTAATAATGAAATCAGGGGTTTGACAATCTCGTACATCTGTAATAAATAACATACAGAACAAAATCCTGCAGTCCAGTTCAGTCTAGTGTAATAAAGAAATCAGGAGATTAACAATCTTGTTTATTATACTGCAAAGAATTTCTCGTAATTTGATTGGATAATATGCCCCGAACATATATATCATGTACACGGGCAAAACCAACATAAAAGCAGTTTCCCTTTTGGGAGCCACGTATACATGACTACACTTTCAACACAACATCCAAAATGGCTGCGTCGATCAAGATTAACATCAAGATTATGCACCAAACTGCACATTTTTCCAAGGTTTCAGCGACGTCAGTTCCCAGTGACGTCAGTTTTCATTGAATAGGGGCACTCAGATGGGAAGTTCTACTTCATCATCGTACTCAATTTTTGAAACCAAAAAACAGATAAATTTCGCTTAACACATGTTGGAATGGTAAAACTTTGCAGTATAATAAATTCATTGTACGGTCAGGTGGCAGGGGACTTGGAAACTTGTTCAGGGCTGTGGTGAATAATGTCGCCACCTCGCCTTCGGCTCGGGGCGACATGGTTCACCACAGCCGTGAACAAGTTTCCAAGTCCCTGCCACCTGACCGTACAACTAATAATATCTGTAATAAATAACACATAAAACTATCTAAATAAAATGATAATTAATTTACTAACTTGTTGCCACCCCTTTAACCATTTACCTAGCAATTCGCTGTTTTGATGACCCCAAGAAAGAAGGCTTTCATAAACAATGCGGAATATAAAGTGCCTGGTACACTTCTTGAATATTTCATCTGTTTGTCATATTATATTATGAGAGCTGCACTCTGAGAAAAAGGGGTTCAATACATCTTCAGAATGAATTATATCAAGCAAGTCACCACATAACATGGATCCTTTTTGTCTAACCCTGTCAGCCCCATAAGAGAAAACAGGGACTTTTGCGGACGGCATAGATCAAGATCTTGGATCTATTCCATCCGCTTGTTTAGTCAAGCCTATGAGACAAAAAAATCCTTCTGAGTCTCAGTGGATTCAATTTTCAGGCATCAAAAAGGATCAAGTTTATATATTTGGCACTGAAAGAGCTAAAAACCAGCTGTATCTTGAGTAAAAATGGTCCTTTGTCACACATAAAATATACCAATAACATTAACAAAAAGTAATGACCTAGCTCAGGCTGTGTGAACTGCACAGACTGACATGGGTTGATACTTGTTGCAGATGCATTAAACCACCTTACCAAAGAGCATAATACACAATGCAGGAAAAATACTTCTCACCCACCATCTTTGGCTTGTGTTCACTAACCATTCTTTATCCCATTCCTAGTCTAATTTTCAAGAATGTTTTAACTCTTTGCCACACAGTCCCGACTTTTAACGACCCTGAGAAAACGGCCTTTTGAAAATATTGTGGGAAAAGAAGAAAATGCTGGTAACCAGCATTTTCTTCTTTTCCCACAATGTTTTCTACCCTTCCCAAAACAAATTTCAATTTTTCAGTCATTTTTATTTTGTCGTCTGCTAACACTTTCAATTTGGACTGGTCTAAAATTTTGTCATTTGGTAAATAGTTAAAGTAACACAATTTCTGATTGGGTATACAATTATGATATGGCCAGTCAGAAATTGTGTTGCTTTCTAAATCCAAAGTTACACTAAGAATGCAATTTAGAATGGTTGGTGAATATCGGCCCTGAGGTATATGTGTTTGGTTTTGGTTTGTAATGGAGTTTAACGCCATTTTAATAGCTTAGGTCATATCATGGCGGTCAGTGACGCACCCATGCGTTTCCTGGCTTTCTAACACAAGTACTGACACAACCTTCTTCCCAAAGCCACCGACTACTTTTCTCACATGCATCAGAGGTAAGAGGCGAAAATTCGCCTGATAGAAGGTTCGCTGCAACAGGGTATCAAACCCGCAACCTCCAGGTCACGAGTCAGATATGCTAACCATTGAGCCACCCGGGCGAGGTATATGTGTAGGTTATGTTAGGATCCTTTGTGATGGCCAACTTAGCCAGGATTTGAGCTGCTACTTGAGTAATCCATCATAATATATGGGTAGGTGAGAGTAACGAAAATAGTACTCACCCTTTGTCCTGAAAAAGCAAGATTAGGATCCTGTGTAATTGCCAACTTTGCCAAGGTTTGAGCTGCTACTTGTCTACCAAGCTCTGTGTTCTTTTCCTTGTACATATTCAACAGTACCTATGTAAAGAAATCTTAACCTTTAGAAAAAAAATTACTAAATGAAATGGGATTTCTAAATTATTGGATAAAAAAGCAACAACAGCAACATATTGCTATTTCAAAGTGCATGTAGTTTCAGACAGAATAATATATGTTACAAGTAGAAGAAACAGTAGATTAGACTGCATGTTCTGTGCAATCTGATCCTGATCTTCACTGTCTGCAAGCCAGGTACATCACTGTAAGGATTAATCATTAGAGTGTAACATACAGTAAACCTGTATTTATCACATGAAACTGTCTCCAGCAGTGTATCAAACCCATGACTTATTTTCAGTAATACACTAGTGTATTAACATTTTTTGGGTCCTGAGTTAATGTTTATCTTTGTATGTAACAACTGAAATTTTGTCCTCTCAGGACAGTGTCATTACTTTTAACAGGGGTGGCCACATAGAAGATTTTGTTGTACATGAAATGTGCATTTGAACTCTTTATAACAAACTATCTAATATTTTTGTTCTTTCAGTTCATGAATATTTGATGAAAACCAGTATTCTGAAATCAATTTCCCAAAAACTAGCAATGGAGTGTAAACAGAGAGACTACCACCGTTGGGGCCAACATTACTTGCAAGGGATGAGGAAATCATACCTTGACTCCGCCCACTTGAACAATCTGCCCCCTGTAGGATTCATCTGTTGCTACAGTCAGCAATACTCTGTAAGGGAGATAACCCAGTCATGATTTTTTTTTTCTTTCTTCTGAATTCTTTTTCTTTTAACCAAACAATCAGCTATACACAACTCTGAGGGAGAAGTCTTGAAAACATGGTGGGAAAAGGACAAATTGCATATAAAGTGCAATTTCTCATTTTTCCACAATGTTTCACCTTATTTTCCCTTCAGTTCATTTGTATCAATTTCAAAAATACGTCTGCAGACATCTGCTATTATGAAAAATCTAAATCATGTCATTATGGATAGGACAGATCCCTTACTATACAATCGTCTGTCTTAACGACCCTGAGGAAAGAGGCTTTTGAAAACACTGGGGGGAAAAAGGAGAAAATGCTAGTTACCAGCATTTTCTCCTTTTTCCCCCCAGTGTTTTCTACCCTTTCAAAAACAAATCTCATCATTTGAGCCATGTTTAGTTTCTCCTCCACAAATACTCTGATTTATGGACAAGTCTAAACTGTTGTTGTGTGGTAAAGGGTTAATCCTTTACCGACCAATTTCCTGTTTTTGCAATCCTTGAGGAAGGATGTGTATATAAGCGATGTAGGAAAAGGAGAAAGATGCATTCAATATGCAGCCCTAGGCAAAATACAACTCCAATCACTTAGACACATTGAATTTTCCTGTCTGCAAATACTTTCTATATCTACAAATCTTAAATTTTGTTACCTGGTAAAAAGTTAAGTCACCAACCCCTTTGCAAACTTGCAGCATTAACTTTAAAAACAACCTGGGCTCATACCCACAAACCATTCTAAAATGTGTTCTTAGTATTATTCTAAATTTAGAATGTAATGCAATTTCTGACTGGCTAAACCATTTGACTTAGAAAAAGGAAGCCTTTGAAAACATTGTGGGAAAAAAGAGAAAAGCATTTTCTCCTTTTTCCTACAATGTTTTCTACCCTTTTAAAAGGCAAATCTCATCATTTGACAAAGAAAGGGAGGAATGAACCATTTCGTTTAATCAATCAGAAATTGTGTTACTTTGAAATGTTGAAAATCATTAGGAATAAGACTAGGATGGTTCTATGACTGGATGCTTAATACAGGACCTGGTAAATATCGATGTTTGATTTGAAATAAAGACAAATACTAAATTACCCATTACAACATGCAAGAAATTCCTCAATTCGATCAATTCTTGTTTTATCTCAATTCTTGTTTTATCTCAATTCTTGTTTTACCACAATGTTCCCAAGAGAAATTTGCCTTACAGACAAAGTCATGTATATTAGGATAGTTGGTTAAAAAAAAAGAAATTCTTCATTATGACTAATTTTTCCTCTTACCACAATGTTTCAAAGAGTAATTTGCATGGCAAAGTCATCTTCAGTAAGTGATATGGTAAGATCAAGATTTCTCATTATGACTAATTTTTCCTTTTACCACAATGCCACAATGTAATTTGCCAATAAAATCATCTGAGGTAAGTGATATAATAAGGTCAAAATTCCTCATTAAGAGCACTTTTTCCTTTTGCTACAATCCTTTTCAACAGTAATTTACCCAACAGACAAAAAGCTTTCTGCAGAACACTATATGGTAAACCAGAAATCAACCTTTAAGTGAGATGAAACTTTCCAGCCAGTATCATAAACCGAATTATTGGTATTTCAAAGTCACTTTTTGGGGAAAAAAAAAATCTCCTTGTCGGACAGTGTAGATCCAAGATCAGACTGCACATTCTGTGCAGGCTGATCTTTATTTACACTGTTTGCAAAAGGTCCTTGCATCACGCTTAGCAGCATAAGTGTTAAGTACCTTGAACACTGTTCTCTGGTATTTTGACTCTCTGTTTTAGATAACACACAAATGGCTGGGATCATTCCAGCTTGTACCAGTTTTTTGACTCTTTCTTTCACATACTCTTCCTTATCCTGTAAAGAAACAAGTGGGCCATCTAGTTCCCTCAGACCTCAATTGACACTTCTTTTAGTAATAAATACATGCTTAAAAATAATCAAGTAGTACAGAAATCCAACCACAAATGCAGACTTTATCGTGTAAACTGAATTTTAAAGCCTCTCACCTCTGAAGCTTATGAGAAAAGCAGTCAGTGGCTTTGGAAAGAATGTTGTGCCAGTACTCGTGTAAGAAAGCCAGGAAACACATGGGTGTGTTACTGACCACCATGATATGACCTTAGCTGTTAAAATGGTTTTAAACTCCAATACAAACCAAACCAAACCAAAGTTTCAACGTTAAAAGGCTACTTTTCCTTTTCCTAATTGTTGGATATAATACAAAATCAATAGGATGCAAGCTATTGATGATATAAAGACACTGTGCAAACTTCTCAAAAATCTGACAACAAATGTGGACTTTATTGGGTAAACAATGGATGGATGGAAAGACAGATGGACAACTGAAACCCTGCAATGACATAAGTTCTGCTGGCCTTTGGCCAGTAGAGCTAAAAACCAACAATAATTGCCAGAAAATAATATGGTCCATTTGGTGAAAGAATGCTAAGTTCTTCATCAAACTATCATAAATAACAAGAAAATTGATTTGTTGGTAAGTCGCTTTTTATTCCATGAAAGTTGATTAAAAATGGGGTTTCAGTAATTGAATTTCACAACTGCTAGGAATTGAGACCAATTTAGGGCAGATGGTGGATTTAAATTTACCTTTGGATGTTCCTCAGGTATATGTTGTTTGGCATATTTGGCGAGTTCTACCATCTCAGGTACCATCTCTTGTTTATCTATACTGTTAGTTAAATTTACAAACAGTGTGGCAGCAGCATACATAAAACTTGGAGAGGGGTTCTGAAATACAGAAATAACACATGGAAAAGAGAGTGCATTATATTTGAACCATGTTCTGTGAAAAGGGGACTTAACTCTTTACCACACCACAGAGTTTTAGACTTGTCCAAATTGAAAGCATTTGCAAAAAACCCACTACACGTGGCTAAAATGATGTGACCTTTTTTGAAAAGGTAGAAAACATTGTGAGGAAAGCAGAAAATGCTGGTTACCAGCATTTTCTCCTTTTCCCACAATGTTTTCTAAAGCTTTCTTTTTGAGGGTTGTAAAAAGTCGTGATTTTGTGGTGAAGAGTTAATGTGTCAGCCATGTATCAATCCATTTCAGCCTGGACAGTTCGCCTAGGCTGACATGGATAAAAACTTTATGGATCCCTAGTTATGTGATGACATGCTTGGTATAATGCATCATGGAGATGCATTAAACCCCCTTCTGCCAGTGCATGGATCACATGATTTTACTAATACACCACCAGCATTTAGATACAGGCATAGGCCACTGAAACTATTGGTTTGTGTGGGATAACATAATTAGAAGAAATTGTGTAGTGTTGGTTCATGGCTGTCCGGAAAATGTGGAAGCTTTTTAACATTTTTGAGATCAGAGCTATTACTTAATCACAAAAGGCGTTTGGAACTTTCGAAGGTCAGGGTACACAAAAAAAATCTTTTTTGAACCAATCTTCAATGGCAACAAGGGTTATTTTTCAGTTTTCTGTTAAATACTATCCCTGAAAGGGGACATGGGGTCAAATTTACTTTGATTTCACTGCACACCTTGTCCTTAGATCCACACTGTCAGCTATCTTGTTTCATCTCATGGTTGAAACAACCTTGAAATAGCAATAGTTGGGCTGCTTTCCTACTTGTACAAGTCCATCTTATCAATTCAGCACTTTAAGTGTTAATTGTTGACAACTAACTCAAGAGATATGAGAAAAATGTCAAAGTTTTAGCAAGATGATGACCCAGACATAGACAACTAAAAGGCTATGATAATACACTGACATTTTCTTCAAATGCAGCTGGGCTAACTAGAACTGTTGCAGAGCTGATAAATAGCCCCCACTAGCACCTCACTGAAGCAGCACAATCAGGAAAGGGATAAGATTTTCAAAATAAAGATCATCAGTGACCTTGACCTTTGACCCATGTGACCCAAAAACAATAGGGCACCTCCTTGGGTCATGAGGAACACTTGTATAAAGTTTAAGGGTCCTAGGTCAAACAGCTATTGATTTAGAGCATGTAAATGATTTTTCAAACAGAATTCACCTGTGACCTTGACCTTTGACACATGTGACCCAAAAACAATGGGGCACCTCCTTGGGTCATGAGCAACACTTGTAAAAAGTTTCAGGGTCCTGGGTCAAACAGCTAGTGAGTTAGAACAGGGAAACAATTTTTCAAACAGAATTCACCTGTGACCTTGACCTTTGACCCATGTGACCAAAAACAATAGGACACCTCCTTGGGTCATGAGCAATACTTGCATAAAGTTTCAGGGTCCTAGCTTGAACGGCTTTTGAGTTAGAGCACAGAAACACAAAAGTCATCAGATGACCGATGGACAGACGGACATGGTGAAACCAGTATACCCCCATCTACTTTGTAGGTGGGGGCATGAAAATGCCTATGACAAGCAATTGCAAATTTCCCCACATTTTTTTTCGAATTTTAGAAATGATTTTTTTCTTTCTGTAAACTTCACCTCTTCTTTTGCATTTTTGAAGTGTTTGCAGGTCTAAAGTTAAACTGTTTGGTAATGGATTAGAAGACTTACCATGGCTGCTTCTACAACAGATTTCAGTGCAGCAGGATCATTCACCAGTTCCTCTTTAACTTCAGCATCCAATGTTAGATAGGCCAAACCTTCAGTGCCCCATTGTTTCATATCTAAGTCACCTTGAGGGTTGGATAAAAATCTGTAAAAGATAGTTTAACTTTTTACTAGAAATAAATGTAGTTTAACTTTTACTAGACAACAGAATTTTTGACTTGTGTGGCCAGCAAGCCAGTTCGTTAATTTGGTAGAAGGGGCAAAACAATGACAACAGAAACAGTTCCTAGCTACGTCAATGTAATTAGATGGTTTTCTGTACATAAAAATTATAAATACCAGTACAAAACCCTCAATACATACATAATTCTTAAGAAAATGATTACTTAAAGGCATGATAATGTGATGAAAATGATATGAATAGATACCGGTATTTATATTGATGTATAAATAATATGAGATGATAAACAAGAGAGCCATTGGCCCTAAAGCGCTCACCTGAGTATAGTCATCTATAGTTGATAAAGCTGAAGAGACCCTGGTTTTAATGATGTAAAACACATGAGTGTAAGTGACCTACTTTTTGACCAGACATGGCCAAATTTCGAACTTGTCCAAGAAATTATCAAGACAAACACTCTGGATACCAGCCTTTTCTCCTTGTCTCGCAATGTTTCCTACCCTATCAATGACAGAAATCATCATTTGAGCTACATTTAATAAGTCATCTGGAAATGCTTTGAAATTGGTTGAGTCCAAAACTTTATAGTTTGGTAAAAGATTAACAGAAATATGTGTACATGTAAACTTACTTTCTACAGGCTTTCGCTAGTGTCACAGTCGAACCCTCTGCCATAGGTCGTGTACTTGCATCTGACCCCTCAAATGAACCCAGTTTACACAGTCCCTGCAAAATATATTGTTGTCCAGTAATCTGGCGCACCTAAGCAAAAGACTGTTTAATTATGACACTTAAAAGAATTGTGAGATCCTCAAAGCTATTTATCTATTTATAAAGAAATCTCTCATACAAATCTTATTTTTTTATTTTCATTTGATGTGTCATCTAGAATTGTTTTCAATTTTGATAAGCCTAGGATTTTCATGTCTGGTCAAGAGTTAACCCTTTACCACAAAAACCTGAGTTTTAACAACTCTTAGAAAATAGGCTTTTGAAAACATTGTGGAAAAAGGAGAAAATGTTGGATATCAGCATTTTCTCCTTTTCCCACAACCTTTTCTACCCTTCTATCAACGAATTCCGATTTTGGGGTTACTTTTATTTTATAGTCTATTATTGCTTTTAAATTGGACCAGTCTAAGTTTCGTCATTAAGTAAAAAGTTAAATCCCATAGCGTGTAAAGTGAATTACTTGCTGCAATGCAGTACTATAGTTACCAGCTGAAATCTGAAGTACACCATTATAAAAAATGCTTGTTGGTAACCAGCACTTTCTCCTTATCCCACAATGTTTTCTAACCTTTCAAAGACTAATCAAACCACTTAACCTTTTACTTCACGATCTAGAGTTTGTTTAGGAAAACAGCCTTTGAAAACATGGTGGGAAATGGTAAAAATGCTAGTGACCAGCATTTTCTCCTTTCCCCACAATGTTTTTACCACTACAAAGGCAAATTTTTGTTTTTTAATTTGTTTGATTTATTGTCTGCAAATGCATTCAGGCTGGACCAGTCAAAAATTGTGTCATTTGATAAAGTGTTTGGCTGATTGAGTGTATGGTGTTTAATGCCGTTTTCAACAGCATTTCAGTTATATCGCAGCAGCCAGTGCACCTTTCCATGCTCTCCTGGAGTTTCCTTTTTACCAATACTCCGCAAAATATTCTTTCCAAGCCACTGGCTGCTTTCCCATAAAACCACCTGTGGAAACAATGGTCAGCAATGAGAGAGAAATGAATCATCTCACAATGACTATCATCAATCCTTGGAAAGAAATTGGACAAGCCGGGTATCAAACCAGAGACCTCCTGTTCTCAAGTCCTGTACTCTACTGACTGAGCTACTGGGACTCCACTAAGTGTTTGGTAATAATGTATACAGTAACATACCACAAGAGCTCTGATTTTGATCTTGTCATTCACCCCATCCTGGTACAACTTTTTCAGTATGGGAACAGCCTCTGACAAGATACCTACACATTTGTTCTTTTTGGAGGCAGAGTGCACTATGGCTTCAACCGCAACTTGCTGAGGAAAGAAAAATATAGATAAATATTTTCATCACCCCTGTAGCTCCCCTTGTTTGCAATGGAAGACAGCCATTACAAATTGTCTTGTCTTACACATGTGTGAGATAAGAAAATGGTACCGTAATTGGATAGCACGCTGTAATTATATGCCTCATTTTTAAAACATTGCCGGCCATGATTCCTTTGTGAAAGTAACTGTTAAAACTCATGATTGTGACAAAGCTTCAAGTTTTAGTATCTTAAGATGTAAAATGAAACCGTTAAAAGCAAGTTTCTTTGGAACTATTTTTTCTCTGTGATGTACACTCCTTTCAAAGAAACGAATGGGCTTTATGTAAATTTCAATACACATGCACGTGTAAGCCTGTTTTAA
Organism: Hippopus hippopus; assembly: GCA_946811185.2. Classification (NCBI taxonomy): domain Eukaryota; kingdom Metazoa; phylum Mollusca; class Bivalvia; order Cardiida; family Cardiidae; genus Hippopus; species Hippopus hippopus. The sequence goes on along the minus strand of OX328113.1, from coordinate 24,428,907 downwards.
AACGTCATGAACTATAACTCTTGAGAAACAGTTTTATCACATAACTCCCCTTGTTTTCAATGTAAAACAGCCATTATGAAATTTCTTGTCTCACACATATGTGAGATAACAAAATAGTGCTGTATTTGGTTAACACTCTGTAACTATACACCTCATTTCTAAAACCTTGCTGACCTAGAGTGAAAATAATGGTCAAAATTCGTAATTATGATAAAGTTGTTCATTTAATTACTTTTAGATTCAAAACAAAATCAATATAATTATGCAAATTTCTTTGGAACTATATTCAGTTCATAATGTACCTGTCAAAGAAGCGAATAGACTTCATGTATATTTCATTATACATTGTACATGTATGCCTATGTTTTAACACATTATGGACTATTATTATTGTTCTACAGTTATGTGATAAAAAGAATCTGACATTCGTTGGCTTTGAGGTAAAATTTTATTAAACTTGTCCACAAAAAATGTTATTAAGCTCGCCAAAGGCTCGCTAAATAACATTTTTTGTAGACTCGTTTAATAAAATTTTATCTCAAACACCAACTGATGTCAGATCCTACAGTATATATGTGATAAAAAGAATCTATTATTCGTAGGCTTTTGAGGTAAAAAATTATTAAACTCATCCACAAAAAAAAAAGTTATTAAGCTTGCCAAAGGCTCGCTTAATAACTTTTTTATGTACACTCATTTAATAAAATTTCATCTCAAACACCAACTCATGTCAGATATATGGCTTTGTTTTAAAAAATATCAAGACATATTTGAGCCATACTCTGAGAAAAAAGGGTTTAATGCATCTCCAAAAGGTTCATCTGCAACTGCAGGCCGACGTGGGTTGAAAGTTTTTGCTTTTGATAAATTTTCAGCATGTGCAAGGATCATTCTATCTCAGGATTTTGTGGATCCATTATAATGTGATGACTTGCTTGGTATCAGAGATGCATCAAATCCCATTTTACCAAAGCATGGCTCTTTGATAAGTTTTGTTCTACAATGTACAGTCGAACCTCGTTTATCCGGACGCACCTGTTGCCTACGGATGTTTCCGGATAAGCCGTATTTCCGGACCAGTGAACTGGGATCCCACAACTTCCATGTTGATAAGGGACACTGTGCATCGTAGGAATTACAATAGCGTATGATTTACACAAGCACTTCTCTGTATTTTTCCTACGATTGTTCAGATATATAATAGAATAAAATGTCATAAATGAGCATTTTGCTATTTTTTTTAATGTGTTTTTGTACACGAATTTCCCTTTATACCTTATTGCATACACATGTACAACTTTGTACAAACGGCTGAGCTTGTAAAGCTCGGCACATTATGACTTTTAAAAACGCCACGAAAAAGGGGGGCGAAACACAAGTACAATTGTTTTTTTTTTATTACAGTATTACTGTTGATTTTTCAATTTCGAGAGACTTGTATGGAATGTGTGTCCGAAATAATAAGGGTAACATCTGACAAAATTTTGTTCTATTTTTACAACCGGTGACGGGATCATTAACTGTAGCTGATCAACAGATTCGGCGTGTTTTCAGTTTTGAAATAATCTACACGTTTTAAGTATTTTCTTACCACTTTTGGCCCACAAGAAGTTGCTTTCCGATACGAGTTAAGTCATAGTTAGAGCTGTGGATGGTGTAGATCCAAGATCAGACAGCGCGTTCTGTTTAGTCTGATGTCTATCCACACCTTCCGCCATTTTGCAATCGGCAGAGTAATTTTTAATAACAAAAAATGTAAAACAAGCCATCTGTCAACGATTTCAAGCCTGTTGCGGGTACACAAGTGTTAACCCTTTACCACACAATGTCGAGTTTTAAAGACCCTGAGGAAAAGGCCTTTCAAAAACATTGTTGGAAAAGGAGAAAGTGATGGTAACCAGCATTTTCTCCTTTTCCAATAATGTTTTCTACGCAGTTAAAGACAAATTATGTCATTTTAACTACATTTAAATTGTCTTCTGAAAATACTTTACATTTAGACCAGTCATTTCTCTTTTTGTCATGTGGTAAAGAGTTAAAATTAACATCATGGGTCTGATGTAATGTGCAAATTATTCGAAGCGAGAGGGTTGTAGTGCAAGCGTTTGTTGTACATATTTACAACTGTTTTGCTCCAAGAAAATTACACCCTGCTACAAGCAGACTGCCAGTCAATACAAAAGACCACACAATAAGCTAATATCATGCCTGCTTTACATTAGCTGCTAATGCTTTTTTGCATCTAGTAAAGGTTGTTACTTGAACACCTGAGCTATCATGTCACGTGTTTTGTGTAGTCGGCAGAAAAAAAAGTTCGGCTGTTTTCATATAAAAATCGCTCGTAGCCAAAACAAAAAAAAATGCATACGATAATTAATGCTTTGGTGTTAAATATAAATGAATTACTGATAAATAAAGAAAAGGAATACGAGGTTGCGTATTTTTTTATTTTTATTTTAGATCTATTTTTCTAAGAGGGAGAACACAGTTACGACTTAAGCCATTTCCCTCACAGTTTCACACTTCTGCAGAAGGTGACCTTTGAAAACATTACGAAAAAAGGGAGAAATTGCTTGTATAGCATCAAAGAGCCAGAAAAGATTAAGCCCTTCAAGAACCTTTCAAAACATAAGTTGCTTATATGCGGCCTGTGTAGATCAAGATCAGTCTGTAGACAGAATATTTGGTCTGATCTTTGATCTGAAAAGGTATTGATAATCTGTCAAACTGACACTTAACGATGGCACGTGTATGTCTATTAACACTTTTCCCAAACAACATCTAATTAAGACGTTTGTTTTCAAATGTGTGAAAACCATCTGAAATAAATTGATACTAGACTGATACTCGTGTTACAAATGCATACTATGGACCAGTTCAAAATCACGTACCGGGGAAATTGTTTGATACACAGTCAGGCCACGTCCGGTTTATCTGATAAAGAGTTACATTGTTTTTTAACCCTTCGTTCCCGATTTTTCCGTTCCGGTTCCGGAACGCGGATTTCCGGAATAAAAAGTAAAATTTGTACAGAAAATATTCGTTCCCTGATGTTTTTTTCCGGATCTTGAAATTTCCGGAAGTTTGGAGCCCGGATTAACGCGGCTCGACTGTACATACCAAAAGTTCATACATTTATCTTTTGAGAAAAATTTTGCATGTTTCTTTGGCTTTTTTTTTTTTTGCATTTTGATATTTTACACTTAAACATTGTGGGAAAAGGAGAAAATGCTGGTAACCAGCATTTTCTCCTTTTCCTACTATGTTTTCTAACCTTTCACTGACAAATCCAATAATTTGAACCCATATTTGATTTGTGGTTTGCAAGTGATTTTAATGCAGGCAAGCTTAGAATTTCTTCATTTAGTAAAGGGTTAACTCTTTACCACACAATCTCGACCCTGTGAAAGAAGCCTTTTGAAAACATTGTGGGAAAAGGAGAAAATGGTGGTAACCAGCAGTTTCTCCTTTTTCCACAATGTTTTCTACCCTAACCAAAAGAAATTTCAAGTTTTCAGTCACATTTATTTTGTCGTCTGCAAATGCTTTCAATTTGGACCAGTCTAAAATTTTGTTGTTTGTGTAAAGAGTTAACTCTTAACTGTTTACCAAACGACAAAATTATAGATTGGTCCAAATTGAAAGCATTTGCAGACGACAAAATAAATGTGACTGAGAAATTGAAATTTGTTTTTGGAATGGTAGAAAACATTGCGGGAAAGGGAGAAAATGCTGGTTACCAGCATTTTCTCCTTTTCCCACAATGTTTTCAAAAGGCTTCTTTCTAAAGGTCATTAAAAGTCGGGATTGTGTGGTAAAGAGTTAACCGAATGGCAAAAACTTCACTTCTTCTAAATCTAAAGCACTTGCAGATAAGAAATTAAATGTGCCTCAAGTGATAAGATTTATTTTTGAAAAAATAGAAAACAGTATGGGAAAAGGAGAAAATGCTGGTTACCAGCATTTACTCCTTTTCCCATAATGTTTTCAAAAGCATTGTTTCTAAAGGTCAATAAACCTGGGATTTTGTGGAAAAAAGGTTAAGAGACGAATTGATGGGTACAAAACTACCTGATGGTACGACATCTCACTCTCAGCCAGACCTAACATAATCTGTGTGACGCCTTCAAAACCCAAAATCATGTTACCCACTTCGAATGGGCCCTGAAAGGAATAAAAGTCATGTCTAATATCAGGGTTATACAGAGCTTTTGAAAACTGGTGCTCCACTGACTCAACCTTGAAAAAATCAGGGGTTCAAGTCCTAGTTTTAGGTTTCCCTTATTATATTGTCAGATTAAATTGTTCTGACATGATTTTTCGGCATCTGCTAAAGAGTTTGTGTACTAGGAAGAAATGCAAAAACTCCGAATAGAAATGCAGGTAGCACAATATTTCTTCTGAGGAGCTTTCTTAAATCAAAAGCAATGTAACAGCTACGTGATTTAGACAATAATGCACTAGAATAGACGATAAATAGCGTAAAAAATCTTATTAATGAAAATAATGGCTTTTTCTGTCTAAGGTGACTGATGATTGTTCCGGCACACTTTTTCATGGTAGCTGTTCAGAGTATACAGGAGGTACCTAAGATCACAAATCCAATAAGACTGCAGTGCAAAAGAGAATATTTTCAAAGAAACTGCAATCAGCAAGAGAATTATTTTTTCATTCACGACTTCTATGAATTTTTATGTGTCTGTGGGACACATGCTGCTGAAAAACCTACATGCAATCTTATATTTAGTCATATATGGACGTGGAAATCTGTGTCCGGTAAAACCCTGTTATATGCCTTTAAAGTGGTATGTATCAGTCATGAAAACTAGGGTTTCTTTCATTTTTGCCTCTTTATGAAAATATTGATTCTTTATAATCACTCAGTGAAATTAAATTCAGTCTCACATGAAAACAAACTGTTATCCTCCATGTACATGATAGATTGTATAGCTTTTGCAATCAAATAGAACTTTGATATCATTGGCTGTTCTAAATAGCAAATAATGCCTTAAAATTAATATCCTGACCAGTCTCAAGTTCTGTAGTATGATACAGAGTTGATTGGTCCGTTTATACAAACTTTACCTGCAATAACATTGAGATACATTTTACTGCTTCAACTTTTGACTCCCAGTCTTCGTTGCCAAACATCTCTCTGAAAAAAAAACAACAAACCAACAATAATTATGTCATGCTTTTTGGTAGTTTATCAAAAAAAAAAAAAAAGGTGGATTATGGCTTGATATTTTATGGTTTTGTCATCTGCAAACGCTTTCAATTTGGACAAGTCTAATTTTTTTTCATGCAGTATAGAGTTAACTCTATACCAAACAACAAAATTTTACATCAGTCCAAATTCAAAGCATTTGCAGACAACATAATAAATGTGACTCAAAAATAGAAATTCATTTTACACAGAGTAGAAAACATTGTGGGAAAAGGATGCTGGTTACCAGCATTTTCTCCTTTTCCTACAATGTTTTCAAAAACTTTCTTTCTCTGGGTCATTAAAAAAGTCGGGATTGTGTGGTAAAGGGTTAACAATTTGCTTTAAAAGAAAAATCAGTAAACCAGTTTAGTAAATTGTTTCCCCATTTACCATATTTCTCCTAATAAAAACGCCCTCCCCACCCCCCCACCCCAAAAAAAAAAAAAAAAAAAAAAAAAAAAAAAAAAAAAACCCTTAAATCATGATAAACTAATGTACATTAGTTGATTAAAATGACAATATTTGAAGAATATGATGAACATTTCCTCTAATTTGATTAATACTTTCTCTTAACAATCACTAAAACACACAGAAATACAAAATTGGACAGACTTTTTGCTTTGCAAATTGGATACAAAATAAAGGCTCCCTATCTATGTTTTGCATAGCTCTGGGGAGCTTTTATTATATGAAATATGGGTATATACATCTAGAACCAACTTAAGTTGCACAGAATTAGAAAAGAAACTTTGTTCTACGTACTTGAAAAAATCTCCAACTTTTTCTTTAAATCTATCATTTTCCTTTTCCGACAAAAGGTCTTCCCATAGTGTATTTAACAGCAGAGCTGCGTGGGTTTTAGACAGTTCCGTCACAGGTACGGTTGCATGTTGTTTCATTGCTCCGGCTATAGTTAACAGAGCTTCAATACCTAAAATAAACATAATAATTTAATGAATTCACAGGACAACATGTTTAAGGATAGGGCACCCTAATGGGATTGGTGTAACATCGCCTTTCATTGCTGAAAAAATGTACTGATTCGGCTAAGACTTGGGTAATCCGTAATCGATCGGCCGATAGACGCTGCTTCCCCGCAATGATTACCGATTACCCGAGTCTTAGCCAAATCTGTACGGTTTTGGGCATTGAAAGGCAATGTTAAACGAATCCAATAAGGATGCCCTATCCTTAACTTCACAATATATTTTATACCTTATCAGAGACAACTTCCACCATTGATGCTCATCATTGTCTCCATGATAGTTTTGTAGGAAAGCAGCCAGTGGCTTTTGAAGAATATTGAGTGTAGTACTGGTAAAAAAAACTCTAAGAAAGCATGGATAGGTGCACTGATTGCCAGGATGTTGAAAATGGAGTTTAACACCATATCATACAAACAAATAAACAAACTTCGACCATTGGAGCCCCATTTTCCATCTATAAATACCTTGGACTTGGACAAGTAAAATTTGTGTCATTTTGTGAAAGTTAACCTTTTACATCACAATGACGACCCTGAGAGAGAAGCGTTTTGAAAACATTGAGGGAAAAGGAGAAAATGCTGGTAACCAGCATTTTCTCCTTTTCCCACAATGTTTTTTACCCTATCAAAGAAAAAATGCACCATTTGAGCAACATCGAAATTGTCGTTTGCAAATGTTTTCAATTTGGACGAGGCTAAAATTTTGTCGTCTGGTAAGATGTTAAAGCGTATATTACCGTCTGTGTCTAAGAACTGCTTCGTCCAGTGAAGACCATTTTTACGGGTGACCAGTTTTATAAGAAGCTCCATTGCTGCGTCTCTCCCGAAGGCTGACACTTTCACATGATGTAACATCTTCACTAGTCCAGTGAACACCTCGTCGACAAATTTCTGCTGGAAATCATCTGAAATGCACGGTAGGGATTGAAGTGCACACTTAACCCTAATCCTGCTTAACTCTTTACCAAATGACAAAATTTTGGACTGGTCCAAATTGAAAGCATTTGCAGACGACAAAATAAACATGACTCAAAAATTGAAACTTGACTTTGGAAGAGTAGAAAACATTGTGGGAAAAGGAGAAAATCCTGGTTACCAGCATTTTTTCCTTTTCTCACAGTGTTTTCAGAAGGCCTCTTCCTCAGGGTCATTAAAACCAGGGATTGTTTGGTAAAGGGTTAATAAATCAACCCTTTACCACACAATCCTGAGTTTTAAAGACCCTGAAGAAGAAAGCTTTTGAAAACATTGTAGGAAAAGAAGAGAATGCTGGTAACCAGCATTTTCTTCTTTTCCCACAACGTTTTCTACTCTTCAAACAACAAATTTCAATTTCTGAGTCACAATTGTCTTATCGGACAATGTAGATCCAAGATCAGACTGCACATTTTGTGCGGTCTGATCTTGATATATACTGTCTGCAAAAGGTCAGTGAGTCACGCTTAGCAGCTTTAAGGTTAGAGAGTTTATCTTCAACAAACAATCCTGGGTTTAAACGGCCCTGAGGATTGCTGGTGAAAACATTGTGAGAAAAGATAACAGGAGTGGCAAATTGTTGCAAGATACACCCGTCCCACCGCCAGTTATCGAGGGGGGGATAATAATCATAAAGGGCAGGTAGAGGAAAATAGTAGTGCAGCAGAAATCATGTAAGTGATTGAAATAGGCATAAATGTCTCCTCTAATATTAAGGAAACATGCATATAAAGTTTCAGGTTAAAAAAGACAAAGTTATATTGTAGAGAAGCATGAAAAGCTGTAAAAAAAAAAAATAATGAATAGGGAATAATTCCAAATGGGCATTAGGTAAGGTTACGGCTCCAGTGCATTGCACTTTTCGTAACTGCAATAAACATGTTTACCAAGTCTTAAGTCAATTTGACTTGAGGTGACAAAGTTCCATTCTGGACAAGCAATAAATACTGTAAAAATGAAGATCAAAGTGGAATTACTCAAAATCCGTGCTAGGTAGAGTTATCGTTCTTGCGCACTGTACTCCATAATATTGCAACAAACACAAACATGCATACCAAGTTTGAAGTTGTTCTGACTTGAGATGACAAAGTTATATTCCAGACAAGCACTAAATGCTGTAAAAATGACGATCAAAGGGAAATAACTCGAAGACAGCACGAGGTAGAGTTACAATTCTTGCGCACTGCACTTTCAAATATTGCAACAAATAGGCATACCATATTTCAAGTCATTCCTACTTAAGATGACAAAGTTATGCTCCGGACAAGCAAGAAATGCTACAAAAATGAAGATCAAAGGGAGAATAACTCAAAATTCGTGCCAGGAAGAGTTATGGTTCTTGTACAATGCACTCCGTAATTTTTCAACAATCATGCATACCAAATTTGAAGATGTTCAGACTAGAGATGACAAAGTTATATTCCAGACAAGTAGAAAATGCTGTAAAAATGACGATCAGAGGGAAATAACTCAAAGACAGTAAGAGGTAGAGTTATGGTTCTTTCACACTGCACTCCGTATTATTGTAACAAACACAAATACCAAGTTTCAAGTCAATCGGACTGGAGATGACAAAGTTATGCTCCAGACAAAGAACTGGACGCCGCCCAGACGCCCGCCCGAACGTCCACCCCTATGCCATGGGTGATCCCATAATACGTCCCGTCTTTGACGGACGTATAAAAAATGCCTGTTACCATTGTTTTCTCCTTTACCAACAACGTTTTCTAGAAAACTACAAATCATTTGAGCCACATTTTGTTTCTCATTTGCAAACATTTTCAAATTGGACTGGTCGTAATTTTTTTTTTCTTCATCTGGTATAGTTTAGTACAAGAAAAGACTTCTCTACACATTGATTTAATTATTGCCAATATTTACTTTTTTTTTTCTTCACCCAATATTAAGTTCTTGTTAAATATACTGCTAAAAATTTGCCAAGGGTCATTAAAGGGACTACACATTTTCCATTAATTGTAAGCATGAATCATAAAAGTGTCATTGTAGTCAGTGCATACATCACCATGGATAGTATACATATCTCACATGATCTACCAATCCATACAATTACTATGGTTTGGTATGGGGAGCCCGAGAAATGATATACCCACATAAAACAGATTTCTGAAAATTATGTATCTTCAAGTCTATGTATTTGGAGCCCAAGAAATGACATACCCACAAAAAAAAAAAAACAAAAAAAAACAACAGATGGTTGATATCTATATAACTTCAAGTCTCTGTATGGGAAGCTAAAGAAATGACATACCCTCATACAACAGATTTTTGACATTTAAGTACCCTTAAGTCTATGTCTTAGGAGCCCAAGAAATGACATACCCACATAAAAGAGATTTTTGACAATTATGTACTCATGAGTAGAAACTTGTACAAAAGACTTCAAATTTTTCACTCTTAATTTCAAAATAACAAGTATCAATGGCTGACTTATATGTAAGAAACAATCATTGTGAAGAAGAAATGAGCTGAGGTATTGAAATGCTTGAGCCATGGTCTACCCAGAGCCGTTGCCGGTATATGTGTCGGGTCCATAAGAGTAAACAGGTCTAGAAGACACACAGGTCATACCCATTTCAAATTTTGGTGGTCTGCAAGGCTCTCTTGCCCGCCTTCTCTCCCCATATTTTTCCTTCTCTGACCTATAGGCAGACAAGCCGGATATACTCTCCAACATGTTCTGTATTAATAAGGCTACGGAAGTGGGCAGTCCTTCAACAGGCAATGCCATTATTTGACCCATTCTGACCACGCCCACTTCTTTATAGATTTGAATACTCTGAAATGAAGTAAGTTAAGTCTTAACTCATTACCAAACGGCAAAACTCTTTACCAAACGACAAAATTCTGGACTAGTCCAAACTGAAAGCCTTCGTAGATGACAAATTGAATGTGACTGAAATGATGTAATTTGTTACTGAAAGGGTAGAAAACATTGCAGGAGAAAGAGAAAATGCTGGTTACCAGCATTTACTCCTTTTCCCACAATGTTTTCAAGAGGTATTTTCATCAGGGTCATTAAAACTTCGGATTGTGTGGTAATGGGATAACCCTTTACCACACAATCCAGAGTTTTGATAACCCTGAAGAATAAAACTTTTGAAAACATAGTGGGAAATGACAAAAATGCTGGTAACCAGTATTTTCTCCTTTTCCCACATTGTTTTCAACCCTACGAAAGACAAATTTCGCATTTTGAGTAGCATTTGATTTGTTGTTTATAGCTGCTTTCAATTGGGACATGTCTAAAATTTTGTGCTTTAGTAAAGATACACTGGTACATAAATAATGACTCAAAAAGACTTTCTTCATCAGAGGAACAGACAAAAGCATTGCGATTTCACAGATCTATGTTCTTGCCAAAATATTTCAGACAATAGAAGGCAGTACAGATACCAGATTAGACAGCATCTTCTGTGCAGCCTGATCTTGATCTACAGTGTATGCTAAAGGCTGTCTGCTCTTCATCTACACTGTCAACAACATAAAATATTTGAGCTATGGTCTGGAAAAAGAGGGTTTAATGCATCTGCATGATGCATTATATCAATCAAGTCATCACATAATTATGGATCCATAAAATCCATTTTGTCTAACCATTGACTGAATCTGGGCGTAGAATTATCCTTGGATAAGCAGTAAATTGAGGAAAAGTAAAAAGTTTTGACCCATGTCAGCCTGCGCAGACTAGGTCAGTACGTTTTGCACGTGCATTAAGCCCCCTTTTCACAAAGCATGGCTTAAATGTAATGACAATTATAAGATAAACAGGGTCAATCCATCAACAGGTCCACATTTGATCCACTCTGACCACGCCCATTTCTCTTTAGATTTGAATATTCTAAAATGGAAAACAAGAGGGCCATGATGGCCCTGAAGTCGCTCACCTGAGTCTTTTGACCAAACATGACCTATTTTTAATCTCTTTCAAGATATTATGACAAACATTCTATCAAGCTTTCATAATCATTGGACTGAAAATTTGGCCTCTAGCTTGTACACAAGCTTTTTCTAGAATTTCTCTCAGTGACCTACTTTTTAGCCAAACATAGCCCATTTTCCCATTGTAGATATCAAAACAAAGATTCTGACCACCTTTCAAAAGTATTGGACAGAAAATGTGACCTCTAGAGCATACACAAGGTTTTTCAAAGATTTGACCTAGTGACCTAGTTTTTGACCTGATATGACCCATTTTCGAACTTGTCTGAGATATCATCAAGACAAACACTCTGACCAACTTTCAAGAGTTTTGGACTGAAAATGTGGCCTCTAGAGCGTACACATGGTTTTTCAAAGATTTGACCTAGTGACCTAGTTTTTGACCAGACATGACCCATTTTCGAACTAGTCTGAGATATTATCAAGACAAACATTCTGACCAACTTTCATGAGTATCGGACAAAAAAATGTGGCTGCTAGAGCGTACACAAGGTTTTTCTAAGATTTGACCTAGTGACCTAGTTTTTGACCTGACATGACTCATTTTTGAACTCGTTGAGATATTATCAAGACAAATACTCTGACCAAGTTTCATGAGTATCGGACTGAAAATGTGGCCTCTAGAGCGTACACAAGGTTTTTCTAAGATTTGACCTAGTGACCTAGTTTTTGACCCGACATGACCCATTTTCGAACTCGTCCGAGATATAATAAAGACAAAATTCTGACCAAGTTTCATGAGTATCGGACTGAAAATGTGGCCTCTAGAGCGTACACAAGGTAAAAGTTGACAACGCACGCCGGACGCCGGACACAGCACGATCACAAAAGCTCACCATGAGCACTTCGTGCTCAGGTGAGCTGAAAATAAGGTATTGGAAAATGCAAACAATGATGGTAGAAATGAAGCTACTCTATGAGCAATTTCGTCTGTATATGCTGGCAATATGGATATCACAAAGACTTTGTTGTTTGATAAAGAGTTAATCTAAGAGTGTAAGATTTGTCATTTTCTAAAGCGTTACTGTTGCATTGCATTAACTCTTTACCAAACAACAAACTTTTATACTTGACCAAACTGAAAGCATTTGCAGACAATAAATTGAAGGCAACTCAAATGATGATTTCTGTGTTTGATAGGATCAAAAACATTGTGGGAAAAGGAGAAAATGCTGATCACCAGCATTTTCTCCTTTTCCCACAATTTTTTCTAACACCTTCCTCTTAAGGGTTGTTAAAACCCCGGATTGTGTGGTAAAGAGTTTCAAACTCTAGGGTGTAAGCATGATAAAGTATGGTCTTATAATGTTAATCCTTATACCAAACTCACTATTGTTGTACTTTTTTCATTGTTTTGTCTCACTGACAAAGGTTCTTTGCATGATCCCGCTCCATTCATGCCCTGTGCGTACACCTACGTGTACTTACAGTCAGTGTCATCGAAACTCACAATAATTTGTAACACATGAAAATTGCTAAACTTATTTCACTCATAATAATCATTTAAGAGTCTTACCCTGTTTTTACTTCCTCGGGCCAGGCAAGCAAATATTCTGACAAAAGCGTGCAGAAGTTCTGTGTCTTTTTCTGTGTTCAGTACGTCTTTGAGTTTTCCAATGCCATTTAATTCTACAATACTTTCCGGTCCCCCATCATCTCGAGTAATCACCACTAAATTATTTGCTGCCTGTAAAACAGAATGAAAGAAACGATCAGTTTTAAATTTCATGAGCAATGATTTTTTTAAAGTTATCCGCAAAGACTCAACAGGCATGTCTGTGTAAATAGTTAGAACAAGGATCAGTTTCAGGAAAAGAATTAAGGTCTATGGCCCCTAACTCATCGGTAAACATCGACGTTTTCGTACAGTCTATTCGGCCAATCTTGGCAGTTTCTGTCTTTTAATATAAGAGTTAGGGGCCATAGACTCACTAACTCATCGGTAATTATCATGTAACATCGACATCTTTGTAAAGGCTATTCGGCCAATCTCGGCAGCTTCCGTCTTTTAATATGCGAATTTTGGGCCATAGACTCACTAACTCATCATTAAATATCATGTAACATCAACGTTTTAGTAAAGGCTATTCGGCCAATCTCTGCAGCTTCCGTCTTTTGATATAAGAATTAGGGGCTGTACACCTTAAGTCCTTTTGTTGTGCTTAAATCCACTAATAGACTCATTTTCTTAAGTTAAGACTTTAGTAACATTCTTAAATCCCGAGTTGACACCATGTTTCAGACTTGGCTCGGCAAAATAATGGACTTTAGTCTGTTCAGTGACTTAGGGATGTTTGTTTTGCCGAGATGAGTCTGAAATAATGTGTCAGCTTAGGATTTCAGAATGTTACTTATGTCTGTTAACCGTTAGGCTGCTAAGCATGACTCACTGACCATTTGCGGACAGTGTAGATCAAGATCAGACTGCACATAATGTGCAGTCTGATCTTGGATCTACACTGTCCGATAAGGAGATATTTTCATCCAAAAAGTAAGTTTGAAATAGCACTATTTAGGATTTTTTCTATTGGCTTGAAAGTTTCATTTCACTGATTTAGCAGGATAAGGGTTAATGTAGCTCTAAAGATGGTTTATGTCTTTGAAATGGTAGAAAACATTGTGGGAAAAGGTGCTGCGTCCAACAATACTCTGAGGGTCGTTAAAAGTCAGGGTCCAAAAAATCCACTCGTCTGCTCGTATTTACGAGTGAGAAATGGATGAGGACGAGTGAAATATCAGTCATGGTCGTCCGACAGGACGAGTGGTAAATAGGAGGTAGTAAACAAATAAGTTTTTCAGATGAATATTTAACTTACAGGAGACAAAACGGTCATTCCATTACTGAATAAGAGAATTAAGGGTATTCTGGAAATCAAATATTGAAACAGGACATAAAACCTGCTGGTACCCGCTCCAAATTAAGACCGGTTTCAAGTCAGCCTAATGATATAACCCGGGACATTTTCATTGCATACAGATGTTTTAATATGCCTCGGGTAGATCTAATTCAAAACGAGTGACTTTGCTAATTTATTAAAACGATCGATATTGAAAATAACGCAAATACTTTCCCGAAACCAGGTCCAAAAACTGTGTTGTCTTGGCTTTCTTAATTTCTTATAACTTGACCGGATAAATGATACCGGATATTCAAACCCGGTATTTAATGTTCGTTGCTACGGGAGACAATATAATTAGCGTTTCCGTTTCGTCTGAAAAAAAAAAAGACAAGAGTCAAATATTAGACGGGTTTTTCTCGTCGGACGAGTGAGGATCAAGGCAGGGCAAGTGTTTTTTCAAAGTCACTTGTCCTACAGGACGTGTGTCTTTTCCGGAAATTTTTGGACCTTGAAAGTGTAACAGTATAGATCTACCCCTACCTCAATTCTTGCAATATATAAGTACCTGTATGCGCTTTTCCTTGTCCGCACTTGCATCGAACGCCAAGTTAAACATCTGTGTTATTTTCTCTTTGGTACCAGTTTGCTGTTTAGCCTGTAAGTGGATGAAAAATAAAATTTAATGACCAAAAGCATCTCTTAAATTTTATGTATCCAAATGACCCATGGATTGATTGAATGGTGATTAACGTTGCTTTTAACCTTATTTCAGTCAAATCAAGGTGACACCTGAAATATTCATGTATTTCCTGGGTTTCATCAGTACTAGACTGGGGCTCTAAAGTGTCTTGCCCTAGGAGCATCCAGAGCTTCCAGAGAGGCTTGAACCCAGGTCCTCCAGATTACCAGTCCTACATTTCACCACTGAGCCATGCATGACAGTCCCTTTATGTATCTGCCAAGCCACGTCAGCTCAGTCGGTAGCATGCAGGACTTGAGAATGGGGGTCGAGGGTTCAATCCCTGGCTTGGCCAATTTCTTTCCGAGGACTGATGATAGTCATTGCAACAGGATTCATTCCTCTTCCACCGCTGACCATTATTTCAATGATGGTTATGTGGGAAAGTACTCGAGTACTCCTCACAATATTCTTTCCAAGCTATTCATTGGCTGCTTTCTCACATATCCATTGATTCTTTTTCAGGGTCCTTAAAACTAAGAATTGTGTGGTAAAGGGTTAAGGGTCCCTTGAACCAGTGACCTACATATCTGCCATTAAATCCTACCCCCATTAACATTGTTACAACCCACATCCAAGTTACATCTTTACCAGATGAAAAAATTTTAGACTTGTCTAAATTAAAAGCATTTGCAGACGACAAATTACATGTGGCTAGTATGATGGGGATTGTTTCAGAAAGAGTAGAAAACATTGTGAGAAAAGGAGGAAATAGTGGTTACCAGCATTTTCTCTTATTCCCACAATATTTTCAAAAGCTGTACATCTAATTCAGGGTTGTTAAAACTTGGGACTGAGTGGTAAAGGGTTAAAATACATTACATCACAAAATGTGCAACGTAGTTCATCATTCACAATATTCTTCTAAGCCACCGGCAGCTTTCCTAGATAACCAATTGTCAAAACAATGATCAGCGGTGGAAGAGGAATTAATAGTGTTTCAATGATTACCATCAATTCTGGGAGAGAAATTGGCCGACTTAGAGATTAAAATAAGTGACCCTCTGTTCTGATGTCCTGTATATTACTGATTGTCCTACTGGGGCTTGGCCCCAGTCTGATATCCATTTCATTTATTAAGAACCCTACAGGTAAACTCTTCAACAGAGGGCAAGTTTTGGGCTCTTCCAGTTTAAAGATATATCCTTACAGCTATAGAGAAAAAATGTGGTTAAAACTTGAAAGTGTTTAGAATGGATCAGCTGTCTTAACATAGACAAACAGTGTATTACCTATGTATATTGTGTAAGGGATAAAAAAAAAACTTACGGGATATGTCCTCGTTTAAAACCGGAAATGACATAAGTGATTGCTTTGAAAGTTTGAAGGCCTCCTAAACATTAAATGTATTTTCTATCTGTTGTAATCTGTGCAACCTTGCAGCCGTCAGGGGCACCATTTGGCATGAAAATACTAGAATGATTAAAGTTTCTGAAAACATGGGTGAAATGGGTTAAAAACTGACTGAAAACTGGCTGTAAATGAATGTAGATGTACCTTTAATTAAGCATTTTTGCTGAAGACAAATGCAACAGGAATGTTGGAGTTTATGTTTGAAAGGATAGAAAGCATTGTGGGAAACATTATTATACCACTGTTTACCCAAAAGACATTGTCATCTTGGTCATTAACCCTTTACCACACAATCCCTAGTTTTAGTGATCCCCAATAAAAAAGGACTTTTGAAAACATTGTGGGAAAAGGAGAAAATGCTGGAAACCAGCATTTTCTCCCTTTCCCACAATGTTTTCTACCCTTTCATAGCAAGATCTCCTAACTTGTG
Source organism: Hippopus hippopus (assembly GCA_946811185.2). Classification (NCBI taxonomy): domain Eukaryota; kingdom Metazoa; phylum Mollusca; class Bivalvia; order Cardiida; family Cardiidae; genus Hippopus; species Hippopus hippopus. The sequence goes on along the minus strand of OX328113.1, from coordinate 24,412,416 downwards.
TAACATTTAAATTGTCCACCGCAAATGCTTCGAATTAAGACCAACTTAAAATTTTGTCATTTGGGAATGAGTTAAATACAGGATGTGCTTAGATAAGCCTTTACCATACAATCCTGAGTTTTAACGACCCTATAGAAGAAGGCTTTTGAAAACATTCTGGGGAAAAGGAGAAAATGTTGGTAAGCAGTATTTTCTCCTTTTCCCATTATGTTTTCTACCCTTTCAAAAACAAATCTCATCAGTTAAATCCTATTTGATTTATAAACGGTAGATGGTTTAAAAATGGACCAGTGTAAAATTTTGTCTTTCAGTAAAGAGTTAACCCTTAGGCTGCTAAGCACGACCCACTGACCTTTTGCAGACAGTGTAGATCAAGATCAGACCGCACAGAACGTGCAGTCTGATCTTGGATCTAAACTGTCAAATATAGAGATGTCTTTTCCCAAAAGCTACATTTGAAAAAGGAATATTTGGGTTGTTACTAGCGGTCTGAAAGTTTCATTTCACTTATACTGCAGGATACGGGTTAACAGTTAATTCCTCATATGACAATAAGTGTTATGGGTTGTCACAAAAACCATCTAAATAGTACTGGAACATGAAAAACAGCCATATATATATATCAAGCATTGAAAGCCTTATTCCGTTTCACCATTTACCAGTCGACAAAATTTTAGCAATGTCCAAACTGAAAGCATTTGCAAACAACAATTTCATTGTGGCTCAAATGGTACAAGTTTTCTTTGATCAGGTAGAAAACATTATGGGAAAAGGAGAAAATCCCGATTACCAGCATCTTCTCCTTTTCCCATAATGTTTTCCAGAGGCTTCTTTCCCAGGGTCATTAAAAGTCAGCATTATGAGGTAAAGGGTTAACCCTTTACCAAACAATCACAAAGTTTTATCAACCTTTTAAAAGAATGCTTTTGAAAACATTGTGGGTAAATGAGAAAATGCTGATAGCCAGCAATTTCTCATTTCCCCACAATGTTTTCTACCCATTAAAGACAAATCCCATCATTTCAGTAGCACTGGTCATCTTCAAATGCTTTTAATCTGGGCAATTCTAAAATTTGTCGTTTCGTAAAGAGCTTTAAACCCCTTTCCAATTAATCCTTAGTTTCGTCAATCCTGCACAAGAGGGCTTTTGAAAGCCATATTTGGAAAGGAATAAATGCTGATGGCCATATTATTCCACATCTAGAACAAGAAATATCTTTAAAAAAAGATAGACCAAGTAAATGTGCCAGCAGGGGCCCTTAGAATAAACATGTCTACATTTTTGAGCAATCACAAATCCCTTTTTATTCATTTGTTATCAGTGCCAAAAAGTAGGTCAAAAGCCAGCACATTCAGCTACACTGAAAAATATACCCAAGTGAAAATTTCGCTTTTCAACTATGCAAAACAATGAGGAAAAAGAGGCAAATGTTGGCAACATTTCCTTTTATTATTTTCATTTATACTGAATCAAAAAAGATTTTCAATATTCATATCCAGCACCTCTTACGCTATCTACCCTTTTTTTTTCTAAGATATTTCGTGTTCAGCTTGACTTCTGTGCACTGTCCATTGCTCTTTAGCAGCAAAACAACAACATGATTTTAATAGGAGAATACAATAATTTCACCCTTTACAACACAAGCGTGAGTTTAAATGACCCTGTGAAAGAAGCCTTTTGAAAACATGGTGGGAAAAGGAGAAGATGCTGGTAAACAGCATTTTCTCCTTTTTCCACCATGTTTTCTAACCTTTCAAAGGCATCATTTCAAAATCATATCATTTGAAAAGAATTAAATTTGTTTTCTGCAAACGTTTTCAATTTGGTAGTCTAAAATGTTGTTGTTTGGTAAAAGAATTAAACTGTATGATATGTCCTTCTTTTTTAACCCTTTACCCCACAATGCCAACTTTTAACGACCCTGGGAGAGAAGCCTTTTGAAGACATTGTGGGAAAAGGAGAACATGCTGGTAACGCACAATGCCAACTTTTAACGACCCTGGGAGAGAAGCCTTTTGAAAACATTGTGGGAAAAGAAGAAAATGCTGGTAACCAGCATTTTCTTCTTTTCCCACAATGTTTTCAACCCTATCAAAGAAAAATTGTACCATTTAAGCAAAAGCGAAACTGTCTTCAAAATGCTTTCAATTTGGACAAGGCTAAAATTTTGTCGTCTGGTAAAGGGTTAAGTCAGCCTTTGAAAACACACTGGAAAATGGAGCAGTTGCTTGTAAAAAAGAGCTACTCCTTTTCCCACAATGTTTTTCAATAGCTGGCTTATTGTGTTTATGCGTGCATAGATGAAGGTGTTAAAGAATATAAATAATACAATATTGAAATAGAAACTTTTTCCTCATTATAACAAATCATTTTACCTTGTTATTAATGACCAGTGATAATGAGGACCTTAATTATCTCTACAAATACTGGAATAATTGATCAGAATAATGGGAAATGGGATTGAACCCTGCTTTCCCTCTCTCTCCCCCTCCCCATAGGAAAGTACTTCGAGCACACAGAAGTGTATGAGTACACATCTGAAAAGACAATACCAACAGGAGGTGCAATCCCGACAAGAAATATCAAAATAAAAGGCTAATGAGGGCCTGTAATACTTAACCCTTTGCCATACAATCCCAAGTTTTAACAACCCTCTGCCTAACCCCAGTAGCTCAGTTGGTAGCATGCAGGACTTGAGAACAGGGGGTTGTGGGTTTGGTCCCTGGCTCGGTCAATTTCTTTCTGAGGATTAATGATAGTAATTGAGACAGGATTCATTCCTCTCCCACTGCTGGCCATTGTTTCAATGATGGTTACGTGGGAAAGCAGCCAGTGGCTTGGAAAGAAAATTGTGCGGAGTACTGGTAAAAGAGACTCCAGGAAAGCATGGACAGGTGCACTGGCCGCCGCGACATAACTGTAATAATGTTGAAAACGGTGTTAAACACCATACAATCAATCATTTAACAACCCTGACGAAAGAGCCTTTGAAGACATTGTGGAAAAAGGAGAAAATGCTGGTAACCAGCATTTTCTCCTTTTTCCCCACAATACTTTCTACCCTTTTAGTTCTACCAAAAACAATCCAACATTTCAGCACCTTAAGGAGAAAGACACTCCAACACTTAATGAGACAGGTTTGTGCTAAACCAATCACAAGGGGTTGAAAAACTCATTAAATCAAAGTAATGATAGAATTACATCTAGATGATATTTTTTTTCACCTTAATCACTATGTCTTGTTATTCTTTACAGCCTGTAACATACAATCCTAAGTTTTAACAACCCTGAAGTAACAAGCTATTGAAAACAATAAGGGACAAACATAGAATGCTGGTAACCAGCATTTTGTCTTTTTCCCACAATGCTTTCTACACTTTCAAAGACAAATTCCATCATTTTAGCCACATTTACCTTATTGTCTCTAAATCCTTTCAATTTGGACAATTTTGTCTATGATTTTGTTGTGTGGTAAAGCGTTAAGCAGGAATTCTTTCAAGATTAACCATATACCACACAATCCCGAGTTTTAACGACCCTGAAGAAAAAGGCCTCTGAAAACATTGTGGGAAAAGGAGAAAATGCTGGTAACCAGCATTTTCTCCTTTTCCCACGTTTTCTACCCTATCAAAGAAAAATCATTTCATATGAGCCACGTTAAAACTGTCATCTACAAATGCTTTCAATTTGGACAGGTCTAAAATTTTGTCGTGTGGTAAAGGGTTAACCATATACCACACAATCCCGAGTTTTAACGACCCTGAAGAAAAAGGCCTCTGAAAACATTGTGGGAAAAGGAGAAAATGCTGGTAACCAGCATTTTCTCCTTTTCCCACAATGTTTTCTATCCTTCAAAAAAAAAAAAAAATCTATTTTTGAGTCCCATTTATTTTGTTGTCTGCAAATGCTTTCAATTTCAACCAGTCTAAAATTTTGTCGTTTGGTAAAGAGTTAACTCTTTACCAGACAACAAAATTTTAGACTTGTCCAAGTTGAAAGCATTTGCTGATGACAAAAAAAAAAGTAGCTAAAAAATTGAGATTTGTGTTTGGATAGGTAGAAAATATTGTGGAAAAGGAGAAAATGCTTGTTACCAGCATTTTTCCTTTTATTAACAACGTTTTCATTAAGGCTTTTTGCACAGGGTTGTTAAAATTTGGGACTGTGCGGTAAAGGGTTAAATATTTCTAAAACAGGAAAGGAAAATTATTTTTCAATCCCTATCCTCATGTGTCTCAATGCTTTACCATGTCAGAGGAAAACAGCTTTTAGTAACTGCTTTTTACCAGCCGTTTTCTCCTTTTCCCATGATGTTTGCTATTCTATCAAAGATAATTTTCATCACTTCAGCCACATTTAGTGTGTTGTCAGCAAATCCTCTCAAAATGGATATTTCTGAAATATTGTTTTCTGGTGAACTGTTAAGGCCAACTGCACCTAAAATTAATATTGACTGTTAATATCAAAGTAGTATTGCACTTCAGACAGACAATGATCAGACTGCACGGAATATGCACTGAGATCTGTGATGCATACTATCTTACACTTTCTTTGAGATAGAAGCTGAAAGAAATCTTGTAGCTGCCATTTCTGCACCTTTCCTTTTAATACAGCCTTGAATTATTAAACTCTTAACTCTTTATCAAATGACAAAATTTTAGGACTGTCCAAATTGAAAGCATTTGCAGACGACAAAACAAATGGGACTCAAAGACTAAAATTTCTATAGGTAAGTGTAGAAATCATTGTGGGAAAAGGAGAAATTGCTGATTTCCAGCATTTTCTCCTTTCCCACAATGTTTTCAAAAGCCTTCTTTCACAGGGTCATTAAAACTCGGGATTGTGTTGTAAAGAGTTTTAACGACCCTGAGGAAATACGCTACTGAAAACCTTGAGGGAAAAGGAGAAAATGCTGGTTACCAGCATTTTCTTCTTTTCCCACAAGGGGTCCTGTGTGGCTCAGTGGTAAAGTGTAAGACTTGTGACCAGGTTCGAGCCTCACTGGCTCCACTGGGTTTTTCATAGGAGTGTCCTTGGGCAAGACCCTTCAGAGTCCCAGCCAAGTACAGGTGAAACCCAGGAAAACATGTATAAGTGAGCCGTATGACTGAAATAATGTTGAAAGTGGCGTAAAACACCATTCAAACAAACAACAAACAAATTCTTTTCCCACAATGTTTTCTTCACTTTCACAGACATAAACATCATTTCAACAAAATTTAATATGTCATCTGCAAATGCTTTCAATTTGGACCAGTCTACAATTCTGTCGTTTGGTAAAAAGTTAAGCCATGCTCTATGAGGCCAGAGTTTATTGCATCTGCAAAAAGTATCAATGGCCCAGTCTACTTCATGATTCAGCCCGCTGTTACACAAAATGGGTTTTATGGATCCGTAATTTTATGATAACTTGCTTTGTATAATACATCATTGGCTTATATCAAAATTTTAGCTTAGATGTCTCTTCTGTGCCATCTTTGTGCAAAAAACTCTGACAATTTCAGTTATCAGTTCTTGCTGAAGATATTTACTTTAAATTCCAGCTATTTGTTGATCAGAGAACCAATAACAGAAGGACAGGTAACTCTCAAAACATTTGACACAGTTATCTCCCTTTTGGATTAAGAATTTTTCAATGAAATTTTCACCAAGATCTGAGATATACATAGGGTTGACTATTGAGGCCAAAATCTACTATTGCGATAGTATTGACATTGGAAAAAATACTATTGCAATAGTATTGATATTGCCTGTTACTATTGCAATACTATTGCAATACTATTGGATGAATTGCAAGAGATGAATTTCACCAAATTATATCTCCGAGTAGTTTAAATTCTACTTGAGTATAGTTATGAATAGCAAATAAAGGGGAAAATAGAGCTAAATGCAAGATGCTCAATAAATTTCAATGACAATTTTTTCTAAATGCAGGTGGCTCACAAACAATTTAACATACCTAATTACTCTGAACTTTTGAAGAAGTCAACTTTTAAGTCTGATTGATATACAACAGCATGCAAAGCACAAAATGCTGACAAATGCTGGTGGTTCATAAACACACCTAATAAAAAGTAATTATAAAGCAACTTTAAACTTTTAAAGAAATCACCTTTTAAATGTGAGCCCTTAAGGTTTTTTTGAGTTGATAGAATTTATCTAATTTTACCCATAATTGGCCAATATATTCAGACCGAAAAAATAATTATTTTTGTTTAGCCTCCAAATCTTTAGGAAATTATCATTCTGAAAAAAAGGGGGTGGCCGAAATAATAGGTTTTACCTTGTTGTATGTGTATCCAAAAAGTGTGTTATATTAAGATATTTGTATAAATTTACTGCTTATAGTCATTAAAAAGCTGAAAAGACGATCTGAAGTGACTCTGATCGGACAATGTCAAAGAGACATTTTGTTGTGTCATGGGTTTCCGTGTTTTTTACTCCGATCAGTTTTTCATGTCTGTTAAGTTCTGGCTAGGTATTTCCACATGATTTGACAAAAGGGTTGTCAATGAGGGTAACAAGTAACTTCAAAACCTGTCATTTTTCACAAGAAAAGCGTATAATGGCCTTTTTTGTCCATGCATTTTCTTACGCGAAGTCTCGGGTGTAACCAGAATCTGTTACGTGAATTTCAATTCTATAACGTGATTTACGCAATAATTTGCGCGAGTGGGAACACTGTTAAACATTATCTTACCTTTTTTAGCCCGAGAAAGAAATAGCTTTCTAATACGAGTCATAGTACAGAAGTGGATGGTATAGATCCAAGATCAGACAACGTGTTCTGTTTAGTCTGATGTCTATCTACACCATCCGCCAACTTTGAAAATCGCCATCTTGCCATCAGCAGAGTAAATCAGAACGACCATAATGTAGATCTATATTAAAAGCCATCTGTCTACAAGATGCCTGTCGGCCTGTCGTGGGTACACAAATGTTTGCAGTAAAATTTGGATAAGGGGTATGACGTAACACGCAAATCATTCGAAGCGACTGAGTTGTAAAGCACCTGTTTAATTTACACACTTAAACTGGTCTGCTCGAAGAAACTTATATCTGGCTGCAGATCGACCTCCAATCAATTCAAAGTGACCATGCAATAAGCCTATTTCATGCACGATTTACATGTACACCAGCTGATAAAGCCTTTTTGCATTTAGTAATATAGCTGTTTCAAGAACACGCCAGTCGTGTCACGTTTTGTGTAGGCAGCATAAAAAAGTGCGGCTGTTTTCTAAAAATTAATCTAATTCCTTGCAGCCGAAATAAAAGGAATGCATTCGAAATGGATTACTTATAAATAAAGAAAAGAAAGAACGAGGTTTAGTATTCATTTTTTCATAGTAGACTTATTTATTGCTTATGGAGCGACAACACGCATGGTTATGGTTTTGGCGGCCTATGTAGATTAAGATTAGACTGTAGGCAGACTGTTTGGTCTGATCTTTGATTTAAATCCACACTTTTCGCTTTGGTGAGAAGTTTTTAACAAAAACAGCCTTAGTGTTGCAATTATTTTGGTCTAATTTCATGACTTAAAATTATCGCTGAGTTAATCAGCTCTCGAAGGATTCGTTTTCGTAACGATGAACATTGCTATGCAGAAATGAATATTATACAGCCTATCATTATTGAAAACATATTCCAAAAAATTACCCGTCAAATATTTTGGGAAATCAACGTTACGGAATGTCCGAATATTTAGGAAAACTTGCTTTTGGAAGTGTTCAGAGAAAGAATTAAAAAATAATTATTTTTGTAAATAATTAAACGTGTCCGAACTTTTAGGGCGTTCGAATACATTAGCGAATTGCAGTATTTTCTCCCTCTTTCTTGTCAGTGAAACTATCGAAACTATCGATATTTGAGGTAACTATCGGCGATAGTTATCGATTTTCAACATAACAATCGATGCAGTAGCATCGACACGCTCACCATCGCGATCCATCGATAGTCCGATGTATCGTTACACCCCTAGATATACACTCTATGAAAGACAATTTGTGAGAGAAAGAAGCCAAAAGAAGACTTATAATTGCCGTTTTTGGTACAATTTTCCTGCCAATGCAGATTAAAAATGAATGTATATCAATTTCAAGGATGGCAATTTTGTAAGAAAACATCTTGGCACTGTCATAATAACCCCTGTTGTCTTCTGTATTGTCTTTGTACAAAAAAAATTTGATATTTCCTTATATCTCCGTCATTTTTAAAGATATTAACTTAATATTCCAATAGTTGTTACCTATCAAAATGTTAACTTGGTAACAAACAAAAGGGGAACCCATACCAGACAAGTATGTAACCCTCAAAATGTGTTTGACAGTTATCCCCCTTTTTCTTTGATTCTAAATTTCATACTGAAAAAGTAACTCCAGCCCATGTTTTACCTTAACTCTTTACCAAACAACAATATTTTGGTCTCGTCCAAACTGAAAGCATTTGCGGACAACAAATGGTAGAAAACATTGTGGGAAAAGGAGAAAATGCTGGTTACCAGCATTTTCTCCTTTTCCCACAATGTTTTCAAAAGCTTTCTTCATTTAAAGACCCTGAGAAGCAGTACTTTGGAAAATATTGTAGTAAACAGATATTCTTTTTCTTAACAATTTCAGAGTCAAAATCCAAAATTTTAGCTACATTTAATTTGGCATCTGCAAATGCCTTGGATTTGGACGAGTTCAAAATTTTATAAGTTGGTAAAGATTCATGCAGCATGCCTTCAATTAATTCTTTACTACACAATCCCAACTTTTAGTGACCCTGAGAAAGAAAGCTTTTGAAAACATGTTTGGAAAAGGAGAAGATGCTTATGGTAACCAGCATTTTCTCCTTGTCCTACTATGTTTTCTGCTCTTCCTGTAACAAATTTCAATTTTTGAGTCATATTTATTTTGTAGCTTGCAAATGCTTTCAATTTGGACACGTCTAAAATTTTGTTGCTTGGTAAAGAGTTTATTAACTCTTTCCCAAATAACAAAATTTTGGACTAGTCCAAATTGAAAGCATTTGCGGACGACAAAATAAATGTGAATCAAAAAATGAAATTTGATTTGTAAAAGGGTAGAAAACATTGTGGGAAAAGGAGAAAATGCTGGTTACCAGCATTTTCTCCTTTTCCCACAATGTTTTCAAAGGCTTTCTTTTTCAGGGTCGTCAAAAGTCGGGATTGTGTGGTAAAGGGTTAAACATATTTTCTACAGGTGCAATTTAATTACTGGTAGGTACTGGTACTTGAAGCAACAAGAAAACAGATGAGCAAGTTCAAGAAAAGGTACTCAAAGAAACTAATTATTTTTCTTGGCCTAGGAAGATGGTCATTTCATTGAGATAATGGTAGAAATAAGAAAACATGATGAGACTCCTATTTTGGCTGTTATTTTAAATCCAGATTAGGGGGTGAACCTTTGGGATTTCTGACTGATATGACCTTTTCAAACATCTGAGGAAACATGTTCATCACCCATTCTCAAGAACATTCTCAGTCTTATTCTCCAGAATTTTCTACAGTTGAAAGTAATACAACTTTTGATTAGCCAATTATGAGTTTTGTTACTTTCAACCTTTGAAAATTTTGGAAATAAAACAAAAAATGTTCTTAAGAATGGCTGGTGAATACAGACCTATGCTTTCTTCTAAAAAGCATTTTTATCCAAATTATAAGTAACTCCAGTCTTAACCAGGCAAGTATGTATTTTAATAAAAGGCTTTGAAAAAATATTGTGGGGAAAAAGAGAAGATGCTGGTAACCGGCATTTTCGCCTTTTTTCCACAATGAAAATTTCCATCAATTGCGCCAATTCTACTATTTTCTCTGCAACTGCTTTCAAATATGGACAAGTCTAACATTTTGTCGTCATGGTAAAACATTACAGGTAACTCTTTACCACATGACTGAGTTTCAGACTTCCCCACAATGAAAGCTTTTGAAGACAACAAAACAATTTTGACTCAAAAATAAAGATTCCCTTTGGAAGAGTAGAAAACATTGTGGAAAAAGGAGAAAATGTTGATTACCAGCTTTTTCTCATTTTCCCACAATGTTTTCAATGGACTTTTTCATTAGTGTTGTTAAAACATGTTGATTGTATGGTAAAGGGTTAGGCAGATAAAACTTTTATACAAAAATAGAATTTTTCCTTATAGCTACAGCAACACTCCTTTTCCCAAGTGTATTTGCTAAATGAAAAATTGGGAAAAATCTAGATAAATGATAAAATTTTGAATCCTTTACCAAATTACAAAATTTTGGACGAGTCCAAATTTAAAGCCTCTGCAGGCAACAAATTCAAGGAGGTTAATATGGTAAGACTGTCATGGAATGGTTGGAAAACATTGTTGGAAAAGGAGAAAATACTGACAACGAGCATTTCCTCCTTTTCCTGTTATAACTTCCCTGTTCGAATAATGTAAGTAAATTGTTTAACATTTTACATTTTAAGATGGTGTAAATTTTTGTATGCAAGCAAGCATCACCAGAAAGAATGTTTTATTCCCATTTAATTGATTCATAAGGTTCATTCATAAGTACTACTGTTATCTACAAATTAGTTCAGGTTAAAGGCCCAGTAAAGGCCAAAATATCAAAGCAGGTGTCATAATACATTTAAATTTAAATCACACCATTTAAAAGTATGGAAAATATTCTGGAGATGACAGTATGTTATCATGTGGTTGGATCATATGTTAGTCCCTGGCAGAAAAAAAGAATTTTAAAATCAGGCAAAAAGTAAACAAAAGACAAGCAACCTGGCAAGTTTTAACCTAGTTTTGAAATTAATTTCTCTGTCGGTGACTAACACTTGGACAGATTGCCATCTCCACAATAATTTCCATACTTTTAAAGGGTATGATATAAATTTGAATGCAATTAAACAGCTGCTTTGTTTTTGGCCTTTATTGTTACTTTAACCCTTTACCACACAATGACGCCTTTTGACGCCCCTAAAAAAGAGGCCTTTTGAAAACATTGTGGGAAAAGGAGAAAATGCTGGTAACCAGCATTTTCTCCTTTTCCAACAAAGTTTTCTACCCTATCAAAGAAAAGTTGCGTCATTTTAGCCACTATGAAATTGTCGTCTGCAAATGCTTTCAATTTGGATAGGTCTAAAATTTTGCCGTGTGGTAAAGGGTTAACTGAGAAAATTATAGTTCTTAGTCTACAGTATTTAAAGTTAGATTCTTGATTCATTTTCATTGAAATGTCTGTATGTGTCTTATGACTATATACTTAACTCTTTACCACACGACAAAACTGTAGACTTGTCAATAATGAAAGCATCTGAAGACGACACTTTGAATGTAGCTCAAACAATGGAATTTGTCACTGATAGAGAGGAAAACATTGGGGCGAAAGGAGAAATGCTGGTTACCAGCATTTTTTCCTTTTCCCGCATTTTCACAAGGCTTCTTTTTCTGGGCAGTTAAAACTCGGGATTGTGTGGTAAAGAGTTAAGGCCCATCTACCCTAGCAAAAATTTGTCTGCAAACTCCACCAAACTTTTGTTTGGTGTTGTTTGTCCATTTGTGTTCTCATGCTCTCATGGGTCTGTATTCAACAACCATTCCAAGTTTAATTACACATTTAGAGAGTATCACAACTTCTGATTGGCTAAAACCATTTGGTTAAACCAATCACAAGTTAAGATTGTTGGTAAATACAGACCCTGGAGTTTCCTTTGCCAGTGATCTGCTGAACATTCTTTCAAAGCTACTGGCTGCTTTTTGACATACATCTTCTCAGAACTTTGCACAAGAACCTTTCCAAGCTACTGGCTGCTTTTCCACATAAGTCTTCAGATGTAGATCTGTAAAACATGTAGGTTTCCAATCACACCAGGTAGGATCAGAACACCAAGCAAATTATCTGCTCTGTAGTAAATTTTGGCTACAGCATCACTGAGCTCTTTCAGTGTGATGTCAAAGGCCAGTTTGAAAATAACACAGCTTTTGATTGGCTAAACCAAATGGTTTAGCCAATCAGAAGTTGTGTTAATTTCAAATTTAGAAAATTCTTGAGAATAAGCCTAAAAATGTTCTTAGAATAGTTGATGAACAGTCAGACCCTGGAGTTGCCTTTGGCAGTAATATGCCAAACATTCTTACCAAGCCACTGGCTGCTTTTATCTTTTCAGCACTTTGCACAACAATCTTTCCCAGCCACTGGCTACTTTCCAAAACACATCTTTATTTTGCACAACATACTTTTCCAAGCTGCTGGCTGTTTTCCCACATAAACATCCTCTAAACAATGTTAAGCAGTGAGAGAGAAATAAACAAGATATCACCCGACATTTTTATATGTGAACCTGGTACTGAGTAATCATAAATCAAACATCCTTAAACATCTCTTCCCTAAAACCCATGTTGTGGGTACTCATTTGTATTATCTCATCAAGAAAATTCTAGTGTGTATCCAAGACAGATTTTCAGAGAAGAACAAAAGTAATGTTACTCTTTGAACCCCAAAACATTTCCCTTTTCTGTAGCTCTGGGGTCCTACATGGCTTAGTTGTACAATGTATGACTATTAACCTGGAGACCCATGTTCAAGCCTAAAAGGAGTTACTGGGTATTTTTTGGGAGTGTCCTTGGACAAGAGATTTCAGAGCCCCAGCCCAGAACTGGAGAAACCCCAGACATACATGAATGTGAACTGTTACTGTGATATCACTGAAATGATGTTGATAGTGGTGTGAAACACCATTCAATCAATCAATCTGTAGCTCTGTCCAGGTGAGCAAAAGGGGCCCAGAATTTATCTCTTGTTCTACAGCCATATAAATGTCTATTGCAGCTGCCTGTCACATCAAAGACCTTTCTGCTCCCAGGTGTGACCATAATCAAAGTGCAGGTAAAAAAAAAAATGAAAAAACCTTCAATCCTTACTGCAGTAAATGGACAAAGTTGCTTTTGCAGACAGTGCAGATAAAGATCATACTACAAAGAATGTGCAGTATGATATTGGATCTACACTGTCTGCTACTTTGTTAGATATTCTGATTAAAGAAATTTTATTATTACAATCATAATTTTAGTTATTTATTTCAGTATAAGCATTTTTCGGTACTGACTGAGAACCTTTGTTTCATATTTTTAGCACTTATGATAAAGGTGAAAGGTTTGTTCTGATAAGTTACAGCCTAAACTACAGGAATTATTTCTTGAAGATAACGGGACACAAGGTAAACTTTTATTTCTTTTTAAATTTCCTATTAGCCTATGTAAATGAAAAAACAATATAAAGCTTTAACACTCAATCCCCAGTTTTAATGATAACTAAAGAGAAGGCTTTTGAAAACACTGCGGGAAAAGGAGAAAATACTGGTAGACTGGAAATTATACTTTTTAAACATTTGATTGAAAGAAAAAAATTCTCCTTTATCCATAATGTTTTCTTCCCTCCAAAGACTTATTCCATAGTTTGTATATGTCTGTAGTTACGAATTTTGCCATCTTGTAACAATTTAATCACTGGGTGAGCAAATAGACCTACAGCTGCTGATATATTTTCCATTAAAAATTCATCATTGCCAAATCAGGTTTTTTATTTGTTTATGACTGGGTTAACTCTTTACCAGACAACAAAATTGAAGACAAAACCAAATTGAAAGCATTTGCAGACAACAAATAAAATGTGATTGAAACTTTGAAATAAGTTTTGGAAAAGGGTAGACAACATTGTGGGAATGGAGAAAATGCTGGTTACCAGCATTTTCTCCTTTTCCCACAATGTTTTCAAAAGCTTTCCTTCTCAGGGTCATTAAGTCTGCATTGTGTAATAAAGGGTTAACTCAACTTAGTACAGCAATCATTTGCAAATTATCCGTACGTAAGATAGAAGTACAAGAGTTTTGTAGCCTCTAAAGGTATTATCAGGGTTTGCCCAAATATTTCGCAGAAGCTTGCAGGATTGCCATATGATCAATAGCAAGGGACAATATGTGGTATCATATTCAAATAGATAGCATGATTTATACCTGGTCTCATAAAAAGAGCACCCCATGCCAGTGCAAACGCTCAGCTGTGGCTGCTTAATTTTCTGTGAAAATTCAAAGTCGAAAAAGGGGCATAACTGTATCAAAAACATGTTGGTGGTTACCTTCCCTTGTTGCGTGAGTTTCCTTTTTGATAGTCCAATTTTGAAGTAAATATCTTCAGTGATAACAGAGATATTATAAAATGTCAAAGTTTTTGCATGACAACAACTCCGAAACAGATACAGACAACGACAGGGCTACGTTAATAACTTGACATTTTCTTTCAAAGCAGCCAAATTAAAAATAGACAGAGGCTCCAATGACAAAAACTGCCATTCTGTCAACATTGCAGCATTTTACTAAATGTATTACAGTCAATTTTTTCTGTATGCTTGCAAAGCAACCTATACTAGGTAGTATTAATCAGTGTTTCACTAAAAATTTTTGATCAAAGGTAAAAAATCTAAAAATGATTGACTTGACTATTTTTCAGACGACAAAATATGAGCCATACTCTGGCAAAAGGGGACTTAATGCATCTCTGTAATGCAGTAAACAAAGCAGGTCATTACATAATAATGTACCCATGAAATTCATTTCTTCTAACAATCAACTGAATGATAAGGTAGAACAGTCCTTTGACATGAAGAAAATATACCAGCATCAAAAAGTTTCGGCTAAGGTCAACCTGCGTGAATTGCGCAGGGTGACCTGGGTACATACTTCTTGCAGATGCATTAAGCCCTGTTTTCACAGAGCATGACTAACATATAACGTCATATTAAAAGCATTTTCAAGACAACAGCAAAAACAGTGGATAATATTACAAGATTTTATTGTGAAAGGATAGAAAACATATTGGAAAAGGAGATCATGCTGGTTACTAGCATTTTCTCCCTCTTCCAAAATGATTTCTAAAGAGCCTTCTTTCATAGCCATAAAAACATGAAATTATTTGCTAAGTTGTAATACAATTGGGCCAAGGACGACAGCAGATGATAAAAATCACGCATTATGTACAATTTACTTTCAATTTGTTATTATTTGATCATGTTCAGTATAACAGACAATGGATGGACGTGACTCTTTACAAGATGACACAATTTCAGACCCATCAAAATGTAAACCACTTGCGGGTGACAAATCACATGTGGTTTTACCCTTTACCACACAATCCTAAGTTTTAATGACTTTGAAGAAGGGTTTTGAAAACATTATGGAAAAAGGAGAAAATGCTGGCAACCAGCATTTTCTCTTTTTTCCACAATGTTTTCTATCCTATCAAAGATAAAAATAATCATTTGAGCTACATTTGATTGTCGTCTACGAATGCCTTCAATTTGGTTGCGTCCAAAATTTTGTTGTTTGATAAAGAGTTAGGACTCTAAATGATAGTACTTGTCTTTGAAACAGCAGCAAACATATAGTTTTAGCGTTGTCCATCCGTCCTTCTGTCCATCTGTCTGTCCGTGTGTCCGTCCGGGACAATATCTCCAATATCATTGCATGAAAAATCGTGAAATTTTATACGAGGGTTGTCGCAGAGGTAAAAGGACTATTGCTGTAACATGAACAATTATTGGCATATAAGCAAGAAAACTAACGCGGATTAAGTGCCATATCTCATGATTATTTCTCCCAAAAATCATCAAAATACATATAACAATAACGAAACTACAGTTAAAATACATACAACACTAAACGTCACCCGGCGCACAGAATAACGTTCACTGACGTCCAACATGACGTCGCTTATCATACTTTCTCCACATAGTCCCCACCACTGTGAATGATGGCCTTCACGAAACTCTTTATGCCACCTGAACACTAATGAACGGCAACATTTATACTTGCCCGCTTCCTGAACAAGTTGGTAGGTCTTTGTAGGTGTTTTACCAAGCGCTTGACAAAACTGGATTACCGCCCGCAACTTGACATCTACTGTGGATGACATGACGTTTTTTCTCCGTAGACTCTGACGTGATGAAAAACGCTGTATCTCAGCTAACGGAAATGCTATGGCGCTCAAATAATCAGGAAATGACGTCATAACGCCACATATTGTGCAGCCAAACTTTCGCGCGCAAAAACAAAACGTAAGGATAATTATAGCGACATCTGAACAAGCAAATGTTATCTTTGCGTTATTGAAACTGGCGTGCGCCGCGTACCTTTACCATTACCTTGGAAACTCTGTATATTTCAAAGTACGTCAGATAAAATTTCATTTGGAGTACACATTTTGGGAGCAGACATGCTGAACTGTATTCAAGCAAAAATATAAATTACGTGTATGCGCCCGACAATAAAGTAGCTACAAGAAAAGTCCTTTTACTTCTGCGACAACCCTCGTACATGTGTACAATAACCTATTCCACCGATATGCTTTTTTCTTTTTTTGATTCGATGCAAAATGGCCAACTGGGAGTGATTCTGAGTTACGCGGTTGCGTCAGTTTTTGAAAAGGTCTTTTTCGGCAGGGGATATCATTTCAATGAAATTGCTTGTTTTCCACAATGTATTCAAAAGCATTCTTTTGGAGGGTTGTGAAAGCACTGGATTGTCTGATAAGGGTTAAAATATCATTTGCTATTAACAGTCCTCATAATTATAACAACAAATCTTGTCATTTCCTTTCTCTGATTTTACTGTATCCTTGTTTCAGTCAGAATGTCCAACATAACCTCTAATGAGAGTACAACACAAGCAGGAAACCAAACTGGACAAGTGACCTTTGACATCACATTGAAAGAGCTCAATGATGCTGTAGCCAAAATTTACTACGGAGCAGATATTTTGCTTGGTGTTCTGATCCTACCAGGTGTGATTGGAAACCTACATGTTTTACAGATCTACATTTTTAAAAAACCTAAAAATAACACCCGCGTATATGTCTGCTTTCTTGCCATCATTGATTTGCTCTCCTGTGGTGTAGCCTTCCCGTACAACATTGTTAACTGCCTACTACCTTACATGTTCTACAGTGACTTTGCATGCAAGTTTTTCACATTTCTGAATGGATTTGTGACCATGGGATCAGCGCTGTCATTACTTGTCATTGCCATTGAAAGGTACAGAAAGATCTGCACACCGTTTAAGACACAAATCACCATAAAACATGCCAAGCTGTCCTGCCTACTGGTTGTCATAGTCACCAGTATCCTTTCAACACCAGTTATTTTCTTATATGGAAGCACCAGGATTCAAACAATACATTCTGCTTTCTATGGCTATGAATGCTTTGTCTATACAGAGCTGCGAAGTACCAATTATCCGATGATATACAACGGTGCCGTCCTTGCCATCTCAGCTTCTCTGAGCACCATTCTCATCATTCTGTACATGCTTATTGGAATCCATCTCTGGAGACAGCAAGCAAAGATGAAAAGAAACAAAAAGAAGAACAAACTCGGGGACAACGGTGAAAGCCAAGAACCCTCCACACATGTCAATTTACCCACCATCTCAGGCTCGGACAATACAAAAAACATGCACAATTCTGTGCAGACATCCCTGACTAATCTACCAACGGAGAATGACTCTCACTGGAACAAAAACAAACCAAACGCTAACAATCTTGACCCAGGTAATGAAGCAGAAAATGGCATCAGCACAAGAGAGTCCATAACTACAAGATCTGCCCATAACAACAAGTACTCAACGGACAGATTTCTTACACATACAAAAGTGATGCACCAAAATCTGGCAACAGGAACAAAAACAAGGAACAAAACAGAGCAAACTACTCGAATGACCTACATGTTCTTTATAATAACACTATGCTATTTCTTGAGCTACATTCCGTATCCAATCCTTCGACTGTACCAGATCTTCAACATGGACTGGTACTTGAGCCTCAACCTGCCTGGCCTTATTGCGTTCCACACGGCTCTCTGCGGCCTTTTCATCAACAATGTTGTCAACTCCTTCATCTACACTGTTTGTGACAGACATTACAGGGAAGAGTTGAAAGGTTTTTATGCAAAACTGTTATGTAGGAATTGAGGTAAGGCAACAAACATCTTTTGCTAGACCACATACTTTTTAGACTTATTCATGTTAATTTTTTACCAGACGACAAGATTTTACCCTTGTCAAATTGAAAGCATTTGCAGACGACAATTTCACTGAGGCTTAAATGATGCAATGTTTGTTTGATAGGGTAGAAAACATTGTGAGAAAAGCAGAAAATGCTGGTTACCAGCATTTTCTCCTTTTTCCACAATGTTTTCAAAAGGCTTCTTACCCAGGATCATTAAAAGTCTGCAATGTGTGGTAAAAAGTTAAGGGTGCAGTAACAGCCGAACGTAAACAATGATGGTGTTAAAATGCATCAAAATTAAACTCATACCTATTAGAATTATGGAAAGTATTGTGAAGATGACAGTCTGTCATTTTTCTGTATGTCAAAGACAAGAAAAATGGCAGGAAAAGGAAATTTAAAACCAGGTACAAAGTAAACAAAAGATCAAGTGACTTGGCAACTTTACATACAAAGTATTAAATTTCATTTTTCTGGAAGCAACTAACGCTTGGACAAACAGTACAACAACAGATTATCATCATCACAATAATTTCCATACTTTTATGTTGAATAAATAAAATCTAAATGCATTTTAACACCTGCATTGTTTACTTTTGGCTGCTATTGGGACTTAAATCCTTTACTACATGGCAAAATTTTGGACTGGTCCAATTTGAAAGTTTTTCCAGATGACAATAGATAACTGTGAGTCAAAAATAAAATTCACTTTTGAAGGGGATGAAACATTTTGGGAAAAGGAGAAAATGCTGATAACCACCATTTTCTCCTTTTTCCGTAATGTTTTCAAAAAGCCTTTCGTACAGGGATAACTATTACCACTCAATCCCGAGTTTTAAAAATCCTGACCAAGAAGGCTTTTGAAAACATTATGGAAATTGGAGAAAATGCTGGTAACCAGCATTCCTTTTTCTTCACAATGTATTCTGACCTTTCAAACAAAAATCCCATCAATTGGGCCAGAATTAATTTGTCGTCTGCAAAAACTTTCGTGTAATTTGGACAAGGCTAAAATTTTGCCATTTGGCAAAGAGCTAAAAGAAATTTGTAGAGCAGAATTCCAAGTTTAATCAACCAGGACCAAGACAGGTTTTGAAGATATTGTGGATAAAGGGAAAAAAGCATGATTGTTTCATACCACCAGACTAAAATTTTACGTCTCGCAGCAGATCCAGCTCAGCCTCCAGAGTGCACAGAAGGTTTTTCTAAGATTTAGCCCAGTGACCTACTTTTTGAACTGACGTGACCCAATTTTGAACTTGTCCAAGATTTTATCAAGAAAAGTATTCTGACCAAGTTTCACGAGTTTTTGAATGAAAATATGGCATTTTGAGTGCATACATTGTGAATGTTGATGACCGGATGACAGATGACAGACGACGGACACAGCATAATCACAAAAGCTCACCTGGAGCACTTCATGCTCAGTTAAGCTAAAAAATTCATCTACAGAGGACAATGACCTTAAACCTTCACCACACCATCCCCAATTTTAATAATCCTCAGGAAGACACCTTTTGAAAACTTTACCAGAAAAGGTGAAAATGCTGGTATAACCATATCCAAGACAAATTCCATCATTTGAGTCGCATTTAACCCTTTACCACACGACAAATTTTAGACCTGTCCAAATTAAAAGCATTTGTAGATGACAGTTTTAACGTGGCTCATATGTAATAATTTTTCTTTGATAGGGTAGAAAACATTGTGGGAAATGGAGAAAATGCTGGTAACCAGCATTTTCTCCTTTTCCCACAATGTTTTCAAAAGCCTTCTCTTTCAGGGGGCGTTAAAATTTGTCATTCTGTGGTAAAGGGTTAAATTGTCATCTGCAAATATTTCAACATGGACAAATTGACATTTTTCTTGTTTGGTAAAGAGTTCATTCTTTACCCAACATCAATATTTTTAGACTCATCCATATTAAAAACATTTTTGATACGACAACTTAAATCCAGCCAATACGATTTATCTTCGATTAGGTAGAAAACATTGTGGGAAAAGGAGAAAAAGCTGGTTACCAGCTTTTTCTCCTTTTCCCACCATGTTTTTTTTAAGTTCTTCTTTTCTCTTTGTTGTTCAAATATGGAATTGTTTCGTATAGGGTTTACCAGTGATTCCCAAAAGACATTATAATGTCAATGGAAAATGCTTTCATTGAAATAAATCTTACGCTTATAGCCACCTTTCACAATTATAGCTGCCTTAATGCCAATTGTAGATTTAGATCAGACTACATAAATATGCAGTTTAATCCTTGATGTCCACTGTCCAATTTACGAAAACTTTCTGGACAAGAGCAATATTAAAATTCAAACTGTTTGGATCTATTTTTTTCAGACTGATAATATTTAATAGGTTTATTTTGTGCTCTAAAAGTTAACCCTTTTCAAAACAATCCCGAGTTTTACTGACCTATAAGAAAAGAGGTTTTTGAAGACATTGTTGCAAAAAGAAGAAAATGCTGGTTACTAGCATTTTCTCCTTCTTCAACAATGTTTTTCTACCCTTTCTAAAAAAATTTCCATCGATTGGTTCATGTAAAATTGATCGAACATGCTGTTAAAAATTTTGACAAGTGTAAAATTTTGGGTATGCTGTAAA
Source organism: Hippopus hippopus (assembly GCA_946811185.2). Taxonomy (NCBI): domain Eukaryota; kingdom Metazoa; phylum Mollusca; class Bivalvia; order Cardiida; family Cardiidae; genus Hippopus; species Hippopus hippopus. The sequence goes on along the minus strand of OX328113.1, from coordinate 24,391,787 downwards.
GGGTTAATTCAGTACAGTCTGTAATTGTCTCGTCCTTTAGCAGCCTTTGGCTACATTTGTGGCAAATGACCTTTGAGAATATTATTGCAGAAGGAAAAAAATTCTTTCAACAAGTAAAGTCTCCTTGTGCCACAATGTTTACACATTGTATTAACCCTTTACCTTACACAACCCCGAGTTTAAATGACCTAGCGGAAGAAGGCTTTTGAAAACATTTGTGGGAAAAAGAGACAATGCTGGTAACCAGGATTGTCTCCTTTTCCCAAATGTTTTTCTACCCTTTTAAAGGAAAATTATCAATAATTTCAGCTACATTTTAATTGTAGTTCGCAACTGCTTTCAAATTTGGACAAGTCTAAAAACTGCAAAGCAGCAAAAAAAGCTACACTGGTATTCATTTATTTTCCATATTTACAATGGATATTTCGTAATTTGGAAGGCAAAATACTAATTCCAGGGGGGTTAGCCATTTACCACACAATCCTGTGATTTAATCCACTGCCACACAATCCCGAATTTTCACGACCCCACGGAAAAAGCCTTTTAAAAACATTGTAGGAAAAGGAGAAAATGCTGGTAACCAGCATTTTCTCCTTTTCCCACAATGTTTTCTACCCTTACAATGACAGATTTCAATTTTCATATCACATTAAACTTAGTTTGGATAAGTCTAAATTTTTGTTCTGTGGTAAAGGGTTTATTACCTTAAGAATACAGGCTTTTGGAAACATTGTGAAGAGAAGAGGAAACACTTCGCAGGCTTAGCACAACAAAGTTCTAACTTTTTTTTTGTAATCAAAAATGATATCTTTATACAGTTTTGTGATATGTATCAGTCAATACATAACGCCTCAAAATATTTCTAGAAAATTCCTACTACAACCAGAGAAAATGTAAAAGGTGTATGTACAGACACTGAAATTATCAATTTATCTTTATGTAAAATGGTTGTAATTAACTTATAATTAGATTTTATTGACTTTACTACATTGCATAATTATGGCATCCTCTGAAGGTTTTCAGAAATACTGTGGCAAAACAAATGAGCCATGCTCTGGCAAAAGGGGGCTAAATGCATCTTCGTGATGCATGAAACCGAGCAAGTCATCGCATGATCACAGATCCATAAAATCCATTCTGACTTAACAACCGAGTGAATCATAGGATAGACTGGTCCTCGAACATACAGAAAATTTACTGATAGCGAAAAGTTTTGGCCCAGGTCAGCCTGCGCGGACTGCGCAGGCTTGCCTGGGGTGATACTTTTCGCAGATGCATTAAGCCCCCTTTTCACAGAGCATGGCTCATTAATGTTTATGAAGGTCTGCTGGGGTCTGTCTGTCTGTCTGTTTGTTTGTCTTGTACACCGCATTCTTCCCTTTTTCTACAAAATTGCTGGCATTTACAAAGACAAATCCCATCATTTCAGCTGAATCTAATTCATTATCTGCAAAGGCTTTGATAGGAACAATTCTAAAATTTTGTTGTTTATGAACTGAATTAAATATAATGAGTAAGAGTTAATGAATTAAATCACCCCCCCCCCTTCCCAGTAAATGTTTTATCAAATGCCAAGGTCTCAGGAGCAAAAGAATAATTGACAAGCAACCTTTGTGTTGTTATTCCTCCATATATTTAATTGATTAAATTATATTTAAGGTCATTTTCAACATTGTCACATCACTCTGACAGCTCACTTGTTACTATGTGCCCTGAGTTTTACTACGTAAAGCAGGCTAGGGTTCTAGAGTACCTTGCCAAAGGACAATCCCACAAAAAAAAAAACAGCACCTTGAGTGAGAAACAAACCAGAAACTCTAAGCTTTTGAATCCTACACCCTTACCACTGAGCTTTGGTGCACCCCTCACACAGTTGTATTTAAATTAAAATGAGGTTGGAATGATTAGCTTGATTAGAAGATTCTTGTGAGTAACCACAATATAGGGTTTTTTGAGGCTAGTGTTGTCTCTATGTGCATCAAAAAAAAGGGTCCAAGGGCCTGACACCCATTGCAGTAAAAATTAAGTTTCATTTACAAAATACATGTTAGTCAATGATAATCAGATATGTGAACAAGAGAGCCATGATGGCCCTGAGTTCCTCACCTGAGCTTGTGTAAATTTTAGAGAAATAACCCTCTACCATACTGTCCTGACTCTTAGAAAGGAAGCCTCTGAAACATTGTGGGAAATGGAGAAAATGCTGGTAACCAGCATTTTCTCCATTTCCCACAATGTTTTCTAGTCCCTTTCATAAACAGCTTACATTAAGTTACACAATATCTGATTTGTTGTCTGCAAATGCTTTGAATTCTGTCAAGTCTAAAATTTTGTTGCATTGGAAAGGGTTAAACAAGGTCAAAAAAAAAAACATTCTGACCAACTTTCATGACCTTTGGTCTGCAATTGTGGCCACTTAGTGTGCATAATGATTTTAATGACAAGCCTTTTATAACCACTGAGGCAAAACGAGAAAAGGAGAAAATGCTGGTAACCTACAATAGTATCTACCCATTAGAAGAAAGATACCACTTCTTGACCCACATTCAATTTGTTGTCTGCAAATTCTTCCAATTGTACAAGTCTAAAATTTTCTTGTTTGGTACAGAATTAATGATATTAACTTTTATGTTTTGTATAGCTTTCAAATTATGCAGATAATGGAGTTAAAAAGTATTTCAACTTGGAATTTTCAACAGAACTGGATGCATTATATTAATTGCAAGCAATATCCATCTGGCAGTTACTGGCCCACAGGGGGGAGGGGCCATTAATTAGTGCCCTATGAGAGTGCCCCTATAGTTGAATTTCATTAATGTTTTTTTTTTCCATTTTATTTTATGCTTGTCAAAACTGAAAGGATTTGCAGACAACAAAATACAATACAGCTAAAAAAAATTTACTGCTTTTGATGGGGGGGGGGGGGGGGTTTAGAAACATTTGTGGAAACTAAAGAAAATGTTGATCAGCAAATTCTTCTCCTCCCACCATGTTGTCTACCATTTCAAAGAGAAATCCCATCATTTGGGACACATTATAATTTATTGTCTGCATGCCCTTTCAAAATGAAAATGTTTAACACTTTTTCCAAATGACAAAATTTTGGATGCAGTAAGATTGAAACCATTTGCAGACGACAAAATAAACGTGTCTCAAAAATTGAAATTCATTTCGGGAAGAGTAGAAAACATTGTGGGAAAAGGAGAAAATGCTGGTTAAAAGTCAGAATTGTGCGGTAAAAAAACATAAGAGTGCAGGGTCAAATAGTGCAGTGTCAATTGCATTTATTAATTTGTATTTTGCAGACTGCAGGCTGCATGCTTTTATATGAATGGATGTTTTATGTGAATAAATGGGTAAACGCAGAGAAATTGATTCCTAATGAGTATGAACTATTGTGCCTACAGGAATAATAATCATAAAATGAGTGTACTTAAAAATGTACCCATGTTAAAAGCCAAATCACAGAATCTATACGCCAACACGTCAAAAGTAATCCAGTGTGAAAGAATGATAAGTGATATCATGCATGAATAACTGCCAAACCATGCTTCAAGCTCCATGACCAATAATTTTAACTGAAAATTCTCTTTATATGAAGTCTTGAATTTTCATGATTGATTGATTGTATGGTGTTAAACGCCGTTTTCAACATTATTTCAGTTATATCTCAGTGGCAAGTGCACCAATCCATGCTCTCCTGGAGTTTCTTTGACCAATACTCCGCACAATTATTCTTACAAAACCACTGCCTGCTTTCCCACATACCCATTGCCGAAACAATGGTCGGCGGTGAGAGAGGAATGAATCCTGTTGCAATGACCGTCGCAATGACTATCATCATTCCTCGGAAAGGAATTGGCCGAGCCGGGGATCAAACCAGTGACCCCCTGTTCTTAAGTCCTGTAAGCTACTGACTGAGCTACCGGGGCTCCGCTAAGCCAAGGAAAGTAAGAGAAGTTATACAGAGATTATCTCCCTTGAACAATGTTATCAAATATATCTGCCGAAATTTCTTAGAGGAAGTCATCAGTAAAGCCTTTACCACACAATCCCAAGTTTCAACAACTCATGAGACCTTTGAAACATTGTGGGAATATGAGGAAATGCTGGTTACCAGCATCTTTATCATTTCCCCATGATGTTTTCAACCTGTCTACAGGCAAATTTCAGATTTGGAGTAATGTTAATTTGTTGTGTACAAAGGCTTTGAATTTGGACAAGTCCAAAATTTTGTTGTTTGGTAATAGGTTAAGACTTTACCAGAGGACAAAGTTTTAGTTTCTTCCAGATTGAATTTATTTATAGCCAACAATTAACCTTTTACCACACAATCCCGACTTTTAACGACCCTGAGAAAGAAAGCTTGTAAAATATTGTGTGAAAAGGAGAAAATGCTGGTAACCAGCATTTTCTCCTTTTCCCACAAAGTTTTCGATCAAAACAAATTTCAATATTTGAGTCATACTTATATTGTCGTCTGCAAATGCTTTCAATTTGGACAAGTCTAAAATTTTGTCATTTGGTAATGAGTTAAAATGTGGGTACACAATCGAGTTTGGTCTACAAAGGATAGAAACCTGGTAGAGGAAAAGTAGAAAATGTTGGTTACAAGCATTTTACTCCTTTTCCAACAATGTTTTCCAAAGCCTTCTCTGTCAAGGCTGATAGGTGAAGGATTATCAATCAGATAGAAATCAAATTAATTGTTTCCGCCATTATTTCCGACAAGTGAATGTTAGGCAGCTTTTTCACCCAGATAGCACTCCCAACATACATTAACCCTTTACCAAACAATCCCGGGTTTTCACGACCCTGTGAAAGAAGCCTTTTGAAAACATTGTGGGAAAAGGAGAAAATGCTGGTAACCAGCATTTTCTCCTTTTCCCACAATGTTTTCTACCCTATCATAGACAAATTCCATCATTTCAGCCAGACTGAAATTGTCGTCTGCCAATGCTTTCAATTTGAACAGGTCTAAAAATTTTTTTTGTTTAGTAAAGAGTTAACCATACACCAGGCAAGCCCCAATTTTAACAACCTTGAGTGAAACAACTTGTGAAAACTATGTTGGACAAAACAAGCCTTTTCTCCTTTTTTCACAATGTTTTCAGAAGCTTTCTCCCTGAGATACAGTAAAATACAGGATTGTTTGGTAAAGGGTTACCACACAATTCAAAATCATAACAACTGTTGCAAACACAACTTTTTGAAAACATTGTGGGAATAGGAAAAAATGCTGGTAACCAGCATTTTTTCCTTTTCCAGCCATGTTTTTACCATTTCACAGACAATTCCGTAACTTGAGCCACATTTTAATTGGCAGACTGTAAGTGCTTTCAATGCAGACAAAAGTAACACGCTTTGTCTAGTATAAAGGTTAGTATAAGCTTTTTACTCAAATAACAAACTTTTTAGGCTGGTCTGTACTAAGAGTATTAATTTTGCAAGTGACAAAGTAGATGTGGCCAAAATTATCTTTTTGTCATTGAAAGGATAGAAAATTCTATGGGAAAAGGAGAAAATGCTGGTAACCAGAATTTTTGCCTTTTCCTACGATGTTTTCAAAAGCTTCATTTTTCAAGGGAGTTAATATGGCGGATTGTGTGATATAGTGTTAACCCTTGGGCTGCTGGCCTTTAGCGGACAGTGTAGATCAAGATCAGACAGCACAAAACGTGCAGTCTGATCTTAGACCTACACTGTCCAGTAAGGATATAGTTCTCCCCCCTCCCCCCCCAAAAAAAGTACCTCTGAAATAGCGAAATTCGTATTTATACTGTCAGCTTGAAAGTTTCATCTCACTTATTTGTCTTATTTGTCAGGATAAGGGTAAGTGAGCCTAGTGGGTTTTTAGTAATTGATAGTAACTTCCTCATAATTGTTACATGTTCAATTATCAAGTCATTTGATGGTCATATATTTTGAAGCACACTCGCTTTGTCATTAAAGTCGGAGAAAATTCTGAGTGACAAGTTTTTCCTTGTATTTTTTTTTTACTTTGCATTTTTTTTTATGCATTTTGGGGACTGTGTCAATCTGGTTGGACTGCATCAAAGGTGAAACCTGATCTTGGATGTATACTGTCTGATACTTTGTGGAAATTCCTCTAAGTAAAAATTTAAAACTCAGGAAATTTTTTTTTAAGGATTACAACCCCTAACTATATAATCGGTAAATATTGTGTAACATCAACATTTTCGTAAAAGCTATTCAGCCAATCTCAGCAGCTTCCGTCTTTTAATATGAGAGTTAGGGGCCGTAGACCTTAAATGCAATAATTGGGAAAACTTTTCCTGGAATGAAAATGAGGATTAAACTTTTTGTTATGCTTTCATGGACTAGATACAGACAATTTGAAAATTTGTGAAACATGAATGTGTTTCAAAAACATTCTTAGCGTGAATATCACTGTCAAGCATCAGTTCTAGAAATGTGGGAAAATTATTAAGTATATGTGGTGGAAAGTCTAAAATGTAATGTACATAACAGATTTAGTGCTTGTTATTTCCTCACTGACTCCTAACTTGACTCCTAACTATTTACCAAACAAAGAAAAAATGGACTTGTCTAATATGAAAGCCTTTGCAGACAACAAACTAATTATTAATTCTTGACCACACAACAACAAAAAAATTTGACCAGTCCAAATTGAAAGTGTTTGCAGAGGACAATTTAACTCTGGCTAAAATGATGGAATTTATCTTTGGTGTGGTTTAAAACATTGTGGGAAAAGGAGAAAATGCTGGTTACCAGCATTTTCTCCTTTTCCCACAATGTTTTGAAAAGGCATTTTTCTCAGGGTCGTTAAAACTTGGGATTGTGTGGTAAAGGACTAACAAAAACAACATGTCTTAGAATGGATAGAAAACATTGTGGGAAAAGGGGTAAATGTTGGTTACCAAACTGTTTTCAAAATCATTTTTTCCACGGGGTCATTAGGGTAAAACTTTATTCTGTAGCGGATGACTTTGAAAAAAACATTGCGAACCAAGGATAGCTTAAATACACAACAGTTCAATCCTTTACCAAGCATCCCTATGTTTTAATGTCCCTTTAGAAAGAAGTTTTTAAAAGAATGTTTTTCCATCCTTTCAAAGACAAACTCCATTATTTCAGCAACATGTATCATGTTGTCTGTAAATGGTCTAACTTTGGATGAGTATTAAATTTTGTTATCCGGTACAATGGAAAAAGAAAATTAAATTGTTTTTACAAAAACCAAAGTTGTTCATACTTTTTTAGTTCTGCTTCATAGATACAATTTCTTTTGAGTAGTTTTTGTGAGATCTGATGTGTCTGGATAAATAAACGCCAAATGTGTTAATATCATTATGTTGTAAAACAGTGTATAAAATTGTATACATAAAATTTCAAAACATTCTGTGAAAGTGTTTGTTTGAAGCAAGATGAAGTGATAAAATACTTTTATGAGAAAAATCTTCAAACAACCAAGAAAAAATAAATGAAGGAATCCGATTTTTACTTCTGGTAAAACTCATTGTTACAGGTAAAATTATCATTTTTTTTCCCTTTTTAATTGACACCAGTAATCAATTTTGATTTCCTGAATTAATAATTCTTAATCTATTACAGATGAAATCATAAAAGTATGTTGGAAGTCATAAAAACTAAACAATTTTCAGAACAAATTATTTTGATTTAAAAAAAAATTAAAAAAAATTTTTTTGGTGGAAAAAAAAAAAAAAACAGACAGCTGTTGATCGTTATCGTAATTGACCTAAAAATCATCATCACAATCATGATAAGAAGCACTTGCATCAAAAGTTCTTTTACCATAACTGTGTTCATCATCATCGCTATCATAATGGTAAGATTTATTATTACTGTTTTATTGTATTTCAAGTAACTTTATTAGTGTAATTATTTGCCTAACTTTTTCGTGTGACTGTGTGAAATCCACTTGTTCTTTAGATATAATATATAAATTACCTATGGAAGATGCAGTTCAAATCTTGCAGTAATTTTGAGAATGAATCCGTATTCTTTGTGTAACAACTCTGTTTCTGATGAGTTAATTAATACTGCTATACTTTTTAGTGTAACTCAATCTTAATGAAATACAGAAATTTAATTCTGATGAAATGTTCACAGGGAAATAATGTAGTCAAATTTGAACATATTGTGAACACTACAGACCAATTTGAAATCCTAAGTTTGTGTAAATTTATTCAATTCCTTAGTACTAAATCCTCAAGCTCATAACATCATTTAAAATTCACTTGTCTCTGCATCATTTTAAAATTTTACCCTCCTTTCTTTCTTTCTCTTTTGTACTCTTCCTTTTTTATGAAAGTGAAAAGGCAATTTAACGCAGTCATCTGCAAATAGTATCAACCCAGACTGTGCAGGGTGACCTGTGTCAAAAATTTTCGCTTTTGGTAAATTTTATCCATGTCAAATGACTAATTTCTGCCACAGAATTTGGGCAGTTATTAGACAAAATCTAATTTAGGCCCAAACAAAATATATATATCTGGTTTGGATTACATACTTTTGAGAATTAGGGTCAGTAGGTAGGAAAATTATTTTATAATTTTTAATATTTTTTTTCCCAAAATATATATATCTGGTTTGGATTACATACTTTTGAGAATTAGGGTCAGTAGGTAGGAAAATTATTTTATAATTTTTAATATTTTTTTTCCCAAAACATGTGTTCTAGTTTCAAGTACTGTGAGAGTTCTTTTCATTGGAAGTGTATGTATATTAGTATAGTCAGGTGTTAATAACACTGATTTGTGAAGTAGCTAGGATTATGTTGATGCCTAAAGTTTATTCCAGCTGATTTACTTTAACTCTTTCGACGGATTGGCTATCTGGTAAGCCCATCATTATTAGTTAAGAAAAAAAAAAAAAGCTGGGGGGGGGGGGAAAGGAAGTGGAAGGGTGTCAGTGAGCGATATTAAGTAACCCTTTACCAGACGACAAAATTTAAGCCTTGACCAAATTGAAAGCATTTGCAAACAACAATTTCAACGAGGCTCAAATGGTGCAATTATTCTTTGATAGGGTAGAAAACATTGTGGGAACAGGAGAAAATGCTGGTTACCAGCATTTTCTCCTTTTCCAACAATGTTTTCAGAAGGATTCTTTCCCAGGGTCATTAAAAGTCGGGATTGTGTGGTAAAGAGTTAAAGTATGATAAATTACTAAAATGTTCAACTGGTGGGGAAAAAAAAAAAGTTTAGGCTAGGGCATAAAAATTAGACATGGTCGGGTAACCAGAACCACATATACATTTTGTTTTGGCCTTATGGATCCACAATTATGTGATGACTTGCTTGGTGTGATGCACCACAAAGATGCATTAAACCCCCTTTTGCCAGAGCACTGCTTGTATATTTTTTAACCTTGTTGAAACTATATCTCATGTACATGTACTTCTTATTTTCTAGTAAATGAACAGAGAGAGACATTGTTTAATTTGCATTGTATCTTCCACACCATCTATTGTTCTTCTGAAGTCAAGTCTGACAATTCAAATAACATATTCTATCAAGAGCTTTTTTAACTCATGCAGATCTTCTTTCTTGGTAGTTATTTTTTTCACAAGTACTATATTGATTATTAACCTATTTTTCCATAGTAAAAAAAAATTCCAAAAAGGGACATTAATTACAATGAATTGTTTAAATTGTGTGTATAACCCCAATTTATACATACCATTCTACTTTTTTTATGTGTAATTACCATAATACGTACATGAATGTACATGATGATTAACAGTAATATTCAAGTCTAAGAAATGAAGATTCTGTCTTGTTGTTTTTCAGAGGCTATTGGAGGGCTGAGGAGCTTGACATGAAAGGAAGATAACTTGGACTTATATACTAATTTGACAAAACAATCACAGTTGTCTAAATGAAAGAAAGTACATGTATATTCCTCCTGACATGAGAAAACTGTATTTTGAATTTCTTTTAATACAGTAAACCTGTTAGTTTGTTTTTGCTCACTATTACAATGAAAGCTTCACTTTGACATTATTTTGAAGCAGGCTCTAGTCAGGTTTAGTTTTGTAGTATATTTTGTCAAACTGATGTAAAACAGATGATTGTGTTACTGGTAAATATCATGGTGAAGTGTGTCTAATAGTTTTTTATCAGGTTGTCACTGATGTGTAAGTAATATTTTATTCTATCAGTTTAATGTATATTTTGTCAAACTGATGTAAAACAGATGAATATGTTATTGTTGAAAATCATGTTGAATTTTGACCATTGATTTGTCATTGGTGTGTAAGTAATGTCTTATTTAAAGTTCTAGTATATTTTGTTATATGAGTATAAATTTGAAGAATAGTATAAATTACTCATTACTGTTTCCAAGTTGAGGTATTTTTGCCATATTTACAATAATATCTTAAACTGTAACGCAATCCATTTCAATATCATTTCAACTTGAAACTGGAGTTGGTGAATTATTCCCCCCCCCCCCCCCCAAAAAAAAAAAAAACCTTGTACACAATTTATAAATTGTGATACATTTGTAACAGTTAACATTTTTTTTTAAAACCAATCTGAGTCTCATCAAATTAATAGTACGTCAAATGTAAAACAATCTTTTTGACAAATGATTTTTTAAATCAAATCTTTAATGAGCACAACCAAATATAGTTGTAACTGGTTATACTTTTAAGCATTGTTCAAAGTTACTTAAAATTAATGTCTAAATATATTTCTTTTTTTTTTCATTGTGATGACCTTCAGAAGTATATGTCATAAACTAGACAATTTTTCTATGTAAATTTATCAGATTTAGAAGGGTTTTCAATCCAATTTTTCTACATAATTTTCCTGACAGTCATCAGAATGTCCAAAAATTTTTCTGTAGAACTGGAAAGCTATACAACTCTACAAAATCTCAATGATGACAAAGCTAAAATCTACTATGGGGGAATTATATTCCTAGGAGTTCTCATTCTACCAGGGGTCATTGGCAACCTGCATGTCTTGTTCATCTACTTTTTTAAAAAACCTACAAATAACACTCAAATTTTTGTCTGTTTTCTGGCAGTCATTGATTTGGTTTCTTGTACTATTTGCTTTCCTTTTAATATAGTGACTTGTTTGTATCCACTGATGTATTATGACAATGCATCCTGTAAGATATTCAATTTCCTGAACAGTTTTGTGCTGATAGGATCAGCATTGTCATTGCTTGTCATTGCTATAGAGCGTTACAGAAAAATTTGCAAGCCATTTTTACCTCAGATTTCTCTAAAGCATGCTAAGATGTTGTGCACTCTTGTACTAATCTTAACAGTTCTGTTTTCAATACCAATATTACATTTGTATGGTAGTACAGAAATACCAACCAAACATCAGAATATCACAGGCTTTGAGTGTTACGTCCAGGTTGAACTTAGAGACACACTTTTTCAATGGATTCACGGTGGATTAATATTAATAGTATCTCTGGGTTGCTGCTCAGCTCTAACTGTTCTCTACATATTGATTGGAATTCAAATCTGGCAGCAACAGGCAAAAATGAGAAGGAAGAAGATGCTTAGTATTTCAACAGGACAAAGTGAAGATAGTGTACCAGTCCAGAAAACTGACCAATCAGAAAGGAAGCCAATTGAAACAATTACAAATGGGCTTGTTTCTACAGCAATGCAATCAGATCTACAAGATGTTGATAGTAACCCACCTGAATCATCTGGACAAGAAACCAGCTTCACTTTATCTTCAAACAAATCCAAACAAAAACAGGGGAGACAAAAACTTGTGGAAAGAAAGAAAGAGTTTGATAAATTCAATCAAATGAAAAAAACAACATATATGTTCATATGGATAACATTATTTTACATACTAAGCTATATTCCTTACCCTATTTTACGCTTGTACCAGATTTATAACATGGACTGGTATGATAATCTGAGTCATTCTGATTTGGTTATTTTTCATTTTGCTCTTACAACCTTATTTCTGAATAATGTTGTAAATTGTTTTATCTATACAGTATGTGATTCAAGCTACAGGAAAGAACTGATTTCCTTTTACAGCAAGGTTTTTTGCAGAAAATGAGATGTAGAATTGTTGCTTTGTACATTTTCTTTTATGCTTTTCAGTTTGTTTATAGAGATCTAACAGTGAATTATATAAAGGATATTTGTTTTTTTACGGTGTAAGATCGAAATTTATTTCATCGAGTGAACATCATCAGTAAATATTACCGATGATGTTCACAAGATGAAATAGATTTCGATCTTTCACCAAAAAAGAACAAATATTCTATTTATTTCATGCTTTGAACCCTTTTGGGGGGGGGGGGGGGTATTTTATCAAAATCCAGCACAGTTCTTTTTGGTTATTTCCCGTGGCATACCCCCTCCGCATAGCTACGCATTACAATACTACGTCAAGCATGAGAAATGCATTTTGGTAAATTACGTGATATTTCCATCTGGTTGTGAGGCACACGCATTTTACCTAGGTAACTAGTGCGCAGGATCAACTGTTTCCGCCTTCAACTGAGGGGTTAGAATATATAAAAATCAGTATTTTCACTAGTCATAACCATGAAATATCAAAAAATATTTCACAAATATTTCTCGATAACCTACCAGAAAGCATGAAATAAATCCTTTTAATTCACCAGTGTATTTTATAATTCACTGGCTATTCATCAGCTATAATTATAATAGATGATACATGTAGTTAAATTTCTCATAATTTCTTAAATTTAAAAAAAAATTATTTTACCTTTCATGTCGCTAAGCATGACTCAATGAGCTTTTGCAGGCAGTGTAGATCAAGATCAGACAGCACACAATGTGCAGTTTGATCACAGATATACACCGTTTGATAAAAATAATTCCTTTCCTGCAAACAGAACATGAAAAATTCAAAATTTCAGTTTTTACTATTGGCTAAAACCTTTTAACTCTTTACCAGACAACAAAATTTTGGACATGACCAAAATGAAAGCACTTCCAAATTACATTAATTGTAGCTAACATATGATTTCTGTCTTTGAAAGGGTAGAAAACAATGTGGGAAAAGGAGAAAATACTGGTTTCGAGATCTGTCCTTGAAAGGAATAGAAGATAATGTGAGAAAAGGTTTCCTCTTTTCCCACGCCACCGAAATTCTGAAATGCTTTTCCCTCAGCAATTAAAACTCTGGTACATTGTTTAGTATAGGGTTAAGGATAGGGCACCTTAATGGGATGCGTATAATATCATCTTTCATCACCGAAAAACACATGGAATCGGCTAAGACTCTGGTAATCCGCAATTGATCGCCAAATAGACGCTGGTCCCCACATTGATTACGGATTACCCAAGTCTAAGCCGAATCTGTTTGTTTTTCGGCAATGAAAGATGTTACACGCATCTTATTGGGGTGTCCTATCCTTAAATCATGTTGTCTGGTAAAGATTTAACCATTTACCACTCGACAGAATTTCACACTGGTCTGAATTGAAAGCATTTGCAATGCAGCTGAGAGAAAGTTGTTCTTTTCCAGGATATTTAACCCTTTACCAAACAATCCCTGGTTTTTATGACCTAGAGGAAGAAGCCTTCTGAAAACATTGTGGGAAAAGGAGAAAATGCTGGTAAACAGCATTTTCTCCTTTTCCCACAATGTTTTCTACTCCTTTAACGTCAAGTTTCAATTTTTGAGTCACGTTTATTTTGTCATCTGCAAATGCTTTCAATTTGGACAAGTCTAAAATTTGTCGTTTGGTAAAGAGTTAAAACACAGGATTGTTTGTTTAACTCTTTACCAAACGACAAAATTTTAGACTCTTCCAAATTAGAAACATCTGCCAACAACAAATTCAAAATTAATACTTAGAAGCATAAGTTCTATTTTAAGGTAGAAAACATTTTCAGGGTTGTTAAAACTCCGAACTGTTGCTAAAGGATTCATTTCTCGTGAAGCATACATGTATGTATATGCATTTATCATGTCCATCCCTTTGAGAGTGCATGAATCATCCCCTCTTATGAACCCACTTAAAGAAGACAAACCTTGTGAGAGCCCACTTGACTTTCATTCTTTACCACACAATCCAAGTTTAAATCACCCTGAAAAAGAAAGTTTTTAAAAACATTGTGGTAAAAGAAGAAAATGCTGATAACCAGAAAGTATTCCACCCTTCCGAAATCAAATTTAATTTTTTTTTCATTGTCTGCAAATGTTTTCAATTCGGACAAGTCTAAAATTTTGTCGTTTGGTAAAGTGTTCATCATGTTTTTCAACAACCCTAAGAGAAAAACTTCATGGGAGACATTACAGGAAAAGGAGAAATAACCAGCAGTTTCTTTCTTTCCCACAATGTTTTCTGCTCTTTCAAACACAAATCTTGAAATTGAAATCAGCATTTAATATGTTGTCTGGAAATGCTTCCAATATTGTCAAGTCTAAAATTTTGTTGTTTGGAAAAAAGTTAAACCTCAACAACACAGTCCAAACTTTTAACAACCCTGAAGAAGAACACGAAGCCTTTTGAAAACATTGTGAGAAAAGAGAAAATACTAGTAACCAGCATTTTCTTCTTTTCCCACAATGTTTTCTACCCTAGAATAGAACTTTTGCTCATTGGTATTAATTTGAATTCATCATCTGCAAGTGTTTCAAATTTAGAAGTCTATTTTTCTCTGATAAGGTAGAAAACTTTGTGGAGAAAAGGACAAAAAGTGTTGTTTCTCAGGTCATTTAAAGTCTGGATTTTTCAGGAAATGGTTTCTACAGTTTTCAGCATTATTTCATATATATCTCTGGCCAGTGCATCTATCTATGTTTTTCTTATTCTTTTTAACCGGTACTTTGTACAGTATTCTTCTCAAGCCACTGCCTGCTTTCCAACATAACTGTCATGCAAATAATAATCAGTGGTGAGAGAGGAAGAAATCTTGTCGCAATGACTGTCGTTAATCTTCCCAACAAAAAAATCTTTGACTCATCCAAACGGAAAACGTTTGCAGACCACAAAGTGAACTTTGTTGAAAAAAAGACCTTTGTTTTATGAGGGTCAAAAAACCACTGTGAGAAAAAGTAAGGTAAAAATTATGCTAGTAACTAGCATTTTCTCCTTTTCACACAATACTTTCAAAAGTCTTCTTTCTCATGGATGTTTAAACTTGGGATTATGTGGTACTGGTTTAACCCTTTAACACACGACAAAATTTGAGACTTGTCCATATTGTAAACATTTGCCAACAACAAAGGTCGAAGTGGATTAGAGGATGGAATTTGTCTGTGAAAGGGTAGAAAACAATGTGGGAAAAAGAGAAAATGCTGGTAACCAGCATTTTCTCCTTTTTCCCACAATGTTTTCAAAAGGCTTCTTCCGCAGGGTCGTTAAAACTCTGGACTGTGTGGTAAAGGGTTAATGGAGAATTAGCTAATTGTTTGTTTTCTATTGTCTTGGGGTTAAAAGTCAAATAAGGACATTTTTTCCTAATTGATGTTCAATGAACATTAACTCTTTACCAAAGAACAAAACTTCAGACTTGTCCAAATTAACTCTGTACCACACAATCCTGAATTTTAACGACCTTAACAAAGAAGGCTTTTGAAAACAAAGTGGGAAAAGGAGAAAATGCTGGTAACCAGCATTTTCTCCTTTTCCCACTATGTTTTCTATCCCATCAAAAACAAATTTCATCATGTGGACCACATTTAAATTTTCGTCTGCAAATGCTTTGAATTTGGACCAGTCTGATATTTTGTCGTTTGGTAAAGATTTAAAAGCATTTCCTGTCTACAACTTGAGTGTAGCCGAAAAGTTGATTTCTTTCTCAAAATGGTAAAAAACACTGTTGTAAAACAAGAAACTGCTATGTACAAGTAATCTCTTCTTTTCCCCTAATGTTTTCAAAAGATTTCTTTCATGGGGTCGACAAAACTTAGGATTGTGTGGTAAAGGGTCAACCGTACATCAAACAATCCTATGGTTCTATGACCCTGTTGAACGAGGCTTTTTAGAATATCGTGGGAAAAGGAGAAATTGCCGTATATCAGCAATATCTCCGTTTTCTGAATATTTTTTGAAAAGCTCTCTTCATCTACTGCAGGGCATTTTTGTTAACTCTTAACCCTTTACCACACGGCAAAATTTAAGACCTATCCAAATTGAAAGCATTTGCAGACGACAATTTCATAGCGGCTCAAATGACGCAACTTTTCTTTGATAGGGTAAAAAACTTTGTGGGAAAAGGAGAAAATGCTGGTTACCAGCATTTTCTCCTTTTCCCCACAATGTTTTCAAAAGGCCTCTTTTTCAGGGGCGTTAAAAGGCGTCATTGTGTGGTAAAGGGTTAACCAAACGACAAAACCTTGACTGATCCAAATTGAAAGCATCTGCAGACAACAAATCAATTGAGGTTCAAATAATTAAATTTGTTTCTGAATGGTTAGAAAACCATAAGGGAAAAGTCGTTAAACTCGGGATTGTTCAGAAAAGAGTTTAAGCAGTTTTCAACATCATTTTATTTATAACCCTATGGCCAGTGCACCTATCCATACTTTCCTGTAGTTTCTTTTACCAGTACTTTGCACAGTATTCTGTATTCCGGTTACCATTATTTTCCCCTTTTCCTGTAATGTTTTCAAAAGTCTCATTTCCCGGGGTCGTTAAAACTCGGGATTGTTTGGTAAAAAGTCAAATGAATGATATTTCTGAATAATTTATCGCTATCTGAATGTTTTGATCAAATGCTGGAATTTGACTGGAAATGTCTTTACCAAATGACAAAATTTCAGACTGAACCAAACTCAAAGCATTAGCAGATGAAAGATTATATTTGCAGTAGCTCAAATTATGATATTAGAATGTGACAGAGTAGAAGAAATTGTGGGATAAGGAGAGAATGCTGGTTACTGGCATTTCGTCCTCTTCCCACAATTTTTTCAAAAGCCTTCTTCCTCAGACCCATTAGTCAGGTTTGTGTTGTTAAGAGGGTTTGTTAGTAACTTTGTTCTGATTGGCTAATGATGTAAATATACCCTGACATTTAACTCTTTACCAAATGACAAAATTTTAGACAAGATCAAATTGAAAGCATTTGCAGACGACAAATTAAAGGTAGCTTAAAAGGTGATTTCTGTAATTGATAGGGTAGAAAACATTGTGGCAAAAGAAGAAAATGGTGGTTAGGCCTAACAAAAAATATACGTGTTAGGGTTTCGGTCCAAGATGACGTAGGTGGGGTACGTAGGGATATTTTTTTCCCAGGAACTTTTTACATTGACCATGTGCCGAAATCACACCCAACATTATTTTCTTTTTTTGAATCGTAGCGTAAAAAGTTAAGGGTCAGCAGCATTTTCTAGGTACGGTCGGGAAACCCTAAACACAGATATTTTTTGATAGGCCTTACCAGCACTTTCTCCTTTTCCCACATCGTTTTCAAATTGCTTCTTCCCCAGGGTCGTTAAAACTCAGGATTTTGTGGTAAACAGTTAACACAATAGTACTTGAACAGACACGAGTATGAAATGGGTTCGTTCAAAATTCATGAGATATGATAAACTTCTACCATGAGTACCTATTGCATTTTTGTTTATTTCCATCAGACACGTTGTATTTTTTGTTTATGCGATGTAAATGTCTTAATTCTTTCTCTAAATAAACTCTGTAAATGTCATATATTTGTTCTGTATATTCATTTTGGGGTTAAATCTTTACCCATACAACAAATTAAAGACCCTTCAAAATTAAAGGCATCTACAGATAACAATTTCAAAGTAGATGCATCTTCTTCCTGAAGGTCATTAAAAAAACGCAGAACTGTGTGGTAGAGGTTAAGCAAGTGACAAAATTTGAGTCAGTCCAAATGGAAAGCATTTGCAGATGACAACATAAATATGACTCAAAAATTGAATTTTGTGTTTGAAAGGATAAAAAATCATATTGGAAAAAGAAGCAAATGCTCCTTACCAGCATTTCTCTCCTTTTCCCACAATGTTTTCAAACAGCTTTTTCTGCCAGGGAGTTAAAATTCCAGATTGTGTGCTAAAGGGTTAAACAATGAGTAACATTAGGAAAATTTTAACATTATGGCATTTGCAAAGAATACAAATTTTTATCACATCATTATAGTAATCATAAATAATGACGTATGTTCACGAGAATATGATGTATAGATTGATTGACAGAATTAAGCACCAGAAGATAGGCTGATTGACTGTATAGTGTTTAACATCATTTTCAACATTATTTCAGTCATATCAAGGCAGTCAGTGCACCTATCCATGCTTTCCTGGAGTTTCTTTTACCAGTACTCCACACAATGTTCTTTGCAAGCCACTGGCTGCTTTCCTACATAACCATCGTGGAAACAATGGTCAGTGGTAAGAGATGAATGAATCCTGTCGCAATGACTATCATCAATCCTCGGAAAGTAATTGGCCAAGCTGAGGATCGAACCAGCTACCCCCTGATCTCAAGTCCTCTGCTTGGCTACAAGAAGACAGAAAAAGCTATTTACCCTTGCATTTTGTCAAAGTTCCACCTTTTTTCCATGCAGTGTATCAAATTAACCCATTACCACCAATCCCGATTTTTGATTACCTCAAGGAAAAGGACTTATGAAAACATTTTGGGAAAAGGAGAAAATGCTGATAACCAGCATTCTCTCCTTTTCCAAAGTGTTTTTTCATTACCACTTCAAAGAAAAATTTCCTACATATAATTTCTGTAACATTTAGGAAAAGGACTTTTAAAAACATTGTGGGAAAAGGAGAAAATGCTGGTAACCAACATTTTCTCCTTTTCCAACAATGTTTTTTACCACTTTGAAGAAAAATTTCACAATTTCTGTAACATTTAGTTTGTCGTCTGCAAATGCTTTCAATTTAAACCAGTCTAAAATTTCACTGTGTGGTAAAGAGTAAAAACCCACATGATTATCCCCTGTGGAAACTTTCAGTCTTTTTGAAGCCCAGGATAAGATCTCCACATGGTCCCAAGGGTTACCAGATTAACCCATTATCTTTCAACTAACCTATTATCCATGCAATAACACCTATGCGATTTCTTTTTTCTATACCACAGATATTAATAGAACAATTTTTGATATACCACAGATATTTATAGAACATGAATGAATTATCTGCGGGTATTATGACGTAGACATCATCATTCGTGACGTCAATATTATGGCTAATCCATATCCATTTCATCTGCAAATATCACTAAATTCATGTTTTCCATTGTTAGAAATATTAAACAGCAAAAACTCAGACGTTAAAAGATAAAAAGAATATGTACATAGTGTTGTCGTATATCAAAAGTATACCTTCTTCCTAACAGTTGTCAAAACATGGGATTATTTGGTAAATAGTTAATGCAATTCTCCATCATTTTTTCTCTAGTAAGGAACATGAAATTTTCCAAATATGTCTCAAATACATGCAATTGGATTTTTCTTCGAAAGGTCAACAAACATTGTGGGAAAAGCAGAAAATGCTGGTTACCAGCATTTTCTTCTTTTCTCCCGATGTTTTCAAACAAACATTTTTTTCAGGACCATTAACTCGTTAGATCATTAAATTGTCTGATAAGGGTAAGGAGATTAAAAACTTGTACCAAATCAAGCAATTTTACCTTTAGCTACAATGTTTTCAAAACTGATTAACTGAGATACTAAACAAGTCATATGCGTGGGTAAAAAGTATTCTTACCTTTTCTTTCATAATAGGGGTCAGTCGATTCAATAATGGTCTGACGGCGGTGTTTTTAGGGTCCACTTTCACTAACAAGACGGCATCTTTGTATGCGTCCTCTAACAACCCCTGATGTTCGTAAGCCATACTCCGTCTGTAGAGGGCTTTAGGGTCGTTTGGGCTTATCTCAAGGGCTGAAACATAAAGTGAATGCTCACTCTTAGAACTATTTAACACAAAAAAAATTAAACCTTTCACTCTTTACCCGCAGAGTCCCGGTTGGGCAGGCTGTAGCGTACAGGACTTAAGAACAGGTGGGTCACTGGTTCAAATGCCAAGCTCGGCCAATTTCTTTCCACGGATTGATGACAGTCATTGCATGAGGAATCAGTTCTCTCTCACTGCTGATAACTGTTTCCACGATGATTATGTAGGAAAGAAGCCAGTGGCTTGGGAAGAATATTTTACGAAATACTGGTACAAAGAAAGCATGAAAAGATGCACTGACGACCGCAATATAACTGAAATAATGTTGAAAACGGCAATAAACACCATACAATCAATCAGTCAAGCTAATCTAATGGGACAATGTCTTCAATCTCTACCTTGCTTTGTTTGTTTGTATTTGAGTTTTTAACGCTGTTTTAACAGCTTAGGTCATATCACAGCGGTCAGTGCACCTATGGCTTTCTCACACCATTACTGACACAACTTTCTAAGTCACTGACTACTTTTCTAACATGCATGAGAGGTGAGAGGCAAAAAAATTGTCAGAATGAAAGTTTGCCTTAATGGGGTATTGAACCTGCAACCACCAGGTCATGAGTCAGATGCGCTACAAGGGCGGGCTGTACAAACTTTGCTGTTTAGTACAGAATACTTAACTCCTAGAGTATTAATCCTTTACCACAAAATGACGACCTTTAACGACCCTGAGGAGGAAGCCTTTTGAAAACATTGTGGGAAAAGGAGAAAATGCTGGTAACCAGCATTTTCTCCTTTTCCCACAAAGTTTTCTACCCTATCAAAGAAAAATTGCATCATTTGAGCCACTATGAAATTATCCTCTGCAAATGCTTTCAATTTGGATGGGTTTAAAATTCTGCCATGTGGTAAAGGGTTAAACAAACTTGAAAGACATTTTCTGTGTAGAATTTAGACCCCAATAATTGCAACACACATGAATCATGATGGCTTTAGTCTATAAAGGTTAAAAAATTTGGACAGTGTAGATCAATGATCAAACTGTAAGTTTTGTGCAGTCTGATCTTGATCTACACTGGCCACAAAGGCAACTATAGCTGTGAAAGTCACTTTAAGGGTTGATATGTTATCATTCCCTGCAGATCTAGATAATTGCTGGTAAAGTCATTATGAAGAGAATGTGTTGGAAGACTGATAGGGGGACAATTTCTACCATGAGATCATGGCTGTGGGATAAAATTCCTTTTGTGCTATTTCTCTAGTACCCTTAAAAAGACGACAAAATTTTTTAGCAGCCCAAATTCAAAGCAGTTGCAGACGACAAAATATATGTAACTGAAAGATTGAAAATTGTTTTGGGAAGGGTTGAAAACATTGTGGGAAAAGGAGAAAATGCTGTTTTCAAAGGCTTCTGTATCAGGGTCATTAAAATTTGGGATTTCTGTGGTAAAGGGTTAATCTGCATTTAACACTATACCGTACAATCCCAAATTTTAATGACCCTGGGGAAATGGTATTTTGAAAACCTTGTCGGAAAAGGTGAAAATGCGGGTAACCAGCATTTTCTTTCTTCTTTTCCCATAAGGTTTTCAACACTTTGACAGACAATTACCATCATTTCAGCTACATTTAATTTGTTGACTGCAAATGCTTTCAACTTGAACAAGCCTGAAATTTCCCCATTTGGTAAAGAGTTAACTCTTATAGCACAGAGTTAACCCTTTACCAAATGGTAAAAATGTAGATCAGTCTGAGTCGAAAACATCTGCAGACAACTATTTAAATGTGGCTAAAATAGTAAAATCAAGAAAAGGAGAAAATGCTGGTCACCAGCATCTTCCTGTTTTCCAAGAATGTTTTCAAAAGGCTTTTTGCTGAGAGTTGTTAAAACTCGGGATTGTGTGATAAAGGGTTAACTCTTTACAAAACGAAAAATGTTTAGTCTGGTTCAAACTGAAAACTTTTGCAGATGACGTTTTCTCCCTGTCCCACATTGTTTAGTCTGGTTCAAGCTGGAAACATATACAGATGAAATTTTCTCCCTGTCCCACATTGTGCAAAAAAGTCCCCTTGCTCAGGGTTATTTAAATCAGAACATTGTTGGTAAAGGCTCAAGGGAAAGAGGTAAGTGTAAATTCAATTTAAGAAACAATCCAGTTATTTCCCTTCTTTCTTTTCAATACTTTATTTAGTGGTACTTTGGTTGATTGCTTGATTGAATGGTGTTTTTGCCACTTTCAACATTATTATATTTTTTCATATTGTTATATCGGGTACATGTACTTTGGTAATGGTAGTACATGTATGTGTATTTTGTTTTTATACATCAGTGTCACCAATGGTTCTTCTTGTAGTGTTAACACCTAAAAAGAACTGTGTATGATGTTCAAGCAATTTAAAATCTTTCAAAATTTAACTTGATTGTGTGGTAAATCATTTTTTACCCTTTACCACAAAATCCCAACTTTTAATGACCATAAGTAAGAAAGCTTTTGAAAACATTGTGGGAAAAGAAAAAAATGTTTGTCACCAGGACTTTCTCCTTTTCCCACAATGTTTTCTACCTTTCCAATAGAAAATCAATTTTTGAGTGACGTTTATATTGTCCTCTGCAAGTGCTTTCAATTTGGACAAGTCTGAAATATTGTTTTGTGGTACAGTTAAAAGACACTGACTGGCACTGTAAAAACTGTAAGGCCACATGATGCCCACAAAAAGTTGGCTAAATTGATGGAACATATCTTTCAGTGAGAAGAAAATATCATAGTTCACCAAAATAAGAAATTCATGATGGTTTGTTATTGCTCATCAGAATAAGAACAAATTCACAGATAATGCAAATTTTATCTTGGGTGACAGCTTGAAAAACTTTGACATAAAAACACAAGATAATGCTATCCACAAAATATCAAAAGAATAGCCTTGTGGTTTAACTCTTTACCAAACAGCAAGATTTTAGACTCATCCAAATTCAAAGCATTTGCAGACAAAAATTTAAATGTGGCTCAGAAGATGAAATTTTCCTTTGATTGGGAAGAAAACATTGTGGGAAAAGGGGAAAATGCTGGTTACCAGCATTTTCTCCTTTTCCCGCAAAGTTTTCAAAAGGCTTCCTCCCCAGGGTCGTTAAAACTCGGGATTGTGTGGTAAAGGGTTAAAACAAGAAAGTTTTTAACCCTTTCCCACACATTCCCGAGTTTTAACAACCCTGATGGAGATAGCCTTAGAAAACATTGTGGAAAAAGGAGAAAAAGCTGGAAGCCAGCATTTTCGCCATTTCCCACAATGTTTTCTACCACATCAAATTCCATCATTCAGCCATATTTTATTAACCCTATAAGATTGCACATGAATTTTGAACTTGATTTACAAAATTTTCAGCAGAGAAGATCTTTGACATTGTTGAGAGATGGCTGGACAACAAACAGATGAAAGTCAGCAAAAGTCGAAACATGAACTACTCAGGTGGGCAAAAAATTGCAACTAGCATTTTCTCTTTTCTTTCAATGTTTTCAAATGTCCTCTTGCTCTGGGTCTTTAACTCATGATAAAATGGTTCACAAGGCCTTCCATTACATTTGAGACAATTATGATTAAGTAAACCCTTCCCAAAACTGAAAGTAAAGTAGAAGACATATTCAAAACCAGAACTTATGAGCTGTGAGTCTGAGAGGATGGAAAACATTGAGGAAAAAGGTGAAAAAGCTGGTTTCCACCATTTTCAAAGCTTTCATCCTCAGGGTTTTGAAACGTGGGATTGTGTTGTAAAAGGTTTAACTCTTTACCAAATGGCAAAATTCTGGACCTTACGAAATAACAAATTCAAGCTGGTGCAAACAGTGCAAATAATATCTTTGAAAGGACAGAAAATTTTGTGGGAAATTGAGAAAATGCTGATGACCTGAATTTTCTGTTTTTCCCACAATGTTTTGCAAAAACCTCTTCCTCAGAGTAGTTAAAATATGGGAATAAGTGGTTAAGGGTAAACATACCAGATGTGGCATCTTTGATTGCATCATCATATTCCTCCAGTTTCAGATGACACATGGCTCTGTTTTTGTAGATAACAGCTTTGTCTGAGTCCTTGATGTCATTCAACTCTAGAGCTTCTGTGTACAGGGACAAAGCCTTCTCATAGTCTCCAGTCTTAAATTTCTCATTGCCCTCTTCCTTGAGGGCTGACGCACTCATCTGTAGAAAGGAAGACAAGACTAGCAGTGCACTTAACTGTTTTCCACACGGCAAAATTCTGGACTGGTCCAAATTGAAAGTGTTTGTAGACGACAAAATAATTAGGTATTTCAAATAATGATTTCTGTTTTTGAAAGGGAAGAAAAAGATGTGGGAAAAGCAGAAAATGCTGGTTACCAGCATTTTCTCCTTTTCCCACAATGTTTTCAAGTCTTCTTTTTTTATGTTAAAACTCAGGATTGTGTGGTAAACCTACTGATGTGAAAATACTACTTTTACAGCCCTATAGTTTATGCTTTAACTCTTTACCAAACGACAAAATTTTAGACGTGTTCAAATTAAAACCATTTGCAGATGACAAATTACATGTGGCTCAAATGATGAAATTTATTTGCCAAAAGGGTTGAAAACACTGTGGGAAAAGGAGAAAATACTTCTTACCAGCATTAAACTTCTCCTTTTCCCACAATATTTTCAAAAGCCTTCTCTGTCAGGGTCCATAAAAATAAGATTATGTGGTTAACAGTTAAGAAAAAAACATAGTCAAGGTAAAAGTATGGTAAGGGTGTCTGTTTATAATATGTTTAGTGCCATTTCCACCATCGTTTCAGTTATATGGTAGTGGACAGTGCACCAATCTATGCTTTCCTAGGATTTCTTTAGAAGAATAGTAAATGTTAGACCTTGGTCCTGCTTGCCTCTCCTTCGAAGCTCTGGGAACATCCAATGATAGCAATGTTCACTTTATCAATCGATTGAGTGCTATTTAACACTGCTTTCAACATAATTTCAGTTATATCATGGTGATTGTGATTCTTGTCCATATGTTTATGTATGTACAACAGGGACTAGTTTACCATAGCCATATCCCATGAGTCTCTGGGTAAAATAAAGTACCCCTAGACTCTGAGGTGAGGGGTGTAGTATCATACATGGAGACACTGCCACTGATGAAAGTATAGTTTGTTATCAACGATGCCAATAATGCAGTTTACTTCACTCAATGAGCATCAACAAGAATTAACCCTTCACCATATTATCCCGAGTTTTAATGACCCTGATAAAATAGCCTATTGAAAACATTCTGAAAAAAGGAGAAATGCTGGGAACCTTTTCCCACAGTGTTTTCTACCTTATCAAAGACAAATCCCATCTTTTTAGCAACATTTAAATTGTTGTCTACAAACTTTATGCTTTCAATTCAGACTAGTCTAATTTCTTGTCGTTTGTCAAACATTTAGTGATATATATGATGGTTATGATTCAAACTAGAAACACCTTCACGATGATTTCTTTTCAAAACAATCAACAGTTGATGAGGAAGCGTTCTTACTCTACTGGTACATTTTTTTCTTGTCTACGCCGCAGTCTAAATCTCAGCAACTTGGACAGAAACATTTCGTACCTTCGTAAGTTAGAGAGCTTTTCTTTTCCTCTCAACCGAGCAAACATTTCTACATCATTATTAAAGTGGATTTTGTGTTGAAAGATTCAAATTCTTACCTCACTTTCTTCGCCCACTCCTACCATTTTCCTATCAAAATTCTCACTTAACACTTTATTTGAATTAAAATGAGATATGTTCCTCCAGTCCGCTATGTTAAAGGGAGGTAACTCTTACTATACTGGCATCAAAGGAGTCTGATACCAAATATGGAACAAGTTTGTAATTCGACACTTCTGGATCCTTCTGGAAACAGCAGGATCGTCATGTGACCCGGAAACCCAGCTGGTGTCTACATCTGTCAACAATTAACCCCTTAGGAGCTAAGCATCTGAAATCAACTGAGCCATTTAACTGCTCTTTGAGTGCTCTTTTGCAGACGATGCAGATCAAGATAAAGCTGAGCAGAACGCGCACAGAACGTGCAGTCTGATCTTAGATATGTAATGTCCTTTATGATGACGCCGAAAGGAATATAGGATCTACTCAATGAAATCGCATTTTTATTTTCCTAATTGTTGACTGGAAATGTTTATTTCTGGCACTTTTAAATTTTAAGTGGTCGGGGTTCTGGACAGTCACGGTGATAAATTTTTCACTGAGCACTATGAAGTAAATCAAGGGAGAAAAGTGTGCCCCACGCGGGACTAGAACCCACGACCCCTGGAACACTAGTACCGCAGCTCTACCAACTGAACTAGCCGGGCATCTGGTCGTGAGTCCACCAAACGTAAACTACAACAATCCTCCCCCTCCTGATTTTTTGGGAGTAACCAACTCCCCCCTTCAGTCCCCATGGACCGCCGGTGCCGCTTACCCGTGCTGACTAATTGACCTCGTCGCCAATGAAGTAAATCAAGGGAGAAAAGTGTGCCCGACCCAGGACTCAAACCAACGACCCCCGGAACACTAGTATCGCAGCTCTACCAACTGAGCTAGCCGGGCATCTGGTCGTGAGTCCACCCAGCGTCAACTACAACAATTAGATCGAGCAGGTTCAGCTAATTCCGAATATCATATAGATCTAATGCTGAATACTTTACATGAATCATTCCTAGTTTTTACAAACATGTGCTTTATTACTGGTACATGCTAAAAGAGTGAACTTTCTTTTTCTTTTGTCGTTACTTCTTCAACATGATAAAGATCTAGATTTAGACCTAATATAGATCTATAAGAGTTTTATGATCTTGATCCACATTGTTTCCAAAGCGGATAGGGATGCACCCAGCAGAAAAAAAAGTTAACCCCTATCCTGCTAAATAACCGAAATGAATTTTTGAATTTGATGGTAAAACCCAAATATTGCTATTTCAAAGGTATGTTTTGGGTAGATGGTATCTCCTTGTCGGACAGTGTAGATCCAAGATCAGACTGCACATTGCAGTCTGATCTTAATCTATGCTGTCCACAAAAGGTCAGGGAGTCGCGTTTAGCAGCCTTGGGGTTAAATGTAATGGACACTTTGACATAGATCTATATAAGGTAACCCGTAGAGTCTGAACTTGGTTTTGCCAGAATATACCCAGCATTTATAAGCATCGGACAACGCTGACAGAAAAATTGCAGTTTAATCTTTATCCATATAGATCTAGATCTAATTAGCAAAGGAACAGCTGTTTAACAGTTCACTGCCATACATTTAATTCTTTCTTGGCAAATGATTTCTCAATAGTAGATCTAAATTAGGGTGGGGTGTCGTGACATGCGGAATCTGAATTAAAAATTGTAATTTTAACTATAGATTTAGAGATGGATTTACTGAATGATGTTTTATGCCACTTTCAAAATCATTTCAGTCATATCATGGTGACAGCTCACATATTCATGTATTGTCTGGGTTTCACCAGCACAATGCTTGGGCTCTGAAGTGTCTTACCAAGGACACTCCCATGAAAAACCCAGCGAACAATAACAGATCAATTGCTAGGTACAAAGGGTGATTTCTGAAAGGTTTTCAATCGATCATGTAATCAAAGTACTGAAAGTGAGAGGTGACGATAATTTTTTTTCCTGCAAAGATAGATCTATGTTTGTTCAACTTTCCAGCTCCGTTGGTCTTACGCGGTACAGCATAGATCAGGATCAGACTGCACAGAATGTGCAGTCTGATCTTGGATCTATACCGTTCACTTGTGCGGTCAAGCCTTCAGGATTAAAATCTTTCAGAGTTTCAGTGAAATTCATTTTCAGCCGTCGAAAGAGTAAGTTTATATATTTCAGGATGTGAGACTTTATTGATTCTTTGTTTCTTCGTGTAGTCTTTAACACCTTTTTCAATATTAGATCTATTTCAGTTATATCGTGGCGACCTGCGTATCTGTCGAGGCTCTCGAGGGGTTTCATTTACCAGTACTTCACACGTCATTCTCTTCAAACCACCGGCTTCTCTCCCACATAAACTTCGTCGAAACAATGTTCAGTGGTGAGAGACAAATGAATCCTGTCGCAAGAACTATCACGAGTGAAAAGACATTTTGCCGAATTGGTGAATTAATCAGAGACTCCCTAGTTTCAAGCCCTGGATATTAACATCTAAGCCGCCAGGCTTGGTCTTTTCTCCCAGAGAAAATTTACCAAAACCATAAAGTTTCGATTCAGAACAACCTGCGCTGCACGTTTTGTGCAGTCTGATCTTAATCTATATGTGTATATACGATCCCTGGCTAAAGCAAAAGGTTTAGCCAATCAGAAGTTGTGTTACTTTCAAATCTATAAAGTTCTTGAGAATAAGAATGAGAACGTTTTTAAGAATGGTTGGTAAATACAGACCCAGATTGCACGTTCTGTGTAGTCTGATCTTGATCTACGTCGTCCGCTGCGTAATACTTAGTGCATAGTGCGTCAACCACAACTTGGGACCGCTTGATAAACTTGCAAGTCCTTTCAACCAATGGAAACGTAGGATGAAGGATTTGTTTACATTGACAGCAAAATGGTGGACTACGTCTAAGTTCATTGCAGTTCGACTAAAATTTTACGTAGTAAGCTCGCAAATATTTGAATAATTGTATATATCTATAATGAAATAGTGCAGTTAAAACATAGATAACACTCAGATAGCGAAAACTTTCTTAAATTAATTTTCAATCTCGATAATTCATCATTTTCTCCCGTTCCAACAGTGTTTTCTACACTTTCATGTTTCAAAGTCGAATCTCATCATTGTAATGGGAGAGTGTGTTTTTAGCGAAAAGTGGCCCAAACGATATTCTTGGGTGAGAGAAACTAACTGTCGATATATGTTGCACTGTCGAGCATGTGAAAGACATCAATGTTGCACAAATGGGAGAAAGTGTTTTACGTTGCATGCAAAGGGATGGGGGCACAAGAAACTAGAAAAATAGATGTCTGGTGTGCCTGTAAAATTTTAGAAAAGGAGGAAACAAAGATTAAAGCAAAAACTGTAACCTCAACTTCCTTGTCTGTTTACTGGCTTATGGTACTCCCATCCCAATCAGTTACTATAGCTGGTTCTGTTGCATCATCGAGTGCTAGTTTATCAATCTATGTATCCAAAAATGATGTAAGGTCAATGCATACCATAATGAAACATGCTCCATATTAGTCCAATGAGAGTTTTTCATGGGATATAGCCGTTATTAATAACAGTGCCAGAATTTACGAATCTGTGTATCATTATAAATTAGTCCTTGAAAACTGTATCTCTGGTCCTTGAAAAGTCCTCGAATTCGACTTGGCCTTGCCTATATGGACCCTATAAAAGTATTACCGATAGTGGGCCTTTAAAGTGACATAGTTAAAATCATGTTTAAATGTTACTCTTATTTTATCTATAAATGCTGCAATGTAACTAAAATAACATTGAAGACAGTTGAATACCATACCATACAAACAAACAAACTTAAACCTTTATCAAGCAATCCAGAGTTTGAATGACCCCAAAGTAGAAAGCTTTTGGAAACATTGTGGGAAAAGGAGAAAATGCTGGTAGTCAGGATTTTCTCATTTTCCCAAAATGTTTTCTACCCTTTCTCATACAAATCCTATTACTGTTAAATGACGCACTTAATTTTTTATCTTTAGTTAATGCTTTCATTTTGGACAAGTTTAAAAGTCTGTTGTTTGGTAAAGAATTAATACAGATTGCTTGTTTAGAGATGGGCACTAAGACAGGTTTTACTGTATTTGGATTTCAGTGAATTGACTTCAGTAAGTGTGGAGATGGGACAAAAATGTCAGGGGACTCAAAAACTACGATATATCTGGGCAATTTGAAACCATCAGCTCGGATAGGTGAGCTGAAAAAAGACTTACATAGTCTCATTCATAAAACTCTGAAAGTAAAGATAACTGAAAATGATATAAGCATTATAAATGGCAGAAAGCGTTACGCCGTGATTGAAGTACATAATCAGCAAAACATCAACCATGTCCTAGAAAACTTGAAAGAAGAGGATGACAGAGAGAAACTTGAATTTGACTTTGGGAGAATAGTGAATGCTGGAGTTCCTCTTCATTGTGATACTGTAAAATCTCAGGACGAGGATCAAGCTAAAGCCGATTTTGAAAATGCCAAAAATAAAACGCCATTTGGAAGGAGAAAATCACTGGAAATTACTCGACCAGATTTTGGGCGGGCTATTGCTCTAAAGTCAAGATCATCTGGGTCTTCAGGGCCGAGGTCTTTGGGGATGAGACCTTCATCTAGACAAAGTGTTCAAACAACAAGAGGTGACATCAAAATTCCTTCTAGATCAACTGATCTAGATACAACAATAGAAGCTGATGAAAATGGGGAAGATGGAGTTACAGAGAATCATATAACAAGGAACCATGATGGAAAAGAAGTAGAGACAATGGTTGAAAGGATTGGTACCAAGCTACCTCAAAAAGAAATAAGTACAGTTGTGAAGAAGACAGGTACTGGTCTGCCTCCAGAATTAGTTGGAATGAAAAAGGAAGATGTTGGAGAAACAATTAACAGGAAAATACATATGATTCCTCTGGCAAACTCTAGTATCAAGGTAGAGCTATCCTTGCCTTCATTACAAACTCTTTACCAGACAATGAAAGTTTAACCCTTTAACACACAATCCTGACTTTTGACGACCTTGAGAAAGAAGCCTATTGAAAACATTGTGGGAAAAGGAGAAAATGCTGGTAACCAGCATTTTCTCCTTTTCCCACAATGTTTTCTACCCTTCCTAAACAAATCAAAATTTTATAGTCCCCTTTATTTTGTCATCTACAAATGCTTTCAATTTGGACAAGTCTAAAATTTTGTCGTTTGGTAAAGAGTTAATGTATACAATCCAAAAATGAAAGCATGTGCAGACAAAAAATTACATTTGACTAAAATGATGAGATTTGTCTTTAAAAGGGTATGAAATATTGTGGGAAAAAGAGAAAAAATACCTGTACCATACAACTACATGTTTTGACAACCCTTAAGGAGAAGGCTTTTTGAAAAATTGTTGAAAAAGAAGAAAATGCTTGAAAGAGAGAATTAGAAACAGAATAGTTGGTGGTTACAAATGCTGTTCATATATCAAGGATACGAATGGTTTCAGCCATTACAGGGCTCATGTTCACCAAACATTCTAAATTAAAAGTCTGAATCTTATTTTTATATTTGAGCCATGCTTTGTGAAAAGGGGGCTTAGTGCATCTCAGTGAGGCATTGTACCAAACAAGTTATCACATTATTATGGGATCCATAAATTCCATAAAGTCTAAAAGTTGACAGAACCTTGAGGTAGAATGGTCCTTGGACATGCAGAAAACTTACCACAGCAGAAAAGTTTTGGCCCATGTCAGCCTGCGTGGACTGCGCAGGGTGACAGTCATGGGTCAATACTTTTTGCAGATGAATTAACCCTTTACCACACAATCACGACTTTTAACGACCCTGAGAAAGAAGCCTTTTGAAAACATTGTGGGAAAATAAGAAAATGCTAGTAACCAGCATTTTCTCCTTTTACCACAATGTTTTCTACCATTCACAAAACAAATTTCAAATTTTCAGTCACTTTTATTTTGTCGTCTGCAAATGCTTTCAATTTGGACCAGTCTATAATTTTGTCGTTTGGTAAAGAGTTAAGCCCCTTATTCACAGTGCATGGCTTATTTAGAAAGTAACACAATTTCCTGATTGGCTAAACCATGTTTGCCTACAACATTTAATTTAGCCAATCAGGAATTGCATTACTTTCAAATTTAGGAAATTCCTGAGAATTAGACCTAATAATGTTATTTAGAATGTTTAGTGAATACAGACAATGCTTACTTTCACTGTTGCAGGAAGATCTTTCAGACGAGGAGCTTGATAGTGAGGCACCAACACCCATCAATCGTTCCATGTCAGAAATGGATGTGGATGGAGAAGAAGGGGGTGATTCTCCACAAGAATATGAAGAGATAGATTTGCGCCACATTAGCCGTGCTTCTCTCCGTGGAAAGCTAACACCTAGAATTCACAGACGAAGATCGGACCGTAACTTTGGTGTGTACAGTGAAAATTACTCCACAATGTGTGTCTTCATGTGTATCATGCTGCATGTCATTCTGTCTCTGTATAATTCTAGCAGGTTGTTTTTCTTGTTTTATTCATTAGCTCGGCTATTAAAGGCCAAGTTATTGTCATAGCTCTGTGGTCACCTGCACTGTTGTTGTTGCGCCAAAACTTTCACATTTTGTCATTATTAAAGATATGAAATTCTAACTCAAACAAGTTGTTAAATACATGTATCAAAAGGAGAACCCGTACAACAGGGGCTGGTAGCCATCAAAATATTTTTGACACAGTTTAGAGTTATGCCCCTTTTTGGGCATAGACATTTTAATTAAAATCAATCTGTTTTTAAAACCAACTGAAGCTTGGCATTGGCACCTGCATTGGGTGCTCTTGTTTGTATTTCATTTAATTTATGTCTGGTATCAAAATGTGACATAATAAAGATTCATACTCTCTGTTATTTATCTGTTTTCTACAGGAGGTGCCAAATCTGCCACCAGAAGAGATTTTTTTGAGTTTCTAGACCGTCAAATAGGCAAGTAGTCTGTTGGTAGCTACCGGTACTTTTTACAATGATCTTGAATGTTTCATGCCCTTCAACCCTTGAAATGCCGAATAAACGTAATATCATTTTCAGTCTAGAATAAATCTCAGATAATTGCTCTTTCGTAGATACTTTTTGACTGCAGTGTTTCAGCAGACAAGTGGACAGTGTAGATAAAAGATCAGACTGCACAATGTGTGCAGTCTGATCTTTATCTTCAGTGGCCGCCAAGGCACCTATCACAGTGAAAGGCACTTAAAGTGTTATCCTGAGGGGAAAGGCTTTTGAAAACATTTTGGGAAAATGAGAAAATACTGATAATCAGCATTTTTTCCTTTTCCTACAATATTTTCTGCCTTTTCAAAGACAAATCATCATTTTAGGGGAAAGGCTTTTGAAAACATTTTGGGAAAATGAGAAAATACTGATAATCAGCATTTTTTTCCTTTTCCTACAATATTTTCTGCCTTTTCAAAGACAAATCTTCATTTTAGCCACATTTGATTTTTTGTCTGCAAATACTTTTTACTTCAATGTGTCTAAGATTTTTTCACTTGTTAATAGTTTATTCTGTAACACTTGATTATATTCTAGTCTTCTCCAAATTGCAAGAGCTAAGGCAATCTGGAGGAAAATGGATTTTAAAACGTTCTGGGAAAAGCAAAAAACACTGGCATATTCTACCTTTACCACAGTGTTTTTTACCCTATCTAAGACAAAATCTTCATTTAAAGCATATTCAATTTGTTGTCTGCAAATACTTTCATAAAGGATAAATTGAAAATTTTATCATCTGGTAAAGAGTTCATTTTATCTATTTTTTTCTGTCTAGAAGACTGAAAAACTACAGGACCCCAACCATTCTCTTTTTTTTTCTTTAGTCTATTTCCAGATTTAGAAAATAATTCAACTTTTAGGTGGCTGAACCATTTGATTTAGACTATCAGAAAGTTTAGTGCTTTCAAACTTAGAAAATTCTTGAGAACATGACTATAAATAGAGTTTATTTCATCAGCTTGTGGTTAATATGGGGAAATATTTGCCGAAAAAGGGAAAGCTCCGCGAAAATAACTTGTGCCTTACACTCGTTATTTTCGCATACCTTTCCCTTTTTCGGCAAATATTTCCCCATATTAACCACAACCTGATGAAATAAATTATATATTATGTTTCCTCTGATTATTTGTCAACGAATGCCACTTTTAAAACTTAAAAACTTAAAAAACTTAAAAAAAAGTAGTTCCAGATTTTCGGCAGGAGGAAAATATTCACTGTGACAGGGAAATAATTCTCCCCAGCTTAAATTACGACATTTCTTTACCCATAACATTTCTAAAAATAGACACATGAAATATAATATAAATAGTTAAGAATGGTTATTAAATATGGACTTCAGGTCAAAAAGAGGTTTTTATTCATCCAACATCAAACTTTTGTTATGTGTATCCAACTCTCTCCCTACACTGATTGTCACATACTTTATTCCTTATTTTATTTATAGGACCAGAAACCCCTGATGTTGGGTCACAGCCTCACTCTGATGACGAGGCCTCTATCCATGATGAAGGGACTCCATATTATAAGGTAATTGGAATTTTTTAACCTTTCTTAAAACCTGGGATTTAGTAAAAAAAGTGGTTGATAAATGAAATTTTCATTTTAGGAATTTAATACTTGTCCACACGGAAATCATTTGCAGATAAAAATTGAAATGCTGGTAGCCAACATTTTCTCCTTTTCTCACTATGTTTCTACCCTTTTATATGCAGATCCCATCTTTTTTGCCACAGTTCATTTGTTGTCTGCAAATGCTTTCAATTTGGACAAGTCTTACATTCTGTTGTCTCTTGAAAATTGATTGATTGACTGTTTGGTATTTAGCACCATTTTCAGCATTATTTAAGTTATATGGTGGTGGCTAGTGCACGGCCAGTGTACCAATCCACGCTTTACTGGAGTTTGTTTTACCAGTGCTTTGTGTAAAATTTTTCCCAAGCAATTGGCCTCTTTCCCACCTAACCATCATCAAAACAATAATCAGCGATGAGAGAGAATGAATCTTTTCGTAATGACTATCATCAGTTCTCTGAAAGAAATTGGCCCAGCTAGTGGATTTGAACCGGCAATCCCCTGTTCACAAGTCCTGTACAGGACAGACTCCGCTACTGAGGCTAGGCCATGTTTTGAAGAGGTAATCTTTCTAGTTCTGTTTTAACTCTTTACCACACCGTTCCGACTTTTAACGACCCTGTGGGATAGAAAATGTTTGAGGACCATTTGAAAACATTGTTGGAAAAGAAGAAAATGCTGGTAACCAGCATTTTCTCCTTTTTCCACAATGTTTTCGACCCAATCAAACACAGAATTTGCCATTTGAACTTCTATTAACTAGTCGTCTGCAAATACTTTCAATTTGGTGGAATCCAAAATATTGTTGTTTGGTAAAGAGTTAACTCATTACCAAACAACAAAATTTTAGACAAGTCCAAATTGAAAGCATTTGCAGACGACAAAATAAATGTGATTGTTTTGGGAAGGGTAGAAAACATTGTGGGAAAAGGAGAAAATGCTGGTTACCAGTATTTTCTCCTTTTCCCACAGTGTTTTCAAAAGACTTATTTTTCAGGGTCATTAAAAGTTGGGATTGTTTGGTAAAGGAATAAACTGGTATAGTAAAGCTGAACTAGGTCACAAATGAAGACCATACTGCACTGATATGCAGGCTGATCTTGGTATATAATCATAAAAAGGTTACACTATGTAGATTATTACCAATTTATTAAAGGCCCAGTAAATGCCAAAATATCAAAGCAGGTGTCTTAATACATTTGAATTTAAATCATGGCATTTAAAAGTATGGAAAATATTTTGGAGATGACAGTCAGTTGTCGTGTGGTTGGGTTATATATTAGTTGCTGGCAGAAAAAAAAAAATTTAAAATCAGGCAAAAAATAAACAAAAGACACAGCTACCTGGCAGGTTTTAACCTAGTTTTGAAATTAATTTCTCTGTCAGCTACTAACACTTGGATCGACCGTACAATGACAGATTGTCATCTTCACAATAATTTCCATACTTTTAAATGGTATGATATAAATTCAAATGCATTTAAACACCTGCTTTGTTTACATTTGGCCTTTATTGTTACTTTAATATTTTGACCTCCATGTTTGAAGCTATAACCTTGACATTGCTTTGTCATACTTTTCAGGCTGGAGAGTTGGTTTATAACCATGACCTTAGCAAAGAGTTCAAGGCCTTTTTTGATGGTGCATTTACATTAAAAAAGATGAAGGAGCATGCAGCAAGATGTATTTGTGGATTTTTGAACTCAGACAAAAAGGGCGTGCTTCTTTTTGGTATTCACAATGATGGTATTAAGATGTTTATACCTTTACCGCACAACAAAATTTTACACCTGTGGAAATTGAAAGCACTTGCAGAGGACAAATTAACTGTAACTCAAAATATGGAATCTCCTTTTCCCACAATATTCTCAAAAGCCTTCTTCCTCAGGGTGGTTAAAAAGTGTCATTCTATGGTAAAGAGTTAACCGGTCATAAAAATAAAGTTTGCCTTGATCTTGAAAGATTTATGAGATCTATAACTGAAGAAAAAAAATGTCTGTCAATTTGTCTATCAATAGACTTTTTCGTTTCTTCACTCTAACTCTAAAGCCGTTTGACTTAGGACCCTGAAACTCTGTACAAGTGTTGCTAATGACCAAAGGAGGTGTCCTATTGTTTTTGGGTCACATGGAACCAAGGTCAAGGTCGCTGAATAACTTTATTTTGAAACTGTTTATGTTCCCTAACTCAAAAGCCATGTGATCTAGGATCTTGAAACTTTTTACAAGTGTTGCCCATGATCCAAGGAGGTGTCCTATTGTTTTTGTGTCACATGGGTCAAAGGTCAAGGTCACAGGTTATCTTTGGTTTGAAAATCATTTCTGTTCTCTGATTCTCTGTTTCAGTGACGTGGTGCTGGTGAGGAGTAATCCTATGTTTTTACAACCTTATCAAACTGGCCATCTGAAAACATAGTGAGAAAAGTAGAAAATGTTGGCATTTTCTCTTTTCCCTCAATGTTTTCTACCCTTTCAGAGATCATTCTACGGATTTGAGCCACATTGATTTGTCATCTGCAACTGCACTCAGTTTGAATCAGTCTAAAATTTTGTTCTTTAGTAAAGTGTTAAACCAGATTTTGATCCCTCGTGGGACGGAGGGTTAATATTTTGTTGATATTTTGTAAACAATAAGGACATGACTATATACTCTTATTTGGGGAAAAAACAAAAGAAGATGCTGAAAAAAAATTGCATTTGGTGGGACTCAAATCAGAGACCTTCAAAACCATAGTCTGAAACTTTTCAAACTCAGAGCCATCATTTTTCCATGTAAAAACGTAAACATCCCTTTTTATGCAATTATGTGGTTAATTAACAGAATAGGACATTTTATAGTAAAAATACAAAAAAGTTCAGTAATTCCATGTGTTTTCTACATCTATTTCTATGTTTTAACCCTTTCCTAAACGACAAATTTTAGACTCTTCCAAACTAAGAGCATCTGCAGACGACAAATTCAGAAAGTGGTATAAATTAGCTTTAGGTCTCTGGTAGGGTAGAAAACACTGGGACAATGTTTTCAAAAGCTTTCTTTTCCAGGGTCGTGAAAACCAGGGATTGTTTGTTAAAGGGTTGATTTTAAAGCCATCTTTACATGCAAATGCAAGTTAGCAGTTTTAGTTAAGATTTTTCTAAAAACCTCACCAGGTCGTGTATGTGGTATGGAATGTAACGAAAAGCAGGAAGAGCGATATCGTGAATACATCATGGAGGCTGCCAAAGAGGTTTATCCGCCTG
This sequence comes from Hippopus hippopus, assembly GCA_946811185.2. Classification (NCBI taxonomy): domain Eukaryota; kingdom Metazoa; phylum Mollusca; class Bivalvia; order Cardiida; family Cardiidae; genus Hippopus; species Hippopus hippopus. The sequence continues at coordinate 24,354,413 of OX328113.1, read as the reverse complement.
TTTACGATGAAGATTATGCTGTAAATTTTGCACCTTTACTTGAGGACAATGGTCGTCAGCATCGTAAGTTTACAAGCAGTGGTTTCCAAAACCTATGAACCCTCGCAGCACTGAACTTGAATTTTATTAGCTTGTTTTTTTTTCTAAAAAAACATCAAAGTATTGTCATAGCCCTGGCGTCATTGTTTGCGTGGTCATCTGGGTGTTCATCTCCATCATGGTCATGCATAAATTTGACATTTTTAGCTCACCTGAGCATGAAGTGCTGAAGATGAGCTTTGGTGATCATGCTGTGTCCATCGTGTGTTGTCTGTCGTGTGTCATCAACTTTTACCTTGTGTATGCTCTAGAGGCCACATTTTCAGTCCAATATCCATGAAACTTTTTCAGAATGTTGGTCTTGATGATATCTCGGACGAGTTTGAAAAGGGTCATGTGGGGTCAAGAACTAGGTCACTAGGTCAAATATTAGAAAAATCTTGTGTATGCTCTAGAGGCCACATTTTTTAGTTCAAAACTCTTGAAATTTGGTCAGAATGTTTGTCTTGATGATATCTTGGACGAGTTTAAAAATGGGTCATGTTAGGTCAAAAACTAGGTCACTAGATCATATCTTAGAAAAACCTTGTGTAGGCTCTAGAGGCCATATTTTCAGTCAAAAACTCTTAAAACTTGGTCAGAATCTTTGGCTTGATGATATCTTGAATGAGTTTTAAAATGGGTCATGTGAGGTCAAAAACTAGGTCACTAGGTCAAATCTTGAAAAACCTTGTGTATTATGCTCTAGAGGCCACATTTTCTGTCCAATACTTATGGAAGGTAGTCGGAATCTTTGTTTTGATAATATCTACAATGGGAAAATGTGCTATGTTTGGCCAAAAAGTAGGTCACTGAGGGAAATTCTAGAAAAAGCTTGTGTAGAAGCAAGAGGCCAAATTTTCAGTCTAATAAATATGAAAGCTTGGTAGAATGTTTGTCATAATATCTGGAAAGAGATTGAAAATGGGTCATGTTTGGTCAAAAGACTCAGATGAGTGACTTCAGGGCCATCATGGCCCTTTTGTATAATATCTCTGTTGTTATCGAAGATATTTACTTCAAACTCGGACTAGCTATGTACTATCAAAAGGGGAGCCCATACAATAGGGCCAGGTAACCATCAAAATATTTTGACACAGTTATGCCCCTTTTTTTAACTTACTAATCTTTGAAAACTTTGACTTTTTATGATATCTCTGTCATTACTGAAAACATTTACTTCAAACTTGGACTAGCTGTTAACTATCAAATTGGGAACCCATACAACATCGGCAAGTAACCAACAAAATATTTTTATACAATATGCTCCTGTTTTTACTTAAAATTCTCAAACAAAGCAACTGCAACCAAGCTGTGGCAGCCACATACAGTGCTCTTGCTACAGACACTGTAGATCAAGATCAGGCTGCACAGAATCTGCAGTCTAATCTTAAATTTACACTGTTTGCTTCTCTCCCAGATACTCTTTAAAAAATGGTTTTGAAATTGCAAAAACTGCATCTTTAGCACTGATCTTATCTATTTTACACTACATACAATAAAACTTTTTGTTGTCAACCATTTATTAGACGACAAAATTTTTAGACCTGTTCAATTTGAAAGCATTTGCAGACGACAAATCAAATGCCGTTTAAATGTTCAGATTTGTCTTTCAAAAGATTTAAAACATTGTAGAAAAAGGAGAAAATGCTGGTTACCAATATTTTCTCCTTTTTCTACAATGTTTTCAAAAGCCTTCTCTCACAGGGTCATTAAAACTCGGTATTGTTCGGAAAAGGGTTAAGAGTGCCTGTTAGTAATTTGAGAATTGACCTTTTACAAAAGGAAGAAATTTTACACTCATTCAAATTGAAGCATTTGCAGACAACGATCTGAATATTGCTCAAATGATGGAACAAGTTGGTCTTGCGAGAAAAAAAAGAAAGTGTAATGGAAAAACAAGAATTTTTTTTTTGAAAATGTTTTCTAAAGGTTTTTTCTCAGGGTCTTTATTATTTGGGATGTTTGATAAAGGGTTAAAAAAAATACATCTTGGAAAAATGCTTGCAGCAGAGGTCAGAGAAAACATCTTTGTAAAATGTGGATCTCCCATAGGAATTTAATACCTGTATGAATTTGTTTGAAAACATTTTGACAAAAGGAAAAATTGCCTGTGACAATTTTTTTTTTTCCTTCTGCCACAATTCCTTTATAATTAGTCTGCTGCACAACAAAAGATTTAACTCCAGAGGGTTTTGAACAAAATGTCACAAAAATATCAAGGAGGGTGAAATTGGTAGGTGTGTTTATGTTTTGAGAAGTCTATAATCCTTTAGAATTTACCTTTTAACTCTTTACCAAACGACAAAATTTTAGACTTGTCCAAATTGAAAGCATTTGCAGATGACAAAATAAATGTGACTCAAAAATTGAAACTTTACTTTAGAAGAGAGGAAAACATTGTGGGAAAAGGAGAAAATGCTGGTTACCAGCATTTTCTCCATTTCCCACAGTGTTTTCAGAAGGCTTCTTCCTCTAGGTCGTAAAAACCAGGGATTGTTTGGTAAAGGGTTAACAAATGACAATATTTTGGATTTTTCCACTTTCGAAGCGATTGAAATCGAAAAATTAAACATGGCTCAAAGAATGGTAGTCGCGGGTCAAAGAACAGAAAACATTGTGGAAAAAGGAGAAAATGCTGGTTTCCAGCATTTTCTCCTTTTCCCTCAATGTTTTCTAAAGCTTTCTTAGTTAGGGTCATTAAAATTACAAATTGTGTGGTTAAGGTTAAAAATTTCAAATTATCTCTTTTGTCGGATAAAGAGCTCAGATTAACAAAATGGTTAGTGTAGATTAGTTTTTTGATAATGTGTATTAGTTTTTTTTGATGATGTGTGATGCAGTTTGAAGTGGGATTTCTGTTTTTGCAGGCTGAAGGTCAAGGGTCAAGGTTTTGGCCAAAGGTTAAGGGTCAAGGTCACTGCACAAGAGCACAATGATGCACTTCTCTACTTACTTTTCATTTCTGCACATGATGGACTGAGGTAAAGTTCTTTAATTGCTTCGTCTGTTTGAGGGTGAAGAAGATGATTTAGCAGTTGATGTTATAAAGCTTGTTATGGGAGATCACTCCTTCCTTACTGCATAGCTTCATCCTGTATAAAATCAATACCTAACAACAGCGTTAGGGAGAATTCTTTTTAGCTCAGTGGTTAAGGTTGGTCTTTTAAACCTCGAGGAACAAAGATCTTTTCAGCACGGGTTCGATGGCTTTGCCATCACACTTTTGTCTCCAAGATATGAGCCATGCTCTGCGAAAAGAGAGCTTAATTCATCTGCAAATAGTATCGACCCATGTCAGTCTGTGCAGTCTGCGCAGGCTGACTTGGATGAAAACTTTTTGATATCCATGGACCATTCTACCCAGGATTTAGCCTGTTGATAGATTTAATGGATCCATAATTATGGGATGACTTGCTTGGTATAACGCATCATGGACCCTTTTTTGACCCTTTAAAACACAACAAAATTTTGGACTTGTATAATTGGAAAGCACTTGCAGATGACAATTTAAATGGGCTAAAATGTTGATATTTGTCTTTGAAAGTTTAGAAAACATTGTGAGAAGAAGAGGAAACGCTGGTTATTAGATTGTTTGGGAGGGAGTAATTTTAAATGATACATTTCATTGATAAAAAGTTTAGGATTTCTCCTATGTTCATCAGTTAGAATTGATTCATGCTCAGTGAAAACAGGGTTTAGTGAATTTTTAAAAAAGTATTGATCCTGGTCAGCCTTTTTGCTATTAGTAAATTTTCTGCATGTGCAAGGACCACTACCTCATTATTTGCTTGTCAGACAAAATGTTTTTATGTCTCCAGAATTGTGTTGTCTTGCTTGTTATAATGAATCACAGAGAAGCTTAATTCATTCTCTTTTTACCTCAAAAGCAAGCCTCAAGGTGATTGAGATACAAGTGATGCCACCAGGAAATCTTGACACGCTGTACGAATGTAAAGACGGTGTATTTATTCGGAGAAATGGAATACTTACTGGACCCATCAGGCCAAGCCATATACAAGAGTGGGTGAAACAGGTTTGTCAGCTTCTGGGTTCTACTGAACAAAAACAAATTACTCCAGTTCCCCCATGTTTTGTATATTAAGCCTTGAAGCACCTTTCACAACTATAGTCGCCTTTGCAGCCAGTGTAAATCAAGATCAAGATCAGACTGCACAAAACATGCAGTCTGATCTTTGATCTACACTGTCGGCTTTGCTGTAACACCAATGGCATTATTAAGCATGAAGTAATAATTATTTTGTCATTCAAGGCCTAAAATGTGTGTGGAGTTACGAAAAGAAAAAGACACTTTTCTTTCAAATGTTTCTCTTCTGCATCATATTTTTAATCCTTTGCTAAACAGTTTCGGAAAGGAGAAAATGCTTGTGACCAGTATTTTGGAAACATTGTGGGAAGAGGAGAAATGCTGGTAATCAGCATTTTCTCCATTCAAACAATATTTTCTACCCTTTTAAATTATAGCTGATAGGAAAATATTTCCATACATTGTTGGAAAAAGGGAAAATGCCAGTAATTTGCCTATTTGTCTCTTTCCCACATTGCTTTCTGCCAAACACAAATTTCATCATTTGAGTCACATTTTATTTGTCATATGCAAGTGCTTTGAATACAGACCAGTCAAAGTTTTCACCATCTTACAAAAGGAACAATTATCATAAGACTTTTTAATAATTAATTTTTTTTTATACCATTTTTTTTTTTCTCTTTTTGCAGTTTGAATCCCAAACTCTGACAATTTTCCTCTGAGGGTTGATGATATTCGTTGTGACAGTATTCATTCCTCACTGCTGAGCATTGTTTTGAACAATGGTTATTTTGGAAAGCGGCCAGTAGCTATGGAAGAATATTGTGTGAAGTACTGGTAAAATAAACTCCAGGAAAGTATGTGTAGGCACACCGTCGGCCACAACATATCTGAAATAATGTTGAAAACTGCATACAACACCATACAAACAGTCAGTATTTGTTTGCTTGTTGTTGTTTTTCAGAAGCATTTTTCTGAGCTGAACAACTTGAAAACATCGGAAGAAGTGATGAAGGATGAAATGGACAAAAAGGACTTAATGATCCGACGACAGGCGGACACAATAATGGCACAGAAAAGTGAAATAGAGCAGCAAAAAGAGCTTTTAAGTAAAACAAAAGCATGTACATTGCTTTGATCTGTATAAGCCTTTTGCTACAATGTTTTCAGAGATTGCCAGCTGCAAAATGAAAGAATTTGTTAACCCTTTACCAAACAATCCCTGGTTTTTACGACCCAGAGGAAGTAGCCTTCTGAAAACAATGTAGGAAAAGAAGAAAATGCTGGTAACCAGCATTTTCTCCTTTTCCCACAATGTTTTCTACTCTTCTAAAGTCAAGTTTCAATTTTTGAGCCACATTTATTTTGTTGTCTGCAAATGCTTTCAATTTGGAGAAGTCTAAAATTTTGTCATTTGGTAAAGAGTTTAGGGTGTTAAAGAGGCATTCTAACATGACACGTGAATTCAGCTCTATAAACACAGTGCAACGAAAGCGTGGTAAAATCTACATTCTATATAGAGTGACGTCATTCTACATAGTGTGACGTCATCCTGTATAAAGTAAGTAAGTAAGTTATTCAATGGAATATAATCTGCAGCAGGGTTTTTACTCTATGTATGAACTTCTTTTCCTTTCATTAAGAGTTGGTCGTGTTAGAATCGAAATAATCTTCCTTCTATCGTTGTTTATCATTCAATAAACCACGTTGTGAGTTATGAGGTGCAATGAATAACCCACTCAGGCTATCGCCCTCGTGGATTATTTATTTTGCCTCATAACTCACAACTGTGGTTTATTGAACGATAAACCACAATAGAAAGAAGATTATTTCTTAATTAATCCTCTACTATTCAAACCCATATTTCAACAACTCTCAGGAAGAAGGCTTTTGAAAACATTGTGGGAAAAGGAGAAAAATGCTGGTAACCAGCATTTTCCCCTTGTTCCCACAATGTTTTCTTCCTTATCAAATACAAATCCCATTGTTTAAGCCAAATTTAATACGTCATCTCCAAAATGCTTTGAATTTGGACCAGTCGTTCTTGTTTGGTTAACTACCATCATCCCCATTTGCCACACTGTTTTCTTACCTATTCAAGATAAATCTCAACTTTCTGAGTTGCATTCACTTTTTTGCCAGCAAAGTTGTCAATGTTGAGGAGTCATAAATTTTGTTGTCTGGTAAAAAGTTAACCCTATACCACACAATCCCAAGTTTTATTAACCCTGATAAAGAAAGCTTTTGAAAACATTATAGGAAAAGGAGAAAATGCTGGTAACCAGCATTTTCTCCTTTTTCCCACAATGTTTTCTACCCTCTTTTGGCCAAAAAGCATAATTCCAGCCACATCTAAATTGTCATCTGCAAATGCTCTCAATTTTGAGGCGTCTAAAATTTTTTGTTGTCTGGTAAAGAGTTAAAAGAGAAAAAAGGCCTATTCAAGGTGTTGTAATATTATGTTTTCAGCTGACATTTTGCTTCACTTGAACAAGAAGACAGAAAAAATCAAGAAAGAGAAGTATTATTTATAAAACAATTTTTAATGAAAAAATAAAGCATTTGTATATGAACACCATTGTATCCCTCACTGCAAAACCTAACATATTTTTCACTTGCAAATAAATTGGCACACAAAAATGACAATATATGGCAAATTAAGAATATTAAAGTCAACTCTTTAACAAATGTAAAATTTTAGACTAGTCCAAATAGAAAGCATTTGAATGTGACAATATAACCCAAAAATTGAAATTTGTTTTGGGAAAGGGCAGAAAACATTGTAGGAAAAGGAGAAAATGATGGTTTTTCTCCTTTTCCCAAAATGTTTTCTAGTCTTCTTCCTAGGGGTTGTTAAATGTTTTCAAAATGTTTTCACATTGTTTTAAAAGTTTTCTTAAAAGTCATATATACCGGTACTCTGGATTTTGTGGTAAAGAAATGATTACAAAAACCCTTTCCCACATTCCTATTCCTCATATTTTTTTAAGTGCAACAATTTACTCTTTCAAAAATGACAATATATGGCAAATTAAACACAAGTTAAAAACAAAAACCCAGTGCAAAATTCCTATTCCTCTGATTTTTCCAGTGCAACATTTAACATAAACTGCACCAAACAGATAAATTTGATTCTTTTTGAAGACTGAAAACACAATCCACTGAAAATTAGAAAGACTTTTAACTTGACTCATTCACTACTAGAAAAATAACCTTTACCTTTAAATGGTTATTAATACAGTTCTGCTGCAAGATGAAGAGATAGTTCAGTTATAATCTAGAATAAAAGAGTGGACAGTGTATATCAGAGATCAGACTGCACATTCTGTGCAGTCTGATCTTGATCTACACTGTCCACAAAAGCTTGTGTTGTCAGCAGAAAGGAAAGAGTAAAGCTTTTACCACAAATTCCAAGTTTTAACCAGCCTGAGAAATAAAGCTTTTGAAAACATTGTGGGAAAAGAAGACAACGCTGGTAACCATTGTTTTCCCAAAATGTTTTTTTACCTTGCTAAAAACATAGCCCATTATTTTTGTCACCTTTTAATTGTTGTCTGCAAATGCTTTCAATTTGGACAAATCTAAAATTATGTTGTTTGGTAAAGAATGAAGGCTTCACTGCAAGCTGACACTTCAGATTCTAGATTAGAAAGCTTATTCTGTTCAGTCTGATCTTACTTTACACTATCCAAAGAAGTTTAAACCATGGTCACATCTTACATAGTTGACCTTAGTGGGGAATGACCATAGTTTGCCATAGTTTAATGTATTAAACCTAGTTGAGTGTAGTTACACGTAGATAACCATAGTTTTACAAAGCAATGAACATAGTTTTAACTTATGATTTGCCCATAACTATTCATAGTTAGACATAGTGAACCCCCAGTTAACCCTTGCCACTTTGCATACAGGTAAAAGTAGTTGTCCAAACTTAGACGTAGTTCAACCTACATAGACTTTCTGTATTTCCCCTTTTTGAACCTACTTCGAACATATTTCAACCTCGTTGACTGAGTAACTCTACAGCAGACTAAGTTTGAAATGAACTACAGACAACTACATGCATGACTGTAAATGTGACCATGGCTTTAATCTTTTGCCAAAAGTTTAAGTTATCATTTAAAACTCTGTTAGATTCTTCTTATTTTTTGTCACTGCTTCAAAGAATTTTTACAAGTAATATACATATAAGCATATAAATTTTGCAAATCTTTAATCACAGCTACATTGTTCACAACATAAAGCTTCTACATAAGACTATCAAGCCCTCTTTATACTTCAAAATGTGAAGTGAACACTTGATATTTCCTACCCTGTCATGTTTCAGACATGTTGTTGAAAACTCTAAACCAAATGGCAAAATTGCAGACCTACCCATATCTGAAGCATTTGCAGACAACTAATCAGATGTGACTTTGAAAGGGCAAAAAACATTCTGGAATACTGAAAATGCTGGTCACATTCCCTCCTAAACCCTTTACCTGCATTTTCTCTTTTTCCCACATTGTTTTCTACCCTTTCAGAGAAAAGTTTCTTCATTTGAGCCATATATAATTTGTCATCTGCAAACATACAAGTTCAATTTTGACCAGTTTTAAATTTTGACATGAGCTAAAGAGTAATCTCTTTACCATACAATCCCTACTTTTAACGACCCTGAGAAAGAAGCCTTTTGAAAACATTGTGGGAAAAGGAGAAAATGCTGGTAACCAGCATTTTCTCCTTTTACCACAATGTTTTCTACCCTTCCCAATCCAAACTTCAATTTGTCAGTCACATTTATTTTGTCGTCTGCTAATGCTTTCAATTTGGACCAGTCTATAATTTTGTTGTTTGGCAAAGAGTTAAACAAATTGGCAGTGTACTACCTTGAAGCATCCTAATAAAGAAGCCAACATTATTAGTTGTACAGTCAGGTGGCACGGGACTTGGAAACTTGTTCACGGCTGTGGTGAATCATGTCGCCCCGAGCTTCGGCTCGGGGCGACATGATTCACCACAGCCGTGAACAAGTTTCCAAGTCCCCTGCCACCTGACTGTACAATGATTTTATTATACTGCAAAGTTTACCATTCCAACATTTGTTAAGCGAATTTTACCTGTTTTTTGGTTTAAAAAATTGAGCACGCTGACGAAGTAGAATTTCCTTTCTGAGTGCCCCAATTCAATGAAAACTGACGTCACTGGGAACTGACGTCACTGAAACCTTGGTAATACATGCTAAAACATGCAGCTTGGCGCATAATCTTGATGTTAATCTTGATCGATGCCGCCGTTTTGGATGTTGTGTTGATAGTGTAGTCATGTATACGGGGAAACTGCTTTTACGTTGGTTTTGCCAGTGGACATGATATATATGTTCGGGGCATAGTATCCAATCAGATCACGAGAAATTTCTTTGCAGTATAATAATAAATTTTGTTTGACCATTTACCAAACCATAAAATCTTGGACTTGTCCATATTCAAAGTCTTTGCAGTGGACATACTAAATATGTCATTGATAGGGTAGAAAGCATTGTGGGAATGCTTGTAACCAGCATTTTGTCCTATTCCCACTATGTTTTCGAAAGCCTTCTTCTCATGGTTGTTAAACTTAGGATTGTGGGGTAACTCTATATGCAGTTGACTGCTTTTCTAAGAATTGTAGGTAAAACAGTTATAAAAACAATGCAACAATCAAAGGGTATATAGAATGAGATCATTAATAACAATATATGTAATAAATAATTTTCTGTCCATTTCTATAAAAATATAACTTTTCGCTACCCTGAATAAATAGTTTTTGAAAAACATTAGGGATAAAGGAGGTCTTGCGCATTACAACCACAAATTCATGTACCCACGATGTTATTCAAAGTGTTGAAAAATAACAGTGACATAACACAGGATTCAGAATCATTATCAACTCCGAATCAAGATTCTATTTCACCCTTAGGCTGCTGAGTACAACATAGTGCACTTTTGCGGGCAGTATAATTCAAGATCAGACTGCATTGTACTGCAGTCTGACCTTGATCTACAACTTCTGATACAGTGAGATTTTCCATTGATAAGAAATAGGGCGAAATTCCAATTATCTGTTGGTAATTTTTATTTCTTTTTTAACAGTTTTAGGCTTAATTATGAAAATGGAGTTGTTCTATAAAGTGGAAAAAGGAAATGTTTCACCTGTTCCAATTTTTTTCTACATTAAGCACTTGCTTATTATGCAGTTACGGACAGTATGCCATAGAATGATACATGCTGGACAGTATGCCATAGAATGATACATGTTTTATCTTTTTCTTACAATATTTGTCCTTTGTGTCACATGACCTTGTAATTTTGTCTATCTAAAAAACACAGTGAGCCATGCTCGGGCAAAAAGGAAAAGGCAAAAAGGGAAGTAATACATCTTTGTGACGCATGATACTGAGCAAGTCATCATAGAATCATGGACCAATAAAATCTATTTTGTCTAACAACCAGCTGAAAATGCAAATGCTATCAATATTGATGAGTCTTACCCATAATTTTCCATGGCAAGATAAGAGAAATTTAACCAGTGTGCGGAAACTTTGTTCTGTATTGCAGAAAAAAAATCTTTAACCCTTTACCAGACAGCAATATTTTACCCTTGTCCAAATTTGGAGCATTTGCAGATGACAATTTCAATGTTGCTCAAATAGCAAAGATTTTTTTTTTTGATAGGGTAGAAAACATTGTGGGAAAAGGAGAAATTGCTGGTTACCAGCATTTTCTCCTTTTCTCGCAATGTTTTCCCAAGGTCATTAAAAGTTCGCATTGTTTGGTAAAGGGTGCCACGTTTTAACCCTTTACCACAAAATGACAAGTTTTAACGACTCTGAGAAAGTAAACTATGAAAACCAGCATTTTCTTCTTTTCCAAAAATGTTTTCTAACCTTTCAGAGAGAAATCCTATCATTTCAAAGACATGTCGATTTTGCCTTTTGAAAATACTTTAGATTTGGGAAAGTCTAAAATTTTGCAATGTATTAAAGGGTTAATGACCAATTGGAAGAAAGCTTTTGAACAAAATTTAATGTCATCTGCAAAACCTTTCAGTTTGGCCAAGGATATCAATTAAAATATATGGCTGTGTAGTCCAAAGATCAGACTGCACATTTTGTGCAGTCTGATCTTGATCTACTCTATTTGTGAAAGGAAATAAAGAAAGCATTTGGCACCTAAACTCTACACCAAACTTTACATGATTAAGCATACTTTTGATTTTTCCTTGTTCTTTTGCACTAAAAGTTGCTTTATATCATTCAGCTCTTTCAAAGTTTCGTCTGAAACCTGAAATTGAGAAAAATCACAAAAAAATATGAATAGAATACTGGTATTTATTTCATGCTTTTCGGTAGTTTATCGAGAAAAAACATTGAAATATAATTCAATATTTCATGGTTATGACCAATGAAAAAAAAACAGATTTTATATTCTGACTCTTCAGTTGAAGGCATAAAACAGTAGTTGCTGTGCACTGGTTATCTAGGTAAACAGCACATGCCATTCAACCAAATGGAAATATGACGTAATTAGCCCTACATTTCTTGCGCTTTACGTAATGTTGTTATGCAGAGGGGGTATGCCATGGGAAATTACTGAAAACAACTATACTAGATTTTGACGTAAGTCCCCTCAAAAAGGGGTTAAAAGCCTGAAATAAATAGAATATTTGGGGTTTTTTTAGTGAAATATCGAAATTAATTTCATCTCGTGAACATAATTGGTAATATTTTCATGAGTGGCTGTGCCACTCATGAAAATATTACTGATGATGTTCAGCAGCCATTCATGAAAATATTACCGATGATGTTAACAAAATGAAATAAATTTCGATCTTTCACCAAATAAACCACAATTAAGCGCCACTCATTAAAACATTTATGATGATGTTCACTCAATGAAATAAATTTCGATCATTAACCGAAAAAAACAAATATCCTCTATGTCTATTTTTGGATGAATGTTCGGATGGTTAACCCTTAACCAAATAAACCTCTGTTCTTTACTGCATAATCCCGACATTTAACAACCCTGAAAGAGAAAGCTTAGGGTTTCCTACCTTATCAAAGACAGAAATCATCATTTCTACTACATCAAATTTGTCCTAAACAAATACTTTCAACTAGGTCTAGTTAAAAATTCTGTTGTTCGGTAAAAAGTTACACAACCCAAAGAAAGAAGACTTTTGAAAACATTTTGGGAACAGGAGAATACACTGGTAGCCTACAATGTATTCTCTTCCTTCAAATATAAACTCAATCAGTTGAGCCACATTTTTTGTGAGCTAGTGTATGCTTTCATAATGAAAGAGTCTAAAATTATCTTCCGGTAAAGGTTTAACCCTTTACCACACAATCCTGCATTATGACAACCTTTAGGAAGAAGACTTCTGAAAACACTGGGGGAAAAAGAGATATTGCGGGTAACCAGAATTTTCACCTTTTCCCACAGTGTTTCTACCTATACAAACAAAGAAAAACCATAATTTGAGCTGTTTTCTGCAAAATGCTTTTGAGTTGGGCAAGACCAGAATTTTACTGTTTGAAAAAGAGTCAAAGACTATTGTACAATCACTCTGTTAATCCTTAACCTGTCAATAAACTGAAATGAAACTTTCAAGCTGATAATAAAATCCCACATGTTGCTATTTCAAAGATACATTTCAAGGAAAAATATCTCCGTATCAGACAGTGTAGATCCAAGATCAGACTGCACGTTCTGTGCAGCCTGATCTTGATCTACACAGTCCACAAAAGGTCAGTGAGTCACGCTTAGCAGCCTAGGGGTTAAGTATCATTTACTATACAGGATCTCTTTCCCTGTTACTTCATGTCCATGTTCATGTTCATGTTTTTTCATGTCCCTAAGGGGAAACACTTTTAAAAACATTGTTGGAAAAGGAGAAAATGCCAGCAACTAGCATTTTCTCTGCTTCTAATATTAATTTTTGATGCAACTCTTTCAAAGACAAATTCCACTATTTTAAGCCACATTTAATTTGTTGTCTGCAGATGCTTACAATTTAGAAGAGTCTAAAATTTTGTCCTTTGGTAGGGAGTGATCCTTGTACGAAAAATCTGATGTTTTAACGACCATGAAGAAAAAGCATGTTGAAATCGTTATAGGAAAATGAGAGAATGCTGGTAGCTGTCATATTCTCCTGTTCCAGCATAATGACACTACCCAATCAAAGACAAATCTCATCTTTTGAACAAAATTTATCTGTAACGCTGGTGATACAGACTAGTTTATAATGTTACTGTCTAAGTGGCTAATCAATGGACTGGGTTATCTTCAAAACTGAATGCTAAAAATGTGAATATGGTTAACCTTTTACTAAACAATCCGTAATTTAAAAACCCTGAGCACAAAGGGTTAAGCTGGCAAATAACCAGCACGTTCTACTTTTCCCACAGTTTTCTATTTTTACAGAGGCAAATCCCAACACTTGAGCCACATATGATTTGTTGTCAGCAAATGCTTTAAATATAGACAAGTCTAAAATTGTGTCATTTTGTACAGGGTTAACTTTTTTTCTAAAATGGCCAGAAAGTAAATTAGCCATGTTCTGAGGAATGAGGGCTTAATGCATAAGGGCAGTCTATGCAGTCCACGCAGGTTGACCTGGGTCAAAACTTTTTGCTATTGGTCAATTTTCTGCATGTCAAAGTTCCAGTATACCTTGTGATTCAGTCGGTTGTTATACAAAATAGATTTTTATGGATCCATAATTATGTGATGACTTGCATTGTACAACAAATCACAGAGATGCATTAACCCTTTACCACACAGCACAATTTTAGGCTCTTTCATATTGTAGAAATTTACAGATGACAATACAAACGATTTCCAAATGATAGTAAATCTTCTTGAACATGTAGAAAACATTGTGGGAAAAAGAGAAAATGCTGGTTACCAGCATTTTCTCTTTTTCCTACAAGGCTTTCAAAAGGCTTCTTCCTCAGGGTTGTTAAAACTCAGCATTGTGTAGCAAAGGGTTAAACCCCCTTTTTCCCAGACCATAGCTCAAATTGAACATGTACATGTACCTGATTTGGAGTATTTTTACTCTCCTCCAACTGCTTGATCACCGCTTTTTGTTGGTCATTCTCAGAATTTCTTTTTTGAAGTTCATCTTTCAACAGGTTATACTCCTTTTCCCGTTTTTCCATGTCTTTCTCTTTCAACTCTAATTCTTTCATTCTACGGTCAAATTCTGATTTTCGATTCTCCACTTCTTTCTCCATGTTTCTCTCATTTTTACGCATTTTCTCCATTTCTGTTTCGAACATCTGAAGATATATCACTAAAACCTTCACCCAACAATCCAGTATTTTAATGACCCAGACAAAACGGCTTTTGAAGACATTATTGGAAAAACAAAATGCTTGTACCTGGATTTTCTCCTTTTCCTACAATAATTTCCACCCACTATAAGCTAAATCTTTTGAACTGTTTTCAGAAAATGCTTACAATATGGTCTAGTCTAATTTTCTTAATCTGATAAAGAGTTAACCCTTTATCAAATAATTCCAAATTTAATGACCAGAGGATAAGAGGCTTTTGAAAACAGTGTGGGAAAAGGAGAACATTCCCTAAATCTTTTCTTCCCTTTCTGACACACATCCAATCATTTGTGCCACATATTGTTTGTCTGAAAATGCTTGTACATGTAATTCGGACAAGTCTAAGATTATGCCATCTGGGTGATTGATTGAATGGTGTTTTACGTCCTTTTCAACATTATTTCAGTCATATTAAGGTGACAGCTCACATATTCATGTATGATCTTCCTTTCATAAGAACTAGGCTAGGGCTCTGAAGTGTCTTGCCAAAGGACACTCCCACAAAAAAATCCAAATGCTTCCAGTGAAACTCAAACCTTGGACCTCCAGGTTACACCTTGGAAAAAGTTAATCAGCATCATAAACAGTTAATCCATTTCAACAAAAATTTAACTCTTTAGGCCCTTAGAGGGGAAAGCTTCGGAATAAATAGCAGAAAAAAAGAGGTATTTGCCTTTGAACTCTCTCATTTTTTCAATGGCTTCAAATACAGTTCTGCTACCTCGAGAGACGATTCATTCATAACCTAGAATAAAGCAGTGGACAGTGTACTTTTCGCCACAATGTTCTCTGCCCTTCCTAACACAAACCCCACTATTTCCAACTGACTTTGATGTTTTTGTCTGCAGATGCTAACTCTTTACCACACAATCCCGACTTTAATCAACTCTTAGGAAGAAGGCTTTTGAAAACACTGAGGGAAAAGGAGAAAATGCTGGTCACCAGCATTTTCTCCTTTTCCCACAATGTCTTCTATCCTATCAAAGAAAAATTGCACCATTTCAGCTACACTGAACTTGTCGTCTGCAAATGCTTTCAATTTGGACAAGTCTAGGTATTTGTTGTTTGGTAAAAAGTTAACATAGACGAGTTTAAAATTTTGTCTTCAGAGTTAGCGGTAACATGAGCACTTCCCGTCCCTTTACCACACAATCCAGTTTTAACAACTTTGAGGGAGAAGGCTTTGAAAAACATGGTGGGAAACGGTGAAAATGCTGGTAAACAGTATTTACTCCTTTTCCCACAATATTTACTACAATTTATGAAACCATTCCATCAGTTCAGCCAAGTTCAAGTTGTTGTCTGCAAATGCTTTCAATTTGGACAAGTCCTAAATTTTGTTGTCTGGTAAAGAGTTAAACGGAATCAACGATATGGTAAAATATTGATACCCTCCGTGTCCACTCTTGTATTTTCTTTGCCTTTAACGGTCCTTCAATACTTCCATCTCTGCGTAGAAATACTCCTTGCTTGCTTTCATACAAACGGTCTTTACCCACAAACTTGGAGCCAAACACAGAAAGCTCAATGACATATCTGGAATCTTAAGTGTTTGACAGAAATAGTTTGAAGAAGATTAGTAAGCCAAATAAGACATTTGATCAAGTTTCATAAATGCTAGTCTTACGAACAATGTCCGTAACAAAGAAACAAATGAACAAATGCATGGCAGAAATAAAGGGACCGGGCAGGATTCAAACCCTAGAACGCCCGGACGAAAGGCCAATACCATAACCACTGAGTTAAAGAGACATCTCCCTAACGCAGCTGTTGGGTATTGTATTTAAATCGGGACGAAGCCATGCATGAAGGAGTGGTCTCCCATAACACACCCCCTCTTAAAGTCATCATTTATTGATGACTCAAAGCCTTATTAGGCAGTAAGTCTATTATTTAGACAACAAATGTCCATTTTTGGACAACAAATGGGATTAATGGCTCAATGGCCAATCCCGGACGAGCCCCCATCTTACGAACAATGTCCGTAACAAAGAAACAAATGAACAAATGCATGGCAGAAATAAAGGGACCGGGCAGGATTCGAACCCTAGAACGCCCTGACGAAAGGCCAATACCATAACCACTGAGCTAAAGAGACATCTCCCTAACGCAGCTGTTAGGTATTGTATTTAAATCGGGACGAAGCCATGCATGAAGGAGTGGTCTACAATAACACTAGTAAGAAATTTGGTATCAAGAGTGCACACAAGGTACGTGTTTTGTAAGATTTGACGTAATGACTCATTTTGGGGCCTGACGTGACATTTAAGAATCATTCTCTTACAATATATGACAGTTTGGTAAAGATCTCGAGGACAATAAACAGATAAGGTAATTACAGCAGGGTTCATTCTAGAAATCAAATCCATGGGGCCCACTGGCCCCCTCATCAGAAAAAGTAGGGGCCATTAGAGAAATTTATGGGGCCAAGCAAACCTACCTTAACCAGTGGATTTTGATTTTATCCTTGCAACCAAACGGACATTTTTCTTCCATTACTGCCCTAATGGCCTTTTCTCTCTGAATGCCTCACATGTGTGCATGTGAGAAATTGTTCAAGCTTCAATCAGCCAATCTGTCTTTTGTGCTTAGAGCACAAAATACTGTACATTTTGTGTTTAGTTGAAGTGGTTTAATGGCAACAACGAAATAATCTCTAGTATACTGGCTGAATTACAGATAAATTTCTACCTGTCAATGGTTTTGCTTCAAGCAACGTCTTGTCTAAAACTAGAAGAATTTGGTTGTCTGTGTTATCTTTGTAGTATAGTGGTCTATCCCACAGATAGATATAAATGTATAGCTTATGTTTGTATAAGGGCACACTTATACTGCCTTGCTATAGAGCTAGCTTTTGTAGCAACATGGTTGGGTGTTCACCTTGGGACCTGGAGGTCCAGGGCTAAAGCCCTGCCTTGGTAGGTTATTTGTGGGTGCCAATGTAACAGTTCTGACAAATAACCTACCAAGGTAGGGTTTGAACCCTGAACCTCCAGGTCCCAAGGCGAACACCCTACCACGTCGCTACAAAAACTAGCCCTATAGCAAGGCAGTACAAGTGTCCCCTTATACAAACACAAGCTATACATTTATATCTATTTGCGGGATAGACCAGTATACTACATCTTGACATTTTTTCTTTGGTTATTTGGGCCCAAAAATGTAAAAAAAAACATCAACTAAGACGACTGCTATATGGTGAAAGTGGCATGGAGTTTTATTAGGTATGCCTTTATTGATTGAATGATATGGGTGACATACCTACAGAAATATCCAATAAGAGCCCTCCTAACAATTCACTGGTCAAATGTTGGCTACATTCGGCAAACCTCGTGTGATCCAGTGATGTAGGTACCGAATTTGCCCAGTTGTGACAAGTGATGTTGGCTGCACTTGATTTTTCAATTTGTGTGAACTTGAGAATGAATTCTCATTATCAAATTAACATCTTACAAAAAACATGAACTTGCTTGGGCCCTAGGTAAGATTTCTGATGCACCAAAGATGAAAATTACGAGCCCATGGTGCAAGTGCTCTAGAATGAACCCTGTTACAGTGAACAAAAGACAATAAAAATACCTGTGTGTTTCCCATAATGGTTCAGTACTGGAATGAATCTTAAGCTGTAATCTTTTGGAAATACATCAGGAGAGATATCCTTGACTGCCTCGTCAATTTGAAGTCGGATAAAATCCTCCTCACCAGAATTCAAATAATAGCCTTTAACCAAACCTGATACATAGAAAAAGAAACACATTCCCTACTTTTATATATGAGCCACACTCTGGCAAAAGAGGGTTTAACCCTTTACCACACAATGACGACTTTTAACACCCCTGATAGAGAAGGCTTTTGAAAACATTGTGGGAAAAGGAGAAAATGCTGGTTACCAGCATTTTCTCCTTTTCCCACAATGTTTTCTACCCTATCAAAGAAAAATCATTTCATATGTGCCACATTGAAACTGTCATCTGCAAATGCTTTCAATTCGGACAGGTCTAAAAATTGTCGTGTGGTAAAGGGTTAATGCATCTCTGTGATGCCTTATATCAGGCAAGTCATTACATATGATAATTATGGATCCATAAAGTCTGTTGTATGAATTATGAGTAGAATGATCCGTGGACATGCAGGAAATTAACTAAATGAAAACAGTTTTGATTCAGGGCATCCCGCATGGACTGCGCAGGCTGATCTGGATCGATACCTTTTGCTAATGCATTAAACCCCCATTTCACAGTGTATTCATATACACTGTGTTGAAAATGGTTAGGAAACAAATAGAGAAAATGTCACTGAAATCTGGGGTTATTTAAAGCCTGCTGTAACTAAGGATTATACATCAGCATTGTTTTTGATGAGATATCGATGTGTTGTTTATGGGGATAAACGAATGTCCTTTTCCACAGTTTATAGGTACTTTAACCCTTTACCACACAATCCCGGCTTTTAAAGACTCTGAGAAAGAAAGCTTTCGAAAACAATGTGGGAAAAGGAGAAAATGCTGGTAACCAGCATTTTCTCCTTTTCCCACAATGTTTTCTACCTTTCCCAAAACAAATTTTAATTTTTTAGTCACATCTATTTTGTCGTCTGCAAATGCTTTGAATTTGGACCAGTCTAAGATTTTGTCGTTTGATAAAGAGTTAATAAATTCAGTTCTGGTCACGAATCAGTCAAAGATGCCCCTGACTCAGGATGACTTAAGTCTGCAGTTACACAATCCATCATCAATAAATTCAAGTCAATCATTGACAAAGATGCGCGTTTCACTGTCAGACAGCTACCACAATTAACAAACTTGGGTTTAGCATTCTGTTCACTTCATACTAATGAAAATTCTCAAGGTTGGGAAAAAAAGTGCTTGTTGGATACCCCATTTACTTATTGATGAGCAGAAACATACAAGGGTACTAAGAAACTGATGAAGAAGTACCCAAAATATCAGAAAAAGGTATTTAATAGTCTCATAAAGAAAGATGAGACATAGGTCCACTTTTTTGAGCCTAAAAGTTAACAGTAGGAAATGGGCTTTGAAACATGCCAAAAGGCCCAGTATTGCTAAACCAACACTGACAGCAAAGAAGGTTTTATATGCATTATTTTTAGAAAGAGTGGACCATTCATAAAAACTGGTGTTCCTAAAGGTAGAGGTGTGTCTGGAAGCTTCTATTAGAATGTGGTTCTGAAAAAATTTGGGTTATAAAATGAGAAAAATATGTCCTAAAACAAGTCTCCAGTATGTCAACTTGATACCTGTATGACAATGCTCCAGCCCACAAGTCCAGTTTTTGAAGTTGGAAAAGGTCACAGAGGATCTTACATTAGTGTTTATGTATTATCATTTTTATCAAACGAGTTGACTAAAATTTTATGACGCGAGCCTTGGTGAACGTTGTATACATTTTATTCAACAAGTTTGATAAACATAAACACGAATGTGAGATTCTATTTATCACATAAAATGAATGAAAGACAAGTATATATCCCCCATCATCACCTTCAACCCATATACTGTTCACGCGTCCATTTTTACAGATTTAGTTCGGTTTGAAATGTATACATGCACAAGAAGATAGCTCTTTGACATATACATCGAAAGTAGAATGAAACAGTTTAAAATAGGGGGCAATTCGAACTATTTTCATAATTTTACTGACTTTAAATGACTTAGGCTGCATTTCGTGTTTTATTGAACATAAAAATCATAGTATTCTAATTATTTTTCCACACGTATACATCTTAGCGGCTTTTTGAACATTCCTCATACTAATCATATCCTTTACATAACAAGCTTGGGGAAAACAGCTTTTGAAAACATTGGGGAAAACAGCTTTTGAAAACATTGTAGATCTGGGACATAATTTAATGCTAAAAATCAGCATTTTTTCCTACTCCCATAATGTTTATTTTCTTTCAAAGACAACACCCATTACATGTATCTGAGCCAAAGTTAATTTGTTGTCTGCAAACGCTTTTGATTTGGATAATTCCCAAATTGTGTTGTCTGGTAAAGAATCATTGTACAGGCTTTTTATAGACCTGATCACAAAACTTTCCCATTTTACATTGAGGACACACATTTGATATCAAAGGAAAATCTTTTAAACAGGACGGAAAATTTTGTGGAAATTAAACGGAGTTACTGCTTGTTGCATGCAATTCTTCCTTTTCTAACAATGTTTTTCAAATTTAAGCTGTCAAAATCAGGGGCATGAAAGTCATATCATTATTTATCTAACTTAACTCTTTGCATAATTAACAAATAATTAAGTGAAAGTAAACCAAGATTTAAGCTCACCCGAATTTTCAACACCAAGAAGTAAAGTTCCATTCTCATTACTGTTTATGAAACCACAAACATACTTCCCAATATTGTCACGAAAACCATTGTTGATGAATCCAGGGCCAGCTTTGAATTCCACACTCCGGCTCTCTGACACATCTAATTTCTCGTCTAAGCTGAAATCAAAACAACGATAAAATCAAAGTAATTTGCTTCACTTTACCACACAACAAAAAACGTTGACTGTCCAAATTGAAAGCGTTTGCAGATGACAATTTAAATTTGGCTCAAATGATGGAATTCGTTTTTGATGAGGTTGAAAATATTGTGGGAAAAGGAGAAAATGCTGGTAATCAGCATTTTCTTCTTTTCTTTCAATGTTTTCAAAAGACTTTATTTCCAAGGTTGTTAAAACTCGGGATTACGTGGTAAAGGGTTAAAAGTAGCAAGAGGAATTTTGGCCTAATTTATGAGTCTATAGCGATCATTAACAAATCTATTTTTAGCAATTAACTAGCATGAGATTCAATCCTAGACCAACCAATCACGAGTCTTAACTCTTTACCAAACGACAAAATCTTTGACTTGTCCAAATTGAAAGCATTTGCAGACGACAAAATAAACGCGACTCAAAAATTGAAACTTGACTTTAGAAGAGTAGAAAACATTGTGGGAAAAGGAGAAAATGCTGGTTACCAGCATTTTCTCCATTTCTCACAATGTTTTCAGAAGGCTTCTTCCTCTGGGTCGTAAAAACCAGGGATTGTTTGGTAAAGGGTTAACAAACCATGGGATAACAAGGCTTTTGATAACCAGCATTTTCTCTTTCTCCCACAATGTTTTCTACTCTTTCACTGCCAAATTATATCATCTCTGCCACTTTTTATGTCTTGTCTATAAATGTTTTTGATTTCAATGGGTCTAAAATTTCATATTTCGGTATAGCGTAAAGAGAACAAATACGACAGCCCTGCTCTGTGAAAAGGGGGCTTAATGCATTTTCGAAAAGTATTGACCCATGTCAGCCTGCGCAGTCTGCGCAGGCTGACATGGGCCAAAACTTTTCACTGTCTTTACTCTTTGAGCATTCTACCTCATGATTCAGTCGATTTTTTGAAAAAATGGATTTTATGGATCTATAATTACGTGATAACTTGCTTGGTGTGATGCATCACGGAGATGCATTTAGCCCCCTTTTGTCAAAGCATGGCTCACAAATATTTATCACATTCGTAGTTGTCATTCATTTGTTTGTTCGGTGTTTCACATTTTTTTTGCAGAGTATTTCACTGTCAAAAAAACAAACTTGTACACCTAGCTGTATCCATACATGTATATTCCTGGTGCTCCTACCTGCTTTCTTTCACAGACAAGGTTTAACCTCTAGCCCATATCTGGTAGTAACAAAAGTATTTATCTTGTTGGGATGACCTTTGTTATGAAGGTATGATTGATTGTATGGTGTTTAACGTCGTTTTCAACATTATTCCTCTTATATCGCAGTGGCCAGTGCACCTACCCATGCTTTCCTAGATTTTCTTTGTACCAGTATTCTGCACAATATTCTTCCCAAGCCACTTGCTGCTTTCCCAAAGAACCATCGTCAAAATAATGGTCAGCAGTGAGAGAAGAATGAGTCCTGTCGCAATGACCATCATCAATCATCAGAAAGAAATTGGCCAAGCCGGAAATCGAACCAGCGACCCCTTATTCTCAAGTCCTGTACACTACTGACTGAGCTACCAGGGCTCAGCTGGAATAACCTTTGTCATTCCTCTGATAGAGATTTGGTCAAACATGGGTTTAAAGTTTCGTCCCTTGTATTACAGGCCGTTACCATTGAGCTATTTGGGCCTGGCTGATTTTCAAAGGATTTGCAGATGACAAATTAGGTCTGAAACCAGCATTACCTCCTTTGTCCAAAATGTTTTCTAACTTTTCAGAATCAAATACAATCATTGCAGCCATGCTTAACCCTTTACCTCACGGCAAAATTTAAGACCTATCCAAATTGAAAGCATTTGCAGACGACAATTTCATAGTGGCTCAAATGATGCAACTTTTCTTTGACAGGGTAGAAAACTTTGTGGGAAAAGGAGAAAATGCTGGTTACCAGCATTTTCTCCTTTTCCTACAATGTTTTCAATAGGCCTCTTCTTCAGGGTCGTTAAAAGGGGTCATTGTGTGGTAAAGGGTTAAAGATACATCAATACTGGTTTTCAGTTAGTTTTCAGGCAGTTTTTAACCCATTTCATCCTTGAAACTATAATCATTCATAGAAAACGCATTCATAGAAAACGCCTATTTTCTACTCTTTTAACCCTTAAAGTGCCTTTCACAACTACAGTTACCGCTGCAGCCAGTGTAGATCAAGATCAGACTGCAAAAAAAGTAGTCTGATCTTTGATCTACACTGTCCACCTTGCTGAACACTATAGATGAAAGCAACTTGACATTGCACTTTATTGGGTCTTATATCTAGCCCGAAAATATCTGTGAGGGGGTGCTCTAAGGATTAGCGACAAATCTCATGGTTTTAGCCGCATTTTAGCTTTAGTCTCCAAATGCTATCAAAATTTTGCTGTGTGGTAAAGAGATAAAATACTAAGGTTTAATATTGCACCTGAAAACATAAAGAATTAACCCTTTACAACACAATCCCGACTTTTAACGACCCGGAGAAAGAAGCCTTTTAAAAACATTGTTGGAAAAGGAGAAAATGCTGGTCACCAGCATTTTCTCCTTTTCCCACAATGTTTCCTACCCTTTCCAAATCAAATTTACAATTTTCAGTCACATATATTTTGTCGTCTGCAAATGCTTTCAAATTGGACTTGTATATTTATAAAATTTTGTCATTTGGTACAGCATTAACTCTGTACCAGATGACATCCAAATTGAAAGGGAAGGAAACAATGTGCTTTTCCGGAACCAGCATTTTCTCTTTTTTCCCCGCAATGTTTTCTATGACCTTCTTTTCCTGGGTTTTTATAACGGAATTGTTTTGTACAGTAGATACTCCATCATATGAATACCTAAAAGGCAGAAATTTCACCACGAAGCAAGCAATTTTTCCTTTTGCCACAATGTTGTCAATTAATCTCATATTCATGTCAATTATTCATACTTAACAATGATATTTTCAAAGTTTTCTGCTGGAAATTCGCTACCACAATTTTTATCAAAAGAAGTCAGTTGCAAGACTAAACTCTTTACCAAACAACACAATTTTAGCCTTGCCCAAATTGAAAGCATTTGCAGACGACAAATTAAATGTTACTTAAAACATGACATTTGTAATTCAAAGAGTAGAAAACATTGTGGAAAAGGAGAAAATGCTGGTTACCAGCATTTTCTCTGCTTCCGACGATGTTTTCAAAAGACTTCCACAGCAGGATCGTTAAGAGTCAGGATTGTGTGGTAAAGGGTTAACAAACTTCCTATAGGTTGTAGTTACTTAGCATTTTACCAAACAAGAAAATTTTGGACTATACCTAATTGAAAGCATTTGTAGACGACACATAAAACTATCCCTAAATGAGACTTGGCTGTGAAAGGGTAGAAAACGTTGTGCTGAAATGGAGAAAATCCTGGTTTCCAGCATTTTCCCCTTTCCTAACACCGTTTTCAAAAGCCTTCTTTTAAGGTCATCAAAACTGGGGATT
Organism: Hippopus hippopus; assembly: GCA_946811185.2. NCBI lineage: Eukaryota > Metazoa > Mollusca > Bivalvia > Cardiida > Cardiidae > Hippopus > Hippopus hippopus. The sequence goes on along the minus strand of OX328113.1, from coordinate 24,329,976 downwards.
GTGTGGTAAAAAGCTGAAATAAATAACAACTCTCTTATATCTGAAATTTTGCCATGCTTACCTGAAGTATTGGCGTGGCTGGTAAGCTCTGTCCATGGTTGGTCTGTGATCATAATTATGCTGAAATTTCCATCTGTTGCGTCTTCCCATTTAAAGTTAAAGCTAAAACGAAGTTTTACCTTAAATGCACCTTTCATAACTTTATTTGCTTTTTGCAGCCAGTGCAGATCAAGATCAGACTTCACAAAACATGCAGTCTGATCTTTAATCCCCACTGTCTCAGCTGAAACATTTTACAGGATGGTTGTAACAAATTAACACTGTATGTGTATTCATTTCTATAAAAGTTGCGTCAAGTCCTTCTGTATCTATCTATATAGAATAAATGTATTTCATTCTAGAAAAAAACTAACACAACAAAACAAACTTGATAAACAACTGCAACCTCCCGCCCCTCTTGAAAGCATATTCTATGGTGTAAGGAAGAATACTCATACCATCATAGTTTTATTTATCTTATCTCTAAATGCTCCCCCTTCCACCCACCATTAGCAAGACAAATGATATGCAATGTCCCAAATACCTTATGTTTTAGAAATATACCATTCCTGCATGAATTTAATCAAAATAATCGATATTGAGACCCACTCTTATCCTTAAAATATTGGTGATAATCTGCTTTGATCTAATTCAATCATTAATACATCAGGAATCATACATAATGAGACAAATAATAAATCATCAAGTAAATAAAACTTGACTGAAAGGCTGAAAAAAGCCTCTTATTTTTGGTCTAGGGGAGAAAACTCATACTGTTTTAGCTCTTATTACTGTTAAGCTCCCCACATACTCTTTCTACCCATTCACCCACCCACCACCCCTCATTTCCGTAGAGCAAGACAAATGATGTGCAGAATTAGATCATAGTTCTCTAATTTTTGGCAAAGTGTATTCCCAGACCCACTTCGAAAAATAAGCCTGAATTCCCCGCCCCCAACGGCCCCCCCTATCTAAATCTTTTATTCGTTATTTGATTCCGTCGAAATTAGTATCAAATTAAAGCTTAGATATCAACCTCTTATGTGATACAAAAATACATTATGATCAGTGAAATACGTTTTGAAATATTGTCTATCAAAAAAAGGAAAGATTTTCGTATTTTCTTCGAGATATTTCATGAATTACACAAAACCGGCCCCTATGCTAAATCCTTTATTTTGTGGAAAACATCGCGGATACTATTTCTAAATGAAAGTGTGTGGTTTAAGCTGTCCAAAAGTATACAAATAAATAAATTTCAATAGAAAATAATAGAATAATAGGTCTTTGAAATGATCGACCCATGATGAAATTTAATGACTTTCCTCACAAATCCAGCCCCTATGCTAAATCCTTTATTCCATCAAAAAACAATGCAAAAAATATTTCTAAATGAAAGTTTACGATTTTAGCTTTCGTTCAAAAGCTTATATTATGCAGTCTGTAACCTTCTTAAAAAATGGATATTAGATACATAATTAAATCTAAAACATAGGGGACAGATATGTTAATTTTCTCATAATTCCATGTATACCTTTCCAAGAACTGATAAAATCTTAACCTTTATAGCACAAAAAAATCCTGCATCAATTTCTAATTTCTATATACCATTAAAAAGCTTATTAAACTATCTTTGAATCTATTTCAAGAATTTTTGGAATTGATGAATCATTGAATTTTTAGTATCGGGACCGGATATGTGAGTCGATTCAATTTTCAAAAAAATTTTTTCTCTGAAAATGTATAAAATTAAAACGCATATAACTCAACAATTCCTGTGTCAAATTTAATTTTCAAAGTACCGTTTCAAAGCTTAAACCAAGTAGTTTATCACCATATCATTTTTTTTATAAATCAAAGAAAAAATAAAGTTTGAAATATTGGGGGCCGGATTTCTATCTTTTAAAAATTTTGAAACATTTTTGTAAAAAAAAAAACCGACAAATTTCAAACGCTTTCTTTTACTGTATCTCAAATTTACATAAATGAAATCTTAAGTTTCTATATACCATTAGAAAAGTTATAACACAAGCTTTAATTTAGCACTAATTTCATCATATTCGGTACCCAAAATAAGACTTAGGTGGGGGGGGGGGGGCATTGGGGCCGGGAATTCTGGCTTATTTTTCGAGTGGAGCCGGGGAATACACATACCCTAATTTTCAACTTCGAAATGCTGTACTGTATTATATCTATGCTACAGTATATCAATCTAAATTATAAATTAGCAAGACTCCACCCAACCTTGATTTTAATTTGTGCCAATTCTGTGTTATTTTTTCTTTCGATGTTTTCTACTTTCGAGTTTCAACTTTGTTTACATGAGCAACGCGTGAAGAACGCTCAGGGGAAGCTACTCTTGCTTTAACCAATTTATCCATTGGTTAAACATCGGAACCATTCGCGCTCTCGGGGATTACAAAAACTTCGCCCAGAATTGGGTTCGCGAGTACGAAAATTCGAAAGATACATCGAAGGAATATTTTTTTAACTTACGTAATGGTAACCAATGTGGAAAAAGAACATTTGCAGCTAAGAAAGCATCAGAAATCATATTTATTGGCCTACTGCATTTTTTTTTTTTGTCCCAACACTTTACCTCATGACAAAATTTTGGACAGGTCCAAATTGAAACCATTTTCAGACTTTAATTCAAAGATCGCTCCATAAGGTTGTTATTTAAACATGAGATAGTTTAGTACAGGGTTAAAGACATTGGATTCTTTTCGACACGAACAAATCTTTATACAAAAAAAAAAATGCTGAGGAAGGCTTTTGAAAACATTCTTGGAAAAGGGAAAAATGCTGTTGAACAGCAGTACATGTATTTACTTTTCCCACAATGCTTTATAACCTTTCAGAGACCATTTCCCAACTATTTGAACCAAATTCAAATCATTGTCTGCAAATGTTTAAGATCTGGACATGTCTAAAATTTGGTCATCTGATTAAGAGTAATAGTTAACTGTTTATCTAACGACAGAGTTTCAGACTGGTCCAAACTGAAAGCATTTGCTGGCAAAAAACGCACAAATTAAGAAATCTTTCTTTTAAAAGGTAGAAAACATTGTGGAAGAAGGAGAAAATGCTGGTTACCAGCATTTTCACACATTTTCAAAAGCCCTTTTTCCTTGGGGATCGTGAAAATTCAGGATTGTGTGGTAAAGGGTAAAAGACATTAGATTCACTTTGACACTAACAGGCGAGCCGGGTAGAGTACAGAACTGGAATCCAGGGGGTTGCTGGTTAAAGCCTCTGGCTTCAGTTTTATTCCAAGGATAGATGATACTGATTGCCACAGGATTACTAGTAATTCCTCTATTTTGCTGACAAACATTTTTATGATTGTCATATGGGTTAGAAGCTACATGTAGTGGGAAGAATATAATTATGGGCACTGGTAAAAGAAATTCCAGGTAAGCATGGATAAATGCAGTGGCCTTCATGCTATATATAAAGAATGTTGAAAACAGTGTTAAACACCAATGAACAAACAAATTAAAACAGCCCTGTCCCAAACAATTTGTTCTGAGAACCCTGAGAAAGAAGGCTTTTAAAAATATGTCAAACAAGAGCAGCAAATTGTCGCAAGATACGCCCGTCCTACCGCCAGTTGTTGAGGGGGATAATAATCGTAAAGAGCAGGTAAAGGAAAATAGTAGTGCAGCAGAAATCATGTAAGTGATTGAAATAGGCATAAATGTCTCCTCTAATGTTAAGGAAACATGCATATAAAGTTTCAGGTCATTCCAACATAAAAAGACAAAGTTATATTGTAGAGAAGCATGAAAAGCTGTAAAAAAAAAAATAATGATTAGGGAATAATTCCAAAAGGGCATTAGGTAAGGTTACGGCTCCAGTGCATTGCACTTTTCGTAACTGCAACAAACATGTTTACCAAGTCTCAAGTCAATTTGACTTGAGGTGACAAAGTTCCATTCCGGACAAGCAAGAAATAAAAATGAAGATCAAAGTGGAATAACTCAAAATCCGCGCCAGATAGAGTTATTGTTCTTGCTCACTGTACTCCGTAATATTGCAACAAACATGCATACCAAGTTTGAAGTCGTTCTGACTTGAGATGACAAAGTTATATTCCGGACAAGCACTAAATGCTGTAAAAATGACAATCAAAGGGAAATAACTCAAAGACAGCACAAGGTAGAGTTACAATTCTTGCGCACTGCACTTCCAAATATTGCAACAAATAAGCATACCATATTTCAAGTCATTCCTACTTAAGATGACAAAGTTATGCTCTGGACAAGCAAGAAATGCTTTAAAAATGAAGATCAAAGGGGGAATAACTCAAAATTTGTGCTAGGAAGAGTTATGGTTCTTGTGCACTGCACTCCGTAATTTTTCAACAATCATGCATACCAAATTTGAAGATGTTCGGACAAGAGATGACAAAGTTATATTCCGGACAAGCAGAAAATGCTGTAAAAATGACGATCGAAGGGAAATAACTCAAAGACAGGATGAGGTAGAGTTATGGTTCTTTCGCACTGCACTCCGTATTATTGCAACAAACACAAATGCCAAGTTTCAAGTCAATTGGACTGGAGATGACAAAGTTATGCTCTGGACAAAGAACTGGACTGGACGCCCGCCCTGATGCCTGCCCGTACGCCATTGGTGATCCCATAATACGTCCAGGTAACCAGTATTGTTTCTGTTTCCCACAATGTTTTCTACCCTTTAGAATACAAATCCCATCATTTGAGTCAAATTTCATCTATCCTCTTCGAATTGCTTTCCATTTAGCCAAGTAAAAATTTTTGCTATGTATTAAAGAATAGGCTCTTTACCAAAATACATAAGCTGAGCCCTGGAAGCGCAGTAAACAGCATTCAGGACTTCAGAACGGGGTCGCTGGTTTGAATCCCCAGCTTGGCTAATTTCTTTCTGAAGATTGATGATGGTATTAATTCCTTTCTTACCACTGATCATTGTTTTGATGATCAATATGAGGGAAAGCAGCCAGTGGCTTGGGAAGAACATAGTGCAAGTACCAGTAACAGAAACTCCAGGAAAACATGGATAGGTGCACTGGCCACCCGGATATAACCAAAATAATGTTGGCAACAGCATGATAATTATACTATACAATCAATACGACATGTGTTACGAGAGACCACTCCTTCATGCATGGCTTCGTCCCGATTTAAATACAATACCTAACAGCTGCGTTAGGGAGATATCTCTTTAGCTCAGTGGTTATGGTATTGGTCTTTTAAACCTCGAAAAATGAGGATCTTGTCAGCCGTGGGTTCCAATCCCACCAGATGCGGTTTGTATTTCTGCCATGCATTTATTCATTTGTTTCTTTGTTACGGACTTTGTTCGTAAGAATATGGCATGAAATACCATACAGTCAGTACTTGTCCACAATGAAAGCATTTGTAGACCACACATCACATATGTCTCATAATTATGTTTCTTTGTTTTGCAAAGGGTAGAAAACATTGTGGGAGAAAATGCTTGTTACTAGCATATTCTTCTTTTTCTACAATGTTTCCAAGACTTCTTCCTTGAGGTTGTGAAAACACATCCAACCAAATGGTTTCCTACAACATGCAACAGCTGGGGAAGAGGAAAAATGCCCTTTGGCAATGAAGTAATCAGCGAGGGCTTTTCTGACACCTCGTTTCTTTGATTTTGGACTGACTCTTTTTCTAAAATATCAATGTTTGCCTTCTTTTAATAATTTGAAGGGGCTCAAACGACCCTGTATGAGAAAGTCCTACATCAACCCCATAAAGGATTTTGAGTAACCCAAGACTTAAATTCCCAGTCCACTCATGTGTTAATAAGCAGCATAGGTTTATATAGTAAACAAAAGCATAGCCTGCATGCCATTACTAACACTTGGCTGGAGTTGCTTTTTTTAAAGGAAAATTTTGTGTCAAAAAAGGGGCATAAATATGGCAAAAATGTTTTGAGGGCTAGCCCCCCTTCTAGTTTGGGATTCCATTTTATGATACAAGTAGTTCACAACTTGCCTTGATAGAAGTAAATATACAGGGTGTCCGGAAAGTAAGATAACAGTTTTGTTCATTTATAACATGGCTTTAAAAATCAAATAAAGAGATAAAAATAAACGTATATGTAAATAAAATATGCAAGTTTTTTGTGTGGTAATTTCATTTAATTTTCATAACATTACGCACTTTTATACAGATTTCAAATCAGATGTACCTTTTTTGTCATTGGCGTCATTTTAGTAATTAATGACGTTTTCAATCTGACGGCCTTTTATCTTCTTTCTTTTCCAGACACGCACGATGAAATTGTCAATCACTTTAGGACACATTCCAATATCAATCTTTTTTATTTTACTTTTAATGTTGTTTAAAAACATTTCTGTGCTGTCTGAGTTGGGATCGTAGACCTTTTACTTCAAAATACTGCAAAAAATTGATAATGGAATGTGCGCTAAAATGGTTGACAATTTCATCGTGTGTGCTCGGCAAGGAAAGGCCAAAATCGGCTGTCACGTTGAAAACGTCATTAATTATTAAAATGACGCCAATGACAAAAAAAGCACCTTTGAATTGAAATCTTTATAAAAGCGCAAAATGTAATGAAAATTGAATTAAATTATCACACAAAAAACTTACACATTTTATTTACATGTATATATCTTCTTATCTCTTTATCTTATATTTAAAGCCAAAATATAAATGTATGAAAGTGTTACCTTACTTTCCGGACACCCTGTATTTTCAGAAATGACAGAGTAAGGGACAATATCAAAGATTTTATGTGGAAACAATGATACTAAGAATAGGGCTATGACAAAACATCTATCATCTATCCCCTGCTGGCCTACCTATATACATGTAGGACATGGACTTCATTAGAATACAGAATAATCAATGTATTGGGGAATATTGGCTTTTATTATGAGTTATATATACAGTTTTATACAAAAAAGTAGTGTACAAAAATAGAACATATTTACAAAAAGATCAAAAGATTTAAATCTTTATGAAATAACCAAATTTTAAAGTAGTCCAATTTCAAAAGATTTGCAGCCAACAAATTAAATAAGGTTTAAAGTCTTGCATTTGTCTTTGAAAGGGGAGAAAACATTGTGGGAAAAGGAGAAAATGCTGGTTTCCAGCATTTTCTCCTTTTCCCACAATGTTTTCAAAAATCCTTCTCCATCATTGTTTTTTTAAAACTTGGGGTTGTGTTGTAGAGATTTCAGGAAATGGCTACAATAACTGGTTGCAGTATGAGCCCCGCCAGTGAATGATGAATGATGACTTTTAAGTCTTTGCAGAATTTCAACCCTTATCTTGCCACATTTACACTGTATCTTATCACACACCGATTTTTGTTACATTAACTGTTAACCAACTGGAATTTTACAGTTAAAAATGACAAGAGGAAAGTGGTAAGTGTTGACAAAGATCAAACTACACAATAGAAGTGTGCAGGCTGATCTTTGTCTATACTCTGTATAAAATGCATGTGCATCCATTGTAAAATATACCTGGATAATAGTACATTTGTTGTATATTATGAAAAATTCTGTACATGTCTAAAAATTTTTGTATGGCTCTTTTCTTTCTTCTTTTTTTTTTTAAATTTATTTCTTCATGTATAGAAAGGGCACCAGCAACCAAAGTATGAACATCTTTTGTAAGTGTTTACATTTACATTGGTGAAGAAGCTAAAATTGCTTTTAGAAGATGTATGTTAATCAAAAGTTTTGAAAATGAATGCAAGAACATGCTATAGAAAATTTGATTATACATAGATAAAATAATTATGTTATCTGTACAATGAAAGGAAATTTATGTTTGCTTCAAGACATTTCATTTTTTTTTTTTAGTCAGCCATTATGGTAGCTTATCTGGCAAAAATATCATTGAGCTATGCTCTGAAAAGGGAGCTTAAGTTTAATGCACCTGCAAAAAGTATCGATCCCTGTCAGTCTGCCGCCCTGCGCATTCTGCACAGGCTGACATAGGTCAAAACCATATGCTTCTTGTAAATTTCCTGCATGTCCATGGACGGCTCTACCTCATGAATCAGTCAAGTTTTATACCTGTACATAATAGATTTTAAGGATCCAAAGCAATTTGTTACTTTACTTGGTAAAATGCATCATGAAAATGCATTAAACTCCCTTTTGCCAGAGCATGGCTCATACAAAAGATCTTTTCTCTCTTTGTTAGGCAATTAAGATTAACACTGGATGTTGTGTCTAATAGTTAGGCAGATATCTTATTTACACAATAGTCATAGTTAGGCAGATTGCAAATTACACAGCAGATTCCTCCTTCTCTCTATGAGCCTCACTCAGCCCATGTACTGTGATAATTTCAGCACTTCCCTGTTTGTTGCCTCCATCATGGAAATCTTTCACCGATTCATCCGTCGAAACAAATAGTCTTTCTTTTATGATCATGGCCATGATGAACATGCAGATTCCGACAAAAGACGAAAAGAATCCAGAAACAACATTGCAGCCGTACGACCAGGAAAGATAATTCATCCATGGACGAGGAAAGTAGTTGTCTTGTCTTGCCATTTCAGCAAACACCAACGAAACAATGAAAACAAAGAAAGCTGAAAAATAAATTGAAAAGTATTATTTGACCATGCAAAGTCAACCCAGGTAGGTCAGTATTTAGCGTGTCAGACCTGTGACCTGGTTTTGAGTTCAATACTCGGTTGAGGCAAACTTTCTTCCAAGCAATTTTTCGCCTCTCACCTCTGATGCATGTGATAAAGTAGTCAGTGACTTTCGGAAAGAAAGCCGTGTCAGCACTGGTGTGAGAAAGCCAGAAAGTACATGCGTAGATGCACTGACCGCCGCGATGTGACTTAAACTGTTACAACAGTGTAAAACTCCAATTCAATCAATCAATCAATTGACCATGCAATAATCAAAACTTTGAGAGCATTTACTCCTTTTCTCACAATACATTTTACCGTTTAACCCTTTACCACACGGCAAAATTTAAGACCTATCCAAATTGAAAGCATTTGCAGAAGACAATTTCATAGTGGCTCAAATGACACAACTTTTCTTTGATAGGGTAGAAAACTTTGTGGGAAAAGGAGAAAATGCTGGTTACCAGCATTTTCTCCTTTTCCCACAATGTTTTCAAAAGGCCTCTTCTTCAGGAGTGTTAAAAGGCGTCATTGTGTGGTAAAGGGTTAAGCCAAATCCCATCATTTGAGCAACATCTGATTTGTCCTCTGCAAATGTTTTTAATTCTGGAAAGTCTAAAGTTCTGTCATCTGTTAACCCTTTACCATACAATCATGTGTTTTAATGACCCTGAAGAAAGTTTTGACAAGATTGTGGGAAAAGGAGAAAATGCTGGTAACCAGCATTTCTCATTTTCTCACAATGTTTTCTAGACCAGACAAATTCATATCTTGAACCTTATTTACATGTAACATGTTGTCTGGAAGTGCTTTCAATGTAGACAAGAATAAATTATTGGCATCTGGTCAAATGTTAAATTTCTTGGTAAGGGAGCATAATTATCAGCCAGAAATCACATCATGCATTGCAATATGAACTGTTTATGTCAGTAAAAATTAAAATTATAGATATATCTTGATCTGACAGAATAAGACAATGTAAGGCCAAGATCAGACTGCATATTCTGTGAAGTTTGCATTTGATTGTCCAAAACATTGATGAAATTGCGTTTAGCACTTAATTTGTTTAACTCTTTACCAAACAATAAATATTTAGTTTAGTCCAAACTTAAAGCATTAGCAGATGACAACTCCAGTGTGTCTCTAAAGATGGAATTTGTCTGTAGAAGGTTAGGAATCAATGTGGGAAAAAGAGAAAATGGTGTTTACCAGCATTTTCTCCTTTACCTACAATGTTTTCAAAAGCGTTTCTCTTCAGGGATATCAAAACATGCAATTTTTGACAAAGGCTTAGATGTCAGGCTTAGGGTAACATACCTGCAGCAAAGTTCAGTACAGCATTGAGTATGTGCATCCGGACATACTTTTCTCTTTCGCAATAAATTCGGTCTCTCCACTTCTGGACAACGTAAGTAACAAACAGGAACAGGGAACCCAGATTACAGAGCAAGGTGAAGATCACCAGAGCTTGACAAGCTCGAAACCATGCTGTGAAATAGAAATGATAAATTTTTCTGTTAACTCTCTTCCAAACGACAAAATTTTGGACAGGAGCAGATGGAAAACTTTTTGCAGACAACAAATCAGATGCTGCATAAATGGTGATTTCTGTATTTGATAAGGCAGAAACATTGTGGGAAAAGGAGAAAATGCTGGTTACAGCATTTTCTCCTTTTACCACAATGTTTTCAAACGCTGTCTCTTTAAGGGTCGCTAAAACTCGGATTGTGTGGTAAAGGGTTAAATAACAAAGCCTTGTTTTGATAAGTGATTCAATATGTGAAATAAAGCAAATAAATATGAGCCATGCTCTGGCAAAAGGGGGTTTAATGAAACTCTGTGATCCAGTATACAAAGCAAGACATCACAAAATTATGGATCAAATTAAATCTATTTTGTCTAATAACTGAGACATGCTGAAAATTTACGAATAGCAAAGTGTCAATCCATGTCAATCTGCACAGACTGTGCAGGCTGTCATGGGTTGATAATTTTTGCAGATACATTAGTCCCCCTTTTCACAAAGCATGGCTCAAATAAAGATTGAGTCTTCTGCCAAGGAATTGTCAGAGACTGACAACTGTCCCATAAACTTACTGAGAAAAAGAAGTATCTTTAATTCAGTGAAATAATTGCACTCACAACTAGTAATTCTCAAATAAGTTAGATATAAAGTTCCACTTGTGTGTATCCATTATAGTGGGACATTTTTCCAATCCAGAAAGACAGTGTCCCAGAACACTAGCCTTGGCAAACTGTTGAATAAAGATCTAATGAAATACTGCTCAGATTAGACATTATTGGAAGCCGCTTGAAAGCGGCTTCCAGTAGGAATGTACCTAAACTGTTTACCATATAGATGATCAGTAATTATTCGATTGGTTATTATTTTTGGAAAATTTCTGATAATGTCATGTTAGTGTTTCAGAATTACTCCACATGACTCCTTAAATATTTAAACAGACCTACATGAAAATCAAGTCTGTTTTTTTTGCAATCTAAGTTCAATCCCAAAAAATAACAAAAATACAGACAAATGAACTTCCTTTAACTGGCTAGTCCCCCGAAGTTTTCCAACTTCTAGGATTCCCTCTTTGTTCCCAAATTAAGTTGTTATGCTTTCCGTTTATCGCAGGCCTTCCCACCTCTCGACGGTTTTCGCCTTTGTCTACTTTTTTACGGAACAAAATAATGATAATTTTGAGAAAGAGAGCATCTCAGAATACGATAATCAGAAGCAGTTTTATGTGCAAGTTTTTCGTCCAATTTAATCTGTAAAGATAATAAGGTGGTTAAGCTTTGATCAAGGTACAGACCGGATACCTCCCTACACAGTTAATCGTACAATAAAGAACCGTCCACGTCAGCTATTTATAGAATACTTATGAAAAGATAACCCTTTTTCTTCCCTTCGTCGATACTTTAGCCGAATGGATTTTTGTAACATGGAAGATCTACCATATGAGCTTGGTAAAATTTAGCATTTAATGTATTGTGTGCCAAAGATGTTATGATCAGCCTGTACGTAAGGTGCAGTACGGTCCTGATCTAAAAACCCGGGAAAAAATGTATGGATTGTGATGTACATTGTCTACAGAAATTACCATGGTGGTGCTTAGTGCTCTATGGGTTGAAGCTGCTCGAAAACGACAGAAATAGATCAAGATGAGACAGCACATAGCCTGTGTAATATTTTTTAATATTTTGTAAGGTATCGTAAACATAAAAAAATCTTGTTTGTTTTTCCTTACTCAGTATTTTAATTTCATTGTGAAGTTGAATAGTTTAAGTTATTACCGAACCCATTCCTGTGCATATACAACTTTTTACATCGCTGCAGGTCAAAAGTTTAGAACGGCTCTTGAAATTCATTAAAGTTTTATAGGTTTGTACAAGGCCTATGCAGAAAATGGTTCAAACTACTGTTTATTAAACAAAATATGTATAGTAATAGTTATTATGCTGTGGTTGATTAGATCCAGATCCTTAAAGAATTAAAAAATAATTTTTTTTTTTTGTGATATAAAAGATGTAATCACAATTTCTCACGAGAGGTCAATATTTCTGAAATTGTGCACCAAAAGATTGCAGCTTCTATGATGCTATGTATCAAAAATTTGTCTTGTTTATCCTGTACCAAACAATCCTTTAAAGACCCAGAGGAAGAAGTCCTTTGACAACATGTTGGGAAAAGAAGAAAATGCTGGTTACCAGTATTTTCTTCTTTTCCACCATGTTTTCTACCCTATCAATGACAAATCCCATTATGTCAGGCATGTTTGTTGTCTGAAAATGCTTTGATTTTACTTTCTTGTTGTTTGGTGAAGAGTTAACTCTATGAAAAATGATAATGGGTCATACCATGCTATTTATCTTAACCAACTTAACATTTCAGGACCTTCAGGTCTTTGATTTAGTTCAAGAGAATGAAGTGTCCACTCTGCAGTTCTAACCACAATAACTTTTCTATACAGTATTTATTAAGATCAGACATAACACAATGTGCAGATTGATCTTGTTCTTCATATTCTAATTTTTTCGTCTGAAAACACTTTTACCTATGACATGTTTGATTTTTTTTTATTATTTAGTTAAGAAATATGTAAAGAATGTGACATACGTGGCATGATAAAACCCTGCACATCTTTGAAGAAGGAAGAGTGAATCCACCAGCAGCCGACATAGCTCTGTAAAGTTGGGTCTTCAGGTTTTATATACCCGGAAAGACAAATGTGCCACAGCCCAACGTTCGCCAAAGGACTGTGGACCCTTCGCCACGATTGGTACCAATAGGGGCTACAGAAACCGATAAACTCGAACAAAAAGGCCCCTCCAGCAGCCAAAAAACCAGCCCAAAAAAGCCGCATCCCAGGGCTAATCTTGTTATCTGTTCTCTGGCCATAGATCTGCTTTTCCTTCTTGTCCGCCATTTTGAATTTTGAGTCACTTGACGGGTTCTACCTTCCGAAATATTTACAGGTGACACAGGTAGGCATACAGGTAAATTATTTTGAAATTGAAAATTTTCAACTGATATCAACGAAATAAAGTTGTGAGACTCTCAAACTGCATTTTTTCTGGGCTTCAGCAAGTTATGGGATATTCTTTTGTATAAACAGCAATTTTAGATTTATTTTCTTTTTGTACAAGATATAAGTGATGACATGCTTTTGGTATGACTAACTTCCCGTCAAAATAAACAAAATCTGAAGATTGTTTCTTTGGCTATAATTGATTTTTTTAACAAATAAATTTTCAAGGTGTTATTTTCAAATTTCTCTTAAAAAATCTACTGTCATGAAGATTTATTAGCCCCTACATTATGTACACCTGAAACTTAATCGTTAGGTAATTAGGTCATCTCAGGTAAATAGGTGAGGGTGCTTAAGTCAAATACAAAACTAAAATGATTTGAATGCATTTCAAAAAGATTTTTCAGCGTTCTTTGTCTTCTTTCGTTATCTTGAATGAGCTAGATATAAAAGATTTTACCGAAAGTTTTTAAAAAAGAATGTCTTTGCTAATGTCTTCGGGAAAACTATTCTTTCAGAACCAGGTAAATTACAGGTAAACCCGCCCAGGTATGAGAATTCAAGATCGACATTTCCTGTTTTGAAGTTGGACTAGGAACCGACAAAATGGGAAAGAATATTCTAACAATCTGCGGGCTAGCGCTTTCGGTCGGGGCATTTATATTTACCATCATCTCTTTCTCAACGGCCAACTGGCTCGAGAGCTACAAGGAAGCGAATTCTAGATTCAGACAGCTCGGACTCTGGAAAGCTTGTTTCAATAATTTCGCCTATGATCGAGACAGTTTGGGAAAAGTTTACGATGGCTGCGACTGGATATTTTCCTACGATTACAGGCCCATATTCGATTGGCTTAATCCAGGTAACTCAGTATAATCCAAACTGATACAGATCGACAGAGTTCTGTCGATGTCATCATGTCATATTGACACAAGGGGGGGGGGGGGGGGAAGAAAGAAAGAATTGAGTACCCACCATGATATGCCAACAAATTGTATTGTAGTCAGTGTTTGCACTTCACTCTGTTTGAAGGAGTTTAACCCTTCAAAACTCTTTTTGGAATTCCAATGGTCTTTTCTGCCAGTGTAGATCAAGACTAAGCTGCACTAAATGTGCCATCTGATCTTTGATTCTCACTGTTCACTTTATGCTTAGCCCTGGTGGGGCAGTCCTGGTGGAGCTGTAGCACATAGGACTTGAGAACCAGGGATTGCTGGTGTGAATCCCAAGCTTGGCTACTATCTTTCTGTGGTTTGCTGATAGTCAGTTGGATTCACTCCTCTCTCTCTACACAATTGTCCGCCTATCATTGTTTCGATGATGGTTTTGTTGGAAAGCAGCCAGTGGCTTGGGAGGGGTATTGTGGAATGTACTGGTAACAGAAACTCCAAGAAATGATCGATAGGTGCACTGGCCGACAAGATATAACCAAATAATGTTGAAAACAGCATTAACAATTAATTTGTACACTTGTCACATTCTTGACAAGCACAACTTTTAAACTGCAATTATTTGGGTATTACTTCTAGATTGAAAATTTCTGTTAGGCTTGTTCATTGCCCAAGGAGTTAATACTGTACCAAACTATAGAATTGTAGTCTTATCCAAATTAAAAGCATTTGCAGATGACAAAATAAATGTGACTCAAAAATTGTAATTTGCTTTTGGAAGGGTATAAAACATTGTGGGAAAAGAAGAAATGCTCATTACCAGCATTTTCTCTTTTTCCCACTACATTTTCAAAAGTTTTTTTTCTTCAGGGTCTTGACAACTTGTGATTATTTGGAAAAGAGTTAACCTTTTACCACACAATCCCGAGTTTTAACAACCCTGAGGAAGAAGTCTCTTGAAAACACTGTTGGAAAAGGAGAAAATGCTGCTAACCAGCATTTTCTCCTTTTCCTACAATCTTTTCTACCCTATTTTGGGAAAATCACACCATTTGAGCCACACTGAAATTGACATCTGCAAATGCTTTCAATTTGGAAAGGTCTCAAATTTTGTCAATGTGGTAAAGGGTTGAATAAAAAAAAAAAAAAGAGTAATTGGTATATTACACTGCATGGTGTACATCTATTCCCAAGTCATGCAGTCTTAAATAATCATGTTAAAAAGATTTTATGAAGACATCCATCTGTATAGCTTGAAAACAAGAGAAATGACACAATAATTATTGCATCTGTTTTTCATGTCTTATCCCTTCCCTAAAAGACAAATTTTGGATATTTCCAAAGCATTTTCAGGTGAGAAATTTGAAATTGGTATACAAATGAACGGAAGTTCTCTGATAGGATGAAAACTATTGTAGGAAAAGAACAATTTCTCCTTTTCCTATAATGTTTTCAAATGCTTTCTTTCTTAGTGCCATTAAAAGTGGGGATTGTGTGGTTAAGGGTTAAACACAGGTAAGTGGAAAAATTGACTTTTTTTGTTGACTTCTTATCCCCTTCAGACTAACACATAAGAATAATACCTAAGTAAGTTATACTAAGGCTATGAATAGATTGTGCTAACGTTTTTTCCCTCGCGGTGTCTTGCTGTTTTTATCCTGAAATGGACCGGATCTTTGGTGAATGGTATCATTGTACATACAAGACTGCAAAAGTGGCTATGAGATGGGCAAACCTGTCCACATTTATTTGTCTGTGTTGGAGTTTAACGCTGTTGAAACAGCTTAGGTCATATCATAGTGGTCAGTGCACCTATGAGTGTGTTTCTTGGCTTTCTAACACATGTACTGACACAACTTCCTTTCCAAGCAACTGACAACCTTCTCACATGTATCAGGGTTGAAAGGCCAAATACATGTATTGGCGGAAAGACAGCATGTCTCAGCCAGTTAGTGAACCCACAACCACCAGGTTACGAGAAGGATACCCTACCCACTGAGGTACCTGGCCATGCTCTGTCCCATCTAGAAAAATTATCACTGCAGAGAGGCAGACTTTGTCACAGTGGGAAAAAGACATATGTGTGCTACAGATAGTTTGTGAGTTCAACAGGTAAATGTTGGCATTTTTTTTGTGACTGGTAGAAAACAATGTCACATTGTTGGAAAGGGAGATAATGCTGTTTACCATATTCTTTCCTTTTTTCACAATGTTTACCAAAAAGCTTTTATCCTTAGGGTTGTTCAGTTTTAGAATTGTTTGGTTAAGGGTGAGGCAAAAGTTTTTGCCATTATACAACATGAGAGCTTCATAAAAGGTAATTGTAACTATTTTATTTCTATTTTCGCAGCATGGTTTTTGACGGTTCAGATCATGATGACCTTGACCTTGATTCTGACCCTGGTGACCCCTACTCTGTGTTTGTTGGGATTCCTTGGCTATTGTCCACCAAAGAGAGCAGCAACAGCTCAACTGACCAACAGCATACTCATGTTTGTGTGTGGTAAGTGAATTAAGGGATATATTTAGGATATTGTCAGGTTTGAACTTAAATAGGGCCAAGCTTGACCTTTTGTTTGGTTGGATTGCTGAACTAAACTTTGATCATCATTCATGTTTTCAAAGGTTTCTTTGGGTCATTAACCTTATACCACACAATCCCATATTTTAATGAGCCTGACAGAGAAGCCTTCTGAAAACATTGTGATAAAAGGAGAAAATACTGGTAACCAGCATTTTCTCCTTTTCCCACAATGTTTTTTCTATCCTTTCAAAAAAAAATGTTTGTCGTCTCCAAATGCTTCTGATTTGGAATTGTTCAAAATTTGCTTGTATGATAAAGAGTTCAAACATTCATTTGGTAAAGGCTTAATTCTTTTCATGATGACAAAAATTATATACTTGCCCAACTTCAAAGCTATTAAGGACCATAAATGTGGTTCAAATGATAGGATTTAATTTTGATGGGGTTCAAGACATGTTGGTAAAGGGGAAAATGCTGGCCACCCATGTTATCAACGCTTCTTCCTCAGGGTTGTTAAAATATGGGATTGAATTAGGGTAGCTAAGACTAAAATATTTATACACACAGTGAACTGTATGATGATGTTTTTTCAGTAGCATGATGCGACATGAAATCTCACCATTTATTGTAAAGCAAAGAGGAAATTCCCTAGTTATCAGTGCATCAATTTAGCCCATCTGTTTAGTTTGAAAAAATGTGCAGATCTAGAGAAAAATCAGTATATGTATAGACTATGATATTGTGATTTACAACTGTTTGTGGAATTGTTTATACACATGTGCATATTGTGTGTAAAGGGTGCTATGCCCTTGAATTGTTTAGTACATGCTAGACAGAGATAGATTTGTAAGTGCAGTGCATACTGACAGTCAGACTTGTTATTTCCATGAGCCAATCATGTCCCAGTTTACAAATTTTTAAACAGCCATGGAAATACATTTGGAAAAATAAATGAAAGGTTACTTTCTGATTTTATGCACATATTTTCTTGCTTTCTTTCCAAGACTGTGATAATTTTCGGGTCCAAAATCAAAGGAAAACGGGGTTAGGGAAAATGCTCCATGCTGTTTTAAAAGGATTTTTCATTTTTCATCTGCTACAACTTAAGACCATGAAGTGAAGAGTTAATTTCATTATCAGACGATGTCCGATGAGATTATGTGTTGGACTACCAGTAATTTTCATTTGCTTCTGTTACAGGTGCCCTTCTTTCCCTCTCCGTTACCATATTCGCCGTGAAGTCAGATACTGATCGACAGTGGATGGTGCGACCAGATCAAAACTTCCTGTCCTGGTCATTTGGAATGGCTGTCGTTGCGGGATTTTTCTCCATCTTCTCTGGAATGTGTTTGCTGGTGGATTCGATGAGGCTCAGTCAACAGAGGAGAAAGGCACGCACACCCCCACCATATGGCGGATATGAAATGAAGCGCGCTCCCCCAGATTATTAAAGAGGGTTTACACAAATACAGATTTGTTAAAAATAATTTTTGAAACGAAAGATTTCTTTGGATACCTTAGTATTTACCAACCACTCTAAATTTTATTCATGATCAAAATTCAAAGCCTAGCAATCCAATTGGATGAGAGGTTCCGTCTGTAAATGGTGAGAGTTTCTGTCTGTCAGTGACTGGCTGAGAGTTTCCGTCTGTCAGTGATTGGCTGAGAGTTTCTGTCTGTCAGTGATTGGCTGAGACTTTCCATTTTAACCCATCAGATGGCTAGTCTAGGAACATTAGATTTAGGTTTAATGTTTAAGGTTGTTGGTAAATTCTCTACTTTGTAAATATTATGTAAATGTTTTTACAATGAAATCTCCATTCTAACATACCACAGCTTGAATTTGTAAGACTTGATTTGGGTATATAAGGGAACGGACACTTCTGGAGAGTATAAAAATGTGTAGAACCAGTTTTTGATTGCTGTTTCAAATGATCATAAGTACTGCTCCTTCCTTAACAAAATTCTGCCATACATCATTGGTATGCGAAGGGCAAGATTCAGAGACCTTGGCCCATTTAACTAGAAAATTGTCCCATCATAATCCACACAGGTGGCTTTAGGTCCTTACCAAATATATTTGAGAAGTAGTCTGAAGTGTCTTAACTCTTTACCAAACGACATTTCAGACTCGTCTAGATTGAAAGCACTTGTAGAGGAACATAAATGTAACTCATAAATTGAAATGTGCTTTTGGAAGGGTAAGAAACATTGTGGGAAGAGGAGAAAATGCTGGTTACCAGCATTTTCTCTTTTTCCCACTATGTTTTCATAAGCTTTCTTTTTCAGGGTCATTAGAAATTAGGATTGTGTGGTAAAGATTAAAATTTGTCCCACCCATTTTCGAAGTTTTCCCATCTTCTGCAAATTTATTGAACAATAATTTTCCCTTTTTAAATATAACTTAGGAGAACTCTGTACAATGTATAAAAACTAAATGACAAAATCAAACTACATGTCCATTGAAAGTGCAATGAAATTCTCAAGTGACCATTTTTAAAATTCAAAATCTGTCTATGTATGTTACGCAAACAAAATTGTTAGCTTGGATTATATTTGAATTATCCCAATTTAACTGCATGTATTGAACATTCTCAGGTTAAAAAATCCATCATTAACCTCAGTTTTATTCCTCTTTATGCTGTTCCTTCATGGATACAATGTTTGACATTATGTTGGGCAGATAATCAGCCCCGTTTCTTAATTGTGACTCACATGATGGAATTTATCTTTGATAGGGTAGAAAACATAGTGGGAAATTGTGGGAAAATTTTAGACTCATCTAAATTGAAAGCCCTTGCAGAAGAAAATAATTGTAATTCATAAATTGAAATGTGCTTTTGGAAGGTAGAAAACATTTTGGGAAAAGGAGAAAATGCTGGTTACCAGCATTTTCTCCTTTTCTTACAATGTTTTCAAAAGGCTTCTTCCTCGGGGTCGTTGAAAGTCGGGATTGTGTGGTAAAGGGTTAATCAGATATTCTAAAGACTTCGTAAAGATATGAAAGATTCTTTGTAACTTTTATGCAAAGTATTTGAACCATGCACTGACAAAAAGGGGGTTTAGTGAATCTCCACGGTGCTTCATACCATGCAAGTAATCGTATAATTATGAATCCACGAAGTCCATTTTGTCTAACAGCCGACTGAATTGGGAGGTAGAATGGTCATTGGACATGAAGAAACTATACCAAAAGAACTGTGCAGGCTGACCAGGGTCAATACCTTTTGCGGATGCATTAAATCCCCTTGTCACAGAGCACGGCTCATTTTCATTTTGCTCTGTGCCCTCTGACACAAATTTGCGGAAGACTTTGAAAATATATATTTCGAAAAAAAAAAAAAAAAAAGAGCATATTCTTTTGTCACAGTGTTTTAGAAGTGGTGGCCTGCTATACGCAGAAAAGGGTTTATAGGATAAAGTAACCTTCACATTGTCTTCTACCAACCTCGTTCATCTAAAAAACAATATATGTAGTGATGTATGCGGTTAACCCTTTACCATACAAATATGGTGTTTTCTGTCCAAGCTCGAGACAATTTAAAAAAGAAAAAAAAAGGAAAAGTAGCAGTGGTTTGCAACATGATTGCTCCTTTCCCTGCTATGCTGTTTTACATTATTCAAGAGAACTTTTTCCTTTCCTTTTCATGTTTCTCCTATGTTTCATTGGTACACCGGTTTATTTTATCTTTAAATAGCCTGGATGAAGGGGATGAAGACTAGCACCAGTCCTTGATCAAAAATTGGTCTGGACAGGTGAAAATTCCCATTCTGTCACCAAGCAAAGTGACACATTGTCCCGGGGAAAAAAATCAGTAAATGTAGGTATTTCAGTACTCTTTTGGCCAAATGCGGTATTTCGGTACATCTATGCCACTCACTGTGGTATGTGGGTGTACTGATTTCTTCCGTCTTGAATACTCTCCCTTCAAAAATGGCTGCGCCCAAGACATTTTTTTCCCCCAGGGCTATTTGCACTCTTTATTACCCTGCATGTGGGAATTTTTTCGTAAAGGTTTTTTTTTTTAACGTTTTCTTAAATGTAAGTCCTGGGCCTCTAAGTTTTTTATTGGGCCCCCAAATTTGCAATTTTAGGAGCCGAGCAGGCTACTGAAGAAATTTAGTCTTCATCCCAGTAACATTAGGACTGATGGTTCAAAACTTAATAGGCTTTTTTGTATACACGTATACAGCCTTTAATCTTATTGCATTGTATAAAGCCTCTACATTGTATATATAATACTGTTTGTACTTTGTTTAAACATTTACATTGTTCACATGTACTTGTAATGTAATTTCATGTTTTTTTTTAAGTCTGTTGTAAATAATGTACTCATTCTTTTCATGAAAAAAACTCTGAAAACCTACACAATGCCATTTCATTTGGATAGTACTGTTCTATTAACCAATTACCACACAATCCTGACTTTTAGCTACCCTGGGATATTAGACTTTTGAAAACACTGAGGGAAAAGGAGAAAATGCTGGTAATGTTTACTAACTATTCAGAAAGAAATCCAATCATTTTAGCCCCATTAATTTGTCGTCTGCAAATGCTTTTGATTTGGACCCGACTAAAATTTTGTCATGTGGTAAAGACTTGGCTGGTTTCTCATGTTAAAGGCCTTTTTGGTGCCTTTAAAAAGACTAATTTGTGTTAGGAATTTGATCTTCTGTTTGAAGAAGTGTTCTTTTTGGTGAAATAAAATAACAACACATGAAGTTAAAGGTTAACAAATAAACTCTTAAATCGAATTTACAGCAGATAACTTTGAAACTGTCCTTTTGAAATCTGATTATTCAACTTAACTCTTTACCACTCGCCAAAATGTTACACTTGTTAAGATTGAAAGCATTTGCAAACCTTAAAATAATTTTGACTCAAAAATTGAAATTTGATTTTGAAAAGTTAGAAAAAATTGTGGGAAAGGAGAAAATGCTGGTTACCAGCGTTTTTTCCTTTTAGTACAATGTTTTTGGAAGCTTTTTTTCTTGGAGTAGTAATAACTCATGATTGTGTGGTAAAGAGTTAAATGGACTTTCTGCTGGATGTAAGCTAATTAACTATTTACTAAACCACAAAATTCTGAAATTAACAAAATTTAAAGCATTTGAAGATGACAAAAATGAAGCTGAAATAATGATTTCAGTGTTTTAAAGGGGTAGAAAACATTGTGAGAAAAGGAGAAAATGCTGGTTACCAGCATTTTCTCCTTTTCTCACAATGTTTGCAAAAACCTTCCCCACCAGGGGCCTATATAACTCGGGATTGTGTGGTTAAAGTGAGCGCTAACATGAAATTGGTCCCTTTCTATACTTTTGTAATTTTTTTTTTTTTCTTTTAACCCTTGTTTTGCTGAATAAATGAACTGAACATTCTCAGTCAATACTAAAGATCCAGATGTTGCAAGTTAGTTCGAAGCTGTTTAAGTCAGAATTACTGGCAAAGAAGTGGACAGTGTAGATTCAGGATCAGACTGAAGAATCAGATGATTCCATGCAGTCTGATCTTGATCTACACTGAACACATTTATGTCCATGTTCAGCATTACAATGGTTGAGATATACAAATACTGGTAATCATAATAGTTATCACTAAGATTTTTAAGAATGGCTTTTTTTTTTTTTCCATAAAAAATTCATTATTTTTCCCAACAGAATATTCTTTGTCTTGAAATTTATTTTTTATACTTGCCATATAAAGGGACACTAAATAAACTATCTGTAATACAGCTTTGTTTTTTTTTTTTCTTTATTCTGTAACTCTATTGCCACATACAGATGAATTATACCCCCTGCCTAAAACAGCCCATAAAAACATTGTCAGGGAACACCCAATTAATTTTGACAAATTTTCTCCTTTCTTGACATAAGTTTCCATATCGTTTAACCCCTGAAGTGCCTTAATTTTGTTTCCTTTCCAGCCACTGGAGGTCACGATGGAAAAGCACAAAAAATGCAGTCTGATCTATGAACTACACTATCAACGTTGCCAAAACCAGAGCTCCAGATAATAGGGAGTGATGGTACTCTAAATCCATTACCAGTATTTCTCTTCGAAACCCTATGTTGTGGGTACTCATTAAAATCGTCTTGATGAGATGATTCTAATGGGTACTCTTAACATAGGGTTTAGTGGAGAATAATTAATATTTTCAATTTTGAAATCAAAATCACTCCCTCTGTCTGGAGCTCTGTAAGACCTTCCAAACAGAAGCAACCTTGATATTTTACATAGTAGTTTTTATTTCAGACAGAAAATGTGTGTCAGGTTTATTTGGAACCCTAAGGATTCTTATTTCTTTCATGTCAGTTGTGATGGGTAACTCTGTCACTGCCAATAACTACCTTTAAACTTTTGCAAGTGGCACAGATCTAGATCAGTCATGAATGGAGTCTGATCTTGCATTAGTACCGTCCCCTTTTGATCCTAAGCTTTTACTAAACCCTTTCCCAAACAATCCCTTATTTTCATGACCCTGACAAAGAGGCCTTCTGAAAACATTGTGGGGAATGGAGGAAATGCTAGTAACCAGCATTTTCTCCTTTTCCCACAAAGTTTTCTCATATCATTTGTACCACTTTCAGATTTGTTGCCTGCAGATACTCTAAATTTGGATGAGTATAAAATTTGTTGTTTGGGAAAGGGTTAAATCATTTCCAGTTGTATCAGAACTCTATATTTAGACCTTAAATGTTTACAACACAATCTTGAGTTTAATAACCCGAAAGGAAAAGGAATTTGAAAACATTGTGGTAAAAGGAGAAAATGCTAGTAACTACCCTTTTCTACCCTTTCAAAGACAAATTTCATCATAAATGCAGCATTTAATTTATTGTCTGCAAATTATTTCAATTTCAACCTGTCTAAAATTTTGTAGTCTGGTAAATAGGTATGCCTAAAAGAGTCTACTTCATTTTCATGGCAGAGAGAATGATCAGAATGCCTAAAAGTATCCTAGCGGTCAGTTTATCAGGATGTCTTATCAAGCAATCGGGTTCAATCCCACTGGTCATAGATATTTTCAATCTGTGTAGATTGATTGATTGATTGATTGATTATACGCCGTTAAAAGTAGAAAGTAGAAAAGTTTTTTTCTTTGTATGGTGTATTATGTCCTTTTCCAGATTATTTCAGTTACTTTGCCATGACCAGTGTACTTATCCATGCTTTCCTGGAGTTTCTTTTACCAGTGCTTTGCACAATATTCTTCTCAAACCACTGGCTGCTTTCCCAAATAACCATAAACATATCATTGATCAATGCGAGAGAGGAATGAATCCTGTTGCAATGGCTATCATCAATCTTGGAAAAAAAATTGGCCTAGCAAAGAATTTGAATCAGTGACCCCCCCTGGTCCTGTATTCACCAACCATTCTTAAGAACATTCTTGGTCTTATTCTCAAGAATTTTCTGAACCACAAAGTATCACGACTTCTGATTGGGTAAACCATTTAACTTGGGCAATAACAAGTTGTGTTACTCTCTCAGTCTAGAATTAGACTTAAAATGAATATGGACCCTAGTCTCAAGTCCTGTACATTATCAGTTGTACGGTCAGGTGGCAGGGGACTTGGAAACTTGTTCACGGCTGTGGTGAACCATGTCACTCCGAGTCTCGCCTTCTTCAGGTGGCAGGGGATTTGGAAACTTGTTCATGGCTGTGGTGAATCATGTCGCTCCAAACTGAAGGCGAGGCTCGGAGAGACATGATTCACCACAGCCGTGAACAAGTTTCCAAGTCCCCTCCACCTGTCCGTACAAAGAATTTATTATACTGCAAAGTTTTACCATTCCAACGTGTGTTAAGCGAAATTTACCTGTTTTTTCGTTTCAAAAATTGAGTACGCTGACGAAGTAAAATTTCCCTTCTGAGTGCCCCTTTTCAATGAAAACTGACGTCACTGAAACCTTGGTAAAACGTGCAGTTTGGTGCATAATCTTGATGTTAATCTTGATCGATGCCGCCATTTTGGATGTTGTCTTGAAAGTGTAGTCATGTATACGGGGCCCCCAAAAGGGAAACTGCTTTTACGTTGGTTTTGCCAGTGTACATGATATATATGTTCGGGGCATGTTATCCAATCAGATCATCAGAAATTTCTTTGCAGTATAATAATAGCAACTGCACTACCTAGCTTAGCGTGTAGAAAAGACACGAAGCACAGTAAGTTTAAGGCTACATGTATCTGTAGAAAATCATAAGAAATGACTGAAAGTGTAGGTTGACGAGCAGCCTGCATATTCTATATGGTCTTATCTATGTTGTTGGTAAATGCAGTTGCATATTTAGTCCAGTGAATTAACCTTTCCATGTCAAGTAAAGTCCTCCTCAAGTTCTTGAAGAATATGTAAGTTGATATCATCGATGTTACTGGCAGAAAGGTCACACGACACATCATCCTTGTCTTTCATTGGCTCCTCTGAATCTGGCTGCTCATCTAGGTTATTTACCTACAAAAGTGTATGTACATACAAAGTAAACAAACACAAGTGTTGAAAATAAGGGTTTTTCACTGGGAAAACTTTTACACCTATCACACTGCAGAATTTTAAACTCGTCCACATTAAAAGCATGTGCTGACGACAAATTAGATACATCTCAAATGATGAAATTCATCTTTGAAAGGTGAGAAAACATTGTGGGAAAAGAAGAAAATACTGGTTACCATTATTTTCTCCTTTTTCTAAATATTCTCAAATGCCTCCGTATTAAAGATTATACATTATCAAAAGGTGGAGTTGTTTGACAAGGAGTTGAAAAAGAGTGTCCCAAAAAAAGTTACATAATCTTCATTAGTTCAATCAAAATCTGTGAAAAATGTTTCCATACAAGTGTTTTTTCTGCAGGTATTTACCGGTAATTTGCTGACCAACTCAAGGCTGCAGAAATTGAACTCACATCTTATAATGTCCCATTTTGCCTTTCAACAAAACGGCATCAAAAACATGGATGACACTCAGTTATAGTGTTATGTATAAAACACCATTGTCATTGATCCCGCTATAGAACAGCGATATTTTGACTTCTTAATATTTATGTGACTTCTTAATACCAGTAATTGTCAGATTAATGATGAAGATTTAATATCTAATTAGCAGGCCCCACCGTATAAAATCGCTGATCAATTATAATTTCAGTATTCTACCTGTACTTATTTCACACCTAAGTGTAAAAATCACCCCGAGTCAAATTCTCACATTTCAAACATGACAATAGGTGAACACTTGCCATTTTACGTTTTTTTAACTACGTGATTGTTGTCAAACATAGATTAATAACTTTCGGAAACTCGAATTGTATTTATACAATGTAAAGATAAAATACCTTAACTAGTTGTTCATCTGGACTGTTGTTGCTATGAAAGTCTGGTTTGGTGGTGTCTATCTCCACGGAAACCTTACCGTTGCCAAGAACAACAAGAAGAACTTTGGAGAATGCATTTTCCACTGCTTTCATGTGACAGAACTTTTGACATTTACAAACAGCTTTAAGTTTACTCTGCAGGTCTGAAAGTAGACAAAGGCAAATCTTGACATCTTAACCCATGACCACACAAATCTCGAATTTAAACAACCCTGGAAAATTATACTTTTGAAAAGAATGATTGAAAAGGAGAAAATGCTGGTTACCAACATTTTCTCCTTTTTCCACAATGTTTTCTAATCTTTCAGAAACAAATCCAATCATATGAGCCACATTTAATTTTTCGTCTACAAATGCTTTCATTTTGGACAAGTCTAAATTTTGTCATCTGGGAAAGATATATTCTTGTAGGGGTGCTCCCGTATAAAGTGTTTTTTCTGTACCAGTCAATGTTGGAAACGGCGCTAAACACCACATGAACAAACGATCAATCGACACATTCTTTGCAAGCCACTGACAGTTTTTTCATACTAGCAAAATTTTAAACAATGTTTGGCTTTGAGAGAGGAATTAATTCTATTGTAAAGAAAAATCACATTTCTGAGGGAATTTTTGTCAAGCCTGAGATTTAAACCCTTTACTAAACAATCACAAGTTTTTACAACCCTGAGGCAAACTTAGCTTTGATCTTCAAGGTTGTTAAAACATGGGACTGTGTTTAAAAGGCTAAAGAAAGTAAAAATTTATCACAATCTTACCTGTTTTACAGAATGATTCCTGCCACACGCCTATTCCCTCAGTACTTAAATCTCTGACTGTCAGCTTGATTAAACACACATACTTGATAGATATAGTTTGATCCGTATCCATTCGACTTTCTGTATCTTCAAATACCTATAAATAGCATAACAGTATGCATGTAATTCCTTTGATTTTCTTGTGGAGATCAAGAAACAATTATCCTTAAACTTCAATAACCATGATTTATTGTTGATGTTATGAAAACATGTGTTTTTCGTTTGTGCGGTTGGTCAGCACAATTTGAGAGAGGAAGAAAATGCCCTGACAGTCCCCACCGCCCCCTTGGAACACTTCTGAAAATAAATCATTTCTGAGCAGATTCTCATGAGTTTGGGCAGTTTTATATTTTCACTTTCAGCCTCAAAAGGAAGAAATCCTCTAAAAGGAGGAAAATCACATCCCTGCAATACTCAAGCATCAATATTGTGTCACTTGTATACACACAAAAAACCAAAAAAAAAAAAAACACAGAACTTGTATCAATGAATTTTGGAGTTAAAGTGTAATGTTTTACTAGGAAGTATGTTTTGTTTGCAAGATTTATTTAAGTTTTATTTCTCATGCATTTCTTGTGAAAAAACTTTCGGTTTACCCCTTACTATGTGACACACTTTAACTCTTTACCAAACAACAAAATTTTAGACTGGTCTAAATTGAAAGCATTTGCAGACGACAAATTTAAGATGGCTCATATGGTGGAATTTGTCCTTCATAGAGTCGAAAACATTGTGGGAAACGGAGAAAATGCTGGTTACCAGCATTTTCTCCTTTTTCCACAATGTTTTTAAAAAGCTTCTTTCCAAGGGTCGTTAAAACCCAGGATTGTTTGGTAAAAGGTTAAATAAACCACAAAGACTAGCAGCTGTTTAATCATTCAGAGCAATCAGTCATTTTGCCACAATGTCATCAAAAGTGTTCCTGCTAGACAAAAACAGACTATGGGGGAAGGCAAGAGGAGGCCATAGGTTAACCCTTTACCAGATAATCCCGAGTTTTAACAACTCTGATGGAGAAGCCTTTTGAAAACATAATGGGAAAAGGAGAAAAACGCTGGTTACTAGCAGTTTCTTCTTTTCCCACAATTTTTTTTTATCTATTCTACCTTTTCAACCATAAATCCCATCACTTTAGCCACATCTGATTTATTGTATGCAAATGTTTTCCATTGGGACGAGTCTAACATTTTATTATTTGGTAAAGGGCTAACCCTTTATCACACAGTCCCCAGTTTTAATGATGCTGAGAAAGAAGTCTTTTGAAAACATTGTAGCTAGGACTAGCATACTCAAATGATACAAACGAGAAAATCATGACATGCTTTTATACTTACCGTTTTTATTCGAGAAGACCAGCTAGCAAACCCAAGGTAGTGATTGATCAGTTCATAACATTTACTGAAGTACAAAACTTTTCTCTCCTCAATCTCTTTCTTTCTTTTCGCAAATGCTACCTGTCAAAGAAAAAGAAGTTATACATGTTTGGTGTTTAGCCCCGTTTTCAAACATTATTATCTTGGCTGTTTCCAAAGAAAACGTCGAGGTACTATCATCGCCCTGACATCGTCATTTGCATTGTTGTGCGCATCATGGAAAAAGTTTTGACATTTTATAGTATCTCTGTCAATAATGAAGAAATTTAATATTTACTTCTAACTTGGACTAGTTGTTTACTCTTGAAAGGGAACCCAATATAGCAGGGGCAGGTTACCATAATTTTTTTGACACAGTTATGCCCTTTTTCGAAACAGAATTTTCACTAATAGCAACTACAGTATAGCGATGGCACCCAAATTTGGTGCTCTTGTTACAGTTATATCATAGTGGCAAGTGTACCCATTCATGCTTTCCTGGCGTTTTTTTTTTTTTTACCCACACCTCACACAACATTTTTTTTTATGTACAATGACTGCTTTCTCAAATAGGCATTGTGTAACAACATTCAGTCATCAGAGAGGAACTTATCCTGTTACAATGACTATCAGCAATTCTTGGAAACAATAAGGAAGAGCTCTGAATCCAGCTACCCCTGAGTTTCAAGCCTTGTATCTTAAAGATTCAGAGGAAAGCATTCAGGTGCCAACACTCTGCTGCAGTTGTTTTTAGTGAAAATTTTAAGTCCAAAAAGGGGCATAACTGTGTCAAAAATATTTTGATGGTTACCTGCTCCTATTGTATGGATTCCCCTTTTGACAGTTAACAACTAGTCCAAGTTTGAAGTAAATATCTTCCATAATGACAGAGATATTACAAAATGTCAAAGTTTATGCACAAGGACATAGACGACGACATCATGGCTACGGCAATATTTCTATGTTTTCTTTGAAAACAGCCAAGCCAATTATGGTCTTCCACTTTTACTGGCATTGATGAATTCTAACAAGCAATCAACCTTTGATTCACAACGAGAGAAGTATTTGTATACTTTTATTACTAACAGTCATAACAAATGCATGGCTCCAAAAACTTACCAGCATAATACATGTACATGGACTATTGAGAAAATTAGGAAAAAGGAGAAAATGCTGTTAAACAGCATTTTCTCCTTTTCCCACATTGTTACCTTCCCAATCAAAGACATATCTCATCATTGCAGCAACCTTACTTTGGTGTCTGTAAGTGCTTTCTTTGAGTAAGTTTAGAATTTTGTTTGTTTGAATCACAAGATACCATCAGGATGACAAATATCCCACCTTCTCCCTGTTGCCTTGCCTCTTAATTAGGAAATAAAGTATAACCCTTTACCACACGATCCTGACTTTCAACCACCATAATGAGGAAGGTTTTTGAAAACATTGTGGGAGAAGGAGAAAATGCTGGTAAACAGCATTTTCTCCTTTTCCAACAATGTTTTCAACTTGATCAAATACAAATTTCATCATCTGAATCATATTTAATTGGTCATCTGCAAATGCTTTGAATTTGGACGAGCCTAACATTTTATTTTGGTATAGAGTTAAAGGGCCAAACATACAGCAATATGCTGCTAATCATAATGAAAATGAAAAGAGCATCTATTTGCAGACATACAGCTAGGTGGAAACTCCGATTCCCCTTTATACACCCCCTATTTTCATGGGTTGGGGTAGTGATTGATTGATGCTTTATACCACTTTCAACAATTTTTCAGTCTTATCACAGCGACAGCTCACATATTCATGTATTTCCTGGGTTCCGCCAGTACTGGGCTAGGTCTCTGAAGTGTCTTGCCCAAGGAAGGTCTCGCGAAAAATGAGGTAGTGATTATAAAGGACATAAAAATTGTCTATACAGTCTACCTTGCATATCGTGTTTCCTCCGAAAACAAAACAGCTTAACTCTTCTCTTGCCCTTGCTGCATCCAACATTGAATAGAATGTCACAAATGCATAATAAGTTTTCTCACCCTCTGAAATCACAGAAAATACATGGAAATGGAGAGATTTGCTTGCTATTACAAACCACAAAGGATAAATAAAAATATAACAAATATGTAGATACATGTATTGCCCTGGAACTACGGGTAATTATCAAACATCAATATTTCAGAGTTATCCAAATTGTTGTGGGAAAATAAGTTTGTTGGGGGTACTGCCTAAGTCTTTCCCAAATTACAAAAATGTAAACTTGTTAAAACTGAAAGCATTTGCAGATGAAAATTTAAATGTGGCACAAATGATAGATTTCTCTTTAATAAGGAAGAAAATATTGTGTGGAATAGGAGAAAATGCCAGGTACCGGCATTTTCTCCTTTTCCAACAATATTTTCAAAATGCTTCTCCTTCAGCATTGTTAAAACTCAATATTGTGTGGTAAAGGGTTAATAAAATACATAGCCAGTGACCTCTTTACCAGACGACAAAAATTTCAGACTTTTCAAAACTGCAAAAATGAAATGTCAGCTGCCTGTCTGATGCCTCCATGTTAATTGTTTGATTGATTAAATGGTGTTTTACGGTGAATTCAACATTATTTCAGTCATATCACAGCAACAGCCCATATATTCATGTATTGCCTTGGTTTCACAAGTACTAGGCTATGGACACTTCCACGAAAAACCCAGTGCTTCCAGTGAGACTGGAACCTAAGGCCTCTAGGTTGCGCGTCA
Source organism: Hippopus hippopus (assembly GCA_946811185.2). Classification (NCBI taxonomy): domain Eukaryota; kingdom Metazoa; phylum Mollusca; class Bivalvia; order Cardiida; family Cardiidae; genus Hippopus; species Hippopus hippopus. The sequence goes on along the minus strand of OX328113.1, from coordinate 24,299,105 downwards.
AACACTTTACCAGAGTCGCTCAGGATTCCAATGTCATCTTGCTGGCAGCCAGGCTGATTATCTTACTGACTCTTCACCACACTACAAAACTTTAGATTCAACTAAACTGAAAGTACTTGCAGACAAAAAATTAAATGTGGTTTGAATGATGAGATTTGTCTATGAACCAGAACTAAATATTGTGGAAAAAGGAAAAATTGCTGGTTGAAAGCTTTTTTTTCCTTTTCCCCTAATGTTTTCTAAATCCTTCCTAATCAATGACATTGAACCACGATTTTGGACATTGTTAGAAGACTGCAAATTAAAGTCCCCCACTACTCATTTTAGCCAAATGTAGAAATGTGTTTAAATCAATAAATTAGCAACATCTATGGCCCCAAAGAATGAAAAGAAGTTTCAGATTTGTTATTTGAAATGAATCTTGGTCGAAAGAAAATTACATCAGGTCAAAATTGTAAATAATGGGGGAGGGTATCACTAGAGTTGTTCGAAACCCCCCATCTAAAAACAGAAAGCTAGACTACTTGTTTCAACACGGGAAATCATTGCACTCGTCTGTTTGGAGGATCATGTCTTTTCCCCTTCTTTCGCCAAACCAAAAACACTAAATATTAATGTGCACATAAGAAGTTTACATTTCTACCGTCTTTAAAATCATTCCACTGCACTCTCTGTATAAAATTCTGACACCCTCAAGTAAATTGCTATTGGGTTCTTGTGACATAGATTGTTGCAACAGTAGACCTGTGTTGTGTATCTTCACGCCACTTTCTTGCCAGCTACATGAATATGCAAGTCGAAGGTTGTACACAGTCATGTGACATGCATCTTGCGGTATCCTTGATTGAATATGTGGATAGGAGCCTAGTTCAAAATTACATTTTCTATCCGTTGTAATCTATGAAATTTTGCAACTGTGAGGTGTTACATTTGTCATGATGCCAAAAGAATGACTATAGTTTGATAAAATATCAACGAAATTAGTTTTATTTGGCTTAAAATTAGTAAATGGATATCTTTAATGTAAAAAACCTAGTCAAATTCAGAGCACACTACATTGATCTGCAAGACTGAACTCTCAAATTTCCAAATTCTAGAGATTTACATGTCCATTATTCCAATTTAATCCTTTATCACACAATACCAAGCTTTAACAACCCAACTAAAGAAGGCATTTGAAAACACAGTGGGAAAAGGAGAAACTGCTGGTAACAAGCATTTTCTCCTTTTCTCACAATGTATTCTACCATTTCAAAGACCAAAATTATCTTTTGAGCCACATTAAATTTGTTATCTGCAAATGGTTTTAATTTACATGATTGTAAATTTTGTTGTGTGGGTGAGAGTTAAAGTCCCTGGACCCTATGGACAGAAGAAAGGTAAGCCCCCTAAATTTCAAACATGGCTAGATGAAATCCCAATTAGGCTATAACAAAATATATGTGTGGTTCTGGTTACAAATACTTTTGAGGATTTGGATCAATAGGTTGGAAAATTACTTTGATTTTTATTTATTTTTTTCCAAACACGCCCCGGGCGATTAATAGAGGTAAAACAGCATAGAATTTTTCGAGGATGATAATACTAGGAGTGATAAGATGTTACACGATCAACAAGTGAAAGAAATGTTTAGGGTCGGGTATAAGAATTAAGACACGGACGGGTAACCGGATACACATGTATATTTTGTTTTGGCCTTTGGCCTAACACTGCTGCTATTATACCTGGATTTTTGTCTGTGTTTAGATCCATTTCAAGATTAGGCTTGAACTGGGCAGGATAAATCTGTATTCTGTAAATGAGACCATAGTTCTGGAATGTGTTGTACAACTCTGCCTGCAGTATAAAAATCTTGTACGATAATCAATGTAGAATTTAGCTAGATTTATAATGGCTTTTTAGCCTTAGGGACCTTTCCCTGTGACTCTGCTGACTCGGAACTGAAACCATTTTTCTTAGTCTGACAAGACCCGGATATTTGATGCACTTGTTGATTTTTCATTTTTTTTCACGTTTTCGAGGTGTTTACTGGTGGAAGGGACAACAAAACAGTCTGCAAGTCCTGTCTGTTTTTCTTTTTCGGTTTACCTGCTATTCTGCTTCGGAAAGCGCCTAGAATACACAGACCGTACACGTTTAAAACGGGGTGACAAATTGACCTTCCTATAGTTATTCAGTACCTAGTTAATTATTACTAAACAAGAGCTTCAAATGTGTGACTGTGTCAGAGAGAAGCCAGTTGGTAGCAATTCATGTTCTTTGATTCTTTTTTGTGCAGTACTGGCAGATCTTTATCAATAAATTATCAATAAAATCGGTTACAGACACTGGGCGCCGTATCAAAAACTCTCAGTTGACAATAATCATGGCGTATGAAACCTTTCTCTGCATACGAACCTTATTTTGCCCCTTAGTATTTCGGCTCGACGTCATTGTGTGCATTATAAACTATTGTTTTGATTGAAGTGATGTTTTTTGGTTGCATCAGAAAAGACGCACACGACGAATTTTAGTGCTTCAGCTAAGGAATCATTGCGTGAGAAATTACAGCAGGGATCATATACTATAAATGATCCGTGATTACAGTAAGATTCTCACTCCCACACAATGCTCCAAAATATCTAATATAAGCCCATTAGGTACATGCCTCTAGTTCAATTATGGTCCTCAGGCAAAAAAAAAAAACATACCTGTGTTTTACGACCCTTAAAAAAAAAAAGCATCGGTCGGAAGAACTTTTTTTCAATTTAGTATCAAAAAATTCCAGCTTATTTCTTCTTTGTTATGAATATAATCATGTATAACAACTGCAACAAATTCATAAATTTTGAAGTCATTCCTGCCTGAGCAAAGAACATTAGATATGATATGTTTTCAAATTGCATGCTACGTCTAGAAATTTTTACCTTGTCTTCTTTCTCTTATCACATTATTTTGGCTGTAGTGTACTTCCCTGGTGGTGGGTGGTACAACACCCAAATACTGCACATGGGCAAAGTTTTGGAATTCGACCCAAACTTAAAAAATACCTGAAATGGGGACATTTTTTTTCACATTGACGGAGAGAATGGAAGTGGCCATTTTGGAGAAAGTCTACAATCACGCAGGTGCTGATTTCAAGGGTCTGAAAGATGGGTTAGCCTAAAAAATGCATTGAAAAGTTTTCCATGAAATGGACGAAAGAGAAATTGTTTAATGAAATGGAAACTGTCAATATGGTCAATATGGTCTGAATTTTGATGGTTGAGGAAAACGTTTTTTAAATTATTTTAGGCCTACTGTCTGAAAGACATCAGCGGCATTCACACTATTTACTGAAATGGAACAAAACAGTTCTAGATGAAGCATATAGCGAAAAATTGGAAAAAATCAAACATGAAAAGTTACTGGTCAGCAGCCATTGGACAGGGTCAGTCGGGTCACCTGAAATACAGGTACGATATTTTTTGCTCTGCCCTAATTGAATTTGGGTTTGAAATTTTATATTTTTCAAAATAAACATTTTATTTTTTTATTAAGAAAGCTTTCCTTATTAATTTTTCTAAAATCCAAATTACAGTAATTAGAGCTGTGCAACCCTAAAACTTGAAATGCAGTGCACCCCAAGTTCCCACCATAGGTCGACCTCATTTAAGGACGAATCGTTTAGGACGAATCTTGTTCTTGTAGCAGACGACGTGTGGGCGTGTCAAAATAGATTATTGTTGATCATACCATAACATCTTCTTCTTGCAAGTTTCCTGGTATATTTGTAATGAACAAATTCTTTCTGTTGCAACTAGGACGGTAGAAATCGATTATTTCCAATTGAGGATTCATACTTATAGACTATGTATTTCAAATAGGCCTAAATACCGCTACGGCAGGGGACAAAGTCCGGTACCACCCGGTTGTTCATTGGCCTGTATAGGTTCTATTTGACAATTTCTTCCAGAGAGAGTGAGAGAGACAGACAGACAGACAGACAGACAGAGAAATATGAAAAAATGGAGCATAATCATCGAAAGGATTGAATTCGTTTTATTAGGAGAGAGACAGATACAGAGAGATTTTTTAATTTTCTTCAATGAAATAATTGTTCTTTGTCGCAACTCGACTGATTCCGTAACTGACAGATCACAGTGAGATTGTAAGAGATTGAAGTCGAAGAAGATTGTCGGCTGACCTTGGTTGTCCTGGACCGGATGTTACTGGTATTTAGGGTTAAGCCGAACAGTTCCGAATGTTCAAAAATGGCTACCGATGGAGATGCGAAGACAACCGTAGACGATGATGATGCATACGTCTTTATATTTGATCGAAGGGACAAAAATGTCCCAGAAGTTAGAATTAAAACTGGTGGACTCTTTACGTTTGAAAATTTTAAGGCGCGAGTTTGCTCGGTAAATCAAATGTTTTTGTTGCATCTAAAGTTTCTCTGCAAATTGGACAAAAACAAAGGAAAGAGCGTTCACGGAACTGGGTTGTTAATTTCTAATTGCAGCATTCTCCAAATCAGCAGTAAAAGCATTGTATCTAGATTATGATTTTTCTTATTTCATATTGTACACTATTTTTCTTACATTGTAAACGATTCTTGTTAAAGGTAAAATAGAGATAGACAGACAGGTAGGGGAGAAAGAGAGTCTTCATGTGTAAGAAAAGCTGAGTTTGTTTTATTTCATCAGCATTTTATATGTTAAACCACATGGCGAATAAAATGTTAAAATCATCCGATATATATGTGCATGCACAAAGTACAAAAGTTGTGAATCAAAACACTGACTTTCAAGAACAAACCTCTATTGGGAGTAAGATTATTTTTAGAAGTCAGAAATTTAAGTGGATAGTCCATGTACTATTATTAGCAATCTGTATGGTTTCAATAATTTCGTAGGTTTTCGTTCATCTGCGAGATCCTAGAGTAAACATTGCCATGCGGCACCACATTTGTAATTTCTAGGGCTTTTCATTCACCTGTAACTGCAGCATGCAAACATCATAAACATTTCCATATTTGGGAAATTTATTCCAATAAAGTTTTCATTCAATTAAATTCAGTCCTAATGCAACGATCGAGTAAGCATTAATAACCTGAATTAACTCTTAGTTCAAGCAAGAGACTCGTGGTTCTCATTTGACTCGGGACTGCGGGATGTGACAATTGGAAATTGGAAATTATCATTTATTGGTAAAAGTAGAGTGAAACCCCCAACTTTTTCAGAAAACCCCCAGTTTTTCAAATTTGCCAATGTAGGGGATGACAAAAACCCCTTGTATGAAAAAGCTGTGGGAACCCTGTTATAGTATTTGTCCTGGAATAGGCAGAAAACATTGTGGGCAAAGGACAAAATGCAGGTTACTAGCATTTTCTCCATTTCCCGTTATGTTCTCGAAAGCTTTTATCTCAAGGTCCTTAAAACTTAAGATGGTTTGGTATAGGGTTTAAGAACGTAATAACAACTTTATATAGATATTTACAGGGTTTTAATAGAGCTTTTGAACATTGGGGGTCCACTGGACGCAACCTTAAAAATATCAGGGGTCCAAGCCCGAATTTTAGGGGTCTCGTATTACATTGACAGATTAGGTTGTTCAAACATGATTTTTCTTCTTCTGCCTACAAATTTTGTGTTGTAGGAAGAAATGCGAATACTATGAATATAAATGCAGGTTGGACTTGATTTGCTTCACCATTTCTTCCAAAGAGCTTTCTAAAATTGAGTGAGCTGTGACAGCGGCTAGACTCTAACACCATAGAATCGAAGATAGATAATGTGAAAAAATCTAATTCATGAAAAAATGGGCTTTTTCTGTCTTTAGTGACTGATGATTGTGCCAACACACTTTTATTCAAGACAGCTGTTCAGGGTAAACGGGAAGTACCGGAGATCGCAAATCAAGTATGAACCTAATATCCAAAAACTTGTGATTGCATTATGTTGACTGCAGTGCAGCAGAGAAAATTTTTAATGTTTTATTCAAGACATTTAATGCAGATTTGGAATTCACTTTTATGCAGATTTTGAATTAATTTTTATGCATCCCTGGGACATGTGCTGCTGAAAAAAGTCACAGTCTAATATTATAGGCATATATGCGTCCTGTAAACCCTGTATTTATATCACTTATTTTTCTTATTTTGTGAGTATCCTTAAACCAGTGATTGTTGATAATATCTTTTAATGAACATGGTTTGATGACATCACATGGTATTTCAGCCATACCAATATTTGAATATTTTGAATGTAACCGATTATCAACCAAATGTGAAACAAAAACATGGGTAAAAAATAATGATTTGTCATGGCTAAAAGAAGCTGCTACCATTTTTCTTATTTCTATTGTCCCTTTTCTCAAACACTGCAGCAGCTTATTGGCGACAGAATTTTTTTAACAGACAAGTTTGATAAATTGGACTCATGTGGTAAACTGGATGGAGGTTCCGGTAACAAGGCAATTGTATAGTGTTTATTGTACCAAGATGATTTTGATACTCAGTACCAATTTGTATAGGCTCCTTGTTTTCTAAGAAATACAATTGTTCTTTTTTTAAGGAATGTGGAATAAAAGAGACAGAAAGTTTTGTGATTGCAACAACAAACAGAGAAGAAATTAAAGATGATTCTTCATGGGGTATATTTAATTTGTTTAATTTGCCCAAGAAAAAACTTTCTGTATCAAGCAACAAACCTGTTCCTCGAATTTCTAATTTCCTTTCCTTCGAAGAAATGAAAATAATGAAAATTGATATTCATTATATTATCAGCTTAACTTGCTATGTTTTCAAAAGCCTTTCACCTCAAGGTCATAAACTCTTGAACACACAATCAAGAGTTTCAACAGCAGTGAGGAAGCAGGCATTTGAAAAAGTTGGAAAAGTAGAAAATGCAGGCAACCAGCATGTTTTCTTTTTCCCACAACGTTTTCTACCCTTTCAAACGCAATTTGCAGTTTCTGAGTCTCATTTGTTATCTGCAAATGTTTTCACTTTAGACCAGTCTAAAATTTTGTCTTTTGGTAGAGTTAACCCTTTCCCAAACAATCCCTGGTTTTCACGATCCTGAGAAAGAAGCCTTCTGAAAACATTGTGGGAAAAGGAGAAAATGCTGGTAACCAGCATTTTCTCCTTTTCCCACAATGTTTTCTTCCTTTCCCAAAACAAATTTCAATTTTTGATTTATTTTGTTGTCTGCAAATGCTTCCAATTTGGACTAGTCTTTGGTAAAGAGTTAAACACAGGGTTGCCTAGTATAGGTAGTTTTCTATGACCTTATCGAATACAAGCACCATCATTTCAGCATCCTTTAAATTGTCATCTTCAATTTGGACAAGTCTAAAATTTTGTTGCCTGGTAAAGAGTTAACCATTACAGCTCCTTTCATGCCTATATTTGCTTTTGCAGTCAGTGTAGATCAAGATCAGACTTCACAAAATGTTCATTATGGTCTTTGATCTACACTTTCAGCTTTGCTGAAGCACTACTGACAAAAGCAACCGTTAAAACACAGTTATGTAGCAGGATAAGGGTTAAAAAAGTATATTTTCGACTTTCAGATATTGTTGATAAAGGAGACACTCTGTATATTCTACATTCACTGGATCAAGAGTTATGTGCCCCTGCCCAGGAAAGAGTGAACTACCTTCCCCACTATGACACAATTGTTAAAGGTGGAATGTACGAGTATTACGCTTCTGAGGGACACAACCCTTTACGTAAGTTTTCCAATCTTTCAACTCCTTTCACTACTGAAAAAAGGATCACATTAGGATGATATGAACTGAGTAGATCAGAGATTAGACTGCATGCTTTGTGCATTCTCATTTAGGTATGCACCACCTGCAGACAACAAGTAAAGTGAAGCCCATAATATGGAATTTGAAAGTGGCAAGGAAGACAACATTGTTGAAAAGGGGAAACAATGCTTGTAACTAGCATTTTCTACTTTCACCATATTGTTTTCAAAAGCCTATCTTCATCAGAGTCTTAAACCCTTTACTAATCAATCCTGAGCTTTTTAACGACCCTGACAAATAAGCTTTTTTGAAAACATTCTGTCGTTTAACTCTTTGCCAAGCAAGAAATTTTCAACTTTTCCAAATTGAGAGTATTTACAGACAACAATTTTATTGTAAGTTAAATGATCAGATTTGTCTTTGAAAGGATGGAAAACATTGTGAGAAAAGGAGGAAAGAGTTACGTTTGTTAAAAAAGAACATTCCCTCCCCCCTGGCATCCATCCCTGGGGATAAAAAAAGGTCATAAGAAAGCAGTAAAACGTGTCCAATTGGCCATGTCTAATGCCAGTAAGCAAGCATAATTTAAATACCAAAAGAAGTATAGTTGAAATATACCTTCGTTGTGCAAGCAGCTGTCTTATGGAAGCACGTTTTGAGTGTCCCCTGGGTGTCCAGTAGCGGCCAAAAGTAAATAGTGCAGGTGTTAAAGTGTATTTGAATTTAAATTACAGTATTCAAATATTGTGAAGATGACAATCTGTTAATGTACAGTCAGCCCAAGTGTTAGTTGCTGGCAGAAAAATGAATTTTAAAACTAGGTAAACAAGTTTCTAAGTAGTGCTGTCTTTTGTTTACTTTTTACTTGGTTTTAAAATTCATTTTTTTCTGCCAGTGACTGAATATGGTAGTCTGATAAAGGGTTAATTGTCTATGGTAGTGAGTAATGCATGTCTGTCTGTGTAGATTTTAAGAATACCTAAACTAAGCATGTGTTTGTGATTCAGATATTATAGCATATATGAGCTGTGCTCTGTGAAAAGGGGGCTTACTGCATCTGCAAAAGATATCGACCCTAGTCAGCCTGCCCAGTCTGCGCAGGCTAACCTGCCCAGTCTGCGCAGGCTAACCTGCCCTTACCTGGGTCAAAACTTGACGCTATTGACCAATATTCTTCATGTCAAAGTACCATTCTACCTCATGATACAGCTGGTTGGTTAAAAAAAAAAAATTACAGATTTTTTGAATGCATAAATTATGTGACAATATTCTTGGTGTAATCGTTATAATGTGTATCGGAGATGCATTAAACTCCCTTTTGCCAGAGCATGGCTCATATGTATTTGACGAAATTTTTTCACTGAAAGACATAGTTAGCCAAGTCATGACCATGTTTATTATTTTTCAGCATATGCCTTTGCAGAGCTTATAGACAATGCCTTGGCGGCAACAGCTAATAATACAGGCAGCCGTAACATTGAAATCAGATTGGTATGGGCTTTATTTTCACAAGTCTCTCATCTTAACCCCTGCCACACCATCCCAAGTTTTAATGACCGTGAAGTAGAAGCCTTTTGAAAACATTGTTGGAAAAGGAGAAAATGCTGGTAAACAGCATTTTCTCCTTTTCCCACAATGTTTTCAATCTTTTCTAAGATAAGTTGAATTCTTTGAGCCAAATTTTAATCTGTTGTCTGAAAATGCTTTAGATTTAGAGAGGTCAAAAACACTGTCAGGTTGTAGAGAGTGAATCACTCATTACTGTTAAGGCTGTGTCTAGACTGACCTGAAACTACATATCACACAAAGGAGAAATACTTGAAGGGAAAGCAAGGAAAATACTTTAAGGTGGATTTCCATATTAGTGAACTTGTTATGCATATCTGCTTACTATAATCATTCTAACCAGAACCATAAACATTGGAAATGTGTGGGCTCTGTGCATTCAACTTCCAGATTTTGCTAATAAAGTTGCCACCATATATACACACTTGTATACAGATCTACATCCAGTGTTGAATTGTCTAAAATAGCGATATATTGAAGTTTGCGACCATTTTGTTTTTCTTGTTAGTCACTTGATATGTTATCAGAATCGAGGCTGATGATGTCATATTCAAAACACATGATTTCACTAATGCAAAAACCATTACCTATAAAAACTATTAATTATTTCAAGACAAAACAGTGTTTGAATAAAAATACATTTCAGCCAGGACTTGCTGTTAATTGCTTTCACATAACTGTGTAAGCAAGGGATGTTTAAGGTCAGTTTATTTTCAAAATCGTAGTTTATTCTCACTCTCCGCGAATATACCTGCATAACAAAATGGCTTCTCTGTGTTGAATGTGACATGCTTACTGAAACATTTTTGTGAATATTTGAAAAAAATTGGACATGCCTTGTGCACTTGAAGAGCATTAATTAACCAACACATACAGGTTAGTGAAGTTTCATTTTTACCAGTTTAGTTTCAGTAAACAAACACTGAGGCTTACTATCTCGATTGTCGGTTTGACGAGGGTAATTCATGAATCAGCAGAAAACTGCCACAGATTGATCATGCATTGTCTAATCAGTCCACTTGATCAATGATTTCTACCCTTCCAAAAAACAAATTTCAATTCTTGAGCCATGTTTATTTTGCCATCTTCTTTCAATTTGGATGAGTCTATGATTTTGTTGTTTGATAACCAGTTAAAACACATTTAATTAGATTATTTTAAATTTTGCAGCATTTTGAAGAGTCAACTATATATGTGATAGACAATGGGAAAGGAATGACTCCACGTCAGTTAAATAACTGGGCCATTTACAGACTGTCAAAGTTTATCCGTAAGGACAAGAGAAGTAAAGTGTAGGTCAAACTTGAGCCATGCTCTATGAAAAGGGGGCTTAACCCTTTCCCAAACGACAAATTTTAGACTCTTCCAAACTGAGAGCATCTGCAGATGACAAATTCAGAATTGGTACAAATTAGCTTTAGGTCTCTGATAGGGTAGAAAACATTGTGGGAAAAGGAGAAAATGCTGGTTACCACCATTTTCTCCTTTTCCCACAATGTTTTCAAAAGCTTTCTTTCCCAGGGTCGTGAAAACCAGGGATTGTTTGGTAAAGGGTTAATGCATCTGAAGAAACTATAGACCCATGTCGACATGGTTCAAAACTTTTTGCTATTTGTAAATTTTCTGCATTTTTTGCATGGCAAAGGATCACACTACCTCAGGATTCAGTGGGTTGTGAGACAAAATGGATTTCATGAATGTGATGACTTTTTTTGGTATCATGCATCACAAAGATGCATTAAGACCCCTTTTGCCACAGCATGGCTTATTTATATTCTGTCTATATTGATAGATTGCTATCATAATTGATTTGATAAAATTTACTCGTAACAGACAATTCTGTGTTCAAATAACTCAGAATAAGATAACTGCTACAGTGTAGAAAACATTGTGAGAAAAGGAGAACATGTTTGTAATGAATGCCACACAAACTCAAGTTTTAAAATTTCTCCAGTGTACAGCTTTAGAAAAGCTCCTTTCTGCACATTTTTTTTTATCTGTAGTTTTCCAAAGTTATACTTTGGTGTCCTAATATTTGAAATAATATTGAAAACAGCGCAAAACACAATTCATACACACAAGTCTTTTAATGTTTCTCTTTGTATATACCAACTTTTTAAAGATCTGTAAATATTTTATGTAAAAATGAATGAAAATGGCCAGTTTGTCAACCGCACATACTTTAATTATGTCTGCTTTACAGAAATCTAGATGAGAGCGTGGAGGAAGAGCCCAGTTTTATAAACCATGATCAGCCAAAGTCATTGAACAGTGACATTTCCTATTTTGGTGTAGGGGGAAAACAAGCTGTGTTCTTTATTGGGAATTCCACAAGGGTATGTGGAGTGAAATTTCAATTTCTCATATAGCATATTTGCTACAGATGACTGGGATAATCATTGTGATTATAGCATGGGATGATCCATGTGAATGAATGTTTGATACATAATTACATGTGAAAACGTTTTGGCAAAAGCAGAAATTGCATGGGACAAGCAATTTCTCCTTTTGTCACATTGTTTTCAAAAGCTTTCATCAACAAGTTAAAAAAAAAAAGTCTGTAGGTGGTCAGGTTATGATCAGATACGGGGTATGTTGAAAATTAATTTGAAGTACTCAAAGTGTTGAAACACAGTGATGCTGTAATTCTGATTGTTAATACAAGCAAATAAGAATGACTGCTTTATTGTTATCATAGGAAAAAAAAGTGTCATCTTTATTTTCAGAAAGACCCAAAATTGTGTACATGTCTTTTCAGGTGGAGTTTTTAGTGACTTTTCAATAACCTCAGTGTTTTTGTAGTTGTATATTGAAGCAGTTGATGGTCCTTCTTGTTTATCATTTGCCAAAGTTATACAATATTAGTTGTACGGTCAGGTGGCAGGGGACTTGGAAACTTGTTCACGGCTGTGGTGAATCATGTCGCCACCTCGCCGAGGTGGCAACATGATTCACCACAGCCAGGTGGCAGGGGACTTGGAAACTTGTTCACGGCTGTGGTGAATCATGTCGCCACCTCGCCGAAGTGGCGACATGATTCACCACAGCTGTGAACAAGTTTCCAAGTCCCCTGCCACCTGACTGTACAACAAATTTATTATACTGCAAAGTTTTACCATTCCAACGTTTGTTAAGCAAATTTTACCTGTTTTTTTGGTTTAAAAAATTGAGTACGCTGACGAAGTAGAATTTCCCTTCTAAGTGCCCCGATTCAATGAAAACTGACGTCACTGGGAACTGACGTCACTGAAACCTTGGTAATACGTGCTAAAGCGTGCAGCTTGGCACATAATCTTGATGTTAATCTTGATCGACGCCGCCATTTTGGATGTTGTGTTGATGGTGTAGTCATGTATACGGGGCTCCCGAAAGGGAAACTGCTTTTACGTTGGTTTTGCCAGTGTACATGACATATATGTTCGGGGCATATTATACAATCAGATTACGAGAAATTTCTTTGCAGTGTAATAATATTTGCTAGGCTACGTCCAGTAATATATTTTAATCCTTTACCACACAATCATGAATTTCAAATACTATGAGAAAGCCATTTTTTGAATACATTTTGCAAAAAGAAAAAAAAGTACAGGTAATTAACATTTTCTTATTTCTCCACAATGTTTTCTATCCATTTGAAGACAATTCCAATGGTTTCAGCTACTTTCATTGGTCTGCAACATATTCTTTTTATTTGGACAAATCTTACATTTTGTTCATTTTGTACAGAGTCAAGGTAGTTTGTATTTATGTTTTTCTAGGCAATCTTGATTCATAAAAAAGAGCCAAAAACAATGAAATCTCACAAAACATAGACGGTAGAATCAAGATCAGATTGCACATTCTGTTCAATCTGATCTTTATATAGAGTATTCGCAACCGAAACCTATGCCGATATCTACTGGTAACATTTGCAGATGATCTCCAGGCCTAGAGGTTCCAAAGATGTCCATGAGCTCACTATATCCAAAGAAGAGTTTGAGAAGAAGGAAAAGAATCATGAATCCATTTACAGTGGGTATATCAGAAATAGGAAGGTGAGTTCAACTGTTTCTTGTTTGAACACAATTGAAATTAAAGAAATAGTGATTTAAAAAAAAAAAGAAAACACCTTGCTTCTTTGTTAAGCGGTCAAGGCTGGGGGTAGAGCAAGATTAATTATACATTCTTCGGTGACCTTTAGCTCATTTTTATGCAAATACATTCATATTTAAATCTTTACCAAACAAACAAATTAAGACATTTGTCTGTGAAGGAGTAGAAAACATTTTGGGAAAAGAAGAAAATGCTGGTTTGTAGCATTTTCTTCTCTTTCCACTATATTTTCAAAGGCCTTTTACCTCAGGGTTGTTAAAATACATGAGAGATTTGTTTTATCATTCGAGCCATATGGAATATGTCATCAGCAAAACTTCTAATTTGAACAAGGCTAAAGTTTTCTTGTTTTGTAAAAGGTTAAAGAATTAGAACAATATGTAGAATGTTCAATGAACTTGACATCAAATAACACTTTTTTACCCCCAAACAGGAGGGAGATTCCAGTCACGTTGATAAGGAAGATGAAACCCTCCGAAAGATTATCGAGGAAGAAGAAAAAGACAAAACAAGTTTTACTATAGTTGTTATACAAGGGATCAGTAAAGAACACATACAGTATTTAAAGGAGAGGATTAAAGAATGGACAACCCAGCTAGCGTAACTATCTTTAAACCTTTACCAGAAGATAAAATCTTAGACTAGCCGAAATTGAAAGCATTTACAGAAGACAAGTCGTATGTGACTTATAAACCAAATTTTCTCTTTGGAAGTGTAGAAAACAGTGTGGGAAAAGGGGAAACTGCTGGTTACCAGCGTTTTCTCTTTTTCCCACAATGTTTTCAACAGCCTGTTTCCTTCAGAAGACATATTAAATGTGACTCAAAAACCAAAATTTCTGTTTGGAAGTGTAGAAAACAATGTGTGAAAAGGAGATAATGCTGATTACGAGCATTTTTTTTTCTTTTCCCACAGTGTTTGCAAAAGCCTTATTCCTTTAAGTCTTTAAGATTGGGGATTGTGTGGTAAAGGGTTTACCTGCTTGAGCTCTTTTTGTGTTTTGAAATAGTTCATTATCTCCACTGGCAGAGGGCTAACATATTAGTTGGTGGCTTCAGTTGTGGGCCCATGTTAGAAGCCATGCATTAACTCGTAGAAAATGATCATTGTAATTTTGGAATAGCAGGGTGCTTGTATTTCTGCTTTCATGATCTCTAAGAAGGAAAAATTTGTTCCGACAAAAATCATATGTAATGGCAGGTTGCTTGTATTCTCGGGATGGTCATGAGGTGAGGTTTTACTGTATTTGATGAAGGGCTGAGCCGAATTTCAAACTTTTTCCTCTCTGAAATTAAAGCACTAAATTTGACCTTTTGGAAACAATTTTTGTGTGTGTGTGTGTGTGTGTGTGTGTGTGTGTGTGTGTGTGTGTGTGTGTGTGTGTGACTCTCTTCAAAACTCCTGTCAAAATGTGAGCTGCTACAATATTTTCAATTGTTGTTTGGTGCAAGATATAAACAGTAATCTGTAGGGTATGCTGTGTGAACTAAAGGCCAGTTGATTCAAGGAGTGCCTAGGATAGGGTCAGGTGTAACTTTGTGATATTCTAACCAAAAAGCCTTAATGTGACTTGCATTTAGATCTGGTCATTGAAAATTTTAAAGACAAGGGTTTTTTTTTTTTTTTATCTTTTGCTACGAAAAACAATGATAATTTTCTTGTTGTTCTACTCTGGTGGTCATTTTCATGAAAAAACATCCTTCAAACTAAGACAGGCTGCAAAAACAATTAAATATCAAGGAAGTGCCAATAACACAGGAGTCTGACCTGACCTGGGGGACATTCCACTGAGGTGATGGCAGTTACTATGCAAGAAAGAAGCAGGCAGAATTCACCAATATGTTAGTGAAATGGGATAATATGATCCTGTCAGTTCCATATAATGAAACTGGACCTCTTTCAAAGGCTGAAAATAAAATTCACTGAAACTGTGAAAGATTCTCGGCTTGACTAATCAAGTGAGTGGTAAAGATCAAAGATCAGATTACTTGTTCTGTGCAGTCTGATCTTGATTTATGTCACCTTCAAAAGCCAATGTAGCGGCTCATGGCACTAAAAGGGTTACAGTGAGTTTATAGTGGTTACATTAGCAAAATATGTTCCACTCAGATATTTCTATAATACATGAAAACAGCATGTAGGATGTCATTTTATAACTGCCAATAAGTAGGTCCTTTTTCTTAACTCTTTACCAAATGATAAAATTTTAGACTTGTCCAAATTGAAAAAAATATGCAGATGACATATGGAATGTGCCTCATATTAGAGTATTTGTCTTTGATAAGATAGAAAACATTGACAGAAACGGAGAAAATGCTGGTAACCAGCGTTGTCTCCTTTTCCTCACAATGTTTTCAAAAGCCTCTTCATTGAGTTTGTTAAAACGTGGGGTTATGTGGTAAGGGTTACTAGGGATTTTTTTATGGTATTATGTGGCAGTCTGAGGATTGAAACATTTTATCATATTTATTATAAATTTTTCAGACATATCTATCATTACTATATTCATGGACCAAATGGTAACATTGAGCCAGAAGATGAAGAAAACAGTAGACCAGCATCACCCTTTCTGAATATAGATATACAGGTATCAACTCTCTACCAAAGGATAAAATTTTAGACTTGTTGGAATTGACAGTATTTGCGGACAACAAAGATACATCTATACAGCCAGTTTTCAACCAGTTTTTAACCCATTTCATAATTATTTTATGAAACTATAATCATTCTTGTATCTTAATGCCAAATGTTGCCCCTGACAGCTGCAAGATTGCACAGATTCTGACATTTACAAAATGCCTATCATAATTTGGAGGCCTTCAAAGCAATTGCTGTTGTTGTTTCCAGTTTTAAATGAAGATGAATACCTTGAGTTTTTGTATACCTTACACTATATTCATTTGTAATTTATCTGTGTTTACTCAGCTAAAGCATTCTACACTTTCAAGTTTTAACAGGGTTTTTTCTCGCTATCTGTAAGGATGTATATGTAAATTTAGCTGAAATGATGATAATTATCTCTGAAAGTGTAGAAAACCTTTTCAGGAAAAGGAGAAAAATACTGGTTACTAGCATTTTCTCCTTTTCCCACAAGGTTTTCAAAAGGCTAGTTCCTTAGATTTGTTAAAACACAGGGTTATGTGGTATAGAGTTATATCATATTACAGTTACTTACCAAAAAACTTTGTAATATTATTAAATCAACAATTTTTAAATAAACAAATACTTTAATCCAAAATATTTAACCAGTCCTTTCGTAATCTAAAAATAGCTTTAACTTTGAAGCTTAAGTCAGTATATAATAGTTCAAAATAAATAATCATGGTTTATTATTAATTTGTATTTTCTGAATCATGAAATGGGAAACATTATCTGGTTTCGGAATTATAAGGGCCCTTAGTTTGCCCAAGATCCCTGTGGAGTGAAATGTGAAAAAAATGGATTTCTATAGGTACATTTCTTTGCACACTTTGACAGGTTACAGCCTGGTTCACTAAAGCACAGACACATCCGAGAGTCATCACATTACGAGATATTTTGGATGACATGCAGACCAACTATGTTCGAAACAGCGTTAGTAGTTTTGAGTTTACGGCACATGTAGATGGAGCCACTGTGGAAGGAGTGCTACGTTACCATCCATTCCTGTATGACAGAGAGACATATCCTCAGGATATATATAACAAAAGTTAGTGATTAAATGTTTTTGACCCCTATGGTAAAATAACCAGATTTATTTCATGCTTTCCAGTAGGTTATCGAGAAATATTGCTGAAATATTTTTCGATATTTCATGGTTACGACCAGTGAAAATACCAATTTTTATATTCTAACTCTTCAATTGAAGGTGGAAACATTTGTTCCCGCGCGCTGGTTACCTAGGTAAAATGCGCGTGCCTCACAACCAGATTGGAAATATGACGTAATTTACCTTACATTTCTTGTGCTTGACGTAATTTGTAATGCGTTGCTATGCGGAGGGGGTACGCCACGGGGAATAATTGAAAAGATCTGTTCTGGATTTTGATTAAGTCCCCCCCGGAAAGGGTTAAAAGCATGAAATAAATAGAATATTTGTTTTTTACGGTGGAAGATCAAAATTTATTTCATCTCGTGAACTTCATCGGTAATATTTTCACTCGTGGCTGCGTGCGCCACAAGTGAAAATATTACCGATGATGTTCACGAGATGAAATAAATTTTGATCTTTCACCGTAAAAAACAAATATCCTCTGTTTATTTGTTCTGTGTAAAAATTTCTTGGAAAATTTTGATGAATACTTATAAACAAGTGATACTATGGCTAAAAGGGGTTTAATCTATTTCTGTGATGCCTTATACCAAGCAAGTCATCTTATAATTATGCAGGGTTGCATCTAGAGTGAGGGATTGCCAAAATCCCGTATCAAAATAAAAAATCCCGCGAAAAAGAAATTTGTTTGCGCACCAAATCCTGCACTAAAACGACCTAGCCCGCAAAAATTGCATGATCGTGCGCACCATAATGGGGAAAAAAGAGAGAAAAAAACGACTTTGGGGGAA
The DNA here is from genome assembly GCA_946811185.2 of Hippopus hippopus. Classification (NCBI taxonomy): domain Eukaryota; kingdom Metazoa; phylum Mollusca; class Bivalvia; order Cardiida; family Cardiidae; genus Hippopus; species Hippopus hippopus. The sequence goes on along the minus strand of OX328113.1, from coordinate 24,281,189 downwards.
TAAAATGTAACACAATCTGCATGGGGTACCCCAGTAATCATTTGAAACTTAAATCGTAGACTGTCGGATTATTTTGATCATATTGATAGACACTTGTCATCTGTGTTATGCAGATGAAAAGCCTCACTGCAGGGCCCATGCTGTCGATCACCAGTGGCACCGAATGCGATAATTTAGGATAAATGTGTTTTTAAAAATGACGCACTGGCGAATCTGCGGGCAACAAGTGATGTTCTAAGGCTACAAAATTCTTGAAAGATAATAACTCTGTAATTATAATAAACAGTGAGTATTAAGTATGACAGACCACACGTCACCGCTTATCACAACTTAACAAGCTGGCGTGTAATGAAAAGTGAGATAATGATGTCAATCCACTTACCTAGGGTAAAATGACATGTTTTGAAGTGAACTTCAACCCTTATTGACAAATTCTTGCAATATAATGTGGAAATACTTATGAAAAAAATTAAGTGACAAAAAAAAAGATCAATGCAAAAAACAGCGAAAACCCATGACACAACAAACTGTCAATTTGACATCATCTGATTGGAGGCACTTCAGACTGTCTTTTCAGCTTTGGAAGTGAAATTAAGCAGTAAATTTACATAAATATCTGTATGAAACAACAGATGGAAGCTAAAATCTCTGTCTTGTATTGAGGTGAAAACTTTGGTGAGTTTATGAAATGAAAATATTGAACAACGTAGGATAGATAGGGTAGGACTGGGGTTAATCTTCTTGTCTGACAGTGATAGTACTGTAACAAGTGTTAAAGAAGAAGTTACAGGACATTCATACAAACAAGGAAGACTAAAATAACCCTTTAATGGATGTGATCTATATTATTTTCCCAAAGACAAAAACAAATAATACATTAACCGTTTACCACACTATAGGAATTGCCATGAAATTTGTCCCCCCTCTTTACACTTGAAGGGGGGGGGGGGGGGACATGCCCCCCTTTTTCTGAAGATGATGGGGGACAGCCCCCCATTTGAAAATTTCTAAATGCAATCCTGATTATGGATCTATGAAATCCATTTCGTATAACAGCCGAACGAATCATTAGGTAGATTGGTCCTTTGACATGCAGAAAATTGACCAGTGGCAAAAAGTTTTGACTCAGGTCAGTCTGTGTGGACTACACAGGCTGACTTAGGTCAACGCAATTTGCAGATACATTACAGGGCATGGCTCAAATGTATTAGTCTTTGCAAGTATTAACTCTTTCCCACACGTCAAAATTGTAGACTGGTCCAAATTGAGAGCACTTGCAGATGACAAATGTGACTAAAAATTTGAAATTTGTTTTAGGAAGGGAAGAAAACATTGTGGGAAAAGGAGAAAATGCTGGTTACCAGCATTTTCTCCCTTTCCCACAATGTTTTCAAAAGGCTTCTTTCTCAGAGTTGTGAAAACCCGGGATTGTTTGGTAAAGAGTTAAGAAAGTTGACAGTTACTGGAGCCAAAAGGTGCAATGTATGCATTTTATTATTGATTTTATGAAATTCCAGCAAGCATTTGTGAATTCTGGCATAAAATCTTAAAATACTTTGTGAGGCTACTACAAAGAGCATACTCTTTGATATTGAAAATTCTCCTCATATCTGTGCCTGAGAGGGAAAAAATCTTAAAATAAAATGTCGAAAAATAAACATGCCAAATGCAATGGTTTTCTGACAGTTGAGCCAACATTTGAAGATGAACATGATTATGCCATATCAGAAGCCCCAGCACGAGGTCGCCGACCTATATTTGAATGTTTCTGGAATGGACGCCTGATTCCATACTCAACTATTGAAAGGTTTGTTTAAGCACTGTTATATTCTTTGTATGGGAAGGGCTTTTTTCTAATGTTGTAGCTCCAGTAACCCAGTCAGTAGCGTACAGGACTTGTGGTGTCCATGGTTGTGAGTTAGAGCTTTGGCCTCTGAACCATAAGGTCCCAAGTTCAATTCCTGGGAGCGGATGATAACTTTTGGATCATTCATTGGCCCACAAAGTCAGTGCGAGTACTAGTGTAGGTTCCAGGAAACAGAATCAAGAGAGATTTGGATATTTTTCAAGAACTTGATTGTCAATCAATGTAAAATAAATATGTTTAAACTACAGGTTTTGAGACCAAGGTGTTGCTGGTTTAAATCTTCAGCTTGGCAAATTTCTTTTTGGGGATTGATGATAGTCATTGTAATAGGATTCGTTCCTCTTATACTGGTGATCATTGTTTTGATGATGTTTATGTCGGAAAGCGGCCAGAGGCTTGGGAAGAATATTGTGCAAAGTACTGGCAAAAAGATTCCAGGAAAGCATGGATAGATGCACTGGCTGCGATATAACTGAAATAATGTTGAAATTGGCATTAACTCTTTACCAAACGACAAAATTTAAGACTGGTCCAAATTGAAAGCACTTGCAGATGACAAAATAAACGTAACTCAAAAATTGAAATTTGTTTCCAGCAGGGTAGAAAACATTGTGGGAAAAGGAGAAAATGCTGGTTACCAGCATTTTCTCCTTTTCCCACAATGTTTTCAAAAGGCTTCTATCTCAGGGTTGTAGAAACCAGGGATTGTTTGGAAAAAGGTTAAACATCTTTCACTCAATCTAATGTGATAATTTGTTGCCTTACCCCTTTGCAAGTTATTTGAATGTAACAAATATGTTAAAACTAAAGGAATTCAGATTAAACTTAACAGCTGAAAGTTGATACCAACCACTCTACAGGATATTTTTTGACATACCGTACTGAAAAATGCTTTTGAGTTACGCAATAGAGTAAGGGTTTAATAGAAAGGAAGATGATTTTGTTTTTGAGAAAGTTTGGAAAAGCGTCGCCCTGTACCACACAATTCCAAGTTTTAATGAATCTGAGAAATAAAGCTTTTGAAAATATTGTGGGAAAAGGAGAAAATGCTGGATTCCAGCATTTTCTGTTTTTCCCACGATGTTTTCATAAGGCATCATCCTCAGGGTCATTATACCCCCGCTAAACGAATGTTTTCGGGGGTATACTGGAATCAGCCTGTCTGTCCATCCGTCCGTGTGTCCGTCTGTGTACGAAATACTAGTAATTTTGTGTCGCGAACTCTTCCTACAGTTTTGCTGCTATTGTATTGAAAGTTTGTTGATCGTATACTGAAGTTGTGCAAGACGCATTTTTCAATCATCTACTCCCTATGATTCAAGGGTAATCTCCCCTTGAACTTAGAAAATTTTTTGTTAAATTGCCTGTTTCTGTCATAGCGCTGGCAGGGGTATTAAGTCACATTCAGTGACAGCTCTAGTTATAACTTGGGATCATATGATAAAGGATTAATAAACTGCATTTATTCCTGTTTTAAAATACAAAGTAATTTCAAATACATGTGTCTTACAGCTTTGATTGGTGCACTACTCCCAAGAAACCCAAAAATGTACCAGTAGAGTGTTACAATCGGTAAGATCTTTGTTTTAATTGGCTACCATATTTTGAGACATACCACTTAGTGGAAAAAGAAAAATGAAGGAGGTGTGTTGGTAAGAAAGAAAAAAGTTTGCCTTTTTAAGTGGAAAAACTTAAAATGTTCTGCAGGTTATATGGTAGTTATCATTAATGTAAAAAAATTAGTGTTGTTTGGAAGATGGATGGAGAAAATGATTGCTTTATGTTGTATGACGATTCTTTTGCCATAGATTTTAGATTTTTTGAAATGTATGACATAAATTTTACTCTTTATGAGGGAAAAAGATATTGTCTAATTTTGTAGTCCACTACATGTATAGGCCAACTCACATTACAGAGCACCTACTTAAGTTTTCCCCAACCCCTGCGTCTTTTAGTTTGGACCTCTTAATTTTGTTAATGTTCATTTAATTTTGACTCCTTAAGTTTGCAAAGTTCCTCAAAATTTAGATGTTTGCCTTCTTTTTTTCATTTGAAGGAGGTCAAATGACCCCCAAGTAAGAAAGTCCAGGAAATCCTGACCTAGCTTTACAAGATGTTCTTTTTTACAGAGTGTCAGGTGTATTGTGGACAGATGACAAGTTTCAAGTCAGTACAAACAAACTCACCTTCATTGACTTGGAGCTGAGGCTGAGAGACAAACAAGTTATCTTCAGTAGAGTTGTCAATGGTCAGGTAAATGTTGTTGTTGTTATTTTCATTCTACAAAGGCTTAACTCTAACTCGGATGTCTTTTATTTACAGTGCAGATTAAACTTGTACCAAATGACAAATTTCTGACTTGCCCAAATTGAAAGCATTTACAAACAAATTAATTGTGGCTTGAATGAGGGGATGTCACTTGTAAAGGATAGAAAATATTTTGGGGAAAAAAAAGTGCTGCCTACCAGCATTTTCTTCTTTCTTCTCCCACTATGTTTCCAACAAAAGCTTTCTTTCTGAGGGTTGATAAAAAGATTAATGTTTGTTCAAGGATGGTTTGATTTATACTGTTTTCTATATTATTGCAGTTATGTCGCTGTAGCTAGTGCACCTATCCATGCTTTCCTGGAGTTTCTTCTACCAGTACTCCGCACAGTTTTCTTTCCAAGCAACTGACTGCTTTCCTACTTAGTTTTGCAATAGTCAGCTGTGAGAGAGGAATGAATCTAGTCGCAATGTTTATTGTCAATCCTCAGAAAGAAATTGACCAAACCAGTGATCGAAGCAGTGACTCCCTGTTCCAAGTCCTGTATGCTACCCACTAAGCTCCTGGGGCTTGGCTTGTGTCTACAATGATTAAGATCGGACTGCAGAGAACATGTAGTCTGATCAGCAATCTGAAGGCTAATATAAACTTTAATATAGAATTTTCTCCACCAATGAGTATTCTTTGTTATGAAACATTGCACAAAAAGGGAAAAGTTTGACTGATGAATTTCAATCCTGTCTTTGTAGGTCTTTACCAGATATCATGATTTAAGGTTTGCCTGGATTGAAAGAACTCGAAAAATGTAAATAAAAAATGATTCAAATATATTGCATTTTCATTTGAAGGAATGAAAATTATGTTGGAAAGAGAGAAAATGCTGATAAACTGCGTTTCCTCCCTTTCTACTTATGTTTTCCTAAGACTTCTTCAAAATCACATGATTTTTTGGTGAAGAGGGTTATAATCCTTTACGTGTTGTTTTGCATTTTAGGAAAAGAGGACTGGGATAGAGAGAGAGTTTATCAACTGGCTGAAAGACTGTCATGAACAACATGACAAACAGATTCATTTCATGTCCTACCAGGGCCAGGTTGTGCGATCTGATCAGCCTAAAAACAAACAAACACCCTGGGCTGCATTCAAACAGATGGACTGGGATGGGAAGATTTTTAAAGCTGGCATGCTAGTAAGTGTGGTAAAACAGTGTTGTTTTTTTTCCAAAGCTTTAATTGCCATAGTGGTATGTTAGGGTTGTTGCTTACATTGAGAACACAAATTGTTGGAAAAATGAAATTAAATACTTTAGATAATTGAAAAAAAATGCAAGGATAGATTGAAATACAAATACATGTATTTTGAAAACATTAACAACATCATCATTTATCTTTCCTTCTAGTAATCGTTATGTAGATTAGATTTTGCACATTTGAAAAAATGTAATACCAGGGCATGATTTAAATTATTGACATCAGGAAATTATTTGAAAAATCCTTTAAAGCAAAAGCGTGCTTTTAGATACTCCAGGAATTCATTAGCATTTCTTAAAACTTTCAGCATCAAATACCGTAAGTAGACTCAACCTCTCATATAGCATGAAAAAAAAACAACAACCCAGTAACAGATTTTTATTTTATAGACTTAACCCTTTACCAAACAATCCCTGGTTTTTACGACTCTGAGATAGAAGCCGTTGGAAAACATTGTGGGAAAAGGAGAAAATGCTGGTAACCAGCATTTTCTCCTTTTCTCACAAAGTTTTCTACCCTGCTGGAAACAAATTTCAGTTTTTGAGTTATGTTTATTTTGTTGTCTGCAAGTGCTTTCAATTTGGACCAGTATAATATTTTGTCGTTTGGTAAAGAGTTAACTAAACAAGCAGACAATATAGATCCCAGATCAGACTTCATGTCCTGTGCAGTCTGGTCTTAATCTATGCTGTCTGCAAAAGCTGTTTTTTGTCTATAGCACTGAGAGGGTTTACTATCTTTTCTTGTTTATTAATTCCAGGTGAGAATACAGAGAACTTTGCCCACACTGATTGGCACAATAAACAGAATACTGCTGTATGGGGATCACAGTGGGGATGTGTTTGCCACTGGTGGAGACTTAGAAATACTACAGGTATTAAATGAGCTAATTCTATGCAAGACGACAAACTTTTCATGACAATGCATTTGCAGATGGTTAATGAAATGCTGCTCAATTGATGGGATTTGCCTGGAAAAGATAGGCAATATTTTTTGGAAAAGGAGAAAATTCAGATGAGTAGCACATTCTTAGTTTCCCACAATGTCTTCAAGGGGCTTCTTTTTCAGGGTTGTAAAACTTGTTAATAGTTAAACTTTTGAACTCCTGCAGACTTTCTAGGCTTAGCAGTAGACTGCTTTTGGAAACATTGTAGAAAAGGAGAAATTGTTTATGACAAGGAGACCAGGAACTTTTCATTTTGCCACAAAGTTTTCACTAGTTGTGTTTACCAGATTACAAAATTTCGAACTGGTCCATATTAAAAGTAGTTGCAGATGATAAATTGAATATGTCTCAGATGATGTGATTTTTCTTGGTAAGTATAGAATACATTCTTGCAAGCATGGAAAATGCTGTTTACCAACATTTTCTCCTTTTTACTCAATATTGTCAAAGGCCTACATTCTCAGGGTTGTTAAAACTTTTCATGATCTACAGTTTTTGTAAATTTGAATTTCTTTTTGCTTCCTGAATTTTCATTTACTTTGTGTTCATGGGATTGTATTTACCAAGGATTTTAACCTAGCTTTAAATTTAAATACTAGCCATCTAATAGGCTGAAACTTTCTGTTTTGGCTAAGCAGGCAGCTAGTGAAATTTGACCCTTAACCTGCTAAGTATGTTAATGAAATTTTCAAGCTGATAGTACCATTCATAATTAAGCTACATCAAAGTTATTTTTTGGGGAAAAATATCTCCCTGTCAGATAGTGTGGATCCAAGATCAGATTGCACAGAATGTGCAGTCTGATCTTGATCCACACTATCTGCAAAAGGTCAGTGAGTCTTACTCAGTAGCCCAAGGGTTAAGATTGGAACATTGATCAGAATTGTAGGTGAATATGTCCAAATGTTGTTTCATGTACAGGAACCAAAATCAATCTACAACCATGAAGTGAAAGTTGTGCCACTGTCAAAGCTAGATAGGTTTGCAAATTCAATTGTTCTGAAGAGAGCAATAGAAGAAGAGGAGAGCAAGTAAGAACTGTTACATTTTGAAATACAATTTATATTCTTGGAAACTGGAGGAAAAAAGTGCAATAAACTTTTTCTTATCAATTTTTATGCCCCAGCCATGAAATGGCGGAAGGGCATATAGAGTTACCCGTGTCCGTCTGTGTGTGTGTGTGTGTGTGTGTTAGTGTGTGCGTGCGTGCGTTAGTGTGTGTGTCCCATTCTTGTCCCGAGCATAACTTCTACATTTATCAATGGATTTCAAAAAGACTTCGCACACTTGTTCTCCTTAACAAGTACTAGTATCATGCGAAAAGTTTGTTTTGATATGCCCAAGGTCAAGGTCACAGTTGAAGGTCAAATGTTTAAATTGACCTTGTCCGGAGCATAACTTCTACATTTATCAATGGATTTCAAAAAAACTTCGCACACTTGTTCTCCTTAACAAGTACTAGTATCATGTGAAAAGTTTGTTTCGATACGCCCAAGGTCAAGGTCACAGTTGAAGGTCAAATATTTAAATTGACCTTGTCCGGAGCATAACTTCTACATTTATCAATGGATTTCAAAAAAACTTGGCACACTTGTTCTCCTTAACAAGTACTAGTGTCATGCGAAAAGTTTGTTTCGATATGACCAAGGTCAAGGTCACAGTTGAAGGTCAAATGTTCAAATTGACCTTGTCCCTAGCATAACTTCTACATTTATCAATGGATTTCAAAAAAACTTGGCACACTTGTTCTCCTTAACAAGTACCAGTGTCATGCGAAAAGTTTGTTTCGATACGCCCAAGGTCAAGGTCACAGTTGAAGGTCAAATGTTTAAATTGACTGTTCAACCCAGTTTTACATCCTGCTCAGCAGAATTGTGGTATGAAGATACAGTTTTGGTTTTTAAAAAGACTCATCCAAAGAACTATGCCAGAGAATATTGAGGCTGCAACCTACCCTTCAACTATAGTCCAGTGTGATAATATTCGATCCAATTTGTTCCTGTCTCATAGAGGAAGTCCAGCAAAGTAATTATTATTGCTATATTTCTCACTCTCATTCCTCAAGTTAAGATCTTCATAATCCTGAGTATAAGTAACCTTCAGTTGAAAGATTAAGGAAAACGCTGAATAAAAAGAAGTTAATTCTCAAAACCAGCATTTTCTTCTTTTTCTCACAAAGTTTTCTACCATATGCAATACAAACCATATAATTTATTGTCTGCATATTGCTTTCAACTTGGACCAGTCCTCAATTTTGTTATCAGGTATAAATAATCTTTTATCTGCTTGGCTATATATATAACAAACCTTCTTAACCCTGTCTAAGCTGTTATCCAAAACAATAATTTTCTGTAATACCTACTGATTCTCTCATATGACATATCTGTGACCAATACCATTTAGTGGGGGCATCCGTGTCTCTGACACACCTATTTCTAGTTTTTTATTGGGATATATATGAAAGATTGATAAACCTTTTGGAAGTAGAGGTGTGCATGTTTACAGCAGTAATGATATACACAAATTAAAGCTAGGATCATTTATATGAATCAGTGTTTGAGTCAGATATGTTCATAATACCACACTTGGTGAAATATTGAGTTGAACATACATACAGACTAAACGATAATTTTTTTTTTTTTTTTTCCTGAATTAATCTTTTTGGACCAATGCAGAAAAAATTGAAACTAGGCAAAATTTTGTTAACAACCTGAAGAAGTAGACCTGAAATATCAATTGACCCTAATCCTGCTAAACAAATTGAATAAAACTTTTAAGCCCAAATAATGCTATTTCAAACTTTTTTTTAGAAAAATAATTCCTTTTTGACAGCGTAGATCCAAGATCAGACTGCACATTCTGTGCAGTCTGATCTTGATCTACAGTGTCCGCAAAAGGTCAGTGAGTGGTGCTTAGCAGCCTGAGGGTTAAGGGGTTTCAAAGAAGCTTACATGCTATTGTAGACTGATCCAAGTTAAACCAAAAACATACAAACTAGTCAGAGAAATTTAAGCAGAATAGCATAGGAAACACTTCTGACTTTGTATTCACCAGCCATTCTAAGGACCTTCCTAGTCGTATTCTCACGTTTTTTGAAATTTGAAAGTAACACACCCTCTGATTGGCTAAACCAAATAGTTTAGCCAATCAGCAGTTCAAGTTGTGTTACTTTGAAAGTATATAAGAATGTTATTAAGAATGGTTAGTTAATATGGATCTTGGTCTGGTTTGTGTCTGTAAACTGTCACATAGTTAAGAACCCTTAGGTACTGGAATTTACAAGATTCAACCATATATTGTAGATTACCTAATGATCTAATAATAAGTTGGCCTGATGGAAATGAGGTTGCCAACAATTCAAAAACAAGAGCTGGTGCAACAATAGGTATGTAGATTGAACTTTGAATTGAAATAAAATTCTCAGAGTATAAAAACGGATTACTAAGCCCTAATGCCTTATTCACAGCTTGATTTGCTTTTGCTGATGGTGTTGACGTAGATAAAAAAAATGTGCCCTTCAAATATAGATCTACACTGTCAAATATGTCATGAAATATGTCAGTCAAAGCAGCCTTTCAATTGCAACAATGGACTTTAGTTTTACAGAACGAAAATATCCATATTATTTTTTGGTACTTAACCATAGCCATGATCTGACTATCTTTTATAATCCTTTTGTACCTTGTTTGTAAGCATTTATATCTGCACTTGCATTAATTGTTACTTGGACATGATTGAAAGTATCTTGGACTTAATTTGTAGATAATGACAAACAGATAAACAAAGACACAGTTGAACCATGTACAAAGACAAGTTTTCATAGTATTGTTAAGTTAAAATTTTCTTCTTTCAGGCATCTTTAAATTCTTATATTATATTTCATGTGTCGATTTTTAGAAATGGGTAAATGGATTTTTAGTTATGGGTAAAGAAATGTCGTAATTTAAGCTGGGGGGAATTATTTCCCCGTCACAGAGAATATTTTCCTCCTGCTGAAAATCTGGAACTACTTTTTTAAGTTTTTTAAGTTTTTAAGTTTTAAAAGTGGCATTCGTTGACAAAATAATCAGAGGAAATATAATATATAATTTATTTCATCAGCTTGTGGTTAATATGGGGAAATATTTGCCTCAAAAGGGAAAGGTCCGCGAAAATAACTATTTTCGCATACCTTTCCCTTTTTCGGCAAATATTTCCCCATATTAACCACAAGCTGATGAAATAAACTCTAAGCTGCAAAATGAAGTAAAATTTCCAGCAAATAGTGAGAACCAAGATTTTACCATATAACAATTTTTCTTGTCAGAGATATCTTACCATATCGGACAAAGCTCTTGCTTAGCAGCCTAAGTGTCAATATTTACATAGTCTATTTTTTTTTTTTTTTTATTTTTTTTTTTTTTTTGTTATCAGGTCCAATAAAGGTGGAAATTGTAAATCGTAAAGGGGACAAAATCAGCAAGATGCCAGGAAAAGATCAAGCGCAGAAGAAACTGCTGGTTGAACTCAAAGTTATTTGGCTGTGTAAGTATATTTGAGCCATGCTCTGTGGAAAGATGTTTAAATGCATATTCTTGATTCATCATACCAAGCAAGGCATCACATAATGATGGATCCATAAAATCCATTTTGTCTTACGACTGACTAAATTATAAGGAAGAATGGTCCTTGGATATGCAGAAAATTTACTAGTCGCAAAAAGTTTCAACAAATGTCAGTCTGCGCAGGCTGTCATTGGTCGATACTTTTTTTTTTTTTAATATTCATTAATCTCCTTTTCACAGAGCACAACTCCTATTTAAAATTATGGTGTACTTGGATATTGTCCCTGTAATGGGGTCAGTCCTTTAGAGCTTGCCTATATGACTAAAAGTAAATCCATCAGTTTTTGCATAAAGTAAAGATAAAGAAGTATAACCAAATGCTGCTCCCTTTGCTAGAGGAGATTGCACATTATGTTACAAAGTTATATATTAAGTTAAGTCCTGTCAGTTTTTGTCTTGCACACATGAAAATGCTCTTTCCTTTTGAAACATATTCACAATTTGCCTTGTAAGCATTTTAGGTTTCAATGATGTATTTTTTTTAGAATTGAAATTGTCAGTAGGGTGCTAAAGTGAACAGAAGTGTTGTGGTGATAAAATGAAAAATGCTGTTATATCCACACTCTAGTTTTGTTTACTTCACAGCCTCATCTGGAGAACAGACAATTGTGTCTCATGTTTGTCAGCACGGAAAAACTTGGCCTTTTTGGTTCAGAAAAATGGGTATGTAGACTATTTTATTCTTTCCCATACAAAAAATTTTTTAGACTTTTACATATCAAAAGTATTTTCAGATGGCAATTTCAGTTTAGCTAAAGAAGATGATTTCTGTCTTTGAAATGGTAGAAAACATTATTGAAAAAAGGAGAAAAGCTGGTTACCAGCATTGTCTCTTTTTCACACAATGTTTTCAAAAGCATTCCTCATCAGGATCTTGAAGGTTGTGGATTGTTTGTTGAAGGGTTAATATTCTAGTCAGAGTTCCAGATACAGAGTTTATTTCATCAGATTGTGGTTAATATGGGGAAATATTTGCCGAAAAAGGGAAAGGTATGCGAAAATAACGAGTGCCGTAAGGCATGAGTTGTTTTCGCGGACCTTTCCCTTTTGAGGCAAATATTTCCCTATATTAACCACAAGCTGATGAAATAAATTATATATTATATTTCCTCTGATTATTTTGTCAACGAATGCAACTTAATAAAACTTAAAAACTTAAAAAAACTTAAAAAAGTAGTTCCAGATTTTCGGCAGGAGGAAAATATTCACTGTGACGGGGAAATAATTCCCCCCAGCTTGAATTACGACATTTCTTTACCCATAACGTTTCTAAAAATAGACACATGAAATATAATATAAATTGGTGCACAGCAATTTTAAAAAGAATTTTTTTCACTGTGGAAATAATGATTGCCTTTACTCACTTGAAATGTGTAGGTAAGACAGTTATGTTGAGTGCTTTAAACAAGATTTTTAAAGAACATAAGAAATTGTCCCCTTTAAATCCCAAAATACTCTATCTCTTGCTTTGGCTATAGTATAGGAAAGCTTTTGATCTCTTGGGTTTGCACTGTTTGCATATATAGTACTGACTGTGAATGTCTAATTTCATTCATTTGGCACCATATGGGTTAACTAACCTGGTTTTGTTTTCCTTCTATACAGAGAACATAAAGAACCTGGGAGCCTATGCTATACAGTTTCAGGTGGTCCTGAATGAAAGTGGAGAAAATATGTTTGCTGGAAAACCTTTGCCATGTAAAAAGATACACTTTCAAGTGACTGGTAACTAGACATCTATGTATATTACTATTTTTAGATATCTTGAAATTTATGAAAAAGAAGGGATACTTTAAATACCAACAATTTGAAGCACTATCATTTTAAATGAGCCGTACTCGGGCAAAAAGGAGTTTGATGCATCATTCACCCTTTACTCCACAGATACTCATTTTGACGCATCAAGAACAGACAGCTTTTGAAAACATTGTGGGAAAAGGAGAAACTGCTCGTAACGAGCAGTTTCTCCTTTTCCCACAATTTTTTCTACTCTATCAGATATCTGTATCTCCATTTGTCCACATTTTTGACATCATATCTTTATTTGCTGTTGAACTGGAAGAGTCTAAAATAGGCATATCAGGTAAAGGGTTATACAAGCAAGTTATCACATAAATATTCATCCATAAAATCCATTTTGTCTAACAACCAACTGAACTTTGAAGTAGAATAGTCCTTTGACATGCAGAAAATTTACCAAAAGCAAAAAGTATGGACCTGTGCCTGAGCAGGCTGACATAGGTTGATGAATTGAACCCTTTTTTCACAGAGCATGGCATTATTATGAATCTTAAGTCTACGCAAGATTGCTCGGTTTCCATCAATGTTTCCATGTATAACTCAAGAGTATACATTACATTTCTTTAAATTTTTATATGCTTTGTTATATTTACTCCATCTGCATTGATTTTGAACTAAACCTGTACAGACAAGTGGTAATTCTTAGAGTGCTGAGCAAATCTATGTTGATCTTGCTGATAGTGTAGATCAAGATCAGACTGCATAAAATGGGCAGTATGATCTTGAATCTACACTTTCTACTAACTGGGTACATACTGTGGCAGAATAACTCTGGGAAAAAAAAACAGTTTTTTTTTTCTCCTTTTTGAAAAGCTCTATTTCATTAGCAAAGCTTTCTAAAGGTAAAGGTATGGTGTATCTTGTATGAGAAGACAAAATAGGAATGTCAGATAAAATCTATTATAACATGACACGTGAATTCGGCTCTATAAACACAGTGCAACGAAAGCGTGGTAAAATCTACGTCATTCTATGTAGAGTAACATCATTCTGTATAAAGTAAGTAAGGAAGTTATTCAATGGAATAAAATTTGCATCCGCGTTTTTACTGTATGAACTTGTTTTCCTTTCATTAAGAGTTGTTTATGTTAGAATCAAAATAATCTTCTTTCTATTGTGGTTTATCGTTCAATAAACCATGTTGTGAGTTATGAGGCACAATAAATAAACCACTCGGGCTATTGCCCTCGTGGATTATTTATTGTGCCTCATAACTCACAACTGTGGTTCATTGAACGATAAACCACGATAGAAAGACGATTATTTCTTAAATAACCTGAGTCTGTATTCACCAACCATTCTTAATTTCACTCATATCTAATTCTGGATTAAAAAAGTAACACAGCTTCTGATTGGCTTAACCATTTATTTAAAGTTGTGTTACATCCAGATTTAGAAAATTCTTGGGAATAAGACAGAGAATGTTCGTAAGAATGGCAGATGATTATGGACCTTCGTGTTTTCTTTTTTTGTTACAGAGGCAGAACCAGAGAAGTTCTCTGTTGGGTTATTATCTGGTCCCTTCAGGATGGGTGTACCCTTCAACATTCCACTGGATCTACAAGACGGGTTTGGTAATCCGGCCAAACCTTTAAGTAGTCTCACTGTGGAGATAGAATCAAGGTATGTTTCTCACATGGTTGTAGAACTTCGGACAGGTTTGGGACATCAGTGTCTGTGTAAAACTTTTACCAGTTTCTGAAGGAATACAACTTTTTAGGCAACTACAGTCCTCTGTTTTGTAATCATTGTGGGAAAAGGTGCAACTACTGGTTTCAGGTTTTCCACTTTGTTGAAATACAGTACTTTCCTTTCATTCAAATGTTTGACCATTCTAGAGTCTGTGAAAGATCTTGGTCGATCTAAAAAATACCTTAATATTTGTAAGTTACTTAGACATGTGCATTTTGCATTGAAGATTCTGAAGCTATTGTAAAAGAGTTTTTTAAAGAGATCAAGAGCATGCCATGTTCTGTCAGTTCCAGTAAATAATACAATGTTATATTCTACCTATTGCAAGTTTAACTCTTTACCAAATGACAAAATTTTGGACTAGGCTAAATTGAAAGCATTTGCAGACAACAAATTAAATGTGACTCAAAATTACAAGCATTTTCTCCTTTTCCAACATTGTTTTCAAAGGCCTTTTTTCTTTGGGGTTTGAAAACTTGGGATTGTGTGGTGAATGGGTTAAATAATTAAGTTTCAAACGCATGTATGCACACAGGCATTTGCTTGAATGTGTGTGTGTGTAAGATTTTTGCATTATACGATAGTATGTTTTTACATTTTGAAATTAGCAGGCTGGTTCTGAAGTTTGCCTCCATGTATGAATCTGCTTGTGTCAGAATTATGTGAGATATGATCTTAAGTTTTTACATTTTATTGTTAGTGGGCTAGATCTGAAGTTTGCCAGCAGTAATGTGAAAGGTCACAAGCTCACAGTTAAAGATGTGATTGCCAATGGTTTCTGTCCAACAAATTCTGGAAAGGTAGTGGCTGTCTTACTTATGTTTTTTGTTTCATTTTACATGAAGACCATTAGCATGACCTTAGTATGATTATCAGTGAAGCTTTTACAAACCAAATCTGTGTTTTAACAATTCTGAGAAATAAGCTTATAAAACATTGTCAAAGGAGGTGAATATGCTTGTCAGCAGCATTTAATCCTATTCTAACTTTATTTTCTATCCTTTCAAAGATTATTCCCACCTTTTGAGCCATGTTTAATTTATTTTCTACAAATGCTGCTGATTGGGACAAGTCTAAAATTTTGCCATTTGGTAAGGAGTTAATGCAATAAAAGCCATAAACAGCTATAGCTGCCTTTGAAGACAGTAGATCAAGACAAATCTGACAGGCTTGGTCTTTTAGATCCAAATGAAAATTTCATTTATCTAGAAGTCTATCATTTAAGATTTCTGCTAAATTATTGATATTTAAAAAGACAGCTAGGAAACTTTGCCTATTTACACCAGGGCAACTAGTCACAAACCATTTGTAGTTTCGTTCTTGGTCTTATTCTTGAATGATGAAGTAACACAACTTCTGATCGGCTAAACCATTTATGCTACCTTCAAAATTAGAAAATTTTTGAGAATGAGACTAAAATTGTTCTTAACCCGTAGGCTGCTGAGAGTGACTCGCTGACCTTTTGCAGACAGTGTAGATCAAGATCAGACTGCACAGAACGTGCAGTCTGATCTTGGATCTATACTGTCCGATTAGGAGATATTGTTCCCAAAAACATAACTTTGAAATAACAATATTCGGGTCTTACCATCAAATTGAAAATTTCATTTTAGTTATATAGCAGGATAAGGGTTGAGGGTTATTGGTGAATATGGACCCAGGTCTCTTTTTTTAAGAACAGTTGTTTAAAAGCCCTGCACATTACTAAGTGTTAAAGATCTGCAATAGACAACTACCAATGGCAGGAGACTTGATTGTTGTGCCCCAGGTCTCTTAGAAAATGATTGCAAACCATGATTGCTCTGTTTTGTACCACCCAGAGCTTGGTTGTTTATTTTTTTTGTGCTTTGTACTTTTTACAGAACTTCACTATGACCATCACCATACCTGAACTTAAAGAGAAGAAGCAAGATTTAAAGATAAGACTTTTGCCAGGTATAGTTATGAGCCATATTTTGTGAAAAGGGGGTTTAGTGCATCTGCAAAAAGTTTCAACCTATGTCAGCCTGCATAGTCAGCGCAGGCTAACATTGGTGGAAATTCTTTGTTGTTTGTAAATTTTCTGTAAATTTTCTGTGCATCCAGGGACCATTCTATTGCATGATTTAGATGATTATTAGATAAAATGGATTTTATGGATCCATACTTGTTTGATGACTTGCTTTGTATAATGCATCACAGAAGTGCAATGAATCCCCTTTTAGCAAGAGGATGTCCAAGGACCATTCAATCACATGATTCAGACGGTTATTAGATAAGATGAGGTTTGTGGATCCATAATTGTGTGATGGCTTGCTTGGTTTAATGCACCACAGAGATGCATTAAACCCCATTCTGCAAGAGCTCCTCTCTTGTACATTTTCCCTAAAAAAGGGAGAATTTCCTTTTTTCCACCAACTGATAAAATCAATACTTGATTCTACTTGCCAGGGCTTAACCCTTTATCATACAACAAAATTTTAGACAAGCCCAAATTGAAAGTATCTGAAGATGACAAAATAAGTGTGGCTGATAAATCAAAAATTGTTTTGGGAATGGAAGAAACATTGTGAAAGAAGCAGAAAATGCTGGTAACCAGGGTCGTTAAAAGTTGCTATTGTATGGTAAAGGGTTAGTGCTCTATCAGATGTCAAAAATTTGGATTTGTCCAAATTGAAAGCATTAGCAGAAGACAAATTAAATGTGGGTCAGGTTGGGGATAGTTTCTTTGAAAGGGAAGAGAACGTGGGTAACCAGCATTTTCTCCTCTTCCCACAATGTTTTCTACTGTATGAAAGTAAAATATTAATGTTTTCGGGAATATTGTCTTCTTTTCCCACAATGTTTTTGAAAAGCTTTTTTCCTCAGGGTCGTGGTAAAGTCAGAATTGTGTGGTAAAGGGTTAATAACAGACGGTCTCTCAATAGATACAAAACCTTTTTAGGCCCTGCTGCTGCATTAATTGTCACACCTGAGGAAGAGACCGTTTTAGAGAATAGAAAATCACCAGAGTTCAAAGTTCAAGCTGTGGACTCAGCAGGCAACAACACCTCCTTGGAAGGAAAGCAGTATGTAGTGTGCACAGTATGTATTTTTTCTTTTCCTAAGTTCTTTCTGAGTTCAAATTTTTATACCCCCATAATGAAAAGGAGGTTGCTGTGCTTGAATCAGGGTTTTCTGTCTGTAGGTCTCTTTGAGCCATACTCTGTGAAAAGGTGGCTAAATATAGCTGCAAAGAGTATTGACCCAGACCTACGTCAGTCCACTCAGGCTGACCTGGGCTGAAACTTTTTGCTGTTGGTGAATTTCCTGCATGTCAAAAGATCATTCTACCTTCAGATTTAGTGGGTTGTTGGACTAAATAAATTTTTATGGGTCCATGACTTGCCTGGTATAATGCAAAATGAAGATGCATTAAATCCCCTTTTCACAGAGCATGGCTGAATTTTTATGTCTTTTTCCTACGGTTTTCATGCAGTTTGGCAGGATTTGTTAATAAAAAGCCCATAAGAGCCAAATACGGAAACTTGCGCACCTAATATTTGTATTATGATTGGTCATCTATTGCAGACCTTATGGCTCTTTATTTTATACACATTATTTTACATCAATTGAGAAACAAGTTCTTACAACTTATACTAATATCTCTTGATTCTGCTTCCTGGGAACTGCACCAGTACTTGCACCGATTTGATTTTGGCCCTTTGATTTTGTTTTCTGAAATTGGTGCTGATCTAGGCACCCAAGCGGGGGTATTCATCAGCCTTTGACTATTCTAGCCTTATGATTTTTGTTCTTTCTGCCTGTACAAAGTGCCCAATAGCACAGTACCTAATGACAGAATTTTCTGCTTTTCCAGTTCAAAGCATTTGCAGACAACAAATTAAGTATGACTCAAATGATAAGATATGACTGTGAATGGATAGAAAATATGACTGGAAAAGGATGAAATGCTGATTACAGGCAATTATTTCTTTTCTCTCAATGTTTTCAGTAGACATATTCCTTAAGATTATTGAAACTTATAATTGTTTGATACAGTTGATTGATTGATTGTATGGTTTTTATAGCTGTTTTCATCATTATTTCAGTTATATTGCGGCAGCCAGTGCATCTATCCATGCTTTCCTGGAGTTTCTTTTACCAGTACTACACACAATATTCTTTCCAAGCCACTGGCTGCTTTCCCACATAACCATCTTTGAAACAATGATCAGCGGTGAGAAGTGAATGAATCCTGTTGAAATGACTATCATCAGTTCCGGAAAGAAATGGGTGGAGCCAGGGGTTGAACCAGAGACCCCCTGTTCTTGAGTCCTGTACCCTACTGGCTGCACTACTGGGGCTCGGCTTTGTTTGGTACAGGCTTGAAAAGAAAAAAATAGGGATGCAAGAATAAATTCAATGGTTGCCTTGAAATGTTCAAACCGGTGATAGCACAACGGAATTATCAAACCAACTGTTCCACATTTGAAATAGAATTGATATAGAAGAATTTTTCACCTTTAATTCTATACGAAACAACAAAATTTTGGACTTGTCCAAATCCAGAGCATTTGCAGATGACAAATATGACTCAAACAGTGAAACATCTCTTTTAAAGGCCAGAAAACACTTTGGGAAAAAGAGAAAATGCTGGTTACCAGCATTTTCTCCTTTTCCCAAATTGCTTTCAAAAGCCTTCTTCCTCAGGGTCTTTAAATCTCTGGATTGTGTGTTAAGGGGTTAAGACAGTTTTTTTTCCCCATTTTCAAAATTTTGGACTCTTCCAAACATCCAGCTTTTGCGGATGGCAAATTAAGTATGGATAGAATGATAGGACTTGCCTGTTATATGGTAGAAAACATTGAGGAAAAACATGAAAATGAATTAAAAGAGATCCACCAATTTACCCTATCCTAAAATGTTTTCAAAACCATCTTTTTCATGGGGTAAAAATGCAGGATCATTTTGTAAAACTGTAAAGTTAGAGAACTGTGTTTTTTGTCATTTTCCACACAATTTTTATTGTGGGATGTGGTTGTTGTATAATCCTTTACCACACAATCCCGACTTTTAACAATCCTGAGAAAGAAGCCATTTCAAAACATTGTGGAAAAAGGAGAAAATGCTGGTAACCAGCAGTTTCTCCGTTTTCCCATAATGTTTTCTATCTTTCTGAAAACAAATTTTTATTTTTCAGTAGGCTTTAATTTGTCATCTGCTTATACTTTCAATATGAACCAGTCTAAAATTTTGTTGTTTGGTAATTAGGTATATAGGATCTGACATGAGTTGGTGTTTGAGATAAAATCTTATTAAACGGGTCTTAAGCGAGGTTTTGGTGAGCTTAATAACATTTTTTCTGGACAAGTTTAATAAAATTTTATCTCAAACACCAACGAATGTCAGATTCTATTTATCACATAATGATATTTCACAAATTATAGATTATAATTATTAATATGCAAAACCATCTATAGATGCACCTGCCGCAATATCCATAAAATCAATTCACTTCTATGAAATGTATACAAAATGACGTCAAAAATGACGTCACACAATTGTGTTATCAAAGTGTATAAGATAAGAAAATTCATAAGAGGTATATTACAAAAACAAGGGAGGTTATGTGATAAAAAGTGCTCTTTGTATGTTTCAGTTATCAGGAGGATCAAAGCTACCCAGTTACTCAACTGAGTGCTCTGCTACAGGTAGTGGACTTCTGACTGGCGAGCCTATCATCTTGAAGAAAATGAAATCTGATATGATGTTGACAGCAAAGATTGAAGTGCAGGTAAATCAGAGGTTAATGTTCTAAATACAAGACATGACACTTGAGCAGCGCTCTGGCAAAAGGGGTGGTTTATTGCATATCTATAATGCATTATCTCTTTACCAAACAACAAAATTTTAGACTGGTCCAAATTGAAAGCATTTGCAGATGACAAATGTGGCAGAAATACTGGGAGTTGTCTGTGAAAGGTTGGAAAACATTGTGGGAAAAGGAGAAAATGCTGGTTACCAGCATTTTCTCCTTTTCCCACATTGTTTTCAAAAGGCTTCTCTCTCAGGGTCGTTGAAACTCGTGATTGTGTGGTAATGGGTTAAACCAATCATGTGATCTCAAAATTATAGATCATTAAAATCTATTTTGTCTAACAACTGGCTGAATCCAGAGGTAGAATGGTTCTTTGACGTGCAAAAAATTTACAAATAGCAAAAAGTTTCGACATATGTCAGTCTGTGTGAAGTGCGCAGGCTGACATAGGTTGAAACTTTTTGCAGATGCTTTAACCCTTTACCACACAATCCTGAGTTTTAATGACTGTTAGGGAAAAGGTCTTTAAAAACATAGTGGAAAAAGGAGAAAATGCTGGTAACTAGCATTTTCTCCTTTTTCCACAATGTTTTCTTCCCTTCCAAAGGCAAAATTCAGTTTTTGATCAAGTTTAATTTGCTGTGTGAAAATGCTTTCAATTTGGACCAATCAAAAATTTTGTCTTTTGGTAAAGAGTTAAACCCCAAGAGCTGTCAGAATGATTCCTTCATAGTTTCCTGTCATGAACTTTAACCACAAATTTTGTCACGTGTTAAGCCTTTACCACACAACAAAATTTTTAACCAGTTAGATTTGAAAGCATTTGTAGGCTGCAAATAACATGTGGCAAGAAGGATTGTATATGTCTTTTTAAGGGTTGAAAACATAGTGGGAAAAGGAGAAAATGCTGGTAACCAGCATTTTCTCCCTTTCCCCCTATGTTTTTGCAAAAGCTGTTTTTCTCAGTGTTGTTAAAACTTGTTTAAAAGGTTACTCAACAAATTTGGATACTTATAATGAAAGGCGTTTGATAAAATTTACTGCAGAACTTAATAAAAGTATTGCCTTTAATCTCAATTATCAACTCTTAACTTCTTCTACTGAAAATATAGTTGGTAGAAATTCAAAAAAGATTTTATCATGCAGTTATGACTTTAAGTGAAGGGTATAGATCCAAAATCAGACTGCATGTTCTGTGCAGTCTGATTATTATCTATGCTCTTTGCAAAAGCCACTGTTTCTGTGGAAAGAGCTTAAGGTCACTAGTACATACTAGGCCTATCTCACACTACCTTGCTTTTGAAGTGCAACTGTTAGGTGTTGTTTGGAATGAGAAAAGTTGATGGCAACTTACAGAATATTTTTAACTCTTTACCACATGACAAAATTTTAGACTGGTTCAAATTGAAAGCATTTGCAGTCAACATAATAAATGAGGCAAAATTAGTGGGATTTGTCTGTGTAAGGTTAGAAAACATTGTGGGAAAAGGAGAAATTTGCTGGTTACCAGCATTTTCTCCTTTCCCCACAATGTTTTCAAAAGCTTTCTTTCTCTGGGTCATTAAAACTTGGGATTGTGTGGTAAAGAGTCAAATGAAATTATGCCCAGTAATTGCATTGGTTTGTTTAATTTCCTAATTTTGAAATCTACTGTCAGACTGATTATGAAAATGCCCTCTGTTTATCCAGACTGATTGGATAATTTAACCATGTTCGAATTACCCATGGCAGAACTCTTTGTATTTCTTTAACTCTTTACCACATTAGCCCGAGTTTTAACGACCCTGAGGAAAAAGCCTTTTGAAAACATTATGGGAAAAGGAGAAAATGCTGGTAACGAGCATTTTCACCTATTCCCACAATGTTTTCTACCTGTCTAAACATAAGATTCAATTTTTGATTCACATTTATTTTGTCGTCCATAAATGCTTTTAATTCAGACATGGCCAAATTTTTTTTTTGTTAGGTATAGAGTTTATTCTATAGGAACTAGATCGATAACATTTCTTTTCCGTATTACTCAAATGCAGGGATCCAAATCTATACCAGCAGTGGAAAGAAAGATTCGTCTGGTACCCAGTGGTAATGTCACCGAGATTCAGCTGTTTTATGAGGAGGAGGGCAGTGACAAGCCCATTCTGGTCAAAAACGGAGAGGAGGTGGCGTTGAAAGCTGGAGAATCCTTGTCAACAATCCGTATGGGTTACTCTTTACATCTGGGGTCTATATTTTCCAATCATTTGAAATTCCAACTCTAGCAATTTGATTGGCTGAAATCCAAGCACTAGCAATCTGATTGGCTGACAGAACATCTCAGCAAAATCAGATTGCTAGTACTAGAATTCAGGGGCCATGTTTATAAAACTGGAGTTTATACTCAGCTGAGTTTATACTCAGCTGAGTTCATGCACAACTTTAACTCTTTATCACACAACAAAACTCTGGACTAGACCAAATTCAATGTATTAGCAGAAGACATATTCATTGTAGCTAAAATGATGATATCTGTCTATGTTTGGGTAGAAAACATTGTGGGAAAAGGAGAAAATGCTGGTTACCAGCATTTTCTCCTTTTCCAACAATGTTTTCAAAAGTCTTCTTCCTCAGGGTCGTTAAAACTCGGGATTGTGTGGTAAAGAGTTAAATCTCATTAATGTAGACAAGCCTAAAATTTGTCATATAATACAGTGTTACGATTAAACCCTTTCGAAAAAACAATGCAACAAAAGAAGAAACTACTGTGTATGATAAAAATGTGTTTCATAAATTAGTTTGCTTAGAGATTTTGTTGGACAATATGAGTTAAAGGAACTGGTTGTTTCGTTCATAATGCCATTTCAACATTACTTCTGTTAAATCAAGGCAGCATGTGCACCTGTTCATGTTATTGTGGAGTTTTTTTACAACTAGTTTGCACGAAATCCCAAGCCAAACGCTGCCTTTTTCATATAAACATTGTCAAAGTAATGTTCAGTGGTGATAAAGGAAGGACTCCAGACACAGTGACTATCATCAATCTTGAGAAAGAACTTAGCCATGTCGAGAATTGAAACCGAGCCCCGGTAGCTTAGTCGGTAGCGTACAGGACTTCAGGACTTGGGGGTTGCTGCTTCAATCCCTGGCTCAGCCAATTTCTTTCCGAGGATTGATGATAGTCATTGTGAAAGGGTTCATTCCTTTCTCACTGCTGACTATTGTTTTGATGATGGCTGTGTGGGAAAGCTGCCAGTGGCTTGGAAAGAATATTGTGGGGGGTACTGGTAAAAAAAGAAACTCCAGGAAAGCATGGAAAGGTGCACTGGCCACCACGATATAACTGAAATAATGCTGAAAACAGTGTTAAACACTATACAATCAATTAATACGATCAATTACCAGTAGTTTGCGCAACATTCCAAGCCAAACACTGCCTTTTTCATACAAACATTGTCAAAATAATGTTCAGTGGTGTTAAAGGAACGACTCCAGACACAATTGCTATCATCAGTCTTGAGAAAGAACTTGCTTAAGCTGAGAATTGAGCTTGCAACCCTTAGGTTTAAAGCCTTGCACCTTATTGAAAGAGCTACTGGAGTAGGCAAAAGGAACTGAAATATGAAAATTTATGTTGTGACATATTTGTTTTAGGAATCAAGCTGTTTGATGAAGCTGAAAGAGAAATTCCAATTGACAACAAAATGGCTAGTAAGATAAAAGTGAGTTGTTCTTCTAATTACATTGTCGAAAAAAAAATTATCTTGGGCTGAGAGATGTTCAAGCATGAGAAGGGAGATGAAAGAGAGGCTATAAAAAGAGAGACAATGGCTGTAGATACTTAAGAATGTGTTTGTATTTGTGTGTGTGTGAGAGAAAGAGAGAGAGAGAGAAAGAGAGAGAGAGAGAGAGAGAGAGAGGGGAGGGGGAACAGACCCACTGATAGGCTTAACTTCGTACCAGATGACAAAATTTTAGCTTTGTCCAATTGAAGGCCTTTGCAGATGACAAATTAAATGTTACTCATACAAAGTATAAGATTTGTCTTTCATGGGGTTAAAAAAATAGTGTAAAAAGGAGAATATGCTGGTTACCAGTATTTTCTCCTTTTACCACAATGTTTTCAAAAGCCCCCTTTCACAGGTTTGTAAAAAGTTGGCATTGTGGGGTAAAGGGTTAAATCAAGAGGGAAGAGAGTTGGGGGGGGGGGCACATTGCAGGTAACCTTGAAATTAGATAAATTCACTATTTAAAGATGAATCAGTTAATGTTCGAAAAATTTGCAAGTCTTAGAGCTATACTTGTTTTTAAATATGATAACAATTTTCCAAAGAAAGACAGCCAAGAAGAAGAATGTGTTTGAAAATGTTTTTGGGCAAGGAGAAATGCTGGCTGCAAGGATTTTCTCCCTTTCAAAAATCTTTCCTACCCTTTCAAAGACAATTTCAAGTACTTGAGTCACATTTGTTTGCTGTATGCAAGTGCATTCAGTTTGAAATTTGAAAAATTCGCAAACTTTTCTGCTTGCATAATTTACCACAAGTATAACAACACATAATGAATGTCTTGAATTCGCAAACATTTCTGTATGCCAAATGTCCGTAATCAGTAATTCGCAAATTTTTTGACACGGGTATATATCCACATTTACAGTACATTGGAACATTTTCTACAATTGTAGGTAAACTGGGTTGCAAAAGCTCCAAAGGACCTCCTATTGACAAAGGGCATATTACCCCCAGTTAAATCACCCACCTCGCTGTTTGAACACAAATATCTGCAGGTGACCGTGGATGATGATGCAAGATTGGATGCTGGATTCGTTCTCAAGTATGGTTTTACTTTGTCTAATAATTTGTTCCATTAGGGCAGTAATTTCTACTTGTTAACTCTTTACAAAACAACAAAATTTTAGACCACTTGGTCCAGATTGAAAGCAATTGCAAACTACAGATAAAATGTTGCACAGATTATAAAATCTGTCTTTGAAAGGGTAGAAAACAGTGTGGGAAAAAGGAGAAAATGCTGATTACCAGCATTTCCTCCTTTTCCCGCAAGGTTTTCAAAACTCCTTTTGAGTTTTCCTTGGGGTCACTAGATCTAGGGATGGTATGGTAAAGGATTAAAACTTAGATTTAAGTGCCTATGGCAAAGTCAAGTTCAACAGCCAAACCCTTATACCTCAGTTAACTCTATACTAGATAGTAACCAGCTTTTTGTCTTTTGTTTGCACAATGTATTCTGCCTTTTCAAAGACAAATCCCATAATTGAAGCTTTATTTAGGTTTTGTTGGCAAATGGTTTCAAAATGGACGTATCTGAAATTATGTCTATTGGTGAAAAATTGTAGACGTTCTGGTTTTTCTCCTAAATAATCAGTTATCCTGTTATAATTTGCTGTAATGTCTTGTTGCCTTGTGATTTAGATTTGACAATAATTATATCTCTGTTGATAGATCACTGCCAGGTGAACCTTACCAGATACGATGTTTATGTGTGGGAGGGAATACATTTAGCAAAGGAGAAAAGCTAGTAGCAGAGATACATGTCAAAGTGAAAGATAAATTTGGCAATGATGTTGGTTATGTAAGTATCATTATATCTGTTAACTCGACCAGATGACAAGTTTTTAGACTCATCTGAATCAAAAGTGTTTGGTGTTAACAAAGTAAATGTGGTTGAAATGATAAAATTTGTTATCAAAAGGGAGGAAAACATTGTGGGAAAAGGAGAAAATGCTGGTTACCAGCATTTTCTCCTTTTTCCACTATGTTTTCGAAGGGATTCTTTCTCAAAGTAAGTAAATGTCAGGGTTATATCATAATGGGTTAGTGCACCATTCTTGCAATGTACTTTCCAGCAATTATTTAGCTCTTTAGTTAATTCAGTTCCTTTTCTGGATGGTGGGCTATTTTTATATTTAACTTACTGAATGCCCAATAACTCACAAGTTACAGTTCATGACTATTTCAAAGGCTAAAGTTAACCATTTGATTGACTGCTACACACTGTTATGGTTGCTTGTCAAGGAATCAAAAAATGCAGTGTTCTAAATGGAAAATAAAATGCAGGCTAAATATTTTATGCAGCAAGTACAGAGTGGCTCACAAGTATGGGAGGTACCGTTGGAAATAGTTTGATAACTCTACAAATACTTGTCACATTGTAATTGAATTTTGGCCTTTTGTCTAAAACTATAATGTCTAGAAGTCAACCAAATATCATTTAAGTGGGTACTATTTACTTGCTGGGCTGCTTTTGAAGAAAACGTTGAGGTATTCTTGTAGGCCTGGCATTACTGTCGCATGCCGCATGCGGTGCTCTTGTTTTAGCAAAATGTTTACCTTGCGTTTTTTCTCTGTTTAGTATATTTTGTACCGTCTACATTATTTTAGAATAAGATCCAAAACTTAATTACCATGCATGGATAAATGAGACAGTTGGGCTGTTTGTAAATATTCAAGACACACAGCAATTAGGGATGGTTGATCCCTTGTCTTTGCTTTACAACATTTAAAGACTTGTCCAATTGAAAGCATTTGGAGCGGCTCAAATGATGGAATTTACCTTTGATGGGATAAAAAAGATTGTGGGAAAAGGAGAAAATGCAGGTTACCAGCATTTTCTCCTTTTCCAACAATGTTTTTTAAAAAGTTTTATTGCCTAGGGTCATTGAATTATTGGATTGTCTGGTAAATCATGTGGATTGTGTGCTATCTTGGGATTGATTGTATGGTGTTTAACGCTGTTTCCAACATTATTTCAGTTATATCAAGGCGGCCAGTGTACCTTTCCTAGCTTTCCTGGAATTCCTTTTACCAGTACTCCGCACAATATTCTTTCCATGCCACAGGCTGCTTTCCCAGATAACCATTGTCGAAACAATGATCAGTGGTGAGAGAGGAATGAATCCTGTCACAATGACTATCATCAATCCTCGGAAAGAAGTTAGCCGAGCCAGGGATCGAACCAGCGACCCCCCTGTTCTTGAGTCCTGTACGCTACCAACTGTGCTACCGGGGCTCGGCTGTATCTTAGGAAAGCAGGAAAAGAAGTAGTTATTGACACATTTGATAATTATGAGATTTTGCCTTTTTATTCAGGAGTCAGAAAAGGTTTGTAAAGAGATTCAGATTACTGGTGAAGGTTTAAGGGAGAAAGATCTGTCCATCAAAATGGACAAGGTAAATGACAGAGTTTTTATGTACCTATGATTTTTTAAAACTTTTTACCACATGAGAAAAATTTAGAAATGTCCAAATTAAAAGCATTTGCAGACCACAATTCAAATTTGGCTCAAATGATGAAATTCGATTTTGAAAGGGTAGAAAACATTGTGGAAAAAGGAGAAAATGCTGGTTTCCAGCATTTTCTCCTTTTCCCATAATGTTTTCAGAAGGCCTCTTTCTCAGGGTTGTTAAAACTTGGGACTGTGTGGTAAAGGGTGAAAGCCCCTTACCCTCTTTGAGGAAAAAAACTGGGCATAGAAATCAAAGTAAGCTGTTAAATAGAAAGACAATAGTTTCAGAAAGAATGCCAGAATGTTTTTTACTTCACTGATGCTTTAATTTTTAAGTGGGTGATCATGGAAAACCAATGTTATGCATGTTTTCAGGCAAGACCCAAAAGATTGTAATAAGTTAGGAAGTAATTTGCATACTGCAGGGAGGTCTTAAGATAAAAAAAGGTAATAAGTTGGGAGTTAATTTGCATGCTGCAGGGAGATTTAAAGATAAAAAAAGGTAATAAAAGTTGTGGGTTACTTTGCATACTGCAGGGAGGGTTTAGAGATAAAAAAAGGTAATAAGTTGGGAGGTAATTTGCACACTGCCGGGAGGTCTTGAGATAAAAAAAAAAAAGTTATAAGTTGGGAGTTACTTTGCATACTGCAGCTTTAAAGATAAAAAAAAAAAAAAAAGTCAGGGGTTACTTTGCATACTGCAGGGAGATTTAAAGATAAAAAAGGTAATAAGTTGGGAGGTAATTTGCAGACAGCAGGGAGGTCTTAAGATAAAAAAAAAGTACATGCAGTATGTATGTTTACCCGAAAGTATTTCCATTTTGGCAAATACGAGAAGTTTGTATATTTTCTCTACAGCACAAGAAGGTGATTATTGTCAAGGATATCATGATTGAGGATGGACTAGTGGGGAGGAAGGAAGTTCAGGTCACATGGAAACAGTTTAAAGATTATGTTCGACTTGAAATGACGGCAGGGCCTCTAAAAGGGCTGGGCCTCCTCAATTATGATCCAGATGAGGTATGGTCCAATACTTGCATCAAATTGAACACTATATATAGAGGATCTTTCATGAGTGTTTATGTAGTATCAATTTTATCAAACAAGTTGACTAAAATTGTATGGCGCGAGCCTTGGCAAGCGTCAAAAACATTTTAGTCAATGAGTTTGATAAAAATTATAATAAATAAACAGGAATGTGAGATTCTATTTATCACATAAAACGAATGACAGACATTAAGTATCCTGCATCAGCACCTTTTGCTTATATACAGTCTACTTGTAGTTGGGTTTGAAATGTGTACATACATAAATAGATAGCTCTTTGACATTTTGACACGGGGGGTAAGTCGAACTATTTCTGCATTTTTTTTTATTTTAAATAACATTTGCCACATATCTTGCTTTTAGTAAATTTAAAAATCAAAAACTTTCCACACGTTTATGTCTAAGCAATAATGAAGTCATTTTTCCGCAAAATGGCGTAGAAGTACTAATTCTGGCACATACTGTGGTTGGTTCCTCTGGCTTCATGTGCCTATGACTACAAAGAAAAACAGACCAGGGACCCAAAAAACAATATTGCACTAGTGTATTATCAAAAATAAGTCATGGATTTAATACACTGCTGGAGGAGTTTTTATGTGATAAAATATTTTATCATATACCTGAAAATTTGTATATATTATATGGCTTGCAACACGCAAAAAGGGGCATTTGGACATTGGCGTAAAGTTTCATCTCGGATCAGCCTGCGCAGTCCTCGCAGGCTAATCCGAGATGGCACATGACGAGTACATTAGATTTTGTGCTACAGTAGACTTGTGCAAAACAGAAAATTACATAAAAAACTGAAGGTGTCGGTCCGGATTAGCCTGTGCGGACTGCAAATGTCGGAATACCCCTTTTCGCGTGTTGCAAGCCATATATCTTAAAATACGTAGGTCACACACAACAGGAAAAAAATCAGTATCTACACAGTGTTAAATACTGTTCCAAATTTGGTATGATGATGTTTCTTACACACAGAATACGTAAATATTGGTTTGTGATTTGATTGGTCAAAATTTTACTCTAAAATATTCATCTGTTCATAAAAACAAAGGTACTACTCTCTGTGCCACTTATTGTTTTATTTTGTGTACTGTTTTTGTATAAAATGTCATTAATTACAACATTTATTGTTGAATGCTGTAGGTATATAATCAAAAGGAATATTATGTTGTAGTTACTTTCTTGGTGCTTGTATTTACTTCTCACTGTGTAAGAAAATTTTGACATCTCTCTCAACCTGCGGTTTTGTGCAATATAAAAAAAAAATCTTTGACATTTTCAAACATATGAAATCAACTGCCTGTTGCAGAGTATGATTTCAGTGTAAAACTGAATTGCTATTAAATATATTGCAATATCTAAAGAACCTGGTCAATTCATGAGAAGTATACATGTCATACAATAGTTGTATATATAGCAAAATAAACTGTGTCAGCTGTTCTATTCTAAAATTTTGACTGAACGTATGTCCTGGCCTGTTCATTTCAGACAATTGTTGTGTATACAGATAACAAACTACCTCAACCATTCATTGTACAGCTACAAGATGAATGGGGAAACCCTGTAAAAATGCCAGACTTTAAAGTAATTCTAATGACAGAAAAACTAAAGGTAAGTCCATTCGGTGATGTAGACTGACACTTGTGCCTGTGCTTATAAAGACTTAAGTCCATGATTATCTGAGGTTGTGCTTAAACTTTATTAATAGGCAGACACAAAAGAAAAGCTCTTAAGTGTAGAAGGTAATCTACAGGGTTTAGTAACTCTTTACCACACAATCCTGAGTTTCAGTGACTCTGAAAAAAGAAGCTTTTGGAAAACAGTGTGGGAAAAGGAGAAAATGCTGATAACCAGCATTTTCTCCTTTTCCCACACTGGTTTTTACCCAATCAAAGACAAATTTCATCATTTGAGCTATATTTCAAATGTCGTCTGCAAATGCTTTCAATTTGGACAAGTCTACATTTTTGTCGTCTGGTAAAGAGTTTAGTAATATTCTGAAATAACTGAATTATGTAGAACTTGAAATTTCGTACTCAGCTGAGTTTAGCACGAAAAAGTTTCTTAGGCATTGCCCTTGATTGAATTATTGGTGTTTTAAAGTACTGGTACTTTTGGTCATACCACAGCAACAACTCACTCATTCATGTACAATCTGGGTTGCACTAGGACAAGGCTGTGTCTCTGAAGTGTCTTGCCCATAGACACTCCAATGAAGATCTAAGAGTCTCGGATGAGGCCTGAACAAGGGGCCTTTGGTTTGTAAACCTTACACCTTCACTACTGAGCCATACAAGACCCCAGATTCCAAGTAACTGCTCCATTAATCCTTAGGCTGCTAAGCGTGACTCGCTGACCTTTTGCGGACAGTGTAGATCAAGATCAGACTGCACAGAACGTGCAGTCTGATCTTGGATCTACACTGTCCGACATGGAGATATTTTCTTAGAAAAAAAAAAATAAATAAATAAAATTAAAATAGTGTTATTCGGGTTCATACTGTCAGCTTGAAAGTTGTTTTTAGATTATTTAGCAGGATAAGGGTTAACCGAAGTTTTAATAACCCTGAAAAAGAAAGCCTTTGAAAGCATTGTGGGAAAAGGAGAAAATCCTGGTAACCAGCATTTTCTCCTTTTTCCACAAAGTTTTCTACCCTTTCAAACACAAAGCAAATCATATAAGCCATATTTTAGTTGTCTGTCTGCAAATGCTTTCTTGTAGAACAGATCTAAAATTGTGTTATTTTGGTAACAAGAAGATGGTCTTTTTAACAGAAAGGGACCCTTAATGCCCGAGTTGTAAGGTGTAGGATTAGTAATTTTGAGGCCCCAGGTTCAGCCTTCTTTTGAATCACAGGACTAATTGTGGGAGTGTACCTTGGCAAGATAAGTGTGAGCCCTAGCCTTTTACAGGTGTAACCCAGGACATACATGAATGTATGATCTGTTGCCTGGATATGACTGAAATATTGTTGAAAGTGACATAAAATGCTGTTTAATTAGCCAATTTTGGCAGAATTTTTTTCCTCATTCATCAAGCCAGGTACCTTAGTCTGTAACATACAAGACCTTGAAATCAAGGTCATTTGCTTGATTTCTTGGCTTTGCCAAATTCTTTGGATGAAAGTTATTGTGACAGAATTCATTCTTCTCTCGATGCTGAACTCAGTGGTGAACACTGTTTCAAAGATGTGTATGTGATAAAGAAGCCAGTGACTAAATAAAAACAGTGCTCAAAGTACTGCTGGAAGAAACTTGAGGAAAGCAATGAAAGGTGCATATGCTGTCCTTCATAAAGCTGAAGCCGTTGTTGAAAACAGCATCTCACACAGAACAAATCATTCCTCTTTCTTTCATCCTTAGACACTGTGTATGACTTTACTCATGTTGGAAAACACCCAGTGGCTTTACAAGACAGATGGGCTTTGCACTTGGTAAAAGAAAAACTACACAATCCTGTCTTTTAAAAAGCCTGAGGAAGAAAACCTTTGAAAACATTATGGGAAAGGGAGAAAATGGTAGTTACTAGTGCTTTCTCCTTTTCAAATAATGTTTTTTAGCTTTACAGAGATAATTCCCATCATTTTAGCCACTTTTTATCTTTTCATCTGCAAACGCTTTCAAATTGGACAAGTTCAAAATTTTGTTCTTTGATAAAGGGTTAATCCTTTACCACACAGATTGATGAGGTTTAACGACACTAAGAAAGAAGCCTTTTGAAAACATTGTGAGAAAGGGAGAAAATGCTGATAATCAGCATTTTCTCCTTTTCCCACAATGTTTTCTACCCTATCATAGACAGATTTATCCTTATGAGTTACATTTAATTTGTCTTCTGCAAATACTTTCAGTTTTGACAAGTCTTTATTTTCCTGGTGTGGTAAGGAGTTAAGACAGACAACATCTTTTGAGCTACATTTAAATCTAATTTGTCATCAACAAATGTCTTCAGAAGTTTCTGGAGTCAAAATTTTGTTGTTTTGTTGTAGAGTTTAGGTTTTTTTGGCACTCCAAGGTATTGATACTTTCAGCTCATTCCACCATCTACGACAATGCGGACAAACAAAGACGGGACAGCAGACTTTGGAATATTCACCGTGGCAAGTCCCCCGTAAGTTTCTAGTACAATTGTAATGGGCAAACTCAACTCTTTATTAGACGGTCCCATGTTATAAGAAGTCCGAGGAAGAGAGCTTTTGAAACAGTTCTTGGAAAAAGGAGAAAATGCTGCTAAGCATAGTTTTCTCTTTGTCGCACCCTTTGATAACAAATCCTGTCATTTCAGCCACATTCATTTGTTGTCTGCAAGTACCTCCAATTTGGGCAAGTCTCAAAATTTGCGTTTTGTTAAAGACTTAATCTTTTACCAGACGACAAAATTCTACCTTTGTCCAAATTGAAAGTATTTGTAGAAAAAAATTTAAATTTGACCAAAATGATCAAATTTTCTGTGATAGGGTAGAAAACATCATGGAAAAAAGAGAAAATGCTAGTAAGCAGCATTTTCTCCTTTTTGACAATGTTTTCAAATATCCTGTATCTCACGGTTGGTAAAACTTGGGACTGTGTGGTAAAAGTTTAAAATGTAGGATGAATGCATTTTTCTGGTATAAAAAAGAACCAGTAAGCTTACATACCTACCACACATCATGGTGACCATCCACTATATATACCAACCACCCAGGTGCAATAACTAACATATATAGTTTAACGCATGCAAATGAATAAACAACTCTTTCACCGCAGGAACACCCACTTGTTTACACAAACAACCAATCACACAATGAACTAACAATTCTACCAACATGCTATCAAGTCAACTAATCCTACTGTATACATGGATATATACGCGTGTCAAAATATTTGTGAACCACCAATTACGGACATTTTGGGTGTGGAAATGTTTGCGAATTCAAAACACTCGTTATTTGTTGCTGTACTTGTGGTAAGATACCCGAATAGAAAAGTTTGCGAATTTTTCAAATTTGCAAAATTGCAAAAATTTCCAAATTGCAAACTTTTCCACTTGTACAGTATAAGCTATGCTCATAGAAAAGGGGGCTTAATGCATCTGCAAAAAGTATCGACCTAGGTCAGCCTCTGCAGTCCTTGCAGGCTGACCATGGTTTGCTATTTGTCAAATATCTGCATGTATACCCCATTGTTCCTCATGATTCAGCCGGTTATTAGACAAAATGGATTTTATTGATCCATAATTATATCATGACTTGCTTGTTATCATGCATCATGGAGATGCATTAACCCTTTACCACACCATTCCGAGTTTTAACATCCCTCAGATAAAAGTCTTTTTAAAACATTGTGGGAAAAGGAGAAGACGCTGGTAACCAGCATTTTCTCCTTTTTATCCCCCGCCGAAGGCGGACGGATATAGTTTTAGCGTTGTCCGTCCATCAGTCTGTCTGTCTGTGTGTCCGTCCGGGAGAATATCTCCAATACCACTGGACGGAATTTTGTGAAACTTTACACATGTGTACAATAACCCATTCCGCCAAGACACTTTTTTTTTGATTTGATGAAAAATGGCCGACTGGGAGCGATTTTAAGTTACGCGGTCAAGTAAATTTTTCGGCGGGGGATATCATTTCAACGAAATTGCTTTGGGGTTACATTGGAAATAGTCATCTGCAAAAGCTTTCAATGTGAAAAGTCTAAAAGTTTGTCGTTTGGTAAAGGGTTAAATTTTTCTTTGCCAGAGCATGGCTTAAATGTACTTTATGTTTACAGGGGAGATTACAGCATTCAGCCTAAGGTCATAGTTGGAAACAACCAACACTGGCTAGGGCCTGTGATACGGGTGTCAATACGGGCTGATCCCAGCCGCCCAAACAGTTTATCACTGGACTATAACAGTAAAGCTGTCTATATAGCAGGAGAAACAATGACTGGTGAGTGAGGATTAAAGGCCGGGTAAAGGCCAAAATATCAAAGCAGGTGTCATAATACATTTAAATTTAAATCCTACCATTTAAAAGTATGAAAATTATTGTGAAGATGACTGTCTGTTATCGTGTGGTCGGGCCATGTGTTAGTTGCTGGCAGAAAAAAGAATTTTAAATTCAGGCAAAAAAGTAAACAAAAGACACAGCTACCTGGCAGGTTTTAATCCAGTTTTGAAATTAATTTCTCTGTCAGCGACTAACACTTGGACCGACCGTACAATGACCAATTGTCATCTTCACAATAATTTCCATAGTTTTAAATGGTATGATATAAATCCAAATACATTTAAACACCCACTTTGTTTACTTTTGGACTTTATTGTCACTTTAATGTAATATACTGTTCACCAGGCAAATTTTAGTAGATTTTACTTAAAGTATTATCACAACACAAAAGTTTTATTATGTGTTGTATAGAAGAACCATTTGAATTAA
The DNA here is from genome assembly GCA_946811185.2 of Hippopus hippopus. Taxonomy (NCBI): domain Eukaryota; kingdom Metazoa; phylum Mollusca; class Bivalvia; order Cardiida; family Cardiidae; genus Hippopus; species Hippopus hippopus. The sequence goes on along the minus strand of OX328113.1, from coordinate 24,246,322 downwards.
CTGCAGAAAATTTATTTTTAAATTTTGTATTGCAGAATTCATTGCAGAAGTTGTCGCAAAAAGATATATTTAGTTTGGGGTAGACAAGTTAGTGTCGAAGAAATTTTAATCTTCTTTTTATTTATTTATTTTTTTCAAAATTGAATCACTCTATCCCCTTCTCCCCTCAGGAAAAGGAGATAGTGCAAAGGTTAGTTGCAGTGTTGTTCCTAGGTCAAAAATATTGAGGGACGACAGTGTCCCCCTGGGTAAAATCTAAGGGGACATTCTGTAAAACAGAGGGACAAAGACCTCTTCAAATTAAGTTGACTTCATGCATTCTTCAAGTATTCTTGTATGCATATTACTACAACCCATGTTGGTTTTGAAAGTTTCAAAGCACAATCGCAACAAAACTTACACATACCCATTGGAATCATTCACTTGTAACCATGTCAGTTTGCCCGGCCACTTTCCGAAATTTCCTATTTTTCTGTTTGGATTTAGAGCAAGATTCATTTTGAGAACTCTACTTTTGTTATTGTTGCAGATATCGGTCAAATTTCCCCACTTTACTTTAGTTATTTGGGAAATTCGTAGCTGAGGACGTTTACACGCCATATGCATATAGACTACTTAACTAAATATTGTTAATTGCAACGCCATAATAATTTGAAAAAATCGAGACACAGTTTTGTAATTTTACATACTCCTTCAGGCTGGTCACCAATATTATGCACAAAAGTATGCGACAACTAGTGGAAAAAATTGAAACATGGTCTATGATTCGCTATCCTCTATATAACAGAAGATAATGAAGTACATGTACTGCATGTATCGGACAATGCAAAGTGAGAAAATTAAGAACTTGAGCACGCCCGATGCACAACCTAGGCAGGCTTTCCTGTATCTTTTGGGGGACATTTGCAAAAAAAATTGCGGGAATCCCGCGATGGCGCGGCCTAGGCACAACACTGTAGTTGTCTTGTCTTGATTTCAGAATTCACTGTGAAAGTGTTGTCAGAGGATAATTCCTTGTTATCAAGTGCCCAGGCATCACACATGTCGCTCAAACTGTGGAAAAATGAGGATAATCATAATACAAGTTTGCCAAATAGGGTAAGTTCAGAAGAATCTTGAAACTTGTTTCATTAAACCTAAGGCAGAAGGCTTTTGAAAACATTGTGAGGAAGGAGAAAATGCTAGTAACTAGAAGTTTCTCCTTTTTCCACATTGTTTTCAGTCCTGTAGAGAAGGAATACCATCATTCACTGTCTAGATTGCAAATACTAATCCAACTTGGATTTGTCCACTTAGCTTGTCTTAACCCTTTACCTCATGTTTCCACTTTTTAATGACCTTCATGAAAAATCCTTTTGAAAACATAGAAAAAGAAGCAAATGAAACAAACTAGCGTTTTCTTCTTTAACTGGCATTGTTATCTGTCCTTTCAAAGATTAGCCTATGCTGAAATACAGATAATTGTTTTTAGATTATACGATTATCTGTCCTAAATCCTACTGTCTGTCATTCTCGACCTTTTGTCCCATTTTTTTCAGCAGGGGACAATATATTTCAGCACAACTTGTTTTGTATTTCTGCGTACCAATTTGAAAAACATAATGGCTTAGGAGGAGAAATTGCTCTTGGCAATCAAATTTTCCCTTACCCTTTTCAATAATTATTTTTGTTCATATCTAAGATCATAGTATGTAGTGGTAATTTATATCGTAACTCCTTTTTCACTGCTGATCATTGTTTTGACAACTTATGAAGGTAAAGCAGCCAGTGGCTTGGGAAGAATATTGTGGGAAATACTCGTAAAAGAAAACTCCAGGAAAGCATAGATTGGTGCACTGCCACTGGAAATTATGTTGAAAATGCCATCATGCAAACCAATTATTTTATAATCTATTAGGAAAGCTGCTTTTGAAGAAAATGTCAAGTTATAGCCATGAAGTCAGCATCTGCACTATCATCATTGAAAAACTTTCAGACTTTCTAATATCTTTGTAATTACTGAAGCTATTTACATTTAACTGGGACTAAGTTATTACTATGAAAAGGGAAACCCATACTAGAAGGAAAAGTAAGCCTTACAATCTTTTTGACACAGGTATGCCCCTTGGTCCTCTAAAATTTTAACTGAAAAATCAGTACTGATTACTGCAAGTCTGATATGGTTATCTGTCTTGCTTTCTTGTGCATATTTGGTAAGAAAATGAACAAGTTTTGCAAGACAGTGTGATATTATAGAGACATACAACGTCCCTTGTAACATAGACAAATTGAAGCCATATTGAGAATTGCATATGAGCAATAAAATGGCCTGCAACACCCGAAAAGCGACATTCGGACATTTGCGTAGAGTCATCTCAGATCAGCCTGCGCAATCTGCGCAGTCTGATCCGAGATAACACTTTCCAATTGTGTGTGATTTTCTGTTTCACACAAGTCTACTGTTGGACAAAATCTAATGTTGTCGTAAAGTGCCGTCTTGGATTAGCCTGCGTGGACCGCGCAGGCTGCTCTGAGACGACACTTTATGCAAATGCCCTAATGCCCATTTTACGTGCGTTACAGGCCAAATGCCAAACACTTATTAAACACTGCATTGCAATGAAATGTGCCTCTTTTATTATAAATGGTTGCATTTGATTTTACGTCATATATGGTGCCATTGATTTTTGTTTACGTGTGGTCTAGGTAGAAGTCTAAACACAGCCTTAACTTGTAGAGTTCCACCAATGGAAATAAGAAGTACTGCAGGGCAGTGTTTGCACCCGCAAGCTGTGCTCGTGGTTTTTTTTCTTTTTTTTTGTCATCTGAGGTAATAAGGTTATTCCTTTACAAAAGAAAAAAAAATTTCCATGTTTGAAGGACCCTGAGGAAGCCACATTTAATTTGTCAATTGCAAATGCTTTTAATATAGATGAGTCTAAAAGTTTGTCACCTGGTAAAAAGTTGTTGCAGAATTGGACTTGGTTTTATTGGTCAGTTATTTCAAATCTTTTGATTTTCTTTTTTATCATATTTCATTTCATACAGGCAGAATCTTACTCCCCGGAATCGACAAAGAAATCAGAGCCAGGCATATTTTTATTCCAGTGAGTAACTTGCCTTTGATTACCGTATTAAATACTTAATTTCTGAAAAGGTGTGGGTTTTCAATTTCTTAAAAGGTGTGGTTTTTCAATGTTAATAGTATCAATGCCATTTAAAATGATTGTACTTAATCTGGATATAGTCATTCTAGAGGTCTGTATGTTGTTTTTGATAGTTTAAAACACCACTAGCACGTTTTTGTTATAAACTGTACCTCAATGTTTTTAACTGACATTTTATGTTCAGTGTGAAGTCCCTTGTTAGCTTTAATTACACCAATTCTCATGGTCTTTGTCTTCAACAGATACAGTCTCTATAAATCTTTCAACAAATCTGTATATTTTTCATCTAGAAAATTGTCTAATTTCTAAATCATATGAGTGTCATCTTTTCATATTTCTAAGTGTCTTGGTAGCAGAATGACTTAACGTAGAGCTGAAATAGTTTACCAGCCATTTCCCTTGGTAACCAGTCTAGGAAAAGAAGCACATTTTTATGACATCTAAATGCCGTCATGACATCCACTTCTTTCCTATAATTTCTAGTAAAATAAAACTTTTATCGAAGCTCTGTCCATCCACATATCTAGGGTTTTATGCATAAAAGAAATTTAATTAATTAAAATAAACCATGACATATTATGAATCACCCTGTAGGAACCCTCCTGACTGAATAGGGATGCATAGGAGTATTAACTTTGTACCAAAGGAAAGAACTCACAGAATGGTCCAAATTCAGAGCACTTGTGGACAACAAATCAAGTGTGACTCAAATAATAGAGTTTATCTTTGAAGGGGTAGAAAATGATGTCGCAAAAGGAGAAAATGTTGGTACCAGCTTTTATCTCCTGTTCTCAAAATGTTCTCTACCCCTAAAAAGACAAATCTCATCTTTTAAATCTTATATGATTTTAAAATGTCATTTGACACCATGATTTATAAACTATCAAATTTTCCAAATCAGTGACATTTGGAAAGAAAAGGAGCAATGGATCACTGATTCCAGTAATTTTATATTTGACTGCACATTCAGAAAACTTGAGTTACATATCAAGTGTGGCACTGATTCAGACTGCTTACATAGGCAATTATATTGTAACACTGTGCAGTGAATCTTATTATACTGCAAAGAAATTCCTCGCGATTTGATTGGAAATATGTCCCGTACATACAAGTCATGTATGTACACTTGCAAAATCCATGTAAAAGCAGTTTCCCTCTTAAAGGCCCCGTATACATGACTACACTTTCAACACAACATCCAAAATGGTGGCGTCAACCGATATTAGCCGCCCACAAGACAAACATAATGAGTAGCCTGCACCGTATGATTTCTAGTTTTTCTTGATGGTTGTCATTAAAATGGAAAGAATGGATTATTTTTGAAAATAAATGAATATAGTAACAAAATAATCGTTTGTTGTCATTCTAAAACAAATACACAGGGTTAAAACAAGCCATCCTTTGGTCAGGTAAGCATATTGTGAAGTATCGAAACTCATTCATTGTAACATAAAAAGGATAACCAAATTGTCGTTTGTAGTAACTAATCGTCTTATACTTTTTCACAACAAATCATTAAAATGCATAGTTACTTACCTTGAAGTTGTTCAAATCCATGTTTAATAAAAATATGACGCATTTCTATCGCAGTGACATCGTCAAGTTCATCCACCAAACTGCACGTTTTACCAAGGTTTCAGTGATGTACGTTCTCACTGACATCAGTTTTCATTGAATGGGGGCACTCAGAAGGGAAATTCTGTGTCATCAGCGTACTCAATTTGTGAGTACATAGACGGGGAAATTTCGCTGATTACACATTGGAATGGTAAAACTTTGCAGTATAATAAATTCGTTGTACGGTCAGGTGGCCGGGGACTTGGAAACTTGTTCACAGCTGTGGTGAATCATATCTCCGCCTCACCTTCAGCTCGGGGCAACATGATCTGCCACAGCCGTGAACAAGTTTCCATGTCCCCTGTCACCTGACTGTACAGTATTAGAAGTTGTACACCTGCAAGTTTTATTACTACTCTTGCAGGAGTTAAGTCCCCTTGAATTTCTTTTCTGTCTCAGTGACAATTCAGTAGTAGGGAGTATTCACTAGGCTGTCAGAGTTCTACCTTACTTTTAACTGTCAATATTTGATTGTTTCTTCTTTTTTTTTAACCAGAGATTTAAAATCCCCAGAAGAAACTGGTTTTTACAACCTGATGTTTGTCTATTATGACGGGAAATATCAGCTGTTCAGTAGTGTGGTAAGATTTATAACACATTATCATTGTCTAACAGTCCAGTTTTACACTTACCTAAAATGATAAAAAATTATATGGCTTGCAACACGCGAAAAAGGGCATTCGGACATTTGCGTAAAGTGTCGTCTTGGATCAGCCTGTGCAGTCCGTGCAGGCTAATCCGAGACAGCACTTTACGTCTACATTAGATTTTATTCTTCAGCAGACTTGCGCAAAACAGAAAATTACATAAAAAACGGAAAGTGTTGTTTCGGATTAGCTTGCGCGGACTGCACAGGCTGATCCGAAACGACACTTTATGCAAATGTCCGAAGGCCCCTTTTCACGTGTTGCAGGCCATATGAGAGACAACTATTTGAGTCATACTCTGTAGAAAGGGGATTTAATGTATCTGCAAAAAGTATCAACCCAGTTCAGCCTACCCTGTCCACACAGGCTGACCTGAGTCAAAAGTTTTTGCTATTGGTCAATTTTCTACATGTCCAAAGACCAGTTTATCTCATGATTCAGTTGAGTGTTAGACAAAAAACATTTTATAGATCTGTAATTATGTGATGACTTACTTGGTACATATACAAGATATGGCCAATATAATTGGATTTGCTTTTGAAAGGATTGTTAACAAAGTGGGGAAAAAAATGAAAATTGCTGGTTACCGGTATCTTTTTCCTGTTTTTTTTTTCCCTAAAGTATTCTTCTACAGGGTCATTAAAACACAGATTTGTTTGTTAAAGGGTTAAAGATATGACTACGGGGTTTTCAAGGCTCGGTTTGGGTGACAAAATATAGAACTTAGTAGGGCCAAAATCAAACTGCTGTTCCCTTTTATAATTAAACATCCTTTAGACTGCTGCTCCCTTTTATAATTAAACATCCTTTAGACTGCTGCTCCCTTTTGTAATTAAACATCATGTAGATTGTGGTGAATTTACCTTTCTATTTCTGAACCCAGTGGCACAGTCAGTAGTGTACAGGATTTGAGACGGAAGGGGGGGGGGGTTTACTGATTTGAAACCCAGCTCATTTCATTCTGAGGACTGATGATAATTTTGATTCAAATAATAGGATTTGTCATTGAAATGGCATAAAACATAGTGGGTAAAGGAGAAAATGCTGGTTACCAGCATTTTCTCCTTTTCCCACAATGTTTTCAAAAGCTTTCTTTGTCAAGCTTGCGCAAAGTTGGTATTGTTTGGTAAATGATTAAATCCATACCATTAAGTTTCAATTGTGATGTGAGTACCTGGATTCTATATTTAGATACATGTGAAAGTGGAACCGGCAACTCCTGTGAAGATAATGGCGCTGGATCCCATTGAGACAGCGACAGTTTCCAACACTAGAGCTCTACACACCAGATGTATTATCAAACATCTTAGGCTTCAGCTCAAGGTAAACATTTTGAAGTAAACTACATGTAGATCCATCATTTAATGTTCAGCTTGGCTATTTTCGAAGAAAATGTTGAGGTATATTCATAGCCGCTGCGTTGTTGATGTGCAAAAACTTTGACATTTTGTAATGTCTCTGTCATTACCAATGATATTCACTTCAAACTCAGACTAGTTGTTAACTATGCAATAGGGGCAGGTAACCATCAAAATATTTTTGATAAAGTTGTGCCTCTTTTTGGACTTGAAATTTTTACTTTAAGCAATGGCAACGGAGCGTTGGCGCCCACATTCTGTGCTGTTGTTGAGTTATGCCATAGAAACAAAACATGCCTATCAGTTGCTGCTTATGCTACAAGAAAAAAGAAGAAAGGAGTTTCCTGCGTTATGCTAAAGTAACAAAACATGTCTGTGGTATGAAAGAATGTGGATCATGTTATCCAAAAGAAAATAATATATATATATATCTGTCAGAAATATAGGATCTGACATTAGTTGGCATTTTAGATAATTTTTTTTTTAATGATTCCTTAGGTGAGCTTAAGAACATTTTTCTCAACAAATTTTATAAAAGTTTACGTCAAAAGTCAATGAATATAATATTCTTTTTATCATATAACTGTTTCTCAAGAAATATAGTTCTTGATTTGTCTAAACATAGGCCTAAATTAACATTGTGTAGTGAAATTTGCATGAAACCTATTCACCTTTTTTCGCCTTTTTGACAAGTGTGTACATCACAGATGAATAATAGTTTCAAAGTAAAATAATGACTTTTGAATCTAAATATCATAAATTCGCAGCTTTGTATTAATAGTCAATTTTTATAGTTAATTTCATAGAGAAATCTTAGTCTGCAATGGTTTACAAATGAGGTGTATGGTTACAGAGCCTTGACCAATTTCAAATGTGAAAGATAAGGAAATTCCTAATGGCTGTATTACACTGAAAATAAATAGAGGATATTTGTTTTTTTCGGTGAAAGATCGAAATTTATTTCATCGAGTGAACATCATTGGTAATATTTTCACAAGTAGCATTATTCATGCTTTTTACCCTTTTTGTGGGGAACTTATATCAAAATCCAGTACAATTCTTTTTGGTTATTCCCTGTGGCGTACCCCTCCGCATAGCAACGTATTACAATATTACGTCAAGCGCGAGAAATGTAGGGTAAATTACGTCATATTTCCCTTTGGTTGAGAGGCACGTGCATTTTACCTAGGTAACTAGTGCGCAGGAACAACTGTTTCAACCTTCAATTGAAGAGTTAGAGTATAAAAATCGGTATTTTTCACTGGTCATAACCATGAAATATCGAAAAATATTTCGCCATTATTTCTCGATAATCTACCGGAAAGCATGAAATAATGATAGGTATGTGATAAATTGTTTATGCTATGCAAAAGAATCCCAGCTCACCAAAATTCTTTTCCAGTATTGATAATGATTGTGACATATTAGTCATTGTGACTGGATTCATTCCCCTCTCATCACTGAACATTGCTTTGATGATGTCTGTGATGAGGCTATCTTTGGTTTGAATATAATGTTGTGCAAGTAGTAATAATAGAAACTAAAGGGAAGCATCGATACAGACACTAGTAGTCGCATTAGAACTGAAATAATGTAGAAAATGAAATCAATGACTGAATGTTAAAAAAGGATGCACCCCCAAAAAAAAAAAAAAAACTTGTCGGGCATGTTTTGCTTATGCTCTGCAAAGGGTACCAAAATGTAAGTCAGAAGTGGTTTTTCCCTTGAATATGGGATATCTGATTTTATGGGTAAAGATTTAATCCATATTTTTACAAAGATATTTTCAACTTCCTTTGCTGTGAATTTCTTATCACAGGTATCTTTTGAAATCTGTCACTGCCAACTGTAACTTAAATAGTGTTTGCGGATAGTGTTAAAAAAGTGCAGTCTGATCTTGGATCTACATCATCAGTTACCATTTTGAAAACTTTGACCAGAATCAAACAGTAATTCTTTTATCAAACAACAAAATTTCAAACTGGTCCGTATTGCAAGCACTTGTAGACCAAAATTCTCATGTGGCTCAAATGATGTGATTTGCTATTTGGAGACGGGAATTTCTCCTTTTCCCATAATGTTTTCAAAAGTCTTTCTTCAGGGTCGTCTACACCCAGGATAGTGTGGTAAAGAGTTGATTAAAATTTTTCCTTTTACCAGGCGACGATATTTTAGCCGTGTCCAAATTGAAAGCATTTGCAGACGATAATTTCAATGTGGCTCAAATGGTGGAATTTTTCTTCGATAGGGTAGAAAACATTGTGGGAAAAGGAGAAAATGCTGGTTACCAGCATTTTCTCCTTTTCCCACTATGTTTTCAAAAGGCTTCTTTCCCAGGATCAGCGTTGAGCAGTAAACGGTTGATATGTTTTCCAGGATAAGTTTGGTAACTCTATAACGCGGGGTATGAACGGCAGCATGGAGATCAGCATTGAAGGGGAGAAGGGGAAAGAGTTGCCAAGATTTGCTGGAGGGAAGCAATCTATGATTAGTTTGACTTTGGCTGGTGGAATGTGTACAATTACTGTAAGTACTAGTCCTGTATAAGTTGGAAGATAGATTGTAAATGATAAGGACAGGTAAACAAATAGTAAGACTGACAGATGAGGACTGGTAGATGGAGAAAAAGAAAAACAAGGAAAGGCAAACAGTCAAAAAAACGGTGAACAGTTCAATTTGGACAAACCTAAAATTTTGTTGTTTGGTAAAGGCCGAATGAGATTTGGCACATAAAATCATGTAGGTACAGTAAGGGTAAAGGCATTGGTAATCATTCTTTTTTTTTATTGTTTACTTTATGTGACATAGATAGTCTCTGTTTTCTTCTCTCTGCATGTGACATAGAAGGTCAGTTTGCTTTACATGATATAGAAAGTCAGTCTTTGTTTCCATTTTCTGTATGGGACAGAGATCGTCAGTCCTTGTTTTGGTTTGCTTCACATGGGAGTCTTTGCTTCCATTTTCTGTATGTGACACAGATCTTCAGCCTTTGTTTTTATTTGCTTTACATGGGAGTCTTTGTTTCCATTTTCTTTATGTGACAGAGATTGCCAGTCTTTGTTTCGATTTGCTTTACATGGGAGTCTTTGTTTCTATTTTCTGTATGTGACATAGATCGTCAGTCTTTGTTTTGGTTTGCTTTACATGGGAGTCTTTGTTTCTATTTTCTGTATGTGACATAGATTGCCAGTCTTTGTTTTGATTTGTTATACCTCCAAGTTTGCGGGGGGGGGGGGGGGGGGGGGGGTATACTGGAGTCACCTTGTCCGTCTGTGCGTCCGTCCGTCCGTGTGTCACGAAAAGCTTGTCGGAGGAATACTTCCAAAGTATAAAAGCTAATGACTTCAAACTTCATATACAGATAGACCATTTTAACAAGAAGTGCAGTGTACAAGAACCATAACTCTTTTCCCACTAGTTTTTTTTTTTCAACTCTTACTTTTGTACTAAGCCATTCAGCATTCTGTGACAAAGAGCTGTTTTGTGACAAGGAGCTGGTGGGGGGTATGATCACGTTTAGTGATAGCTCTAGTTTTACATGGGAGTCTTTGTTTCTATTTTCTGTATGTGACAGAGAGAGATTGCCAGTCTTTGTTTTGATTTGCTTTACATGGGAGTGTATGTTTCTATTTTCTGTATGTGACATAGATCATCAGTCTTTGTTTTGGTTTGCTTTACATGGGAGTCTTTGTTTCTATTTTCTGTATGTGACAGAGATCGTCAGTCTTTGTTTTTATTTGTTTTACATGGGAGTGCTTTACAAGATGTGGTAAGTCTTTAATTCTAATTTCAGTACATGACATAGATCATCAGTCAGTATTTTCTTATTTTCTTTACATGACAGTCCATTTTTATTTTATTTTTCTTTTCTATTTTCCGTACATGACATTGATAGTCAGTATTTTTTATTTTCCTTACATGGATAGCTAGTCTGTGTATTTTCTTTCAGAATCTTGCCTTGGTAGAAAACAGTCCTGGATCAGATGGTTGTGAATATTACCTTGTGTGTGAAGTATCCTGTAACAATATTAAAGGAACCATTCCTCCCTTCAAAATTCCATTCCTCTTCTACAATGGTATGTAGGGGTGATTTTAAGGTCTACGGTCCCTAACTCATCTGTAAACATTGACGTTTTCGTAAAGGCTGTTTGACCAATCTTGGCAGCTTCTGTCTTTTAATATGAGAGTTAGGGGCCATAGACTCACTAACACACAGAAAAATATCATGTAACATGGATGTTTTCGTAAAGGCTATTTCGCCAATCTCGGCAGCTTCTGTCTTTTAATATGACAGTTACGGGCCGTAGACTTTAATTCATCATTAGCTCAGCTGTTTTTGAAGACAGTCTCTGTATTTCATAGGCCTGTACTTGTTCTTTGTCATTACTGAAGATATTTACTTCCAGTCTTAGACAGTTTTAACCCTTTAATGCACAATTCTGACTTAACAACCCTGGGAAAGAAGCCTTTTGAAAACATTGTGGGAAAAGGAGAAAATGCTGGTAACCAGCATTTTCTCCTTTTCCCACAATGTTTTCAACCCTATCAAAGAAAAACTGCGCCATTTGAGCCAGATTGAAATTGTCGTCTGCAAATGCTTTCAATTTGGACATGGCTAAAATTTTGTCATCTGGTAAAGGGTTACACTACCAAAAGGGGAATCCATTCTAAAAGGGCAAGTAACTCTCCAGATATTTTTTGAACATGCAACACACCCAAGTCATCACATAATTATGGATCCATTAACCCTTTACCACACGGCAAAATGTAAGACCTATCCAAATTGAAAGCATTTGCAGACGACAATTTCATAGTGGCTCAAATGACGCATCTTTTCTTTGATAGGGTAGAAAACTTTGTGGGAAAAGGAGAAAATGCTGGTTACCAGCATTTTCTCCTTTTCCCACAATGTTTTCAAAAGGCCTCTTTTTTTAGGGGCGTCAAAAGGTGTCATTGTGTGGTAAAGGGTTAAATCATTTTGTCTTACAACTGATCAAGTCATGAGGTAGATTGGTCCTTAAACATGCAGAAAATTTACAAATAGCAAAAAGTTTCATCTCATGTCAGCCTGCACAGATTGCACAGGCTGACATGGTGGATATTTTTTGGAAATGCCTTAATCCCCCTTTTCACTGTGCATGGTCCAGTTGTATTTTGCCGAGCCCTGATAGCTCGGTCGGTAGCATGCAGGACTTGAGAACAGGGGGTCGTGGGTTCGATCCCTGGCTATGACTCTTGGCTCAGCCAATTTTTTTCCAAGGATTGATGATAGTCACTGCAACAGGATTCATTCCTCTCCCTACGCTGACCATTGTTTTGACGATGATTATGTGGGAAAGCAGCCAGTGGCTTGGAAAGAAGATTATGCGGAGTACTGGTAAAAGAGACTCCAGGAAAGCATGGATAGGTGCAATGGCCACTGCGATATAACTGAAATAAAGTTGAAAACAACGTAAAACACCATACAATCAACCAATTGTATTCTTGTGGCAGTGTTATGTGAAAGGTTCTCATATAACAGGGCAGCTGCAGTTTTGATTGTTTATCCTGCTTTATTTCATATCGAACAATCAGTTTGTGTGTTTGTTTTTTGAGTGGTTAACCTGGTTTTCAACTTCATGTCAGTTGTGTTGCGGTGACCACTGCTCCTATCCATTACCTGAAGTTTCTTCTACTACTACTTTGAAAGACATGCTCTCCCAGCCACTGGCTGCTCTCATAAACATTATTGAAACATTGCTCAGTAATGACAGTAGTGAGAGATGAATGGATCCTGTTCCAATGAGTATCAGAAATCCAATTTTGCTAACCTGGGAATAGAACCTTTGGCCCCAGGATTACAGACTTTGTTATCTCATACCAAACAATTGAGTTTTAAGGACCTAGAGAAAGAAAACATTTGAAAACATAGTGGGAAAAGGAGGAAATATTAGTAAACAACATTTTCTCCTTTTCCCACAATGTTTTCTACTATTTCAAAGACAATTTGAAGCATTTGAATCACATTTAATTTGTCATCTGTAAATGCTTTGAACTTGGACATTTGCCATGTGGTAAAGGGTTAAGTGTCTGACTGAGGTATTGAGCACAACAAATGACATATATTTAAAATTGAATTACTGGATGCTCAAATAGTTAAGCTTTTTCTTTGTAAACATGTTCTTGTGTTATTTCAGATGCCAAAAAACAGTCAGAAATGGCAGCTTTATCAAAAGAACGGGATGGTCTGCTAGGTGCTATCAAAACTTATAAATCTTTGTTTGAAACTACAGAACAGCTCATAGAGGAACTTAAAAGTAAGTTTTCTTCTAAAAGTGATGATGCCTATTGAGCAATGAAATTTCTTTCTTTTTCTTTGTGGGAAAGTTTTTCGAACAAGGCATTCAAAGCCGTAGATTTGCACTGATTAAATGGTGGAACGGCCATGATTAGTAAGCTATTGCAGAGATATCATGGATATATCAATTACAGATACAATTTAACTCTTTCCTTACTGTTGACAACACAAGAAGCTTTTGTGGACAGTGTAGATCAAGATCGGACTGCACAGGATGTGCAATCTGATCTCTGATCTACACTGTCCACTGTTTTAATTCTGGATTATAAATGAACTGTCTCTTCATCTTGCAGCGGAACTGTATTTGTCAATGGTGGAACGGCCATGATTAGTAAGCTATTGCAGAGATATCACGGATATATCAATTACAGATACCATTTAACTCTTTCCTTACTGTTGACAACACAAGAACCTTTTGTGGACGGTGTAGATCAAGATCAGACTGCACAGGATGTGCAGTCTGATCTCTGATCTACACTGTCCACTGTTTTAATTCTGGATTGTAAATGAACCGTCTCTTCATTTTGCAGCGGAACTGTATTTGTAGCCATTAAAAAGTAACGGTTATTTATACAGTAGTGAAAGGGTTAATACTGTTAATCCTATATCAAACAATGCTGGGTAAACAGACTTTTTAAAACCATTGAGGAAAAAAAAGAAGAAAATGCTAGTTACCTGTGTATTGACCTTTTTCCAAATGCTTTCTACCCTTTTCAAAGATAAATTTAATCACCTGAGCCACCTTTTGTTTGTTATCCCCTGCCGAAGGCGGAGGGATATAGTTTTAGCGTTGTCCGTCCGTCCTTCTGTCCGTCCGTCTGTCCATCCATGTGTCCGTCCGGGAGAATATCTCCAATACCATTGGACAGAATTTTGTGAAACTTTATAAATGTGTACAATAACCCATTTCCCCGATACGATTTTTATTATTTTTTGATTTGATGAAAAATGGCCGACTGGGAGCGATTTTAAGTTATGCGGTCAAGTAAATTTTTCGGCGGGGGATATCATTTCAACGAAATTGCTTGTTTTTTACAATTTCTTTGAATTTTGTGAGTCTAGATTGTAACTCCTTTACCACATAGCAACGTTTTAGACTTGTCCAAGTTGGAAGCATTTTGCTGGCCACAAATTTGATGGGATTTGTCTTTCAGAGGTAAGAAAACATTGTGGGAAAAGGAGAAAATGCTGGTTACTAGCATTTTCTACTTTTCCCACAATGTTTTCAAAAAGGTTTCTTTTGTAGGGTTGTTAAAACACTGGATTGTGTGTTAAAGTGCTCACTTGCTAGCTTCTGAGTTTTATACAGAAAATATAAATTGCCGAAATAAAACCCATTACCACACAATCCCGGGGTTCAGTAACCCCAAAGATGAGGACTTGTGGAACACTGTGGAAAAAAGGAGAAAATGCTGGCTACCAACATTTTGTCCTTTTTCCACTATGTTTCTACCCTTGTTAACACAAACTTTAATGCTGGAGTCACATGTGATTTATGGTCTACAAAGGCTTCCAATTTTGGCCACGTCTAGAATTTTTGTTGCTTGGTAAAGCATAAGAGGTGGCTTGGGAAACTAGATTGAATCTTGAAGTTTGTATACTGATTTTATCAAATTATCTCCCTTGTTTTCAGTGTAATATACCCATTACAAATTTTCTTATCTTACACACATTTGATATCTCAATTGTGTAACATCATTTTTGACATCATTTTGTACATATTTCATAGTTCTAGTGAATGGGTTTTATGGATATTACCGCGGGTGCATCTATAGAACGCTTTCTCATCTTCTGATCTATCATTTGTAAAATATCGTTATGTGATAAAAAGAATCTGGCCTTCTTTGGTGTTTGAGATAAAATTCTATTGAACTTGTCAAGAAAAAATGTTATTGAGAGCCTTTGGCTTGCTTAATAACATCTTCCCTGGACTCAGTTTAATAAAATTTTATCTCAAATGTCAACTCATGTCAGATCCTATATATCTCTAATGTAAATCTTGACATTTACAGTTTCCGTGAGAGAAGCTAAAGTAGAAGAACAAAAAATCAAAGACGAACTGAAAAAGCATAGAATCGAACCTTCAAAGGTGACTAAGGTATGGTATATTCACAAAAAAATCCTTTCTTCCATTTGTTTGAACCTTGGACATATTTATGTTTAAATGGTCGTTTTTGCAGCTTTCAACTTCATTTCAGTCATATTACCGTGGCAGTTTACTTACTAATGTGTGCCCTGGGTTTTACCAGTACTAGGCTAGGACTCTGAAGGGTCTTGTACAAGGAGACTAGCAAGAAGAACCTGGGGCCTGGAATGAGGATTAAACCAGGGGTCTCCTGGTCACAAATCTTATCCCTTTATTACTAGGCAAGGCAGGACCCCCCCCCCCCCCCCCACACACACACACACATTTGTAGACTTCATGCGTTGAATATCCTTGTGAAAAAAAAAAAAACTTTTATTTTGTTCATTCTTATGAATGTGTTTCTTTTTTTTAAATTTCCTGTATGTAATTTATTTGAAAATAAGATGCCTAATATCAATGGGGAAGAAAACTGAACTCTATATTGGTAGACAAAATTTGAGACTGGTTCTTAAGGACAGTATTTGCAGACCACAAATTAAACATAACCCAAAATATGGGATCTTTCCTTGAAAGGGTAGAAAACAGTATGGAAAAGGAGGAATGCTGGTTTCCAGACACTTTTTGTGGACTGTTTTCAAAGAAGTCAAGGCATTATCACAGCTCTGTCTTTCGTTAAACTTTGACAATCATTTTTTTATCATCATAATTGTTACTGAAGATATTTACTTCAAACTCCTGCAAGTTGTTAATTGTCAAAATGGAAACCCATTCAGGAAGGGTAGGTTACCCACAAAATTTTTATCCCTTATCCTGCTTAACAAGCGAAATAAAACTTTTAAGCTGATTGTAAAGACCCTAATTTTGCTATTTCAAATGTAATATTTTTGGAAAAATATGTCCTTATCAGACAGTGTAGATCAAGATCAGACTGCACATTCTGTGCAGTCTGATCTTGATCTACACTGTCCACAAAAGGTCAGTGAGTCGCGCGTAGCAGCCTATGGGTTAACAGAATTAGGCCCCTCTTTTTACCATAAACTTTCATCGAAAAAGCAGCAGCATCCAAACATTTGCAACTGCTTGCAGTGCTGTTGTTGTGGATTAAAACTGTGTAAGATGAAAGCTGAAGATCATACCTGTTTTTACTGTCTTTAAAATGTAACTGAACAAGATACAGCTGGGAAATTTGTAACTATAAAAGAGAACACTGTCTTTGTACCAAATTAATGTTTTTTGATGTGAACTTTTGCAGGCTGAGTCTATTAATAAAATGCTGGTAGACTTGAATTTGCAAAAAGAAGAACTTTTAAGTCGAAAAAGGAGGACTTGCTCATTAGCTACTGTATTGCCAAATGACAATGAAGTTCTAGGAAAGGTATGTACAACCTCTTACATTTTAGGAAACCGTGAAAAAGATGCATGCATTTACATATGACATCACAAATTTACTGCAGAAGACTTTGAATATAACCTTGTAAAACAATGAGAATTAACCCTTTACCACACAATTCTGACTTTTAATGACCCTGTATATCAAAGCATTTGAAAACATTGAGGGAAAAGGAGAAAATGCTGGTAACCAGCATTTTCTCCTTTTCCCACAATGTTTTCTACCCTATCTAAGACAGAAATGATCATGCACACTACATTTAATTTGTCATCTGCAAATGCTTTCAGTCGGGTCGAATCCTAAATTTTGTTGTGTGGTAAAGAGTTAAAACGAATTAACTCTTTACCACACCACAAAAAATTTTGGAAAAGTCCAAAGTTAGAGCAGCATCAGATAACAAATTATGTCTCAAATTATGGGATTTTTCTGCAAAAAGGTAGAAAACATTGTGGGAAAAGTAGAAAATGCCAATTACCAACATTTTCTCTGTTTCTTTGAATGTTTTCAATCAATTTCTTTTTTAGGGTTATTAAAACTCAGGCTAGCCTGGTAAAGGGATAAATCTTACCAGACCAGACAAAAGTTAAGCCAAGTGTATGGAGGAGGAAATTACAGGCGACAAATTAAATGTCAAAAGATGAGGTTAAACATGTACGAACCTTGGCATTTGAATACATTGTGAAGCCAAGTGTATGTAGGAGGAAATTACAGACAACAAATTAAATGTCAAAAGATGAAGTTAAACATGTACGAGCCTAGGCACTTGAATGCATTGTTTAACCGGAAATTTTATCATTTTCTCAGACTGAAAAGTTTTATTTGCAAAAAAAAAAGGAAGCAGCAGGTCTGATTATGTATGCATGGAACCATTCCAAACTGTTGGTGCACTGTTTTTTAAGTAAAAGTATCACTCACCGGTATTGAATAACTATGCTCTAATAATTCAATATCACTTGTTTTCATTAATATTGGCAAGTTCTGATTGGCTAAAAAAAGGTTTTCATAGTTTTATGAAAAAAAAAAATCCTGCAGTGCTGGATCTACTTTTGCAGTCAAACTAACGTAAACAAACATGCATGCGAGATTTTAATTATGTTTTTCTTTCTAATTTTATACCAAGTCCAAAGATTAAATGCTAGCTAAGTTTATTTTCTCTGAATATTAAACTCTTAACAATAAATCTACTAATTTTGCATTGTTCAATGCTTTGATGACATCATGAATACACATTTTTTTACATCATGCATGAGCCATTGTCCCACACTATGAAATACCAATGAAATGAGCATTAGAAAATAGAAACTGCAATATTGGATTTACAAAAATAATGCAGTTAGTAACAGTATCATTTGGGTGTGTATTTGTTGTCTGTAATAGTGAATTATAAGGAATGAGGAGAAATTTTTTGTTTTCATGGAAGTATGAAAAAAACTAATCACACTTTTGTATGAAACAGTGGCAGTTTCATACCGAGTGATTAG
The DNA here is from genome assembly GCA_946811185.2 of Hippopus hippopus. NCBI lineage: Eukaryota > Metazoa > Mollusca > Bivalvia > Cardiida > Cardiidae > Hippopus > Hippopus hippopus. Next base: position 24,228,260 of record OX328113.1, on the reverse strand, counting down.
GGTTTTTTTTTTTAGCTCCACTGGCCGAAGGCCAGCGGGCTTATGTCATGGCCTGTTGTCCGTCGTGCGTCCGTCCGTCCGTCCGTCCGTTAACTTTTTTTTAAAACGTCTTCTTCTCTGAAACTACCCATCCAATTTTGATGAAACTTCACAGAAATGATCCTGCCATGGTCCTCTTCAGAATTTCTTGAAAGAATTTAATTCCTTCAAAAACTCTGGTTGCCATGGCAACAAAACTGAAAAATTTTGAAAATCTTTGAAAATCTTCTTGTCTGAAACCGTAAGGCCAAGGGCTACCAAATTTGGCATGTAGCTTTATCTAGTGGACCTCTACCAAGTTTCTTCAATTTATAGCCCTGGGGTCAAAATTGGCCCCGCCCCGGGGGTTACAAGTTATACATGGGCTTATTTAGGGAGAACTTTAAAATTCCTCTTCTACCTAGCCATAGGGCCTAGAGCTACCAAATTTGGCATGTAGCTTTATCTAGTGGACCTCTGCCAAGATTGTTCAAATTATAGCCCTGGGGTCAAATTAGGCCCTGCCCGGGGGTAACAAGTTTTACATGGGCTTATATAACAAGTTTTACATGGGCTTATATAGGGAGAACTTTAAAATTCTTCTTTGACCTAGCCATGGGGCCTAGGGCGACCAAATTTGGCATGTAGCTTTATCTAGTGGACCTGTACCAAGGGTGTCCAAATTATAGCCGAGGGTCAAATTTGACTTCGCTCCGGGGGGTAACATGTTTTACATGGGCGGGCTTATATAGGAAAATCTTTCGCATCTAGCTATAAGGGCTAGGGCTATCAAATTTTGCATTTAGCTTTATCTAGGGGGTCTCTATCAAGGGTGCCCAAATTGAGAAAAATTTGAAAATCTTCTTGTTTATAACATTTAAGAACTGAATTATTTGGTATGGAGCTTTATATTGTGGACCTCCACCAGGATTCAAATAATTATAGCTTTGCGATCAAAATTGGCTTTGCCCATGGATCACAACTTTCTCGTAGGATTAGATAGAAAAATGTTTGCATGTCCTCGTGTTTGAAATCAATTTGCTGAATATTGTAATGTTTGGCTTGTAGTGTTTTTACTTAATAGCCAGTGGAGCGATACAGGGCCATCATGGCCCTCTTGTTTTTTCATACCGCCACGAAAACAAAAAAAATTCTCCTCATTCCTTAATGAAAATACAAAGTAGTCATGCTCTATCTAAAGAGGGTTTAATGCATCTGCAAAAGTGTCAACAAATATCTGCCTGCCTGCGTAGTCCTGGGTCAAAACTTTTTTGTATTGGTAATTTTTCTTTCTGTCAAAGGACCATTCTACCTCATGATTCAGCTAGTTTGTAGGCTAAATAGATCCATATTATGGGACTATGTTTGGCATGGTGCAATACAAAGATGCAGTAAACCCACTTTTGCCAGAGGGCCACTCATCTTTTTTTAAATGCATATTGCATGTTAACCCTTTACCAAACAATCCCTGGTTTTTACGACCCTCAGATAAAACCTTTTGAAAACATTGTGGGAAAAGGAGAAAATGCTGGTAACCAGCATTTTCTCCTTTTCCTACGATGTTTTCTACCCTGCTGGAAACAAATTTCAATTTTTGAGTTACTTTTATTTTGTCGTCTGTAAGTGCTTTCAATTTGGACCAGTCTAAAATTCTGTCGTTTGGTAAAGAGTTAAGGAATTTTTCTGGGTAATATTTTGACAAGATAATCATAGCCATGTCTTCATCTACCAGTTGGTCAAGTCATTCATATCCTACATTATTAATTGTTCAAAATGTGTTATTGCATTTATATGACAAAAATGGTCAGTTCCATGCTGATTGACAAACTTGGCCTATATCAGCAAACTTGGCCAATATGTGTATGACTCAATATAAAACAAAACAAGGCCAGTATGACCTAGTTCATGTCAATTCCAAAATGGACGCCAAATCCAGGGTGTCAATTAGTACAATTGTTATCAATCAAGTAATTTTGTATTTGCCGATTTGCAGGTCCATGGTCTGTGGTATTAGCTATAGGCCCTTAGCTTCAGACTGATACCACAGAGCTGGGACTAGTAACTCAGCCAGTTTAAAATTTCTGGTTTACTAAAATTGTATTATTTTAAATAGTCACAACTTATTTGTATTTCAGATAGGGCATTTGGCCTTGGTAGAAGATGATGATGCAGCCAGGGTGTTGTCATGGCATATGTCATCAGACATGGACTGTGTTGTTACCATGACAACAAAAAAGGTAGGTTTGAGACTCATCTTTTCATTCTTATTCTGTGGCAGTTAGTAAACCAGTTCATTTAGTTAACTCTTTACCACACAGTCCAAAGTTTAACGACCCTGAGGTAGAAGGCTTTTGAAAAAACCTTGTGGAAAAGGAGAAAATGCTGGTAACCAGCATTTTCTCCTTTTCCCGCAAGGTTTTTCTTCACTTTCACCAACAATTGCCATCATTTCAGCTGCATTAATTTGTCGTCAGCAAATGCTTTTAATTTGGACAAGTTTATACTTTTCATTATTTGGTAAAGAGTCAAATGATCTAGAAAGAGAGATAATTAGATCGAGACACCCTGAAGAAAAATTATGCTTGAAAACTACAAATAATTAGCATGAAATACCAGTCAGATTCAATGCATGAAAAAATGTGAAAACATAGTGGCAAAAGAGGAAACTGCTGATTTTTTCACAGTGTTTTTCAGTAAAACAGAGATCAAGCCAAGAAGTCCTGGCTTGATCGTTTTAGTGGAGGCTGTCATATGACCTTGCATATTGCAGCCTGATATTTTCTTGGTGAAACAAGGAAAGACATGAGGGAGCTGTTTCCATGATATGACTGCTGAGACTGATAGTGTAGCCAGTAGGGTACAGGACTTGAAACCAGGGGTGTTACTGATTTTAATCCCAAGCTTAACCAGTTTACAAAGTATTGATGATAGTGATTATACCCCCCCCCTACGAAGTAGAGTGGGGGGTATACTGGTTTCACCATGTCTGTCTTTCTGTCTGTCTATCTGTCCTTCCGTTTGTCCATCTGTAGATTTTTTTAGTTTCCGTGCTTTAACTAAAAAGCCGTTTGACCTAGGACCCTGGAACTTTATACAAGTGTTGCTCATGACCTACAGAGGTGGCCTATCATCCTATCATTTTTGGGTAACATGGGTCAAAGGTCAAGGTCACAGGTGAACTTTGTTTGAAAATCATTTCCTTGCTCTCAATCAATAGCTGTTTGACTTATGACCCTGAAACTGTATACAAGTGTTACTCACGACCCAAGGAGGTACCTTATTGTTTTTTGATCACATGGGTCACAGGTCAAGGTCATAGGTGAACTTCGTGTAATAATCCTTTCCATGCTCTTACTCAGTAGCTGTTTGACCTAGGATCATGAAACTTTATGCAAGTGTTGCCCATGATCCATGGAGGAGTCCTATTGTTTTTGTGTCACATGGGTCAAAGGTCAAGGTCACAGGTGATCTTTGTTTTGAAAATCGTTTCTGTTCTCTGATTGTGCTGCTTCAGTGACAAGGTGTGAGGGGAGGTGAATTTGTCTGCTTTGCAACAGTTCTAGTTGTGAATTCATTTCTCCATCATTATTTCTGATCATTATTTTGATGATGGTTATGTGGGAAAGCTGCCAGAGGCTTGGGAAGAATATGGAATGTACTAATAAAAGAAAAGTGAGGTAAGCATGGATAGGTGCACTGCTTATGGCAATACAACTGAAATATTGTTGAAAATGGCTTAAACACCATCGGAAAACAAAACAAAACCATGGTGTAACTAAAATACTGGAGAAGTGGTATAAAACCCAATTCACTGAAATCACTGAATCATTATCTTTTGTTTTTAAGGCAAAAGAAATTTACCAACAAACAAATGGCAAACAGCAAGTGCTACCATTAGATTCCATCTTCAGAAAAACACTCACTGATTGGACCAAGTAAGTTGATGAATTCCATTTTTTTTTATTAATCTATTTTTGGGGAGCTATAAGGAATTTTTGGTTATTGGGCTCATTCCACCCATTCTGTTCTAGATTCAAGTCAAATTTTAGATTCCATGACTTGCCATTTTATTGTCTTGAGACAGATCTTCTCTGTAAATCAGATGACTAGGTTTCATTCAATTCAGAATTGGAACAATATTTAGAAGTATTGGTGTATACAAGCTTGGATTTAAGCACAGGCCTTTGAAGCTTGATTGGTCTATATCACAGAACAAAAGTTTTCATTGGTTGATCATGTAACACTGTTATTGAAAATAACACGTTGGTGCCTGTGCCTGTATATCTTATATAGTAACACAAGTTGTGCTACAAAATTGTTCAAAATTTTACCACTATCCCTTTTGAGAGAGAATATTTAACCAAAAATGGGAAAAAAAACCAATCATATAATTGGTGTAGATAGGTTCAGAAATGATTCCTCTTTTGTTTCCTGACCTTTGAAAGTTTCAAGCAACAGATGCAGCCAAGCATTGGTATTAATCTCATGAATTTTAAAGAGCTTCTACATTTTCTAATGTATGGTTTGGTTATTTCCCGTTAATTTTTCTTGTCCCATTTATATTTCAGACCACTTCCTCATATGAAGTACAGGCCCAATTGGAAACCCCCAGGGAATCCAATGTATGCCAGAAATCTCATCACATTTGACAAAAATGCTGAAAAATGTCAAACAGGTGTGTTTTGTACTATGTGTGTTGTGTACTAGAAGATTGCATGTTAACCCTTATAGCGCTGACTAAAATTAACTCTTTACCTGAATATCTGGCAAAGTAGTGGACAGTGTAAATCCAAGATCAGACTGCACATTCTGTGCAGTCTTATCTTGATTTACACTGGCATCAAAAGCAAGTAAAGTAAAACCAGGTTTAGAACGTTAAAAGCAGTAATTTACAACGATTATTGTGATCTGGTCTGTATTCACCGGCCATTCTTAAAGGTGGCCCTTCAGATTTTGGGACGAAAATTTTACAAAAATACAAAAAAATCATCCTTATACTCCCAAAGCCTTCTAATTTTCATCCATAAAACCCCAGTAGTCGAAAACCATCCGACAACAAGAGAAATTAGAGATTTACTACGGCCCAGGTCGACACCGACGGAAAACACATTCTATTTTTACATGAGCAACTCGCTCATTTACATACCGGAAATACACAGACAAAGCTTCAAACATAGTGTCTGAAGAAGACATTGTGGAAAATAATTACATGTTTGTTATGTTATGGAATTTAAGCGTCATTAGTCACGTGCCAGTCACTTGACATTCCCACAATGCTTTTTTGATTTCTGGAGCGAAATCTAAAAATACCTTAAGAGGCTATGTAGCCTTTTAAGGGAACACCATCAAAAAAAATTTTTTTTGTAATTTTATCATTCTTAATTATTGATGATTTGTATTGTTTTTTCATATAAATTTCAGTGATATGTATATTTTTTAATTTGGTGAGATGTGAAAAATCTAAATACCCACCTTTAACTCTTTACCAAACGACATAATTTTGGACTTGTCCAAATCCAGAGCATTTGCATATGACAAATTAGATATGGTTCAGATGGTGGAAATTTGTCTTTGAAAGAGTAGAAAACATTATAGGGAAAAGTAGAAAATGCTGGTAACAAGCATTTCTAGTAATGTTCTTAAGAATTTCAATGTAACACAAGTTTTGATTGGCTACGAAAAGTGATGTACCCAATCAGAAATTATATTATTTATTAAATGTAGAACAAGATGAAGAATACAATTTAAAGTGGTTGATGAATTTTCTGATTCTCAAGAATTTTGTTAATTCTAAAGTAATGCATTCTGATTGGCTACAAAAAAATAGTTTTAGCCAATCAGAAATTGTTATTTTTCAAATCTCCAACAAAGACTAAGAATGCAACTTAGAATGGTTGGGCCCTGATCATGTGATAGATCAATTATAAAAACAAAGCTGGGCGATGAATTGTTTTATGAATGAGATTGACAACATTACACAGATACTTTCGACCCTTTACCCTGTTCCACACATTCCTGACTTTTAACAACCTTGAGCAAAAATACTTTTTGAAAACATTGTGGGAAAAGGAGAAAATGCTGTTTCTCCTTTCCCCACAATGCTTTTTACCTAATGAAAGACAAATTTCATGTCTTTATTAACATTTACCATTTATGCAAATGTTTCAATTTGGACAAGTTTAAAATATTTTTGTTTAGTAAAGAGTAAAAGCACCTTTTACAACCTTAGTTGTCTTTGTGGCCAGGATAGACCTAGATCAGACTGCACAAAATATGCATTCTGATCTTAAACTTTGCAATTTCTGCTTTTGATTGTATTTTGATTGTGTATTTTTTGCAAGCGTAATATCCTTTATCATTATACTGGTGTTCCTTTTGGAATTCTCTAAATGAGACCGTTTAAAAAATATCGGGGGAAAAGGAGAAATGCTGGCATTTTGTTCTTTTTCACAATGTTTTAAAAAGCTGTCTTTTCACTGGCTCTGTTTAAGACTATAGCAAACTATCCTCTCTTCTAAGGGCTTTGGAGAAGAATATTTATTAAAAAAGGGTGTGAGAAGAAGAAAATGCTTGTATTATTTTCTCTATCAAAATTTTTCCCATCATTTCATCCTTTGAGTTACTTTTAATTTGTTATATGCGAATACTTTTGAGGTGGACGAGTCTACATTTTGTTATCTGATAAAGAGATAACTATCTGAAAATTTTGTTTCAGTATTTTCCATGTTGCTGGGCGACACTTTGTGGGTAGATTCGTTGGACACAGCCAATGATTATCGTAGAGAGGTATGACGTTAATTTACCAAATTTGTTACTGTTCTTATTCCTACCTTCCATTGCCTGTGCTTTTATCCTTCCACCATACAACCCCAAATTTTTAAAGAAAGAAGGCTATAGAAAAATTTGTGGGAAAAGGAGAAAATGCTGGCAACAGGTATTTTCTCCTTTTCCCACAATGTTTTCTACCCTTTCTAACCAAGCCACATTATTTAGGCCACACTTACCACTAATTTGTCTTCTGCAAAGCTGTCAGATTGGAGGAGTTTAATAATGTGTTGTCTGGTTAAGAGTTAAATCAGTGTATTTTCTCTGTCTGTCTATTCACCCATCAGTGTACCTTAACCCTTAACTTGCTAAATAAACAAAATATAACTTTCAAGCCAGTGAAAACCATTGGTGAAACCCATTGTTCTGCTATTTCAAAGTTATTTTGGGGGGAATGTAAACTCCTTATTGGACTGTTAATACAATGAACATTGCTAAATTCCCGAGCTAGCTATCTAATTGGCCAATACGTTCTTTCTCACCCAATCAGGTAGCTATTCTAGGAATTTAAAATTTGCATAAATTGCCAGTGAAGGCAGGTACAAGAGTTTGTTCAAGAGTTGCAAAGACATTTTTTCTGTGAAACTTTCAAAACAGTGTTTCACTGAATAGCAGTATTTCACTGAATAGCAGTGTTTCACTGAATAGCAGTATTTCACTGAATGACAGTATTTCACTGAATCCGATTTTGAAGCACATGACCATGAGATAATTATTTTCGTCGTTTCTTTTTTTTTTTTCCGCATTACAAAATATTTGACATGTCCGAATCTATAGCATTTATTTTGCAACAACAAATAAGTTGTATTTCAGCTTGTGGGATTTGTCTTTGAAAAGGTAGAAAACACTGTGGGAAAATGAGAAAATGCTGGAAACCAGCATTTTCTCCTTTTCCCACAAGGCCTTAAACAGGTTTCTTTCTGAAAATTGTTAAACCTCATGATTGTGTGGTTAACATGTTGGTTTCCCACTTACAGCACATACAGTTTGAAAAATTTTAAAGCACTATAAGAATAATGTGGCAGAAAAGTTTGGTCATGACTGTACACATATTTTCATTCACAGCTTGTCAAGTTCACCAACTGTCCAACAATTTTGACAAGAGAAGGGGACAGAATACGTAGCAATGGCAAGTTTGGTGGTTTGATGAACAAAGCACCTCCTGTAGAGAAATTGAAAGGTGTGGTATTTAGTTCACCTGTACCGACTGAAGTCAAACAGTATAACTGGATTATTGGTAGGTTGAACTTATAACAGTTACTGATTCCTACTTTTAATATTGTTTAAAGTACCATTAAGCGAGACAGGGAATAAACCAAATGGACATTATCAGCCTAGAAATTAGACCTAAATAACTGCAATTTCAAGTTTGCTCCTGTCCAGAATGTACCAGCAGAGTGAACAGTTTATCTATTCTGATCTTATTCTACATTGGCCCTACAGGTATCTGTCGTAATGAGAATAGGTTTAAGGTAAACAATTGTTCTGTTGAACAGAACAGAACACGACTTTATTTACACCCAAGTATTCACAAAATACAATAAAGGCAATCTACAAAAAAATTTTAAAAAAGTAGAGAAATAACATACGACTACCGACAAATTAACTTACATGACAAGAAGTAGACACGGGAGATGATGGAGAGGGATAGAGCCACAGTTTACGCACACCTGCTGTTCACGTGACCTCACGTGGAAAACAGATGGCGTAAACCCCTGTTAAAAACACAGGTAAGTTTTTCATAATAATGTTATTTTATCACACGACTATTAACATATTTAGTGGTTAATGTACACCAAGGTCATTCTGTATTCACATGCTGCTTGTCTTAGAAAAGTGGAAGAACTATTGTTGGAATAGGAGAGGATATTAGCTACACCTATTTTCTCTCCTTTTCCAAAAATATTTTCAAAAGGATCACAAAACTGCTTTACGAATGGTTAATTTATTTTACTTGTAATTTTTAAGATTCCCTCCAGAATTTAAAGGCAGCAATGGTGGCTCGTAAAACGGCACAGGAGGAATTGGATGACCAGCTTGCGGTGATAAACACACCAGAAATGCAAACTAAATATGATGAATGTCGGGAAGTGGAAAAGCAGCTACAGGAATTAGAGAAAAAACTAGGCAAGAAATTGACCCTATATCATTTAATAGCAAGTTTTAATGACCCTGAATCAGAGGGCAGGTGAAAACATTGTGGGAAAAGAGGAAAATGTTGGTAACCAGCATTTTCTCCTTTTCCCACAATGTTTTTTTACCATTTTAAAGACAGTTCTAAGCATTTGAAATATGTTTAATATGTTGTCTACAAATGTTAATCAATATGGACAAATCTAAAATTTTGTGGTCTGGTAAAGGCCCTATACATGTCTTGGAAGTTTCTAAAAGCCCAGCCTGGTAGCTTGATCAGAAGCATTCAGAGCTTGAAACCAAACAGTTGCTGGTTGGAATAACCAGTTGGACTAATTCTTTCAAGGATTGATGATAGTTTTTGCGACAGGATTTATTTTTGTGACAGGATTATTCCCTCTCTTAGCCCTGAACATTGCTTTGACAATTTTCATGTGGGAAAGCAGTTGATGGCTTGAAAAGAAAATTGTGCATTGTTCTGAAAAAACAAATATTCAAGTAAATTATAGCTGAGTATTCTGGCCACCTTAATATCACTGGAATGATGTTGAAACCTGTGTTAAATACAAAACAAAACTTCTTCAGAAACGCGGAAGTTATTAAAAGTTCGGGGACATGGTTTAACTGTTTAGTGGATGACAAAGTTTAAGACTGGTTCAAATTGAAAGCATTTGCAGTTGATGTATAAAATGTAGTAAAGAGTAGAGAATTTATCTTAGAATGGGTAGAAAACATTGTAGGAAAAGGTTACCAGAAGGGTATTGGTGCACCTGAGACAGTTAAATTTATTTTATTGAGTGCATTCTGTGAATCCCTGTCTTATGTTGGTTTTATTCGCTCCTGTTAAATGCAAAACTTCTATCTTAGAAATATTTAACTCTTATCACTTACATGGATAATTGTATAAATTGGAGCCATGCTCTTTGAAAAGGGGGCTTAATGCATCTGCAAAAAGTATTGACCTAGGTCAGCCTGCGCAGTATGCGCAGGCTGACCTGGGCCAAAACTTTTTGGTCAATTTACTGCATGTCAAAGGACCAGTGTACCTCATGATTCAGCCAGTTTTCAAAGAAAATGTATCTTATGGGTCCATAATTCTGTGATGACTTGCTTGGTATCATGAATCATGGATTTGCATTAAGCCCCCTTTTGCCAGAGCCTGGCTTGTTTTGTTAGAAAAGGATGAATCAAGTATGCCTGTATGTTTATCACGGATTTGCTTTAGTCTATGTAAGTTTTCTTTTTGAAGTCTTACTATCAAATTGTTGTTTAATTCCTTACTGTATATTTCATTATGTGCATGTATAGATATCCCAAATCATCCATTTTTTAATGACGCTGAAGAGGACTGTGTTTAAAAGAATTGTGGGAAAAATGAGGAAGTGCTGTTAACCAGCAATTTCTCCTTTTTCCACAATTTCTCCTCTTTCCAGAAAGTTTTTTGAGCCTTCAATATATTGAACTCTTTACTAAATACAATATTTAGGACTTATTCAATTTTAACTCTTTACCAAATGGCAAAAGTTTAGACTTGCCAGTGTAAACATTTGTAGACAGCAAATTAAATGTGAGTCAAATGATGAAACTTCTATTTGATAGGTTAAAAAACTGTGTGGGAAAAGGAGAAAATTCTGGTAACCAGCATTTTCTCCCTTTCCCACAATGTTTTCAAAAGGCTTCTTCCCAAGGGTCATTGTAACTCGGGATTATGCGGCAAAGGGTTAAAGCATTTGCAGTCAACAAATTTAGTTTGGCCAAAACAATAGGATTTGTGTTTGAAAGTGTAGAAAGCAATATTTTCTAAAGCCTTCATTCTCAGTGTTGTTAAAACTGGGGATTGTTTGGCATCATCTCATTGCCCTTATATTACAGGTGTGAAAACTCCACAAAGATCTCAAATGCTGTCACTGAAACGATCTCCAGAATCCCCTGACCTTGGGAGTAACAACTCAAAGAAGATCAAGCAGTCGCCTGTTCTGAGAGACGGGAGTGTGAACGGTTCCGTTGGATCTAATTTTAGCACCCCAACAAGACAGAGTCGACGGTTGGCAGCGATGTCTCCAAGTGGTGAAAATGAAAACAGAAAACGGTTAAAGAAATCTTGAGAATTGTTTTATTTGTCAGACTTTTCGTTGTGTTCATTTTTCACATGGGTTTTTATTTTTCGTTGTTTCATTGTGTATATTTCATGCTGTACAAACCCATTATTCACTTGAAAAAGTCTTATGAAATAGTATGAGAACCCCATTCTAGATACAGTGGGAAGATATTTCCTCCGTTAAAGAGTTTTTCCTACCTTTGAAATTAAAGCTGAAATTCCAAACTGCCCGAGCTCATAAGGATCTGCTCGGAAGAAATGCATTGACTGGCATATTTTAGGAGGAAATCAGGGCATTTTCTTCCCCACTTATATTTCATCAATTACACCCCTGTACATACATGATGTTATTCCACTACTGTACAAAAATTACTTTTTTTACCTTTGAAATTGACATTTTTAGCTTGACTGTTTTGGAAGAACATGACAAGTTACTGTCATAGCCCTGGCGTCATCGTTGTCTGCTTCGTTTTCGTGTGAAAACTTTGACATTTTGTAACATCATTGTTATTCCTGAAATTATTTACTTCAAACTTGGACAAGTTATTAACTATCAAAAGGGAAACTCATAAAACTGGGGCAGGTAACCTTCAAAATTTTTTGACACAGTTATGCCCCCTTTTCGACTTAGAAGTTTCACAAAAACTTTGACATTTTGTAATATCTCTATTATTACTGAAGATATTTACTTCAGACTTGGATAAGTTGTTAACTATCAAAAGGAGAATTCATACAACAGGAGCAGGTAACCATCAAAATATTTAGTCCCCTACTGGCAAAGCCAAAGGTTTGCACTCCGTCCATCTGTCTGTCCGTCCGTCTGTCTGTCCGTCTGTCAATCCGCAGGCAAATCAGTTTTCCAGACTTTTTTTCTAAACGCTGGCAGATATTGAGCTGATTTTTTGTGTGTAAGTCAATCACCTTGAGTTTACAGATCAAGTTCGAGTTTCTTTCCAGTCCACAGATTTTTGATGAAGTTACGGGCCTTGGATTTAGAAAAATTCACCGAAAAAACAGTTTTCCGGACTTTTTTTCTGAACACTGGCAGATTTTGAGCTGATTTTTGGTGTGCAAGTCAACCATCATAAGTTAAAGATCAAGTTCAAGTTTGTGACATATTGTCCACTGATTTTTGATGAAATTACGGGCCTTGGACTTAGAAATTTTCACTGAAAAAACATTTTTCCAGACTTTTTTTTTTAAACACTGGCAGATATTGAGCTGATTTTTGGTTTGCAAGTCAACCACCTTGAGTTACATATCAAGTTTGAGTTTCGTTCCGGTCCACTGATTTTTTGACGAAATTATGGGCCTTGGACTAAGAAATTTTCACCGAAAAAAACAGTTTTCCAGACTTTTTTTCTAAACGCTGGCAGATATTGAGCTGTGTTTTGGTATGTGAATTTACCACCATTGCATGTACACCCATTTATAGATCCTCCCTGAGGTGGGTCCTAGGTAACTCATAGTAGCATACCATTCCTTCTGTCATACTTATCATCATTCATTTTTTTCTGTTGCATCATTTTAGATTTCATATTCCAATATGTCACAAATTAAAATAAAATCTTCACAAACTATACGTGCCAGCGATATATACGGCAGGTAGGGGACTGGGTATTGCTATGCAATACTATCAGAATGCTTGTTTTGACAGTTATATCCCCTTTTTTACTTAGAATTTTCACTGAAAATCATGCACTTGCAGCGGAGCATTGGCACCTGCATGCGGAGCTCTTGTGTAGAATATTATGGGAGAAGTGGATCAAAAACTTGCTGCTTTTTCATCAATATTTAACATATTCATAAAATCAATATTTTTCTTTCCATGGTTTGTTTATCTTGTCACTTGACCAAACCTCAATCCATGTATTGTTGAAAACTATTGCAAACATATCTTTTGCTCTCTGATTGATTAACATAGTTTTGAGAAACCCTCTACCAACTCTTTTATGACTATGAGGAAGAGGGCTTTTGAAAACTTTGTGATAAAAGGATAAAATGCTCTTTCCACATCGTAGTGGTCACCAGAACCTTTTGTGGACAGTGTAGATCTAGATCAGACTGCACATCTATGAATGTGCAGTCTGATCTATGATCTACGCTGTCCACTACATGTACTTTATTCTAGAGTATGAACGACCCGTCCCTTGATTTTGCAGCAGAACTGTATTTGCAGCCTCTGAGAAAATGCAATTTATTAACCCTTTACCACACAATCCCAAGTTTCTGAGAAAGAAAGCTTTTGAAAACTTAGTGGGAAAAGGAGAAAATGCTGGTAACCAGCATTTTCTTCTTTTCCCACATTGTTTTCATATCTTTTACAGACAAATCCCATTACTTGTGCCACATTTACTATGTCCTTTGGAAATCCTTCCAATTTGGACCTGTCTAAAATTTTGTCATGTGATAAAGAGTTAAATCAGTAGTGAAAGAGTTAACCAGCATTTTTTCTCCCCTCCCCCCTTTTTTTCTGTCCTTTCAAAAACAAATTTCATGATTTTAGTGATTTAACCCTTTACCAAACTACCCAAAGTTTCAACAGCCCTGAGGAAGAAAGTGGTTGAAAACTATGTTGGAAAAGAAGCAGGTTATATCAGACATCCTTACAATTTAGAATGGTACATGAAACGCCATGTGTAACCCTTTCATATATGTTTTTTATGTTACAATACATGGTTTCTGAATGCTTAAAAATTGCTAGTCAAGGCTATGTGGGAAAATTTATCACACAGACTGTGACACTAATTATCAGATCTCAGGTCAACTTGTATGTTTAGTAGACATTTTCTGGCAGGCAGACATGGTTTCTTGATGCCTTAAAGTTTTCAAGGTCAAGGCTGTTAGTTGTAATCCAAGGTCATACTATGAAGTTGGTATGTTCTGTGCAGTCAAACATGGTTTTTAAATGGCTAAAAGTGTCAAGGTCAAGGCTGTCAGTCGTGATCCCATGTCAAACTGTCAATTGGGTATGTTCTGTGCAGTCAGTCATGGCTTTTAAATGGCTAAAAGTTTCAAGGTCAAGGCTGTCAGTTATGATCCAAGGTCAGACTGTTAAGTGGGCATGTTCTGTGCTGTCAGTCATGGTTTCTTAATGACTAAAAGTTTCAAGGTCAAGGCTCAGTTGTGATCCAAGGTCAAGGTATACATGTTTGATGCAGTCAGACATGGTTTTCATATGCCATAAAGTTTCAAGGTCAAGGCTGTAAGTTTCAATCCAAGGTCAGACTGGTTAGTAGCCATGTTCTGTGCTGTTAGTCATAGCTTTTGAATGCATTAAAGTTTCAAGGTCAAGTCTGTCAGTTGTGATTCAAGGTCAGTACTGTTTAGCAGGTATGTTTATTGCAGCCTGACATGTTTTTCATGTCATAAAGTTTCAAGGTCAAGGCTATCAGTTATAATCCAAGGTCAGACTTTACTACACATGTTGTGTGCAGTCAAACGTGGTTTTCAAATGCTTTAAAATTTCAAGGTCAAGTCTGTCAGTTGTGATCCAAGGTCAATGTACACATTTTCTGTAGTCAGACATGGTTTTCTTATGCCTTAGAGGTTCAAGGTCAAGGCTGTAAGTTATGATCCAAGGTCAGACTGTTTAGTGCACATGTTTGGTTCAGTCAGTCATGGTTTGTAAATGACTTAAAGTTTCAAGGTCAAGGCTGTAAGTTATGATCCAAGGTCAGACTGTTTAGTGCACATGTTTGGTGCAGTCAGTCATGGTTTGTAAATGACTTATAGTTTCAAGGTCAAGGCTATTAGTTGTGATCCAAGGTCAGACTGTTTAATGGGTATGTTCTGTGCTGTCAGTTATGGCTTTCAAATGCCTAAAAGTGTCAAGGTCAAGACTGTCAGTTTTGATCCAAGGTCAAACCTTTTAGTGCACATCTGCAGTGCAGTCTGATCTTGTATCTTCATTGTACTAAAAAGAAACTAAAATGGCTGTGCTCATCTGTATAGGGATCAATATGAAAAGAGAATCAAGATAGTCTACAATTGAAATAGATGTATATGCTCATTTTGAGAATTTCTGTCTTTGTCTTGTTGCTCTTTGAAGTTATACATTTCTTTAAGGTAACAATAAAGGCCAAATGTAAACAAAGTGGGTGTTTAAATGCATTTGAATTTATATCGTACCATTTAAAAGTATGGAAATTATTGTGAAGATGACTGTCATTGTACGGTTGGTCCAAGTGTTAGTCGCTGACAGAGAAATTAATTTCAAAACTAGGTTAAAACCTGCCAGGTAGCTGTGTCTTTTGTTTACTTTTTGCCTGATTTTAAAATTCTTTTTTCTGCCAGCAACTAACATATTGCCCAACCACACGATAACAGACTGTCATCTCCACAATATTTTCTGTACTTTTAAATGGTATGACTTAAATTTAAAAGTATTATGACACCTGCTTTGATATTTTGGCCTTTACTGGGCCTTTAAACCCTTTACAAACCATGTCAAGTTTTCCCAACCCTGAGAAAAATGGCGTTTGCTATGAATTTGGACCAACTTAAATATTGGTTGTTTGATAAAGAGTTAACTCTTTACCAAAGGATTAAATTTTTGAATTCTCTAAGTTTAAAGCATTTGCTTAAAAAATGCTAAATATGACTCAAATAATGGAATTTTTCTTTGATGGGATAGGAAACATTGTGGGAGAAGGAGAAAATGCTGGTTATCAGCATTTTCTCCTTTTCCCACAATGTTTTCAAAAGCACTTGTTATGTTTGTTTACATTTGGGACCATATGGTAAAGGGTGAAGCCAGAAAAAATAAAATTTGAATGATAGAAAATGTTCGTTAAACGCATATGTAGATAAATTTATACAATGTTGAAGTTTTACCTGCCTCAATGTGTTCTCTTTGCTGTATCTCAATTTATGCACTGAAAATAAAGATATGTCATATGAATTTGTTTGTTTGATTTTCAACTGCATTTTCAACATTCTTTCACTAACATCATGGTGGTGTGTGCACCTGTCCATGCTTTCCTTTTACCAGTACATATAATTGGCACAGTACTATATCCATGCCACTGCCTGCTTACGCAAATAAACATTATTGAAACAGTGTTACTTAATCACAGGGAGAGAGAAAAGAACCCTGTTGCATTGATTATTAACAATCCTTGAAAATCGGGGATAATCATGTGGGTTTTCAGGGCTTTTTTTTTTTCAAAAATTGGGAAGGGGCCTTAGCCTTTCATTTTGGGAAATTCAAGCGCGATTTTGGCCAAATTGGGAAAAAGCAGACTGACTTTCAAGGTACATCAATAAAACAAATTAATAGCAGTGTACATACATACAGTAAATAGAAAGTTGCAACAATTTAACAATAATTGAAACAAATTCAACAGTTACACTATATGTGTAACTGCTTAAACCATGGCCAAATATCTCACAGTATTTACACTTAAAGGCATATAGCCACTTTTAACACTACTGTGGTACACCCTGCATGGTGCCGGAGTTAATACTTCAGCAGAACTGCTTTCCAGCCATCATATGATACAAGGGAATTATTATATGTGGAAGTTACAAGGCTTGGCTTGGATATTATGTCTAAAGATGTAGAGCTTGCATCATGTGCAGTTATAATAACTGTCTAGTCTTCAGACAACGGGAGATCGGCGATGTCCGACCAGGGATCTTATATACAGGGATAGGAAACGCGGTATAACTTCCGGTTATTCACTGTCTTCTTTCGAATTGACCGCAAAGGAAAAAACGGCGGCCATCTTATATACAGGGATAGGAAACGCGGTATAACTTCCGGTTATTCACTGTCTTCTTTCGAATTGACCGCAAAGGAAAAAACGGCGGCCATCTTAAATTTCGGCATACGACGGTCACTGTTTTAATCAACGTTTTGCTTGGTTATCCCATACGTCCTTCTCAACAGGTAAGTTTCCGAATATTTACATGCTCAGAATATATGTAACATCAATTTTTTCGGAGATTTTGTTCTCCTTTTTTTCTGTCAAAGACAGTGATTTAAGAGTAGCTGCAAGCTGAACTAAAAATGTACTGGAAGGTCCATCTAATGGGCAGTGAAGGCAATTTTCTGGTTCTATATGCCCTTTGTGTTAACTATTAACAGATCTCTGTGTTTACTGGCCTAATACATTGTACTACATACAAGTGAAATGTTTGTCACTCCTGATAACATAAGCTTTTGACCTGACCAAATTGAAACATTTGGAGAAGAAAATCAGAAAATAAATATTTAATTTCAATGATGCGTCAATAAATAGAAGAGGACACTAGATGTGTCATGACAGATACACAACTTGATATATCCCACTTGTGATCATGTCAAATACAGGGAGTGGACAAAAGCAGCCCACTTCCAAAACCTTAGACGGACTTAATCCTTCAACAGGCGATGTGTGCTTTTCCCGAATTGTTTGCAATAGATATCCACTGCAGAAATATTGAAATATTTTAAGTTACTACGAAAAAGAGGGTTGTTTCGGTAATGGGTCGTTTTGGCACCGGGCCGTTTTGATCTCCATTCACAATTTACACTTCGTGTGAAATCAAGACTGACAACATGACCTGTATATCTGAAACGCCCAATTAGTCGACACTTTAAATTTTCCAGATAAAAAAATAACACTTTAACTGAAAAAAAAACAATAACAGAAAAACATTGACATAAACATTGAAACGCATTTCATACTAGGCGGATATAAAAATTGTCGGAATCGGCAAGGAATTATACTATCTGAAAGGAAGATAATAACTCGCAAGGAACGACAACGGATTATTGGACGCCGTACAGGTAAGTCAGTGAAAAATCGATAATTGGTCTTAACTCCAGTTGCGTTGCCTATCCCTGTGTATATACGATCCCTGGTCCGACGGACCCGGCACTTCAGATTGAGACTCGGTATGCGGAGATTTGATTACCTGCAGATCGATCTGCAAACAATTTGAACGTTTTACACCGAAAGTAAAAAGGCTGCGCTGGCCTTTATCGTCTGCAGTCCTTTTAACAAACTTTTTGTAATGTTTCCCGGTTCTCGACACGTTTTACTTGGATACAGCGTGTTTGGTTTTCTTTCAAATACGTTTACTGCAACCGAGTAAGAATGTGTTCCACAGTGTTAAATTAAGACAACTTCTTTTGTCAGCTGTAAGTTTTTACGAAAGACAAAAAAGGATTTATTATTGAATAATAGGGAAATGACAACCCCGTCAAGTCTACGTGCGGTGTTATAATGCTCAAAAAATAACTCGGTTCGGTTAATGTTGCCTCCATAAAAGGAACCAAATGGCGCCAAGAAACCGCAACATTTCGGCCATACTGCAGTGCAGTCAGCTGAGTCATTTCGGTACAAATCAATAAAAAGCCTGCTTTCGGTTTCAATCGCTGCTAAATAACGAACGTTTTATGTCTGATCATGTGAAATAGCTTGCTTGATACTGGCATTTTAACTTATTGGGAATTTCAGCATCGTATTATGAGAAATTCTTTTAGCAAAATTGGGAAATTCTTATACCAAAATTGGGAAAAAAAAGATGCTTTTTGCAATTGGGAAGTCACCGAATATCGGCCTCATTTATAGAAGGAAAAAAAAGCCCTGGTTTTGTCTTATTAAACTGCAAGGATGGTTGGATGCATTGGAGTATAACGCTGTTTTAACAGCTTAGATCATATCACGGCGGTCAGTGCACCTACGCATGTGTTTTCTGGCTTTCTCACACCAGAACTGACAACTTTTTTTCCAATTTTATGACTGCTTTTCTCACATGTATCAGAGGTGAGAGGCGAAAAATCACTGGAAAGAAAGTTTGCCTCAACGGGATATCGAACTCACAACCACCAGGTCACGAGTCAGATACACTAACCACTGAGCTACCCGTCCAGGCCAACTGTAAGGAAAAATGGTGAAATTTCACTGAAATGGTAAGGTAAATGACTTTTTCACTCACCTGACCAGAAATTGCTCAAGGTGAGCTTTTTTGATCTTGCCACATGTCTGTCGTGTATCTCAACTTTTACCTTTCCTTTGCCCTAGAGGCGAAATTAGATACTCGCGAAATTCAGTCAGAATGTTTGTCTCGATATCTCGGACAAGTTATGTCAAAATACTAGACTTGTCTTATGTTAAAAGTCTTATTTGAAAATATTTGCAAACAACAAATTAAATGTGATTCAAGTGATAGAATTTGTCTTTGATGGAGCAGAAAACTTTGTGGGAAAAGGAGAAAATGCTGGTTACCAGCGTTTTCTTATCCCACAATGTTTTCAAAAGCCCTTTCCCTCTGGGGTCGTTAAACTAGGGATTGTTTAGTAAAGGGTTAACTCTTTCAGTGCTATATAAATAAACTCAACCTCTTTCGACGGCTCTAAAAACAATCCATTGAAACTTACAAAGATTTTGATTGTATAGACTTAACTAAACAAGCGGACGGTATAGATTAAAGATCAGACTGCACCTTCTGTGCAGTCTGATCTTGATCTATGCCATCCTCAAAAGTCACTGTTTTCGCCTATGGGTTACTATGAGATATCTTTTAAAGACAAATTGCATCACCTGAGCCACATGTGAATTGTCTGCTACTGCTTTCTTAATTGATGAGTCTAAATTTTTGTTACTTTGCAGAGATAGCAACTGAACTCCACAGATTTAATTCGAAAGGTACCTTTTCAGTGTTGGTGTGGCTAACCTTTATTCTGCCAAGCGCAACTCACCGACCTTTTGCGGACACTGTAGATCAAGATCAGACTGCACAGAATGTGCAGTCTGATCTTGGATCTACAGTGTCTGATAAGGAGATATCTTTTCCCAAAAGCTACCATTGAAAAACCAAAATTTAGGTTTTTAAGATCGGTTTGAAAGTTTCATTTTACGTATTTAGAAGAATAAAGGTAAAATACAATGCTATAATTTTTCGCAAAAATATCTATTTTTAACAGAGTAGAAGGTAAGCTTTCTTGACCTAGAAGATGCATTTTCGGGTCAGTGCCTGGAAAACTTGGTCAGAATGTTTGCCTTAGAGGCCCAGTAGCTGCCAAAAGTAAACAATCTGGGTGTTAAAATGTATTTAAATTTAAATCATTCCATTTAAAAGAATGGGAGTTTTTATGAAGATGGCAATCTGTTATTGTATGGTTGGTCCAAGTGGTGGTTGCTGGTAGAAAAATTACTTTTAAAAGTAGGTCAAAAGTTGCCAAGAGGCGTCATCTTTCATTTGCTTCTTATCGGGTGTTGAAATTAATTTTTCTGCCAGCGACTAACACCTAAGGTACAATAACAGATTGTCATCTTCACAATAATTTCCATGCTTTTCAAGGGTATGAGTTGAATTAAAATGCATTTTAACACAAGTATTGTTTACTTTTGACAGCTACTCAGCCTTTAATAATATCTCAGATGAGTATGAAAAGTTTGGAAGGGGAGGATAGCTTTATCAAAAATTGTAAGAATGAGAAACTTTTTAAAAGAACAAGAAACAAGAGAGCCATGATTGTCCTGAATCACTCACCTGAGAATGTTTACCTTTGAATGAATAATACAAAGTACAGTCGATTTTTTTCTCTGCTATGATCTAGTGACCCAAGGTTTTTTTTGCCCAGGCTTACCCATTTTCGAAATTGTTGAACTCTTTACCAGACAAGAAAATTTTAGCCTTGTCCAAATTGAAAGCATTTGCAGACGATAATTTCAATATGGCTGAAATGGTGCAATTTTTCTTTGATAGGGTAGGAAACGTTGTGGAAAAAGGAGAAAATGCTGGTTACCAGCATTTTCTCCTTTTCCCACAATTTTTTCGAAAGGACTTTTTCTAGGGTCATTGGAATTCGGCATTGTACGGCATTAACTATACCAAATGACAAAATTTCAGACTGTTCCAATTCAGAAGCATTTGCAGACAGTAAAATAAATGCGAGTGTAAACTGAAAATTTGTTTTCAGAAGGGTAGAAAACATTGCTTCGAAAAGAGAAAATGCTGGTTACCAGCATTTTCTCCTTTTCTCACAGTGTTTTCAAAGGCTATCTTTCTCAAGGTCATCAAAATTGTGAGGTAAAGGATTAAAATAATTTCAAAGGCAAACACTCTGCCGAAGTTTAGCAAAAAGCTGAAAATCTTCCTATTGAGTGCACGCAAGATTTTCTTAGTTTCACCTTATGATCAACTTTGTCACCTGGGCTGACACTCTTCCGTCAAACTCGTGTGAGACCAAACATTTGACTTTTGAAGAGAACACAAGGTTTTTGTACCATTTTACCTAGTGACATTTCGATTCTGGTATTCAGAGATATCAAATCACATTCAGACCAAGTTACATTACATCTGACCAAGTGACCCCCTTTTTTAAATGATCAGTGATATTATGGAGACAAACATTTTAACCAAATTTCATGTGGAAGTGTAGCCTGTAGAATACCTTTGGTTTTCTAAGATTTCTCCACATGACCCACTTTCTGACCGAGCATGACTTATATTTTCAAGTTGTCAGAGATATCATCAAAACAAGCATTCCGACTGTCTGTCATGAGTATTGCAGTGAAAATATGGCCTCTATAGTGTAGACAAGTAAGTTGATGACACATTACAGAAAACTCAGCCAAGCCCAGGTAGCTCAATCAGTAGTGTTCAGGACTTGAGGACAGGGGTCACTGGTTCTATCCCCCGGCTCCGCCAATTTATTTCCAAGGATTGATGATAGTCACTGAGACAGGATTCATTCTTTTCTCACCACTGACCATTGTTTTGGTGATGGCTATGTGAGAAAGCTGTCAGTGGCTTGGAAAGAATATTGTGGGCGGTGCTGGTAAAAGAAACTCCAAGAAAGCATGGATAGGCACACTGACTGCCCCAATATAACTGAATAACTGTGAAAATGGCCTTAAACATGATACAATCAATCATAAAACTCACCAAAGACAACTTACACAGCATGATTAAAGAGGTCATCTTGAGCTTTTTGTGCTCAGGTGAACTAACAATAGAACAATCTGTTTAGCTTGATTTTGATCTCTGTTTTCCAAAACAGTCTTTTTGATCACCCAGAGCAGTAAAAAGGCTTTCTATAAGAAATCAAAGTTACTTAACACTTTAGCACACAATCCAGCACTTTTAATGAACCTGAGAGAAAAAGCTTTTGAAAACATTGTGGAGAAAGGAGAAAATGCTGGTAACCAGTATTTTCTCCTTTTCCCACAATGTTTTCTATCTTCTTACAGACAAATCCTACTTTTGATTCATGTTAAATTTGTTGTCTGCAAATGCTTCCAATATGGACTAGCCTCAATTTTTGTTGTTGGGTAAAGAGTTAACCCCTTCCCACACAGCAAATTTTAAAGTAGTCCATTTTTAAGGAATTTACAGATTTAGATAGGTAAAAATGCATTATGGGATAAGGAGAAAATGCTGGTTATCAGCTTTCTCATTTTTTTAAAGGCTTCTTACGAAGGCTTGTTACTACTCGGGATTGTATGGTAAAAGGTAATGTTGCAATTTGTTTAGGCGAGACCAGATACATTCAAGAATGGGAGAAGAAACAAAAATACTTGAAACTTTTTTTCATTTCTTTTAATTAAAAGCAACTTTTGTATACATAATGTGAAAAAAAATGACTATACTATTTTAAGACTTTCGAAGGAAAGTAAAAAGCTTTTTTTTTTTGATAAATTTTCATCAAGCAACAAATCTATTGACTTGTTTTAGGCCCCGAAGAAAACATTTTGCGGGAACAGGAGAAAATGCTGGTAATCAGCATTTTCATCTTTTCCCACAATGTTCCTGAAAGCTATCTTTCTCAGGCAAAGTAAAATACGGGATTGTGTGGTAAAATCCCACCCATTTCTTCACAAAAACAACTTCTTATCCCAAAAATGGTGCAGCTTTGAAAACAATGGGGGGATATGAACAGCCTGCTTTCATTTCAATGTCTATTTCCTTTCAATTATATATTTCTCCTCTGTGACTAGGCTTTCAGATGTAAACTTTTCAGTAATTAGTGAAAAAAATCTACAATGTAATCTAATCTTTGATAAGAACTATGCCTTTGTGAAATAACCCTGTTTTAAAACCCAAAGGAGGAAATTTTTTAAAAACATTGTGGGAAATGGAGAAAATGCTGGTACTCGGCATTTTCTCCTTTACCCACAATATATTTTACCTTTAAAGGTCAAATTACATCATTTTTACGTCATAATTACATCTAGGCTTGTCACAAACAGCAGCAAACTGTTTGCAAAAAAACTAATTTGAATACGAAAAATGAATTTGCAGCAAGTTTTCTGCAAACAGTGGCAACAAATTTGCTGAAAAGTAGCTGAAAGTTTGTAGAAATAGTTTGCAACAGGCCCTCTATTTTGGTAAGGAATTACGTGTAGTTAAAAACTCCACTTTGCAGTAATGGGTTAAAAAAGCTCGGAAAAAAAAAATCTATGAAATCGTAATCTACAGTAAATCTTTGGTATCAATTAACATATTTTGGCAGATAGGTAAAAATATTCAACAAACAATGTTTTGCCAAGGCAGGGCTTCTGTGAATTTGTCCTATTTAACTCTTCACCACACCACAATATTTTAGACTAATCCAAATTAAAAGCACTTGCAGATGACAAATGTGATTCAAATGACTGGATTTGTTTCTGAAAGGTTAGAAAACATTGTGGGAAAAGGAGAAAATGCTGGTTACCCAGCATTTTCTCCTTTTCCCACCATGTTTTCAATAGTCTAATTTCCCAGGGTTGTTAGAACTCAGGATTGTGTGGTAATGAGTTAATCAGAAAAATGTCCCAGAATTACACCCTCCTGAGTGTATTTGTCTCATTTATTTTTAAAATATCCCCCATTTCTTGAATGTAACTCATTACCACACAATCCCAAATATTTATGACCCTGAAGAAGAAAGATTTGAAAATATTGCAAAAAAAGGAGAAAATGCTTGTAACCAGCATTTTCTCCTTTTTCCACTGTGTTTTCTACCCTATTTAAGACAGATGTCATAATTTAGCTGCAATTCATTTGTCATCTGCAATTGCTTTCAATTTGGTTCAGTCCAAGATTTGTCGTTTGGTAAAGAGTTAAATCAATTGTCCAATCTTTGAATAATCCTTGGCACTAAATAGATAAAGTTTAACCCTGTACCACACAATTCCGAGTTTTAACGACCCTGAGGAAAAATTCTTTAAGCATTGTATGAAAAACAAGGAAATGCCAATAACTAATACTTTCTCTTTTTCCTACAATATTTTCTGCCCTTTCAAAAACAAATTCTATCATTGGAGCCCTTTCAATTTTCTGTCTTTAACTGCTTTGAATTTGGACTAGACTAAAATTTTGTTGTCTGGTAAAGAGTTATTCTTCACAATTCTGATAACACACTGGCCCCTGAAACAAACTCATGAGCAGATCACTTTACAATCATCACAGTAGAATATAGATAGCCCATAATTAGCTACAGTTTAACACTGTGTCAAGCAATCCAAAGTTTTCATGACCATGAGGAAGTTGTATAAACACTTGTATATTTACCAGTATATTGTAGGGGGAGGGTCAACCACTAAGTTGTAATAACTTGTGGCCCAACCCCATTTCTGTCTACATTTGAGAGAAAATAAATACATGTATGTTTAAACTAAACTTGTTTCTCAATCGATGTAAAATAAATTTGTTTAAACTTAGTAAAAAATAAATAATATTACAAGAAAAAAGTCAATTTGTCAACAGATAAGAATGGAAATAAAATATAAGTGAGGCTATAAAAATGTGAAAATTGACGGTCAAAAGAAGACCCCTTTTAGATTGAAAGCATATGCAGATGACAAAATCAGTGTAGTTTGATTAATTCCTTTCAGAAAGGTCACAGAACATTGTGAGAAAAGGAGAAAATTCTGGTAACCAGCATTTTCTCCTTTTCTTGCAATGTTCTCTAAAGCTTTCTTTCTCAGGGTCCTTAACTCTGGATTGTTTGTTAAAGGGTCAACTCCTTGCCGTCTGCTGATGACATCTTTCATCTTGTAGTAGATTATTCTATATGCTGTGAGCTACAAATCTGTATCGAAGTGTTCCGTGATTTTGATGATAAAATTGATAAAAATAAAACAAGCTATAAAATGATGGATCTGAAGCTTGATATAAAAATGCATATTATGATATAAATACTCGTACAAAAAGAGGAGGAAAATAAGGTGGGAATGCATAACTTGGAATAAGTGCATTTCATGATATATTGGAATAGGTGCATGTCATGATGTATTGGAATAAGTACATTTCATGATAAACTGGAATAAATACATTTCATGATATATTGGAATAAGTGCATTTCATGATACAAAAAAAAAAAAAAAAAAAAAACTCATGAAATGAATGAGAATGATATGAAAATATGACAAATAAGAATACAGTGTTTTCTCCAAAACATTTTTTTAAAATAATTTTTAACACATTTTTAATCACTTGTCCAGCTAAAATTCTTCAGACGCATTCTTTCCCGTATTCTTCTAAACAACATTTTTCTGAACATTAGATCAAAATTTATTGGTGAGGAATGTGAGTGATAAATTCAACTGGTTCCCTGTAGCAATCTCTAATACGCGCCACTGCAAAAGCAGGGCCCAGATGAGCTGGTATGCCGTTTTAGCCCTTTACCACCCAATTTTAAGTTTTAACTACCCTAAAGTGACAGTTTTCGAAAACATTGTGGGCAAAGGAGAAAATGCTGGTAACCAGCATTTTCTCCTTTTCCTGCAAGGTTTTCTAATTCCATCATCACCTCATCGGCTTTAACTGCTTTCTAGACAGGTCTAAAATTTCGTCGAGTGGTAAAGAGTTGAAACCAAATTGTTTTGGAATCAGAGCTATACCTGCAACTAATTTAGTCTTATTTCAAGCCTCAAAAAAATATTTACTACTGTTACACGGCATAAAAGTGTTGTCCATACCAAAGAAACTGTGATCCCTGATGGTGTTTTAGCATCTGAATGTATACAAGCTGATCTCGATAATAAATCCTAATAGCATTCAGGTGTCTGCACTGATGAATAAGTGACACATAACAGATCTATATTATTAATTTCATTTGAAACTCACAGAGAGTTATAGAGAAATTTTACCACCAGTTTTGACTTTTGGCCCTTAAAATTCAGAATCGGAGACAAAAATAACCCTAAAAGTTTTCCAACTGGAGAAAAAACAGTAAACATATTTTACAGGTTAATTTGAGACAAAAACGCATGGCAAAAATTGAAAAAAAATATGGAAAAACTAATCTATTTAAGTTAAGACTAAATGTTGCATTTGAGATCAAGAAAAAGTGTAACACCTATAAAAAAATAAGAGAAAAAAAAACAACAACATTTTCTGACTAGTTGCAGCACTTTCATTCACTCTTAACCAAACAATCCTTGGTCTTAACAACCCTAAAGGAGACAACATAGTGGGAAGAGGAGAATATGCAGATTATCAGCATTTTCTCCTTTACCAATTATGTTTTCTACCCATTCAAACACAAAATCTCACCTTTTGAGATACCACTGTCATCTGCAAATGCTTCCTATGTGGACAAATTTAAAAACCTGTCAGCTGGTAAAGAGTTAACTCTTTCCCAAACGACACAATTCTAGACTGATTCGAATAAAAAATTTTGCAGACAACAAATTTAATGCAGCTCAAAAGATAATTCTGTCTCAGAAAAAAAAAATGGTAGAAAACCTAGTGGGAAAAGGAGAAAATGATGGTTACCAGCATGTTCTCCTTTTCCCACAATGCTTTCAAAAGCATCTTACATTCTAGACTAATCCATTTTGGAAGCATTAGCAGATGAAATTTTGATATTGCTTCACTGACAGTGGGTGTCTTTGAAAGTTTAGAAAATACCGTGGAAAAAGAGGAAAATGCTGGTTACCAGCATTTCCTTTTTTTCCACGGTATTTTCTAATGTCTTCTTTCTCAAGATTGTAAAAACATAGAATTTTTTGGTAAAGAATTAACTCTTGACCAAACGAAACAGTTTTAGACTTTATCCTATTCCAAAGCATTTCAAGAGAACATATCAAATATGTATGGATCAAATTATAGCACTGGGCTGTAAAAATAGTAGAAAACATAGAGGGAAATGGAGATTAATTTGGTTACAAGAATTTTCTCCTTTTCCCAACACTAATTTTAAAAAATCATCTCCTTTTTGTAAAAAGGTTGACAGAGGTTGATTTGTGAGTCTATGTAGGCTTATATAGTGCTGCCAATTCACCTGATACATTGTAGTCCATTATTAACCTTAAAGCGCCTTCCACGACTATGCGGCCAGTGTAGATCAAGATTAGGCAGCACAAAATGTGCAGCCTGATCTTTGATCTACACTGGCCCCTTTGCTGAAACGCTCTGGACTAGAGCAACCTTGAACTTGTAATTGAGCCACGCTCTGGCAAAAGGGGGCTTAATGCATCTCCGTGATGTATTATACCAAGCAAGTCATCATATAATTAGGGATTCATAAAATCCATTCAGGCTAACAAATAACTGGATATGGAGGTAAAATGGTCATTGGACATGCAGAAAATCTACAAATAGCAAAAACTTTCGACCCATGTCAGCCTGCACAGGTGGACATGGGTCGATACTTTTTGCAAATGCATTAAGCCCCCTTTTCACAGAGCATGGCTCTATTATTTGGGTTGAATTTCTTTGATGAAAATGTCTGATAGGTTTATTCGGTGCTCTAAGAATTAAAATAAAAATTATCAACATTTCAGCTAACAACAATGGAATCAATGATTGACATGGGCATATAAAATAAAATGTGTATATACATACATATAAAGCTGCATGCAATGTAATAATTATGTCGTTTGTAAGAAAGTCAAAGGGTAATGTATATTCTAAAACAAATATCCACCTAGATACCACCTACTTAACCTTTTACCACACAATCCCCTGTTTTAATTACCCTGACCAAGAAAGCTTTTGAAAACATTGTGGAAAAGGAGGAAATGCTTGTAAGAAGCATTTTCTCATTTTTCCACAATGTTTTCAACCCTCCCAGAAACAATGTCATCATTTGAGCCTCATTAAATTTCTTGTTTGCAAATGCAAAGTCTAAAAGTTTAGAAAAGGCTGAAGTTTTGTGGTATGGTAAAGGGTTGGTTACTTCTGGACTAGTCCAAATTGAAAGCATTTGCAGGCAACAAATGATGAGATTTGGATCAGAAAGAATAGAAAACATTGTGGGAAAAAGGAGAAAATGCTGGTTATCAGCATTTTCTCCTATTTCCTAAATCTTTTCAAAAGTCTTCTTCCTCAGGACTTTGAAAAGAAAGCTTTTGAAAACAATGTGGGAGAGAAGAAAATGCTGACAAGCAACATCTTATCTTGTGCCACAGTGTTTTCTAACATTGAAAAAATAGGTCTCATTATTCGTACCACATAGGTGCTGTCTGCAAATGCCATAAGATAGTGTTTTTTTTTTTTTTTTCTTTTTATTAGAGTTGAAAACATCATAGCAAAAAGAGCAATGCCTTGAAATGCAATAGCCAAGTTTCTTGCACTGTAAAAAAAGTGTAAAAAATTATATAATATAACACTGAAAACAAAGTTTTCTGACTTTTAACACTAAAACGGATCAGAGACAGATAAAAAAAACCCCTAAGACTGTGGGCAAGATGGGCATTGCTTCTTCAGTGTAGGTAAAGATCAGTCTGTATGGAGTACACTCTTTGCCAGATGACATATTTTAGACTCCAAAAATTAAAACCATTCAAGAAAAGTTAAAAAAAAAAACATCGGTCAAATGACAGGGAGTGAATGACAGGGAGTGTCTTTGAAAGAGTAAAAAATCATTGGCAACCAGCTGCTTTTTTTTTCCTTTCTTCACTATGTTTACAAACACCTTAATATAACCCTTCAGCACATGCCAAAAATGTTGACATGTCTGAAATGAAAACATTCGCAGACAACTGTCTCAATGTGTCTCAAATGAAAAATTTTTTTTTTTGATAGGGTAGAAAATATTGCGGGAAGAGGAGAAAATGCTGGTTACCAGCATTTTCTCCTTTTCCCACAATGTTTTCAAAAGGCTTCTTACTCAGGGTCGTTAAAACTCTGGAATGTGTGGTAAAGGGTTAATAAGCTAAGGATCACTTAAAAGTGGGATTAATTGGTAAAAGGTAAGCGTCTATATTTCATCTATATTTTCTTCTTTTTTTATTACTATCTAGGACGAAACACCTTTTAAAGGCCCTATCACTGCCAAAAGTAAACAATGGGATGGTTAAATGCATTTAAACTTAAATCATACCATTCAAAAGTATGGAAATTATTGTGAAGATGACTATCTGTAAATGCACTGTGGCTCCAAGTGTTAGTTACTGGCTGAAAATTTTCAGATCAGGTAAAAAGTAAACAAAAGATAGGGCAACCTGGAAACTTTTAACCTAGTTTTAGATATCATTTCCTGCCGGCGACTAACACTTGGACTGACTGTACGATAACAGTTTGTCATCTTCACAATAATTTACACCTTGAAATGTCATTATTTAAATTTACATGCATTTTAACACACTCATTGTTTACATTTGGCAGTTATTGGGCCTTTAAAATACAACTTCTATACATTTTTGAGAGAAAAAGGTTCAATTATTATGCTGTGTAAAGGTTAACTCTGTATCAACAATACAATTTTAGACTTGTCCCTCCTAAGAACATATAAGGACACCAAATAAAACATGAATAAAATTATGGGGATTGTCCTTAAAAGGCAGAAAACTATGGGAAAGGCAGAAAATGCAGGTTACCAACATTTTCTCCATTTCCCATAATGCTTTCAAAAGGCTTCCTTTTCAAGGTTTCTTAAAGTTGGAATTGTGTGGTAATGGGTTAAACGTATTTTTTGAGAATAAAAAATTCTAATAATAGTTTTGTAAAAAATTAAGCCTTTGAAAAACAATCCCCAATTTTAACGACCTTGACAAAAAAGGCTTTTGACAACACTGGGAATGAGAAAATGCTTGTAACCTTTTTTAACAATGCTTTCCCACAATTTTACTCTTTCAGGAATAGATACCAAAATTTGACCCCAATTAAAGTGCCATTAGCTGCCAGAAGTAAACAAAGCAGGTGTTAAAATGCATTTCAGTTTAAAGCATACTAATTAAAAGTATGGAAATAATTGTGAAGATGATGATCTATTATTGTACAGTAGGTCTCAGTGTTAGTTGCTGGCAGAGAAATTAATATCAAAATTAGAACTTGTCACAGGATGTGACTTAATACCCCCGCAAGAGCTGTAATTGACCAATTTTTTTTTTCAGGATTACACAGACAGACACACGGACGGATGGACAGACTGGCTGATTCCAGTATACCCCCGAAAACATTCGTTTCGCAGGGGTATAACTAGGTTAAAACCTGCCAGGTCACTTTATCTTTTGTTTACTTTTTGCCTGATTTTAAAATTAACTTTTCTGCAAGTGACAAACACTTGACCTGACCACTCATTAATAGATGTCATCTTCACAATATTTTCCATACTTTTAAATGATATCATTTAAATGCATTTTAACACCTGCTTTGATTTTTTGGCAACAGTTGGGCCTTTAAAATATCATCTGAAAACTTTTAATGTTGTCATTTAGGAAGAACTTGATCTGTTGATTGTCGACATTTTAAAAAGATGCTCTCAAATTTGGTGCCGGATGGATCAATGTATTAAATGTGGCCATTGGCGGATGTTTTGTCTCTCTTCCTGAGATAGTCCCCTGGCAGGTTAGACAACTTTGTTCTCTCCCTTTGGGCCTCAGATTTCCGTTTATCATATAAACTGTGTTTAAATCGTCTTATTGGAGTAGAAGGTTCCGAGGACTCATACCCTTCTTTATCTATAACATTCTGGAAAATCTGAAAGTTAAAACATTTATGCTGACTAAATCTTATCCATAATTCTTATCAAAAGTTAGGCCTTAACCCTTTCACATAATCCCAAGTTTGAACAACCCTGAGGAATAAGCCTTATGAAAACATTGTGGGAAAAGGAGAAAATGCTGGTAACCAGCATTTTCTCCTTTTCCCACAATGTTTTCTACCTTTTCAAAGACAAATTCAATCGTTTGAGCTATATCTGAATCATCCTCTGCAAGGCTTTTCAATTTGGGCAAGTCTATGATTTTATAATGTCTTAAAAGGATAACCAAACAATCCTGTGTTTTAACGAAACCTAGGAAGAGATATTTCGAAAACGTGGGACACATTGACAACCGTTTTCTCCTTTACCCAGATTTCTCTAATCTTTCTGAGACAAATTCCATCATTTGAGCCACACTTGTTTTAATTGTTGTATGTTATTGGCTTTTGATTTTGTAAGTCTAAATTTCATCGCAAGAAAAAAGGTTAACAAAAATGATATTTGCAACTTCGAGGTTTTGGAAGTTGTATACCCTACAAATTTACTTCTAAATTTCTATGGTGTAATGGTCATAACTGTGTCAAAAAAAATCATTGAAACAGAACATGCTGCCAATATGTGCATATTCTTCTTATATGGAAGTTTCCCATGAAGTTTAATTGAGTTCCATCCCCTATACTAAATGTAACGATTTCTTTCAAAGGTTTTACTATACCATACTGGATTTTAACACCCCAGAGGAAAAAGCTTTTTGAAAACATTGCTGGAAAAGGAGAAAATGCTGGTAACCAGCATTTTCTTCTTTTACTGCTATGTTTCCTACCCTTCCAAAGACAATTTAGTTTTGGGGTTACATATAATGTCGTCTGCAAAAGCATTCAATTCGGAAGGAAAAATCTAAAATTTTGACGCTTGGTAAAGGGTTAAAAATGATATTGGAATTCTGAAAGATAAATCTAAAGAATAGCCCAACATGCTAGAATGCCCAACTGCTTGGCTAGTTGAAAATTTCAAGTAGAGAAAGTGGAACAAATGTGTCAAAAATATTTTCAGGGGTTACCTGCCCTTTCTGCATTGATGTTTTTATTGAAAACAACCCTGCTAAAAACCTAGCGTATACTTGTCCAGTAAAATTAAATATATTAAAGAAAAAGCTTTTTTTACCCTTTAACAAACTACCCTGGGCTTAAAAAACCCTGTGGTATAACATTATCAGTAAATTTCTCCCTGTCCCACAATGTTTTCAAAAGCATTTTTTTTCCAGGGTCATTAACTCTTTACCACAAAATCCAAAATTTTAACAACCCTGAAAGAGATGACTAATGAAAACATTGTGGCAAAAGGAGAAAATGCTGGTAAACCAGCATTTTCTCCTTTTTCCCACAATGTTTTCTACCCTATCAAAGGCAAAAATCATCATTTGAGCTGTATTCGATCTGGCATTAGCAAATTCTTTCAATTTGGTCCAGTCCAAAATTTTGTCATTTAGTAAAGAGTTAAAACATGTGATTGTGTGGTAAAGGGTTAACTTGTACAGCTAGAAACTTTATTGTAATGGGGGTTTGATACCAACCTTCCATCTTTTTCTTGCATAGACCACACACAGATAGACACACACACAGCTACTTAACATCTGAAAGAAATACAAAAAAAATATACATATACACAAAAGAAAAAACAATGATACTTATGAATGAATTCTGTATGAAAGCTTAATATCACATTACCCTTTACCAAACAATCCTGTGTTTTAACAACCCTAATGAGGGAAAGCTTTTGAAAAGCACTGTTGGAAAAAGAGAAAATATTGCTAACAATAACCTTTTCCAAAATTTTCTTTACCCCTATAAATTCCTTGATTTCAGCCAGTTTCTTTTTGTCTGGAAATGCTCTAAAATGGGTGGAGTCTAAAATTTTGTCATTTTGTATAAAAGTTTATAATATTTAACAGCATGTGTATAAAAACCTTCGGAAATAGACAAAAAAGACAGAAAAGCCACCTGAATCCGTGCCTTAGATACTAAATGCTTTACCATACAACAAAATTTTAGGCTATTCCAAACACAAAGTAGTTGCAGACCAAGTTAAATATTGCCACAATATAACTGAAATAATGTTGAAAATAGCATTAAACACCATACAATAAATCAATAAATCAATCTGGATGAGTTTAAAGTTTGGTTGACTGGTAAAAAGTTAATGTCTGTATCATGGTCACTCATCACAACTTGGCCGATTCCGTACGTACATCTAACCTCGTCTGTATAACGGTCGTTTCCATTTGAACTATTAATCACGTGATCTTATACATGGTGGCGCCACTGTACGTCGTTTAGCAATGACATAAACAACTTCCTTGAAGTTATTCACATCTACCTATCTGTCGGTGAAAACTTCAATCAGAATTGATAAACCGCATTAAAAAATGACTGTATGAACTGTTTGTCAACTGAAATATAGTTAGAAAGATTTCGATAGAAAACTGAGTTTCAAGTTTTCTTTTTCACAAGGATTCTTACAATTTTCAGAACGGTAAACCGGCGTATTTCCGGCTATGAAATGTACTGTGTAGGTGCATATCAAGCTACCAGATACAACCGAGGGACTTGATGGCTCCCATCACCAGAGGTATGCCGAATGTATCATGGTCATATACCACCATTCACACTCACCTGTATGACTAGCCAAGACAGAACATAGAGAATTTCTGTCTGCTGGAAAATCTCCCGACCAAACTTCAAACAAATGATTGCTTCAGTAAATGTTATTGCACTGAAATGAAAATTAACTCTTACAATTCATCATCCTGAAGAACATGGCTTTGGAAATAATTTTAGAAAATGGAGAAAATCTGATATCCATTTTTTCCAACACAATCTTTTCTACACATTCAAAGACATATCCCATTCTTTGAGCCACTGTAGATTTGTGATCAACATTGCTATCTAAATATTGTCAGCTGGTATGGGGTT
Organism: Hippopus hippopus; assembly: GCA_946811185.2. NCBI lineage: Eukaryota > Metazoa > Mollusca > Bivalvia > Cardiida > Cardiidae > Hippopus > Hippopus hippopus. The sequence continues at coordinate 24,194,362 of OX328113.1, read as the reverse complement.
CACCTTCAGAGAAAATCCTAATTTTTTACTACCTACTCGTGAATGTTTTTGAAAATTCTGTGAGAAAAGGAGAAAATCCTTGTTACCTACACAAAATGCTGGTAACCAGCATTTTCTTCTATTCCCACAATGATTTTTACCCTTTCAAAGATAAAACCCATAATCTGACTTTGACTTAATTTATTGCTTGCAAATGCTTTAAATATGAAAGAGTCAAAAGTTTTGTTGTTTGGTAAAGAGCTAAGCCACATTTGTTGCCTACTTTCAGCCATAGCCAAGGTAAAAAAAATTGTCTTCATTTTGCAAATTGAATATAAATTTTAGAAACTCAACTTCAGTATCAATAATTAAAATAATGGCACCCTATAAGCAGACAAGCAGTACAAAGCCTATACTTACCAAAACATCCAACACTGGGTACCAACTCTTTTGCATCTGGTATCAGTCACATAGATATAAAATTGTCTGGTAAGAAAAAGAGGAAAAACATGAAATAACCTCATACAAGAAATTTCGTTGAAATGATATCCCCCGCTGAAAAACACCTTTTTTTGATAGAAACATATAAGAGGTATTGTGTTTTGCATGTACACAATGGCCTTTCTGTTATTGGTCCCTGATGAAATCATATCTTAACCCCCCTTTTTCAATGACATGGTATTTCATTAAATAAAAACAAATAATGACTGTCTGTGGCTTATGTTAAACAGTATGAAATTTCAAACAATTTAGTTAAAGAGATATATGTATTGGTACAGAATAGAACATCAAGCCACCTTTTTCCATGACACGGCATAACTAAATGATAAAACTTTGTACTTGACAAAGCTGAAAGCATTTGCAGACAGAAACTTAAATGTAGTTTAAGGATTACGACCCCTTACTCATTGGTAAATATCGTGTAACATCGACATATTCATAAAGGCTATTCGGCCAATCTCAGCAGCTTCCGTCTTTTAATTTGCGAGTTACGGACCGTAGACTCACTAACTCATCAGTAAATATCATGTAACATCGACGTTTTCGTAAAGGCTATTAGGCTAATCTCGGCCGCTTCCATCTTTTGATATGAGTTAGGGGACGTAGACCTTGATGATTTCTGCCTCTGATAGGGTAGAAAACATTGTGGGAAAAGGAGAAAATGCTGGTTACCAGCATTTTCTCCTTTTCCCACAATGTTTTCAAAAGCCTTCTTCTTCAGAGTCGGTAAAACTTGGGATTGTGTGTAAAAGGGTTAAAGGTCAACATACCTGATGGAGGGTGCTGAGATAACGCATATCAGACATAGCCTAATGCAGTTAAAGGAATGTGGCGGGGGAATCTCAAATATGTGCTTAAGAAAGAAAGTATTCAGCTCCGCTAACTGGAAAATAAATAAGAAAAAATAAAAAAGTGAAATTTGTAAACAGTGAGAAAGTTGCTTGATTTTCCTTTACCGTCACCAACAGTTGTAATGTGGGCGATGCCCCAAAAGGGCTGTTAGTTTTGTTATGGGAGATAGTGCAAGATACAGGACGAAACCCATCCTTAGTTAAGCCTGGTACTTTGACCTGCTCAGTGTATAGCACTGTCACACTGGACATTGGTTTAAAGTTTCATCTACATGATGCATGATACCTAGCAAGTTATCACATAATTACAAATTCATAAAATCTAATTGCACTCTTACAACTGACTAAATCTGGAGGTAGAATGGTCCTTTGACATGCATAAAATTTTAAGACAGCAAAAAATTTCAGCCCATGTCAGCCTGCGCGGACTGCGCAGGCTGACATGGGTTGATACTTTTTGCACATGCATAAAGCCCCTCTTTCCACACAGCAGAGCTCAAATATATAAAGAGGCTATATATTTCATGAAGGAAACACATGTATCATCAAAAATTTTATCAAACACTGCTCTTTCTATTTGTTGATCTTTTGCCAGCTATTCCCTAAATAAATCATGCGATTTATTTTTCTTAAAAATTAGCATGATTAAAAGAAAGTGAACAACCCCAATAAAAACATTTGCGCCTTCAGATAATCTTGATTTGAGACATTGCACTTTTGAAATTCTGAACTGTTAAATTTATGCGCACTAATGAAAAGGTATATTTTTCTGCTTTTGATATGCAATTAATTTTTTGTTTTTCCACAAATGAAATTCGCCCTTTCAAAAATGTGTAGCAAGGTTACCAGCATTTTCTCCTTTTCAACAATGTTTTCAAAAGCCATCTTCCTCAGGATCATTAAAATATGAGACTGAGGGAATATAGCAAGGTAACCCAGCCTACCTGCCATATAACTATCAGCATGGTAACTGCCACACTCCTCATATAACCAGATTTAGGGTTTAGCCACCTGACATGGGTCCATGTGGCAGGGGTGAACTGAAGCACAGCTCGTCTTAGCTTCCCTGTGGTAGAGTGAATATTTCTGTAAGTAAACAAAAAGAAAAGTCGCCACTTATTGTCTCATTTTTTCTACCATTTTCGATTCAGATGTCAATAATTTCAAAATTCTGTTGTTTAAACTTGTAGATCTATAATAAAAGGAATACTATGTTTAAGTAACTTTCCTGGTGCTTGTATTTGCTTCTTGCTGCGTAAGATAATATTGACATCTACATGTAGCTTGACCTTTGGTCATGCATGATACAAAATTTTCTTGCGCAGCTTGAATCAAATACAATCACAAGGAAAACATACTACAACATTCCATATTTAGACACATGCAGAAATTTTGAGTGATTTTATGCAACATTCTACATAAAGTGATAATTTGAATCACTTAATTTTGTGGTCTATATTGTATCAGCAAGATTTTTACAGTGCAGTAAAGCTTGTATGAAATCAACTCTTACCCAGATAACAAAATTTTAGACAGGTCCAAATTGAAAGGATTTGCAGATGACATTATCTGTCGCATAAAGTATGAAATTCATCTTTGAAAGGGTAGAAAACACTATGGGAAAATAAGAAAATGCTGGGTAACAGCATTTTCTTCTTTTCCTACAAAGTTTTCAAAAGTCCTTTTACTTGGGGGTTGTTAAAACTCAAGATTGTGTCGTAATGGGTTAAAGGACACCCCTGGGACAATAAAAAGGTGGTTCAAGACTCAATCATGTGTAAAGGTCTATTCACAACTAAACGATAACTAGAGGATATTTGGTGTTTTTTTTTTTTTTCAGTTAAAGATTGGAAATTTATTTAATCGAGACATGTATTTTCACTAGTGGCACAGCCAGGAGTGAAAATATTACTGATGATGCTCATGAGATGAGATGAAATGAATTTCGATCTTCACCCAAAAAACCCAAATATTCTATTTATTCCTTGCTTCAAGTCCCTATTTTTGTTTGGACTTTCATCAAAATCCAGTCCAAGTGTTTGTGGTAATTCCTCTTGGCCTACCCCGCCAACATTAGAATGGATTACAATATTATGTAAAGCACAAGAAATGTAGGGTAAATGCATGTAAATTGCCATATTTCCATTTGGTTAAATTGGCTTGCACTGTTTACGCAGGTAATTAGTGTATGGGTGCGATTGTTTCCACCTAAAACTGAAGACTTACGGAAATATTTACGGTAAAACTCACTGGTTTTAACCATGAATTATCAAACCTTGTAATCCGCCATCATTTCCTGATATATACCAAAGAGCATGAAATTAGAATTACTTAATGCTTTCCCAGTGGTAATTCCTCATCTCCAGCTTTCTACACAGCACCATACCAATCCAGATTCCAAGTCCATTACAGACCAGTACATCTAATACCAGTGAGTCCCACCAGCATTCAGCAAAGTTAGGCAACAAATGTGAAAACACTATCTGAAAAAATTCAAGTTAGACATTTTTATTTAACCCTTTACCACACAATCCCGACTTTTAACGACCCTGTGAAAAAATCCTTTTGAAAACATTGTGGGAAAAGGAGAAAATGCTGGTAACCAGCATTTTCTCCTTTTCCCACAATGTTTTCTACTGTTCCCAAAACAAATTTCAGTTGTTCAGTCACCTTTGTTTTGTCATCTGCAAATGCTTTCAGTTTGGACCAATCTATAATTTTGCCGTTTGGTAAAGAGTTAAAGGCCAGTACATCTTATAAATTGGATTCCCACCAGCATTCAGCAAAGTTAGGTAACATATGTGAAACCAATATCTGGAAAAAGTCAAGTCAGGCATTTAGGCATTTCAATTTACAGGCCAGTACATCTAATACCATGGAGTCCCACCGGCATTCAGCAAAGTAAGACAAAAAGAGTGAAAACACAATCTGAAAAAAGACAAGTTAGGCATTTTGATTTACAGGTCATTAAGCCTATTACCATGGAGTGCCACCAGCATTCAGTGCAAATAATGTGCAAACACTATTTGAAAAATGTCAAGTAAGGCATTTTTATTTACAGGCCAGTACATCTTACACTATGGAGTCCCAGCAGCATTCCACAAAAATTAGCCAACAAATGTGTTAACACTATCTCAAAAATGTCAAGTTAGGCATTTTGATTTACCAACAAGTACATCTAATACCATGGAGTCCAATGCTGGTTACCAGCACTGTCTCCTTTTCCTACTATATTTTGCGAAGTTCCTTTCCTTAGGGTTGTTCAAACACATGACTGTTTCATAAAGAATTTACTCTCTATCAGACAAAAAATTTCAGACTTGTCCGAATTAGAAACATTTGCAGGTGGGCTCAAATGATACAAGTTTGAATCACAGGTAAAAGTTTCAAAAGACATAAGACTTAACTCTTTAGCAATTGAAAGGGTAGAAAACATCATGGAAAAAGGAGAAATTGCTGGTTACCAGCATTTTTTTCTCTTCCCACAATGTTTTCAAAAGACTTCCCCCTCAGGGTCTACAAAACTTAGTATTGATTTCCAAGGGTTATTCAAAGAGGGCATATTTTCAGAATCATTTAGGCAAATGCTCTATGCTCAATTCTAAAAAAAAGAAATAAAAAAAATTAACCCTTTACCACACAATCTTGAGTTTTAAAAACCCTGAGGAAGAAGCCGTTTGAAAACATTGTGGGAAAAGGAGAAAATCCAGGTAACCAAAAAATGCTGGTAACCAACTTACTATAGGGTAAAGATTTAACTCTTTACCAAACGACAAAATTTTAGACTTGTCCAAATCGAAAGCATTTGCAGACAACAAAATAAACGCGACTAAAAAATTGAAACTTGACTTTAGAAAAGTAGAAAACATTGTGGGAAAAGGAGAAAATGCTGGTTACCAGCATTTTCTCCTTTTCCCACAATGTTTTCAGAAGGCTTCTTCCTCTGGGTTATAAAAACCAGGGATTGTTTGGTAAAGAGTTAACCCTTTACCACACAATGTCAACTTTTAACAATCCTGAGAAAGAAAGCTTTGAAAAACATTGTAGGAAAAGAAGAAAATGCTGGAAACCAGCAAGTTCTCCTTTTCCCACCATGTTTTCTACCCTTCCTGAGACAAATCCCAATTCTTGAGTCACATTTATTTTGTCGCCTGCAGATGCTTTCAATTTAGGCTTGTCTAAAATTTTGTCGTTTGGTAAAGAATTAAAGGGAACAATGTCCACTCTGTGTTAGTTTTGATGGAAAAGTTGTATACAGGACAACTTTCCAGAATCACGCCTTGGAAAGACACAGATTTGTTAATAGATTACCCCTTTCCAAAAAGGCAAATTTTAAAATCTTCGAAACTTTGAGCATCTGAAGGCGACAAATCTCATTGTGGTACAAAATTAATAAACTGAAGTTCTTTGACAGGGTAGAAAATATTGTGGGAAAAGGAGAAAATGCTGGTTACAGCATTTTCTCCTTTTCCCACAATTCTTTTGATAGGCCCCTTCACAACAGTCTGGAAAACACAGGATGGTTTGGTAATCGGTTATGACGTCAAAAAGTTATCAGATTTCTACCTCTGTAATTTCCCACATTATACTAACGGTCCACAAAAGTCCATAATGCCTGATAAGCATAGCCTTCAAGGTCCAGCCTGTAAAGTGAGCAAAGGCAAACACATCTATGTGTGACCAGAGTCTAGCTGCCGTGATGTCCGAACAGTTGACGGCATATTCCTGTAAATACACAATTGAGTCATGCTGCGTGAAAAGGTGGCTTAATGCAGCTGCAAAAAATATTGACCCATGTCAGCCTGTGCAGTTAGCACTGGCTGACATGGGTCGATTTTTTTTCACTGTATGTCAAAGGACCTTTCTACCTCATGAATCGACTAGATTTTAGACAAATGGATCCATACTTTGCAAAGCCTGCTAGATATATATTGCAGTACAAACATGCATTTACCCTTTACCAAAAAATTTTATGTGGGAAAGCAGCCAGTGGCTTGGAAAGAAAATTATGCAGAGTACTTATAAAAGAGACACCAGGAAAGCATGGGTAGGTGTACTGGCCGCCACGATATAACTGAAATAATGTTGAAAACAGTGTTAAACACCACACAATCAATCAACCATTTACCACAAAATCCAGAGTTTTAATGACCCTTAAAAAAAAAAGGCTTTAGAAAAAATTGTGGGGAAAAGGGAAATGCTGGTACCCAACATTTTCTCCCTCATCCGCAATGTTTTCTACCCTATCAAAAACAGAAATCATCACATGAGCTACATTTAATTTGTTGTCAGCAAATGCTTTCAGTTTATTTGAAACCATTTTGTCGTCTGGTAATGAGTTCAACCCTATTTTACTGAAGGGCATATCAATTGTATTTAGCCATATGTAGGTAAAATAAGAGCTCAGATCTTACACATATGCAAGACACAAGAATGTTAAGTTATAAAGGAATGTGAAGTACCAGATATTAATGAGATCTCTCTGTGTGTGTAGGTTTCACTTCATATTTTTGTGTTTGATTATTCAATGTGTGCATTACGCACATATGTACATGAATGGGAACCCTCAAGAAGCCTTTTGAAAACATTTTGGGAGAAGGAGAAAATGCTGGTAACCAGCATTTTCTCCTTTTCCCAAAATTAATTTGTCCTGTTGAAATGCTTTCGGGCCCAGCTGGGTAGCTCAGTGGTTAGCATATCTGACTGATGACCTGGTGGTTGTGGCTAACATTTTTTCTGGCCATTTTTTGCCTCTCACCCCTGATGTATGTGAAAAAAGTAGTCAGTGGCTTGGAAAGAAAGTTGCGTCAGGACTAATGTGAGAAAGCAAGGAAACACATACGTATGTGCACCGACCACCATGTTATGACCTAAGCTGTTAAAATAGTGATTAACTCTAATTAAAAAAAAAAGGGCAAATACTTTTGGAATGGATGAATCTAAAAGTTTAAAGTGTGGCAAAGAGTTAATCTTGCCTCTTTTTTTCCACCTACTCTATGTACTTCGGCCTCTTCCCATACAATTTTGAATAATGGGTAAAAGTTTATTTAATTCTCACCTTCTCTGTAAGAGAGTTATTCTGTAAGTCAGGGTACAGCCATTCTATCATGTTTCTCACATCTTTTCTGTTTTGGAACAGAATAAACAGTAGCAACATGAAGTAGAACACACTGAGACCTGAAAGAATGGAAGGAAAAGCAAAAATTACAAAAAAAAAATATGATCTATCAAGACAATTTGTTTTTACATCAAAAGAACTTGCACAGGAGTACTTTAGCTCTTTACCAAGCGGCAAAATTTTAGTATTGTCCAAATTGAAAGCAGTTGCAGACGACAAATACAGTGTTACTCATAATACTCAAAACAAGAACCTTGTCTTTTATGATGTAGGAAACATTGTGAGAAAAGGAGAAAATGCTGGTTGCCAGCATTTTCTCCTTTTCTCACAATGTTTTCAAAAGGCTTCTTTCTCAGGGTCGTTAAAAGTCGGAACTGTGTGGTAAAGGGTTAAACCCTCTTTAGCATCTTCCCTTGGTTCAAACACCCTGTACCCACAAAAAAGGTTTTATAATTTAACTAGACTTTAAAATGAGAATACAATAACAATCAATAATACTGATTTGTAAAAGTTTCTGAGTTTTTTGCAACAACTTAAAGCGAAATTATGGTATCAATTATAATTTACTGGGTACACACATTTACAATGCAGATAAAGTATGAATTCTTTTGAAATAAAGCGAAATTTCAAACTTGATCTTAGCAAAGTTTGCAGACAACAAAGATCATGTGGCTCAAATGATGTGGTTTGTCTTTGAAGGAGTTGAAAACATTGTGGGGAAAGGGTAAAATGCTGGCATTTAGCAATTTCACCTTATCCAACTATGTTTTCATCTTTAACTTGTTACCAGACACAAGTTTAGATGAGCCCACAGTGAAAGCACTTTCAGATGACAAATACAATTTGGCTTGATTGAAGGGATCTGTCTTTAAAAGAGTAAATATAATTGCAGGATAATGAGACAATGCTGGTTACCAGCATTTTTCTCCACTGTGTTTTCAAAAACCTTCTTTAGGGTCGTTAAAAAATGGCATTGTTTGGTAAGGGGGTAACAAGGTTATAACTTACCAAATACCATTCTCCATATTGCAGGGTGTGGTCTTGTAAAGGGACCTAAAATCACACATGCAAAAAAAAGTAAAAAAAAGTTAACTATTTGGATAGAAACTTGAATTTTCCTTCCTTAGTTAAAAAATAATGCAGTGAGAGAGTGTAAAAAACCTTTTAGCAAATGAACAAGTTGCTCCTTATAAGCAACTTATTTGCTTGCAATAATGTTTGAAACAAAAGCATGTATCACAGCAGGTTTATTAATATGAATGTTCTTTCCCACTGATCTCCCTTTCCCTCCTCTCATCCTTAACTGACAGGTCTCTTTTGAGACTTCTATATGTTTATTGGACTTAAGTGGATTTTTAAAGCTGAACCCCTATCTCTTCCAAACAACAAAGTTAAGATTTGTCTGCTTTGAAAGCAATAGCAAACAAAGAAAAAAAGGTGACTGAAATGATGGGGCTTATCTTTAGTAGGTTGAAGACATTGTGGAAAAATGAGAAAATGCTGGTTATTAGTATTTTCCCCATTTTCCACTATGTTTTCAAAAGTTTCCCTTGTCAGGGTCGTCAAAACTTATGATTGTGTTGTAAAGGGTTAAACAACCTTGGTTGCCTTTAAGGCCAATGTAGATCAAGATCAAACTGCACAAACCATGCAGTCTGATCTTTGAAAGATGCACTGTCAGTTTTGCTGAAATTCTGGACTCTTCACTGCTCAAAAAAAATTCTCGACTTGAATGTATTTGCAGACAACTATCCAAATGTGACACAAATAATCAGATCTGTATTTGATTTAGTGTGGAGAACATTTTGAACTAGAGGCGCTTGAGCGCCTGTATCGCTCCACAGGCCTGATATTTCTATAATGGCGAAAGGAAGTTTTTAACAATTATCATTCAATCCTGCATTTTAGCTCACTGAAGAAACAATTTGGTAGACAACCACCATAGGAACTTACCTGCAAAACAACAATGAAATCCAATGAATAGTTTTAGAGAAGAAATTTTTCAAAGATTTTACTTTATACCATAAAAGGAAAATGAGTCTCCCATAAAAGCCATGTTTTTTGACAGATCTTTTTTTTTTTAAGGTATTCTGTAAACCTGTATCTAAGGAACATTCCTGCAAAATAATAATGCTATCCAAATAGCGGTTTGGGAGGAGAAGATTTTTAAAGGTTTTTTACTTTGGTTGCCATGGCAACCAGAATTCTTCATGGAACACAATTATTTAAAGGAATTTGAAAGAGGACCACCAAAGGAACATTCCTGTGAAATTTGGTAAAAATCCAGTCAATAGTTTCTGAGGAGAAGTTTTTTAAAGAAAAAGTTTACGGACGCACGCACGGACGAACGAACGGACGGACGGACGGACGCACGACGGACACAACGCCATGACAATAGCTCGCTAGCTCACTGAAGAAACAATTTGGTAGACAACCACCATAGGAACTTACCTGCAAAACAACAATGAAATCCAATGAATAGTTTTAGAGAAGAAATTTTTCAAAGATTTTAATTTATACCATAAAAGGAAAATGAGTCTCCCATAAAAGCCATGTTTTTTGACAGATCTTTTTTTTTTTAAGGAATTCTGTAAACCTGTATCTAAGGAACATTCCTGCAAAATAATAATGCTATCCAAATAGCGGTTTGGGAGGAGAAGATTTTTAAAGGTTTTTTACTTTGGTTGCCATGGCAACCAGAATTCTTCATGGAACACAATTATTTGAAGGAATTTGAAAGAGGACCACCAAAGGAACATTCCTGTGAAATTTGGAAAAAATCCAGTCAATAGTTTCTGAGGAGAAGTTTTTTAAAGAAAAAGTTTACGGACGCACGCACGGATGAACGGACGGACGAACGGGCGGATGCACGACGGACACAACGCCATGACAATAGCTCTCTGGCCTTCGGCCAGTGGAGCTAAAAATGGAGAAAATACCCACAACAAGCCATTTCTTCTTTTCCAACACTGTTTTGAAAAGGGCCATAAAAACATGGGATTGTTTGGTAAAGGGTTAACCCTTTACTATACAATCCCGAGTTTAAACGACCCTGAGAAAGAAAGCTTTTGAAAACATTGTGGGAAAAGGAGAAAATGCTGGTAATCAGCATTTTCTCCTTTTCCCACAATGTTTTCTACTCATATGAATGCAAGTTTCATCATTTGAACGACCTTTAGTTTGTTGTCTGCAAATGCTTTGAATTTGGACGAGTCGAAAATTTTGTCGTGTGGTAAAGAGTTAAGCTTTAAAGTACTTTGCACAAATAAAGTTGTTTCTAAGGCCAGAGTACATCAAGACCAAATTGCACAAAACCTGCAGTCTGATCTTTGATCTACACTGTCAGTTTTCCTGAGACATCCTAGACAAAATCATCCTTGACATTGCCTTTATTTGGGTCATACCTAGATTTAAAATGGCTGCTGGGTATATTTGGTGCTCTTAGGATAAAGAGAAATCATAAATCTTACCATTGGGGAATGCAAGTACACTAATGACTAGAAAGAAGAAAATCACACAGCACAAACCATGCCAGATATTGTCTTCCTGGACTATGTCCTCTCTGTAAAGTACATGTATACAAACATTAAACCTCATCCTGTCACATTGATATTGTTGACAGTTACAAAAATAGATTTTGTTAAGAGCCCTGACATTGAACAGGATTTAGATGACCAAAACCACTGAAAGATCTGCAGGGAGTGTAAAGCAAGATCAGGATGCACATATATGTAGGCTGATCTTGCTTCACACTCATTGCAAAAAAAATCTATGGTTGCGAACTATAGTTAAGAGTACAATAAACCATTTACAAAACAATCCTGTGTCTGTACCAGAAAATTGGAAATGAAAGCATTTGCTCAATTTAGATCAAACGTCCCCTGCATGGCAAAAATGTTTAAATTTGGCTTGTAAAGGGTATAAAAACATTGTTGGAAAAAGAGACAATGCTGGTTACCAGCATTTTCTCTTTATTCTTCAATGTTTTAACAAATCTCTCTTCTCCGGGTCGTTACGATGTGATAATTTAATAAAAGGTTAACAGCCATCTTGCATTGTGTAGAAATTATCTTAACTCTTTACCACACAATCCTGACTTTTAATGACCCTAAGGAAGGAGACTTCTTAAAACATTTTGGGAAAAGGAGAAAATGCTGGTAACCAGTATTTTCTCCTTTTCCCAAAATGTTTTCTACCCTTTTGGTAACAAATTTCATCATTTGAACTATGTTTAGTTTCTCCACTACAAATGCTTTAATTAGAGATCAGACAAAAATTTTGTTGTGTGGTAAAGGGTTAAATCCTTGGAACCAAAAAAGGATATTAATGGCCATTTTCAGTCATTAACATAATTATAATCTTTGGAAATATTGAAAAAAACTTCATGATCCAAAACCAAACTCAACATTCTAGGAAGTTGGTTCCTGATCTAATGAGTCAGTAAAAGCGTCTTAACCCTTTACCTCACAGTCTTGAGTTTTACCTACCTTGAGAGACGAGACCTATGAATAATTGTGGAAAGGAGAAAAAACCTGCTAGCTAGCATCATCTCCTTTTTCACAATGTTTTTTAAACCTTTCTGAGACACTTTCCATCATTTGAGCCATACGTAATTTGTTATTCTGCAAATGTGTTCAATTTGTAAAGTATAACATTTTGTAGTCTGGTTACGGGTTCAATGGAGCCTAAAACGTAAAAGGATCAGTTTCGACCCGGATTTCCCCCCTTCCAAAGGGAGATAAGTCGCCGGGGGGGGGGTGGTTGTATTTGATAATCAAAATAACACAGACACACTAATTTAGATGTAATGCACAGACAGAATGCATTATAACTATGTGAAAACATGGACAACTTTAAACAGATCTTCTTTACCTGTCGAAAACAGAATCGACCCGGTAAATATCTGTTTGTGATCTGTCGATAGTTTGGTATTTTCGCTTTCGTATGAATGTAGCATCACAAGTGTATCACGAATGAAATTATTGGAAAATAATTACCTTGTAAATGCCGAGTAAAGGAGTCCTATTACCGACACACTGAGTAAAGTTATTGTGTGTGGTTTGTAAAATACTTCCAACGAGATATCGTCCACTCCTTTCTCATTAATAATGCGAAAATAGTCATCGCTATCATCTTGACTGTTTTCATCCATCGTAGCTGTCTGCTCTTCTACTTAGTCGGGTCGCTCATCTCTTTTCTCCGAGTAGCAATATTCACGTAATTTCGCGTGAACCAATCTGCATAATTTTTTGCGTAAAACTTTTTAAGGGAAGTAACTTTGTTACAAACGTAATTACAGCTTTGTTGCAGTTATTTCCCTTATATAAGAAAAAACAGGACATGTTAACATTTTTTTTCTTGATGAGGGAATGAGAGAAGAGGACGGGTGGTGGTGGTGATGGTGTGTGTGTGTGTGTGTGTGTGTGTGGGGGGGGGGGGGGGAGGGGGTGTTTGAAGAAAGCTGGAAGAATTCATTATTTATCGAGATAGTAAAACCGACATACTAATGATTTAATAAGAAAGACCCTGAGTAGACTATTTCGCAAATAATTGAAATTGTAATTGCAAGAATATTCCATAAAGGTCATAATGTTTTCAAGACGAGATAAATCGAAGACAAGATTGTATTTCCAACCAAAATCTGACCTTTTATCTCTATTTCCCGTTCTTCTTTCAGATTTTGCCTGCTTGAATTTGCATGTACCCGTTAAAAAGCATAATCCCCCCCACCCCCCCACACACACACATACGCGCGCGCTCCACCATAATCATCATACAACCTTCTTTCTTATCATCAACTTTACCAAACAAGCCCAATTTTTCACGACCTTAAAAAACAAGACTTTTGAAGATATTGTTATAATAGAGAAAATGCTGAATACAGCAATTTCTCCTTTTCCCACTATGTTTTCTACCCTTCCTAAAGCAAATTTCAATTTTTAAGTTGCAGTTTTTCTTTTTTTGCGTCCCCGAAAAAATTTAATCTTAAAGGATTCATTCTTCTGTCATCGCTGATCATTGCCTTTGACGATGTCTCTGTAGGAAAGTAGCCAGTGGCCATGGGAAGAATATGGTGCAAAGTACTTGTAACAGGTTCTCAAGGAAAGCATGGATAGGTGAACTGGCAGCTCCGATATAAATGAAATTATGTTGAAAATGGCGTTGACTACAAGTATTTTGTGCTTGCTCGTCTGCACTGCCAGCAAGCTATGTTCTGGCACAGCCCTTTTATCGCGAGAATTTGAAAAAGAGCCCACGAGTCGCCAGCTAAATCTTATTCAGCTGAATTACTCAAATGAAATTTCCAACTCGATAGTAAAAACCCAAATATTGCCTTTTCAAAGTTATTTTGGGGAATAATATCTCCTTATCGGACATTGTAGATCTAAGATCAGACTGCACGTTCCGTGCAGTCTGATCTTGATCTACACTGTCCGCAAAAGGTCAGTGAGTCGCGCTTAGCAGCATTGAGTTCCTCGAGAAGGCATACATCGTTGATTCCCATTACCCTGTGAATTCTCATATCTTCATGAATCTATGTTTGCTATCAGTATTTTTTTTTCACACTGTTATTTTGTGGCTCCTGATAAAATTCTACACACGTTGTTATTTTAGAAAAGCTCTCTACGCCGCAGAAATGTGTCAAAAACAGAATCACAATTTAAAAAAGTCCCATTTCATCAAACACTAAGCCCCCGCCCCCCTCCGAATCTAATTCATTAGTTGTTTGTACAACACAATATTTATATATACTAGTGCCCGTGAATTCAAAGTACGACACAGAAAATGCATTTGTGGTAAGTGTAGAAGCTGTGACCTTGAGGAAAACCCCCTGTATGACGTCATCTTGACTACAATTGGAATAACTGTTTTTTTTTTCCAAATTGATTCACGAAGTTAAAGGGAATCGTCTGGTCAATTTCTGGTGTTGATCATATATATTTTTAGGATATATTCGCTATGAAAAAAACAGGTTAAATGTTCTTTTCTTTGTCCGAAAATGATATCTGGCTCTTTCCCTGTATACAAATAATTAACTTAAATCTTTGCCTTGTATGTCACTTCGATGGCATGAAATTACCGGTTAGGTTCACGAAGATATGAGATAAGGGATTGTGTTGAAATGTACATGTATTAAGCAAGTACCTTTCTTAAACAAACACATTTCGAGTGTTCCATTACTTAAACGAAGTGGCACTGAAGATGGTCATATTACACAGGAAAATCCATGTCTGGCACCATCCTTTTGTCGTGATGAATTGATGAAGAACCCATGAATCGCCCGAAATGGAGCAAAAAGAGTAAATGATGGACAGCAAAGGTAAATAAAGTTGACGCATCGTTCTCGTATTTTTTTGTAGGTCCCCAAACAGAGCGATTCCCGTCCTCGATCTCCTCCCTCTGAAGTTTCTTTGACTCTCGTTGGAAATGCATGTTTGTATAACACGGCTATCTTCGGCGCCACATCGTTTACAAACGATGGGACGCCGAAGATAGTCGTGCTATATACTGCAAAATCTGTCTTAGTAGCCAGTCTGTTGTGAGGAAAGGGTCCTGCGTAGTTCAGTGGCAAAGTGTGGGACTCGTAACTTGGAGGTTCCGTGTTCGAGCCTCACTGGATCCACTGTGTTTTTTGTGGGGGCGTCCATGGGCAAGACACTTCAGAGTCCTAGCCTAGTACTGGTGAAACCCAGAAAATACATGAATATGTGAGCTGTCGCTGTGATTTGACTGAATAACGTTGAAAGCGACATAAAACACCATTCAATCAGTCAACTGTCATGAGCAAGCAACTTGTATTAACCCTTTACCATACCATCCCGACCCTGCAGAAGAAGGCTTTTGAAAGCATTTTTGGGAAAGAAGAAAAGGCTGGTAACCAAATTGTTTTCTATCCTTTCAACGACAAATTCCAACATTTAGATCTAAGCCTGATTTTTTTTTTTTTTTTTTTTTGTCTGAGAATGCTTTGAATGTGGACAAATCTTTAATGTTGTCATTCGGTTAAGAGTTAAGCAAGCACATATTGTGTTCCTAAAGAAGGCTATGTTGAACTATACATTTATCCTGTCACCTTCTACAATTTCGACCCGATAACAGGGTGCGCACCTGCTAACTGGGACTATTTCCAACCAAGCGTCTTGTACTGCTGTAATTAATGAATCAATCGCTAGCGAATACTTTTGCTCGTTTAATTAATAGTATGTTATGTTAAAACACATTGTCTTCTTCGCCACAATATTCTTCTGCGGATATACGTCACGTGTAATAATTATGACGTAGCCAATATCATTCATGACGTCATTATTGCAGCTGCATATCCAGAGGGTTTTGTAAACACGGTTCTTCATTTTTTAAAATTTCTCATAGGTTTAGTGAGAAAGATGTCAGTATGTGCCTTATTTCAAGCGAAATGTTCAGTTTAGTCGGATTTTGGATTATAATTGAGAAAAAGGGTAAATAAAATAGACGGTTGGTGTCTTGGATTGGGAAAGTCGATCAGGCTCGGCTCCGGAAATTTATTAAAGGTACGGTCTTTATCAGAGTTTTTTTTTTTTTCGTTTGTTTGCTTTGTTTTGTTCCGTTACAGTGAGTGACAGGATAAATAGAATAGATGGTTGGTGTCTTGGATGGGTTAAGTTTATCGGGCAAGGCGGAGGAATTTATCTGGTGAGCCGAAGGCAAACCGGATAAATTTCGGAGCCGAGCCTGATAAACTTAACCCATCCAAGACACCAACCATCTATTCTCTATGTATCAAGCAAGCACATTTTGACATTCGGCATACCTCGGGCGATCCGGTGATCAAGTCCCTCGGCATTCGGCATACCTGGGGTGATCCGGTGATCAAGTCCCGCGGCTGTATCTGTACCTCGATATGCACCTACACGGTACATTTCTTCGCCGGAAATACGCCGGTTTACCACTCTGAAAATTGTAAGGCTCCTCTTAAAAAAGAAAATACTTGAGTCTCAATTTTCTATTGAAATCTTTCTAACCATATTTCATTTGACAAACAGTTTGTACATTTATTTTTTAACGTGGTTTATCAATTCCGATTGAAATTTTTACCGATATAATAGATGTGAATAACTTCATCGAGGTTGTTTATGTCGTTGCTAAACGACTTACAGTGGCGCTGCCATGTATAAGATCACGTGATTGGCAGTTCAAATGGAAACGACCGTTATACAGACGAGGTTAGAGGTGGGTACGGAATCGGCTGAGTTGTGATGAGTGGTTCGTCAGCTGTATCACATAGCTTGATATGCACCTACACAGTACATTTCTTCGCCGGAAGTACACCGCTTCACCGTTCTGAAAATCGTAATACTCCGCTTAGAAAGCAAATACTAGTCAAAACTTTTCCGCAGTAATCTTTCTAAATATCTTTTCGATGACAAATAGTAGATCTACGTACATTTATTTTCTAACTAGGTCTATCAGTTACGTTGCTTTTCACCGTGGCTCGTTCCTAATCGATTTACAGGGTGTCGCCATGTTCAAGATCACGTGACTGGCGGTTTTTCAAAATGGAAACCCCCTTGATAAAGACGAGGTTAGATGTAGACCGGAATCGGTCGAGTTGTGACGAGTACACATATTGAGTACCCTATTGCGTAAACTAGGTGGCACCGAATACGGCTATGTTACATACTGTAAAGTCTGTCGTGATTGCCACAGTCTATAGTCAGCACCCAACATGTGTTAAGCAAACACTGAGTTTCTGTAGAAGGCAAATGTGTTGAAACCGCTAGAGAGAGGGAGAGAGAGAGAGTTTATTAAAACTTGAAAGTGTGAATAATAACTAAGCTGTGTAACAGATAAATAACCAATATATGTGGTGTAAGGAATAAAAAAAACGCAAGGGATTTGTCCTCATTGAACACCGGAAACGACAATGCGATTGCTTTGAAGGCCTCCAAAACATGAAATGCATTTTCTATCCGTCGTAATCTGTGCAATCTTGCAGCCATCAGGGACAACATTTGGCAAGAAGATACAAAAATAATTATAGTTTCATAAAATAAGGATGAAATGGCTTAAAAACTGGGTGAATTCTGCCTGAAAACAAGTGAAGATGTATCTTTATTTCATGCTTTCCAGTAGGATATCGAGAAATAGCAGTGAAAATATTTTTCGATATTCCACGGGTACGACCAGTGAAAATACCGATTTTTACGTTCTAGTTACCTAGGTAAAATGCGCGCGACTCACAACCGAGATTGAAATATGACGTCATTTACCTTACATTTCTCGCGCTTGACGTAATATTGTAATGCGTTGCTATGTGGAGGGGGTACACCACGGGGAATAACTGAAAAGAACTGTACTGGATCTTGATAAAGTTTCTCCCAGAAAGGGTTAAAAGCATGAAATAAATAGAATATTTGTATTTTTCGGTGAAAGATCGAAATTTATTTCATCTCGTGAACACCATCGGTAATATTTTCACTCGTGGCTGCGCCACTCGTGAAAATATTACCGATGATGTTCACTCGATAAAATAAATTTCGATCTTTCACCGAAAAATACAAATAGCCTCTATGTCTTAAGCACGTACGTGTAGAGTGCCTCATGAGGTGGCACCGAAGACGGCTATATTATATACTGCAAAATCTGTTGTAATGGCGACAGTCTGTAGTCAGCACCCAACATGTGATAAGCAAGCACTTATTGAGTTCCCGGAGAAAGCAAATAGCTAGCAACTGTCTTACACAAGGAGGTCCCGGGTTAGAGCGTCACTGGCTGCACTGGGTTTTTCACAGGAGTGTCCTTCGGCAAGACACTTCAGAACCCCAACCTAGTACTGGTGAAATCCAGAAAAAAACACTTCAAGACACTTCAAAACCCCAACCTAGTACTGGTGAAATCCAGACAAAAACATGTATAAGTGAACTATCGCCGTGATATGACTGAAATAATGTTGAAAGCGGCGTAAAAAACCGTTCAAACAAACAAATAAGTGTCTTATTGCGTAAACAAGGGGGCACCAAAGATGACCATGTTATATATTGCGAGATCTGTATCTCGTGATGGCCTTAGTTTTTAGTAAGCAAGCAAGTTATATTAAGGATTACGACCCCCAAGTCATCGGTACATATCGTGGAACATCGACGTTTTCGTAAAGATTATTCGGCGAACCCCGGCAGCTTCCGTCTCTTAATATGAGATTTAGGGGCCGTAGACTCACTAACTCATCGGTAAGTATCGTGTAATATCGACGTTTTCGTAAAGTCTGTTAGGCCAATTATCGGCAGCTTCCGTCTTTTAATATGAGTGTGAGGGGCCATAAACTCACTAACTCATCGGTAAGTATCATGTAACATCGACTTTTTCGTAAAGACTATTCGGCGAATCTCGGCAGCTTCCGTCTTTTCATTTTAGAGTTAGGGGCCGTAGACCTTAAGCAAGCATATTACCGTGTTCCTAAAGAAGGCAGATATATTGAAATGTACCCGTATTAAGCAGGCACCTGACTTGAGAACGTTTTGAGTGTCCCATTACGTAAACAAACGAGGCTACGAAGATGGCCATGTTATATAAAGCAAAATCTGCCTTGATGGTCACAGTCTGTATAGTAAGCAGTCAACTTCTATTAACTCTTTCTATACCATAGACGACACCAGAAGCTTTTGTGGACAGTGTAGACCAAGTTCAGGCTGCATAGAACGCGCAGTCTGATTTCTGATCTACACTGTCCACTGCTATATTCTAGATTATGACCAAATTTCTCTTGATCTTGCATAGGGAATGTATTTCTAGCTTTTGAGAAAACGCAGTTTATTTATCCAGTAGTGAAAGGAGGCACATATTGTGTTCCTATAGAAGGCAGATATGTCAAAATGAACCCGTATTAAGCAGGCACCTTTCTTACGCATGCGCATTTTGAGTGTCTGCCCGCCCCGGGAGTAGTAAAGGAGGAGAGCCTGGCTAACTACCCCTGGCCTGGGTAGTTAGCCAGGCTCTCCTCCCTGAGTGGGCTACATCACCACCCCTGACAAAAATGTGTGCTAGTTTGTCCTCCTGAAAGAATTTGCATTTTTTATTTTAGCTAGGCTCTCCTCCCCAGATGGGTTTTTTCTGCAGTTAAAGGCAAAGGGGGCGGCCAAAAATGACACATCTTTGAGTGCTCTATAGTGATCTGGCAGGTCTGGTCATTGAGTTGGACTTAGTTTTTCTACTCATATGCTATTAGGATTGCTTTATTGTTTTACTTCTATCCATTACTTGGCCTTTAAGTGGTTTCTCTTTCTAAATGTCTGAACATTGAGTTGAACTTAGACTTTTTTTACCCTACGAATGATTTTCTTTCTAAAAGCCTGATCACTGAGTTGGTCTTAGTTTTTTTTAACCTATGAATGATTTTTTCTCTTTCTAAAAGCCTGATCATTGAGTTGTACTTAGTTTTTTCACCCTATGGATGATTTTTTCTCTTTCTAAAAGCCTGACCATTGAGTTGGACTTAGACTTTTTTCTTTCTAAATGTCTGAGCTCTGAGTTGTACTTAGTTTTTTTACCCATATGCTATTAGGATTGCTTTATTGTTTTACTTCTATCCATTACTTGGCCTTTAAGTGCTTTCTCTTTCTAAATGTCTGAACATTGAGTTGAACTTAGACTTTTTTTTACCCTACGAATGATTTTCTTTCTAAAAGTCTGATCACTGAGTTGGACTTAGTCTTTTTCTGCAATTATGAATGATTTCTCTAAAAGACTGAGCACTGGGTTGTACTTAGTTTTTTTACCCATATGCTATTAGGATTGTTTTATTGTTTTACTTCTATCCATTACTTGGCCTTTAAGTGCTTTCTCTTTCTAAATGTCTGAACATTGAGTTGAACTTAAACTTTTTTCACCCTACGAATGATTTTCTTTCTAAAAGTCTGATCACTGAGTTGGACTTAGTCTTTTTCTGCAATTATGAATGATTTCTCTAAAAGACTGAGCACTGAGTTGGACTTAGTTTTTTTTACCCATATGCTATTAGGATTGCTTTATTGTTTACTTCTATCCACTACTTGGCCTTTAAGTGGTTTCTCTCTAAAAACCTGGACATTGAGTTGGACTTAGTTTTTTCACCCTATGGATGATTTTTTCTCTTTCTAATTGCCTGACTATTGAGTTGTACTTAGTTTTTTTCACCCTATGGATGATTTTCTTTCTAAAAACCTGGACATTGAGTTGGACTTAGTTTTTTTCACCCTATGGATGATTTCTCTTTCTAAATGTCTGAACATTGAGTTGTACTTAGTCTTTTTTCTTCACCTATGGATGATTTTCTCTCTTTCTAAAAGCCTGATCACTGAGTTGGACTTAGTCTTTTTTCTGCAATTATGGATGATTTCTCTTTCTAAATGTCTGAACATTGAGTTGGACTTAGTCTTTTTTCTTCACCTATGGATGATTTTTTCTTTTCTAAATGTCTGAGCACTGAGTTGGACTTAGACTTTTTTCTGCATCTATGAATGAATTTTCTTTCTAAATGTCTGGACATTGAGTTGGACTTAGTCTTTTTCTGCAATTATGGATGATTTCTCTTTCTAAATGTCTGAACATTGAGTTGAACTTAGACTTTTTTTACCCTATGAATGATTTTCTTTCTAAAAGTCTGATCACTGAGTTGGACTTAGTCTTTTTCTGCAATTATGGATGATTTCTCTTTCTAAATGTCTGAACATTGAGTTGGACTTAGTCTTTTTTTCTTCACCTATGGATGATTTTTTCTTTTCTAAATGTCTGAGCACTGGGTTGGACTTAGTCTTTTTTCTGAGTTTTTACTCTTTGCAGTGTAACTCTCTGGAGTGTAACTCTTTTGGAGTGCAACTCTTTTAAAAGAAAAGAAGTTTGACAATTTGAAGAAATGACAATTTTGAAGAAAGATAGAACTTTCATGGTAATGATTAGTCCTGAAAAGGACTGTTGGGTTAGCTCTCAAAAGAGCTGTGACAATTTGAAGAAATGACAACTTGAAGATAGAACTTTCGTCTGACAGCTTGAAGATAGAACTTTCGTCTGATAGCTTGAAGGTAGAACTTTCGTGGTAGATGGTTAGTCCTGAAAAGGACTGCTGGGTTAGCTCTGAAAAGAGCTGTAACAATTTGAAGAAATGACAACTTGAAGATAGAACTTTCGTCTGACAGTTTGAAGATAGAACTTTCGTCTGGCATCTTGAAGATAGAACTTTTCGTGGTAAATGGTTAGTCCTGAAAAGGACTGTTGGGTTAGCTCTGAAAAGAACTGTTGGGTTAGCCCTGAAAAGGACTGTTTTGTTTTGGAGGTTGTGTTTTTTCGTCTCACGTTGTTTTTCCACTTCTAATGACAACATCCGAAATTCGCCTGACAAATAGGGCATGCTTCAACTCTTTTTCTGATTACCATTGTTCCATTATCGAAAGTAATCTTCCTCCCAAATTCGATATCAACCAAAATGACATCCGGAGTTGTCTTTAAAAATAGTTGAACTAATCTTTCGCCGAGATCTTTGTATGGCTGTGTTATACGTTGTAGTTGGTTTTGTTCCTCCTCTCCTACGAAATGAGTGTTTAGTTGCAATAACTGCTGACCAGCATTCAAATAGTCTTGGAGAGCCTCACGTAGTTGATAATTTATCTCCTCCATATTGATACTGCTTCCGAATATTGATACTGCTTTCGAATACTGATACTGCTTTCGAGGTGTTCGTTAGCCGAGAGTCAAAAAAATGATGAATGTATGGAAATAACCCTGGGTTTTATACGTTTAAGCAGGATTGAAATTTTTAAAGAGCTCGGACCTGACGGGAAACACCAGGATTGTACTGTGTGACACTGAGTTAGGAGTGGTAAAAACAGCATGAAACGCCGACGCGTGAAAAACATAGGAAAAAATGACGTCATGAGTCAATCAGTGCAATCCTCCTGTAAAGCTATAAAACCCAGCGATATTTTTACATAAAATCATATTTGTTCCAGTATGGTTCGAATTCTTGTCTACCCCCACTGCGCAAACAGATGTCTGATAGAGTGTGGGAAATGTTTTGCCATACTTTTTTTACCCTTGTGTTTTGTTGATTTGCAAAAGAAACAGTTCTTTGTTACTCGTTTTTTCTTCTTTTCGTTGTTTTGCTTTTTTTCTCCTCTTTTAGATCCAAAGTTTGTTGTTTTCTTAGATTATCGTTTGTAGATATTTTTTTCTCTGCCTGTTCTGTTATTTTGCAGATTTTTGAATCGGTGATATCCGTTGTGTCGGACTGCATGTCTACGGTCTGATTTTCAACCGGTGATATTGTAGTCTGTAGTTAACTTGTTTTTCATGTATTTTCGTTGTAGAATGAATTTAGTGTCCCGACGAATTTCGTATGTTGGAGATCGACAACGTTGTAAAACGATGGTGAAATTTCGATGTCATGACTGTGTGGGTTCACGTAGACAAAAAAACAAATGTTCCTGTCTGATTTTCTTTTTTGGACAATTTCTGGACCAATGTCCTGCTTCGTTGCACGTAAAAGAAATATTTGTTCTCTCACTATTCATCCGATATCGTTTGTCGAGCGTCGCTTGATCTAAAACTCTGTAGCTGATAGTACAGCGTATAGAGCTATTTTATAAAAAAAAAAACGCTTCACTACTAGACGCTGACGTAGTGTACCTCTACCCAATGGTCTATTTATAGCAACAGACGCTAACATATTGTGATTTAACCCCTTGTCACACTAAACGGCGTTTCCACTGAGTTGACACGGTGTTGTTTAAGTTCCCAGACTACCAAGAGATCGCAGGAAAAAATGCGAAGCTCCCGTGGCCTATTATCGCGTTCCTGATGTTGATGAAAAAAAGCAAGAAGGAAATCAAGTACATTGATATCTGTTCTCTGTGCCCTTATGTTTGTAAACACAAATCCTATCCTGTAGGTCAGCCAGAAATTTTGTCTGCTGAGAATATTGACATGAACAATATTCGACAATATGAGGGCTTAATCAAATGCAAAGTTTTGCCTCCAATTGATTTGTTTCACCCCGTTCTCCCAGTTCACTGTAACAACAAAATGATGTTTCCACTCTGTATGAAATGTGCAGAAGAAAGTTCAAGTATTTGTAGCTATGGTAAAGAAGAGAGGGCTTTGGTCGGAACTTGGGTTACTTTTGAATTATTCAAGGCTCTTGACTGCGGTTATCGATTATTGCAAGTGTATGAAATTTGGCATTTCAATTCTGTGTCAGATCAGTTCTTTAAACGTTATGTGGACAATTTCTTGAAAATTAAGCAAGAAGCCAGTGGTTATCCAGATCGGTGTCAATCAGACTCAGAAAGAGCAATTGCACAAAGACATTACGGAATATGAAGACAAATGTGAAACTCGTGGTATTTGCGAATTTGCATTGTAAAAAAATATTTCAGTGTGATTTTTTTCATTGTCAAGAAAATGTATTTTACGCTGTATTGTAAAAAAATGTTTCCTTATGAATTTTTTCATTGTCAAGAAAATTTTTTATGTTGCATTGCAAAAAAATGTTTCATTGTTTAGTTCTGTTCAATAAAAATGCTCATTTTCAATGATGTTATCATTTTATCATTAGCCTTTAAAGAGTAAAGTAAAGTAAAAATGGATGTGCAATCCATATTATTTCAACATCCTTGTAATATTTTCATCACAGGGCCGAGCGGTTGTGGAAAAACAGAGTTCGTTCATAAATTAATTGAGTATCGAGAAGACTTGTTCAACATCGTTCCTGAAAGAGTTGTTTGGTGTTACAAAGAATGGCAACATGCCTACAGTGTTATGCAGGAAAAGTTTAATTCACAATTTGAATTGATAAAATTCGTGGAGGGGATTCCTGACGACGAAAATGAAATTGTCAGTGATGTATCCATACCACATTTAATCGTCTTTGATGACATGTTGGGGGAAAAAGATGAGGAAAAAATTAAACTTTGGTTTACAAGAAAAGGTCATCATCGTAATGCAAGTGTGATTTACATCACGCAAAATATGTTTCAACAATCGAAATCGAGTCGAACCATTAGCCTTAATTCTAGATACATGATTTTATTTCGAAATGAACGAGATAAGAATCAGATTAAAACATTAGCTCGACAAATGCAAGCCCCACATTTGGTACCTGCTTATGAAGATGCTACATTGTCGGACCATGGATATCTAGTCGTAGATTTTCATTCACGAACAAACAAAGAATTAAGACTCCGAACAGATATATTTTACCGTTGGTATACACAAGGTAATGAAAGAGGACCTGTTATTTATTCTTCTGCTTAAAAAAGTTTCTTTAAGAAAAGTTTTTTATGCAAAAGTTCTTGCTTTAAAAGAGAATTACATTTTTAAATATAAATCATTTTTATGATACCCATCCGTGAGTAAACATGGACTTACCACCTACACCAAGATTGGTTTTAGCTGCTTTGCGAAATTTAAGTCAACAAACCGATAAACATGAAGGAGAAGCTGTGTTAAAAGCAGGATTAAAAGAAATTTTAAAATGGTTTACATTAGCTGCGCAAAACATCATCGAAAATAAAATCAAATTACCAAAACAAACCATAACGTACATGACAAAACATAGAGCAGATATTGAACAGCTAGCAGATCCGTCCATAGATGAGGAAAGTAAACGTAAAATCATTTTAAAACCTGGAGGGGGTGGATTTCTAGGTGGTGTGATTATCAGAAGTTTGCTGAGATGGGATGGAACAAAAACCATCAGAAAATTTGGAGCTGAAAGACAAACGCGAAAACGTGTTCCACGAAAGCGTGCTCTGCAAAAGAAGAAGTCTCCGAAAAAGAAAAAATCTCCAACAAAGAAGAAATCTCCAAAAAAGCTTACTCCAAGAAAGCGTGCTCCACCAAAGAAAAAATCTCCAAAGAAGAAGAATTCACCACCAAAGAAGCATGCCCCAATTACGATTGATGAAAGATTTGTTACTACCCGAAAACGAAGTTCTGTAGGAAGCAACATTTCAGAACATCAACAGTATCCGAAATCCGAAGAGGAAAGAATGAGAAAAAAACTGCAGGATTACGAAAGAAAGTATTCAAGATTCATATTACCAGGTAAAAAATTATCGTTTCAAGAAATCCCCTCCAGCACGTGGTCTCCAAAGACATTAGCTAAACATAAAAAAGGGTTAAAAAAATATAAACGAATGCTTTATGATATGGTGAAACACAACGTTGATACGGGGAGATATAATTTTGACGACAAAAATGAGGTGCTCCACCTTGGGAAAGGAAGATCTGTTCCCGTGGATTCATCTTTATCTACAGCCACTACATTAGCCGACGATCTCTATTCACAGTTTTCTTAAGAAATTTTAACAACAAATTTTGTCTACAAAAAACATTATATTAGCTATAAATGTTAGTGATGTGGAACTTGTATTATCATTTAATCCGAAATCGAGATCAAGTCAACATGAAGAAGAAAACACCTCTGATAAAAAAACATGGTTCAATGGTTATGGCTATGATACAGGCTAAACCAAAAGCACGTAAAAAACTTGTAAAAGATTCATCACCTGAAGTGATAAAATGCATATCGGAATGCTGTCATAATGTTTTAAAAGGCAATGTACATTTATCATCACCTCAGAAGAAGAAATTGTATTCAAGTAGGCAGCATCTCAGACGTTTAGCTTCGAAATCAGTCTCAGTAAAAAATAAAAAACAAATATTAAATCAAAAAGGTGGATTTCTTCAATTGCTTGGTCCTGCATTATTACCATTGTTAGGAAAAGCCGTTATCGGAGGAATAGGAGGAGCTCTTAAGGTCTTGTAATTTTATAATTTTTAAATTATGTCTGTTAAAAAAATGGTTATTGTGCCTTACCAAACCTTAGAAAATATGAATCGTTGGAAAGCTGAACAAGCTCAAAGACCTCGTTTACCACCCAATCCACAAGTTGTAGATGTAGTACATCTTCAACAGGACATGGGACATATTTTACAAAACACCAATTTATCAGAATCGGAAAAAGCTCAAAAGTATGGTGAGACTTTGTTTAAGTTACAAAATTCTCTTCAAAAAGCAAGGCCGACTTTGAACAATTTACTTTCAACGACAAAAAGTGATGATAGTGTACAGAAATCAACATCTGTTACCTTGCATGATCAAATTTTGCAAAGTGTACCAAAAACCATGAAAAGAAAAGCCGAGTTACTTTTGAATATGATAAAAGATAACAATAATTTAACTTGGGATGAACAAGGAGTTGTGTCATATAAAGGCAGACGCATTCATGGTTCCAATATCATCGATCTTATCAATGATGCAATACGTCAAAGAAAAGGTGTTGAACCCAAAGGCTGGAAAACTTTTTCAAAGGCATTACATGAAAGTAATATTCCGCAAGAAGTCATTGGCAATCCAAGCAGATGGAGGTGGATGCATAAAACTTATGATAAAGCTTATGATAAGCCGCTGAGTGAAGATGAAGAATCCCATGGTGAGTCTGATTACTTATTTCACACACCAAAAAGTGTACAAAAAACTGCAAGGAAATCGCCTGCAAAAAGTGTTAAAAAATCTACGATGAAAACTCCATACATGAAAACTCCATACATGAAACCTGAAGAAAGAGAAAGACTGAAGCAATTCTATACTAAAGAGTTGTTAACTCCACCAGAATCTATAAAAAAGACCCCTAGTCGTAAAACGTCTCAGTCATGGGAGCCCTGGTAAAGCCTAAACTTGATTACGTGTTAAGAAAGTTATTTTATGATCCCAAAAGTACTGTCGCATTTACTGGAATAAACCAATTGTATCACGCTGCAAAATCTGTTTTGAAAGGAATAAGATACAAAGATGTTCAAGAGTGGTTACGAGGTGAATCCACCTATACCTTACACAAACCAATCCGTCGACGTTTCAAAAGACGAAAAACTATTGTAAGTGGTATAGATTATCAATGGCAAGCTGATTTGGCCAATATGCAACATTTAGCAAAACAAAATGATAACAAGAAATATTTACTTTGTGTAATCGACGTGTTTTCAAGATTTTCATGGGTTGTCCCTATTCCAAATAAAATGGGAAAAACTTTGATTCGAGCATTTCAATCTATTGTTCAGAAATCAAAACGAAAACCTTTGGCACTTCAAACAGATAAAGGTTCGGAATTTAAAAACAAACTGTTTCAACAATACTTGAAAAAGAGTCAGATTCATTTTTTCACCACCGAAAATCCAGAGACAAAAGCAAGCCTCGTTGAAAGATTTCAAAGAACTTTAAAATCGAGAATGTGGAAATACTTTACGTACAAGAAAACAAGACGTTACATTGACGTATTGAATTCTTCAGTTCAGAATTACAATCATACTTTTCACAGAAGTATTAAAACATCTCCTGCAATGGTAACAAAATCAAATGAGGCAGAGGTTTCGAAAAATCTGTATCCTCGATTATCGACAATCGCTATGACGAAAAAGCCAAAATTCGAAATTGGAGATCGTGTTCGGATCAATAAAACAAAACGCACATTTGATAAGGGATATTTACCAAATTGGACGCAAGAAATATTTGAAATCACTCATGTTAACAAGACATTTTCACCTATCACCTATAAAATAAAAGATTTACAGGGTGAACAAATTTTGGGAACTTATTATGAATACGAACTTCAATTAATAAAAGATGATGAAGTCTATGAAATTGATTCAGTTCTTGATAGACGTACAAGGCGTGAGGGCAAAAAATTAATCAAAGAAATAAAAGTCAATTGGAAAGGTTATCCAAAAAAATTTCAAAGTTGGATACCAGAATCGCATTTGGTGTCTTTGAAGGGGAAAAAATCTTATAGATAAAAAAATCTTATAGATAAAAAATCTTATAATAAAAAATCTTATAAAAAGACAGTACATTTATGATGAATTCACAGTCAAACATTGAGTGTGCGACAGAAAGTGTCGATAGTGTTGGTACTAAAAATTACAGCTGCTGTGGAAATCGTGTTCCAAAGAATCAGTTTACATATATTTCACAGATAATAGTCATTTACGCAATTATTGCAACCTCCATAGTACATTTAAGTATTCAAAGTCAGGATCGTGAATTGTGGTTGATACTGTTAAGTAGTTCACTCGGATATATTCTCCCATCTCCGGGGTTAAAATTCACAAAGACAGAACAAAAACAACCGGGACTTGATTTCATTGACAGTAAAAAATAAAATATTAAAAAAATGAATTCGTTTTATGTTACTCTACCTAGCGATAGTTCCATAAACCTTTATCCGAACAACACACAGTGCTGTTTTAAAGTTCATTTACCAAAGACAGTTCATATTGATAGGGAAAATTGGGAAGTTGCATTAGTTCAACTTATTACCCCCTCTCAGTTTTTAAACGTAAGTGAACAAGAAGCAAAGTTCGAAATTATAACTGCAGATAACGCTTTATACAATGCAGTAGCAGCGGTAGATAAAAAAAGAGATAATATGGAGATATCTGTATTAAGGCGAGACGATAAAGCTAGAGCAGAAAAATGGTCAATTCTATTTACCTTTCCACCGGGTAGTTACACTTCACCAAAGCATATTATAGAGGTGATCGATGATTTGGTTCAAAATAACCTATCGGGTATCCTTCAAAAGAATTCAATGCTACTGTCTATTAGCTATTCAACCTCATCCAAACGTCCGAAACTTGCAATCAGAAATATTACAAAAACCGGAATCAAATTCCACTCATCGCTGTTTTTAAAACTGGGAGGATCGCCAGAATTTCAAAACGAGGCGATTTATCCGGGTAGAAGATTTTTAAATGCATTTAAATACAGTCCTAACATCGATGCTGGCTACAACCATCTGTTTGTTTATTCAGATATTGCCGAACACACTATAGTGGGTGATACATTTGATCCCACACTTCGTGTTTTACCGTTCAAACCAACCGAATCAGTTGAAAATAATTATGAAACCCAACATATCAACCATGATATTACATTACCGCATTATATCCCCGTTTCGAAATCTGATTTTGATACTATTCACATTCAAATAACAGGGGATTCTGGCATATCGTTTCATTTCATTACTGGTAAGACAATCGTCAAGTTACATTTCAGACAGAAAAAATAAGAAATATTTGATATTTTGAAATAATTAAACTGATACATTGACAAAAAAATGCTACCAGTTTATCGTGGCATAAAACATCAGTATGGGTATGGATTAGGCTCCCTATTTAGATCAGCGCTTAAAACAGTGACACCATTGCTTAAACCCTTGGTCAAATCTGGTTTTAATGCTATAAAAAAAGAAGGAATCAAACAAGGAATACGTGCAGCAGAAGATATCCTTTTACGTGGTAAAAACCCTAAAAAAGTTGCAGTCTCGCGGGGAAAACAATATGTTAATAATTTAGCGCAACAGTTAATACCTGGGATAAATAAACGAAAATCACAAAAGACAAGTCATTTATCTTCTCGATCTCACAGGGGTAAGATTATTAATAAAAGACAAAGAAATCATTACACTAGACCGAGACCTCTTGATATATTTGATTGAGAAAAAAATCTTTTTTAAAAATGATGCAAAGTGGATCTTGCGAATGCAGTAAATCAGAACTCGATGTTCTTTCTGTACCACCCACATTGACAACGATGCAAGAAAGTCAATGGGTTGAACATTTTCCAATATCATCTTTGACAAACAATTCACCGATAGAATTCATCATACCACCTCAAACCGAACATTGGACAGATTTATCACAATCGTATTTGTATATCAAATTCAAAATCGTTAAAGCAGATGGCAGCAACTTAGATGCCGGCTCAAATGTAGCCCCTGTAAACAATTTCATGCACAGTATGTTTAGCAGTATCGATTTGTATCTAAATAATAAACTAATCAATAGTAATTCAGACACCTATCCATACAGAGCATATATCGAAAATCTTCTGTCATATAATGCCGACTGCAAGACTACGTTTTTAAAAGGTGGTGTACTTTGGATCGAAGACACCAGTGGACAATTCGAAGCACTCAACCATGATGGGAATAATGAAGGATTACGAGGAAGAATCGCTGTAATCACACTAAGCAGAACTGCAGAGCTTTTCGGACGATTGCATCTTGATCTGTTTCAACAAGAAAAATATTTACCTAACGGTATTGAAATCAGACTTAGATTAAACAGAGCTTCATCAAACTTTTGTCTTACGGGAGGTACTGGTGCACCAGCTGCAAAAATTGTATTGGAAACAGTCAGTTTACATATGCGAAATGTCGAATTGTTGCCTGTTATTGCGAATGATCTAAATCAAATTATTTCTCAGCAAAACATGAAAATTCCTATCCGCAAAGTAGAAGTAAAGACTTTTACCATCGGCAATGGACTTCAGTCTAAAGTTGAAGATCATTTGTTTCAAGGACAGCTTCCGAAACGTGTTTTCATTGCAATGGTAACAAATGCTAGTTATAATGGAGGTTATGATACCAATCCATTTTTCTTCCAACATTTCAATCTGTCAAAAATAGATGTATCATGTAATGGTCACAGTATTCATAACAGACCCTTTGAGCCTGACTTTGAAAATGGTTTGTATTTGAAATCATATTTGTCAATGTATCAGGCTGTCTCAGCCTTCGGACTCAATAAATCATTTGATATTGCCAAAGAAGATTATGCTGGTGGATACTGTTTGTGGGGTTACGATTTGACAGCCGATCAAGGCAGTGAAGAAGGTCAACTTCACCCTATAAAAACTGGAAGTCTTCGAATTGAGCTTCAATTCGCCCAAGCCTTGGCAGCAGTGATCAACGTTATTGTTTTTGCTGAATTTGACAATCAGGTCGAGATCAACAGTTTGATAGAAATCATCACAGATTACTAACTTTGGAAAAAATTACATCAGAAAAAACAGTCCTTTTCAGGACTAAAGAGCATATATAGAAAAAACGATGTTGGGACTCAGATTTGCTATATCACTGAGAGAAGAAGCAGAAAAAGTGAAATATTCTACTCCAAAGTGCATCTCTACTCGGATAAATGACATTCACAATAGCTTCGAAAAACATATGATTGAAGAATTACAAAATCTTATTGTCAGTGAAGTTCGCAACCAGTGTTACGGATGTCAAGTGGATCACCCCAGTCAAATACAACACGATCTGTGTTTATTCAAGAACAGACAAGAACATACGGATATGTTCATAGAAAAAGCTATGATGGAATTAAACCCATACAAAATCATGGAAAAATGGTACCCTGAATTAATGGAAATGAAACTCGATGACAGTGACTATGTGGAAACCTACAGAATATGGCAAAATATAAAACAAAACATTTTATCTGAAATCACAGAGTCGTACTTACAATACTGGTGTGACAAAGTAAAACAATCCTGGGAAGAAAGTGACTAAGAAAAACGTGATGTATACTTCTGAAATTCAATACATATTGGATCACGGAACCTGGATAAAAAATCTACAGGCGAAAGTCTGTGCAAAAGACCAGCTACCTCGACAGAAACCAAATCATGTGAAAGCTTACATTGTGAATACAGAGAGATCAATTAGACCAGGAGAACACTGGGTGGCAGTGATATTTGATAATAATGACAATGTGCTATACTTTGATTCGTATGGGCTACCACCACTTGAACCAGAAATCATTAACTTTTTAGACAATCATTCTTCAACGTGGAGATACAATCGACAAACTCTTCAGAGTCTACAGGGTAAAGTTTGTGGACTTTACTGTATCTTTGTATTGGATGCTGCTGCTAGAGGATACAATATACAGAAATATCTTCAACAGAAATTCCTCTCAACGAAATACCACCGAAACGATCGAGATGTATCATTGTGGTTTAATCAACACTACGGAATTCTATACAAGAAATTTCAGAGACTCAACCCCTACAAACAGTGAAAAATGATCTTCTTTTTGTTAACAGTTCATTGTAAATATTTCATTTTTGTCTTTTTTTACAGGTCATTGTAAAATATGTTTATTGTAAATATGTTCATTGTTCAGTTCTGTTCAATAAATAAAAGTTCAAAAAAACAATAGACTTCTTCATTCTGTCTTCCCCAAAGACTTGTTCTGTCTACATTTTTTCCCATACAACGGGTCATAACTTTTTTGCTATATTAGCATGAAACGTAGGATGGGAAAAATGTATGTGCTTTCCGCCAGGTCCAAGCTCTTTAAAAATTTCAATCCTCTATAAACGTATAAAACCCAGCGTTATTTCCATACATTCATCATTTTTTTGACTCTCAGCTAACGATCACTTCGAAAGCGGTATCAATATTCGGAAGCAGTATCAATATTCGGAAGCAGTATCAATATGGAGGAGATAAATTATCAACTACGTGAGGCTCTCCAAGACTATTTGAATGCTGGTCAGCAGTTATTGCAACTAAACACTCATTTCGTAGGAGAGGAGGAACAAAACCAACTACAACGTATAACACAGCCATACAAAGATCTCGGCGAAAGATTAGTTCAACTATTTTTAAAGACAACGCCGGATGTCATTTTGGTTGATATCGAATTTGGGAGGAAGATTACTTTCGATAATGGAACAATGGTAATCAGAAAAAGAGTTGAAGCATGCCCTATTTGTCAGGCGAATTTCGGATGTTGTCATTAGAAGTGGAAAAACAACGTGAGACGAAAAAACACAACCTCCAAAACAAAACAGTCCTTTTCAGGGCTAACCCAACAGTTCTTTTCAGAGCTAACCCAACAGTCCTTTTCAGGACTAACCATTTACCACGAAAAGTTCTATCTTCAAGATGCCAGACGAAAGTTCTATCTTCAAACTGTCAGACGAAAGTTCTATCTTCAAGTTGTCATTTCTTCAAATTGTCACAGCTCTTTTCAGAGCTAACCCAGCAGTCCTTTTCAGGACTAACCATCTACCACGAAAGTTCTACCTTCAAGCTATCAGACGAAAGTTCTATCTTCAAGCTGTCAGACGAAAGTTCTATCTTCAAGTTGTCATTTCTTCAAATTGTCACAGCTCTTTTGAGAGCTAACCCAACAGTCCTTTTCAGGACTAATCATTACCATGAAAGTTCTATCTTTCTTCAAAATTGTCATTTCTTCAAATTGTCAAACTTCTTTTCTTTTAAAAGAGTTGCACTCCAAAAGAGTTACACTCCAGAGAGTTACACTGCAAAGAGTAAAAACTCAGAAAAAGACTAAGTCCAACCCAGTGCTCAGACATTTAGAAAAGAAAAAATCATCCATAGGTGAAGAAAAAAGACTAAGTCCAACTCAATGTTCAGACATTTAGAAAGAGAAATCATCCATAATTGCAGAAAAAGACCAAGTCCAACTCAGTGATCAGGCTTTTAGAAAGAAAATCATTCATAGGGTAAAAAAAGTCTAAGTTCAACTCAATGTTCAGACATTTAGAAAGAGAAATCATCCATAATTGCAGAAAAAGACTAAGTCCAACTCAATGTCCAGACATTTAGAAAGAAAATTCATTCATAGATGCAGAAAAAAGTCTAAGTCCAACTCAGTGCTCAGACATTTAGAAAAGAAAAAATCATCCATAGGTGAAGAAAAAAGACTAAGTCCAACTCAATGTTCAGACATTTAGAAAGAGAAATCATCCATAATTGCAGAAAAAGACTAAGTCCAACTCAGTGATCAGGCTTTTAGAAAGAAAATCATCCATAGGGTGAAAAAAACTAAGTACAACTCAATAGTCAGGCAATTAGAAAGAGAAAAAATCATCCATAGGGTGAAAAAACTAAGTCCAACTCAATGTCCAGGTTTTTAGAGAGAAACCACTTAAAGGCCAAGTAGTGGATAGAAGTAAACAATAAAGCAATCCTAATAGCATATGGGTAAAAAAAACTAAGTCCAACTCAGTGCTCAGTCTTTTAGAGAAATCATTCATAATTGCAGAAAAAGACTAAGTCCAACTCAGTGATCAGACTTTTAGAAAGAAAATCATTCGTAGGGTAAAAAAAAGTCTAAGTTCAACTCAATGTTCAGACATTTAGAAAGAGAAAGCACTTAAAGGCCAAGTAATGGATAGAAGTAAAACAATAAAACAATCCTAATAGCATATGGGTAAAAAAACTAAGTCCAACTCAGTGCTCAGTCTTTTAGAGAAATCATTCATAATTGCAGATAAAGACTAAGTCCAACTCAGTGATCAGACTTTTAGAAAGAAAATCATTCGTAGGGTAAAAAAAAGTCTAAGTTCAACTCAATGTTCAGACATTTAGAAAGAGAAAGCACTTAAAGGCCAAGTAATGGATAGAAGTAAAACAATAAAGCAATCCTAATAGCATATGGGTAAAAAAACTAAGTACAACTCAGTGCTCAGACATTTAGAAAGAAAAAAGTCTAAGTCCAACTCAATGGTCAGGCTTTTAGAAAGAGAAAAAATCATCCATAGGGTGAAAAAACTAAGTACAACTCAATGATCAGGCTTTTAGAAAGAGAAAAAATCATTCATAGGTTAAAAAAAACTAAGACCAACTCAGTGATCAGGCTTTTAGAAAGAAAATCATTCGTAGGGTAAAAAAAGTCTAAGTTCAACTCAATGTTCAGACATTTAGAAAGAGAAACCACTTAAAGGCCAAGTAATGGATAGAAGTAAAACAATAAAGCAATCCTAATAGCATATGAGTAGAAAAACTAAGTCCAACTCAATGACCAGACCTGCCAGATCACTATAGAGCACTCAAAGATGTGTCATTTTTGGCCGCCCCCTTTGCCTTTAACTGCAGAAAAAACCCATCTGGGAAGGAGAGCCTAGCTAAAATAAAAAATGCAAATTCTTTCAGGAGGACAAACTAGCACACATTTTTGTCAGGGGTGGTGATGTAGCCCACTCAGGGAGGAGAGCCTGGCTAACTACCCCTGGCTTGGGTAGTTAGCCAGGCTCTCCTCCTTTACTACTCCCGGGTAGCTCAGTGGTTTGTGTATTCGACTTGTGACCTGGTGGCTGCGGGTTCGATACTCAGCTGAGACAAACTTTCTGACCTGCGATTTTTTCCTCTCATCTCTGCTGCACCGAGTAAAGTTCTCGGTGACTTGAAAAAAAAAATTGTGTCAGTACTGGTGTGAGAAAGCCAGGACAAACATACGTAGGGGCACTGACGACCGTGATATGACTTTAACTGTAAAAACGCATTTAAACTCCAACTGACTGTCCCTTAGGCTCTTACTTAATACGCGTCTGTCTGCATCTTTGATTTAAGTTATCAGTTGCACCGGAAACATCTTGACTTGGAAAATCATTCAGATGATCAAAATCACCGTAATAAATACCAAGGGATTGAGAAAAATACTATTTTACCTAGAATTATCAGAATTTAACACAGTAAAAGCTTTGTAAATAACAGGACCTATCTTCAATTATTCAGATCCGTTTGCACATGTGCCAAGTCTGACACCAACCACGCCTTGTCCTGATATTCGAGAAGAGGGGAAAAAATAATTGTAAATCTAAAAAGCAAACAATGGATTCTCTATTTAATCTGCATGCCTGCTATGATTGAAATTACGATAGTCCCTGAGTGCGTGTGCAAATGCATTTAGCTTTGTTCTATCTCAATTTTACCTGAAACAATCGATCATCTTCCTCCCTTCATTTTAACCATTTACCTCCTACATAAGTAAGCCTCAGTCGGTAAACGCGCGGGACTTGAGAACAGGGGATCGTAGGTTCGATCCCTGGCTAGGCCAATTTCTTTCCGAAGATTGATGATAGCCATTCCGACAGAATTCATTCCTCTCCCACCGCTGACCATTGTCTCGAAGATGGTTATGTGGGAAAGCAGCTAGTGGCTTGGAAAGAAAATTGTGCGGAGTACTGCTAAAAGAGACTCCAGGAAAGCATGGATAGGTGCACTGGCCGCCGCGATATAACTGAAATAATGTTGAAAACGGCGTTAAACACCAAACAAACAGTTAATGAATCAACCTAAATAGATAAACTGAAACTTTCAAGCCAATTACATAAGCCCAAATGTTCCTATTTCATTTTTTTTTTTTTTTGGGGGGGGGGGGGTGAATATCTCGTTATCGGACAGTGTAGATCCAAGATGAGAATGCCCGTTTAGTGCAGTTTGATCTTGACCTACACTGTCCGCAAAAATTACTTGAGTTGAGCTAAGAAGCCTAAGGGTTAACTTTTCACCAAACCATCCAAAGTTTTAACGACCCTTAGGAGGAAATATTGTGGGAAAAGGAGAAAATGCTGGTAACCAGCTGGTACCCTTTCAAGGACAAATCCCATCATTTTAGCTACATCATTTGTTCTTAGAAATGTCGTCTGCAGAAGCTCTCAATGTTGACGAGCCTAAAAGTGTGTCGTCTAATTGTGTCAGTTTTTTACCAAACGCCAAAATTTTGACTGATCCAAATTCAAACCATTCACAGATGACAATTCATATGTAGATCAGAGGACGATTGCTGTCTTGCAAAGGTAGAAAACAATTTTGGAAAAGAAGAAAATGTTGGTTACCGGCAGTTTCTTCTTTCCAACAATGTTTTCAAAATGCTTATCCATGAAATACGTAAAAAAGGGGTTTGGTAAGCGGTGAGCTGAAATAATTTTAAAAGCAGTGAAAGACCATTCAATCCTAGTGAGTTTACCCTCGCAAATATCAAGTTTCTTTCTAATATTCTTTTGAATGAAAAAGTAGTTTTATTAAGCTTTAAAGCTTTGATTGATGCATTTTTATAGAGAGAACGGATATAATTATGCTTTTGTCTGTTGGTAGCATTCAGTAGGCAGCTAGGCGGATGGCTAGTAGTTGTAAAATAATACTAGCTGTGGTCTTTGGTCGTAATGTGAGGGGGGTCGTCCAGAGAAAGACTCGTCGAATATTACTGTTCTAACGCCCCCTTTGTAATACTTAAGCATTTACTAAACAATCGCGAGTTTTAACGATCCATAGGAAGAAAGGTTTTAGAAAGCATTGTTGGAAAAGGATAAAAAGGTGGCCACCAGCATTTTATCCTTTTTCTCCATTTTTTTTTCAGCGACAAATTCCATAATTTGAGTCGCATTAAATTTGACGTCTGCAAATGCTTTCAGTTCGGACAAGCCTTTAGAAATTCCTGTCGTATGGTCAGAAGAGTTAACTGTTAGGCTACTAAGCGCAACTCAAGGACCTTTTGCGGACAGTGTAGATGAAGATCAGACTGCACAGAACGTGCAGTCTGATCTTGATCTACACTGTCCGCTAAGAAGATAAATTATCTCCCAAAAATAAGTTTGAAATCGCAACGTATGGATTTCAGGGGTCCTGCGTGGCTCAGTGGTAAAGTGTGGAACCCGTAACCTGGAGGTCCCGGGCTCGAGCCCCACTTGATCCGCTGGACCTTTCTTTGGAGTGTGCTTGGGGACGACACTTCAGAGCACTAACCTAGTAATGGCATAACCTAGGAAATACATGTACATGAATATGTCAGCTGTCGTCGTGATATGACTGAAGTAATGTTGAAAGCGGCATAAAACACTTTTCAGTCAATCCAAAACATTTGGGTTTTTTCCCATCGACTTGAAGGTACCTTTTAACAATATCAGCAGGATATGGATTAGGTAGAGGCTCAGAACAAAGCCGATTAGGCTGCGAGTTTGTGATTTTGTGCCGCCTAACCGGCTTAGATGTAGGCGTCATCAAAATACGACTTAACTCTTTACAACACAATGCCTACTTTTTTAACGACCCTGAGGAATAAGCCTTTTTAAAACATTGTGGGAAAAGGAGAAAATGCTGGTTACCAGCATTTTCTCCTTTTCCCCACAATGTTTTGGTACCCTATCAAAGAAAAAATCGCATCATTTGAGCCACATTGAAATCTTTGTCTGTGGAAATGCTTTCATTTTGGACAGGTCTAGAATTTTGTCGTGTGGTGAAGGGATAATGACACTATGGATTCCTCGGGGAATGAATGAAACACTATGAAAAACATCATTCTATTGTTCGATATTTCGGCTATTGCCTTTTTTTTTTTAAGAGTTCCGAAACGCTTTAACCCTTATCTCTGTACCAAACGACAAAATTTTAGACAGATCCAAATTGGAAGCATTTCCAAAAGACATAGTAAATTTGGCACAAAGATAAGAAAACATTGTGGGAAAAGAAGAAAATGCTGGTTACCAGCATTTTCACCTTTTCCCACAATGTTTTCAAAAGCTTTCTTTCTCAGGATCGTTAAAACTCGAGATTGTGTGGTAAAGGGTTAAAGCGCCGAATAAACCTAATAGAAATTGTTTATCCTAGAAATATGACCCAAATAATTGCAATTTCATGGTCAATTTTGTCTACAGTGTTTCAGAAAAGCGGACAGTGTAGATCAAATATCAGGCTGCGCGTTTTGTGCAGCCTGATTTTGATCTTTACTGGTCGCAAAGGCAACTAAAGTAGCAAAAGGCACTTCAAGGGTTGTTAATTCTCCAGATCATTTTTAAGCGTGAGTTACCCTAACGATATTGTTTTAGGAGAATGTTATAGCTTCTTGCAAAACAATTTGGTTGAAGCAATTCATGCTTAAAGATGTTCTAGAGAAAAAAAATTCGAACTCTTGAAAAATGAGTGATTGATTGATTGTATGGTATTTAACCCCGTTTTCGACATTATTTCAGTTATAACGCGGCGGAGTTTCTATTACCAATACTCCGCACAATATTCTTTCCAAGCCACTGGCTCCTTTCCCACATAACCATCGTCGAAACAATGGTCAGCGGTGAGAGAGGAATGAATCCTGTCGCAATGACTATCATCAATCCTGGGAAAGAAATTGGCCGAGCCAGGGATCGAACCAGCGACCCCCTGTGCACAAGTCCTGTACGCTACCGACTGAGCTTCCGGGGCTCAGCGAACTCTTGTAAAAGGCAATCGCCGAAATATCGAACAATAGAGTGTTGTTTTTCAGTGTTCAAAAATGTTACTGTTCATAGATCTCTAGTCTTTACCAAACGACAAAATTTCAGACTAGACCAAATTGAAAGCATTTGCAGACGACAAAATAAATGTGACTAGAAAATGAAAATTGTTTGTATAGGGCAGAAAACATTGTGGAAAAGAGAGAAAAATGCTGCTTAGCGGCTTAGTAAAATGCAAATGAGACTACATAGATATAACTGGCTAAACCGAACCCTTCAGCTCTGTCGATAACGTTCAGGGCTTGAAAGAAGGAGGTCGCTGGTTCAAATCCAAAGCTCGACCAATTTATTTCCCATGATTGATGGGATTTGTCCTTGAAAGGGTACCAGCTGTTTATGTGCGAAAACAGTCAGCAGATGGAAAGAATATTGTGTCATATATTGTATTGTGTCGATATTGTGGTTAAAAAAAGTGCCAGGAAGGCACAGATAGGTGCATTGGCCGCTGTGATACAACTGAAATTCCGAGCTCTAACGACCCCCTAGGAAAACCCTTTTTGAACCATTGTGAGAAAAGGAGAAAAGTTTTATTCCCCATGGTCGGATTTGTTAAGTAAAGGGTAAAAATGGAAAATATAACTGAACTCAACATAGAAAGTAAGTAGTGTAACACATGTTTATTCAAACGACATGAATTGAAATAATCAGTTTTAATACATTAATGGTTCAGTTAAAAACAAGTGAATTTAATGTGGACAAAGTTGAATAAATTCGAAGTGCTGAAACCGTGCCAGTCTGACTTGGCATCTACACTGTCCGATCTTAAAGGTATAGGTCAAAAATTGGTAAATCGTAGTAAATTTCAACAGCTTTGCTAGCAAAAGGTGACGCTCCGATAGGCTCCTTACTTATCGATTGCGGATCTTACATATATATGCACAATGAACATACATACATACATACATACATACATACATGGGCATATTATCAAATAAAATTAGTATTCATGAGGTGGAAAACATAAAGAGAAAATGCTGCTTAGGCCGTTCGCAAAGCCTTTGTTTTACCTTTGGCGCGGAAATGGTTAAATGTTCAAAATGATCTTATCTTATAAATCCCAGCTGATACTTGTATATTTCAGGTTAAAGTAACACCATTAAATATGGATGAGTTTATCTAGACACAAACTTAGACACGTGTCTTTGAATTCACGAATCATATGATTCTACAAAAGCTGCGTACCTATGATTGCCTGTGTGTTCACCTTGCTTATGTCTACAGTTAATTTTTATCTCTACGTTTACGATTTACAAGATGCGCATGACTTGAATAACTATGACGTCGTCGACGTCGTCAGCGCGCGCCGCGTAGGCATATCCTGTAGTTTTATAATGTGTTAACATCCGGGAATCAATCATTTATTTATTTAATATATGTGAAAATTAAAACCATGCACGATGTTCAATTTTTCTAAAGTAAGCTCCTCTATTTACTAGAACAACTCTCGTACAAGCACTACTTTTATTTCATTTTCTTCTTAGACTCCTGATTAATACACCATGTTAATAGATCTACGTCATAAATTGTCGCGTGCGTGGATAAATGAAATTTGCACTATCGACTTTTGTAATCCAATAGAAAATCGCCAAAGGGCATCAGTATAAAATTTCTGTACTATATTCATCCTTAACTCTTTAAAAATGACAAGATTTTAGACGTTAAACGTTTAGACCTAAGTTGAAAGCCTTTGCAGACAACGAGTTATATGTGCCTGAAATGATGAGATATTTCTTTGAAAGGACAGAAAACGTTGCGGGAAAAGGAGAAAATACTGGTTTCTAGTATTTTCTCATTTTCCCACAATGTTTTCAATAGCCCTCTTCCTCAAGGTCGTATAAACTCGGGATCGTGCAGTAAAGGGTTAAGGGTTAATCCATTACCTCAGAGAGACGTTTGAAAACATTGTGGCACGAGCAGAAATTACATGTATTACAAGGAATTTCCATTGCTACATCTTATTTCACATATATGCATGTGTTAAATCTGTATCAATATTGATTTTTGTTATCTTAAATCAATTTTGCTTCGAATTCGTCTGCAATAAATTTGTTTCGATAGGTTAAGAGTAAACTGATTTTGTCGATAGAACAGATCAGCATTTCCATATCGTCCCTTTGGGGAAATGTTTAAAGCCTGGCTTGATATCACCATGGTCCGACAGAGGACGTTTTGACCAGCACGGTAGCACGGTCAATGAAACTAATTCATGGTAGGCTAAAGGGAGCTAATAAAATTTTTTATAAACACGCTAACCTTAAAATTTGTTTCTAACTGAAATCAGTAAGGTAATAACTGTCAAATTATCAATAAATAGACAGAGATGTTACGGAAAAAATAATTTTAAATGGTATTTCCTTCATGAGATACGTTGGCTGTAAAGGTATTTTTAGATTTCGCGCCAAAATTTCGCGAAGGCTTGTGGGAATGCCACGTGATGAATAACACAAACAACCACTATGATGTCATAGGTTGTCTTATATAAATAGACGGAGTTATCAATTGCAAAATGATTATTCCGTTATTAAAACATCAAAAATAACCTTTTTACTGAACGTAATCGTCAAAAGTTTCTGTACACTTGAACATAATACCAAATCTTTAAGTTATTCGAAATCAGTTTCTGGAAAGACAAGTAAATCCTTGTAAAAAAGACGCAAAAGATGAAAAATGTTATGGATTCCATAGTATATAATACTCCAAGAAACATTACTAAATAAACACAAAAAAGTAAATAAATAAACAGAATAAATAAAAAATAAACAGAGTAAATAATTAATAAATAAACAGAATAAATAAAAAAAAAGAGGATAGCCGTTTTTAAAATCTTACTAAGAAAAAATTAATATGCGAAAGCCAACTTTGAAATATTTTAATCCTTTACTACATTAACCCGAGTTTGAACCACTTTGAGGAAGAAGACTTTTAAAAACACCGTGGGAAAAGAAGAAAATACTGGTAACCAACATTTTCTCCTTTTTGCACCATATTTTCCAGTATTCTAAAAACAGAAATTATCTTCTGAGCAAAATTGAATTTACTGTCTGTAATTGCTTTCAATTCGGACAGGTCTAAAATTTTGTCGTTTGGTAAGGAGTTTAAGACCAATGAAGGTCAACCTTTACTCACGAAACTCGTGCAGACGACCCGTTTTGTTTTGTATTTTTCAACAGAATGCTAGATTGAAAACATCGTGATAAAAGGAGTAATTCTTCGTCATGCCAATG
Organism: Hippopus hippopus; assembly: GCA_946811185.2. Lineage (NCBI taxonomy): Eukaryota > Metazoa > Mollusca > Bivalvia > Cardiida > Cardiidae > Hippopus > Hippopus hippopus. The sequence goes on along the minus strand of OX328113.1, from coordinate 24,151,819 downwards.
TATTTACATGTGCATTCATGACTGTATGAACCCTCTAATCATGTTGGTATATAATTCACTATAAGGACGTCGTTTTTTAACCATTGGGCAGCTAAGCGCGACTCACTGACCTTTTGCGGACAGTGTAGATCAAGATCAGTGTGCACAGAACGTGCAGTCTGATCTTGGATCTACACTGTCCGATAGAGAAATGTTTTTCGCCAAAATACAAGTTTGAAATAGCATTATTCGGGCGTATACTATCGGCCTAAAAGTTTAACTTAAGGTAGTAGACCCCTAACGCTTCTAGTGCAACATGGAATAAAATTTCTTGTTAGTTGATAAATAAGGATTTATACTAATATAATACTTTTGCACATTTTTAACGAACTAGAAATTCCTTTGATGTCTATCTTGAAATTATTTGTTGATACTTTTGTTAGTTTCCTGAAAAGGGGGGTAATTATTACCTCCCTTTGTAATGAGAATATAGTGGTTTTAGATTTATAAATGATAATTCTAAGAAGGAAAAAAAAAAGAGAAAAAGTGGCTCGGTTAAAGTAGTACAATAATACTCATTGTTAATCATAGCAAATTTTGTAGGATAATATTATCGTGGAAACAGCTGTTTTCCATTAGGGGTCTACTACCTTAAGTTACTTAGCAGGATACAGGTTAGGTCGACTTCTACAATTTTCTTTCAGGAGGCGTTTGGTTCAGCGCCTAAGATTTGTAAATAGCGTTATATGTTATGATCAGTGAATATGAGCAGATCAAAGGCATTGATTTTAGTCATATTTAAATCTCAAACAACAAAACTTTAGCCATGTCCAAATTGAAAGTTAGAAAACATTGTGGGAAAAGGAGAAAATGCTGGTTACCAGCATTTTTCTCCTTTTCCCACAATGTTTTCAAAAGCTTTTTTCCTTGGGGTCTTTAAAAGTCCGTATTGTTTGGTAAAGGGTTAAGACTGACTGATTTGTCAAAAAGAAAAAAAAAAAATGATTGCCGTTGGAACAGATGCCTAATTTAGTTTCAGCTATCGTCGACACTTAAATATGGACAAAAACATTAATTTCACTTTAAGTTTAAATTGCCTATTGAGAAAACAGTAAATAATTGGGTTCACTGCACTATTTAACAAATATGATCTCAATGTAAAGTTATATACAGAACGTCCAGCTGTCGTCATGAATTTTACCAAAGATGGATTTATGTATCGCATGGTAACAATTCCTAAATATGGAACAAACGACAAAACGAGAACAAGTGTTACTATAAATAGAATCATGGTTGTTCTTCCAGCGCGAATTTCTTTCCCACCATGGCGCCTTACGGAAGTGTCCGAGTGTGTCCGATCTCGAATTGCGAGTGGTTCCGTCACATCCGGCGTGGATCCGTTCAACCGCGGAGATTTTTGACCTGTTCGTAGAATCCTCGGAGAATTTTCTGATAAAGAACGTAACATCCGGGTCGAAAATGCTAAAGTCTTTTCATACCTTGATGGAGACCCTGGCGTTCTCAAAGTTTTTGAGCGCGAAGGATACATCGAATTTTGATTTTTCATCTTTTTACTTCCACATACAACTTTACCGACGAGGGCGTACATTATTGCAAGAGAGAGGAAAATGCTCAGTATTCCTATAAATAAATACAAATTAAAAACCAACGGCATTTTGGTACCGACGTTATCTCCTATGTAACAAGTCTTTAACACAAATTTGGTACCATTTGTTGGTCCCGGTAAATATAAAGTTCTGGTTCCATAAATAAACAATGCAGGAGCAGCACTCAACATGGAAAATACGGCTGCACATATACAAATTATCTTTGAATGTTGGACGGTCATGTTCGGCTTCAGTGGCATACACACGCGCCGGAACCGATCCACAGCAATGCCTACCAAGACTAAACACGACGTATTGTTCATGAAAAATGTTGAAAATCTGGATACTTTACACAACATGGGAAAATCGAAGTTATAAGAGTTCCACATGAAAGACAACTCTACAGGCATCCCGAATGCACAGTTGATGAAGTCACAGATTGCCAGTGAAATGATAAAATGGCGGGAGGTTGTTTTAGCCATTTTGAACAAATACACCACTATGACTAGAAAATTTCCTGGAAATCCTATCAGCATTAGCAGCCCGGCGTATATAATCGAAGGCAGTAATATAAAGAACTGTTTCCTTTGTATGATCTCTATCAGAGGACCTTCATGTATAAGTGTTATGTTACTGGTGTTGTATGCTGCTTGTTGAATGGACGCTGTATAGGCTGGCATCTTCTTGTATCCTTCAAATGAAGAAACTTTCACAAAAAATGTTACGATGACCTCTTCCGATTCTTATGTATTTGTGTACCACAGTCTGGTTTTTTTTTGCCACTGAATTTCACATTTGTTTATACAGCTTATGTAAATATCTATAAAGGATTGTTGATATCCACGTATTTCTGTGAATTTATTGTAACAAAGTTTATCTTTTCTTTTTGTTATTATTGCCAATTCTGTTGTTATGGTTGCCCAAACTTATATACCGGTATACTTATTCAAATTTTCTGATATAAAGAAACAAAATGTTGCCAAATGTCTTTTTCAGATTTGTAAATGTCCAATCAATAAATCCGTATTGAACAAAGGAACTGTGATACAAAGCAATGAACACCGGTGAATCAAGTTAGGTATTTCATTTTCTGATTCCTCGTTTGTGTACTACCTGCACGTGATACACCATTGTCTATCAGAAAGGATCACATTTTTCTAGAAAATTCCTTGATATCTCTCGTGATCTCGTGAACTTTTTTTTTTTTTTGTCCAGGAAATTGAATTCTTGGAAATGAATTACCAGTATTCAAATTTATATAGTCTTAACACGTTTTGTTGTGTACTTATTGTTTGGATGTAGTGTTGTACTCACGTGGGCGTTAACTTCTGTCTCACTTTTATCGAACCCTTTGTTTCTGTGTTCAAGTAGAGTTTTATTGTCTTCCTGTAGTATCATGTGCAAGTAACAGACATCTAGATATTTTGATCCTTCACATTTTTTTAAACTACACCTTTTTAAAAATAGATACACACAACAAGATTGCTTGCAGGTGGCTCACAAAGAGTGCTACTGTATGGCTCGCTATATCTTTTTATACAACACACAAACATCCCTTGAATCTGGTACGAGTTTAAAGGTTGCCTACTTTTTCAGCTGATCAATATCAAAACATCTGTTACATGAAAATATATGTAAATAAGGGCCTCAAATTCTTGTCAGTTTTTCGTATTCTAAGCTATCATAGAATTGTAAATATTTGTAGTCAGACAGAAATTCTGCAAACGCCGTTCAAAAGTAAATATTTTTGACTGTTTTTTTTTTTTTGTAGACATCCAGTATCACAGCTGTTCTATCACCTGGGTTTTACCTGGAGGTGGAATACTTCTTCTGTATCTGACTTGTTAATATAAACTGGTTTTTATTTGATCTTCCAATGCATCTTGTGGAGTCGATAGATCAAATTTTCTGAAATTTTCCAGGAATTAAGCTTCATTTATTTGAGAAACTAGTATGCTATTTCTTCATTCATTTCAAGATAATTTTTCTGTGAGACAAAACACTTGCACAACTTTTTTCGCACGTTGTTCGCACCAGGTAATTGAACGGTTGTTAGGGTATTTGACTTACTGTTGCTCACTTATTTATCAATTTATTAGTTATGGTTTGTCTCTTATTCGTATCACTTCGCATAACACGTAAATTTCAGAATGTAAGTTACCTCACTGTAATTTCTTTCAAAACAGTATTTACAGTCTTTCGAGCAAGGTCAAATAAGGCAGTTTTCAAAGTTTTCAGTGGCGTCCATATAAGTCTAAGGAATATTTTTTTGTCGTGATCATCTCTTTTGTTTATTATTGTGATCACGTTTCTCAACTCTTTTCTATAAGTCTAGGTTAGAATATGCAACACTATATAGGAATTTTCATATCCCGTGATGTTTGTTATCATATCTAATTTCCGTATTTCTGAGTAGAACAGTGTACGTATTTCTATGAAGAATGTTAAATGTTCGTGGTATTTCTATGTACATAAATGATCCCAGTAATCTAAATACTCGCCGACAAATGGAACATTCAGCTAAGGGTTTGCATTCCTTAACAGTTGCTGTTAAAAGCTCCGAAATCCGATACCTCTGTGATAATTGTGTTGTAAAAGACTAAGGAATAAAACACAAGATGTTTAAATTGTTCTATATCCGTAAACTAATCGTAAAAGATACTCCACTATAGCATGTATAACACTTCTTTTAAGTATTCCATTCACTTTCGTGTATCAATCTCAATGGTGGAATGTATCCAAGTAACAGTCTGCCATGGAAATATCACCGTTTGTATCGTGTACTAATCCATTAAACTGACATTGATGTCAAGTGAGGCTGAATTTATAGAGCACAGGTGAAATATCCAATGAAATCTCCAACATTGAACGTCTAGAGATATACAAACATTGATGTCGGGTGTAATTAAAGTTGGTTACTGCTTAATGAGTTGATGGTGGTTGGTAAAACGTTAGTTATTTTCAATTCTGAATTAATAGACTGTGACCATGTTTGAGGGCATATACTGTGACCTTGCACTCTGTACTGCTATTTATGGGTGATTTGTCTGAAAATAGAAAAAATATATTGATACTGTAATAAGGTAATAGTTTAACAGACATACATCTCAATTTACCGATTACCATTGAAACGAATTTTACGTCCCTTCACCGGTCAATCTGAGAAAATATTGTGTGAAAACAAGCAATTGGTTGATTAGTTTAGTTTAAACATATTTATTTTACATCGATTGAGAAACAAGTTCTTACAACTTATACTAATCTCTCTCGATTCTGCTTCCTGGGAACTACAGCAGTACTCGCGCTGATGGTGTGGGCCAACGAAAAATCCTAAAGTTGACACCCGCTCCCGGGTATCGAACTCGGGACCTTATGGTTACGAGGCCGACGCTCTACCTCACAACCACGGACACCATTATTGGTTGATTGCTCCATGACGCCTCTCAACGATGGTTGAAACATACGTTAATTACCGTTTCTTATTTTTAAAGTTTATTTTCTTAATTTTATTCTTTCAATTTTATTATCTTTATTAGAGTCTCAGTCATGTACAACATTATTTACAAATGACATAAAATACATGGAGGTACATGTGCATGACCACTCGATAAAGAATTATAGGAGACTATCATATCTTTTGTAAGAGCAGTGCATAAACATTCTACACTTTGAGTGGTAAGGTTTAGTCGCCAATTTTGCCATAAAACACATAATTCTTAAAACGTATTTAAAAATGATAGTTTATTGCTAGTTTCGTGTACTTTAAAAGGAGGGTCGCTCGGAAGTGTTTTATGCTTTTATTTTGTGGCTCAGCCCTAAGTAGATATTATCAAATGTTAATATATCGTTTGTTTGACAAGTAATTTTCTAAACTGTGAAAGACAATTCTCATCATTTGAGCCATATATAATTTGTCTTTTGTAAATGCTTTCAACTCGGACAATCCAAAGTTTTTGTCATCTAGTAAAGACTTATAATTTCCACATTTTGAGTTATTAAAAAAAAAGGAACTTCAAAACGATTGAACTGTTTACATCTCTTCCCAACAAACGGATAAAATTTTGCCACAGTGGGCCTGGCAAGGGATTGTAATTCTGTCAAAACATTTTTCAAAATTTTGATATATGGTTCTTGTTTCTTTAAGTTAAAGAATCCAATCCATTTCTCTGGTATACTAAGGCTTTTGCATTTGACAACCATACAGGTGAAAATGGTTAATTTCAGTTTAAAACAAAAACAATTGGCTAAGATCGAATGTCCCAGCTGCAACTTTTGAGTAGTCTGATCTTGCTCAGCAATGTTAAATTTTTTTTGCAAGCGAAAAGCTTTTAATTGCGAATTTTTTTTTTTATTTGTATTGGATTTTAACGCCGTTTTAACAACCTAGGGCGTATCACGGCGGCTAGTGCTCCTATGCATGTGTGGTTTTTTTTGGCTTTTTTACACCAGTATGCTGACACGATTTTCTTTCCAAGTCACTGACTATTTTTCTCACATGCATCAGAGGTGAAAGGCAAAGTCGCTGGAAGGAAGGTTTGCCTCAACCGGGTATTGAACCCGCAACCACCAGGTCATAGTAATACGCTCTAACCACTAAGCTACCCGGGTGGGCTTTTAAAAATGCGACATAGTATCACGAAGTAAACAGCTAAAAACACGGATTAAAGCAAACCATCCCTTGAGATCACCAGTCGATGATTTAGCTACATCGATAAGGACTTGTAATTGTTTGCCACGTTTTGTTTACAGTTCGCGCCATCGAGGCCTAAGCACTTAGCGTTATTGAATGCGACGAAAAAGCCACGACCCTTTCGGCACCACCAGCTAAAATGGGAGCTCTTTCGGACGGCATAGATCTAAGATTAGACAACACAGAACCTGCAGTCTGGTCTGATCTTAGATTTATATCGTCCGTTCGTTTAGTAAAATGTATAAGATTAAAATATTTCTGAGTTTCAGTGAATTTTATTCCCAACCATCTAAATAAATAAAGTTTATATTTGACGTTGCAAGAGTAAACAACGTTTACCACGTGACTAAATTTTAGACTTGTCTAAATTCAAAGCATTTGCAGACGACAAATTAATTGTGACTCAGATGTAGAAACTTATCGTGAAATTAATTGAAAACATTGTGGGAAAAGGAGAAAATGCTGGTTACCAGCGTTTTCTCCTTTTCCCTTAATGTTTTCAAAAGTCTCCTACCTCAGGTTTGTGAAAACACAAAATTGTTTTCTCTTTAAGCTATTACCCCACAATCCCGAGTTTTAGAGACCCAAATGAATGAGACTTTCCGAAACATAATGGGACGAGGAGAAAAATGCTAGTAACCAGTATTTTCTTCTTTTCCCATAATGTTTTCTACCCTGTAAATGACAAATTCCATCATTTGAGCCACTTTTAAATTGTCGTCTGCAAATGCTTTCAATTTGGTCAAGTCAGCATTTTTGTCGTTTGGTAAAGGGTGAAAGCGTTAACTCCCGCGGTGACCTTCGGCATTCATCAAGGCCCATTTACTTGAAATAATAGATTCGTAATTTGAGGATCGATCCACGACAGAGATTTCATCGACTGAAAAGCAAAAATTCTGGCCGACCTTTTGGGCTTCATAGTTTTATATTGATAACATCATATGTGCAATATGGATACATTTAAAAGTATGAACCGTACCACGACAAAAAAGGGATTAATCCATCTACGTGATGCATTACAACAAAGATTGTCGTCACATAATTATGGATCCATAATATCCAGTTTGTCTAACTACCAACTAAATCATGAAGTAGAATGGTCCTTTAGCATGCAGAAAATTGATCCATAGCAAAAAGTTTCGATTCAGGTCAGCCTGCGCGGATTGCGCAGGCTGACCTGAATCGAAACTTTTTCCGATGCATTAAAAGGTCACTTTTTCAAAGAACATGGTTCATATTTAAGTATTTGTCTAGTAAATTGATAGCAATGTTCAATTTCGTTTAAATGCTCCATTAGGGGTTCTTACGATTACGTAACCTCGGTAATGAATCAGAACTATGGTCTTATTTTGAGTTCAATCTTTACCAAACGACAAAATCGTAAACTTTACCAAATTGAAAGCATATGCAGACAACAAATTCCATATGGTTCAGTGGCTCACATTAACAGATTTGCCATTAAAGGATAGAAAAAAAAAATGTGGAATTGAGGAGGAAATGATGTTTATAATTATTTTCTTCTTTGTCTCAACAATGCTTTTAAAAGCCTTCTTCTGTAGGGGGCTAGTGAAAGGCCCAGTAGAAGCCGAAATATTACAATAGTTTCCATACTTTTAAATGGTATGATATAGATTTAAATGCATTTAAACACCTACCTTGTTTACTTTTGGGCTTCATTGTCACTTTAAATCATGAGATTGTTTAGTAAAGTTAACAGTCTAGTTAATTGTTTATGATGACTATTTGATCAAACCCTTTACCAAACAACAAGATATTTGATTTGTCCGAATTGAAAGCATTTGCAGGCGACGAAAAAATATAGCTTTAATGATTGGATTTGCATGCGAAAGGGTAGAAAACTTTGTGGGAAAAAGGAGAAAATGCTGGTTACCAGCATTTTCTCCTTTTCCAACAATGTTTTCAAAAGGGTCTTTCCTCAGGTACATAAAACACGGGACAAAGGGATGGTGATTCTCGGAATGGCTACCTGCGTGGTGCCTTGGCAGAAAAGATCAGGACTCTGGAAGTAAATGTGTATGACACAGAAGGTGTCTCACGAGGTGTCACACCTGTGGTTTTTTGCTACATTAAAAATGTACATCTTTAACCCTCTCTTGTACTTTTGTTGGCAAAACAAGAGCATTTCAGCTTGTTTCTAACAAGTAAATGTCCAGAGCCCTACACAACTAATTGCGTGTTTTGTTATACCATATTTGAAAACACAGCTTACATTGAAAAATCACAGTAAGAAGGCCGTTCCAGGTTGAAGCCATGTCGCTTTTTTGCGGCCACAGGCACTCAATAGTTCCCAAGAAATAACAAACTTGCATTCAGTTTTCACAGAAATAATAATAATAATAATAATAATAACATTTTAAACCTGTCCTTTAAATTCGCTGATAATGCAATGTACCTGTGAAATACTTTCTGTCAATTTTTCAAACGGAACTTCTTTTGCCTACTACGACCCGGAAGCAGTTCGCACCACGACTCGTAAGCAGTTCGCATTGGTGCCACACCATAAGTCATAGCCGTTCAAATCAGGGATGAAACAGTTGTAAATAAACACTTTACTTTTACTTTTCCTTAAAAGAAAAATAAACTAAACGAGTTGATTAGGTTTTCGCAAACTGTAGTCAGCTTTGCCTTACATAATTAGTCTTGTTTTATCACATTTTTTGTCTGAGAAAGTAATGCAAATTATAATCAAAGTTTAATATTCTTTGAGCGTGGATCTATGATGTTACAAGCCTTTAGTGCCGTCTTAGTAAATGTAAGTTTTCATTTTGCGATAAAAATGTTACGTTTTTAATGTTTAATGAATGATTTGTTGCGCTGCGCCGCTATCAGTATACCGTGGTTGCTGTGGCAACCGCCATAGACACGGGAATAAAATAAGGAAGCCAAAATTATTAAGAATAGATTATTAAAACTTTACAGTATAAAACAGTCAATTTTAAAATATATTACATATTTACTTCTAATTTTGCTGGCATAGTCCCATTACTTTCCGAAAAGCCCTTGTATATCATTAAAATAGAAATTAATCCATATTTTTTGGCACTGTTGTTACTTCCTTTAACAATATATAGAGGATATTTGTTTTATTCGGTGAAAGATTGAAATTTATTTCATCGAGTGAACACCATCGGTAATATTTTTACGACTGGCCGCCACTCGTGAAAATTTTACCGTTGATGTTCACGAGATTCACTGGTCGTAACCATGAAACATCGAACAATATTCCACCGTTATTTCTCGATAAACTACCTGAAAGCATGAAATAAATGTTTTTAGCTTTTAGAGTTATTTCTACAAGTGAAACCAATAAATGAGCTATTCCCTGTGAAAAGGTGGCTTATTGCATCTGCAAAAAGTATCGATTCATGTCAGCCTGCGCAGTCTGCGCAGGCTGACATGGATCGATACTTTTTGCTTTTCGTAAATTTTTTGCACGTCAAAGGACCAGTCTACCTCGTGATTCAGTCTATTGTTGGACCAAATGGATTTTATTAATCCATAATCATACGACGACTTGCTTAGTATAATGCATCACAGAGATGCATTAAGCCCCCTTTTGGCAGAGCATGACTGAAATTAATTAATGAGGTATTTGTCATTCCTTTTATAATACCTATTACTATATTAGTTTTCTTTTATCACGTTTAATTTATGTTTCATGACGTAGGAAGTGACTATCAGCACGACTTTGAAGATTCCAGTGTTGTAAATTGGCTTTGTTACAATAGCAGCTTGAAATCGGGGTATCAATGGCAACATTATGGAAGCTATATATTAACTGTCTCAATATTTTTGTTTCGATTTTGTATCGTCATTCTGTTGAATCACTTCTGAAATAAGACAAGACAAGACAAGACAAGACAAGACAATACTTTATTGACTTAAACTCTACAGTTTCTCGTCAAACATTAAAAAATAATAATAATAGTACAGTGACTAGCAATAGAATAGTCGAACAAAAATCAATGATGTTAAAGATAATGTAATGACAATGATAAGGACCCCATTGTCATATACATTTACTTTCTTGCAAGCACATCAAACTGTTACTATCAATAATGGCTATTTGAAAACATTGTGGTAAAGAGAGATAATGCTCGTCATATAATTTAGATTACATTCTCAACAGCATCATATTAGTTATCACAAAGAACTAAATCAAGTCCATTCTATATAGACAATAAGTTTAACCCTTAGGCTGCTAAGCGTGACTTACTGACCTTTTGCGGACAGTGTAGATCAAAGATCAGACTGCACAGAATGTGCAGTCTGATCTTTGATCTACACTGTCCGATAAGGACATATTGTCCACTACAAAGTACCTTTGAGATAGCAAAATCTCGGTATTTACTATCGGCTGAAAAATTTAATTCGAATTATTTAGCAGGATGATGATTAAATACGACTTATCAGGTTTCTTCAGCAGACTTCTAACAAGTAGTTTACTCTTTTCCCCACAATGTTTTCTGTATTAATTAAACATACATGTTTTTCCCCTTTTCCTATTTGTGTTAAATGTAACATTTTTCGGTGTGTCTAAAACTGGCATGCGCAAAAATGGGTTAAATACTTTGAAGAAATAGTAGTTCTTGAATTATCGTTCATTTGAGCTGTCGAGGTTTCACTACATAAATGCGTTGACTGAATCCCCGTTTAGAAAACGCCAGATATAGACAGATACAGACATACATCTATCATATATTACAGATCAAAGTAATGAATGGGGATCGCGGTTTATGCCAATTCTAAAGTCAATCAATCATATATCGGGAAAAAGAATGGTAAATCTGGCGCAGAAATGATGTATTTCGAGGTAAAGATTGTATATCGATACGATAGTCTGGGTGATATTTACTAGTTACATTAGATATATATGTATATGATAAATGGTACGAAGAAGGCTGATGAACAAGGTTGTGACTCCGATAGATTTACATACGTATTGATTCTCGTCATTATATTCTGCTAGGTGGCATTTTTCAAATATAGATCTATATCTATCTGATTTCGGCATTCTGGGTACAGAACCGGTCTACTTTTCAAAACAGCGATCGTTACTTCGAATTCCAAAATTAAATAAACGTTTACTCAATAAAAATCTACCGGTACGATTCATCTAACCATGGTAAGCTAGTATGTTATCTTGGTACCAGTCATTTATAAACACAGCCCCTATAAGCTTAAGAAACAGCCCCGGTATGAAGCCCAGCATGATGGGGACGTTTTTGTTTTTGTTGTCTGTCTGTTGCACAAATCCAGGTTTTCCCATGTCTGTATTTAGAGACTGTATGCAAAGATTTGCCGTAAACAGTGGCATTTTTAAAAACAGTGTCTTCTGTGTAAAATTATCATATTTCTATGGAATTTTGGAGCTAAATACAGGCTTGATTTTTCCACATATTTATTATTGATAGTCATTTTCCGCTTGGTACTTTTTTAGCGGCAGACTTTTTTTTTTGTTAACGCACAGCTTATTAATATTTATCCTGCACAGGATAGTGATGCGTCATAGCAAACAAGTCTAATCTTCGAGAAATATGACATGCGCAGACAACGGATTCTCGTAAATATTGGTCGTTCAGATTCCTGCGTTTTTCCGGCAGAACTGAATGCGCTGGCTTTTTGGTACTGATAACAAATGAATAAATAGACATTAGTAATTGGTCAAGAATGTAGACATGTTTATTTTAAGGGTCCCTGCCTATTTGCTGGTAAATTTACGCCGTCTATCGTTTTTAAAGATATTTCTTGTTCACCATGGAAAGGATTGTTCAAACAAACTGTGAAGGTTACGTTTAAAACGAGTATCGGAGAGAGAGAGAGAGAGAGAGAGAGAGAGAGAGAGAGAGAGGGAGGAAAACTTCTAGAACCAACTGAAAGAACTATAGCCTGGTTACAGCTTTTGCTGGTACCCCGCGTGTAGTTTTAGCAATATTGAAAACTTCATACAAAAGATTGAAAAAAAAAACCCAAATATTTTGTGCTCTGTGAAAAAGGGGTTCTGCAAAAAGTGTCGACACAGGTCAACCTGCGCATTCCGCGCAGGCTGAGCTGGGCCGAAACATTTTGCCATTGGTAAATTTTCTGCAAGTCAAAGGACCATTATACCTGTAGATTCAGTTAATTGTCAGACAAAATGGATCTTACAGTCTCCATGATAATGTGATGGTTTGCTAATACATCACGAGGATGCAGGACTCAGGCTTAAATGCTTTAATTGCTGTTGGTGAGGAAAAATGACCAATGACAAAAGATAAAGTTCTGCTTTGAGATGAAATTATGATACAAAATTTAAGGATAGGGCACCCTAATTGGATTCGTGTAACATCGCCTTTCATCGTTGAAAAAACGTACGGATTCGGTCAATCCGTAATCGATAGGCAGAAAAACGCTGGTTCCCCGCATCGATTACTAATTACGCGAGTCTTAGCCGAATTCGTACGATTTTGGCGATGAAAGGCGATATTACACGAATTCCATTAGGGTGCCCTATCCTTAATTAGTCAACTAAGTCATGTGAGTTTTATGTCTGAAATATTGACATGGACAAAAAGAAAGTATCCAGCCATTACGCTCGTATCCAGTCTACACCATCATCATCATCATTATCATCATCAACATGATCAACATCATGATCAGATCATCATCATGATCATCATGATCATTGTCTTCTTTTTTTTTTACGATATTTAAAAAAGGCTTTTTCATCAGGGATTTTCTAGTACATAAAGAGTTAAGAATTCGTGAGTCATGCTAAGGAAATGTACAAGTTACCTTACATCAAACTTGGATGTGAGAGAGAGAGAGAGAGAGAGAGAGACATTAGCCAAGAGTTTGTGTAAATATTTAGAAACATTCTCCTTTTAAAAAGGGATGAATTGGAATTTTCCTGTATTATTTGCATTTGTGTTGAACTAAAAAACAAGATCGAATTATCAGTATATTCTAGTAACTCGAAACTTTAATCGATAGAAAAAGCCTTGCCATTGATTTTTCAATGCTGTTTTTGGTAAACCCTCTACCGCACAATCCCGAGTTTAATTATCTTTGTGAAATAAAAAGCATTGAAAAACATTTTGGAAACAAGAGAAAATGCTGGTAACCAACATTTTCTCCTTTTTTTCCCAGAGTGTTTTCTATCTTTTCAAAGACAAATGCCACAATTTAAACCACATTTAATTTGTCAACTGCCGAAGCTTTGGATTTGGACGAATCCAAAATGTTGTGGTCTGGCAAAGAGTTAAGAATATCAGTCACAAAATATCGGGTCATGCAGGTCCAAAACCTTGCTGCACTTTCTGTGCAGTCTGATTTCTGTCTACACGGACCAAAATGCAATTAAAAAATAACTTAACACTTTATCAAACAGTGTCGAGTTTTAACGCCCCTAGGTAAAAAAAGCCTTTTGAAAATATTGTGGGAAAAAGAGAAAATGCTGGTAACCAGCATTTTCTCCTTTTCCCACAAAGTTTTCTACCCTTTCAGAAACACTATCATTGCTTGAGCTACAATTGAATTTTGTCGTCAGCAAAGGCTTTCAACTTGTACCAGTTTAGATTTCTGTCGTTGATAAAGGGTTACGCAACTCCAGGGTCACTATCTTTTGACCTTCAACAGCTAATCGAACAGATTCCATCATCTACATTATCCTTTAGGTTTCTATTTTGGGCACAACGAAAAGAAATCCATCTATTTATCAGACTGAAAATCATGTTGATTCCTGATGGAACATCAAAAAGCAATTCCAGACTTGTCGCGATGGTTTGAAATAGAATATACTGTAATTAATTAGTCATTCTCAAACAATTCTAACGTGACAAATGACTTCAGAAAGAATCAAAGAAAAAAAAAAACTCCAGCGCGTCTTTGAAATCTACAACGTGTGTACGTCCGCGACTTTAATGTCGAAGTGCCGGAAATGTCGCAGACGTCGTTAAGGTGTGCACCTCCGCGTGACAAAGTAGTATACAAAACACAGAGGTTGTTCTTTGCAGAATTAATTTCTTTTCCAATCTCTAGTGCTATTTAAAGCTTTGCCATTCAAAATAAGATCACAAACAAACATAAAATATGTAAGCCTTTCACGTCTTGATCCTTTCTGATACCACCAAAAGCGTCTCCGTGCCGCTTTTTCAACCTGGATCTTTGGCGTGGGTGTACATGGTGGCATATTTCTGCCACGATATACGAGATAACTACCGGAATAATTTTAGAAAACTATCGCAATGAATCAAAGTTTCCCGGAAATTTCATCTAGAAAATGATAAGTTTTCTGAAAAAAATATCACAATAAACTTTGTTATCTAGAAAATTTTACATTGTTTAGTAGATATTTTAACGAAGAGTTTCTCATTCGTGCACGAAGCTGGCATTCGAGATAAAATTATCGCGATATTTCTACCCCTTTCTCGATATCTATAAATAGAAAATTCACTATATGGGTGCACTCGGTATTTTTTGACGTTACAAGATGGCAGTAAGTTAAGTTCGAATTACTTACAATTGTAGCTGTATCGGTAAATTTTGGCTACATTCTTAATCTGTTTATCACTTATAAAACTTATAAGTACCCCGCTGGGTTATGTTACATACTGTCTTGTGAAGCTAGTTCACACGATTCAAACACCATCTACTCGTATTATGAGCATAAGGTTCGAGACGAAGATGATTCGAAACCGTATCTATTTATAGGCTATAATTACACACACACACACACACACACACACACACATATATATATATATATATATATATATATATATATATATATATATATATATATATATATATATATATATATATATATATATACCGCGAATGTCATTTGTGGGCACGAAAAATCCGTACCTCGTGGCAGAAATATGCCACCATAGGTGTATTTGCGACCGACTTTCGTCTGCAGGACTTCCTGTTCTGATTTTTATGTGTCTCATGGAAATGTAACTCCTTACCAATCATCAAAAACTTTAGACATGTCCAAATTGAAAGCATTTGCAGAAGACAAAAAAAAAAAAAAAAAGATAATAAATAAATAAAAAAATAAATTTAAAAAAAAAAACTGAAAAATTGAAGTTTGTTTTTGGACGGGTAGAAAACATTGTGGGCAAAGGAGAAAATGCTGGTTACCAGCATTTTTCCTTTTCCCGCTATGTTTCCAAAAGGCTTTTTCTTCAGTGATTGTGTGGTAAAGATTTGAAATCTGTCAGTTAAAGCTAGAAGCCATAATGGTGCCAAAATGACAGATGGGACAACTAATCCTTGGCAAAAAATAATTCCATAAAGAAAACTGTCAAAGGAAATGTAAGCCCGTTTTTGTCATTTGATTATGTTTCAAACATAAAATATTGCTTTCAGTCAGATAATAACCTTCGTCTTCCTATATCAATATATGAGCCGTACTCTATCAAAATGGGGCTCAATGCATCTGCGAAAAGTATCGACCCAGGCCAGCCGGCGCAGTTCGCGCAGGCTGACCTGGGCCAAAACTTTTCGCTATTGGTCAATTTTCTGTATGTGCATGGACCAGTTTACCTCATGATTAAGTCGGTTGTTGAATAAAAAGTGGTTATTATGCATTTATAAGTATGTGATGCCTTGCTTGGTATAATGCATTACAGAGACGCGTTAAGCCCCCTTTTGTCAGTGCATAGCTCATATTTATTTCATGCTTTCCGGTAGATTATCGAGAAATATCGGTGAAATAATTTTCGATATTTCATAGTTACGACCAGTGAAAATACCGATTTTTATATTCTAGTTACCTAGGTAAAATGCGCATGACTCACAACCAGATGGGAAATATGACGTCATTTACCTTACATTTCTCGCGTTTGACGTAATATTGTAATGCGTTGCTATGCGGAGGGGGTACGCCACGGGGAATAACTGAAAAGAACTATAAAGTTCCTCCCAGAAAGGGTTGAAATTTTTTGTGTTAAAGATCGAAATTTATTTCATCTCGTGAACACCATCGGTAATATTTTCACGAGTGGCGCAGCCACTCGTGAAAATATTACCGATAATGTTCACGAGATGAAATAAATTTCGATCTTTAACCGAAAAAAACAAATATCCACTATGTATATGGCAGAAAGCTAGAGGAGACGTGTATTTTTAGTTTCTTTTATTTTTATTTAAGCCAATCTCTGACAAAATGGGGTTCAATACATCTCCGTGATCCATTATATCCAGCAAGTCATCACATGGTTACGGATCTATAAAATCCATTTTTTTCGAACAACCGGTTGAATCGAGCGATACAATGGTCTTTGGACATGCAGAAAATTTAGCACAAGCAAAAAGTTTCCATTCAGGTCAGTCTGCACGGACTGCGCAGGCTGACCTGGGCCGATTTTTTTTTTTTTTTTGTAGATGCATTAAACCATCTTTTCTCAGAGCATTGCTTATTTATTATTTAATCATCTGCCGTCTGCCTTACTACTGTCATTGCAAAAAAAATAAATCGATGGGCCTTTTTGTGGGTCACTCGTCACAACTCGGCTGATTCCATAACTACATCGTACCTCTTCCGCATTATCTTCCGCTAGGTGGCATTTTTTCAAATACAGACCTATCTGATTTGGGCATTCTGGGTACAGAACCGGACTACTTTTTCAAAACGATAACCGTTGCTTCGAATTTCAAAATAAAATAAAGGATTACCCAGCAAAACGCTACCTTGTACGACTCATTCAGCTATGGTCAGCTATATGTAACCTGTGCACCAGTCATTTATAAAAACAGCCCCTGCAGGCTTGGGTAATAGCTTCGGTATAAGCCCAGACACTTCTTGTTGATAAGTTTGAATAGTATTTGTAAAAACTATTTTTCCCGTTTGAACAAAATAAGTTTTTAAGAAATTTGTAACGAAAAACAGACAAGATTTTTCCACAGAAGTATTGTTTATAGACATTTTCTCTATTGCTACTTTATTAGCGGCGAGTTTTAGTGTACACACCGCGTATTAATATTTATCCCGTACACGATAGTGATGCGTCATAGCAGTCAGGTCGAATCTTCG
This sequence comes from Hippopus hippopus, assembly GCA_946811185.2. Lineage (NCBI taxonomy): Eukaryota > Metazoa > Mollusca > Bivalvia > Cardiida > Cardiidae > Hippopus > Hippopus hippopus. Next base: position 24,134,502 of record OX328113.1, on the reverse strand, counting down.
AAGAATATGACATGCGCAGACAACAACCTCTTCCGTATCAAGAAAATTTCCAATTTTCAGTCACATGATCATAGTACATGGCGGCGCTCATGAACAGAATTTGAAGATGACAAATTAAAATGTAGCTTAAATGATGGAAGGCTATTTGCATGCGAAAGGGTAGAAAAATTTGTGGGAAGAGGAGAAAATGCTGGTTACCTGCATTGTCTCCTTTTCCTACAATGTTTTCAAAAAGTTCTTTTCTCATGGTCGTTAAAACACGGGATTGTGTGGTAAAGGGTTGGGTAAGCACACACGAGGTTATCGAAGAAGGCAAATGACTTTGAAATGTAGCCTACTTGTAGAAAACAAACACCTGTCATAAAAGAACACATTTTGAGTGTGTTTTCATGGTGCTTGCTTAATGCAGGTTTTCAAGTATTATTCCGCACACTTCACCTCCGATATTTATAAACTCTAATGTTAACCGGAACGTCAAAATCCGCCGTTAATTTATTTGTGGATGCCTTTGTAACTAAAAATAGACACAATCGCTATAAATGTCAAGACAATGGGAAATATGGCGCTGGACAAATGTCTACAGCCATCAACATGTATCACTATCAGAGTTTCTGAGTTAGTTTTGGCTCAGCAAGGATGTCTCTAGAGTGTATCTTGATTTCTATTTTTCTTCCATGTTATTGTAAACCGATAGTGCTTTTCCTCGTGGTTTTGTTGCTACAGTCAGCCAAGAGGTGCAAAACTCTGTCTAACTGTCAAAATGCATTTTTTTTTTATCATCTGCACATCATCGGCGCAGCCAAGAGTGAAAATATTACCGATGATGTTTACTCGATGAAATAAATTTCGATCTATCACCGAAAAAAGAATTGAAGGGGGGTGGGAACTCACATCACAATTCAGTACAGTTGTTTTCGGTAATTCCCCGTGGCGTACACCCTCCGCATATCAACGCATTACAATATTACGTAAAGCGCGAGAAATGTGGAGTAAATTACGTCATATTTCCATCTGGTTGAATGGCACGCGCTGTTTACTTAGGTGACTAGTGCGCGGGAACTACTGTTTCCGCCTTCAAATGAAGAGTTAGGGAAAAAATTGTTATTTTTCACTGGTCGTAACCATGAAATAAAAATGCATCTTCGTGACACATTACAACAGTCAAATTGTTGCATAATATGAATACATTTTTGTCTGAAAACCGGCTAAGTCGTGGATCAGAAAAGTTCTTTGACAAGCAGAAATTTACAAAATTCAAAAAAGAGTATCAACCAAGATCAGCCTGCATTGACTACGCAGGCTGACCTAGGACGATCCTTTTGACAGATGCATTAAACCACCTTTTCAAAGAGCACCACTCAATAATATTTGGCGCTAGGAGAATCAATCCTGAGTAAAAAGTGCCAATGACTCGGAAGAAATAGTAAAAAGTGCCAATTGAACAAAAGAGAAAGTAAAGAGTGCCAATGACTAGAAGGAGAAAGTAAAGAGTGCCAATGACTAGAAAGAGAGAAAAGGTGCCAACGACTCAAAATAGAGTGTAAAGTGCCAACGATTCACAAGAGAGAGAGAGAGAGTAAAAATGCCAGCGACTCGAAAGAAAGTGTAAAAGGTGCAAACGGTTTGAAGGAAAGAGTAAATAGTGCCAATGACTCAAAGGAAAGAGTAAAAAGTGCCAATTGAACAAAATAGAAAGTAAAAAGTGCCAAAGACTAGAAAGAGATGCCAACGACTCAAAAAAAAGTGTAAAAAGTGCCAATGACTTGAAAGAGAGAGTAAAAAGTGCCAATGACTCGAAAGAAAGATTAAAAAGTGACGAGGACTCAAAAGAAAGAGCAAAAAGTGCAAATGACTCGAAAGAAAGAGCAAAAAGTGCCAACAACTCAAAAGACGGAATAAAAAGTGCCAGTGACTCAAGAGAGAGTAAAAACTGCCAACGACTCGAAAGAAAGAGTAAAAAAGTGCCAATGACTCAAAAGAGGATATTTTAAGTGCCAATGTTTCGAAAGAGAGAGTAAAAAGTGCCAACAACTCGAAAGAGAGAGAGAGAGTAAAAAGTGCCAATGACTCAAAAGAGAGAGTAAAAAGTGCCAACGACTTGAAAGAAACAGTAGAAAGTGTCAACAACTTAAAAGAGAGAGTAAAAAGTGCCAACAACTCAAAAGAGAGAGTAAAAAGTGACAACAACTCGAAGGAAAGAGTAAAAAGTGCCAATGACTAGAAGGAAAGTGTAAAAACAGCCAACGACTCCAAGGAAAGAGTAAGAAATGCTAGTGACTCGAAAGAAATAGTTAAAAGTGCCAATGACTCGAAAGAAAGAGCAAAAACTGCCGAGGACTCAAAAGAAACAGCAAAAAGTGCCAACGACTCGAAAGAAAGAGCAAAAAATGCCGATTACTCGAAAGAAAGAGTAAAAAAGTGCCAATGACTTGGAGGACAATAGCAACCTGTTGAGAGCTAAGCACATTTGTGGTTGCTTCAAGCCCCATAGCAACCAATATTAAACGACGCAGCTGTTGAAATGGATTTGAGCATGAATCATACATTTTAAAAGTATGGAAATTATTGGGAAGATAACAATCTGTTATTGTACGATCCATCCAAGTGTTAGTCACTGGCAGAAAAAAAATGAAATTTAAAACTTGGTAAAAAGTGAAGAAAAGATGGGGCGTCTTTTGCTCTACTTTTAAAATTTATTTTTCTGACAGCGACTAACACTTGCATCAATTATAAAATAGCAGATCGTCATTTTCACAATTATTTCCACCTTCTTAAAAGGTATTATTTAAATTTCAATGCATTTTCACAACCGCAGTGTTTACTTTTGGCCGCAATTGGCTTTTTAAGCGGACAATGTATATGAAGAACGGACGGCATAAAAACGTGCAGGCGTATTTTGCGCTTTCACCGTCCGCTGATTTATGGTACCATTCTGGCAAGAAAAGAGAAAAAGTCTGGTGAACGAAAATAATTGGGACATTCCTAGCCGATAATATCCATTATAGTTATTCGATGTTCTATGGATTCACATTAATTAAGTCCTTACCAAAAGACCCCATGTTTTGGCGACCCTGATGAAGAAAGCTTTTGAAAACACTGTGAGAAATAAATAATGCCGACAGCGCAGGCTGACTTGGGTCGATACTTTTTGCAGATGCATTAACCAAACTTATCACAGTGTCAAATGTGGGTAACCAACATTTTTTTTTTCCCTATCCCTTTAAGGAAAATATCGATCATTACAGCCACGTTTGATTTGTCATTTGGAAAATGTTTCACTTAGGACGAATATAGATTCTTGTCGTTCGGTACAGCGTAAGCGGAAGACATCATATCACAAAAGACATCATATCAAATTAACAACGACAAGAAAAAAGCCGATCCTTCGGTAACAGGTACTCATGTAACAACGAAAATCTATAATGAGATTCATTAATTACTTGCTAATACAAGATACTAACCTTTATCAATTACGATAGAAATAAGAATTTTACATAGCCCAGGTTTTCTTTGTCGTTTCTTCAATTTTTTTGGAAATTAAGTAACGAATTAAACACTAAAATCTATCGGTTACCTTCTTTACCTTTCGGTTATCTGTAAATAGCCATTTAGACGGTTTTTGGCTATTGAATGTTAAATGTAAATAGCCATTTTAACCCTCTTTGGCTATTGACAGTTAACTATAAATATTAATTCTAACGTCTTTTGGCTATTTTCACTTAACTTTATACAGCCATTTTAACGGTTTTTGGTCATTGACAGTAAGATGTAAATAGCCATTTTAACAGGTTTTGGCTGTTGACAGTCAACTGTAAATAGCCACCTTGACGGTTTTTGGCTATTGACAGTTAACTGGCAATAACCATTTAAACTTTTCTCTTTTTTTGCTATTAAGAGTTATATGTTGAAATGTAAATAGCCATTTAAACGTTTTTTTTTTTTCTATTGACAGTTTACTGTAAATTACCATTCTAACGTTTTTTTGGCCATTGACACTTAATGACAGGCAATCCTAATGGGATTCGTGTAACATCGCCTTTCATCGTACGGATTCGGTAATCCGTAATCGATGCGGAGAACCAACATCTATCGGCCGATCGATTACGGATTACCCGAGTCTTAGCCGAATCCGTACGTTTTTCGGCGATGAAAGGCGATGTTACAGGAACCCGCATTAGGGTGCCATATCCTTAAATGTTAATAGCCATTTTAACATTTTCTGACTATTTAGCGTTAAGTTTAAATAGGCACTCCATTTATTTGTCTTTTTCTATGTTTTTGCCCCCCCCCCCCCCTTGCCACTGTTTTTAATCTTTCCCTTTTCAATATTTTCCTGGTTCTTTCACGAATCACTTTTATAAAAGCATTTCTATAAAAGCATTTTCCCCTTTCTATAAATAATTATTGTCCTTCGAGTCATTATCAATAAGTCTACAAGAGAACTGATGTATTGTATTGAGGTAATGGCCACACATAAAACACATCATATCAAATTAGCAAAAACCAGGTTTAACCATCCTTCGTTAACTCTTTACCAAACGACAAAATTTTACACCAGTCAAAATTCAAAACAAATTAAATGTGGCTAAATTGAAAAAAAAAAAAGAAATGACTCTGAAAGGGTAGAAAACATGGTGGGAAAAGGAGAAAATGCTGGTTACCAGCATTTTCTCCTTTTCCCACAATGTTTTCAAAAGGCTTCTTCCCCAGGGTCGTTAAAATTCGGGGTTATGTAGTAAAGAGTAAATAAAAAGAATTGATGTTAAGAAAAAATCTTTAAGCTAACTCATTAACGTCTCTCTAATACCAAGGTACAAACCCTTTACAATTAGCCCTTTACCACACAACTTCGATTTTTAACGACCTTGAGAAGGAAAGATCGGAAGCTTTTTAAAATATTGTGAGAAAGGAAGAAAATGATGATTACCAGCATTTTCTCCTTTTCCTACAAGTTTTCACAACTAATGTTAACACCGTTTGAGTTTTAATTTGTTGTCAGCAAATGCTCTGAATTTAGAAAAGTCCAAAATTTTATCTTTCGGTAAAGATTTGACGGATTCCAGGCGAAAATAGGAGCTTTTTATGGGCTTGTCCAAATTGAAAGCAGTTGCCGATTTCAAATTAAGGTCCACGGCCCCTAACTGTCATATTAAGAGACGGAAGCTGCCGAGATTGGCCGAATAGCCTTTACGACAACGTCGATGTTACACGTTATTTACCGATGAGTAAGGGGTCGTAATTCTTAATTGTTTCTCAAAAACACGAAATTTGTCCTCCAAAGACAGAAAACAATACGGGTAAATGAGAAAATGCTTGTTTTCTTCATCCGTTCGCTTTTTCCCAGAATAATTTCAAAAGCCTACTTTCTCATGGGTTGTTAAAACACTGGACTGTTTGGTAAAGGGTCAACACTTAACCACACAATCCCGAGTTTTTAACGACTCTGAGGAAGGAGGCGTTTGAAAACACTGAGGGAAACGGAAAAATGCTGGTAACCAGCATATTCTTCTTTTCCCACAATGTTTTCTACTTTGTCAAAAACAAGTCTCGTTAACCTTTATGCTGCTAAAGAAGTAAAATAAATTTTTCAAGCTGATAGTAAAAACACGAATAATGTTACTGCAAACTTAATTTTTGGAGAAAAATATCTCCTTAACGGACAGTGTAGATCCAAGATCAGACTGCACGTTCTGTGCAGTCTGATCTTGATCTACACTGTCCGCAAAAGGTCAGTAAGTTGAGCTTAGCAACCTATGGGTTAAGTTTCTTCTCTACAAATCCTTTCACCTTGGATGAGTTTAAAATTTTGTCGTGGGGGTGAAGGTTTAACTGTATCATTAGCGACCGTTGTTCTCTGAGTATAAAATCAACACGACATGAAACTTCCGTAATACGGCATCTTTTATAAAATGTATCACGTTTACCAACCCGTTTTCAGCTTGATACAATATTTGAACCGTGCTCTCGTTAAAAGGGGGTTTAATGTATCTTCGCGATGCATGATACCAGGCAAGTCATCGCAAAATTATGGACCTATAAAATTCCATTTTGTATAACAACAGGTCCTTTGAAAATCAGAAAATTGACCTATAGCAATAAATTTCGACCCAGGTCAGCTTTTTTACAGATGTATTGAGCCATCTTTTCACAGTGCATGGCTCGTTCGAATTAATTCTTAGTATTTAGGCCGTCGGCCCATGATACAGATAAAACATAAAAAGTGGCCAGGGACACTTCCACGAAAAACCTGATGTTTCCAGTTAGGCTCGAACCAGAAGCCTCAAGGTTACGAGTCCTACACTTTATCACCGAGCAAATTTGCAAAAGACAAAATTAATTAGAAATAGACATCGACAAAAATATGATTTTTTTAAGTACTTAGGCCGTTGGCCTATTAAGCAACATAAAGATTTAAAAAAAAAAAAAGAGTGACTGTACGTACATTTACAAAAAAAAAACCCACCGATATTGTTAAACCGATCTAGAACGATAACAGTCCTGTTCACCCTATAGCTAACAATCACGAATTCAAACGATCTTCGGGAAAAGTGTTTTTGAAAACATTGTTGGAAAAAATGAAAATGCTTGTAACCACCATTTTTCTCATTTTCCAACAATGTTTTATACTCTTTTAAAGTCCATCACTTGATCCTTATTTCAGTGGTCATATGCAAGTTTCGTAATTGTGGACTGGTGTAAAGTTGTGTCTTTTGGTAAAGAGTTAACCCTTTACAACACAATCCCGACTTTTAACGATCCTAAGTGAGGTGTGTTTGGAAAACATGGTGGAAAAAGGAGAAAATGCTGGTAACCAGTATTTTCTCCTTTTTCCTCATTATTTTCTACCCTTTCAATAACAAATTTTCCCTCATTGTTTTCTACCCCTTCAATAACAAATTTTAATTTTTTGAGTCACATTTAATTTGTCGTCTGCAAATGCTTTGAATTTGGGCGAGTACACAATTTTGTCGTCTGGTAAAGAGTTAGCCCGTTCCCAAATGACAGAATTTATAATCTTCCAAATCGACGACATCTGCAGTCGACAAATCTGAAAAAGGTACAATCGCACTCCAGTTCTCTGAACAGTGTGAGGAAAGGAGAAAATGCTGGTTATCTGCATTTTTTTCTTTTGCCTCAATGTTTTCGAATGCCATCTTCCTCAGGGTCGTTTACCCTTAGGCAGCTAAGCGCGACTCACTGACCTTTTGGAGACAGTGTAGATCAAGATCAGACTGCACAGAACGTACAGTCTGATCTTGGATCTACACTGTCTGATAAGGAAATATTTTTTTCTCAAAAAAAAAAAGTAATCATTATAATAAGTTTGAAATAGCATTATTCGGGTGTTTAGTATCTGAAAGTTTTGATTGAAGATATTCAGCAGGAAATGGGTTAAAACTGGAGATGTTAAGAGTTAAGTAGCCACTCAGTTGTAAAGGCCGGGTGTCTGAGGACAGATGAATGATTTGTATTCCAGATGTTGCTCTTTGTAAACCCTCTACCAAACTAATACACCATTTATATCCCTCAACTGTACAGACTTTTGCAAACATTGTGGAAAAAATAGCTACTGCTTTTTACAGGCAATTGCTCCATTTCCCACAAATGTTCCTATGCTAGCCAAAGGGACGATTTTCGTGTATTGACAAGTACCTTCTTTGCGTCGTTTGGGAGTTCATCGTGTTTTTTTGAAATACGACTTTTGTGTGATGCGTTAATTAGAACTTGACCTCGATTTCCGAGTTGAACCAAGTGTTCAACGAGCAATGGAACAGTGCCTTCTCTACTTACAGAAATTTTTTATTTTTCAATTGAGACCTTAATCCTTATTATGCTAATTAACTTAAAATTAAACTTTCAAGTCAAAAGTTAAAACCCGATTTTGCTTTTTTAAAGGTATTTTTGGGGTAAAGCTATCTCCTTATCGGATAGGGTAGATCCAAGATCAGACTGCACGTGTTCTGTGCTGTCTGATCTGAATCTAAACCGTCGCAAAGGGTGAGTGAATCGCGCTTAGCAGCCTAAGGGTTTCTGGTTGTATATGCGTGCTTGTTTATCTGTCTTAGTTTATTTTGTTTGTTTTTTGGGCCGTACACGTAGCTCTGTGTGTTTGGCTGTCCTCGTCTGCCATCTGTTTGCCTGTCTTCTAGTGTTTTTGACTGTTTTCGTTTTTCTTCGTCTGTCTATGTTCTGTTTTGTTTGCCTGTCCTCGTCTGTCTATGTGCTGTTTGTTTGCCTGTCCTCGTCTGTCTATCTGCATGTCTGTTTGCCTGTCCTAGTCTCTCTTTGTTCTGTTTGTTTGCCTGTCCTCTTCTGTCTATGTGCTGTTTGTTTGCCTGTCCTCGTCTGTCTATCTGCATGTCCGTTTGCCTGTCCTAGTCTGTCCATGTGCTGTTTGTTTGCCTGTCCTCGTCTGTCTATCGACATGTCTTTTTGCATGTCCTCGTCTGTCTATGTTCTGTTTGTTTGCCTGTCCTCGTCAGTCTATCTGCATGTCTGTTTGCCTGTCCTCGTCTGTCTATTTGCATGTCTGTTTGTCTGTTTTCGTCTGTCTGTCTGCATGTCTGTTTGCCAGTCCTCGTCTGTCTATCTGCATGTCTGTTTACCTGTTCTCGTCTCTCTGTGTGCTGTCCGCTCCCTGACCTCGTCTGTCTGTCAGTTTGTTTGAATATCCTCGTCTGTCTATCTGCTTGTCTGTTTACCTGTGCTCGTCTGTCTATCTGCATTGTCTGTTTGCCTGTCCTCGTCTGTCTTTCTGCATATTTGTTTGTCTCTCCTCGACTGTTTGTCCGAAACTGTCTTTTTGCATGTCCTGGTCTGTCTATCTACATGTCTGTTTGCCAGTCCTTGACTGTTTGTTTATCTTTCTGTTTGGTTGTCCTTTTCTGTCTTTATTTATTCTTGTTTGAATGTTCTCGCCTCTCTGTGTGCTGTCTGTCCCCCTGCCGTCGTCTGTCTGTCTGTCTGTTTAAATGCCCTTGTCTGTCTATATGCATGTCTGTTTGCCTGTCCTCATCTGTCTATCTGCATGTCTGTTTCCATGTCCTCCTCTATCTGCATGTCTGTTTCCCTGTCCTCGTCTGTCTATCTGCATGTCTGTTTGCTTGCCTCGTCCGTCAATCCGTTTGTTTGAATGCCGTCGTATGTCTATCTGCATGTCTTTTATCCTGTCCTCGTCTGCATGTCTGTTTCCCTGTGCTCGTCTGTCTATCTGCATGTCTGTTTGCCTGTCCTCGTCCGTCTATCTGTTCGTTTTAATGCCCTTGTCTGTCTATCTGCATGTCTGTTTGCTTGTCCTCGTCTGTCTATCTTCATGTCTGTTTGCCTGTCCTCGTCTGTCTATCTACATGTCTGTTTGCTCTTCCTCGTCTGTCTATGTGCTGTTTGTTTGCCTGCCCTTGTCTGTCTATCTGCATGTCTGTTTGCCTGTCCTCGTCTGTCTATTTGCAAGTTTGTTTGTCTGTCCTCGTCTGTCTATCTACATGTCTGTTTGCCTGTCCTCGTCTGTCTATTTGCAAGTCTGTTTGCCTGCCCTCGTCTGTCCATCTGCATGTCTGTTTGTCTGTTCTCGTCTGTCTATCTGCATGTCTGTTTGCCTGTCCTCGTGCCTGCCCTCGTCTGTCTATCTGCATGTCTGTTGTCTGTTCTCGTCTGTCTATCTGCATGTCTGTTTGCCTGTTCTCGTCTCTCTGTGTGCTGTCCGCCCCCTGACCTCGTCTGTCTGTCAGTTTGTTTGAACGTCCTCGTCTGTCTATCTGCATGTCTGTTTACCTGTGCTGGTCTGTCTATCTGCATGTCTGTTTGCCTGTTCTCGTCTGTCTATCTGCATATTTGTTTGTCTCCCCTCGACTGTTTGTCTAAAACTGTCATGTCTGTTTGCCTGTCCTCGACTGTTTGTTTATCTTTCTGTTTGGTTGTCCTCCTCTGTCTTAATTTATTCTTGTTTGAATGTTCTCGCCTCTCTGTGTGCTCTCTGTTCCCCGACCGTCGTCTGTCGGTCTGTCTGTTTGAATGCCCTCGCCTGTCTATTTGCATGTCTGTTTGCCTGTTCTTGTCTATCTGCATGTCTGTTTCCCTGTCCTCATCTGTCTATCTGAATGTCTGTTTCCCAGTCCTCCTCTATCTGCATGTCTGTTTCCCTGTCCTCGTCTGTCTATCTGCATATCTGTTTGCTTGTCCTCGTCCGTCTATCCGTTTGTTTGAATGCCGTCGTATGTCTATCTGCATGTCTATCACCCTGTCCTCGTCTGCAGTCTGTTTCCCTGTCCTCGTCTATCTGCATGTCTGTTTGCCTGTCCTCGTCCGTCTATCTGTTCGTTTGAATGCCCTCGTCTGTCTATCTGCATGTCTGTTTGCTTGTTCTCGTCTGTCTATCTTCATGTCTGTTTGCCTGTCCTCGTCTTCTATGTACATGTTTGTTTGTTCTTCCTGGTCCGTTTATCCACATGTCTGTTTGCCTGTCCTTGTCTGTGTGTCTGCATTTTTGTTTGTCTCTCCTGGACTGTTCTTCTAAAACTGTCTGTTTGCATGTCCTCGTCTGTCTATCTGTATGTCTGTTTCCCGGTACTCGTCTGTCTATCTCCATGTCTGTTTGCCTGTCCTCGTCTGTCTATCTACATGTCTGTTTGCCTGTCCTCGTCTGTCTATCTACATGTCTGTTTGCCTGTCCTCGACTGTTTGTCTAATTGTCTATTTGGCTGTCCTCGTCTATCTTTCTGTATACTTGTTTGCGAGTCTTCGTCTTTCTATCTGCCTATGTGTTTGTTAAATCTCGTTTCTGTATCTGTCATATTGTTTGTCTGTTCTCTTCTGTCAATTTGTCTGTATGCTTGTGCTCGTGTGTCTGCCTTTTTGTTTGCCTATCTGGTCCATCTGTCTCTCTTTCCCTCTGTCTCTGTGTTCTCTATACTGATGAAGATTACCGAATTAGAAAAATCCTTTTCTGTGTACCACAACTAATTTGTCGTCTGCAAAAGCTATCAATTTGGATTAGTCTTGAATGTTGTCTTCTGCGAAAGATTCAAATTATCTATATTGATGATAAATGGGAAATTTTTAATGTATACTCAATATTCATAGGTTTATAATTTCACAATTATATATTCCTATATCAGTGATTCTAGTTTCAAATTGGATGCTCCGAATCTAATAAATTTTTAAGTGAGAATGAACAGTTTCTCTTTCATCATCAATCAATCCTTATCTTGCTAAATAAGTTAAATGATACCTTCAAGTGGATAGTAAAAAAACCAAAGGTTGTTATTTCACAGTTATTTTGGGGGAGGGGAAGAAATAGCTCCTAAGCGGACAGTATAGATCAAAGATCAGACTGGACGTTCTGTGCAGTCTGATCTTGATCTACACTGTCCGCAAAAAGTAAGCGTGTCGCGAGATCAAAGATCATACTGCCAGGTCTGTACAGTCTGATCTTTGATCTGCACTGTCCGCAAAAGGTCAGTGAGTTGCTAGATTAAAGATCAAACTTCACGTTCTGTGCAGTCTGATCTTTGATCTACACTGTCCGCACAAGGTCAGTGAGTCGCGCTTATCAGTCTAAGGGTTAACAAAAAAGTTGAATGCCTAATAGAAAGCGGTCATTAACAAGATGTAGACGGCTTTTGTCTGCCCCTGTAAGAACGTCTAGAAAATGTATTCGGTCCAAGAATTATACGGTTTGGTCTAAAACAGAAGGGTTGTTTGAAAAATATGAAGGAATTCTTTTCAGTTTAGTCATGTTTTCTTTTTTATGTTCGACAGTCTAAACCTAACAACAAAAACTTAGGCTTAACGAAATTGAAAGCATTAGCATACGACAAATTCACTGTGGCTGAAAAAAAAAATCTGTCTTTGATGGGAGAAAACATAGTGGAAATAGGAGAAATTGCTGGTTACCAGCAATTTCTCCTTTTCCCATAATGTTTTCAATAGCCTCTGTCCTCAGGGTCGTTTAAATACGCTGTTGTTTGGTAAAAGGTTAAATTAAATGATGATGTTGATGATGATGATGATCATGATGATAAGGTAGACTGGTCCTTGGACATGCGGAAAATTAATTCACCAAAAGCAAAAATTTTCGACCCAGGTCAGCATGCACGGACTGTGCAAGCTGACATGAGTCAATACTTTTTGTAGATGCATTAAGCCCCCTTTTCACAAAGCATGACCCATTTTGTTCAGCCAATCGGAACTTGTGTAACTTTCAAATTCAGAAAATTCTTGAGAATAAGACTGAGAATGTTTTTAAGACTTAGGCTGCTAAGCACGACCCAAGGACCTATTGCGGACAATGTAAATCAAGATCAGACTGCACAGAACGTGCAGTCTGATCTTGGATCTACACTGTCCTATACGGAGACATTTACCCCATCCAGAATAACTTTGAGACGGCAACATTTGTGGTTTTTATATACCAGCTTGAAAGCTTCATTTAACTTATTTAGAAGGATAAGGGTTGACCCATAGGCTGCTAAAGAACTAAAATGAAATCTTTAATTCGATAGTAAAAAAACCCAAATATTGCTATTTCAAAGCTGTGTTTTGGGGAATAATATCTCCTTATCGGACAGTGTAGATCCAAGATCAGACTGCACGTTCCGTGCAGTCTGATCTTGATCTACACTGTCCGCAAAAAGGTCAGTGAGTCGCGCTTAAAAGCTTAAGGGTTAAAGAATGGTTACAGACCGTGAACTGCTTACAGGTTATACATGTTCCCCAGCCGCCTTAATCACCACGTGACTTTTTCCTGTCTATGTTGTCGATGAAAACTCTCTCTAGGCCTATATATTCTGGAAGTGACGTAGACAGTGCCACTTTTCAGTGTCCTAAGCGTCTTCCCAGCAAAGTCCTTCCTGTCTGCCTTCACAGACTGGATTACAAGACTAGAAAAATGTATTTTATTTTTTTGTCAAGGGAGATAACAGTGAAGTGCTGAAATTAATTAGATATAGATGAGGATTTTCACAATGCGCACTGAAGAACCAAAATGCAATAATCAAAGTTGCGTTTCAATAACCTGCGCAGATTTACATGTACTCATTTTTTTAGGATTATATATATACACACACACAGGTCTGCTTCCTGCTTTACCCAAAGCTGATTGATTGATTGTATGGTGTTTTAACACCCTTTTTAACATTAATTCAGTTATATCACGGCGGCCTGTGCACCTATCCATGCTTTCCTGCGGTTTCTTTTACCATTACTCCGCACGATATTCTTTTCAAGCCACTGGCAGCTCTCCCACATAACCCTCGTCGAAACAAAGGTCAGCGGTGAGAGAGGAATGAATCCTGTCGCAATGACTATCATCAATTACCCAAAGCTGGCGTAAAGTTATGGAAATATCTACCCAAAAAGTAAATTATGCAGTAGAGAAACTTGTATTCATCTTCCTTATCATCATCATCATCATCATCATCATCATTATCATCAAAAACTAACTATAAAGTAAAAAGAATATTGCATGTTCTTTTTTTCTAATTTTCGTGTCAGAAATCAAAGGCTGAAAAAACGAGTAAACTTTAATTACTTTTATGCGTGTTCGTTTAAGAAAAACCTACATTTATCAAATAAGACAAACATTAAGAATGATTCTCTGTACATAATTCTGAGTGCCTTTTAATTGAAATATTGCATGATGAATTAATTCCTGAAATTACTCGACATGACTGGTTTACTTATCTGCCAAAGTTATTTTCTTATGAACACAGACCCCTTTACTGTTCATCAATAGAAAAAAATAGCCCTGCTCTATGAAAAGGGTGTTTAATGCATTTGCAAAAGGTCTCGACCCATGTCAGCCTGCGCAGTCCGCGCAGGCTGACATGGGTCGAAACCTTTTGCTATTTGTAAATTTTCTTCATGTCTAAGGACCATTTTACCTCATGATCCAGTCGGCTGTTGGACCAAATGGAGCTTATGCATCAAAGCATAACTACAAGTGTAATGACTTGCTTGGTATAATGCATCACGGAGATGCATTTAGTCCCCTTTTGCCAGAGTATGGTTCTAATGTATATACGAGATTAGTTCATTTAATTCTCTTCTACATAATCCGAATTTTTAAGGACCTTGATAATAAGACATTTAAAAACAATGTGGAAAAGGGAGAAAATGCTGGTAACCAGCATTTTCTGCTTTTCCTACAATATTTTCTACCATATGAAAGATAATTCTCACCATAAAAGCAATACATATATTGTTGTCTGCAAACACTTTCAATTTCGACCAGTCTATAATTTCGTCGTTTGGTATAGAGTTGAGCTGCCGCTGCCTTTCACTAAACTGCGTGGGCAAGAAATTTTTGTACGCAGATAAGTTAAGCAAGCATCAAGTCTGAATACAAGTTCCACTAAACTGCATAACTTTACGATTTGAGTAGATATTTGCGTAGCTTTTCTCCAGCTGTGGGTAAAGCGGGGATCACCAGTATGTGTGCATATACAATCCCCTAAAAATTGCGCACATGCAAATCTGCACTGTTTATTGTGCATGTATGCAGTCTTGATTATTGCATTTCGGTTCTTCAATGCTCATTATGAAACTCCTCATCTATATTTCATTCATCTCAGCACTTCGAAGTTATCTCCCTTGACAGAAATATATTATTATCTAGTCTTGTAATCCAGTCTGCGAAGTTAGAAAGGAAGGCTTTCCAGGCAATACCCTGAAGACACTGAAAAATGGCAGTGCCCGCGGTACTTCTACAATATATAGGCCCAGAGAGAGTTCTCAAAGATAACATAAACAGGAAAAAGTCACGTGGTGATTAAGGCGGCTTGGGAAGATGTATTGCCTGCAAGCAGTTTAGAATCCGTATCAACCGACCATTCTTAATACATTCTCAGTCTTATTCTCAAGAATTTTCTGAATTTGAAACTTACACAAGTTCTGATTGGCTGAAGCAAATGGTGTAACCAATCAGAACTTGTGTAACTTTTATAGATCTAGAATAAGACTAAAAATGAAATTTAAAATGGCTGGTGAATACAAACCCGGATATTTAACGTTTGTCACAATTTCAGTTCTGTTTTAAAGAGAAATTCGGTCATTTTCCCACTAGTATCCTTTTGTTTTTCTACCAAGAGATGTGAAACCTATCAGCCACAAACCTGTCTAATTTTTAACTCTTAACCTGCTAAATGAACCAATATCATAAATGAAACTTTCAAGCCGACTCTGAAAAACCAAAATATTGCAACTTCAAAGTTATTTTCAGGGGGAAAATACCTCCTTTTCAAACAGTATAGATCCAAGATCAGACTGCACATTCTGTGCAGTCTGATCTTGATCTACACTGTTTGCAAAAGGTCCTTAAGTCGAGCTTAGCAGCATAAGGGTTAACATCTGAGAGAAAATTTTTATGAACTAGCATCCATGGTAATACCAACAGTATCAGGTATTTCTTTAGTACAGGGGCCATTGAGTGACACAATGCAAATGGTCCTCGTATATTGGGTCTGAAGAGAGTAAAATTTCCCCAAATACTTGTTCGTATTTCATGCTTCCCGGTAGTTTATCGAGAAGTAATGGTGGATTATGGTTTGATATTTCATGGTAACGACCATGATCTAACTCAATTTAAAGTGGAAACAGTAGTTCCCGCGCACTAGTTATACCTAGGTTAGCAGCGCGTGCCATTCAACCAGAGGGAAATATGACGTAATATACGCGCATTTACCCTACATTTCTTGCGCTTCACGTAATATTGTAGTGCGTTCTTATGTGGAGGGGGTACGCCACGGGGAATTACCGAAAACAACTGTACTAGATTTTGATGTAAGTCCAAACTAAAAAGGGGTTAGAGGCATAGAAAAAATAAAGTTTTTTTTTTTTCAGTGAAAGATCGAAATTTATTTCAACGAGGGAACATTATCGGTAACATTTTCACGAGTGGCGGCCACTCTTGAAAATATTACGGATGGTGTTCACTCGATGAAATAAATATACATCTTTCACCGAAAAAAAACCCTAACATCCTCTATTTAGATAAGTATAAATTGGACAAACCAGTTAAGTTTCAGTTTCATTTACTGGCATAAACGACATTATATATTTCTATGGCAATATACAATTGAAAAATAAATGTGGCGATGACATATGTAGATATATAAAACAATCGTGCATATTAAACAAATTTTAAGTGTCCCATGACGAAGTGTACCAAGATTACTTGAAACCGTCACCATAATGAACGATATACTATATATGGTCTAAGCGACATTGGAGCTCTGTTGAGCGTTTTCACGATTTTAATTGTCATTTATGAATTAATTATTCAAATCTAGTACAGTTCTTTTGTTTTTGTCGGTGTAAGATGTTTGAATCTATAGATACTTTATCTGTTTTGAATGTATTTGTATTTACTTCTTAAAACTAAATATTTCGGACGACATAAAAGAAAATAGTATTCGTTTTCAATTGCAAAAATCACCCCTTTCGTGTCGTATTAGCAAAACGCCCAGCTGCAATTTCTAACATATTCGAACTCGATCTGAAATCAGCAAATATCAGAATAAATTTTATGTTTTGAAGATTCTCTAAATAAGAATCGCAACAAAAAATCTGTTGTAAGTTTACCGTACATAGACAGTTTTGTCATGTAATTGATTATTTTATGTCCAGTTATGATTAAACTGGTCTCATAATCTTTCTTTAGATTCTGAGTTATAATTGCACGAAACTTAATTCAATGATTGAAAGCAAATCGAGTTTATATCTTTATGAGCCATTCTCTGACAAATGAGGGCTTAATGCATCTCCGTGATGCATTATAATGCATTATACCAAGCAAGTCATCACATAATTAGGGATCCATAAAACCACTCAGTCTAATGAATGACTGAATCTGGAGGAAGAGTGGTCCTTTGACATACAGAAAATTGACTGATAGGGAAAAGTTTCGGCCCAGGTCAGCCTGCGCGGACTGCGCAGGCTGACCTGGGTCGATACTTTTCGCAGATGCGTTAAGCCCCCTTTTCACAGAGCATGACTCATATATATCCTATGCTTTTTGTGTTAATTATTTGACTACAGTAAAGAAAAAAAAAGTGATAAATAAATTTGACAGGAGCTGTGTTATGAGAACGATCAAGAGTTAAGAATGTAGACAGGTTCTTCCATAGAGGAAGAAGAAGGCGTCTTTTTCGCTTAAAAATTTTGTACTAAGCTATAAATGTTTCCATGTTTACTCTCTTTGTTTTTTTTTTTTTTTTTTTATTTCATCTGGCGAAGTTAAAACAGTTCCACAAAAAAATGCAATCGAAATCAGAAAATAAGATGACACTTGAAAGGAAAATAAAAACATCTAAAAAAAACCCGTACCTTTTTCTTAGAAATGAAAACAACGACGAGAACAGTCCGAAAATCCTACAATAACTAGAAAGGCTTTTATACTAGAAAAGCTTTTCCGCTGGAATCCTTTTCAATAAGCACAGCAACTAAGCGCGAGATATAGAAAGAAATCCGAGAAAACTCTCCACTGCGCCAGATAATATCACGTGACCAGCACCAATCATCAATAGACGTGCGCACATGTAAATGTATCCTTTACTGCAGATCATATTTGACCCCAGTGCGTGTTTACCCCTCCTCCCTTTCTTTTTTTTTACTTTCGTTCACGTTTTCATTTTTCTTCCGAAATGTGGTTACCTGTCTGAACATGATATAACACAAACAAATCAGCGACGCTTTGGCAAAAGGGAGCGAAATGCATCTCTGTAACGAATAATGCCAAGTAAGTCAACACATAAGTAGTGATCCATAAAATCCCTTTTTGTGTAACAATCGACTGAATAAAGAAGTACACTGGTCTTTCGACTTGCTGAAATTGACCAATTGCAAAAAGTTTCAACCCAGGTCAGCCTGCGCGGACTGCGCAGGCTGACCTGGGTCGAAACTTTTTGCAGATGCATTAAGCCCCCTTTTCACGGAGCATGGCTCAAATAAAATTTGGCCGTTGTCAGTTAATATGCCATGGTTGTAATTAATTTGCAGCTTTCTTCTCCTCTATTTTTCAATGGTATTCAGATGCCACCGTTAGAAGTATGAGACTATATAGATTTAGAAGATGCATATAACTCCGAAAGTCGAACGTGAAATTATAGAAATGAATGAAGAAAAAACTGTGATTGATAAAGAAATTATTCATCTTAAAGAGTTCAAACGAAATACTGATTGACCCTCAAAGGTATTGCGGGGACCCAATTTACCAACCATTCTAAATATTGATTTAATTCTTATATCTAAAGACCTACCTGACTGATATTGTCATCTATTTCAGGGTCCATATATTCACTATTTTTAACGATGTATATGACAAATTTTTCTAACGGACAGATTTTTTTAAAAACTTTGCACATACAAAGCTCATCATGTCTCTAGGCGATTACAGTAAAAAAGGATGTAGGTCACTGTGCTCGTTTCTGAGAAATTTGCCTTTGAAAAAGGTATAGACAGTTCTCAAATTCAGCTTATATTGGATTTACAGCGCTTTTCTTTAATAGTCAGTTAAACTGGAAAATTACAGGAAAAATATACAAATATACATCATTTTAATGGATATTCACATATTTTTTAACAAAAAAATATATTTAAGTGTGGTTTTGAGCATGGTAAATGTACAAGTATACATGTTATATATAGACCATTGAGTTAAAAAGGGAGATAATTTGATCGAATTAAGGGTTAATCTTAAAAAAATACATACTTTCTAACGTACAGATTTTTCTTAAACTTTCCACACTTATAGTATTTATAATTCTAAACAATAAGAAAAAAATAAAAATGGCACCTATCCGTGCTTATTTCGTCAGAAAACAGGGTGAAGGTCACTGTGGAAGTTATTTTTTCATGGAAAAAAAATAAGATAAAAGCTCAGCAGACATGGTGGGAAAAGGAGAAATTGCTCAATAGGAGCGATTTCTCCTTTTCCAACAATAATTTTCAAAGTGGAAAAAGCTATACTTCAACAGCTTTAAATTTCCTGCATTTGTTCTCTTGTTTGGTGTGTAACGCCGTGTTAGCAGCATTTTAATCATTTCACGGTGACAGTTCAAAGATCCATTTTTTTCTCTTCACCAGTACTACCCGAAGAAAGTGCTACTTGTTTCAGTGCACCAATAGTTATACCATTATGTGCAAAAAATTACATAGGTGCACTTTTGATTCAATATCCACGACAAAAATACATGCGCAGTTGGATGCGCGCGAACATTTGTCATATACGTGCACTTTTAGTCTTTTTCTCAAGAATTTTCTAAACCAAATGGCTAAGTCAATCAGAAGTTGTGTAACTTTCAATATCTGTAATTCGACTAAGAATACTGTTTAAAGAATGGTTTGGGTAATACGGGCCCATGATTATTCCTGGAATTGATTATCAGAACTGTATTAAGAAAGGTCGGTGAAGGAAAGTACATACATCCATAAAACAGACAATTTCGTACTCGGGACAGCGGAAATGTATAGAACATGTTCACCAAAGTTTCAGCGCTATTGTTAGATTGCTAATGTGATCTCTCACCGATAACTTGTGGCTACATTAAAAACAGAGTGAAAATCACTGTCCTAGACCCTCTGTTGCTCTTCCTTGACAAAGCGAGAGTTTTGCAGTTAATTTCTCAGAAAAGGATTCTTTGTCTTATTCTCCAAGATTTTAAAAACTTTGAAAGTAACACTACTTCTGATGGGCTAAACCAAATGGTTTAGCCAATCAGAAGTTGTCTTACATCCAAATTTAGAACATTTTGGAGAATGAGACTAAGAACGTTCTCAAGAATGGTTGGTGAATATTACAAACCTAGAAACCCATTTAGACCTGCCCTTTCATCTTTTCAGGTTTGATTCTCTTTTGGAATGGTAATGTGGCAATGCTCTTGAACAAGGCACAGCAGAACATTAGCCAATAACTGGTGTAACCTGGGAAGGACGTGGGTAAGTAAGCTGTCATGACCCTGTATAGTATTATGTTGTTATTTTGTTAAAAATGTACAAATACCAGTCAATGTTACGTTGCCACAGTACGGTTCCCCTTTTTTCGAATTCTTTGATTAGAGCATACTCAGTCAGTACATGGTACCAGCGCTATTTTTACTCTGATCCACGTGGATTTGTACGTCATTTCCGCAAGATACCTAATGATTGTTATTTGTTGTCAATAAGCGATGTTTTGACAACAACAAAGATTATTTTCGAAAGCAGCCATAGATAAATTGCCCTGATTAGTGACATATGTTCCAACGCTGGAAAAATATGGCGGGCTCCATGTGTTCACCCTTCGGCTGCTAAGCACGACTCACTGACCTTTTGCGGACAGTGTAGATCAAGATCAGACTGCACAGAACGTGCAGTCTGATCTTTGATCTACACTGTCCCATAAAGAGGTATTTTTTCCCGAAAAATGAATTTGAAATAGGGTCAATCGGTTTTTTTTTTTTATATCGGCTTGAAAGTTTTATTTACTTTATTTAGCAGGATAAGGGTTAATCAGCAATATTTTTGAAATTTCTGCTTCGATCGTCATCGTTAGTGCTGTATATAAATCTTGATAGGACTGGTAACTGAATCTTTGATTAAAAGTATTACCTTTTTACTGAAGACAAGATTTTACACCTGTTCGGATTCAAAGCATTTGCAGACGAGAAATTAAATATGATAGGATTGCATGTGAAAGGTTATCAAACATAGTGAACATCATCGGTAATATTTCCACGAGTGGCTTAGCCACTCGTGAATATAAAATATTACCGATGATATTCACGGGAGGAAATAAATTTTAATCTTTCATCAAAAAAAAAATCTATCTGTTTCATGCTTCTAACCCCTTTTTTGTTGGGACTTTTTCCAAGATCTTGTACAGTTGTTTTCGGTAATTCCCCCTGGCGTACCCCGTCCGCATAACAACGCATCACAATATTACGTAAAGCGCGAGAAACGTAGGGTAAATGCGCGTAAATTACGTCATATTTCCTCTAGTTGAATGGCACGCACGGTATACCTAGATTACTAGAGCGCGGGAACTACTATTTCCGCCTTCAATTGAAGAATAACACAAACATTTGCTATACATTTCAGTAGTCGTATTACTCGAACAAATTGACATGAAATTGACCTCTATGCAAAGAATAATTAAGGAGTGAATATTTATATCATCGGGTATAATCGGACGGTACGGAAATTCTGTTAACGGTAAATGTCGGGTTTGATCCTTACAGTGCCATAGTCAAAATATTAGAGCTTTGGTGGATGACATGGATCAAGATCAGACTGCACAGAAAGTGCATCTTAGATCTATGTCACCCGCCACGTATTGCCAATTTAAATCAACAAAATCGTGTTTATTTCAGGTATTTTAATATTTTTTAAAGACACGACAAATCTATTGCATAAGAGTTAAAAATCGTGCACATAGTTCCGCATGCAGACGACATTACCCGAAGCTAAGTTTGGACAATAATTCAAGCATGAAATTTATAGTAATAGAGGTCATTTATTTCATGTCAATTTGTTCGAGAAATAACCATGAATTATCAAGCCTTAAAATCCACCATTATTTCCCGATAAACTACCGAAAAGCATGAAATAAACCGAAATGCACGAAAAAAAAAAACCCACTTTCTGCTCAGAGGTCATCCAGTTTTGAGCTGAAAACTTCCTTAACATTTTTCCATCTTGTTTTTTTTTTTTTATGATGGTTTTGTTATTCTAATCTTTTGGTTCATCATATACATCTTCTGTGACATGAAACGACACTAACTGTTGCTAACATTAAGCATTGGTTACTGGAAGACTCGGGGCATAATTATATCTCTTATTAGCTTTGACGCATTAACCCATAAAGCAATGGAACCAACTTAAGTAGTTCTTGCGGAAAGTGTGGATCAAGATTAGACTGCACAGAACGTGAAGTCTGATCTTGGATCGACACTTTCTGCTTCTTCATTGGATATTCTGGCCAAAACAACATTGATATTACAATATTTTGGTCGCTTTTCCTAATTGAAAAGGTCAATTTCAATAATTCAGCTCTCTACAGGGTTAAAATCATTGCATTCTGGCATGATTTCCGCAGAGTATTTATCCAGTATTAGACTAGTTACTTTTTTTTACCTAAGAGAACCAGCTATAGTTAAATGTAGGTATAGGCTATAGTATTTTTGTCTGAGCTTTTGTAATGAAGATGAACATAAGTGTTCAAGTTATTTGACAAAAAAGAACAACATATGCACTACCAGGCTCGGAATAGATTTAAGGGAGGGAAAAGTCATATTTTTACGGTAACGGATTAATTCTTGTTTTGTATACAAATAAACTGTTCGGATCGAATTATTCATTTAACACCCGTTCCACGAATCCCGGATTCCCATGAGAAATGTATCACAAAGCTCGCGATAGATCTGTCTTACGGTCAAATAACTCGCGTTGCTTTGTAGCATCACGTGACATGGCCGCACGAGAATTACAGGCGACGTTTCGTTAATGTGAATCCATGTTCTCCAAATGAAAGGCTATGGTATTTGCTGACAACTCGTATTGCATACTGTATTATATACCTGAAAATTTTTCGGCTTAATTACATGCGTCGTATGCTGATAAAATATCACACATGACAGAAAAAAATCCGTATCTACACAAATACGGTTCTAAATATGGAATGATGACGTATCTCATGCACGTGACACGCATGCATTGATTTGCGATTTGATTTGTTAAAAAGTTATGCCAAGATATTCATCCACCATTTACACAAACGAAGTTATTACCAACTAATCCATTTTTATTATTATTTTTTTTTTGTTGTTTACCGTTTTTGAATAAGATGTCAATAATAATTGCCATATTTTGTCGATGAAAGTTGTAGGTATCTGATAAAAAGAATATTATACTGTAGTAACTTTCCTGGTACTTGTATATGCTTCTAGTAGCGCAAGAAAATTTTGACATTTCGCTCAACCTTCGGTCTCGCGTGATATCAACTTTTATTATATTCTTATCTGTGAATTACTGGGATTTTACAGTGAATAACACCACTAGTGATGATAAATATGGTATCATCACTAGTGACGATATAGTTTTATAATGTTTGCCGGAACTACTTTTTTCATACATCGCTCATATTGTGTCATTCTTGATAATTATTAGAATAAAAAAGGGTGAATTAGAAATATAATAAATAATATAATCAACTGTTGTGTGTGATATTAAAAACCTGTCATTCGAATTAAGGTTTGATGCCGTTAAAAAACTCGTCCTTCGGGCTTGTTTTTTCAACTACATCACACCCCATTGTAGTGACAGATTTTTCATATCACACACAACCAGTTGATTATCCTCCATTTCTCACGCTGCTCTAATCGAATATACTAAGACCAGGAAAGTTACTACAACATTATATTCCGTACCGGTATGTGTTGAACAGTATTTTATTGGCCGCGCATTTATTTTAGCGCTTTTGGCCGGCTATGGCAGTTGCTCTAAAATTAACCCTCAAGCTACTAAATAACTAAAATGAAATTTTCAAGTCGATAGTAAAAAACCCAAATATTGCTATTTCAAAGTTATTTTGGGGGATAAACATCGTCTTATCGGACAGTGTAGATCCAAGATCAGAGTGCACGTTCTGGGCAGTCTGATCTTGATCTACACTGTCCGCTAAACCAGGGCAGGGGAGATAACACGGTGAAACATTGTTAATTGAGCAATGTCTATAACAGAAAAAGTACATTCATACATTCATACTATAGAAAAATAGTATATGTACACACATTTTCTTTATAGCAGGGAATGATTACATATGCTTCACACGAAGCATTCATGTAAACTAAATGTTAGTTTGTTTAAACCAGTCTTTAATAATGCTTGTCTGAAATAGACCTTTTACCATACAATTCTGTGTTTTAACGACCCTGAAGAAAAAACCTTTTGAAAACGTTGTAGGAAAAGCACAAAATGCTGGTAACAGGCATTTTCTCATTTTCCCACTATGTTTGAGAACTAGTCTAAGTTTTCAAAGATAAATGCTCAAAAGTTACCATAAAAAATCCACAAACTATCCTTTGAAAATACAGAATTGATTCTTCGATGTCAGATAAAAATTCGTAATATTTTATAGCCTTTTTTAATTTCGTTAGTTGCTCATGATAATAATTCTCTGACGTTCGACTAACTCTCTAATTTATATGATACCATAAGGTAATGGTATACAAACAAATAAACCATGCCATGAGAAAAGGGGTTTAAAGCATCTCCATGATTCATTATACCAAGCAAGTCATAGATCCATAAAATCTGCTTTGTATTACAGATTTTTGATTACTGAATCATGAGGTATACTAATCCTTTGACATGCAGTAAATTGACCAAAAGCAAAAAGTATCGACCCAGGGTCAGCCTGCGCGGACTGCGCAGGCTGACCTGGGTCGATACTTTTTGCAGATGCACTAAGCCCCCTTTTCACAAAGCTTGGCTTAAATGTGATTGTTATGAAATGTATAAGAATGGGTACCAAGGGACCGCCTTGAAGAGTCACGATGTGCGCCATAACTTCGTCAATAAACGTTGGTTATTGTATTGCCTGGCGGTTGATAATCATTGATAAACCTCCACAGTTTAACTATATTTACTGAATCCTTATAACTTTTTACTCGTCCCTTGATTACACATCTTTCGAAAACACTCTGGGAAAGGTCATGATGTACACTCACTACTTTGTGAATTAACAGAGGCGTTGGCTGCTCATGTCATATTCTTCGAAGATTCGACATGTCTACTATGACGCATCACTAACACCTGTACAGGATAAATATTAATACGCCGCTAATAAAGTAGGAGAAAATGGCTATAAACTATACATCTGTGGAAAAAATGTAGCCGGTTTTTCGCTGCAAATATCTTGAAAATTTAAGTAATTTAAAAGGGAAAAATAGTATTGTTAAATACTCTTGTTTTACTGCACATCTTCGAATACAGTTTCTAAATATAGATTTTAGCGAAACAAGGATTCGTGCAGTTTTTTTTTTTTCCACAGACTTATCAACAAGAAGTGTCTGGGCATATACCGAAACTATTACCGAAGCCTGTAGGGGTTGTTTTTATAAATGGCCGGTGCATAGGTTACATGCTAGCTCACCATAGCTGAATGAATCGTACCAGGTAGCGTTTTATTTAGTAAACGTTTATTTGATTTTGACATTCAAAGTAACTGTTGTCGTTTTGAATAGTAACGTTAGTCCGGTTCTGTATTCAGAATACCCAAATCAGATAGATGTGTATTTGAAAAAAGCCACTTAGCGGGAGATAATATTATATCGCCTGGCGTTATATAAGTTCACAGTTTAACCATATGGTATACAGATATACTTTTTATGCGCACCTCTTGGGGAAACAACTTCAGAAAACATTGCGAGAAATATTCTGATGTCCGCCATCATAAATTATGGTCAATAAAGTTTGGTTATATTATCGCCCAGAGTCAAGTTCCACGGTTGAACCCTCTGGTCTACATAATTATATGAGTCTTTTTGGACATTTGCACAAGAATATTTCAACCTTTGCCTTAAATTGGAGCCCAATCTTAGTTATATGCTTAAGACAATTGCTTGCTAAATTCCTTCCAGGACAACAGATTTCAGACTTGTTTAAATTGAAAGAATTTGCAGGGGAAAAACATGTGATTTAAATGATGGGTGGTGTCCGTTGTTGTGAGGTAGAGTGTCGGCCTCGTGACCATAAGGTCACAAGTTCGATTCTCGGGAGCGGGTGTCAACTTTGGGATTTTTCATTGGCCTACACATTCGGTGCGAGTATACTGGTGTAGTTCTCAGGAAGCAGAATCGAGAGAGATTAGTATAAGTTGTAAGAACTTGTTTCTCAGTCGATGTAAAATAAATATGTTTCAACTAAATGATGGGACTTGTCTTCTGGAGGACAAAAACATTATTTGAATATGAGAAAATGCTGGTTACCCGTATCTCTAATTTTCTCACAGGGTTGTTGAAACTGAGAATGATTTTATATAGGGTTAACGCTTAGGTCGCAAAATTAACCCAACAGACATTTTTTGTACAGAAATAAGATCAGAATATTATGATGGCTGCAGTTTATAGAGTTCCAGCAAAGCGGACAGTGTAGATCAAAGATCAGACTGCACACTTTGTGCAGTCTGATCTTGATCTACGCTAGCCGCAAAATCAATAATAGATGTGAAAGACGCATTGCAAAAGAGGCGTTTGGTTTCTACGTAAACTTTTTCAACATGTGTTTGCCTTATTTGGGTATACATGCTTGCTTAATGCATGTTGCTTGCTTGATAGAGGATGCTTGCTAAAAAGAGGTGACCACCAAGACTTCTTTTTACTGAAGAATGGAAAAAGTGGCCATGGTCCACCATGTTTCAGTTTATACGCATCTGCGAAAAGTATCGATCCATGTCAGCCTGCGCAGTCAGCGCAGGCTGACCTGGGCCGAAACTTTTCGCTATTGGTCAATTTTCTGTATGTCCAAGGAACATTCTACAAATGATTCAGTAGATTTTTTAAGAAAAAGTGGCTATTATCGATCCATAATTATGTGATGAATTGCTTCGTATCATGTATCACAGAGATGCATTAAGCCCCCTTTTGCCAGAGCATGTCTCATATATAATTCTATAATCTAGTGGTTGTGGGTTCTATGCGTACTGGTTAAGCAGGAACATCTCTAGGCAAGATCTTTGCCTGTATAGTGCTAGTAAAACACAAGAAACATGCAACTGAAAATTATTAAACTCAACTAAAACATCATTCAGGCAAGAGTGACAGTTTCAAAATTTTCAATGAAAATTTCAAAATTTACAGTGACAAATTCAGAATTCATTTTGACTAATGGATTGAAAATTCATCCTGACGATCTCAAAATTTATAGTAATAACTTAAAAAATCTATAGTGACAATTGTGCAAGCTGACATGGGTCGATACTTTTTGCAGATGCATTAAACCCTCTTTTCACAGAGATTGGCTCTTATATATTCCCAGACATACATAAATATAAGACAATTTCCGTGATATGACTGAAATGATGTTGAAAGCGTTGTAAAACATCATTCAATCAATCAACAAAAGACATATGATGGAGACTCTTTTCAGTAGGTAACCTAGCAAATCTGAAATTTACCTTTATCTATGCATATAGGCCAGAAGGTTGCAGTACATGTAAAATAAACACATAAAATCCAGTTTATTGATAGAGACTAAACAGAACACATGAAAGAATTCGCTGACTCTTTTGCTGTCATGGGCTACCAAAGCAGCTAAGATTGTGGACGACGTAGATCGAGATCAGAATGGATAGAACGTTACCAACATGCTCTCTTCTTCTCAAAATCTTTTCGAAAGGCATTTTTTCTAAGAGTTGTGAAGCACTGGACTGTTTAGTAAATTTTCAAGTTTAAGTCAGAGTACAAACATACATTGTGTTATGATGGAATCTTCACGTGATCAGAATTCTCCAATGATTATTACTCCCAACAATTTACTAGACGGCATTTCCAAATGTTTTCTTTTTCTTTTTTCATTATGCTCCGGCAGCCAGTGCACCTGTCCATACCTTCCTTGGTTTCACTACCAGTACTGCGCATGATATTGTTTTCAAGCAACTGACAGCTGCCGAATACTTAGCGGAAAGTCAAGAATAAATTTTGAAGTTACTAATTCCATTTTCCGACGGTTTGGGCAAGTCGATATTCGAACCCACAGCCCCTCGAGTCCCGCGCGTTACCACTGACAAAACGATTACTTCAATTTTGATTGTGTTTCTGTTTATTTATTGTCGCCACCGGTTGCCCACATGGGAGGCCCCCTTAAAGGCTGTTAGTTTTGTTACGGGGGATAGTGTAAGATACAGGACGAAACCCATCCTAAGTTACGCCTGGTTCTTTAACGTGCTCGGTGTATAGAACTGTCACACGGGACCTCGGTTTAATGTCTCGTCCGAATGACTGTTAGTATTCTAAGACAGTCAGCAATGGGGCTCGAACTCACACCCTCAACTGACCCACGAGTTTGAATTCAAGGTAAATGCGTTGATCAGTGAAATTTGCTTTAACCTTTTACCACACAATCCTGAGTTTAATGACCCCTGGATAAAAATCCTTCGAAAACACTCTGGGAAAAGAAGAAATACTGGTACCGGCATTTTCTTCTTTTCCCAAATTGTTTTCTACCTTTTAAAGGCAAATACATCTTTAAGGCCATTTTTATTTTGTCATCTGCATCAATTTTCACTTTGGATGTGTCTAAAAAATGTGTCGTGTGGCGGAGAGTTAATGGTGTTTGTCAAACGTGGCATGTATCCCGAAATCCAGCGAGAATTCTATCAAAACAGAGAACCATAAAAGTAATTGAAATGACGTCACTATCGTGCGAATGTATTGGTTTATGGTTTGTCTGAGACTCGTGAAAATCAGATAATATTTTATAGATTAATCATGTACAAAGCGTATCATATTTTGTTTTGTTGTTTTTTTCTTTCTACGTCTTTACTTGGTGAAAAATTACTCTGACTTTGGGACCTCTGAAAAGAGAACAGAAATAGGCCCGTTTCCACATTTAAATTAAATAACTGGTCTAATTGCAAGAATTTTCTTATTTTCAAAGTAACACAATTTCTGATTGGCTAAACCAATGGTTAAATGCATTAATTGAGGGTTTATTAAATGATGTCTAGTGACAATTTGCCTGTCTCAAACGTATATTGAGGTTCTGCGTGGCTAAGCGGTAAAGGCATTGGATGAGCTATCCAGAGAACCGGGTCGATTCTCACTCGAGATGCTGGGTTTTGTCTTAGGCTAAACACCTCTGACTTCTACCCTGATACTGTTCAAACCGAGGACACACGCGAACGAGTGAGCTGTCGTTGCGATAAAGCCTTCTTCTTAAGTGTGATTAACAGTCGGAATTGTTTGGTAATGGCTAAATAAATGTACATGTAAAGAAACCATTGTACATTTAAGAAATAATCTTCTTTCTATCGTGGTTTATCGTTCAATAAACCACAGTTGTGAGTTATGAGGCACAATAAATAATCCACGAGGGCGATAGCCCGAGTGGGTTATTCATTGCGCCTCATAACTCACAACGTGGTTTATTGAACGATAAACCACGATAGAAAGAAGATTATTTCGATTCTAACATGACCAACTCCTAATCATGGGAAAACAAGTTCATACTTCAAGTAAAAACGCGGATGAAGATTATATTCCATTGAATAACTTACTTACTAGAATGACGTCACTCTACATAGAATTACGTAGATTTTACCACGTTTTCTTTGCACTGTGTTTATAGAGCCGAATTCACGTGTCATGTTAGAATAATCCTTTTGCAAATTAGACAGATTTCTAGCCTTTTCAAATGTCAAAACATCTGCAGAAGACAAATTCGAAATTGGTACAAAGGAGCTTAAGTTCTCTGATAGAGAAGAAAACTTTCTGGGAAATGGAGAAAATACTGGTTAGCAGTGCATCCCCCTGTTCCCACAATGCTTTCAGAAGCTTTCTCTCTCAGGGTCTTTTATTCTTGGGGTAGTTTGGTAAAAGGTGAAATCTTTAGCAAATAGTTTCGTTGTTTAATGACATCCTTAACTCTTTACCACACAACAAAATTTTGGACTGGTCGAAATTGAAAGCATTGGCAGACGACAAAATAAATGTGATTCAAAAATTAATATTTTGTTTTGGGAAGGGAAGAAAACATTGTGGGAAAAGGAGAAAATGCTGGTTACCAGCATTTTCTCCTTTTCCCACAATGTTTTCAAAAGGCTTCTTTATCAGGGTCGTTAAAAGTTGGGATTGTGTGTTAAAGAGTTAATAGAAGGATGCCACTGAAAGCATTGTTGGAAACGGAGAACATGCTGGGAACCAGCCCTTTCTCCTTTTCCAACAATGCTTTCTACCCATTCCTGGAGAAATTTCAACAAACGAGCTACATTTTATTTGTCGTCTGCATATTGCTTTCAAATTGGACAAGTCTAAAATTGTGTCGTGTGCTAAAGGGATACATGTACGAGATGATATTTGTATCGATACCCAGCAATGAGGTCTTATACTCCTTTATCCTTTATCAATATCACACGGCAAAATTTTAGACTTGTCCAAGCGCAAAGCATTTGCAGATTACAAAAAAATGTGGCTCAAATTGTGAAAGTTGTATTTGATAGAATGGAAAACATTGTGGGAAAAGGAGAAAATGCTGGTTAACAGCATTTTCTCCTTTTCCCACAATGTTTTCAAAAAGTCTTCTTTCTCATCGTCGTTACAAGTAGGGGTTGTGTGGTACAGAGTTAATTCTTGTTTATCAATAACAATAAATCATCATTCACTTCTATACTATTCCCATAGGAGGGGGTAAACTTTGTATGAATACTCCTACATATTGACTCGGAAATTTTAGGTATCATTGATAATCAACATCAAATAATGTTAGATACATGGATACATATGAGGGATGCAGTGTGGCTGTACGAGAATTTGCTTGTTACAACTCGATATTTTCGGTTGTGGTCTGGACAAAAAAATTGGCGAAAAGGAAAAAAAAAGTCTGAGTGCGGCACTGAATTGATTGATTTAGGTTTATAATAGGGTGCCGTCAAACAAAACTTTACTATTAAAAATATCATTATACCGCCTTAAATTTTAGTCATATGTTGTTTGTTTAGTTGTTCCTTCTTTCCTTTGTTTGTTTCTTTCGTTGATTTCTACTTTTTTTTATTCTTTTTATGTCTGTCTATCTTTCATAAATCGACCTTCTGTTAACGTTTCCCGTGATACCGAAACGTATAATATATCTTTGGTTGTTTCTAGGTAGGCTATGTGACGTATTACGCTTTCCTCTTTCATAGGGAACCAATTTTTCTACATGCCACAATGCTTTTAGAGAAACTCAAAGAAACGTCAAACTGTTTCGATAATCAGACAAATACATTAAGAGTTAACCCTTTCGGGGCCATAGGCGAATGCAGAGACTTTTACGGACGGCATAGATCAAGATCAGACTGCACAGAACGTGCAGTCTGATCTTTAATCTATACCGGCCGCTTATGTGGTCAAGCCTATACAATCAAAATCTTGGTAAGTTTCAATAGATTGTATTTATAGCCGTCGAACGAGGTCGAGTTTATGTATTTGGTGCTGAAAGAGTTAAGCCTGTTATTTTACTTCGATGAACCGGAAGTACTTTGCATATAACCGTCAACAAATTGTGCACTCGTCACAACTCGGCCGATTCCGTACCTACATCTAACCTCGTCCGTATAACGGTCGTTTCCATTTGAACTGCGAATCACGTGATCTTATACATGGCGCGCCAGTGTCAGTCGTTTAGCAACGACATAAACAACCTCGATGAAGTTATTCACATCTGTTTATCTGTCGGTGAAAACTTCAATCGGAATTGATAAATAATGAATGTACGAACTGTTTGCCAACTCAGCTGAAATATAGTTAGAAAGATTTCGATAGAAAATTGAAACTCAAGTTTTCTCTTTCAAGAGGAGCCTTACAATTTTCAGAACGGTAAACCGGCGTTTTTCTGGGTATGTACCGATCTGGTGCATATCAATCCACCAGATACAGCCGAGGGATTTGATGGCTTCCATCACCCGAGGTATGCCGAATGCAAATTGTGTTGCTGAGAATGAAAAAAAGTAGTCCGCTGTTATTTTTCGTAAGGTTTAAAAAAGTAATAGAAATTAAAAGATTTCAGCAAGTTTTTTTTTAACTGCAATAATGCAATAAACCGGAAGTGGTGCGCCATCACCGTCAACAAAATGTGCTGCCGCTATTAAAAAGTAAACACCTATATAATTCGCTGGGTAAAAGATAATGTACATTGTATCTAATCCTAATAGCGCTGAATCCGACAGTGCAGATCAAGATCGGACTGCACAGAACGTTCAGTCTGATCTTTAGTACTGACTGAGAATAAGCAATAAGCAATAAGCAACACAAGACTTAAATGTAAAAATTCGATAACGTCTACCATAGATTACATCCTATTTCTACTGTTAAAAAAGAACCCGGATTTCAGAAATTTCTGTACCATTTTTTTTTGTTTTATTTCACGTTTTTATGGTTTTACTTTAGATTTTTCTAAATATTCCATCTGTTTCATTGCTCTTTTGATACACAAATATACGCCCCATCCATGTTTGTTTATGTCTGTGTGACTTATCTTACGTTTCTCGTTATCTTTGCTTAACCAGAGTTTGTGATGAACCCTTAGGCTGCTAAGTGCGACACAACGGCCTTTTGCGGACAGTGTAGAGCCAAGATCAGACTGCACAGAACGTGCAGTCTGATCTTGGATCTATACTGTCCGATAAGGAGATGTTCTTTCCCCCAAAAATAAATCTGAAATAACTATGTTCAAGATTTTCGTATCGGCTTGAAAGTTTCAATCAAGTTGTTTAGCAGGTTAAGGGTTATCCCATTACTGTATTTGCTAATTATAGACAAACCACAGAACCACATTTAAGCACAGGATTAATATAATGTTTCAATGAAAACAAAGAGTACGTTTTCAATAAACCTAAATTAACCTTTAACTGCTAAATAAGTTTAATGAAACTTTCAAGTCGATAATAAAAAACCCAAACGTTACTATTTCAAAGTTATTGTAAGGGGAAGAAATATCTCTGTATCTGACAGTGTGGATCCAAGATCAGACTGCACGTTCTGTGCAGTCTGATCTTGATCTGCACTGTCTACAAAAAGGTCCTTGAGTTGCGATCAGAAGCCTAATGGTTAAAAAAAATGAAAAAAAAAAACGAGCGTCTGAATCATTTGATTTAGCCAATTTGGAAATTATGTTACTTTTAAAATTTGGAAAACTTTTGAGAATAAGACTTAGAATAACATTTAGAATGGTTGGTCCGGATAGATAGAACTATGTTCTGGCACTCAACTGCTTGCCCAAGGACACCTTCACACGACAAACACCGACGGCGGGAATCAAACGTATAACTCCAGAGTTTAAGCCCATTGCTTTGATCACTGGGTCACGGAGCAGCCCCGATACGGTTGAGATTTCGTTTAACTGTGAATCTGAGAAAGAAATTAAATCTTTACCACACGATCCCGAATTTTAATGGTCTTAAGGAAGCTTTTTGGTCCCCAAAACCATTGTGGAAAAAGAACAACACGCTGTTTCCTACCCTTTAAAAGACATTCTCCACCACTTAAACAAAATTAATTTATTGTCTGCCGATGCTTTGGACTTAACTCTTTACCAAACGACAAAATTTTGGACTAGTCCAAATTGAAAGCATTTGCAGACGACAAAATAAATGTGAATCAAAAATTGAAATTTATTTTGGGAAGGGTAGAAAACATTGTGGGAAAAGGAGAAAATGCTGATTACCAGCATTTTCTCCTTTTCCTACAATGTTTTCAAAAGACTTCTTTCTCAGGGTCGTTAAAAGTCGGGATTGTGTGGTAAAGAGTTAAAAGAATGCAAAGTTTTATCGTTTGGTAAAGAGTTAAACTGAAATTTCCAGCCAATAGTAGAAATCCAACTCTTTCATAAGGAAAAATCTCACCGTATCGGACAGTGTAGATGTAAGATCGGACTGATCTTGATCTACACTGTCCGTAAAAGTGCACATAGTTATGCGTAGAAGCCTAAGAGTTCCATATTCCAGTCAACAAGTGCATGCACGTGGCAATCCTGTTCTTACTCTACTTAAAGTCACGTTGTATTTTAAAATCTCTGAAATTGATAAAATTTATGTAGTTGTATAGAAAAAGATACAGAAATATTAAATTTCAAGGGATGTTTTGATCACAATATTGCGAAAAATATCGCCTGGTGTAGATTCAAGATCAGACTGTATACTCCGTACACTCTGATCCCTGGGTACAGGGTCCAAAAAAGGACCTGCAAAACACGCTTTCAGCGCTAATTTTTTGCATCCTTTTTCCTCCCTTATTTTTTAGAGGAGTGTGTTTCATGATAAAACCAAAGTTTTATATTTCCTTTTCTTAAAGTAATGTATTTTTTTTAACCGTCTGTCACTTTGTATTAGGTGTGTTCCTCGATTCGTGAGCATTTATTTGAATCGTTCGTGCGATATCTTCGGCAATTAAATAATTATTTTCCTTATTTCTGATTTTTTTGACAAGAAAACTCATGCACTGCGATAAGAAAGTGGTAAACTTGACGACCTGATAACAGAACAGCCAAAAATTAATATAAACGCTACTTGTTATCAGCAATTGCTCCTGTTCCTTCAATGTTTTCAATCGCTGTGACCTTCAGGGACGTAAAAGATTAGTATAAAATTTGTATTTCACCCTTAACAACAACACAAAATTTTAGACTGGTCCAAATTAAAAGCATTTGCAGACGATAAATTAGCTGTTGTTCAATTATGAAAGTTGCCTTAGAAAACAACGAGGGAAACATTGTGGGAAAAGGAAACAATGCTGGTTACCAGCATTGTTTTCTTTTCCCCACAGTGTTTTCAAAAGCTGTCTTCCCAAGGACTTGGGATTATTTGATAAAGGATTTAGAATAGGAGTCGCGCTCTGGCAAAAAGGGTTTAATGCCTCTCTGTGATTCGTGATATCAAGCAAGACCACTCGTCACAATTCGACCGATTCCGTACCTACATCTTACTTCGTCTGTATAACGGTCGTTTCCATTTGAACTGCCAATCACGTGATCTTTTACATGGCGGCGCCACTGTTAGTCATTTAGCAACGACATAAACAACCTCGATGAAGTTATTCACATCTATCTATCTGTCGGTGAAAACCTTCAATCGGAATTGATAAACCACGTTAAAAAATGAATGTACGAACTGTTTGTCAACTGAAATATAGTTAGAAAGACTTCGATAGAAAATTGACACTCAAGATTTCATTTTTAAAAGGAGCCTTACAATTTTCAGAACGGTAAACCGGCGTATTTCCGGCGAAGAAATGTACCGTGTAGGTGCATATCAAGCTACGTAATACAGCCGAGGGACTTATTCACCGGATCACCTGAGGTATGCCGAATGCAAGCAAGACATCACGTAATCATGGATCCAGAAATTCCATTTTCTCTTACAACTGTTTGAATCATGAGGTAGAATGTTCCTTAGACATGTAAAAATGCGGACCGCGCAGGCTGACATAGGTCGATACTTTTTGCTCTTTTCGCAGAGCATTGCTCATACCTAATTTACAACGATTGCCAAACAATTTCTTACAACTTATGTAAATCACTCTCGATCATTTTTTCCTGGGAACCCCAACCAGTACTCGCACTTTGTTGTGGGTAGCTCCTAACATTAAACAGAGGTCCTGCGTAGATCAGTGATAAAATTTGGAGCTCGTAACGTGGAGGTCCCGGGTTCGAGCCTCACTGGAAGCACTGGGTTTTTCGTGAGACTGTCCTTGGGCAAGACACATCAGAGCCCTAGTCTCAATAATGAGACGCTACGGTGATTTTTTCATGTTTAAAAATGTATTGTGAACCGTACCAGAGGCGACCAGTCAAAAAGTATCATAGCCAGTGGGGACAGTTATATGCACTAATCAGATCACTAGCCTCGTATTGGTAAAAACCAGGGCCCGGTTTCACGAAAAAACTTAAGTCTCTTATTTTACTCAAGTCAGCAAACAGACCCAATTTCCAACTTAAGTTGACTTCGTTGTTTTAGATGCATTTCACTAACATTATTAGACTTTGGAAAATTTTCAAATCCCAAGTTGACGCAACGTTTCAGACTCAGCTCAGCTAAATAATGGACTTAAGTCATTTTAACAGACTTAAGTCCATTATTTTGCTGAGTTGACTGTGAAATTTTGTGTCAACTAAGGATTTGAGAATGTTTCCTAAGTCTGTTAATATTTGTAAAATAAGTTTCAAGTAACAAACTTAACTTAAGTCGCAAATGGGGTCTGTCAGCAGACTTGAGTAAAATAAGAGACTTAAGTTTTTTTTCGTGAAACCGGACCCAGGACTTAAATGAATAATGTAAGCTGTCGCTGAAATTTGACTGAAATACACGTAATGTTGAAAGCGGCATCAAACACATCAACTAAAGGTTAATCCTACTCATCAGTGGATTCAAACTTGGAGCTTTCGATGTCAAAGGCCGAACCTGTACCTCAACATCTTTGTCTCCCAAAGGACGTATAAATAGATATGAGCAATGGCAAAAGCGGTTATATTATATTTCATGTGTCTATTTTTAGAAATGTTATGGGTAAAGAAATGTCGTAATTTAAGCTGGGGGGAATTATTTCCCCGTCACAGTGAATATTTTCCTCCTGCCGAAAATCTGGAACTACTTTTTTAAGTTTTTTAAGTTTTTAAGTTTTAAAAGTGGCATTCGTTGACAAAATAATCAGAGGAAATATAATATATAATTTATTTCATCAGCTTGTGGTTAATATGGGGAAATATTTGCCTCAAAAGGAAAAGGTCCGCGAAAATAACTCGTGCCTTACGGCACTCGTTATTTTCGCATACCTTTCCCTTTTTCGGCAAATATTTCCCCATATTAACCACAAGCTGATGAAATAAACTCTATTTAATGCCTCTCTGTGACGCATTATACCAAGCAAGCCATCGTATAATTATGGATCCATAAAGTCCATTTTGTCTAACAAATGACTAAATCATGAGGTAAACTGATCCTTGGACATGCAGAGAATTGACCAACAGCAAAAAGTTTCGGCTCAGGTCAGCCTGCGCAGACTGCGCAGGCTGACCAGGGTCGATACTTTTTGCAGATGCATTAAGCCCCCTTTTCAAAGAGCATAACTCAATTATTGAATTCGGATGGTGAAGGATCACGGGATGGTTTGCACTTGAGTTCGACGGTGTCCTATTACGAAAACTATCCCACTTCATTATATTCTCATAAAAACCACTTCACTTGCTCGAGACGAAAAAATCGCACTTCTCGGAAGTGCTTTCGTTCATAGAAATAAAATGCGCAATAACGTGTTCTTAAATCAAGATCATAACTGCATAATTGTTGCATTTATTAACCTTCATAGCGGTATGGGCGGTATGCAGACAGTAGAGATCAAGATCAGACTACATAGAAACTGCAGTCTGATCTTAGATCTATATATTGGGTTTGTCTAGTCAAGCCTTTAGATTAGATAAAAATCTTTCTGAAGTTCAGTAAGCTGAGGTGTCTGTGGTTGTGAAGTAGAGCATCGGCCTCATAACCATAAGGTCCCGAGTTCGATTTTAGTGAGCGGGTGTCAACTTTTGGATATTTCATTGGCCCACACACTCGGTGCGAGTACTGGTGTAGTTCCCAGGAAGCAGAATCGAGAGAGATTAGTATAAGTTGCCAGAACTTGTTTCTCAATCGATTTAAAATAAATATGTTTAAACTAAAAAAGTAAACTTTTAAGTCGTCGAAGGAGATTGAGCTTACATAATGTGCCATGCTTTGTAAAAACGTGGTTTTAGTATAGCTGTAAAAGTATCGACCCAGGTCAGCCTGCGCGGATTGCGCAGGCTGACCTGGGTCGATACTTTTTGCTATTGATGAAATTTTCTGCCTGTGATAGGACCGTTCTACCTCAGGATTCTGCATGTGGTCGGATAAAATGGATTTGATGGATCCATAGTTATGTGATGACTTAATTGGTAAAAAATGCATCCCGGAGAAGTCTTAAACCCCCTTTTGCCAGAGTATGGCTCAGATATATTTGGCACTATTGAATTTGTTATTCTGTATTATACGAGTGCTACGAGTGCTTTTTATAAATTCAGAGAATGCTCTGAATAATTTAAGGGGTAACATCGGACAGTGTAAATCAAGATCAGGACGTGCAGTCTGATCCTTGATCTACACTGTCCGATATTTTGTGGTCATTCTGTAAAAAAAAAAAAGGTCTAGACGAGCAGATAATGGTCTGCAGTCTAATTTTGGAACTGCACTGTACAACTTTATCAGGCACAATGATGAAATGATGAAAGAATTCCTGAATCGCAGACAACTTCGTGTACAGTCTGAGTCTGCATTCACAAACACTAAAGAATTCGAAAGTAACACAAGCTAGACCAAATTGTTTAGTCAATCAGAAGTTGCGTTACTTTCTAAACCTATAACGAGACTAACCATAAAATCAAGAATGGTTGGTACACTGGCCGATGGTGGAATGCGTTTATCAAACTTCCATGAAACATGTAAACAGCTTGTCGTGTGGTAAGAGCAAGAGATGAATCGCAAGCAAATGAGCAAATTAACCCTTCACCATACAATTCCGATTTTCAACAACCCTGAGGAAAGAGGCTTTTGAAAACATTGTGGGAAAAGGAGAAAATGCTGGTAACCAGCATTTTCTCCTCTTCCCACAATGTTGTCAACCCTTTCAAAGACAGCTTCCACCCTTTGAGCCAGATTTACATGTAAATTATCGCCTACAAATGCTTTGGATTTAGCGAGGCCCAAAATATTGTCCTTTGGTGAAGAGTAAAATCCAAGGTCGAAAGTAGTTCCTAACTGCGAATCGATTGCGCGGAAGAGTTCAAATAGTGTACTTGGACTAAGAACACTTTCTTTACTTTGTATTCTTTTATAGTCTAATGAATATCACCTGTAGAGAAATGGTTTATTGGCCTTATAAAAAATGTATATACATGTAGTACCCTTACACTGCACATTAGGTCTACTACTTTATATGTTTTGCCTCAGTGTAGTCTAGATCATACAGCACTGTCGGTGCAGCCTGGTCTTGATCTATACTATTTCCATGTACGTTGAAAAATATTACGGCAGAGTGATGATCTTAATTTACAAATATGGCTGTGTTCCCTGCTGTGTAACAATGTCCATTTTATTAAACCGTAAAAACTCAAGCAAAACTAGTAAAACAGTGCATTATTTTCGGGCAGTGTAGATTTAGGATCAGACTGCATATACGTGTAACTGGATCTTAGATCTACACTTACCAAAAGCATCATCAAACCTTAATAGATCTATTAAAAATAAAACAGTCAGAGGAAAAAAAATGGTCGCTTGCCATGAGTGGTCTTTACAAGAGATAAAAAGTCAAAACAGAGATCACTTAACGCAGTGGAATGCTTGAAAGAGGGTGGTCTCTATAACAGGTTTAACTGTAGTAGCTTTATGCTGACCATTACCCTTACACAAAACTCGGTTCGTTTAGAAAAATTTAGCTGAATGGGCCCAAACCTGTTGCAAATGCAGTGGATGTAGCGGCAACGTTTTACCATCTTTATACGACTTTTTATGGACGGACTCGGACGGGGTTGATCGAAAAGGGAGTTTTAGAACTTTAAGTCTGCTCAAAATTTTCAGGCAACCATCCGTTCTGCAATAAGACGAAGGAAAAACGTACTTAAAACGAGATGGACGTACTTCGAGATTACGAACGGAATTGCCGTTCTTTGATCGTATCAGGGACACGTGACCTCTATGCCGTAGCGCAATCCACTCGTCACAACTCGGCCGATTCCGTACCTACATCTAACGGATATGATGGCTCCCATCACCCGAGGTATGCCGAATGAGCGCAATCGTGCGTCACTTAGCACATTTACGTGTGCACACGAATAAGTCCCGTTTGAAGCTCGTCAGTCTCATTTGGAGACAGACCCAAATCGAACGCATTGTCATTCTAAAAGTACCTTTATATTGCGAGTTTAGAAAAGTCTGTTATTCCTACCATTCTTCGATATTATCAACCCTTATCCTGTCAAATAAGTAAAATGAAACTTTCAGGCAGATAGTAAAAATCCAAATGTTGCTATTCAAAAGTTATTTTTTGGGTAAAAAATGTCGTCTTATCGGATAATGTAGATCCACGATCAGACTGCACGTTCTGTGCAGTCTGATCTGGATCTACATTGTCCGCAAAAGGTTAGTGAGTCGCGTTTAGTAGACTGAGGATTAATATAGTCTATGCCGGGCCGGTAGCGCAGTCGGTAACATATATAGGACTTAAAACTAGGGGATCGCTGGTTCGAATCCCAACCTTGGCGAATTTCCGAGGGCTGATGATAACCATTGCGTCAGGATTCTTTCCTCTCTCACCGCTGATCATAGTTATGTGCGAAAGCAGCCAGTTGCATCGGAAGAATATTGAGCAAAATACTGGTAAAAAAAAAACACGAGAAAAGCATGGGAAGATGCACAGGCCGCCGCGATATAAACATAATATTGTTAAAAAAGGTGGAAAACATTATAGAAACAAACAAATACAGACGTTTGCATTACTATAGGATTATAAATTATTATCAGTAGTGTCATCATATTAG
This sequence comes from Hippopus hippopus, assembly GCA_946811185.2. Classification (NCBI taxonomy): domain Eukaryota; kingdom Metazoa; phylum Mollusca; class Bivalvia; order Cardiida; family Cardiidae; genus Hippopus; species Hippopus hippopus. The sequence continues at coordinate 24,094,233 of OX328113.1, read as the reverse complement.
AATCTAAATGATTTACCGTTCATTTCATTAAACCAAAATGTCGGTTGCACGTATCAAAAGCAAAACACACTGTTGAAAATGTCCCCTTATTAAGTCTATAAAGGCAGATTTACAGGAAAACGTTATGGAAAAAATCTTGAGCAAAGGAAAACGTGAGTATGTAGGTTATATGTAATTAATTCTCTATAAATCCTACGAGCGAGATAAAATACAAGAATTCACACTTTTTACGAAATCATTTCCCCGCCTTTTCTGTATAGGTCTCTGATCTATTACTTTACCTGAGCCTTTGATATTTTATAGCACATTTACTTGTAACAAAAAAATACCCCAATCCTTTACCTAACAATCCCGAGTTTTAACGACCCTGTGGAAGAAGGTCTTTGAAAACATTGTGGGAAAAAGGAGAAAATGCTGGTTACCAGCATTTTCTCCATTTCCCACAATTTTTTCTACAATTTAAAAAAAATCTTCATATGCTATACATTCAATTTACCCACGGCAAATGCTTTCAATTTCAGGGCGTCTGAAATTTTGTCGTCTGGTAAAGGGTTAACTCTTTATCAGGCAGTTTATCATCAGCCGGATTCATCCATATTTAATGCATTGACAGACGACAGTTTAAAATGTGAGTCAAAGGATTCAATTTATCCGTGTGTGCAAACATGGAGAACATGCTGGTTCCAAGCTTCTCCTTTTCCGAATGATGTTTTAGAAAATAATAAAAATAATAATAATAATAATAATAATAATAATAAAACCCTTTCTTCCTCAGAATCATGAAACCACATGATTGTTTGGTTAAGGCCAATAAGGGTTAATGTATACTTAGCAAAATTATACAGGAGTTATATAGTATACTTTACAAAAAAGCTTAAGCAATACATTTTTGCAAGTATTGTCAAAGTCTATGGGTGTTTTTGTTCTTTTACCCTTGACTAAACAATTCCATGTTTTAACGATCTCAAGGAAGAAGATATTTGAAAACAATATGGGAAAAGCATGCTGCCGTGTTTGGACACCTTGTATCATACGATAGAGCCAAGCCCTGTAGCAGAGTCGATAAAGCACATGGCTTGAAACCAAGATGGGCGGTTGCTGGTTCGAATCTCTAGCTCAGCCAAATTCATTCCGGAGATTGATGATAGACATTGACTGCGACGGGATGCATACCTGATGATAGACATTGACTGCGACGGGATGCATACCTCTCTCTCTGTCTCTCCGCTGTTCATAGTTTCAACGATAGTTATCTGCAAAAGCAGCCAGTGGGTTTGAAGAATAATGTGTGAAGTACAGGTAAAGAAACTACAGGAAAGCGTGGATAGTTCTAGTGGCCGCCGCAGTATAACTGAAATACTGTTGGAAACGGCGTTAAACATCATTCAAACCAAAAATATATATATATTTTAGGCTATAAATAGACGTGTAAAGGGCAAACTTTGTCAAAAGACAAGTGGCTCAGGGTCTGTATTGGCCAATCAAATTTAAGAACATTCATAGTCTTATTCTCAAGGATTTCTAAATTTGAAAGTAACACAGCTTCTGATTGGCTAAACCAAATGGTTTAGCCAATCAGAAGTTGTGTTACTTTCTAAATCTAGAGTTAGACGAAGAATGCTTTCGAAAATGGTAGGTCTCATCTCGAAGTGTAAGGATTCTCCGATCACGAATGTATCTCGGAGACACGGAGCTATAAAAGACAGAAGGTAATTGCGATGTATGTGTTTTTGGACTGATAAAATCAATTTGCTGTCCATAAATTTTAACTCTTTACCAAACGACAAAAATTTAAGACATGTCCAAATTGAAAGCATTTGCAGACGACAAAATAAATGTTACTCAAAAAAAAAATAATAAATTTTGTTTATGAAGGGGTAAAAAACATTGTGGAAAATAGGAGAAAATGCTGGTTACCAGCATTTTCTCCTTTTCCCACAATGTTTTCAGAAGCCCTTTTTTTTTTTTTTCCTCCTGGACGTTAAAAGTCGGGTTTGTTTGGTAAAGCGTTAAAGTGTTCTAAACGTCTCATTGAGTGTCTTGTAAACTTTGTAACCAGACTGATTAACAAGAAAAATATTCAACAATTGATCGATTAACTACAGTTCTTTTAAAACGAACACACCCATTTCATAATTATGGCGGGGAAAAAAAAGTGTGTACGCCATGGAAAAGAAATCTGCCATTTTTTTTTTGTTCTAAGAAGTAGATCTATATTGGAGCGAAGCTTTGTCAAAAGGGTGTTTTAATGCATTTTCATCATGCATGATACCAAGTAAGTCATCATATAATTATGGATCCATAAAATCTATTTTGTCTGACAAACGACTTCAAATGTGGCAGGGCGGTTCTTTTACATGCAGAAAATAGACCAACGGCAAAAAGTTTCGACTCAGGTCAGCCTACGCAGTCTGCGCAGACTGGCCTGGGTCGATACTTTTTGCAACCCACTTTTCACAGAGCTTGGCTCATTTAGATCTACTGGAAAAGAAACTGATACTTTTCATAGAATGGTTCCATCTTTGAATAAAAAAGTAAAAACCATCTTCATGTTTTAATCATTTCAATAAAAACCAAGGCTTTTGGTTAAAAACGGCTGCTTGTCGAGCAGACATGAATAAGGATTTTAAAACAAACAGGCGACCATTACACTCTTTACCAAACGACACAATTTTTGACTCCTACATAATGTGAAGCATTTCCAGACGACAACAATAACTTGGCTCAGTTGATTTTTTTTCCCTTGAGTGGGGGACACAACATTGTCGGAAAAGGGGGAAAATACTGATTACCAGTGTTTTCTTCCTTTTCTAACAGTGTTTTCAAAGTCTTTTCATGGGGGGTCGTTAGACGTGGGATTTGGTGAAGTGTAATCAATCAAGGAATGCATTACCGTCTATCGACCGTCAAGCGATTAGTCCCCTTTACTTTTAAATTGCTAAACAAACAAATCGAATATTTAGACTAAACGTAAAACATCCTACACGCTGCATATTCAACGTGTTCATTGCCCGAATATCTTGCTCGATGTCGAACAGTTTAGATCAAAGATTGGACTGCACCTTCTGAGCAGTCTGATCTTGATCCACACTGTCTGCAAAGGTGCCCAATATTTGCGATTCCCTTGAAAAGTATCTATAGACTCTTAATGAACTCTCAGATGCTTTTATTTTTGACGCTGTCTATATACGTGGGCGTTTATAACAGAAAGATTTGTTGCTTGTATTGAAAGCTATCCGCTCTATTCTTTTGACGGAACATATTTAAAGACATGCAGACCGGGCCTGGAGGTAGAATGGTCCTTTGACATGTACAAAATTTAACAACAGCTAAATGTTTCGACACAGGTCAGCCTGTGCTGATTGAGCAGGCTGACCCGGGTCGATATTTTTAGCAGAAACATTAAACCCCCTTTTCACAGAGCATGAACCATATGAGCCGTGCTCTGGCAAAAGGGGGCTTAATGCATCTCCGTTATACTTGATACCTGCCAAGTCATCACATAAGTATGGATCCATAGGAGCCACTTTTTTCAATAACCGACTTAATCATAGGGTAGATTGGTCCTTTGACAAACAGAAAATTGACTAGTAGCGAAAAGTTTCGGCCCAGGTCAGCCTGCGCGGACTGCGCAGGCTGGCCTGGGTCGATACTTTTTGCAGATGCATGAAGCCTCCTTTTCACGGAGCACGGCTCATTTTTGATTGATTGAAATTAAACAAAAAACATACAGAGTTTATTTTTTTTTTTGCTCATTTTCAACCGCTAAAATGTTTACATATTATTCTAATGTGTGTTTGTTAATTTTTACGACAGAAAGGGAATTGATGATTTTGTAATAAAAATAAAATGATTAAATCTATTAAATGAGCCATGCTCTGTGAAAAGGGGCTCAGTGTATCTGCAAAAAGTTTCGAACCAAGTCAGCCTCTGCAGTCCGCGCAGGCTGACCTGTGCCGAAACTTTTTGGTATTGGGCAATTCTTTGCATGTCCACGGACTAGTTTACATTATGATTCAGTCGGTTGTTAGACAAAATGGACCCATGGATCCATGAACATGTGATGACTTGATAGACATCATGCAGTACGGAAACGCAGTAAGCCCCCTCACAAGTGCCAGAGCGCGGCCCATTTAATTCTGAACGATTGGCAGAGCCACATTATAAGAAAAAAAAAAAGTGTGGCTCGGTTATGTGTGTGTAATTATGTCAAATTTTGATGATATAAAATTCTTTGGGATTTATTAGAACAAAATTATATGATCTGACAAAAGTTGGCACTTGAGATAAAGTTCTATTAAAAGAGTTAAGAAGAATGTTAGTAAGCGGGCCTCAAGCGAGCTTAGTAAGACTTTTGTTCACGTGTTTAATATCTTTTTTTTCTAAAAAGTCAACAAACGTCAGATTCTTTTATCACATAACAATATTTTACTAGTTAAAGGTCAGAATATACAAATCACTGCGCCACTTGTGAAAATATTACCGATCATGTTCATGAGGTGAAATAAATTTCGATCATTCACTGAAAAATGAAACAAATATTCTATTTATTTCAAGCTTCTAATGCCCTTTTTTTTTGGGGGGGGGGGGAATCATTAAAATCCAGTAATACTTTTACAAGTGACGCAGCCGGAAGTGAAAATATTAGCGATGATGCTCATGAGATGAAATAAATCCTATTTATTTCATGTTTCTAGCCCCTTTTCTGATGGGACTTTCATCAAAATTCAGTTCAGTTGTTCTCGGTAATTCCGCGTGGCGTACCCCTCCCACATAAGAACGCATTACAATATTACGTAGAGCGCAAGAAATGTAGGGTAAATGCACATGAATTATGTCATATTTCTGTCTGGCTGAATGGCATGCGCTGTTTTCCTATGTAATCAGTGCGCGGCAACTACTTTTCCGCCTTCAGTTGAAGAGTTATGAAAACATTTACGGTAATTTCACCGGTTGTAACCATGCGTAATCAAAATCTTGTAATCCAGCATTTTTTTCCCGATTAACAACCGAAAAACATGAGATAAAACAAAATTTGTTATGGGTAAATAACACTGAAAACAAGAGAGGTTATGTGAAAGATACATGTTCTTCCGTAACCCGTTCCTTACCCCAACTATATGCTGATGAATTCTTCTATGTAATTACAATATGTAGTTCAAAGCAGCGATGGTGCTTTCATTACGGAAAATTACAGCCTGTATGATTATAAACGGAGACTGAACGCTGTTTAATTGCACCTGTTTGACTTTTGGTGAATTAACCCGTTACCACACAATCCCGACTTAAAACAACCCCAAGGAAAAAGGCTACTGAAAACATTGTGGCGAAAAGGAGAAAATGCTGGTAACCAGCATTTTCTCCTTTTCTCCACAATGTTTTCTACTCCTTGAAAGACAAATTTGTATGCACTGAGTAACATTTGATTTGTCTTCTGCTGATGCTTTCAATTTGGACAGGGCTTTAATTTTGTCGTCTGGAAAAAGATTAACCTGTAGCATGCTGCAGTGTTTTCGAGCCAAGTGTCCTATGGGCCTATTTCGGTGCAGTTTATTTCAGATTCATTGTCTATTTGATGAACATCATTTGGAATCCTTTTCGAAGTATTTTATGGTGTCTTTGCATTTCAATACTAGTTTAAATTGAAAGTGCGACTTTTTCCCTGTTACTTAATTTTCCGATAGATTTACCTTTGCCTGTTTTTTCCCCACAACGATTCGAATGGAAACTTGGCCAAATACAGAAACAATTAAATCCTGGACAATGATTCATTTACCACCAACTGATTAATGTTTTCTCGGCGAAGCTCAATATGCTGGCTTTTGACCTACTTTTTGGTACTGATAACGAATGAATAAATAGAAATTTGTGATAGGTAAAAAATGTAGACATGTTTATTTTAGAGGCCCCTGCTTATTTGCAAGGAAAATTTACGCCGTCTATCTTTTTAAAGATATTTCTTATTTTTCTGTACATTCTGTCTCACACGGTGGGGGGGGGGGGGGTAGAGTTGGGGGTTGGAGAAGGCGGGTTATTCGGTTACTCTGTTACTCTGAACTCTGACAGACGATCACCACAAAAGTTTTACTTGGTTTGAAAGCTAGTTTTATAGCAAGGCAGTGCAAGCGTCAACTTGGACTAAACCTGACTGTATCAATACATCTATGAAGCCAAGTCTGGTATTTTACGGTCGGTAACGTACAGGAGTTGAAATCAGGGAATCGCTGGCTCGAATATCCAGCTCGGCCAGTTTCTTTCCAACGGTTTATGATAGTCATTGGGACAGGATTTATTCCTCTCTCACCGCGGATCAAGTTTTCGACGATGATTATGTGGAAAAAACCACCAGTGGCTTGGGATGAATATTTTACGAATTACTGTTAACTCTACAAAAGCATCGATGTGTCTAATGGCCGCCGCGATGTACAATGTATAACTGAAATAATGGTGTCAACAAACGGCGTTAAACATCAAAATCTTTAACCTGTTATTAAAAAACAAAATTTGGGACTTGTCCAAATTGAGAGCATTTGCAGAGTACAAATGAAAAATGCAAATGATTAAATTTGTCCTTGAAAGGTTAGACAACATTGAAGGGAAGGAAAAAATGCTGAGAACTAGCTGTTTCTCCTTTTCCCCACAATATCTTTGAAAGCTTTTTTGGGATTGTTTTGTAAATGCTTAAGAAGGAAAGGAAAAGTTCGACTGATTATGATAGAGTTATAATTACGGGTCTGTATTGTTGCAAATGGCGCAGTGTCGTCCCAGGGGATACAACGACAAAATTTTAGTATCATTTGGCTTGCAACACACGAAAAGGGGCATTCGGACATTTGCGTAAAGTGTCGTCTCTGATCAGCCTGCGCAGTACGCGCAGGCTAATCCGAGACGGCACTTTACGACTACATTAGATTTTGTGCTACAGTTGACTTGCGCAAAACAGAAAATTACATAAACACGGAAAATGTCGTTTCGGATTAGCCTGCGCGGACTGCGCAGGCTGATCCGAGACGACACTTTACGCAAATGTCCGAATGCCCCTTTTCGCGTGTTGCAGGCCATTTATGCATTGACGTAGATCCGGAAATATCCCCTAAGGTGCAGCAATTTGTGTGGGTTTTCACTGTAGTACGACTCTACGTTATTAAGCCTAAACGCATTTCGGAACGATGATGATGATGATGATGATGATGATGATGATGATGATGGTGGTGGTGGTGATGATGATACGAAGGCCTTTGATAAATAGATGAGTCGTGCTCTGTAAAAGGGGACTTAATGCATGCAAAAAGTATTGACTTGTGTCCTCGACTCAGCTACATGAATCGAAACGCTAAAAGCTAATGGTCAATTTTCTGCATGTCCGAGGACCATACCATACTACCTCATAACCCAGTCGGTTGTTGGACCAAACGGATTATTTAGATCCATGTAATGACTTGCTTATTATAATGCATCTCGGAGATGCATTAAGCCCCCTTTTGCAAAAGCCTGGATTATTGATTTTTATAGCTGCACATGGCGCAGTGTCGTTTCTGGGGATACAACGACATAATTGTAATTATCATTTATGCATTGACGTAGATTCGAGGATATTCCCCAAGGTGTAGCAATTTGTGTGGGTTTTTAATAACGCGGTGCTATTGTCTACATTATCAAGCCTAATTGCATTTCGGAACGATGATGATGATGATGGTGGTGGTGGTGGTGATGATAATGATAGGTGCGATGGTGATGATCGTGATACGTTGGCCTTTGATAAATAATGAATGAATCATACTAGGTAGCGTTATATTGAGTAAACGTTTATTTAATTTAATTTTGAAAATCGAAGTAATGGTTGTCGTTTTGAAGTAGTCCGGTTTCCTTGGTCGGCGTGAGCCGGACGATTAGAGAGACCACAAATTTGGAAAACCCGTCTGCTGAGGGCAAACTGATCTAACTGCAACTCGTGACAGCTTTTACTTACAGTCTTACAACACTAATACTAGCTGTTGTGACCTTATTACATTGAACTTTTAACCCTGATAACAACTTATGAATGAAACAAGAGAGATCAAGGAGTATGAGATTATGTAAGCACATCTTCAGTCGTCTGCTGTCCATATTATCCGGCAAACTTCGAGTGATCCGTTGATCAGGTTATACATTGTTACGGGATCAGCCGAGTTTTGACGAGTGTTGTTCGTATATATAGCGGGTGTTGAAAAGATTAGCCTATAGGTCATTTTGCCTTGAGCAGAGATACAAAATTGCAATGGAACGGGGTTTTTACGGAAACATTGCTTTAAGATTATTTGAACATTTAGATTGTTTTGCCTTAGAGCAAACTGGTGTATATGCAACTGTAAACAGCTGTAAGTTTAAAATAGTATTCGGCTGTTGGTCGTTTATTGTTAGCGAGGTGAAGCTGTGAGGGACAAAGGTTGTAGAGTTGTGTAAGGGATATGACCCTAGCGGAGACTACGTAAACATTTTCAGAATGAACTGGTTATCTCACGCTTGCAACCTTAGTAACCAGCCTGTCCATTCACAATACTGACCAGCATAGATCTGATTAGGCATCCTTCAGTTTAGAATGTATTAACCCTTGGACTGCTAAGCGCGACTTCATGACCTCTTGCGGACAGTGTAGATCAAGATCAGACTGCACACTACATGCTGTCTGATTTTGGATCTACACTGTCCGACGAGGAGATTTTTTTTCTTCCCAAAAATACCTGCGAACTAGTTAAAACTTTGGGTTTAGCTTGAAAATTTAATTTCATTCATTCAGCAGGTTAAGGATTAAATCGTTTTCATAGTCCCTCTTCCTCTCCTTCCATCCATGTTTCTTCTTGATGATATTGTAAAGACTGAAATCAGTCTCAAATGTTGACTAAACAATCCTGTGGGGCTTTAGAATGTAGTGAGAAAAACTGCATGTATTCAGCATGTTCTCTTTATCCTCACAGCGTTTTTTCATCATTTGAAAGAATTTCAACATTTTGTAATTTCACGGTTAGAGTTGAAGAGAGCATTTTCATAGAGGAAAAAAGTGAAAGTGCAAAACAAATCGAGGGGTTAGTGCAAGACTATTGTAAGTGCATATACAAATGCAGGGGTAAAAGTTTTCCGTATTGTGACGGAATTCCGTATTTTCAGGGGCCGACCATGTCCTTTTTCCAAATCGTTTAAATCCGAGGAGAAAAATTTTTATGGGGGGGGGGGGTTACCCCTTTATCTCGTATCTATTGCAAGTCAATAGATTTCCAGATGCCGTATCAATAAAATTTATTGCCCCACTGCATTTGCTTTGTCCGGGGCTGATCTCGGTCAGTAATGTCTCCCGTCAAACGCACTCACCCTAAAAACAATGAAATTCAAAGAATTTTGTAATTTCGGGGATAATTTGCACCGAAATGTTTACAGTCACTCACTCTTGCTTAGGGTTTCCCGATTCTAAATATAGATGCTGAACCGGAACGTTCTAAGGTTATTGTATGATGATATATTGTTCGTGTCCAAAATGTTGCGGCTGTGTTTTGATTGTTTTGATCGGTTTGCCGACTTTAACATTTTTGCCGCTAGGATTGTAAAACAAAATAAAGCATTAACAAAGCCCTTCGTTTTTGGGGACAAATATTGGCTGCAATTTGATTATTTGCTAGCGAAAGATGGCTCAGTTTAAATTATCTTTGTTCTTTTCAATAACAAATGGATGTCAGAGCTGGGGATCGGCAACTATCTTTCGAAGTTGACAGTACGTGCTACTCAAATGCCGAAGCGACCGAAAAAGGGGGAAAAGTTTTATTCATACACTAGTCCGATTTGTAGTGGTGGGCCAATGATTGACTATAGTCGAAAGTCGGTTGGTTTTGGCTTCCGATTGCGATTAGCTCTTGAGAAATCCCGGAATCGATTGCAGTCGGTAACGAAGCTCGCTCGGTCGTGAGACGTGAATACTGATTTGTAGCGCTTGGTTTTGTGACTGATATTAATCACACTCTAGGATTCAATATAGTGATAACAAACACGAAAATTGGCTGGAAAAATGAGAAAAAAATATTTGTCCATGGATGTCTTGTCAAAACTCGACATTTCGGCAAGTTTCTTATTTGATCCCTGAGACCGGGTTCTGACGCTTGGAAATTTGAAATGACATGTCTTTGACGCTGAAAAATATTTGCTTAATTGTCAATCTGACGCATGAAATTATCGTCAAGAGCTTCATATAACCTAGCTTGTGTGCATCCGGCAGAAATATGGGCTAAACACGATCAGTATAAAATGTGAAGGACACGCGTGATCTAATGAAGCTGGCGAGTCATTTACGAGAACGTAATAACGGTGTTAATCCTCTGATCTAGTGTAAAGTGACAGATTTTAAAGTTACCTGCTATTCGAAATGACTAACTGATGTCAAATCATGTGGTAATACTTCTCCAGAAATTAAATGACACGAAAATTTGATCGCCAAAAAAAAACGTGAAAACCCATGACACTACCATGATCAGCGTGGCATCGTCCGATCAGAGGGACTTCAAACTATCTTCTCATCTTTAATAATGAATTTAAACAGTGAATTTACACAAATCTCTGAATAAAACAATAAGTGGAATCTAAAATTTTGTCATGAGTGAAAAAATTGTTGTTTTATGAAATGAAAATATAGATCTAAAGCGTGGGGGGGGGGGGGGGGGGAGGTCGTCTGCAAATGCTTGAAATATGTCTGAATTTTTTTTAACTGGTTTGGAAATTAAAATTTAAAGATCAAAATAAATGATATTAAACTTAATATCATGTAGACAAATTGTCAAAGTATTTAAAGCAAAAAGGCATTCTCAGTTCAATGGAGAAACCGATTGTACAACCAATAGCTAGTTGGTTTGCTCTTCCGGTTACAAAGTGATAATAAAATTTTGCATTTAAACTGATTGCCCCACACTGCCGATTTGATAGATTTTTTACAGGAATTGGACCTGTTCCATGGTATATCACTTACCTGCTTGTTTTAGCAAACATTAGAATTGATTTTGCCAAAAATGTTTGCACATTTTAGGAAAGGTTCTTAAAGTGTTTGAAGAGCTTTTAACTGTGAACATGTAGATCTATCTATAAAATCTTGTTTGCGCATGTCACATGAAAACAGTATATCTTTTAATAGGCTGTCATTAAAACTTGATATTTAATGAAATTATGTAGTTTAGATCTGAACCCCCATCCTTGTTAGTGTACCCCAAACTCCAGTTACCAAAGGGTACAAAAAGCTCAAGCTAGAAAATGCACAGCACACTCTGTCACATTCTCCCTGATAAATTAGCCATTCTTAAAGAGAGTGTTGTTTTCCTATTTGACAGATTTGATTTTATTCTTTTGACAGAAATTTAGCACATGTGATTGCATTTTAATGAATCAAATATTAAATACTAGATATGTCCTTTTCTCATACTTGTTGTACTTTCAAATACAAAACTGATGTAGGGCTAATCTGATTAGGTCCTGTGTACAAAATGGAGACAAAAGAGGACAAAAATAACATGGGTGCTAAAAACTTTGAGATTTTCTTAGGTTTTAGCATATCATATCTTTCATTTGTTTTCAAGATTTTTTCAACTTTAAAATGCTAAAACTGGATCTCATCAGAGGAATTTGATGCTTATAAAATAGCTAAATCTCAGGAGCTTCCGGGGGCCTCCGGCCCCCTGGACCCCTGGCCAGGGCGTTGCCCTGGACCCACCGGGGGCCCTAGCGGCCCCCAGCTCAATTTTCAGTATTTTCAGGTTTTTTAACTTTTACCCCTGCAAATGTATATGCACTTACAATAGTCTTGCACTTACCCCTCAAAATAAGCTCACTTGACTTCATATTCTCCATGTCTGAATCAACTGACCAGGTAAATAGGCTTTTTCGGAGAGCGCAGACTCAGACCAGACGGCGTAGAACATGCAATCAGATCTTGGGTTTGTTAGGCCAGTTTTCTGAGATATTCTACTCAAAACAGCAGTGGTCCTGTAATAGTTGGGCTGCTTTTCCACGTTTCACATATCTATTTCATTAGTTCAGTGCTTTAAGTGTAAAACTCAGATGTTTGTCTCATTAGCTACTCAATATTAGTTGATTCTCATCCTCCATATTTCAGATTAAGAGCCCAAGGTTCACTGTAGTGATGCTCTTGCTCATTAGAATGACTCAAATACAACGACCTGGGTTGTCTAAAGACTAATAAAGTCGCTTTTGAAGACAATGAAAGATCATGATCAAACTGTCCTTTGAGTGCAATGCAGATCGATAAACGTACTTATTCTAAGATCTTTATTGTCTGTTTATGTAATATATATATATATATAAACGACCATGAAATTGCAATGTTTGGATATTGTTTTTTTCTGACTGTAAAAGGCTATAACTGAATGCTTTAACTTTTAACAAAACTATCCCTTTTTTGATGACCAAGAGGAAGACGGCTGTTAAAGACATTATAAAAAAAGATGCAGATAACCATCGTTTTCTCCTTTTCCCACGAATTTTTGTTTTTCTTTCGACGATTCAGATCATCAATTGGTCTACATTTGGTCTACATTTGATTCGTATGTGCAAATGCTTTCGATTTGGACAAGTCTAAAATTACATCATTTGGAAAAGGGGTGAGGGTTGGGAAGATATTACATTCTTTGAAACAAATGTGGAAGAAATTGGCCAGCCAATGTTTTGGACAGAACGATCTTGCCCAGATCAATTTAGCCAGTCAAAAAAATTAGGTAGGACAATTTGTCCAGATAAACACGATTGCTTCTTTAAAATAGAAAAAAAAGTTAAAGGCCTACTTGCAGCAAAAAGTAAACAATTTGTGTTATAATACAGGCATATTTTATACGACTTATTCATACCATTTTAAAGTATGGATATTACTGATAATATCTGACAATATATTACCGTACAGTTATCATAGTTGCAAGAGTTACAGAAAAGAATATTTGTATATTGTTAAACTTATTTAAAAGTTTGATAGGTACTGTTATTCAGGATGAGTGATATCTAAAGCTTGATGATGGTACTACTGATCAGAATTGTCACATATATTTAATGTTCTATTGCTGTTAACCGGCAAACATATATCTGTAGCATTCGATTAAACTACTAATTTGTAAAGGACAGTTAAAAAGGGGGGTTCCTACGTGACTTTGTTACAAGGTATAGTATTTCTATCCCATACAAAGTTCAGACAACTGCCATTTGATTTGTGATTTCAAACCATTGTAGTTATTCAGTGTCGACCGATTACAGTGCTGACAGCACTTTGATTATTTATGAAATTAAACGCAGTTCCTGTTCAAAATGTACTGTGTAATGAACAGTCGACACCACTGTCTGTAACAATCGACAGTATTTTCTGTAACAATACGGAAATTCAGAGCGAAATTTTGATAAAAACCGTTGATTTGTTCTACAAATATTTTGTATATGTCCAGATTCATGGTTACTTTGATTGTCCTACTTTTTTCCATTTTCGAAAAGCTGCGATTTGATAGATTGCGCAATCATGGAAGTCTCTAGAACAGTGAACGAGGACGATTTGTTCCGAATTTATATACTAAAAATAGAAATGATGTCGACATGAACCAATGGGCACAAATCTATTTTTGGAACTGGTGACGTTTATGCATAAATATCAAAACAAGTCAACAAAGACAAAATGGATACACATTCGCACACTCGCTAAATGTCAAGTCGTGTTCACATATGAGTTCTTTCTCGGATTTTAATAAGAAGTTAGAAATAGCTGATATTCCAGAGAAGCCAGAGGAACAGGTAAGCTGTGTTTTCGAGTCAATATGTTTGCTTGGACTGATATTTAGATGTTTTTTTCAGTCGATACAGATGTAAACAAACGATGGCGCCGAAATGTCAAAATCCTGTCACAAAATTATGAAATTTTCTGACGAAAGAAACTGCACAGTATCATTATTTTATTTTTCACTGACGCATCTTAACAAGATTTATGTATGTCTATTTTTTATTCAGTTTGAATTTCACACAGTGTGTGATTTTACGATAAGAGCCTTGTTTTCTTCCCAATTTTCAATTTCAGAAATCTGTTTAAATGTTTCTATTTTGGACGAGTAAAATCTAGATTTAACGAGTACTATTATTACTCACTGAATATTATGATTAATCTATGCAGTATGACGATTACTCATTTAATCTGAAGAATAAAGTAGTTAAGTTGAAAAGTCAGTTGAAATATCAGAGTCTGTAATTTAAGTGCACAAATTTTCTTTACTTTTTCCACAGGTGCTTGACACATTTTTCTGTTACATCCCCTAAATAGATATGATATCTTTATTATATCTGTATAGGGGGTTGTATGATACCAGATATGTCAGGCACCTGTGACTTTTTCCACTTCTGATATGAGCTTCATCAGGGTCATTCAACCATTTACCACATAATCCCGAGTTTTAAGGACACTGAGGAAGAAGCCTTTTGAAGGTATCAAGTTCAAAGTTAGAAAGTTAGAAAACACTGTGTGAAAAAGAGAAAATGCTGGTTACCAGCATTTTCTCCTTTTCCCAAATGAGTTCAAAAGGGGAACAAGACAGTTCCCCGACAAGACAGTTCCCCGATAGAAGTTTTCGAGACAGTTCCCCGACAGATTTGAAGACAGTTCCCGGACATTTTTGAAGACAGTTCCCCGACACTTTTGTTTCGTGTCAAATAACTTTTTATTGACAATTATAATTGATAATCAGGAGATATTAGAAATATTCTTAGATAATTGATGTTGTGATCAGGTTATTCGTACCTTGTGAAGAAGAGTTCTATATACATTGACAGGTAGATCTTCTCATTCTCTTATGGGTGAATTCACAATCGTCATGGAAACAAAAGAATTTTAAAGGGCCTTTTAGGGAGCATGAAAGTTGATCAAAGATATGTTTTGAGTTTATTCTTTAAACTGTTTTGATAATTTGTACTTTAGTTGTTTTTTTTTTAATTTGTACTTTAGTTGCATTTTTTATTTCAAATTTCAATGCGTATTCTTTTACGTTTTATAGAAATACTTTAGAGAGAGCGAGGAGGAGGGGGGGTTTTACCTGAGTGAAATACCTTTTCTGTTTACCTAGTACACTCGGTCAATGATCCAAATATTTTACATACATGTATATTGTATGTACCATTTGGGAAGATGTAGTTTATAAAATATAGTTACAGGAAATCATAGACCTTTCACGAGGCCATTATAGAAAATTAAATACAATCTCACGGTCACCAAATGTACTTGTCAGTTACAGGTACAAACACTTTAATCAGTTACAAAAGATCAATTATCCGTAAAATCCTTGATCAACAATTTTTATCCATGATAATTGTCATTTGATATAGACAAAAAGTGTCGGGGAACTGTCTTCAAAAGTGTCGGGGAACTGTCTCCAAATCTGTCAGGGAACTGTCTCGAAAACGTGTGTCAGGGAACTGTCTTGTCGGGGAACTGTGTTGTTCCCCTTTTGAACACATTTGGGAAAAGGAGAAAATGCTGGTAACCAGCATTTTATCTTTTTCAAACAGTGTTTTCTACCCTATCAAAGACAAAAATCATCATTTGAGCTACATTCAATTAATCGTCTGCTAATGCTTTCAATTTGGACCTGTTTAAAATTTTGTCGTTTGGTAAAGAGTGAAACATGAGATGCATGATTGTAATGTTGAATAAATAAAGTTGGCATTTTTAGTGAGTACTACAGCACAGATGATAAATTGCAATTTTAAGGCTCTCTTTTTTGCCCATGGTAGTATGCGAAAAAATCAGTGTTGATATATATAAGTAGACTATATGTTTTGTGCAGTCTGATCTTTATTTGTACTGTATGTACAAGCAATGAAAAAAGGGTTCAGTGTGGTTAAATTTTTTCTGCTTCAAGACAATAAACATCAGCTGCAGAAACTACTGAGTCGAATCTTTCCCAAATGATAAATTTAAGACTCTTGAAAATAGAAAGTATCTGCGGACCACAAATTTAAAATTGGTTCTTTGTGCAAAGGGAAAGAAGTTCTCTGGCAGGGTAGAAAAAATTGTGGGAAAAGGAGAAAATGCTGGTTACCAGCATTTTCTCCTTTTCCCTCAATGTTTTCAAAAGGCTTTTTCTTCAGGGTAGTTAAACTGTGGGATTATGTGGGAAAAGGTTAAAGGCATATAGGATCATAACATCAGCTTTTATTTCCAGGAACAGCCCGGCACGAGCAATACAATGTCTGGTGACCGCCCAAAACGAGCCGGTCGTAAACCAGGCCGTCGTAGTTCGAAGATGGATGTTCGAGCAAAGCTGGAGAGAAGCAGACAAAGTGCACGAGAGTGTCGTGCTCGCAAAAAGATGAGATATCAGTATCTGGAAGACCTTGTAGCTAACAGAGAAAAAGCAGTGTTTGCTCTCCGAAATGAGTTAGAAATGGTATGTACCTTAAGTCTTACTCTTTCTGCTGTCAGACATAGATTCATTTTCACATACATAGCTTTTTATTCCCATTAAATGACTGTTATTGTCGAGTTTGTATTTAAGTTTTTAACCTTTTAACAAAGAATTACATGTTTTCGTGGTTTCATAATGTATTCCATGTAGAAGAAGAGTTTTTAAAAGATTGTGGAAAAAAGAAGAAAATGCTGGTATCCAGCAACTTTTCAACATCCTACCATTTAATACTTCTAATTTGAGATATGTTCGATTTGAATTTCTGCAAATGCCTTCAATTTAGACATGATTAAAATTTTGGTGTGAAATAAAGAGTTGAGAGCATTGTACAACTATGGTTACTTTTGCAGGTCAAGATCAGACTGCTAAACATGCTTCCTTTTCCAAGATCTACACTGTCTGTATTCTTGCAAGACTGGGACATTTTGGCCAAAATTGCCTTGAAGTTGCAATGTTTGACTGTAGTAACCCTTGGTAACAAAAAAAATGAATAAAAAAAAATGTTCATCACCAGCTGAGCTACCAAGCCCAGCTTTAATGTCAGAATTGTTCAGGATTAATCTGTCCCACCTTTGAAAACATAATACAGCTACACACAAATGGGTCAGACAGTCCATTTACACTTTTCTGTCCTTGTGGAATGATTGTAATCTATATGAGCCTTGCTATGGCAAAAGGGTTCTCAATGCATCATACCAAGTAAGTCATCACATTATTATGGATCCATAAAATCGATTCTGTGTGGCAGCTGATTGAATCACAAGGTACAAAGGTCCTTTGCAGAAATGCAGAAAATTGACAAAATAAAAAGTTTTTACCCATGTCAGTCTGCGCAGGCTGACATTGGTCAACACTTTTTGCATGAAGCCCTCCTTTCACAGAGCATGCCCCATATATTGTAGTATCAACAATTTCTTGATAATTTAAGCTTGGTTTGTCTGTCTCTAGTGAGTTGATCAGAAGTTGATCAGTGGTTTAACTCATCACCACACAATCCCTTCTTTTAATGACCCAAGGAAGAAGGTTTTTGAAAACATCGTTAGAAAAGAAGAAATTGCTGGTATTTAAACCAGCATTTTCTGTTTTCCCTCAATGCTTAGAGCTTTAAAAGAAAACTCCCTTAATGTTAGACACATCTAATTTGTGGTCTGCAAATTCTTGCGATTTTTGCGAGTCGAAAATTTTGTGGTCTGTCAATTAGTTAATTGTTGTGCCTCTTTTCATTAAATCCATATCACTTATGTTTAGCTCTGATGTTTAGAACAAATTATGCCCCATAGCTCCAGTGGCTAATGAAATAAATGACTTCACTCTGTGGATAATGTTTTATGTTGGTAATTCGTTGTAATGTAAGATTTTTCAGGGATTGATTTTCTGTTAGGTTGCATGGCAGAATTGCAAAGTTGAAAGTGACTTCAAAATGTCAAGGAAAATAATTCCAAGACATATTTTTTGGAGACAAGTTTGTAAACACTAGTTAGATAATGAGGTTAGAAAAAGGTTCAAAAACATAAAACATTGCAAAAAAAGGTATATATCATGTAGGTCTATTGGTACAATGTTTTCAAAAGTGACCTTCTGCATAACTTGTCATATTAAGGTTAAATGTACATGTATCTTGAAAAATAATTACCCTTCAGTTGCACAATCAGATCAAATTTAGAAGACAGCTTTACAAGCCAAGAAATTGGTTTTGACAATACATGTATATAAGCCTAATGTGGTACATCTGACCCTCTACCGGTTAATTTTGTCGTTTAGTAAAGAGTTACATTTGAAGCTGGACATAATAAGCTTAATTCAAGGCATTTGAGACGTTGTGCAAACGGCTGTGAGCAAAATAAGACAGGGGTAAGTAAAGCTCACAGTTTACTTTATTTGAAATTAAATTCTATGATGAACTTGCAAATTTCTTTATTTTGGTCTGCCAAATATGTTCTCTGATTACAAATTCAGTTTTGATTTACAAGTCGGTCACTGGAGCTAACCATCATACCGTACATGTCTACTCGCTGATACAAGAAACACAATCAACATGATGTTCAAGAAGGCTATTTTATTCTCTATGAATTCTTTCAACACTGTTTAAGCCTTTACCGTACAATGCCGACTTTTAACGACCCTGGGAAACAAGCCTTTTGAAAACATTGTGGAAAAGGAGAAAATGCTGGTAACCAGCATTTTCTCCTTTTCCCAAAATGTTTTCTACCCTATCAAAGAAAAACTGTACCATTTGAGCCACACTGAAATAGTTGTCTGCAAATGCTTTCAATCTGGACAAGGCTAAAATTTTCTAGTGTGGTAAACAGTTAAGAACATGGGTTGTTTGTTTATTTTTATGGCTAAAAAACATTTTGTTTGACAGATCTTCAGAAACATGAATAGTGTAAGGTGAAAGTCCTTTGGAATGACCCTTCCCCACCCCTCCACATTTTCCTAAAAAGATAGCAGAACATAAAAACTATTGTTATCATAGGAAAATTTCGTAGAAATTCAATCATTTTAAAATGTAAAATCTGCAGTATGTTATAACAAGTAAGACAATTTCATCTGAACTTAATCTTGCTCTTCAGTACAAGCAATGGTGTCTGCAAGTTGATAAAGGACTATTGCCACTGATGTTGCTTAAAATTTGTGAAGAAGAGGTGAAAAAAGAGCTCAAAGATCAGAATGAACAGACTAGTTTCCATCTTACTGATCAACAGTTGGCCAAGCAGCTATCACACAGAATTCTTAAAGAGAATGGATCCCAGCTGACCTTCAATGGAGAGGAAATTAATAGACTGGGTTCAGCACAATGTAATGAAGCTCAAGGAAAGAAAGGAACGGAAATTTGTGACGGTGCTACAGGTGGACCTGAGGATTTGATAAATCACAATGTTGATGTCCTGGATGATATAATATCAGTATTAAGTACAGAAGGCGAAGTAGAATTAAAAGATGAAGACAGGAAACAGTCAAAGGGAGATTACTCTAATGGTTCAAGTCATCTCAAGGGAGCTGATTCTAATGTCCCAAGTCTATTTGGAGGTTTATCAAAGGGCAGTGATCACAGTAAAGTACAGGATACAAATTCATTCACAAAAATGGACTCTAATAGTGCAAATGTAACAAGAACTAAGCTTCCTACCATATTAGAAGAGTCTGAATGAGTTTATATTGTATTTTAACATTGTGTTTCACATGCTACACAGCAATGTGAATCAAAATTAATTGTTTTAAATGGCAAATTAGTGCACCTAAAAGTTTTGTGTGAGTGATTTCTGATTGCTTTTAATTTGGAAGAGTTTGATATCTGAACGACCGGTAATAAATCTAAAATTTATGTCAATTGTTCTTGTGTCTTCCTATTGTCATATACACACTTGCAGAAAGGAAGTGAGAGATTGTTATATAAAACTGTGTGATTGAGTGATGCAAGTGTGTAAATTAAGGACTTTTCATAAAAAAGACTTAAAGTTATGGATGCTTTTTACAAGTGTTATATAAAGACTGTGAGATGAAGATTATTAAATAAAGATTTACTTTCTTTAACCCTTTAACTCATTACCAAACGACAATATTTTAGGCTTGTCCAAATCGAAAGCATTTGCAGACGACAAAATAAAAGTGACTGAAAATTTGAAATTTGTTTTGTGAAGGGTAGAAAACATTGTGGGAAAAGGAGAAAATGCTGGTTACCAGCATTTTCTCCTTTTCCCACAATGTTTTCTAAAGGCTTCTTTCTCAGGGTCGTCAAAAGTAGGGATTGTGTGGTAATGGGTTAAACACTACGAAAATGTAGACTAGCCCAGATTGAAAGCATTTGCAGACGACAATTTAAATGTTGCTCAATGATGGAATTTGTCTTTGATAGGTTAGAAAACATGGTGGGAAAAGGAGAAAATGCTGGTTACCAGCATTTTCTCCTTTTTCCACATTGTTTTCAAAAGGCTTTTTTCTCAGGGTCGTTAAAACTCTGGATTGTATGTTAAGACTTTAATTTGTGTACATGTATAAAAGCTGTTAGGTAAAGACTGTTAGTTGAAGAACGTTGTACATCAAAAATATAGACTAAAGATTGATTGATAAAATCTCTGGTTTAAAGATTTTTACATAAATATTTTCAGTTACAGAATATTATTTAAAAAGCCTGAGATAAATACATGTATTACCATAGCAAGACTGTTACTGCAAGACCATTTTACAAAGACTACAACTTTTAAAAGATTGTGCAAGATTTAAAATGTTTTGAAATTGTTACATAGGGACTGTGAGAGAAGGGTTGTTTTATATGAAATTTGAGTTGGAAACTGTTCAAGGTGAGAGAAGGGTTGTTTTATATGAAATTTGAGTTAGAGACTGTCCAAAGTGAGAGAAGGGTTGTTTTATATGAAATTCGAGTTAGAGACTGTCCAAGGTGAGAGAAGGGTTGTTTTATATGAAATTTGAGTAAGAGACTGTTCAAGGTGAGAGAAGGACTGTTTTATATGTAATTTGAGTTAGAGACTGTCCAAGGTGAGAGAAGGGTTATTTTATATGAAATTTGAGTTAGAGACTGTTCAAGGTGAGAGAAGGGTTGTTTTATATGAAATTTGAGTTAGAGACTGTTCAAGGTGAGAGAAGGATTGTTTTATATGAAATTTGAGTTAGAGACTGTTCAAGGTGAGAGAAGGTTTGGTTTATATGAAATTTGAGTTAGAGACTGTTCAAGGTGAGAGAAGGATTGTTTTATGTGAAATTTGAGTTAGAGACTGTTCAAGGAAGCATTCATTTTTGAGAATGAAGATCTAGAAAGACAGGGCTCAAAGTAGTTCTGTGTGTTGTTGATACAGTTTTAGGATAGTAGTGAAAGTAAACTGTACTGAATTGCAAGTGAATTTGTGTGAATAGCCTTGTGTGTTTAGAATGTACAAAAGGATCTCTTGAAAGTAAAATGTACTTGTTGTTTGTCTTCTAGTTAAGTTATACTAAAGTTGTTCGCCAGTTAGCGTTTTGGTTAGAAATATGTTATAAAGAAAAAAAAAAAAATGGTATGGAAAGAGGAAAATGTGCCAGGGCCCACACTTTTAGAAATTAGTTTAAATTTTCTGCATATTCAAGTTACTGAAAACTGACACACAATTGACTGAACCTTTTACCAAATATTCTTCTGATTTTCAACCTCAAAGAAGAAGGCTTTCAAAAACATTGTGGGAAAAAAAAAGAAAATGCTGGATATGGGCTTTTTCTCCTTATCCTGCAATGTTTTGAGCACTATCTGATATATATCCCTTCATTTGTTCTACATTTAATTTGTCATCTACCAATGCTTTCAATTTGAAGCAGTGTAAAATTTTTTTGGTAAAGAGTTAACCCTTTATCACACGGTAAAATTTTAGACCTATCCAAATTGAAAGCATTGGCAGACGACAATTTCATAGTGGCTGAAATGATGCAATTTTTCTTTGATAGGGTAGAAAACTTTATGGGAAAAGGAGAAAATGCTGGTTACCAGCATTTTCTCCTTTTCCCACAATGTTTTCAAAAGGCTTCTTCCTCAGGGTCGTTAAAAGACGTCCTTGTGTGGTAAAGGATTAACCCTTATCCTGCTAGATAAGTTAAATAAAACTTTCAAGCCGATAGTAAAAACCCAAATAATTTTTTTTCAAACTTATTTTTTGGAGAAAAATATCTCGTATTCGGACAGTGTAGATCTAAGATCAGACTGCACATTCTCTGCAGTCTGATCTTGATCTACATTGTCTGCAAAAGGTCGGTGAGTTGTGCTTAGCAGCCTAAGGGTTAAATCAGTGCATGTATTTTAAATAATCTATGCTGAAGGGATAAAGACGTGCAGGGTAAGCTTTGCAGATAATTCTAGATAAGACGTCAGAAGTTTCAATATTTCTGGATAAGAATGAAAGATGGTCCACGCTGAACCAACAGCAAAAGGATGGTTCGTATCGGGTAAGTGATTTAGAAATAATTGAATGGAATAGAGGAGCATGCTGGAATGTGAGAAACTGTTGCTTCAATAAGCATTGGGGCAGCTCTCGTTACGCACAATATGCATGTGCGTATAAAAAAATCCGCAAGCAAAGTTGTAAATCACAATATTATAATATGCATATATTGATTTTTCTTGAGATCTGTGCATCTTTTCAAAGTAAACAGGTGGGTTAAATTAGTTAAATGGATTAGATCCTACCAAGAAGTGCCGATGGAGGAGGGAGCAGGAAGGAGTGTCCTCCCCGTCCTGCTCCCTCCTCCATCGACACTTTGTGCCTCATTGTGCATATCAATATCTTAATCCGGGCTATGCCTATGATAAGGGGACAACACAGGGGTTGGAATATCTCATCCCTATACCTAATGGCAGTAAAATTGCCTTGTAGTACAACAAGTGGTGAGTTTGAGCACTCTAACCCCATGTGAGATTTCTCCCCACATAATAACTGATCTATCCCAAAACCCATCCCTCTCTACAATGCAACAGTCAGTAAAATGTTCCCTATGACTTTGGTCTATATGACATTGACTGTCTGCTGGAAACAGGGAGAACTGGGACTCATCAGTAAACATGACTTGCCTCCACCGCCTCATTTGGAATATTCTTAATGCATGTGCCACCACCGAAGCCATACGATGCTGGCGACGAGCAGTGGTAAGGGACGGGCAAGGATATAGGAGAGGAGCCTTCAAGCCAACTTCTCACAACCGATTAGTTACAGTTTTGGCATTGATAGGATGGCTGTGAGTACCTATTGTCTTAAAAACACTCTCAGTGGCAGTCAAGTGATTATTGGGTTAATGTGCAAGACGAATAAACCTGATCTGACTTTGTAGGTGCACAGACCTAGGTCTATCAGTTACCCCTCCTATTTGCCATAGAGGTCTAACAAAAAGTTCTAAAGTGTGAACATAGACAGCAAAATGTCTAGCAACCTATGATTGACCTTGCATAGGAATTGCAACGGCCTGACCCCTTTGAACTTCTTTTAGCCATACCAATTTCAAGTGCCATCCTAAAAGAAACAAAGTATCGGAAAATGATGCATGTGAATGAAGACTGTGTAATGGTATGATGGGCTGTGTGACTCAATGTCAAAATGCTGCTAGCAGGATTGTTTCACATTTTGCGCTCTCCTCGAAAGAGAATGGTACACTTTCCTTTTGCGTCACTTTCAAGACAGGACCTAGCACTACTCTGATGTAGAGAGTTGCTTTAACCAAGCTCATTGATTTTTAAAGATGTGTTCACACGATAATGCAAATAATGTCACCCTGCGTTTTCTTTATCCTTTGACTATAGATCTAGATTCTTTTGTTTTTAAGCCATATTTTTTTATCATAAATTATCACATTTCTTTCAAAGTCAATCAGTGCCATTATGTTACAGTGTTTCCATTTATTTGCTTTTTTTTTTTTCCTCATTGGTATATTTGTCTTTCATTCAGAGTATTTTTTTTTTTTAACTTAATAGATCTAAATTTTATTTTTATTTATTATTTTTTTCTCTTTTCAATTTATACCGAATTTTCAAGATTAATGATCAGTTTTTTTATTCTTGTCAAAAACTTTCATAATGTTCTTATATTTTGTATATTTATTAGTCATTGATGTTATGTATGTTGTGCGATAAATGGCATCATAATGCTCTTATGTTTTGTATATTTTATTAGTCATTGATGTTACATATTATGTTGTGTGATAAATGGCATCTTTTCAATATTAACCTATTACAGTGCCAAGCACAATTCCGTTTTACTCCCAGTAATGAAGTTATTTGGGGCAAGAATACTGAAATCAGGGATATGTGTCAGCCCAGTCTTACTTTGTAGTTGCAGACAGTTTACATCCATGATCGTACTGTACAGAATACTCATTCTGATCTTAGACTTACGAAGCCTGATTCTGGAAAGAAAAGTTTAAAATTTCTCATATTTAGGACCGTCCATGTCCATGTTTTGTCATGTATTGAACCCTTTACTGCACAATGCCAACTTTTAACAACCCAGGGAAAGAAGCCTTTTGAAAACATTGTGGGAAAAGGAGAAAATTCTGGTAACCAGCGTTTTCTCCTTTTCCCACAGTGTTTTTTTCTGCCCTGTCAAAGAAAAATTGCACCATTTGAGCCACATTGAAATTGTTGTCTGCAAATGCTTTCAATTTGGACAAGTCTAAAATTTGTCGTCTGGTAGAGTGTTAATGCTCTTCACCATTTGCCAAACAATCTTGACTTCTGACGACCCTGAGGAAAAAGGCTTTTGAAAATTGTGGGAAGGAGAGAAAATGCTTGTAACATCTCCTTCTCCCACAGTGTTTTCTACCCATTCAAAAAGCAAATTTAAATTTTTGAGCAACATTTATTTTTTCATCTGCAAATGCTGCGAATTCGGACAGGTCCAAAATTTTGTTGTTTGGTAAAGAGTTCATGTAGATAACAGTGTATATTGTACCATATGTATCATTTACATAATGAGCCATGCTCTGTGAAAAGGGGGCTTAATGCATCTTTGAAAAGTATTGACTCAGGTGAGCCTGCCCATGCTGACCTGGGTTGAAATTTTTTGCTAATGGCCAATTCTTTGCATGTCAAAGGACCATACTACTTCATGATTCAATCACTTGTTAGACAAAATGGATTTTATGGATCTATAGTTACGTGACGACTTGCTTGGTATCATGCATCACAGAAATGTATTAACTCTTTACCACACAATCCCGACTTTTAACGACCCTGAGAAAGAAGCCTTTTGAAAACATTGTGGGAAAAGGAGAAAATGCTGGTAACCAGCATTTTCTCCTTTTACCACAATCTTTTCTACCCTTCCCAAACCAAATTTCAATTTTTCAGTCACACTTATTTTGTTGTCTGCAAATGCTTTCAATTTGGACCAGTCTATAATTTTGTCGTTTGGTAAAGAGTTAAACCCCCTTTTGCCAGAGTAGGCCTCATATAGATTGTATATACATGTTCTTTTATACTTAGTCACCGGGGACAAAATTTTAGAGTTACTGGTTCTCTAATTAAAAGTATTTTGCACAATCATGTTACAAAGAAAATGTGATTCAAAAACTTGAAATAGTCTTTGGAAGGGTCAAAAACATTGTTGGGAACGGAGATAATGCCAGTAACCAATGTATTCAAAATCATTTTTCCACAATAATATTTGAGTTCAGAATTGTGTTGAAAAGGTTTAACCCTTTCCCAAACAACATGATTTTGGACAAGTCCAAATTGACAGCATTTGCAGACGACAAATAAAGTGTGGTTCAAATGATGGAATTTGTCTTTGATACGGTAGAAAACATTTTGGGAAAAGGAGAAAATGCTGGATACCAGCATTTTCTCCTTTTCCCATAATGTTTTCAAAAGGTGTCTTCCACTTGGTCGTGAAAACCAGGGATTGTTTGGTAAAGGGTTAAATATGTTTTAACACTATACCAATTAACCCTGTGTTCTTACATAGTAACATTTCCTCATTTTACCACAATGTTTTCTGTCCATCAAAAGACTAATCAAGTCATTTTAGCTGCAGTCAATTTCATCTTCTTCCAACTTGGACAAGTCAAAAAAAATTTTACGGGGTATTGAGTTAACTCTTCAGCAAAGAACAAAATTTAAGACTAGTCCAAATTGAAAGGACTTGCACATGATATACATGTAGTAGATTTAGCTGAAATGATGGTAATTGTCTATGAAAGTATTGAAAACCTTGTAGGAAAAGGAGAAAATGCTGGTTACCAGCATTTTCTCCTTTTCCCACAAGGTTTTCAAAAAGCTTTTTCCCTCAGGGTCGTTAAAACTTGAAATTGTATGGTAAAAGGTGAAGAATTCACTTATCCAAAGTTTTACCTATTTTTTACATCTAATTTATATACATGTATCAAGGTTTTTTTTTTTTGTAAAATACGTAATTTTATTTATCTTTTCAAAAGTCATCTAGATATACGTACCTTTACATGAATAACAGTCATACACTTATTATGTAGTCGTTACTACAAATGAATAAAATCTGTTACTTGTTTCACTTGGCTTTTTTTGTGTCAAGGTTTTTTTTATTGTAAAATATATATTTTTATTTATCTTTTCAAAAGTCATCTAGATCTATACACTTTTACATGAATACCAGTCATATACTTAAATGTAGTCTATACTTCAAATGAATAAAATCTGTTACTTGTTTCGCTCCGCTTTCTTTTTGGATCTTGTAGAATGCAAACATTTGGGCCATGCTCTGGCAAAATGAGGATAAATGCATCTCTGTGATGCATGATGCCATGCCATGCAAGTGATCACATAATTATAGATCTATAACATCTATTTTGTATAACAACCGATTGAATCCTTAGGACACTGGTCCTCTGGCTTGCAGAAAATTGATGAATAGCAAAAAGTTTAGACCCAGGTCAGCTTGTGTGGACTGTGTAGACTGACCTAGGTCCATACTTTTTGCAGATGCATTAAGCCCCATTTTCAAAGAGCATGCCTCATATATGGGTTGCAACACGCGAAAAGGGGCATTCAGACATTTGTGTAAAGTGTCGTCTCGGATCAGCCTGCGCAGTCCGTGCAGGCTAATCCGAGACGGCACATTACGACTGAATTAGATTTTGTGCTACAGGAGACTTGCGCAAAACAGAAAATTACATAAAAACAGAAAGTGTCGTTTCGGATTAGCCTATGCGGACTGCGCATGCTGATCCGAGATGACACTTTACGCAAATGTCTCAATGCCCCTTTTCACGTGTTGCAGGCCATATAGTTGTCAAAAATTCAGTTAGATTTTAATAAATAACTTTGTTCATGTGTGTGTGTGACTGTGTGAGTGAATTCAGGTCGTAACTTCCACATTTAGAACCTTTATGAAACACTCCCCCTGAGTATAGAGGCTTTTGAAAACATCCTGGGAAAAGGAGAAAATGCTGGTGATAAGCATTTTCTCCTCTTCTCACAATGTTTTCCACCATAAGGATAAAACCCATTATCTGAGCCGTGATTGGTGTCATCAGCAAATTCCATTGGGATAATTTACAGACCAGCCAATCACAACAAAGAAGTAGCCAAGCACTGAAAAATTCCAACTCATCTGTAGTTTAATGATGCGAACAATAAGTCAAACAAGCAGATAACTAATAAGCTTGCTAACCAAAACATGTAACATAACAAATAACTGAATGTGGGTACTTTAATAGAAACTGGTCATTTCTTTTAATGCATATATGTACATGCATGCAATTTCTCTAATACAATTATGCAAATACAATTAGATTTCGCTTCTGCCTTATATTCTTATATTTTAACGTTCAAATTCTGTTTGAGGCATACTTTTCGAAAAAGGGGTCTAATACATCTCGATGATGCATTATATGAGTATCAAGCAAGTGATCACATAATTATGGATCTGTAGAATTCATTTTGTCTAACAAACAGCTGAATCCTGAAGTAGAACAGTCCTTGGACACACAGAAAGTTTACCATAAGCAAAAAAGTTTCGACCTAGGTCAGCCTGTGCATGCATGCACAGGCTGATCTGGGTCGATACTTCTTAAAGATACATTAAACGATCTTTTCACAGAGTATGGCTCATACTAGTACAGTTTTACATTTGCTTGAATAACTCTTTATCAAACGACAAATTTTAGACTTGTCCAAATTGAAAGCATTTGCAGACGACAATTTCAATGTGGCTCAAATGGTGCAATTTTTCTTTGACAGGGCAGAAAAAAACACTGTGGGAAAAGGAGAAAATGCAGGTTACCAGCATTTTCTCCTTTTCCCGCAAGGTTTTCCTAAAGGCTTTTTTCGTCAGGTTCATTAAAACTTGGGATTGTGTGGCAAAGAGTTAAGGGTCTGAAAATGGAATTTGTCATTAAATTCAAGATAAGCGTGTTACATTGGCCGTATAATAATCAACATCCTGCTAGCCAGACAGACAGTTAACCTTTAACTATATACCACACTATCCTGACTTTTAACAATCCAAAGGAAATAGGCTTTTGAAAACCTTGCTGAAACAGGAGAAAATGCTGGAAACCAGCATTTTCTCCCTTTTCAGCAAGGTTTATTGCGCCTTCAGAGACAATCACCATCATTTCAGCTACATTTAATTTGTCGTCTGCAAACGCTCTCAATTTTAACACTTCTAAAAGTTTAAAGCGCCTTTCACTATAGTTGCCTTTTGGCCAGTGTAGATCGAGATCATTCTGTATAAAAGATGCCCTTTAAGGTTTAAAGAAATTTTTATAAAATTGTCTTTTCTATGTTACAGTTGAAGCAGTTCTGTAAAGAGGTTGATGAAGGACATCCATCGGATAATTTGAAAGAAGTGCTGCTGAAAGAGCAGATTGAGATTATCAAAACAGAGGAGGATTGAATTTGCTCAAGGGACAGTTTTGTATGTCTGAATTTGTTCAAAGGATGGTTTTGTTCCATGTCTGAATTTGTTCAAAGGATGGTTTAACTCTTTTCCATGTCCAAATTCATAGCATTTGCCGACAACAAATAAGATCATGACTCAAATGAACAACTTTGTCTTTAAAAGGGTAGAAAACATTTTGGGAAAAGGAGAAAATGCTGGTAACCAACATTTTCTCCTTTTCCCAAAGTGTTTTCAAAAGCCTTCTTCCTCTGGGTTGTGCAGTAAAGGGTCAACAGTTACTGACAATTTAGTTTATTGATGCAACATTTAGCCCCATATGGAACAAATATCCTGTGGAAGGCTTTTGAAAACATTGTGGGAAACAGGAAAAAATTTACTTTAATTTTCATTTTGTCCATTTCCAACAATGTTTTCTATCCTTTTAATAACAAACTTGTCATTTGAGTAGCATGTGTTGCATGCAAATGGTTTTAGTTTAGACATGTCAAAAGTTGTTACAACTGTAAAAAATTTTAGATTACAAAATCATACAGTGTTGAAGACATTAAATTTTGTAGACAGCAAATTTAGTGGCACAAATGATTGGATTTATCTTAGAATGGTTAAAAATATTGTGGGAAATGGAGAGAATGTCTGTTACCAGCATTTTCTCCATTTCTAACAATGTTTGCTACCCTTTTCCAAAAAATACTATCCATGACTTGAGCAACATTCAATTTGTTGTCTGCAAATGCTTCCAATTTGGACGAGTCCAAAGTTTTGTCATGTACTGAAGAATTATTCGGATTTTATCTTTAACTCTACCAAACGACAAAATTTTAGACTTGCCCAAACTGAAAGCAGTTGCAGACGACAAATAAATGTGACTGAAAATTTGAAATTTGTTTTGAGAAGGGTAGAAAACATTGTGGAAAAAGGAGAAAATGCTGGTTACCAGCAATTTCTCCTTTTCCCACAACGTTTTCACAAGGCTTCTTTTTTAGGGTTGTTAAAAGTCAGGTTTGTGTGGTAAAGTGTTAAGAAACAGTTTCAGTCTTTACAAGACATGCCAAATCTGAGAGCATTTGCAGACAACAAATTAGTTATGGCATACAATTTGAGATTTGTCTTTGAAAGGATCTAAAACACAATGTTTTCGAATTCTTCTGTGTCGGAGCCATTGAAACCTGGATTTGTTTGGCAGAGTGTTAAATGGAGGTATTTAGATTATCTATCTCAAAACAACCTCCTAGTTTTTCCATATTTTTAGTTAGCATGTAAATTTTATTAGAGATGTCAGCGAATAGCAACTTTTGTCTTGTGGATGAATGAATAAATAAATACATAAATAAATAAATATTGCCAGTAAGATTTTACATAATTCTAAACATCTAAATATCTCTCTGGAAATGTACACTGTAATCAATGGACACATTTGTAAATATTTCATTCACCAATTGTAAAAAATGATATTTTAATCATCAGATTGGTTTTAAACCCCTTACTACACAATCACGAGTTTTAACAACACCAAGAAAGTGGTTGTTTAAAAACATTGTGGGAAAAGGAGAAAATGCTGGTAACCAGCATTTTCTCTTTTAACCGCAGTGTTTTCTGCTCTTTCTGAGACAAATTCCATCATTTAAGCTCCATTTATTTTATCATCTGTGAATGCTTTCAATTTGACTTAAATTTTGTCATGTGGTAAAGGGTTACATGTAAAGATTTGTAATAACACTTTATGCAACGAAAAAATTTAAGACTTTTCCAAATGGAAAGAATGTGCAGAGGACAAACCAAATATGGCTTTTAAAAACCACAGGAGTTTAATTAGAAAGGGTAAAAAAAATTATGGGAAAATGGGAAAATATTGATTATCAGCAATTTCTCTTTTTCCCACAATGTTTTCTAAAAGCCTATTTCCTTAAAGTTGTTGAAAGACCAAATTTTGTGGTAAAGGGTTCGATGAATGATTTTATAAAATAAATGATATTTTAATGAGTTAATTGGTTTTTAGCTCCACTGGCCAAAGGCCAGCGGGCTTATGTCATGGCCCAGTGTCCATCGTGCGTCTGTGTGTCTGTCCATGCGTGCATGCGTTAACTTTTATTTCAAACATTTTCTTCTCTGAAACTACCCATCCAATTTTGATGAAACTTCACAGAAATGATCCTGCTATGGTCCTCTTCAGAATTTCTTGAAAGAATTTGATTCCTTCAAAAACTGGTTGCCATGGCAACAAAACTGAAAAATATTGAAAATCTTTGAAAATCTTCTTGTCTGAAACCACCAGGTCTAGGGCTACCCAATTTGGCTTGTAGCTTTATCTAGTGGACCTCTACCAAGTTTCTTCAAATTTTAGCCCTGGGGTCAAATTTGGCCCCTCCGCGGGGGTCACAAGTTTTATATGGGCTTATATAGGGAAAATTTAAAATTCTTCTGGTAACTAGCCATTAGGCCTAGGGCTACCAAATTTGTCATGTAGCTATATCAAATGGACATCTACCAAGAGTGGCCAAATTATAGCCCTGGGGTCAAATTTGGCCCTGCCCTGGGGGTCACAAGTTTTATAAAGGCTTATATAGGAAAAACTTTAAAAATCTTCACTAATCAACCATAAGGCCTAGGGCTACCAAATTTGGTATGTAGCTTTATCTAATGGATGTCTACCAAGGGGGCTAAAAATTATAGCCCTGGGGTCAAAGTTGGCCCCACCCCAGGGGTCACAAGTTTTACACAGGCTTATATAGAGAAAGTTTTAAAAATCTACTCCTATCTAGCCATAAGGCCTAGGGCTACCAAATTTTGCATGTAGCTTTATCTAGTTGGCCTCTACCAAGAGGGCCCAAATTATAACCTTGGGGTCAAGGTTGGCCCACGCAGAGGGATAACAAGTTTTAAATGGGTTTTCATAGTGAAAACTTTATAAAATTTCTTGTTACTAACCATAAGACCCAGGGCTAACAAATTTAGCCCTGTCTCAGGGGTCTCATGTTTTACAGGGCTTTTTATTGAGGAAACTTTGAAAATTTGCTTGTTTATAACCACACATTCTATATTATTCTGTATTATTTGGTATGGGGCTTTATCTTTTGGACCTCCACCAGGATTCAAGTAATTATAGCTTTGTGGTCAAAAGTGGCTTTGCCCTGGGGTCATAACTTTCTTGTAGGATTTTATAGAAAAAAATTTGTATGTCTTCTAGTTTGAATGCAATTGGCCTGGTATTGAAATGTTTGGCTTGTAGTATTTTTACTTATTAGCCAGTGGAGCGATACAGGGCCATCATGGCCCTCTTGTTAAATGAAAAGATCTGTATAACCTAGTTAGTAGTACATAGTTCGAGTGGTTATTGTATATAACAGTTTTAATACCTCACAGAAAGTAAGATAGGCAACTGTGAGTAAAATTAAGAGCTCTATTCTGTTAACCCTTTACCAAACAATCCCTGGATTTTACGACCCAGAGGAAGAAGCCTTTTGAAAACATTGTGGGAAAAGGAGAAAATGCTGGTAACCAGCACTTTCTCCTTTTCCCACAATGTTTTTTACTCTTTTAAAGTCAAGTTTCAATTTTTGAGTCACGTTTATTTTGTCGTCTGCAAATGCTTTCAATTTGGACCAGTCTAAAATTTTGTCGTTTGGTAAAGAGTTAACCCTTTACTCCACAGATACTCATTTTGACGCATCAAGAACAGACAGCTTTTGAAAACATTGTGGGAAAAGGAGAAACTGCTCGTAACGAGCAGTTTCTCCTTTTCCCACAATGTTTTCTACTCTATCAGATATCTGTATCTCCATTTGTCCACATTTTTGACATCATATCTTTATTTGCTGTTGAACTGGAAGAGTCTAAAATTGGCATATCAGGTAAAGGGTTAAAGAAACACCTGTATTTGAGTAATGCTCTGTGAAAAGGAGGTTTAATGCATCTTCAAAAAGTATCCATCAATTTCAGCCCGAGCAGTCTGCACAGGCTGACCTTGGGCAAAACTGTTTGGTATAGGTCAAATTTCTGCCTGTAAAAGGACCAGTCTATCTCATGATTCAGTCCGTTGCTAGAAAAATAGATTGTACAGATTCTTGTAATAACTTGGATGGTACAGTGCATAACGCAGATGCATTGAACTCCCCCCTTTTGCCAGAGCGTTGCCCATGTTTATGTGAGCCATGCTCTATGAAAAGGGGTTTAATGCGTCTGCAAAAAGTATAGGCCCATATCATTCTGCACAGTCCTGGCAAACTGACCTGCATCAAAACTGTCTGCTATTGATAAATTTTCCACATCACTATGGAACATTCTACCTCATGATTTAGCTGGTTTTTAGACAGAATGGGTCCGTGTTATATGATTACTTACTCCGGATAATATGACCACTAGTAATCAGCTTTTTCTTTTCCCGCAATGTTTTCCATCCCTTTCTGGTACAAATCCCATTAATTATGCAATATTTATCTTATCATTTGCAGATACTTTCAATTTGGACCAGTTAAACTTTTATCATTATGGTAATGAGTTAACTCTTTACCACATGACAAAATGATTGCCTGGTTGAAAATGAGAGCAGTTGCGGACAACAACATTAATGTTGCTCAGAACACGAAACCTGTCTGTCAAAAGTAGAAAACATCGTGGGGTGAAGAGAAAAGGCTGGCTTCAAAATATTTTCAATAGCCTTCTTCCTCAGGATCATTAAAAAAGTTGTGGTTGAAACTTTACAAACTGAAACAATTTTAGAATTGTCTAAATTGAAAGAAATTTGCAGTTTGCAGATGATGCAGAGATGTAGCTGATTTTTTTTAAAGTGGGGATAGAAAAGTAAAAAACCTTGTTGGAAAAGGAGAAAATACCGGTTACCAGCATTTTCTCCTTTTCCCACAATTTTTTCAAAGTCTTTTTCTTCAGGATCTGTAAAAATACTGATTGTATGATAAAGAGTTAAGAAGATGACGAAAAACCCCAATCCTGTTATCTATTTTGTTTGATTGATTCAGTTTGCTTCTGTCGAGCCCCGGTCACTCAGTTGGTAGGGCACATGCCTTGAGAACAGGGGGTTGCTGGTTCGATCCCTGGTTCGGTCATTTTCTTTCAGGATTGATGATAGTCATTGTGACAGGATTCATTCCTCTCTCACCGTTGACCATTGTTTCAACAATGTTTATGTGGAAAAGCAGCCAGTGGCTAACATTGTGTGGAGTACTGGTAAAGGAGACTCCAGGAAAGCATGGATAGGTGCACTGGCAGCCACATATAACTAAAATGATGTTGAAAACGGTGTTGAACACCATACAATCAACGGCAGGAAAAAATGGTCTAAGGGAAATAATCCATTATGTTATGTCATGTATCATGACAGTTTATCTCCCTTAAATTATTAATGTGTCCTTTACTGAAATGTAGACAGTGTTGTATTCTTTCACATTTTCTTAGCGGAAAATGTTCAAATTTCCTTCATAATGATTTAATTTATTGTATAAGTTTATCTAAAGATGTAATTGATTTAGCATGAAGGATTTATGTATCACATTTTATTTAATAGTAAAGAAAGAACCATTCAATTAACAGGAAATTTGTCTTTGAAAAATCTTCAGTTCTAAAAATATTTGTCAGAGTTTCATGTGGTTTGGTACATTTCATCCTTGAGTAGACTTGTAACAATTTCCATGCTGTCATCTTGCTGCCATAATCGTTTACCACATAATCCCAAGTTTTAACAACCCTGAGAAATAGGCCTTTTGAAAACATTGAGGGAAAAGGAGAAAATGCTGGTAACCAGCATTTTCTCCTTTTCCCACAATGTTTTCTACCCTATCGAAGAAAAAATTGCACCATTTGAGCCACACTGAAATTGTCATCTTCAATTGCTTTCAGTTTGGACTAGGCTAAAATTTTGTCGTCTGATAAAGGGTTAACTCTCTGTCTACCAAACAACAAAAATGCAGACATGTCCAAATTGAAAGCATTTGCAGATGTTAATTTCAATAAGACTCGGATAATGGAATGCGTCTTTGATGTGGTAGAAAACATTGTATAAAAAGGGAAGAGTACTGGTTACCATTGTTTTCTCCATTTTCCACAATGTTTTCAAAGGCTTCTTCCTCAGGGTGGTTACACTCAAGAATGTGTTGAAAAGGGTTAACTCTTTACCAGACGATAGAAAATGGTACTCAACCTAATTGAAATCATTTGCAGACGACAAATTAAAGTTAGCTCAGAGGATGATTTCTGTCTTTGATAGAGTAGAAAAACATCGTGAGAAAAGGAGAAAATGCTGGTTACCAGCTTTTTCTCCTTTTACCACAATTTTTTCAAAAGCCTTCTTCTCCAGGGTCATTAAATCTGGGAATTGTGTTGGAAAGGGTTAAGAAATATGGACATAGGTTGGCCCAGTTTATTTTCTCTAAGAAATATTGGAGGTGGAAGGCAGATGTATATTTGATTTCACTGTCTTCTCTTTTTATGGCTCACTATCCTTTAACCCTTCACTTAACAATCAAGAGTTTTAGCAACCTAAAGGATGAAAGCTTCTGAAACAATTGTGGGAGAAGGAGAAAATGCTGGTAACCAGCATTTTCTCCTTATCTAACATTTTATTTTCCCTTTTAAAGAGAAATACCATGACTTTTGCCAGATTTATTTGTCTTCTGCAAAAAAGAAATATCATGACTTTTGCCAGATTTATTTGTCTCCTGCAAAGTCAACAATTTCATTGTCTGGTGAAAAGGGTTAATATAGGGAGGATTTCAGAGGATTGTTGCCATGAAAATGACGTTATTAGGCAGAAATACACTCAGCAAAACTATAAATTGCCACTTCTGTTTCTCCTGCAAATTTGACTAAGTATTAGACAGGTAAATGGGAACAAACTATAAAAGATATCAGGACGTTAGCCATTGTATTGTAATGAAAAGATTCTTGATTCTGCCAACAGAAAGATTCTTGGTTCTGCCAAGAGAAGGAATATCTTTTTAAAAAGAGGAAAAACACATTGGTTGCACATGCATGTTGTCTATCAGCCAAAATAGGTAAAAAAAAAATTAAGTTACTAGAATTTTGTCAGCAATAAGAAAAATTGTGAAACTGATTTTCTGCAGAAATATATGATCTGAGAAATGAGCATGAAGTTTTCAAGAATTTGATTTTTCAGTTATCCCAGTTGAGTGAATGGATGTTCCTTTTTAAAAAAGGAAGCTCCCTTAAGAACAAGTTGATAAATTCTTTCCAGAATTAGGCTGAGGTAAATTTTTACACTGATCAATTATTCTGCAAACAAGCAAACCAAATGAAAAGTCTCTTTTTCTGGACAGCGATGCAAAAAAAGGTCTATGGGGAATTATAGCTTAAAAGTGGAGATTTATAAGTTTTGCCGAGTGTATTATGTGACAGAAAAATTATACTTTTTCTCTGTGTTTTTTTGGTAGAGTTAGGAAAATTGTTTTAGGTTTAGATAAATTTAATTGGTTAGTACCAATACTCAAATTGCTAACTTGTGTCTGCAGATTCTGTGTAGCCTGATCTTGATCTGTACTTTGTTTGAAAGCAACATAACTTGTGCGTAGAGCTTTAGCTCCCTACCACACAGTCCCAAGTTTGAACAACCCTAAAGAAAAGGCCTTTTGAAAACATTGTGGGAAAAGGAGAAAATGCTGGTGACCAGCATTTTCTCCTTTTCCCCCAATTTTTTCTACCCTTCCAAAAACAAATTTCAGTTTTTGAGTCACATTTATTTTGTCATCTGCAACTGCCTTCAGTTTGGACCATTCTAAAATTTTGAGGTTTGATAAAAGGTTAATGCTCAAAAAGCACAATATTCTTGACCTTTGTTGACAAAATCTCAAGCCTTCTATTTTACAAAACAGGAATGTAGAAGCAAACACCATTAGACCACATTGTAATGTCAAATTCATGTGTATGCTTTTACTTGCTAGTAAGTGAAAGCTGCTTAACATTGCCTGTTTTAATATTTTGAACCCACCCATGTTGCATTGACTGCAACCAAAGTCTACAGATATCTATCTTTTGGAATAACCTGAGACATCTACATAGCTCTGTAACCAATTTTCATGCATTTTTGGGATTCCCAAAATAGAGCAACCTTTTGCAGACTTACCCTTGGGATGCCTGAACTAAGCAGTCCTCTTATCCATTTGACCAGTTTGAAAGTACATGTTTAATTTGCAACATGTGCACTGCTATATACACAAATGAACACAAATATATCCAAAGTACATTGGAGGACTTTTTTTTTACCACATGTCTTTTTTCTGAAAGATAGATAGCCATGCTCTGGCAAAAAGGGAATTAACTCTTTACCAAACGGCAAAATTTTAGACTTGTCTAAATTGAAAGCTTTTGCAGACGACAAAATAAACATTATTCAAAAATGGAAACTTGACTTTGGAAGAGTAGAAAACATTGTGGGAAAAGGAGAAAATGCTGATTACCAGCATTTTCTCCTTTTCCCATAATGTTTTCAGAAGGCTTCTTCCTCAGGGTCTTTAAAACCAGGGATTGTTTGGTGAAGGATTAATATATTTCTGTTATACATGGTACTATGCAAATCATCAGGGCCCCGTTCTATCAAAAACGTCGGTCGTACATAAGATCTTAGCTTAAGACGGAGACTTACGACAAAACTTACGATATTGTAGGTACGATTTTGTTGATAAAACGGTTCACGGTCGCAAATACTGACGTACGACAGAATCTTAGCTACGATCGGTCGTACGACCATTGATAAAATGGGGCCCAGGTAATAATGCTAACTGAATCATGAGGTACACTGGTCTTTTGATTTGCAGAAAATTGTCAAATAGCAAAAAGTTTCAACCTAGGTCAGCCAGGGCAGACTGCGCAGGCTGACCTAGGTCGATATTTTTCACAGATGCATTTAACCCTCTTTTCACAGAGCATGGCTCAAGTATTGATCTTTTTAATTCACCAAAGAAATTAATTTTTCGCTGCTGTAGTTTGTATACAGTACATATTTATTCATGTATATATGTGTATAACTGATATGCATGTGTTTGAAATCAAAGTAGATAATGGAATGTATAAAACAGTCAAATGGATAGTAAGATTGCTTACAGGGATCCAGAGTTGGCAGAAGTTGACTTTATTTTTAGGAAATGACCGAAATAGGGTCACAATGTACATGTCTCATGCCAATCCAAAAGATAAATATTGCATTTTGTCTTTTTCTTTTATGCTTTTCAGTATTTTATAGAAATCTAACAGTGAATGATATTCTTATAATTCACTGGTGAATGTTATAATTCACCGGTGAATGTTTTAACTTTTATTTTTGACATTACCACGGATATTTATAGAACATGAATGAATTTTTAGCAGGTGAACGTCACTTTTTATGACCTGGCCAACTTCACCAATGATGTCATTATTACAGCTAGTCCATATCCGACTAGAATGAATAGATGTATTTCATTTGAAAAACACATATTTTTCACGATGAGAAAAAAATTTGATGTGAGAAGAAAAGTTAAAGTGAAGAGCATAAAAGAAATACTGTAGGATTATAGTTTGTTTCAGTAGGCTAAATGATCAAAATTTCTTTCATCTCATGCAAAGCGAAGGACATATTTTCACTCTTGTCTTTGCTACTCATGAAAATATAGCCGGTGCTTTTCACTCGATGAAAGAAATTATGATCATACACCAAAACAGACAATTATCTTCTATAATTATCATTTTTATCATACAGCAACACACTTATCATGTACAAGTGTATTCTTCTTTCATTGTTTGATGTACCGTACATTTTGTAAATACCATACCCCCTGGTCTTTCATGATAATTATATCATTCATATGTTACATTCTCTTTGTATAATTTTTAGTCTATTGCTATTTAGTGCTCAAGGTGAGCTATGTAATGGTGCTGTGTGTGGCGTCTGTCATGTGTCTTGCGTCATGCAGTCGTCAACATTTACCTTCTGTGCACTCGGGAGGCCAAATCTTAGAAAAACCTTGTGTGCACTTTAGAGGCCGCAGTTTCAGACTGATACACATGAAACTTGGTCAGAAAGGTTGACCTGATGATATCTCAGACAAGTTTGAAACCAGGTATGTCAGATCAAAAAGTAGATCCTTGGGCAAAATCTTTGAAAAGCCTTGTGTGAAGTCAAGAGGACACATTTTTAGCCTAGTACTCTTAAAACTTAGTCAGAATGTTTGTCCTGTTGATATCTCTGGCAAGTATGAAATTGGGTCACATAGGGTCAAAAAATAGGTCACTTACACTCATGTGTTTTACGTCATTAAAATCAGGACCTCTTCAGCTTTATCAGCCTTAGATAACTTTACTCAGGCGAGTGCTTTTGAGCCAATGGCCCTCTTGTTTTTGTTTTTTTTGTGTGTGTGTATGTGCAGATTTCGCACGAATAAACAATGAAGCCAGAATGGGCCTTACACACAGAACCTAGAACCCTGATCCTGCTAAATAAGTCAAATAAAACTTTCAAGACAATAGTAAAAACTTAAATAATGTTATTTCAAACTTTTTTTTTTGGAGAAAAAAATCTCCTTATCAGACAGTAGATATATTCAAGATCAGATTGCACTTTATGTGCCAAGCGCCAGTAGCTCAGTAGGTAGCGTGCAGGACTTGAGAATGTGGGTCATGGGTACCATTCTTCTTGATACATTTAGACACTGCGCATATACTTGAAGGACATGGTTTAAAATCCATATATCATCAAAGTATGCGTTCAGTGATGTTTAGGCAGTAAAAAAAGAATATCTGATTATCTATTACATAATATAGAATAAGATTTCTGGCAGCGTAACGTAGGCGAATCTGGCGACAGACAGACCATTTATGCACTGGTGCTCTGCTATGTGCTATTTTTCATCAGTATGGATCTGCGAAATAATACATACTGATAGCGCTGACGAATTTAAGAATGATAGTGTCCATATTTGCAACACATCTAGTAAAGAATTTGACACTAGAAATAGCTAAGCTGCCGTTGCGACAGGTAACGTAGGCATCATTTTATGTCTTTTGAACTCGCACCTCAAGCAGCATTACAGTAGGAAATGGTTTTTAAGTGTTTATATTTAACAGACTATCCTCCCTGCTGCATTATTGTTACTTATTAGCAGCACATCATTACTGTTTATACTCAGTGTAGAGGACTGCGACATAGTTTTTCCTAAAATGTTCCCTATTGCTGAAAATGAGCGTAAAGTCACCTGATCGAACCGGATCGGACTTAATCAAAAAACTCTGGTTGCCATGGCAACCAAATGGAATTTTTCAAGAAATTCTTTAAAAATCTTCTCCTCTGAAACCGCTGGTCAGATTTTGACAAAATTTCACAGATATGTTCCTTGGGTGACCCTTTTCAAAAACTGTTTGCGAAATTTTGATCCGTCGAAAAACATGGCCAGGGGGGGGGGGGGGGGGCTCTTGGCATCCAGCGGTGTCAACAATTCTTTAAACATCTTCTACTCCTACACCGCTTGGCCGATTTGGACCAAACTTCACTGGAATGTTCCTTGGGAGGTCCTCTTTAAAAACTGTTCACAGAATTTGATTTCATCAAAAACTGTGGTTGCCATGGCAACCAAATGGAATTTACTAAGAAATTCTTTAAAAATCTTCTCTTCTGAAATCGCTGGTCAGATTTTGAAATAATTTCACAGATATGTTCCTTTGGTGACCCTTTTCAAAAACTGTCTATGAAATTCTGATCCGTCGAAAAACATGGCCGTTGTGGAGGGGGGGGCGGGGGCTCTTGGCGTCCAGCGGTGTCAACAATTCTTTAAAAATCTTCTTCTCTGAAGAAACCGCGGGTCAGATTTTGAAATAATTTCAGATATGTTCCTCCTTCGGCGACCCTTTTCAAAAACTGTTCGCGAAATTTTGATCCGTCGAAAAACATGGCCGTGGTGGAGGGGGGGGGGGGGACTCTTGGCGTCCAGCGGTGTCAACAATTCTATAAAAATCTTCTCCTCTGAAACTGGTGGTCAGATTTTTGAAATAATTTCTCAGATATGTTCCTTGGGTGACTCTTTTCAAAAAATGTTTGCGAAATTTTGATCTGTCGAAAAACATGGCCGTGGTGGAAGGGGGGGGGGCTCTTGGCATCCAGCGGTGTCAACAATTGTTTAAACATCTTCTCCTCCTACACTGCAGGGCTGATTTGGACAAAAGTTGGCTAGAATGTTCCTTGGGAGGTCCTCTTTAAAAACTGGTAACAGAATTTGATTTCATCAAAAACTGTGGTTGCCATGGCAACCAAATGGAATTTACTAAGAAATTATTTAAAAATCTTCTCCTCTGAAACCACAGGTCAGATTTTGAAATAATTTCACAGATATGTTCCTTGGGTGACCCTTTTCAAAACTGGTTCGCGAAATTCTGATCCGTCTAAAAACATGGCGGTGGGGGGGGGGGCTCTTGGCGTCCAGCGGTGTCAACAATTCTATAAAAATCTTCTCCTCTGAAACCGCGGGTCAGATTTTGAAATAATTTCACAGATATGTTCCTTGGGTGACCCTTTTCAAAAACTGTTCGCAAAATTTTGATCCTTCGAAAAACATGGCCGTGGTAGAGGGTGGGGAGGGGGGGGAGGGGGACTCTTGATGTCCAGCGGTGTCAACAATTCTATAAAAATCTTCTCCTCTGAAACTGGTGGTCAGATTTTGAAATAATTTCACAGATATGTTCCTTGGGTGACCCTTTTCTAAAAAGGTTCGCGAAATTTTGATCCGTCGAAAAACATGGCCGTGGTGGAGGGGGGGGGGCTCTTGGCGTCCAGCGGTGTCAACAATTCTTTAAACATCTCCTCCTACACTGCTTGGCCAATTTGGACAAAACTTGGCTAGAATGTTCCTTGGGAGGTCTTCTTTAAAAATTGTGCACAGAATTTGATTTCATCAAAAACTGTGGTTGCCAGGGC
Organism: Hippopus hippopus; assembly: GCA_946811185.2. NCBI lineage: Eukaryota > Metazoa > Mollusca > Bivalvia > Cardiida > Cardiidae > Hippopus > Hippopus hippopus. The sequence continues at coordinate 24,052,534 of OX328113.1, read as the reverse complement.
AACCAAATGGAATTTACTAAGAAATTATTTAAAAATCTTCTCCTCTGAAACCGCAGGACAGATTTTGAAATAATTTCACAGATATGTTCCTTAGGTGACCCTTTTCAAAACTGGTTCACGAAATTCTGATCCGTCTAAAAACATGGCAGTTGTAGGGGGGGGGGGGGGGCTCTTGGTCTCCAGCGGTGTCAACAATTCTATAAAAATCTTCTCCTCTGAAACCGCGGGTCAGATTTTGAAATAATTTCACAGATATGTTCCTTGGGTGACCCTTTTCAAAAAATGTTTGCGAAATTTTGATCCGTCGAAAAACATGGCCGTGGTGGAGGGGCGGACTCTTGGCGTCCAGCGGTGTCAACAATTCTTTAAACATCTTCTCCTCCTACACTGCTTGGCCAATTTGGACAAAACTTTGCTAGAATGTTCCTTGGGAGGTCTTCTTTAAAAATTGTTCACAGAATTTGATTTCATCAAAAACTGTGGAGGGGGGGGCTCTTGGCGTCCAGCGCTGTCAACAATTCTTTAAACATCTTCTCCTCCTAAATCGCTTGGCCAATTTGGACCAAACTTCGCTGGAATGTTCCTTGGGAGGTCCTGTTTAAAAAGTGTTCACAGAATTTGATTTCATGAAAAACTCTGGTTGCCATGGCAACCAAATGGAATTTACCAAGAAATTCTTTAAAAATCTTCTCCTCTGAAACCGCTGGTCAGATTTTGAAATAATTTCACAGATATGTTCCTTGGATGACCCTTTTCCAAAAGTGTTCGCGAAATTCTGATATGTCGAAAAACATTGCTGTTGTGGAGGGGGGGGCTCTTGGCGTCCAGCGGTGTCAACAATTCTATAAAAATCTTCTCCTCTGAAACCGCAGGTCAAATTTTGAAATAATTTCACTGATATGTTCCTTGGGTAACCCTTTTCAAAAACTGTTCACGAAATTTTGATCCGTCGAAAAACATGACGGTTGTGGAGGGGGGAGCTCTTGGCGTCCAGCGGTGTCAACAATTCTATAAAAATCTTCTCTGAAACCGCGCGTCAGATTTTGAAATAAGTTCACAGATATGTTCCTTGGGTGACCCTTTTCAAAAACTGTTCGCAAAATTTTGATCTGTCGAAAAACATGGCCGTGGTGGGGGGGGGAGGGGGGGCTCTTGGCGTCCAGCGCTGTCAACAATTCTATAAAAATCTTCTCCTCTGAAACTGGTGGTCAGATTTTGAAATAATTTCACAGATATGTTCCTTGGGTGACCCTTTTCAAAAAGTGTTCGCGAAATTTTGATCCGTCGAAAAACATGGCCGTGGTGGAGGGGGGGGCTCTTGGCGTCCAGCGGTGTCAACAATTCTTTAAACATCTTCTCTTCCTACACTGCTTGGCCAATTTGGACCAAACTTCGCTAGAATGTTCCTTGGGAGGTCTTCTTTCAAAATTGTTCACAGAATTTCATTTCATCAAAAACTCTGGTTGCCATGGCAACCAAATGGAATTTACTAAGAAATTATTTAAAAATCTTCTCCTCTGAAACCGCAGGACAGATTTTGAAATAATTTCACAGATATTTTTCTTAGGTGACCCTTTTCAAAAATGGTTCGCGAAATTCTGATCCATCTAAAAACATGGCCGTGGTGGAGGGGGGGGGGGGGCTCTTGGCGTCCAGCGGTGTCAACAATTCTATAAAAATCTTCTCCTCTGAAACTGGTGGTCAGATTTTGAAATAATTTCACAGATATGTTCCTTGGGTAACCCTTTTCAAAAACTGTTCGCGAAATTTTGATCCATCGAAAAACATGGCCGTAGTGGAGGGGGGGGCTCTTGGCGTTCAGCGGTGTCAACAATTCTTTAAACATCTTCTCCTCCTACACTGCTTGGCCGATTTGGACCAAACATGGCTGGAATGTTCCTTGGGAGGTCCGCGTTAAAAATTGTTCACAGAATTTGATTTCATCAAAAACTCTGGTTGCCATGGCAACCAAATGGAATTTACTAAGAAATTCTTTAAAAATCTTCTTCTCTGAAACCGCAGGACAGATTTTGAAATAATTTCACAGATATTTTCCTTAGGTGACCCTTTTCAAAAACTGTTCGCAAAATTTTGATCTGTCGAAAAACATGGCCGTGGTGGGGGGGAGGGGGGGGCTCTTGGCGTCCAGCGGTGTCAACAATTCTATAAAAATCTTCTCCTCTGAAACTGGTGGTCAGATTTTGAAATAATTTCACAGATATGTTCCTTGGGTGACCCTTTTCAAAAAGTGTTCGCGAAATTTTGATCCGTCGAAAAACATGGCCGTGGTGGGGGGGGGGCTCTTGGCGTCCAGCGCTGTCAACAATTCTTTAAACATCTTCTCCTCCTAAATCGCTTGGCCGATTTGGACCAAACTTGGCTGGAATGTTCCTTGGGAGGTCCTGTTTAAAAAGTGTTCACAGAATTTGATTTCATCAAAAACTCTGGTTCCCATGGCAACCAAATGGAATTTACCAAGAAATTCTTTAAAAATCTTCTCCTCTGAAACCGCTGGTCAGATTTTGAAATAATTTCACAGATATGTTCCTTGGATGACCCTTTTCCAAAAGTGTTCGCAAAATTCTGATATGTCGAAAAACATGGCGGTTGTGGAGGGGGGGGCTCTTGGCGTCCAGCGGTGTCAACAATTCTATAAAAGTCTTCTCCTCTGAAACTGCAGGTCAAATTTTGAAATAATTTCACTGATATGTTCCTTGGGTAACCCTTTTCAAAAACTGTTCGCGAAATTTTGATCCATCGAAAAACATGGCCGTGGTGGAGGGGGGGGCTCTTGGCGTCCAGCGGTGTCAACAATTCTATAAAAATCTTCTCCTCTGAAACTGGTGGTCAGATTTTGAAATAATTTCACAGATATGTTCCTTGGGTGACCCTTTTAAAAAACTATTCGTGAAATTTTGATCCGTAGAAAAACATGGCCGTGGTGGAAGGGGGGGGCTCTTGGCGTCCAGCGGTGTCAACAATTCTATAAAAATCTTCTCCTCTGAAACTGGTCGTCAGATTTTGAAATAATTTCACAGATATGTTCCTTGGGTGACCCTTTTCAAAAACTGTTCGCGAAATTTTGATCCGTCGAAAAACATGGCCGTGGTGGAGGGGGGGGGGGCTCTTGGCGTCCAGCGCTGTCAACAATTCTTTAAACATCTTCTCCTCCTAAATCGCTTGGCCAATTTGGACCAAACTTCGCTGGAATGTTCCTTGGGAGGTCCTGTTTAAAAAGTGTTCACAGAATTTGATTTCATGAAAAACTCTGGTTGCCATGGCAACCAAATGGAATTTACCAAGAAATTCTTTAAAAATCTTCTCCTCTGAAACCGCTGGTCAGATTTTGAAATAATTTCACAGATATGTTCCTTGGATGACCCTTTTCCAAAAGTGTTCGCGAAATTCTGATATGTCGAAAAACATTGCTGTTGTGGGGCGGGGGGGGGGGGCTCTTGGCATCCAGCGCTGTCAACAATTCTATAAAAATCTTCTCCTCTGAAAGCGCAGGTCAAATTTTGAAATAATTTCACTGATATGTTCCTTGGGTAACCCTTTTCAAAAACTGTTCGCGTAATTTTGATCCGTCGAAAAACATGGCCGTAGTGGAGGGGGAGGGGCTCTTGGCGTCCAGCGGTGTCAACAATTCTTTGAACATCTCCTCGTACACTGCTCGGCCGATGTGGACCAAACTTGGCTGGAATGTTCCTTTGGAGGTCCTCTTTAAAAATTGTTCACAGAATTTGATTTCATCAAAAACTCTGGTTGCCACGGCAACAAAATCGAATTTTTTGAGAAATTCTTTAAAAATCTTCTCCTCTGAAACCGCTGGTCAGATTTTGAAATAATTTCACAGATATGTTCCTTGGGTGACCCTTTTCAAAAAGTGTTCGCGAAATTTTGATCCGTCGAAAAACATGGCCGTGGTGGAGGGGGGGGCTCTTGGCGTCCAGCGGTGTCAACAATTCTTTAAACATCTTCTCTTCCTACACTGCTTGGCCAATTTGGACCAAACTTGGCTAGAATGTTCCTTGGGAGGTCTTCTTTCAAAATTGTTCACAGAATTTCATTTCATCAAAAACTCTGGTTGCCATGGCAACCAAATGGAATTTACTAAGAAATTCTTTAAAAATCTTCTCCTCTGAAACCGCAGGACAGATTTTGAAATAATTTCACAGATATTTTTCTTAGGTGACCCTTTTCAAAAATGGTTCGCGAAATTCTGATCCGTCTGAAAACATGGCCGTGGTGGGGGGGGGGGGGCTCTTGGCGTCCAGCGGTGTCAACAATTCTATAAAAATCTTCTCCTCTGAAACTGGTGGTCAGATTTTGAAATAATTTCACAGATATGTTCCTTGGGTAACCCTTTTCAAAAACTGTTCGCGAAATTTTGATCCATCGAAAAACATGGCCGTAGTGGAGGGGGGGGCTCTTGGCGTTCAGCGGTGTCAACAATTCTTTAAACATCTTCTCCTCCTACACTGCTTGGCCGATTTGGACCAAACATGGCTGGAATGTTCCTTGGGAGGTCCGCGTTAAAAATTGTTCACAGAATTTGATTTCATCAAAAACTCTGGTTGCCATGGCAACCAAATGGAATTTACTAAGAAATTCTTTAAAAATCTTCTCCTCTGAAACCGCAGGACAGATTTTGAAATAATTTCACAGATATTTTCCTTAGGTGACCCTTTTCAAAAACTGTTCGCAAAATTTTGATCTGTCGAAAAACATGGCCGTGGTGGGGGGGAGGGGGGGGGCTCTTGGCGTCCAGCGGTGTCAACAATTCTATAAAAATCTTCTCCTCTGAAACTGGTGGTCAGATTTTGAAATAATTTCACAGATATGTTCCTTGGGTGACCCTTTTCAAAAAGTGTTCGCGAAATTTTGATCCGTCGAAAAACATGGCCGTGGTGGGGGGGGCTCTTGGCGTCCAGCGCTGTCAACAATTCTTTAAACATCTTCTCCTCCTAAATCGCTTGGCCGATTTGGACCTAACTTGGCTGGAATGTTCCTTGGGAGGTCCTGTTTAAAAAGTGTTCACAGAATTTGATTTCATGAAAAACTCTGGTTGCCATGGCAACCAAATGGAATTTACCAAGAAATTCTTTAAAAATCTTCTCCTCTGAAACCGCTGGTCAGATTTTGAAATAATTTCACAGATATGTTCCTTGGATGACCCTTTTCCAAAAGTGTTCGCAAATTTCTGATATGTCGAAAAACATGGCGGTTGTGGAGGGGGGGGCTCTTGGCGTCCAGCACTGTCAACAATTCTATAAAAGTCTTCTCCTCTAAAAATGCAGGTCAAATTTTGAAATAATTTCACTGATATGTTCCTTGGGTAACCCTTTTCAAAAACTGTTCGCGAAATTTTGATCCATCGAAAAACATGGCCGTGGTGGAGGGGGGGGCTCTTGGCGTCCAGCGGTGTCAACAATTCTATAAAAATCTTCTCCTCTGAAACTGGTGGTCAGATTTTGAAATAATTTCACAGATATGTTCCTTGGGTGACCCTTTTAAAAAACTATTCGTGAAATTTTGATCCGTAGAAAAACATGGCCGTGGTGGAAGGGGGGGGCTCTTGGCGTCCAGCGGTGTCAACAATTCTATAAAAATCTTCTCCTCTGAAACTGGTCGTCAGATTTTGAAATAATTTCACAGATATGTTCCTTGGGTGACCCTTTTCAAAAACTGTTCGCGAAATTTTGATCCGTCGAAAAACATGGCCGTGGTGGAGGGGGGGGCTCTTGGCGTCCAGCGCTGTCAACAATTCTTTAAACATCTTCTCCTCCTAAATCGCTTGGCCAATTTGGACCAAACTTCGCTGGAATGTTCCTTGGGAGGTCCTGTTTAAAAAGTGTTCACAGAATTTGATTTCATGAAAAACTCTGGTTGCCATGGCAACCAAATGGAATTTACCAAGAAATTCTTTAAAAATCTTCTCCTCTGAAACCGCTGGTCAGATTTTGAAATAATTTCACATATATGTTCCTTGGATGACCCTTTTCCAAAAGTGTTCGCGAAATTCTGATATGTCGAAAAACATTGCTGTTGGGGGGGGGGCTCTTGGCGTCCAGCGCTGTCAACAATTCTATAAAAATCTTCTCCTCTGAAAGCGCAGGTCAAATTTTGAAATAATTTCACTGATATGTTCCTTGGGTAACCCTTTTCAAAAACTGTTCGCGTAATTTTGATCCGTCGAAAAACATGGCCGTAGTGGAGGGGGAGGGGCTCTTGGCGTCCAGCGGTGTCAACAATTCTTTGAACATCTCCTCGTACACTGCTCGGCCGATTTGGACCAAACTTGGCTGGAATGTTCCTTTGGAGGTCCTCTTTAAAAATTGTTCACAGAATTTGATTTCATCAAAAACTCTGGTTGCCACGGCAACAAAATCGAATTTTTCAAGAAATTCTTTAAAAATCTTCTCCTCTGAAACCGCTGGTCAGATTTTGAAATAATTTCACAGATATGTTCCTTGGGTGACCCTTTTCAAAAATTGTCCGCGAAATTCTGATCCGTCGAAAAACATGGCCGTTGTGGAGGGGGGGGGCTCTTGGAGTTCAGCGGTATCAACAATTCTATAAAAATCTTCTCCTCTGAAACCACTGGTCAGATTTTGAAAAAATTTCACAGATATGTTCCTTGGGTAACCCTTTTGAAAAACTGATCGCGAAATTTTGATCCATCGAAAAACATGGCCGTGGTGGACGGGGGGGGGGCTCTTGGCGTCCAGCGGTGTCAACAATTCTTTAAACATCTTTTCCTCCTACAATGCTTGGCCAATTTGGACCAAACTTGGCTGGAATGTTCCTTGGGAGGTCCTCTTTAAAAACTGTTCACAGAATTTGATTTCATCAAAAACTCTGGTTGCCATGGCAACCAAATGGAATTTACCAAGAAATTCTTCAAAAATCTTCTCCTCTGAAACCGCTGGTCAGATTTTGAAATAATTTTACAGATATGTTCTTTGGGTGACAATTTTCAAAAATTGTTTCGAAATTCTCATCGGTCGAAAAACATGGCAGTTGTGGAGGGGGGGCTGTTGGCGTCCAGTGGTGTCAACAATTCTATAAAAATCTTCTCCTCTGAAACCACTGGTCAGATTTTGAAATAATTTCACAGATATGTTCCTTGGGTGACCCTTTTCAAAAACTGTTCGCAAAATTTTTATCCATCGAAAAACATGGCCGTAGTGGAGGGGGGGGCTCTTGGCGTTCAGCGGTGTCAACAATTCTTTAAACATCTTCTCCTCCTACACTGCTAGGCCGATTTGGACCAAACATGGCTGGAATGTTCCTTGGGAGGTCCGCGTTAAAAATTGTTCACAGAATTTGATTTCATCAAAAACTCTGGTTGCCATGGCAACCAAATGGAATTTTCCAAGAAATTCTTTAAAAATCGTCTCCTCTGAAACCTCTGGTCAGATTTTGAAATAATTTCACAGATATGTTCCTAGGGTGACCCTTTTCAAAAATTGTTCGAAAAATTCTGATCCGTCGAAAAACATGGCTGTTGTGGAGGGGGGGGCTCTTGGCGTCCAGCGGTGTCAACAATTCTATAAAAATCTTCTCCTCTGAAACCGCAGGTCATATTTTGAAATAATTTCACAGATATGTTCCTTGGTTGACCCTTTTCAAAAATTGTTCACGAAATTTTGATCCGTCATAAAACATGGCCGTGGTGGAGGGGGGGGAATCTTGGTGTCCAGCGGTGTTAACAATTCTTTAAACATCTTCTCCTCCTACACTGCTTGGCCGATTTGGACCAAACTTGGCTGGAATGTTCCTTGGGAGGTCCTCTTTAAAAAGTATTCACAGAATTTGATTTCATCAAAAACTGTGGTTGCCATGGCAACCAAATGGAATTTTCCAAGAAATTCTTTAAAGATCTTCTCCTCTAAAACCGCAGGTCAGATTTTGAAATAATTTCACAGATATGTTCCTTGGGTGACCCTTTTCGAAAAGTGTTCATGAAATTTTGATCCGTAGAAAAACATGGCCGTGGTGGAGTGGGGGCTCTTGAAGTCCAGCGGTATCAACAATTCTATAAAAATCTTCTCCTCTGAAACCACTGGTCAGATTTTGAAATAATTTCACAGATATGTTCCTTGAGTGATCCTTTTCAAAAACTGTTCGCAAAATTTTGATCCGTCGAAAAACATGGCAGTGATGGAGGGGGGGCTCTTGGCGTCCAGCGGTGTTAACAATTTTTTAAACATCTTCTCCTCCTACACCACTAGGCCAATTTGGACCAAACTTGGCTGGAATGTTCCTTAGGAGGTCCTCTTTAAAAATTGTTCACAGAATTTGATTTCATCAAAAACTGTGGTTGCCATGCCAACCAAATTGAATTTTCCAAGAAATCTTCTCTGAAACCGCTGGTCAGATTTTGAAATAATTTCACAGATATGTTCCTTGAGTGACCCTTTTCAAAAACTGTTTGCGAAATTTTGATCCGTTATAAAACATGACCGTTGTGGAGGGTTGGGGGGGGGGGCTCTTGGCATCCAGCGGTGTCAACAATTCTTTAAACATCTTCTCCTCCTAAACCGCTTTGCCGATTTGGACTGTTCCTTGGGACGTCCCCTTTGAAACTTGTTCACAGAATTTGATTCATCAAAAACTCTGGTTGCCATGGCAACCAAATGGAATTTACCAAGAAATTCTTTGATAATCTTCTCTGAAACCACTGGTCAGATTTTGAAATAATTTCACAGATATGTTCCTTGGGTAACCCTTTTTAAAGTTTGTTTGTGTAATTTTGATTTGTCGAAAAACATGGCCTGGGTGGGGATGGTCATCTTTGTTCTGTATGGACTTAAAGAAATTCTTTGAAATTCTTCTTCTCCTAAACCACTTGTCAGATTTTGAAATAATTTCACAGAAATGTTCCTTAGGTGCCCCTTTTGAAAATTTATTCGCGAAATTTTGATCTGTCAAGAAACATGGCTGTGGTGGGTGGAAGCTATTTGCTCTCTGAGGACATGAAGAAATTCTTAAAAATTTTGTCTTCTCTGAAACCACCATTCAGATTTTGAAGTTATTTCACAGAAATGATCCTTATATTATACCCCTTATTTAGCTTAGCTGTTTTCAAAGAAAACATCGAGGTATTGACATAGCCCTGTTGGCGTCATCTGCGTTGTTGTTGTCAAAAACTTTGACATTTTGTTATATCTCAGCTTCCACTCAACACATGTACTTAAAACTCGGAATAATTGTTGACTAGTAAAAAGCAACACATACAACAAGGGCAGTTAACTCCAAAATTGTTTGTCCAAATTATGCCCCTTTTGCGACTTGGAATTTTATTTTACTATCCAGCAAGGTTCCAACAGCCAATCATTGGCTCTCTCATGAGGTGCTCTTGTTCAACTTAATATTTTTAGCCACTATCGGGCATGTGTTCTTGTTCAAGATAAGGTCTTTGGGTGACCTATCCTAAAATTTATTTGCAGAATTCTGATTCGTCAAAAACATGGCTGTGGTGATGATTGTAGGGGTGGTGACAGATTTGAAATGATTTTTACAGGTGACCTTTTTATAATTGCTTGGCAAAATACTGATTTTGTTTCCAAAATTTCAATACTTTAAAAAAAAAGTTGGTTATGGTCCTCTCAAAAATTCAGGTGAGCGATCCAGGGCCATCTTGGCCCTCTTGTCTTCATTAAGGTCACTTATTCCACCTTCATTAGTCTGTCAGTACTTTGATCATAAATTTCATATGAAATTCTGAAATATTGCTCGAGATAGGAGCGAGTACTTTTTGAAACACCGACCGAATATGTCCACTCTATTAGATTGGTTATAGAAATAGATCTAATAACGGTATAATTTTTAAATATTTCACGCGAGAAATTAGAACTCCTACTGCACTATTTAAGATAACATTTCAGAAGATTAATATCTAAATTCATTAGCTGATATGATCGGGAATGGAAATTGACACCATGATAAGGAGCGATCAAAGAATTATTGCCGACTGGACCCATCTATCCTTTTCTTAACCCTTTACCACACGAAAATTTTTAGACCTGTCCGAATTGAAAGCATTTGTAGATGACAGTTTTAACGTGGCTCATATAAAATTATTTTTCTTTGATAGGGTAGAAAACATTGTGGGAAAAGGAGAAAATGCTGGTAACCAGCATTTTCTCCTTTTCCCACAATGTTTTCAAAAGCCTTCTCTTTCAGGGGTGTTAAAAGTCGTCATTGTGTGGTAAAGGGTTAACTCTTTCATCGCCAAATATATAAACTCGATCCTTTTCGATACCTGAAAATATAATCCACTGAGACTCAGAAGGGTTTTTGTCTCATAGGCTTGACCAAACAAGCGAACGGAATAGATTCAAGATCAGACTGCACGTTCTGTGCAGTCTGATCTTGATCTATGCCGTCCGCAAAAGTCCCTGTTTTCGCCTATGATGCCAAAAGGGTTATATAATATACTCACTCCATGATCATTTATTCATCGAAATCTAAATCTTCATCATGAGGACCAGTATACTTCTGGGCCTGTATTCACCAACCATCCTAAATCGCATTCTTTGTCTTATTCTGGATTTAGAAGTAATACAATATCTAATTGGCGAAACCATTTGGTTTACCCAATTAGAACTTGAGTTACTTTAAATTTTAGAAAATTCTTGAGAATTGGACAATAATGGCGATAAGATTGGTTCGTGGGGACTCTATTAAATTTGGCCTGCAACACGCGAAAAGGGGCACTCGGACATTTGCGTAAAGTGTCGTCTAGGATTAGCCTGCACAGTCCGCACAGGCTAATCCAAAACGACACTTTTCGTTTTTATGTAATTTTCTGTTTTGCACAAGTCTACTGTAGCCAAAAAATCTAATGTAGTCATAAAAAGCCGTCTTGGATTAGCCTGCGCGGACTGCGCAGGCTGATCCGAGACGACACTTTACGCAAATTTATGTCCGAATGCCCCTTTTCGCGTGGTGCAAGCCATATAAGGTGAGCCATGCTCTGGCAAAAGGGGGCTTAATGCATCTCCGTGATACACGATACCAGTCAAGTCATCACATAATTATGGATCCATAAGAGCCACTTTTTAAACAATCGACTTTATCATGAGGTAGACTAGTCCTCTTACATACAGAAAATTGACCAATAGCGAAAAGCTTCGGCCCAGATCAGCCTACTTTTTGCAGATGCATTAAGCCCCTTTTTCACAGAGCACAGCTCATATCTATTATCCATCGGGTGCATATTGGGCCTGAATCTGACCCCTGGGCTGTCTTCGACCGAAACCTGACCTCTACCTGCGTCCTCTGAACCAGTACTTTGCATAATTACGATCATTATTTCCCTATAAGCTGAGTGTCGTCTGTGTTCCACCATTCTTCAATCCATTCATGGTAAGTCAGCTTTAAGGACCCTGATGTTTGTTTCATAGTACATGTTTTTGTATCTGTCAATATACTTTCAAATCATAATATTAAAGGGTCCTGCATGGCTCAGTGGTAAAATGTAGGACTCGTGACCTGGAGGCCCCGGGCTCGAGCCTCACTGGATCTATGTATTGGGTTTTTCGTAGGAGTGTCCTTGGGCAAGACACCTCAGAGCCCAAGCCTAGTACTGGTGAAACCCAGGAAATACATGAGTTTGTGACCTGTCGCCGTGATATGACTGAAATACTCTTGAAAGCGGCGTAAAACACCATTCAAACAATCAATCATAATAAATAATAAAAAGAAAAATCTGCAACAAATTAGGCCTACATGCCTCATTGAGCACTCTTGGTAGAAGTAAGCCATTTCCTGTTGACTTGAAAAATAGGTTCGTAAATAAAATTTATATTTTGAAACATCACCGGAAAGGAATGATTCAGACTTAGATCAGACGGCACAGGCTGTACTTGTTAAACACTTCCCATCGAATACCTCTTCACCACAGGACAATAATGTAGATTTGTCCAGATTGAAAGCATTTGCAGACGACAATCAAAACGTGGTTCAAATAGTGGAATTTGTCTTTTGTAGGGTAGAAAACACTGTGGGAAAAGGAGAAAATGCTGGTTACCAGCATTTTCTCCTTATCCCACAATGTTTTCAAAAGGCTTCTTCTCTAAGGTCGTTAAAACCCGAGATTGTACGGTAAAGAGATACACGACAGGAAATCTCCACAGTTATAACCCCAAATACCCCCCCCCCCCCTCCCATCATCACAACTATTTTGCAGACTTTCCACGTGCTTAATTAATTTGGAAATGTTTTGTATTCACTGTTTAGTGAGTGTGTTGGCAGCTTGTGTAAAATGTTTGTTTATGGGACAATGTTTTTAATAACTGATGGATTATTTATTAATATATTAAGTCTGGAAAATAATAAACATCGAGGTGGGTGAATTTGTTGCTTTTAAATGTCATTTTTTGTGTAATCATCATCAGACTCACTATTGCCATCTCTTGTCATTTGTATTGGCATCACCTTATCCCCAACAAGGTTCAGTGATGGCCGTTGTAATGGGTTCAGCTGGTAATGTGGGGGGTTGGACAATTTAGGAGTTGTGAGCTCGATGCCGAGCCTGGTAGCTTAGTTTGGTAAAACAGGGCTTGAAAATTAGGGATTGTAGGTCCCACGGCCGAGTCAATGGCTCAGTTGGTAACAACAGGGCTTGAAAATTAGGGATTGTGGGTTCGATGCCGAGCCCGGAGGTTCAGTTGATGACAACAGGGATTGAAAATTAGGAGTTGTGGGTTCGATGCCGAGTCCTGTGGCTCAATCGATTCCTGACTTGTCTAAAGTTTCAGTATAGTCAAGTACTTTAAGTTACACAGAATTCATATGCAGTCGGTCATGGGTTCGATCTCTAAGAGAGAGATTGGGGTTTCGCGCGAGTGCCCTTGGGCAATACACTTCAAATTCCTACCCTAGTACTTGTGACGCGAAAGAAGACATGAAACACATGAATAAGCTAGCTGTCGCCCGTGATATGATTTGGATAATGTTCAAAGCGTATTGAACCACTAGTCCGACAAAGAACCTCCCGCAACGTTCGTAACCAGGAGGGCCTGGGTTTGAACCCCCCTGAAACACGGGATTTTTCGTGGGAGTGACCCTTGGAAAGACACTTCAGAACCCTGGCCAAGTACTGGTGAAAACCAGGAAATACATTAATATGTTGGCTGTCGCCGTGATATGACTGGCATAATTTTAAAAATTGCGTAATTCAGTTAATCACCCGCAAGGTGAGATGATTGCCATCGTGACAAAAAATGTTTCTTCTGAAAGTTACATTTAGACACGAGAAAGCAGCTGATAACTTTATCACCGTAGACACCATTTTAAACTCTTTATTAGACGACAAAATTTTAGACTTGTTCGAATTGATAGTGTTTGTAGACGATGTAGAATACTTAGTTTTTTATGGTAAATATTGTGGACAAAGGAGAAAATGCTGGTTACCAGGTGATTAATGTCTCTCTTGCTTTTCACCAGTACTAGAATAGGGCTTTCCAATGCTTTGCCTAGGTACACTCCAACAACAATAGCCCCGCAAGCGGGGATCGCGTTAGTACTTCATTATTATAAAGTCCAGCACCCGTAACCCTTTACCAAACAATCTAGTATTTGAACAACCTCGAGAAAGAAAGCTTTAGAAAATATTGTATTAGCCATATTTGAACTGTCGTCTGCAAATACTTTCTACTTGGACACGTCTACAAATTTGTCCCCTGGTAAAGAGTTAAGGTGAACGATATATAACCCATAAGTTCTAGGTCTATCCTCACAGGCCAGACTGGTTTTTCGTGGGAGTCTCCTTTGGCAAGGCGGAGTAACAGCCTAGTACGGAAAACACGTAGCAGACAGGATAGATCAGACTGCACATGACCTCCAAGTAGTCTGATTAAAGTCTTAAAAATTTTATAGCCTTGTCTATTGGTTTTGGTTGGCGCTCTGGGTTTTGGTACACTGTATTGCTACATGTGATTTCTTTAATCGTATTTGTTCATTTTTTTCATGCTTCTCAGATAATGACAATCTATCTCGGTCTTTGTTTTCCACTCATGTGGACTCGTAATTGTCGCAAACTTACAATTTGAGCTTTAAACATGCAAGTGCCGTTTTATGCTGAATAAAAAAAGTTTTGAATAAGCGAAGTGTCGCTGTGATATGCTTGTACTTTTGAAAGCGGCATAACGACCAATCTGATTATTTTTTCCCTTCTATTCATTTTGACGTTACTTGGTCAAAGTCGGGTAAAAAAAAAACTCTACAAATTATTTTTGAAGACCTCTAGTAGACCGTGATGAGGACTGGTCAAGAAATTAATGGCGCCTGGACCCAGTCTGAACAGCTTATCACAATCCTTTCACATGCATTCGTGTTTGGTATTATCACCATCAGTATTTTACAGGGATATTTTCAAAGATATCTGCTAAATATGAGCCATGCTCTGTGAAAAGGGCTTAATCCATCTGCGAAAAGTATCGACCCAGGTCAGCCTGCGCAGTCCGCGCAGGCTGACCTGGGCCGAAACTTTTCGCTATTGGTCAATTTTCTGTATGTCCAAGGACCAGTCTACCTCATGATTGAGGCCGTTGTTATAAAAGTTGGTTGTTATGGATCAATAAGTATGTGGTGGCTTCCTTGTTATGATGGACTTACGGAGATGCATTAAGCCCCCTTTTGTCAGAGCACGACTCATTATATGTTTGACTGTGGGTTGCTAAGTATTGTGTTTTCAGTTGAAGTGTATGCTTTACCGAACGACAAAAATCAAGGACCGTCCATAATAACCGCACGTGCAGGCTTTAAACCTGAAATGTGGCTCAAATAATGGTACATCGCTTTGAAAGTGAAAACATTATGGGAAATGGGAAAATGCTGGTTAAAAGCATTTTCTCCTTTTTTTTTTCCCCCCCACAATGTTTCCAAAATCCTTCTCTCTGTGTTTGTTAAAACACGGACCAGTCGTAGAAAGTTTTGACTGAAGAACTTTACTCACCTGTCGTTTATAGCGAGACTTCCGGTAGAACTTGTTTTTTTTTTCCATGTTTTTACAAGACATTGATTCAAATATTAACTACAACCTTAATCTAGTAGGCTCCAAATTGGTCTAATGGTCAGGGGAGTCGACTTGGGAACTCGGCGAACCGAGATCGAGACGCACCACAGCCCGGAAAAAAAAAACGCACAGAGAAACTGGGAAAAAAAAGAGAAAGACAGCTGGATAGAGAAACAAACAGCCGGATAGAGAACGGGCAAGAAAGACACTTGGATAGGCGATGGTGGGACACAGGGAAATTACCTTTTACTACTCTTTGTATTTGAAATTATTTATTAAATACAGAGGTCTTTAATGAAAATGAATATTGGAGTTTTTTTGCAAGTTTACAGAACTTGTTTTTTCTGTGCTGAGATCAACTTTAAGCAAGAAGAACACTAGAGTATAAAGAGAAAATCTTTTAATACTCAAAATGAAATATTGATTCATACTACAGAAACATTACCCAAACATAAACTTCAACAACCTTAATAAAAGAAGGCTTTCAGGAAACATTGTGGGAAAAAGCAGAAAATGCTGGTTAACAACACTTTGCCCCTTTTCTACAATGTTTTCCACCATTTCACACACAATCATCGTTATCTGAACCA
The DNA here is from genome assembly GCA_946811185.2 of Hippopus hippopus. NCBI lineage: Eukaryota > Metazoa > Mollusca > Bivalvia > Cardiida > Cardiidae > Hippopus > Hippopus hippopus. The sequence continues at coordinate 24,036,916 of OX328113.1, read as the reverse complement.
TATTCAATTTGCCGCCAGCAAATGCTTTTAATACACAGATAAATGTAAAATTTTGTCATCTGGAAAAGGGTCAACACACACACACACAAGTTTTAAATAAAATCATTAAAAAGATAGAAACAAGTTCGTTATCTCTCCACCAAACAACAAAATTTCAGACTTGTCCCAAATGAAAGACAACAACTTTGATTGAAGCTATGATACATTCCGTGTTTAAAGGGGAAGAAAAACACATTGCAGAAAAGAGAAAATGATGGTTAATAGCACATTCACAATTTTCCACAATTTTTTCAAGAACCTTATACATCTTCTGTAACCCTTTACCACATGACACAATTTTAGTTTTAGATCTGTCTCAACAAAAAGCAAATGCAGACGCAAAATTTAATATGGACAAAATTGTGGAAGTTGTCTATGATAGGGTAGAAAACATTGTGGGCAAAGGAGAAAATGCTGATTACCAACATATTGCCCCTTTCCTACAATATTTTCCACCATTTCACACACATTATCCGAGTCGTATTCAATTTGTTGACAGCAAAATGCTGAAAAGGGTCAATATACAAATACTTAAAAGTCTTAAAACCATTAAAAAGATTGCAACAAGTTCATTATTTCTCATCCAAACAACAAAATTTTAGACATATCCGAATTGAAAGACAACAAATGAAGCTATGATGATACACTTTGTCTTTCAAGGGGTAGAAAACATTGTGGAAAAGACAAAATGCTGGTTACAAAGACATTTACCATTTTCCACAATTTTTTCAAGAACCTTATACATCTTCTGTAACCCTTTACCACATGACAAAATTCTAGTTTTAGACCTGTCTAAACCAAAAGCATATCCCTACGCAAAATTTAATATGGATAAAATTGTGGAAGTTGTCCATGATAAGGTAGAAAACATTGTGGGAAAAGGAGAAAATGCTGGTTACCAGCATTTTCTCCTTTTCCCACAGTGTTTTCAAAAGTCTTCTTTCTCAGGGTCCTTGAAATTCAGCATTGTGTGGAAAAGGGTAAAAAAACAATTGCTGGTATGAGAAAACATCAAAAAACAAGACAATAACCTCAACACAACACTGAATGCATGCATTTCAAATGATTCTTTACCAAATGATGAAATTTAGAACTTGTCTATGTTAAAAGTATTTACAGACTACAAATTAGATTTGGCTGAAATGATGTGATTTGAGTATGAAAAGGTTGAAAACATGCAGGAAAAGGAGTATATCCTGCTTAACAGCAGTTTCACCATTTCCCATGTTTTCAAGACTCTATTAAACCCTTTAACACGCAATCATAACTTTTAGAAACCGTGAGAAAGAAGCCTTCTGAAAACGTTGTGGGAAAAGGAGAAAATGCTGGTAACCAGCATTTTTCTCCTTTTCCCACAATGTTTTCTATCCTTTGCAGTAGAACTTTCAATTTCTGACTCATATTCATTTTATTGTCAGCAAATGCTTTGAATTTGGACTTGTCTAAAGTTTCCTCATTTGCTAATGGGTTAATAAGATTTTTTTTGGTAAAGGGTTAAAATTAAGACAAACTCATCACAATGCAGGCTATTTTAACTTTTTAACAAAAGACAAAATTTTACAATTTTCAAATTTGAAAGCATCTGCAGAAAACATATGAAGTGTGAATCAAATGATAGAATTTGTCTTCATGAGATACAAAACACAGGGAAAAAGGAGAAAATGCTCATTACCAGCACTTCCAACATTTTCCACCATGTTTTCAAAAGCCCATTAAATATAAATTTTCTGAAATAAAAATGATTTGATAGAGGAGTAAAATCAATAAAATAAACTCATCACAATACACAGTTTTAAGTTGTTACCAAATGACGAAATTTTAGATTGATCAAAATTAAAAACATTTGCAGATGACAGTTTAGAGGAATGCCTTTGAAATTATTGTGGGGAATGGAGAAAGTGATGGTAAACAGCATCTTCTACCTTCTCACATTTTTTTCCACCCCTCCCAGACAAATTTCACCATAGACAAGTCTAAATTTTTGTAGGCCTGGTAAAGAGTTACACAAATTTCAAGTTTCTACAACATTATTGACATCCTGAACCCTGTCATCTTAACTCTTTACCACACGACAAAATTTTGGACTGGTCGAAATTGAAAGCATTGGCAGACGACAAAATAAATGTGACTCAAAAATTGAAATTTGTTTTGGTAAGGGTAGAAAACATTGTGGGAAAAGGAGAAAATGCTGGTTACCAGCATTTTCTCCTTTTCCCACAATGTTTTCAAAAGGCTTCTTTATCAGGGTCGTTAAAAGTCGGGATTGTGTGGTAAAGAGTTAAACCAAAAACTTGGACTATTCCAGACATTTTTTCTACCCCTTTCAGACTAAATTTCACCATGACAAGTCTAACACTTTGTAAACCTGGTTAAGAGTTACACAAATTTCAAGTTTCTACAACATTATTGACATCCTGAACCCTGTCATCTTAAACCAAAAACTCGGACTATTCTAGACATTTTTTCTACTCCCTTCAGACAAAATTTCACTATTTACAAGTCTAACACTTTGTAAACCTGGTGAAGAGTTACACAAATTCAAAGTTTCTACAACATTATTGACATCCTGAACCTTAACCCTTTACCACACAATTCCGAGTTTTAACGACCATGAGAAAGAAGCCTTTTGAAAACATTGTGGGAAATGGAGAAAATGCTGGTTACCAGCATTTTCTCCTTTTCCCACAATGTTTTCTACTCTTTCACATCCAAATCTCATAAATCAAGCCACATTTAAAGTGTCGTCTGCAAATGCTTTCAATTTGGATGACTCCAAATTTTTGTTGTTTGTTATAGAGTTAAACCAAAAACTTGGACTACTCCAAACTCAAAAGGCTACTGACAAAAGTGAAGGAATGGAGACAAAAAATTTTGAAACAGGTACTGGGTAATAAAAAGTAACTCTTTTAACAGAACACTACAGATACAATTACACATTTTTGATGATGACAATTAGAAATCCATTGCAAACCTGGGAGTTCCATCATAATTCAAAACAATTTAGCCATATTTCAAAGGTGTAGCATCCATAACACACAATATGCAAGTGTGTTTTAGGCTTCATTTTGAAGATGTAGTTGTTCTTAGAGTGATTAAAGTGATGTTACGGCTGTTCCCACTTTTTCTATATTACAATACAGAAAAAGTGGGAACAGCCGTAACATTTTTTATCACTCTTAAAACAACTCAATCTTCAAAAATGAAGTCTAAAACTCCTAAAAAAAACATATAAAAGTTTCCACCCTATAGTAAAAAGCCAAATATCACAGTTTTATCATATTTCTTTTTGATGGAAAATCTCAATGTAATGGACGACGTTCATCAAGATCAGGCTGTCCATACTGTATAGTCCTGATCTTTGATTTACAGTCCTGCAAAAGTGCATTCCTGATTTGGAGAGCATCTCTGAACCCCTGATTACGCCTTTGTTATTTGATATGTCATCTGCAATTGTTATAACTTTGGACTACTGTAAAAATTTCTCAGCTTGTTAAACGTTAAATGTCATTAACTACTCCTTACAGACCTGAATTCATGAAATGTTTCTCAAAATTATGAAAACTTGGCCATACTGTTGCTATATTAAGATTACTTTGACCAGAATATGTTATAAAATAGTGGACAGTGGGGATTTAAGATCAAACTGCACATTGTGTGCAGTCTGATCTTGATCTTCACTGTCTATCAAAGCAACTTAAGCTAATTTCTGGGCTTCACAGGTTTACAATTTGCAGCAAATGATTTGGAGTACACCTCTCAACAGGAGGGCCAAGAAGGTCCTTTATTGCTCGACTGCCTTACACCTACATGTAAGTGATCAACGAAAGGCATGGAGAGGGACATTACAACTTTACCTAACAATAAAATTTTCTAAGCAACCAAATACAAAGCATTTGCAGACAACAAATTCAGTGTAGCTCATAAGATAGTTTCTGGTTTGAAATGATGGAAAAACATTGTGGAAAAAGGAAAAAAAATGCTGGTTAAGTCTTTATAACATGACAAAATTTCAGACAAGTCCAAATCAAAGATATTTGTACATGACAATTAAAATGTGGCTTGAATGACGACATTTGTTTGTGAAAGAGTTGAAAACATTGCAGGAAACGAAGAAAATGCTGGTAACCAGCATTCTCTTCTTTTACCACGTTTTCAAAGCTTTACCTTGTCAGGGTCATTAAAACTCGGTATTATGTAGCAATGCGGTTAACAACATTTTCTCACATCTCCCACCATGTTTTCAAAAGCCATCTTCTTCAAAGAAACAAGGCATTGCTTTGTATTGGATTCTTCCAAAAGATTTGAAAATATTCTATACGAAAAATAAACCAAGTCTACAAAAGTCATGTTTTTTACACACAAAAATTAGAGCAACATCAGGTATTATCGACACTTTAAGAGATCGAAAAGTGTGGTGTCGGTAACAGCCACTTTAAATACAAACAGAAGTTATCAATGGTTTATTTTGCGGATACTCTACTGATCTACACGTATAAAATAATGGTGCCAAGTTGCGTATGGTAGCAAACAACGCCAACATTACATAAGGGTATGTAGGGTGATATCGACAGGTTTCGTCTATTATCGACATAGTATTTAATTTTCAAAAATTAAACATAAAAATCCTCTTTTAACTCGCCATTACGGGTTTTATTCCAATACTTGTTGCCGAGTTGGATCTAATATAAAGCAATTATAGTAAAACTTGGCGCATAACATAAGTACAACCGCAAAAGAAGCCGAACAGGTACACGTTGGTAATATCATGGACTAAGAGGTTTGGACATTGCACCACTGCGCACCATTTCTATGGCCTTTGACATTTTAGTCGGCGAGTATTGAACTCGTTTTGGAGTTTTCAAGCCAAAATTTGTCTGGACATAGCTGTAACCCGAAAGAAAAAAAGGAATTGTGGTTATATAAAACATATTAATTCTTATTTCTTTTATTCATGTCTTAATCTGTCGATAATTGCCAATCGCACAAATATGCATCGGCAGTCATCGACACATCAATAAGCTGCTTTATGGCGGGTAATACACGCTCGATTTTGTGATGCGAACACTATTCTATATCTGAAACTCGTATTTAAGTTTGAATTCAAGCAATCGAGCACGTTTCAGTACACCCTATGCGCTGACAAAAACCACCACCCCCTTATCGTAGACGTTAACGTTGGGAAATTTCATTACTGTAAAATTTTATTGACTCTTTGGGACTTACAGAGTACTGTTTACTTCCGGCACGGTGATTAGATAAAATATTGACGTCATATGTTACATTATGAAAATGGAATTTGCTCATCTTTCATGGAATTAAAGGATACAATAAAGAATTGATGATAACTGCCGACGGTCGACAATACCCTACGTTGCTCTATGTCAGTAAATATAATGAGAGTCTACCCTATGATCCTCCATGCCAAAGAATGAATTCTAGCAAACCAATTTTTTTTTAACAGAAGATTTCTGAAAATCGGCAAGCTGAAAACCTCTAATTTCCATTGGCATGAATGGTAAAGTTTTTGAAGAAAACAGTGAAATTATACAAACATAGCTCTATGCCCAATATGAAATACATCTAAGCAAAATCTATGATTCATGTAACAAATTCAATCAGTCTGAATGAAAATTGAACACTGTTCCACCCGCAAAACTCAAAAGTGTACAATACTTATCATCATGTAGCAATGAGTTATTTCCCTTTGATTATCTTGAAACATACTAGCTTATACAGAGAAAACAAACCTCACAGAAGCTACTATTTTTGACAGATCAGGGTCTGCATGCACCAACCATTCTTAAGCATATTCTTCTTCTTATTCTCCAGAATTTTCTACATTTGAAAGTAACACATGTTCTGATTGGCTAAACCCGGACGAAGGGTTTAGCCAATCAGAACGTGTTACTTTCTAAATCTAGAATACTACAAAGAATATTCTTAAGAATGGTTGGTGAGTACTAACCCAGGATTCCTTCCAAAAATCTGTAAGTCGTCTGCCCATGGATCAAGTAACTCTTTATCAAAAGACAAAATTTTAGACTAAGAGCATTTGCAGACATTAAGTTCAATTGGGCTGATATTACACCATTTGTGTTGCAAAGTGAAAAGCTAGTTCCCAGCATTTTTTTCCCCACAATGTTTTCAAACCTCCATCTTCCTCAAGGTCATTGTAACTGTGGATTGTTTGGTAAAGGGCTAAGAATTTAACCCTTTACCACACAATTGTGACTTTTAATGACCCTGAAAGATGAAGGGTTTAGAAAATGTTGCGGGGAAAAAGAGAATATGCTGCTTAAAGCAGGATTTTCTCATTTTCACACAATATTTTCTACCGATCAAAGACAGAAGTCATGGTATAAGCAACAGTGAATTTTTCGTCTGCAAATGCTTTCAATTTGGTAGAGAGTTAAACAACAAACAAGCATTTCTGTACATCCAGATTTTTGGAGATTTTCAATACTTTTCATTTTTGTTGCATTGGCAGCCCAAGTTCCTTCTGGAACCAAATTCTTAAGAGGAATTCTAAACTTTGATCAAAACTGATTCAGGTATTTCATCAGAGAAAGTATGTGACATAAGTTAATAAGCACATAGGTGCACTAACAGACAGTACTTAACTCTTAACCAAACGACAAAATTTTAGACTTGTCCAAATTGAAAGCATTTGCAGATGACAAAATGAACGTGAATCAAAAATTGAAACTTGACTTTAGAAGAGAAGAAAACATTGTGGGAAAAGGAGAAAATGCTGGTTACCAGCATTTTCTCCTTTTCCCACAATGTTTTCAGAAGGCCTCTTCCACTGGGTCGTAAAAACAAGGGATTGTTTGGTAAAGGATTAATTAACTTGGGCACCAGGTCAAGACATTATAAGATTCGGCTGAAAATAAAGGTGACTGCATCACAGGTAAATATAATAAAAATTAAAAACATCAAACATGTCAAAACAAGGTAGTAAACGGGTAGACTGCTTGTTTTGAGTAATTTATCCTTTTGCAGCATTGATTTAAGAACTGGTTTGCTGCAAGTCAATAGAGTTTTTTTTTTTTTTTTTTGTCAGGAAGCCATGTGTTAACCATCTCCCAAACAATGCCACATTAAGCAAACCCGAGGATGAAAAATTTCTAAAACAGTGTGCAAAAAGGCGAAATGCTGGTGACCAGAATTTTCCCCCTTTCCTACAACATTTTTTATCAATTCAAAGACAGATTTTATTACTTAAGCCTTTACCAAACTGTCCAGTGTTTTAAAAATCCTATGGAACTCTACCTTTGAAAACATTGTGGGGAAAGGAGAAAATGCTGGTAACCAGCATTTTCTCCTTTTCCCAGTTTGTTTTCTACCCTTTCAAAGAAATACTGCACCTTTTTAGTCACATTTGTCATCAGAAAGTGCTTTAAATTTGGTCTAATCTAAAACTATTGCTTGGTAAACAGATAAGCAATATCTGTGGTTCGCTAATGCTTTCAATATGGACCTTGCTAAATTTTTAGTGGTCTGGTAAAAAGTGAAGTGAGATATCAAAATGTTTTCCTACAAAAAAATTTACCTTGTTTTTCGATGTTTTCATTTAGCTTACAACCTTCATCATCATCAATGGATATTGCTAAAAAGTGTTACATCAGTATATATACAAACATTTTAATGCATTTGACTTAATCTATAGATCCATTAAATCTTTACAACATAACAAAGTTTGGAACTCATCCTAGTTGAAGGCATTTGCAGTAAACAAAGGTAGCTTAAATCCAGGGTTTGTCTTTGACAGGGTAGGAAACTTTGTCGAAAAAGGGGAGATGCTGGTCACCATTTTCTCCGTTTCCCACACTATTTTCAAAAGCATACTCTGAACTTGCTGGTCAACATTTTCTCCATTTTCCACAATATTTTCAAAAGCATATTCTGTAAGGTTTGTTAAAATTTGGAACTGTGTGGTAAACACTTAACCCTTCAATTTCCGAATGAACCAAACACACATCTACAGTCTAGAGCAAAATTCTTTAACCCTTAAAGCCCAGGAACCAACTTGAGTTGTTTTTGCAGACAGTGTAGATCAAGATCAGACTGCAAAGAAAGTGCAGTCTGACTTTTGATCTACACTGTCTGCTAACTATGTTACAGATCTTAACTCTTTACCAAACAACATACATTTGGACTGGGCCAAACTGAAACAACTTGCAGACGACAAATTCCGTGCTGCTAAAATGATTAATTCTGTCTTTGATAGGGTAGAAAACATTTTGGGAAAAGGAGAAAATGCTGGTTACCAGCATTTTCTCCTTTTCCCACAATGTTTTCAAAAGGCTTTATTGTCAGGGTCCTTTAAACTGGTGATTGCATGGAAAAGAGTTAAGGAAAACAGCCTTGTAATAGCAATATTTCTGCCTGTTTTTCATAATTAAAAAGGTCCAAACCATTTATTCAGCGCTTTAAGGGTTAAACATGCAATGTCAAAGTTGTTTTTGTCTAGAATTTCTCAGCAATGCAGACAGCAGATCATAGATCTGACTGCATGTTTTGTGCATACTGATCTTATCTACATTGGCCACAAAGGCAACTCAAGTTATGGGTTAACTGATGCAAAATAAAATTGAAACAATACAGAATATTGCAACTAAAAATTTGGTAAGCAATATTTCATCAAATAGTTTATATAAGTGCAGATGAAGATCACACTGTAGGAGGCAGTCTAATCTTCATCTACACTGTCCCATTTCAAGATTTTGTGAGATATTCAGACCAAAAAGCATTTTGAAATTGCAGTCTCTTTTTCCAGATTGTAAATTGTCTGTTTTAGTTATTTGTCCCTCTAAACATCGAAAATTGAAAGCATCTTATTGATTTGTCACATCAATTTTATCAGTTGCATGTAAAAATCATTGAAGAAGAAGGAAAGGAATAAACAAGAGGGCCATGATGGCCCTGTATCGCTCCACTGGCTTTTTAACCCTTTACCACACAAATCGAAGTGTTAATGACCCTGAAAGAGAAGGCTTTCAAAAACATCGTGAGAAAAGGACAACATGTTGTCAGCCAGTATTTTCTCCTTTTCCCACAACGTTTCCTAACCTATCAAAGACAGAAATAGTCATTTAAGCTACTTTCAATTTGTCTTTTTGCAATGGCTTTAAACTTGGTACAGTAAAAAAAATTTGTCATTTCTTAAAGAGTAAAATTAACATATCATGCGCTTAATTGGCATTGACAGAGACATACAGCATAAAAAGTCTGTATGGTAATAAACTTACTTTGAAAACATAACCTCCACCCTGCCCGCCAAACAAAAACAGTCACATCTTTTTAAATGCAAAGATAATGTCAGTGAATACAAGCAGGTTTATTCATTAGCATGAAAGGTTAAGTTCTGAAAAAATTTGTGTGAAAGAAACCTTACTTTAAATTAAACATTCCATTCATGTGAGCATAACCATTAGCATCAAAATAAATCACTCTCACTTAAAACAGAACATTTCCTGTCCAAAAAATTTGAATACCAAACTCCAATGAAGTATAAGTGCAGCCTGATAATCAAGGGAGGTAAATAGTAACAAACTTTATCTTGTACAACAGGAGTTATTTCCCTTGATTACTATTTTAAATTACAGTCACTATATAAGCCCATGTTAAATTTGTGATCTCCGGGGCAGAGCCAATTTTGACCCCAGGGCTATAATATGAAGGAATTTGATAGAGGTCCATTAGATAAAGCTACATGCCAAATTTGGTAGCCCTGGGCCTTATGGTTTCAGACAAGAAGATTTTCAAAGATGTTCAATATTTTTCAGTTTTGTTGCCATGGCAACCAGAGTTTTTGAAGGAATCAAATTCTTTCAAGAATTCTAAAGAGGACCATGGTAGGATCATTTCTGTGAAGTTTCATCAAATTTGTATGGGTAGTTTCAGAGAAGAAGTAGTTTGAAAAAAAAAGGTAACGCACGGACCGACGGACGGACACACGCACAAAACACCGGGCCATGACATAAGCCCGTTGGCCTTCGGCCAGTGGAGCTGAAAATGACCGCATTTTACAATGATGTAAATTCCTATCTATGAAAATAGCAACATTTACTTTCACTAAGCATGCTAAATAAACTCCTGTCGTCACAGTATTAACTCTCTACTGAAGGACAAAATTTTAGACTAGTCAAAATTGAAAGCATTTACAGATGACAAATGAGACTAAAAAACTGAAATTTGTTTTTAGAAGAGCAGAAAACATCATGGGAGGAGAAAATGCTGTTTACCAGCATTTTCACCTTTTCCCACATTGTTTTCAAAAGTTTTCTTTCTCAGGGTTGTTAAAAATCAGGATTGTTTGGTAAAGGGTTAAAGACTTGAAAATATCGTGGGGAAAAAAAAAGAGAAAATGATGGTTACCAGCAAGTTCTAAACTTGGTTGTCTTGTAAACAGATAACCCTTTACCACACAACAAAATTTTGTACTCTAGCAAATTGAAAGCATTTACAGAAGACAAATTGAATATAGCTCAAATGATGATTTCTGCTATTTTTAGGAAAGAAAACATTGTGGAAAAAGGAGAAAATGCTGGTCACCAGCATTTTCTCCTTTTTCCACAATGCTTTAAAAAGCCTTCTTATTCAGGGTCATTAAAAATTGGGATTGTGTTGTAAAGGGTTAAAGACCAAGGACATTTTAACTCTTAACCAAATGACAAAATTTTTGACTTGCCTTAATTGAAAGCTTTTGCAAAAGACAAAATAAGCGCAATTCAATTATACAAATTCATGTTTGGATGGGTAGAAAACACTGTGGGAAATGGAGAAAATGCTGGTTACCAGCATTTTCTCCTTTTTCCACAATGTTTTCAAAGGGTTTTTTCTTCAGGGTCATTGAAACCTATGACTGTGTGGTAAGTCAAGACAGAGATAGCAATGTAGATCCTTGATCAGTCTGTCTGTTCTGTGCAGTCTGGTCTTGATTCACACCTGTGAAAAATTGAGCTATTTGTTGGTACTCATTTCAAAGATTACTATATGCATCAAAGACTTCAATTCTTTTTTCACAATACTCTTCAAATCATAGTTTAATAGAAAAAATAAGTATGTAAAAGCTTAACCCTTTACCACACAATGACGCCTTTTAACACCCCTGCGAAAGAAGCCTATAGAAAACATTGTGGGAAAAAGAGAAAATGCTGGTAACCAGCATTTTCTCCTTTTCCCACAATATTTTCTACCCTATCAAAGTCAGAAATCATCATATTACCAAGATTTAATTTGTAGTCTGCAGATGCTTTGAATTTGGTCCAGTCCAAAAATTTGTCGTTTGGTAAAGAGTTAATCAACCTTGTGACATTAACTCTTTATCTACCAGATATATGAATTACACTTTTTCAAAAGCTACAAAGGTACCGTAGTTCCTCTGCAAGATGAAGAGACATGTTTGCTCATAACCTAAAGTAAAGTAGTGGACAGTGTAGATCATTGTTCAGACTGCACATTCTGTGCAGTCTGATCTTGATCTACACTGTCCACAAAAGCTTCTCAAGTCATCTACAAAAAAGGAAAGAGTTGAGGGACCATTTCTGACCTCAAAGGGCATAATTGAAAGTTTCTTGGTAGAGGTCTACCAGATACATCATTTCAGTATGGAAAAAGAAGTTTTTTAATTTTTTTTTACAGTATAAGCCTGCATAAAAATAGTGAACTCCTGGCTCGGGGTGGGGATTTTTTATTTTAAATCCAGGGCAATACTTTGAAAAACTCTTAGTAAAGGTCCAGTACTCCTGGCTGAAAGGATTCAGTCTGATACCCATCTCCACATCACATTGTCTTCCTGAAAATAGAAAGCAAAATTCCTGTTGATTTCAACTCTTCTTCAAAGACCCTTCAAGTGCCTTTTGCAACTATAGTTGCCTTTGCAGCCAGTGAAGATCCAAGATCAGACTGCATTGTTACAGCACACCAACCTGGGATCTACATCAACCATTATGTTCTGTCTACAGTTGCCTTTGCAGCCAGTGAAGATCCAAGATCAGACTGCATGTTTACTGCAGACTGACCTGGGATCAACACCAACCATTATGTTCTGTCTAAAAGCAGTTTCACAACTATAGTTGCCTTTGCAGCCAGTGAAGATTCAAGATCAGACTGCATAATTAATGCAGACTGACTTTGGATCTACCCAAACCACTATATTATGTCTAAAGGCAGTTTTACAACTATAGTTGCCTTTGCAGCCAGTCAAGATCCAAGATCAGACTGCATGTTTACTACAGACTGACCTGGGATCTACGCTAACCACTATGCAAAGATATTCTGTCTAAAGGCAGTTTTGAAATGGCAATTGGTTGGCTTTCTTGTCGCTGAAAATTTTTTGTTTTCTTTCAGGGAAAATGCATTACAAATGTTTAACTCTTTACCACACGAGAAAATTTTAGACTGGTCCAAATTGAAAGCATTTGCAGACGACAAAATAAAGGTGACTGAAAAATTAAAATTTGGTTTGGGAAGAGTAGAAAACACTGTGGGAAAAGGAGAAAATGCTGGTTACCAGCATTTTCTCCTTTTCCCACAATGTTTTCCAAAGGCTTCTTTCTCAGGGGCGTCAAAAGTAGTGATTGTGTGGTAATGGGTTAAAATGTAAACATACATGTAAGCACATAAAAACTCAGCTGAGAAACAAAAGATTAACCCTTTACCAGACTACAAAATTTAAGTTTTGTCCAAATTGAAAATATTTGCAGACAACAACATCACAATGTCACACAATGAGGCTCAAATGGCGCAATTTTTCATTATTAGGGTCGAAAACATTGTGGTTACCAGCATTTTCTCCTTTTCCCACAAAGTTCAAAAGGCTTCTTTGCCAGGGTCAGTGTTCCCACTAGCTTTTTATTTCAAGGGTACACTTACCCCCTGAGCTGTAACACTGGGGGTAAGATTTCATATTAGAGGGTATGACAATAATGGTTCCCAACTAGAGGTAAAGCAATCCATATTGATGATTTGCAGCAAAAACATATATTAAGATATTTATGTAAAATTTACTGCTTAAAGTTATCAAAAAGCTGAAAAGGCAGTCTAAAGGGACTCTGATTGGACAAAGTTGAAGAGACATTTTGTTGTGTCATGGGTTTCCATGTTTTTTTTGCACCGATCAATTTTTCATGTCTGTTACTTTCTGGATAGATAATTCCCCATGATTTGACAAAAGATTGTCTATAAGGGTAACAGGTAACTTCAAAACCTGTCATTTTACACAAAATAAGCGAATCCGTGCCTTTTTTGTCCATGTATTTTCTTACGTGAGGTCTTGTGTGTAAACAATTTTTGTTACGTGAATTTCAATTCTACAACGTGATATATGCAAGAATTTGCGTGAGTGGGAACACTGCAGAGTCGTTAAAGTTGGCATTGTGAAGTAAAGAGTTAAAGTGCAATTGATAGTTTTATTGATTGAATGGAGTTGTACGCCGCTTTCATCATTATTTCAAGCATATCACAATTACAGATCATTCAAGTATGTTCTAAGTTTCAAAAGTGCTAGGTAAAGGCTCTGTAGTGTCTTGCTCAAAGACCTTCCCATGATAAACCCTACCCAACATCAAATCTGACATATATTTCATGAAAATATACCAGTGTGTAACAATTCAAATCCAATACAATCCAATACATCTCAGGAGATTACAAATGGAAACCTGCACACCAAAATTGAAGTTAAAAAAAACTCATTGAATAATTGGTAGATTTTATCATAGACTGAACTCAAGCTTCCTGACCTATGACCCATCTTGTAATTATTTACCTGTGTTCAAAATATCAATCCCATTCAAAATGTATTCGAAGATGACACACAGACACCATTTTCCTTACTTTAACAGGATGTCCATGACATACCTACAGATAGCAGGGATACTAAATGCCACCTGCATGTAAATTGGCAGAAGCATCAAAAGAACATTCAGAACAAAGTTTGTACCTGTACCTCTGTCCAATCTTCATCTCCAACCAGTCACATATTCATCTCCATTTGGTGTTTTACACCACTTTCAGCAGTGTATCAGTTACATGTACATCATGGTAACAGCTAGCTTGTTCATCTGTTTTCTGGGTCTCGTCAGGCTTAGACAAGGGCTCTGCAGTGTCATTTCACAGTACACACCCATGAATTAAATACTATCGCTGCAAGTGAGGAACATAACCAGAACCTCTAAATAACATTTCTGGAAATATGTTCACCATGTCACCTGTAAGTAAATAAAATATATAACAGTAAAATAAACTCTCTACTAGACAACAATTACTGTTGGAGTTGTTCTAATTGAAAACAAGAGGGCCATGATGGCCCTGTATCCCTCTACTGCCTTTTAAATAAGTGAATTGTAAGAAGTTTGTACAGCAATAAACTTTCACAAAGAAAATAGCCTAGCCCCCTTTCTTCCTCCCCATATTTTTTAAACATATTTTTTTCAAGTGCAAAGATGATGCTGATTAATAGGAGCAGGTCTAACCAAGTATTGTTCATACTGAATTTCAGTGTACTCCAACAAAAAAAAGAAGATTTCTAAAAGAACAGGAGTTCTGGAACAAAAAACTGAATGATACAAATATCACCTCATATAAGTTATTCAATTCATCTGAGCATAATAATTAAGATCAAAGTAAATCACTCGCTGAAAAATGAACAAAAGCTTGAATACCCAACACCATTCCTGTTACAATGCAGTATAATTATTAAGGGTGGTAAATGGTTACAGACTAAGATACAACTGCTATGAGTGACATAAGTTATTTCCATTGATCAATATATCTATATATAAGCTTAGGTCATATTGACTTAATGTACCAGTGTGCAAAACTTGTGACCCAGTTGCGAGGCCAATTCTGACCCTAGGGCTATAATTGGGACAATATTAGTAGAAGTCTACTAGATGAGGCTGTATGCCAAATTAAGTAACCCTAGGGCTTACAGTTTGGAACATGGGGATTTTTTAAGTTTTCACTACATAAGCTGCTGTAAAACTTGTGAACCCTGCCATGGGGCCAATTTTGACCCCAGGGCTATATAGGAGTCTACTAGATAAAGCTACCTGCCAAATTTAGTAGCCCTAGGCTTTATGGTTAGGAACTAAAAGGTTTTCAAAATTTTCTCTATATAAGCTCATATAAACCTTACGACCCCCAGGGTGGGGCCAATTTTAACCCGAGGACTAAAGAAGAAATCTGGCAGAGTCAATTAGATGGTGCTATATAATAAATTTGGTTTTATGATTTCGGACAAGAAGATTTTTAAAGGTTTTCATTTCTTTTTTTTTTTCCAGTTTTGTTGCCATGGCAACCAGTTTTTACAGGAATCAAATTCTTTGAAGAAATTCTGTAGAGGGCTATAGCAGGAACTTTTCTGTAAATTTTCATCAAATTTGATGGGCAGTTTCAGAGAGGAAAATATTTGACATAAAAGTTAACACACACATGAATGAATGCAACCACACATGGACAGACACACAATGGACATAGAGCCATGACATAAGGTCACTGGCCTTTGGGTAGTGGGGCAAAAAATTGTCGAAAACAAATGCTGCTCAAATATGGGATTTTTTCAAAGAGAAACATTTTCTCCTTTTTCCACAATCTGTTATTAAACATCTTTCTGTCTTAAAACAGAGAACATATCGTAAATGGTAACAAATTTTTACCACATTAGCAAAATTTTTGAGTGCTATGAAGGCAGCATAACTTATGAAACATTCTTGAGAAATTTGTGGTCTTCTTCCTCAATAAGTGCATGCGACGAACAATTATATGATGTACCCTTCAGTAAATAAGTTCACACCTCTCTAAAGTCTTTTAAAAACATCACAGGAAAAGAAAATGACTTGCGTTTTCTGCTTTTCCACGATGTTTTAAACCCTTTCAAAGACAAATTCCATCATTTGCATCACAATTTTTTATTCTAAAACTATTTTCAATAGGGATTAGCTCATGAAACATGTTCTCTGGAAGAACAACAATTTCCGGCTCTGTCTGCATGATAAGGATGTGTTCAACGGCGATTTTTTGCCTGTAACCTTCTTTAGACGAACAGGTTTCAGGACGAACAAACCCTAAACTGAATCAAAAACAAATCGATGTTTCGGGAAATCGCTTTTTCCTTTCTATTTCAAATTCCCTTTATTGTTTATCAACTTCAATTCATCAAAACGGTTGGCATACCTTCAGGACTGTCTCTATTTGATCGAACTGATCTGTTTGACTTTAGAAACAAAACTTTCAAGGTAGATCTAGCCATGTGCACGTGCACCTAAGAACGTTTCCGCCAGCCTCGTTTCGGCGAGTGCTCTTGGAACAGGCATTTTCGTCCATGGACTTGTTCGTACCTCTTCGTTCGTTTCAACCTTTTTTTGCACGGCATTGAACAAATTACAATTTTTGTCAGCCCCCTGCTAGCTTGTAAAACATCATGAATATTGATTTTTTTCACGGATATCTTTGATAAATTTTAGACCCTTTTTGTTTCACTCTTGAATTTATGAATTAATTATGATAATTAAATTACCTGTTATTGGAATTAGATTTTCAACGTTTTGAATTCTTCCTCGTCTCGTCGTCGTGCAAAAACTTTAACATATCTGAAAGTACATGTATTTACATAAATATTGGGCTTGTCGTAAACTATCTAACTTGGAACTCATATATATAGCATGTAAACCTCTAAATGAGTGGCTCTCTGCAGATATCGTATGTATAGATATACATGTGTATAGATCTATATGGTCCCTGCTCTAAAAGAAAAGGTCATGCCGAATATCTGAAAATACAAACCAGTCACAAAATAAGAGTGTTAGAAAAAAAAAAATTTGTAGGAAAAGGTGATGATCTACATCAACATGGGATCTTGAAAACAAAGGATCGATTTGAAATATCAAACGAATGAACGACGAACGAACACAAATATACAAACAAATTCACAGCACCAGAAACTGAATTGAACAACAACAAGTGGGTATCGGAATGCAAGTTCCTTCCTGTTACCCTTTCGATATTTGGAATAACCCATGCTCTTTGAAAAGGGAATTTAATGCATCTGCAAAAAGGATCGACCAATGCCAGGCTGCGTTGTCTGCGCAGGATGAAATGGGTCGAAACTTTTTGCTATTTGTAAGTTTTCTGCATGTCTAAAGACCAGTTTACTTCATGTGTCAGTCAAAATAGATTTTATGGATCCATAATTATGTGATGATTTCCTTGGTATAATGGATCACAGAGATGAATCATTATCAAACCCCCTTTTGCCAGAGCATGGCTCTAAAGTTTGTTCTTAACATTGTGGCAAAAAAAAAGGGGGGGGGGGAAACTGTCCGCTACGAGCAATGTCTCCCTTTCCCCCATTACGTTTTCAGGTGCCTTATTAGGTTTACGGTTCTAGCGTGACGCCATCAAAACAGGGATCGTATATACATGTATGTGTATGGGTAGTTTGCAGTTCAAAGGGACCCCCTGAATTTTGAAATATCTTGAAAATTCCTGTATCAATTTTTATGAAACTTTTCAAGGTCTTGTAGAATGACCTTACCAACTCTCACAGTGAAAATTAGATTTTTTCTTTAGCAAAAAAGAACATTTCGCCTATTCCGGAAGTGTTAAAATTTTGCTCTGAAGCTTAACATTCTCCGGCGGTTTCACTCAGTGACCAGAACAGCAAACGTAACTGGACAAATGCATGACTTCAGTACCTCAATTCAGTTAAATATTAGGCCCTGAGATTGTTTTTTGTACAAATAATATAGTTCTATATATATATACTTTACCTTCGATATGGCTTTCGTCACTTTCATTCAAACTTTGAAGTCTAAAATGAATTGTCCAATGTTTTCTTATATGGTTTCTGTTCTCCAATTTTTTTTTTAAACTTTATTGTCCACGTCTTTATGGTACTTGAGGGTCGTGGCCATCCCTCAATGCACCTTACAGATCGTTGTTAGTATTCTGTGTTAGTAATTAAACATTAAAATAGAAACAAAAGTCGTAATTACAGATTCCAGATTTTTTACAGCTACTATTGTACTACTATATTGATATGGCTACTAAAATATGAAGATTTTAACAATAATGACTAATAACAGGTTTAATTTTCTTTTTTGTTACAGTTTTTTTTTTTTTAAATATGTGGACAAAAAAGCTTATTTTTATATATAAATGTGTAAAAAAAAAAAGATTGTGTGAGAGTTGCGTGAGTGTGAAAGTGATTGTGTTGATAAAGTGTTACTTTGATCTTGGTTCAATGTCCAATTTTTTATTTAATTTTATTTTTGGCATGGCTTCAAGTTTTTATACCACTTAGAACTGTTGAGATATGTATTCAAAACTACCTAACACTTAGACTTAAAGGTCTTTCATGGTTTGTTTTGAATTGTTTTTCGCTACGATTTTTTCAGTTGGCCTAAAATTAGCTCAATTGTATTTTTGTCACACTCATAGGGTGGATCTTAAAGATACTGTGTCCCTTTGACCGTAAAAATTCATCTACAACAATACTTTTGAGCTTGTTTATGGAACTTAACCACTTCATACAATGTACCCTTCTTCATTTTATTGTTGTATGCTATTCCACTTGATGTGAGCCAGAGTTTGACTATGATTGGGCGTGGAAAAGTAAACAAAGCGTAAACAAGTGCGTGCTAGTCCCAAATATTGAACCATTAAAGTAAAACCCAAATAAAAAACGAGATAAGGGCCTCAAAAGTTGAAGTTTTTACTATTCAATCAATAGATGACCATAGTTACAGTACTTGCATGAGAATTGTTTTCATAAACAGGTAAACCCTTTACTCGGAACAGCCTTCAACCCTCCCACCGGTTTTAAGCTGTCTTGTTCATACTTTTTAACATTGCATTCAATGCAAAAAAGTCAAACTAAGTTATCAAAAATTCTGAAAATTTCACCCAGAATTGGTAAAGGTAATATTATTAACTATGCAAATTTTCAGTACAATAGCTAAAGCATTTTTTAAGATATTTCAAAATTCAGGGGGTCCCTATGAACCTCAAACTACCTATATATACGATCCCTAATCCGAATGAAGATTTCTAAATAACAAAGACATCTCTACATGTCCATATTGAAAGCATCTGCAGGGGACAAATTAAAAATAGCACATATACATGTTTGTCTTTGAAAGAATAGAAAACGCTGTGAGAAATGGAGAAAATGCTGATTACCAGCATTTTCTCTTTTCAAACAGTGTTTTCAAACACGGGTAGGAAACTCCATATTCAGAGGCAATGGCTCTGACGATAAAATATTGTGTTGGTCTTCCGGTTCCGAAAGTATCGGCTCAAAAACAACTGAAAAACAGATAAGCTTGTCATTCTTAGTACTAATGTGTTACTATGTCTTTCAATTTTGAAAAAGGAGAATGCCATGCAATGCTCTGGTCTTTCAACGTGTTTTCTACACCATGGAAAGTTGTAGAATGTGTATATATAGTGTTGCCTGAATCATTTGTGCCGTGGGTTGACCACAGCTGAGATAATGCGCCAAGGATCTGATTTCAGACTGATATTGCCATTTAATAAACAAATAAGAGAGAGTTTCGCTGTCCCAAAGGCATGAATTATTGTCTTGAACTTTTTGTTTGCTGCTGGTAAAGAACTGATAAGAATTAACACAAAATTGACTTAAATAAATAGAGGCTCCGATTATGTGAACCGGCTCTGAAAGTGTGGACCGGCTCTGACTATGTTGATCGGCGCCGATGGATTAGGGCTTCCTTTCAAAAACCCAATTGTCCGTTACTTAAGACTAACGCTCTGTATTCCCGTTAATATCCTTTACTCCAAAAGTTACAGTATCCATTTGTTTGAGAATAGGCCATATCCACAAATCAGATGACTATTTTTAGAGTAAATGTTTTCAAACGCCTCATTTTTTTCAGTGTTCTTACGACATGCACGTGTCTATGCTTACCAGTGTTAACTTTCCAGTGCTACTTCTTTCCAGGCTACTGGCTGCTTTCCCATACAAATATTCAAAGCAGTATTAACCCTTTACCACACAATCCCAATCTTAACAACCCTGAGAAAAAAGCATTTTAATAACAATGTGGGAAACAGAGAAAATGCTTGTAACCAGCAATTTCTCCTTTTTATCACATAAAACCTCCTCCGGCAGTGTATTAAACCCACGACTTATTTTTGATAATACACTAGTGTATTATTGTGTTTTGGGTCCTGGTTCAGATCAATTTTCAGTCATGAGCGTGTGAAGCCAGAGAAACCAACCACAGCATGCGCGGAAATTTGTAGTTAAGTACTCCATTTCGTGGAAAAATGACGTAATTGTTGCTAAGACGTATCTGCGTGGAAAGTTTTTGATTTTCATGTTTGATAAAAACCAAGAAATACAGCGAAAGTCTCTTAAAATCAATATTATTGCAGAAATAGGTGGACTTTACTCCTTTACAAACTATTTCATTCTTCTTTTGGTGTAAATGTCAAAGAACTATTTACTTACAAGTGTCTATACACATTTGAAACCAAACTACAACTATAGACATGGCCCTGTGAACGGTATAGAGGCTAAAGGTGATGATGCAGGATATTTTTCTGTCTGGCGTTCGTTTTATGTGATAAATAGAACCTCACATTCGTGTTTATGTATTATCATTTTTAACAAACTCGTTGACTAAAATGTATTTGACGCTCGCCAAGACTCGCATCATACAATTTTAGTCAACTCGTTTGATAAAAATGATAATACATAAACACTTAATAAATGTAAGATCCTCTATTTTCATAATGCTTTCTACCCTGTTATAGACAAATTCCATTCTTTGAGACAACATTTAAATTGTAGTCTACAAATGTTCTCAATTTCGACAATTCTACCTTGTCGTTGTGTGATAAAGAGTTAACACTTTACCACACTATCCCGAGTTTTAACAATCCACATGGAAAAGCCTATTGAAAACATTGTGGGAGAAGTAGAAAATGCTGGACATTTCACATTTTATTTTTCTTTGGCATTTAACGTCTAAATGTGTCCCATTCAGTTTTTTGTAGTAAATCCGTACCTCTCTAAAACCGGTATTATTACCCAAAAGAGCTTGATTTACCTTTAATACCGGTATCAACTTTATTTGAAAATATTCAGCTGCTGTCTGAATAAACTAGAGGCGCTTGAGCGCCTGTATCGCTCCACAGGCCTGATATTTCTATAATGGCGAAAGGAAGTTTTTAACAATTATCATTCAATCCTGCATTTTAGCTCACTGAAGAAACAATTTGGTAGACAACCACCATAGGAACTTACCTGCAAAACAACAATGAAATCCAATGAATAGTTTTAGAGAAGAAATTTTTCAAAGATTTTACTTTATACCATAAAAGGAAAATGAGTCTCCCATAAAAGCCATGTTTTTTGACAGATCTTTTTTTTTTTAAGGAATTCTGTAAACCTGTATCTAAGGAACATTCCTGCAAAATAATAATGCTATCCAAATAGCGGTTTGGGAGGAGAAGATTTTTAAAGGTTTTTTACTTTGGTTGCCATGGCAACCAGAATTCTTCATGGAACACAATTATTTGAAGGAATTTGAAAGAGGACCACCAAAGGAACATTCCTGTGAAATTTGGTAAAAATCGAGTTGATAGTTTCTGAGGAGAAGTTTTTTAAAGAAAAAGTTTACGGACGTACGCACGGACGAACGAACGAACAGACGGACGGACGGACAGACGGACGCACGACGGACACAACGCCATGACAATAGCTCTCTGGCCTTTGGCCAGTGGAGCTAAAAATGGGAAGATTCATTCAGAATTCAATCAAATCACTTTCATGTCGGATTGCTGACGGAGCCGTCTATTTGTTTTCTTGCTTCTGTTTAAAAAGTCGTCATGATCAGTGGTTGACTTCACTCTTGCCCTTCGATTTCAATAATACAGATCTTCACACTTAGGTTGCAAAGTGTGGAAGTATTATACAAGATCAAGTACTAAAGACCTGGACAAATGTTATTTCCTTATTACCAAAAGGTCCAACCACAGTCCATACTTCACGCGGAGAATTACTATATCACAATTATTAAATTTTGATATATAGGTGTGAAATATGGGTCATTTTGTGTAATAAATAAACGTGTCAATTTTACACCCAAGTTCCACAGCTGTCATTTTGATAATTTTCAGTTGATTTCATATTGGTTACTTTTAGGAGAATGAACAAGATATTTTTACTTCATCATTTTAAACCACTTACAAAGGTTTCGACCGGCCAACTTAGTATGGTGTGGTGTGTGAAATGTACATTGTGGGAAATTGCGAGAAAATAAAGCAGCCAATTACATAATGTATACCAGAGAAAAAGCATATTTTTTATGAAATAACATTGACAGAAGTTTTGCATGAATATGGTTATATTCAATAAAAACAATCAAAAGCTTAAAAATTGCTTCAGTGTGATTCTCTGTTATCTGTTTTATCTATGAAATAGCTATAAATTCTAGACTTCATTTTCTCTCATTTTTTCTTTAATTTTACTTTTCTTTCACATTTTCAAGTTTCCGTAGTTGTTAGTATTCAATGTCACGGTTACAGAAACCTCATCGTTATCATTAGATGCATTTTTATCTCGCAAAATGGAAATGATTGTTGATATTTTCTAAACGGAAAGTTAAAGAACTGTGGTATATTTGTCTAAGAAAAATGCCTGGATGTAGGCATAGAGAAAGGTGTGAGCGGATTATCGATTTTGATTGGATAATGTGTAATTTACTACTGGTCAATTATTTATTAATCTTACTTCTGATGTACATTTTATTCTATAAATTCAGGAGCTGGTAAAATTAATTGCAGAGATACAAACAAGAGGGCCATGAGGGTAAATTTTGACCCTAGGGCTATAATTTGAGGAAAATTGAGTAGAGGTCTGTTAGACGAAGCTACATGCCAAATTTTGTATCCTGAGGCCTTGTGGTTTTGGACAAGAAAATTTTCAAGATTTCCAATACATGTATTTTCCAGTTTTGTTGCCATGGTAACCAAAGTTTCTCCAGGAATTCAATTCTTTCAAGAAATTCTGGAGAACCAGGACAGGATCACGTTTCATCAAAATCAGATGGGTAGTTTTAGAGAAGATGTTTAAAATAAATTTAAAGCACGCAGTGGAGCTAAAAAACAACAAAGAGACAATAGATTTTGCAATAAAATTTTCTACAATTATTAGTAAGTCAGATCTCATATACGCATTATTAGTTAAGAAAAGAAAAAATGCTCATAACATAATCATTTCAAGGTTTCTTTTAAAAAAGTATGTAAAAATATATATTTGATGTGACTCTATGCACTATTTGATTTCAATGCAGCCATTATAAAAGATGAACCTACCTCTAATCTGATAATTGTACAAAAATGATAGTAAAAAATATGCAATGTAAGATCTTTTCCTTTTGTAAAACTTTTTGCTAGATAACAAAAAGTTTTGGACTTGTCCAACTTAAAAGCATGCAGATGACAAATAAAATGTGGCTAAAATAGTGATTTTTTTTTTTCTGTGAAATAGTAGAATACATTGCTGGAAGGACACAATGCAGGTGACTAATATTTACTCTTTTTCCCGCTATGTTTTCACAAACCCTTTCCTTTAGGGCCATAAAAAAAAAGGGGTGTCTGGAAAAGGGGTCAAACAATGGTAACTCTTTGCTTGGAAATTTTATAAATATTCTCAGGCTATTTACTCACAAGCAGACAAAAACAGCTGATAAGAGTTTCTGATATTCAAGTGCAGTATGTGCCAATACTATTCACTAAAGTCCATAAACACATATGAATAAAATAGGCCAAAGAATTTCAGATATTCAAGTACGATATGGGCTAACTCTGTTCTTTAAAGTCCATATACAATGTCAAAAAAAGTGACCCAAGCAATTTCAGATATTCAAGTACAACATGGGCCAATACTTTTCACTGAAGTCCATGTACAGATAGAAATTAAGTGGGCCAAAAGATTTCTGATATTCAAGTAAAATATGGGCCAATACTTTTGACTGAAAGCAATGTACAGATAGAAATTAAGTGGGCCAAAAGATTTTGTATATTCAAGTACAATATGGTCCAATATTTTTCACTGAAGTCCATGTACAGATAGAAATTAAGTGGGCCAAAAGACTTCAGATATTCAAGTACAATAAAATGGACTAATACTTTTCACTGAAGTCCATGTACAGATAGGAATAAAGAAGGCCAAAAAAGTTCAGATATTCAAGTACAATATGGTTCAATACTTTCCACTTAAGTCCATGTATAGATAGAAATAAAGTGGGCCAAAAAATTTCATTGTATTCAAGTACAATGTGGGCCAACACTTTACCTTTTGTCCATGTGCAGATAGAAATACAAAGGGCCAAAGAATTTTAGATGTTCAAGTACAATATGGGCCTATACTATTCACTGAAGTACATGTACAGAAACAAATAAAGAGGACCAAGGAATGTTAGACATTAAATTACAATGTGTGCCATTGACAAGCAATAGATATCCTTTTACTACACTGTTTTCCAAAGCCGTAACCGGATAGGAGCAATTAGTCATATTTGTGAAAAAAAAAATTCTACTATTGTTTATTCAGAATAGAAATTAAGAACCAAGATTTTCAAACAAAGAGTACCATTGAAGAAACATGATGAACTCCAGTTAATTGAAAGTTGATATCATCTTTATAGAATCACTAAAATATAAGAGACAATTCTATTTAATTTCGTGGACAGTGCAAATCCATGATCAGACTGCACCAATCATGCAGCCGGATCTTGGGCCTACCACACCAGATTTTCTCTATAGATATCCAGGTCAAAACACCCATTAAAATATGGATCACCATGATTTAACTTTTACCACCTAAGAACATACAAAAATACTGTAGCAAATGGAGAAAATTATCCATGAATAGTTTCTCCTTTTGCCAGTATGTTTTCAACAGTAGCCTACTGCAAGAAAAAAAAAAAAAAAAAAACTTGTCTGCAGTGGGTAACATGTCAAGGTTACAGATTTAGATCTTACATATTCCTAAATAAGGGGGCATATTTTCCAATTACAAAAGCAAGATAATCAAGCAAAAGTATCCATGACAAAAAACTATGAACTATGAATGAAGCTGACATTGTTTGATAAAGGTCTCTGTCAAATATACTTAATTTTCGATGCATGTGAACTATAAAAGCTTTGAACTATTTTGTAGATGTAAAACACATGGGGGTGGGGAGGGGGAGCAAAATGCATAACTGGTAGAAAATGATTGGGCGAGATTTATGAGCAAAAACAGAAAAAAAAAAATAAGGAACTGAGAAATGACAGGTAAGGACACCTATTCACCAACCATTTTTATAAAAATTCTCAAGAATTTTCTAAATTTGAAAGAAACACAACTTCTGATTGGCTATACCATTTGGTTTAGCCAATCAAAGGTTGTGTTACTTTCTAGACCTATAATTTGCACAAGAATCTCCTTAAGAATGGTTGCTGAATACAGACTCTGGATGTGTTTTCACCAACCATTCTATATAGTCTCTCAGTCTAATTCTGAAGAATAATCTTAATTTTAAAGTAACATGCTTTTTGATTGGTTAAACCATTCTTAGCCAATCAGAAACTGCATTACTTTCTTAACTGAGGCTAAGACTATGAATGCAGTTTAAAATGGTTGGTGAATGTGTGTCCTAGTGCCATCATCACCAATCATTCTAAATAAAATGCAAATTCCAAAATCAAAGACGAGCCATTTAATTGGCCAAAACATACGTTTTCAACCAATCAGATGGCTAGATTTTGAAATTGAAATTTGAAATTTATTAAGAATTGTTGGTAAATACTGGTGAATACAGCTTACTTTACTTAATTTGTTAACCCTTTACCACATGGCAAAATTTAAGATGTATCCAAATTGAAAGCATTTGCAGACGACAATTTCATAGTGACTCAAATGACGCAACTTTTCTTTGATAGGGTAGAAAACTTTGTGGGAAAAGGAGAAAATGCTGGTTACCAGCATTTTCTCCTTTTCCCACAATGTTTTCAAAGGGCCTCTTTTTTAGGGGCGTCAAAAGGCGTCATTGTGTGGTAAAGGGTTAACCCTTTGAAACGCATTAAGTCTTATAGCAGACCTAACTCAATTCAACCCTTTAACACTTTACCACACAATCCCGACTTTTAACAGCCCTGAAGAAGAAGGCTTTTGAAAACAATGTGGGAAAAGGAGAAAATGCTGATAACCAGCATTTTCTCCTTTTCCCACAATGTTTTCTACCTATGAAAGGCAAATTTTATTTTTTGATTACATTTAAGTTGTTGTCTGCAAATGCTTTCAGGTTGGACAAGGCTAAAATAATGTCGTTTGGTAAAGAGTTAACAAACAATCCAGCGTTTTTTACAATCCTGAGGAAACCGGCTCTTTAAAACACCTTGGAAGAAGGATAAAATGCTGG
The DNA here is from genome assembly GCA_946811185.2 of Hippopus hippopus. Classification (NCBI taxonomy): domain Eukaryota; kingdom Metazoa; phylum Mollusca; class Bivalvia; order Cardiida; family Cardiidae; genus Hippopus; species Hippopus hippopus. Next base: position 24,010,436 of record OX328113.1, on the reverse strand, counting down.
TAACCAGCATTTTCTCCTTTTCCCATAATGTTTTTACCCTTTCAAACAAAACTACCATCATTTGAGCCACATTTAATGTGTCCTTTACAGAAAAGTCCTAACATTTTGTTGTCTAGTCAACAATTCAAACATCAAGCTGCATCTGTCTAAAAATGATCACTGAAAATTACAGGAAAATGGAGCAGGCAAAGTTGGAATATTTTCTACAAATATGAAAAGCAATACACAAGGAAAAATAAACTCTTCTGAAGAAAAAGGAAAATGGTTAAAAAAAATAATATACACATTCTGTGAAACATTTCCACAGTAGGAAAAAAAGGAAACAAACAATTATGAGCAATATAATTAATGAAAAATAAATTATTGCATAATAACTATGCCTATAGAATGACTTCTCTTTTGATAATTTCTTATCAAAACTCTACTGGAATAGCATTTATACAAAGGGAAGTTACCATGCAACTATATATATATTTGGAAAAGCTATGGTATTTAAATACAAGGGAAGCAACTGTATCAAAATAGAAATTACATTAAGCTAAACTTATCTGAACTTTATATGACCTTCACACTACCTTTGTGGCCAGTCTACATTGTGGTAACCAGTATTTTCTCCTTTTCCCCCAATGTTTTCTACCCTTTCATAAGCAAATCTAAAATTTGAGTCAGATCTTTTAAGTCGTATTGTGTTAATATTTTTTAATTTGGACAAGTCTAAAATTTTGTTGTTTGATAAAGAGCTAAGTTTTTTTGTTTTTAACCCTTTACCTGATATGCCAATTTTACACTCTTCCAGTTCAACAGCAAATAAAGATATGATGTCAAAAATGTGGACAAATGGAGATACAGATATCTGATAGTGTAGAAAACATTGTGGGAAAAGGAGAAACTGCTCGTTACGAGCAGTTTCTCCTTTTCCCACAATGTTTTCAAAAGCTGTCTGTTCTTGATGCGTCAAAATGAGTATCTGTGGAGTAAAGGGCTAAGACACTGTCAGGAGGTGAAAAATTGCTTGTAACATGTAATTTCTCTTCTCCTCACATTATTTCAAAATGGATTCCTCGATGGACATGATAAAATATAAGATTTGCTCACTGAAAAGTTTTAGATAAAAAAAACCAAAGGGATGGGGGAAAAAACCTTTGATAATCATGTTTCATTATGTACTTACAAATGGAGGTTTTTGTAGAGAGAGAGAGAGAGAGAGAGAGAGAGAGAGAGAGAGAGAGAGAGAGGGGGGGGGCGGGGGGTACAGTTTCTCTATCATATTGGAAACTACAGATTCGAGCAAATGTATGAAAATTCACAGCAAACTCTAGATAAATAATGAACATAATGTACACCACTAAAAACTTTCTGACAAAAAAAAAAACAACCTAGTAGATCTAGATATTTTTATGAACATTCCCATTAAGCTAATGATTAATGATAAGACAAGCGACATCTTTCTAACAACATTCAAACATTTATCCTTCACAAAATATTGTGTTTAAACGACTCTAATAAAGAAAGCATATGAAAACATTGTGGGAAAAGGAGAAAATGCTGGTTACCAGCATTTTCTCCTTTTCCCACTATGTTTTCTGCAAATGCTTTCAATTTGGAACAAGTCCAAAATTTCGATGTCTCTTGAAGAGCTTAACCTTTCCCAAACAACAAATTTTAAAACCTTCAAAATTGAAAGCACCTGCAGATGATGAATTTGATACTGGTACAATTAAAACGCAGCTCTCTGAAATGGTAGAAAACATTTAGGAAAAAGGAGAAATTGCTGGTAACCAGCATTTTCTCCTTTTTCCAACAATGTTAAAACACTGGTTTATTCTGTAAAGAATTATAGAATCAAACAAAAGCCCAGTAGAAAAGCAAATTACCTACACATACCTTAACCCTATACCAAACGACACAATTTTTGAAAGGTCCAAACTGAAAGCATTTGCAGACGACAAAATAAATGTGACTGAAAAATTAAAATTTGTTTGGGGAAAGGTAGGAAACATTATGGGAAAATGAGAAAATGCTGGTTACCAGCATTTTCTCTTTTCTCCCATAATGTTTTAAAAAGGCCTCTTTCACAGGGTCACTAAAAGTTGGGACTGTGTGGCGATGGGTTAACTCTATAATACAAAAAAGAATAATAGCCTTGTCCCAATTCTGAGCATTAAATCTTGCAGACGACAAATTTACCCTTTACCACACAATCCAGAGCTTAATGGTGCTATAAAAGAAGTTTTCTGAAAACATTGTAAAACCGCATTTTCTCCTTTTCCCACAACTTTTCCTGCCCTATCAAGGCAAGCTCCATTATTCCTGACATTTTTAATTTGTCGTCTACAAATGCTTTTAAGTTGATCAAGTCCAATCATTTGTCATTTTGTTCAGAGTTAAAATGGAGAAAATGCTGGTTACCAGCATTTTCTCCTCTTTTCATTAAGTTTTGTAAGTTTTTTTTTTCCCTTAAAGTTGTGAAACATGGAACTGTTTGGTTTCATTGATCTAACTGCAAGACTTAGTGCTTCCATGTGTCACAAGTCTAAAATCCAGTCCTTTGGAAAAAGAATTACATAGATACTGAAAATATTGAAAAAGACTTAAGACTTGCTTGTCAAAAACATTGAAAGAAATTAAGACTTGCTTGTCAAAAAAACCAATGACATTAAGGGAAAAATTCAGGTCTTTCTTGAAGAATATGGAAAACATTTAGGGAACTGTAGAAAATTGCATATACCAATGCAGTTACTCCCATTCCCTGTATGTTTTCAAATATCTGAAAGGAAAACATAAAAAGGAGTAGCTTGCTTATAGCATTGCAGTTCCTTCTGCTCCCTAAACGAGTTCAAATACCTGAAGGGGAAATATTGTAGGAAGAGGAGCAATGACATGCAATTTTCTCCTCTTCCCTCAGACTTTCAAAATGTCACTCACTGCAAGGGTGTAAAAAGATCTATCTGTATGAAAATGGTTTTTCCACCACATTATTTACAATTGTTCACAAAGAGAAAATTAGATGAATGAATAAATGAATGCGTGAATGAATAAAGTGGAAGGAAAGAAAGAGCAATACAAAGTTTGAGCATCAGTTCAGTTCTTTGCAAAACCGAGGTATTCGAAACAAACAAATATGGACGGAAGTAAGAATAGTGTGCACACCTATATAATCTTATACAATAGAGATGCATTCCAAAATGAATTGATCAACATACACTATAAATTTGGGGTAGATCTAGATTTCATTTGAATTCAGTGTTTTTCAATTTTAAATCAATTTGTTGAGTGAAGAAGCACAACATAAAGTAACAATAAAGGCCAAATGTAAACAAAGCAGGTGTTTAAATGCATTTGAATTTATATCATACCATTTAGAAGTATGGAAATTATTGTGAAGATGACAATCTGTCATTGTATGGTCGATCCAAAATGTTAGTCACTGACAGAGAAATTAATTTCAAAACTAGGTTAAAACCTGCCAGGTAGCTTTGTCTTTTGTTTACTTTTCGCCTGATTTTACAATTATTTTTTCTGCCAGCAACTAATATATGGCCCAACCACATGATAACAGACTGTCATCTCCACAATATTTTCCATACTTTTAAATGGTATGATTTAAATTTAAATGCATTATGACACCTGCTTTGATATTTTGGCCTTTACTTGGCCTTTAAATTTCTTCACCACTAAAAACAATGAGGAAAGCTTTTCTGTCACTTGGTTGGCCAAGAAGGGTCACCTGACAGACTAAAGCAATCTGATTGGCTGAAAGAGAGGAAAAAAGTAAGAAAGCTCTCAGCAGATAAAGCTAAAGCCTTTTTCCCTCATTGGCCAACATCTACTATTAACACCATACCAGATGCCAAAATTTTGAACAGCTTGAAATGAAAGCTTTTGCAGATGACAAATGTTCCACAAATGATGGGATTTGTATAAGAAAGGTAAATACATTGTGGGAAAAGGAGAAAAAGCTCGTAACCAGCATTAACTCCTTTTCCCACAATGCATTCAAAAGCATTCTTTTTAAAACTTGCAAAAATACAGATTGTTTGGTAAAGAGTTAAATTTTTTCAAAACAAAATGACATATGAAAATACGGTTCTTAATAAGCATATTTTTCTATTGGACACATTATTTTTTAGTCTTTGAAAGAGTGAGATTGCAAATTCATGCATCCATATTTTTTTCTCTATCTTGATCTTTTTCTCTATAAAAGCATAATTATACATACTACAGAATGTATATTGTTCCATTAGAGTAGAGCAGAAGATAAAGTATACATTAAAAACAGTTACGAAAAAAATTTCAGACTCTTTTATATTAAAAATATGTGTAGACAACCAGTAAAATGTAGTTCAAATGACAGAATTTGTTTATGAAAGACTGGAAAACAAAGAAAACATAGTGGGAAAAGAAAAAAATACCAGATACCAGTACTTTCTAATCTTCCGTTGATGTTTTCTTCCTCAGGCTCATTTAACCCTTTACCACACAATGCCAACTTTTAACGACCTTGGGAAAAAAACCCTTCTGAAAACATTGTGGGAGAAGGAGAACATGCTTATAACCAGCATTTCCTCCTTTTCCCACAATGTTTTCTACGCTATCAAAGAAAAATTGCACCATTTGAACCACACTTAAATTGTCGTCTGCAAATGCTTTCAATCTGGACAAGGCTAAAATTTTGTCGTCTGGTAAAGGGTTCAACACAGGACTGTATGTTAACCCTTTACCACACGGCAAAATTTTAGACCTATCCAAATTGAAAGCATTTGCAGACGACAATTTCATAGTGGCTCAAATGACGCAACTTTTCTTTGATAGGGTAGAAAACTTTGTGGGAAAAGGAGAAAATGCTGGTTACCAGCATTTTCTCCTTTTCCCACAATGTTTTCAAAAGGCCTCTTTTTTAGGGGCGTCAAAAGGCGTCATTGTGTGGTAAAGGGTTAAAGGGAAACATAGTCTTGACTTCAACCATTGTCCTGCTAAATTAGTGAAATGAAACTAACAAGCCGATAGTAAAAACCCAAATTTTGCTATTTTTTGGGTGGAAAGATATTTCCTAATGGGACAGTGTAGATCAAAGATCAGACTGCACATTCTGTGCAGTCTGATCTTGATCTACGCTGTCTGCAAAAGGTCATCGAGTCGCGCTTAGCAGTTTAAAGGGTTAATAGTGAAACTTCCTGAAACATTAATAAAGTTACTTATTGCCTGCAGGCATAACAACAGACTGACAGAGAGACAAACAGAGAGACAAACAGACAGACAGACAGCAGAGACATAAAGAACTATGATCATACTGTGACCTCAATCTTTGCTAGAGGTAAAAATAACACACTGAAGAATCTTTACCAGAAATATGACAATAAGAGAGGGTAGGTGGTATAAGCTGCCATTCATAATCAGAAATAGAATGAAACACTTGTGGATGGAATACAAACATAAGGATGATGAACAATGATGCAATTTGTTCACAATCAAGGCTTATCGCAAATCAATCCTTTACCAAATGACAAAAATTTGAAGTCCAAATTGAACGCATTGGCGGACGACAATTAGAATGTGGCTGAAATTTCGAGATTTGGCAGTGAAAGAGTAGAAAAGATTGTGGGAAAAGGAGAAAATGCTGGTAACAAGCATTTTCTTTTACCACAAAGTTTTCAAAAGTCTTTTTTCTCGAGGTAATTAAAAGTCTCCATTGTTTCTTTTAAGGATTAAAATGTATTTCAATTCACCTGTTTCAAAAATAATCTGGGGTTTTCACTACATTGAGGAAAGAAGCTGTTGAAAACAGTGTTGGAAAAAGAAGAAAAAGATACTAGTGATGAGCATTTTCTCCTTTTTCCACAGTGTTTTTAATCCTCATTACAACCTACAGACTTTTTTCTTTGCCTGGCACCAGATGCTTTTTGAAAACATTGACTATGAATACAAGTTCTCATTGGCTATACCAGTTTGTTGGGTAAGTCAATAAGAAATTGTGTAATTTTTTTTGAAAATTTGAAATTGGACTACAAATGCCATTAAGCATACTTTTTTAATAAAAACCCTGCATCCTTTCAATCATGTAGAAAAATTCATATTGATTTTGCGTGAGTTTGTTTAATAGGTTGTTTCAAAAATATTTCATTTGTTCATTTTTAAAGTGAAGTCATTACCTCCTTAACCCTTTACAAGACGACAAAATTTTAGCCTTGTCCAAATTAAAAGCATTTGCAGACGACAATTCAATGTGGCTCAAATGGTGCAATTTTTCTTTGATAGGATAGAAAACATTGTGGGAAAAGGAGAAAATGCTGGTTACACAATGTTTTCAAAAGGTTTCTTTCACAAGGTCATAAAAAGTCGGCATTGTGTGGTAAGGGTTTAGCCTTTACCACACAATCCGAAGTTTCCACGACCTAGAGGAGGGAGGCTTTTGAAAACAGTTTGGGAAAAGGAGAAACTGTTGGTAACTGGCATTTTTCTCCTTTTCCTACTATGTTTTCAACCCTATGAAAGACAAATTTCATATTTAAATTTGATTTGTCATCTGAAAAATTAATACTTTCACAATGGGAAAGTCTGGATATTCAAATTGAAAGCATTAGCAAACAACAACTTAAAAGTGAATTAAATGATGAAACTTGTCTTTGATGGGGTAGGAAGCATTGTTGGTTATCAGCATTTTCTCCTTTTCCAACAGTGTTTTCAGAAAGCTTCCTCCTCAGGGTCATTAAAACTCAGGATTGTGTGGTAAAGGATTAAACCAAATTTGCAGCAGACGACTTGGAAATGCCTTTTAAAATATGGCCATTTTGCATACATGTACATTAATATGTTAACTCTTTACCAAAATTTTAGACTAGTCCAAATTGAAAGCACTTGCAGACGACAAAATAAACGTAACTAAAAAATTGAAATTTGTTTCCAGCAGGGTAGAAAACATTGTGGGAAAAGGAGAAAATGATGGTTACCAGCATTTTCTCCTTATCCCACAATGTTTTCAAAAGGCTTCTATCTCGGGGTCGTAAAAACCAGGGATTGTTTGGTAAAGGGTTAATTCAAGTGAGACCTTCTTCGTTTAACCCATTACCACACAATCCCAAATATTAACAATCTTGAGCAAAAAACCTTTTGAAAACATTGTGGAAAAAGGAGAAAATGCTGGTAACCAGCATTTTCTCACTTTTTCAACAAAGTTTTCTTCCAAAACAATCACAAATCTCATATTTTTGATTCATACTTGTCATCTGCAAATGCTTCCAATTTGGACAAGTCTAAAATTTTGTCATTTGGTAAAGAGTCAAATGCAATTTTAGATGATATTTCTAACAGTTTCTAAGACAGACAAACTCCTCCACCCTTTACCACACAATCCCTAGTTTTAAGGACCCTGACAGGAAAGACTTTAGTAAACGTTTAGAGAGAAAGTGCAAATGCTGGTGACCTGCATTTTCTCCATTTTCCACCATGCTTTAAATTCTTTCATGGAAAAATTTCTTGATTTCAGCCAAATCTTTTTTGTTGCCTTCAAATACCCTAAATTAGACTAGCCTGACATTTTGTCTTTGACAGGATAGAAAACATAGTGGGAAAAGGAGAAAATGCTGGCTACCAGCATTTTCTCCTTGCCCCAAAATGTTTTCAAAAGGCTTCTTCCTCAGTGTCATCAAAACATGGGATTGTTTGCTAGAAGTAAAAAATTCTCCATTTGTCAAAATGTTTCATAAAGTTGTTTGCTGCAGTATGAAAAATGTCACTTGCTGATGAAAAAATATGATTACTTGGTTCTTATCAGTTCTTGGTAAAATGTGAATTGCTTGGGGAAAGTCTGACCTTCAGAAAGGAACTGCACAGATAGCAAATTACGGTAAGTTCACTTCAGAAAGAGTCCAAATTTACATACCAGTCCCTTTGCCACACAAATCCAAAATAATTTGTCGTAGTCCTACAAAAGTCAAAATAAATTGTTGTAGTCCTACACAAGTCAAAAAAAAAATTGTTGTAGTCCTACACAAGTCAAAATAATTTGTTGTAGTCCTACCTCAACATCTAGATAAATGCTAATTACGGATAAAAGCATTGAATAAATTAAAACATGCAAATATTGTAAAACTACAACATATTTTGTATCTCTCTACTATACAACATTAGTTGCGACATATCATCTTAAAAATGTTTTATAAACAGCCCTAATTTCTACATCATGCAACTCATTAATAAAAAAAAAATTAAACAACTGACTTAAAAAAAAACAATCTACAATCATTAACAGGTTAAAAAATACAATGCAAAAATAGGTATTTTCTATGTACAAATTCTGTATGATTCAACTCTATGAATCAACACTACATTTTATGTCAAGTTTTTATTTACGGTAATCGCTTAAATGCAATTTTTCATGACTATTTCAAACTATTCTTGAGAAACACAAACCCTTAACACTTTACCAGACGACAAAATTTTAGCCTAGCCCAAAATGAAAACTTTTGCAGACGACAAATTAAATGTTACTTCAAACATGAAATTTGTCATTCAGAGAGTAGAAAACATGGTGAAAAAAGGAGAAGATGCTGATTACTAGCATCTTCCCCTTTTTCCACGACATTTTCAAAAGGCTTCACCATCAGGGTCGTTAATAGTCAGGACTGTGTGGTAAAGAGTTAAACCTTTACCATGCAATCACAAATTTTAACGACCCTGAAGGAGAAAGCTACGAAAATATTTTGGGCAAAGGAGAAAATGCCAGTAACCAGCATTTTCTTCTTTCAAAAAATGTTTTGTACCCTGTCAAAGACATCTGATTTATTTGTATCACTTCAAAATTTGTTGTCTGTAGAAGCTTTCAGTTTGGAAGAGCATTTGTTGTCTGGTACAGAGTTAAACTCACATTGAAAAATATTCTGTTGCTTTTTCTACATATAAAATATGATTTTATTGTCTACTTCATTTAACCTGACCCAGGTCAACATTATTTATATAAATTTAAAATCTATTTTTATCCTCGGCATCGCACGGGGCTGTCTTCGGCATAAGTCCCAAATGGTCACGGAAATATTTCGTACGGTATGTGCAAATTAAATTGCTTACCTGTACCTTCCCATGTATATAATAACTTCCCGAACAATAGTCGGAGTTCTATTTATATACCTACTTAGATATTCATCATAAAGGTCAGATCAGGTTAAATGAAGTAGGTAATTCAAAAAAAAAGAACACACACAATATTTACGGTTTCATGATTATGATAAAATGGGGGAAATGCTCACTCCTCACTCATGTAAATATACAGAACGGCGCAATATCAAGAGGCCCAAACATGTTTTGATATTGTAATTCTATAATCCCGAGCTTTTCATCAAAACCAATGTTGTTGGTGCTCATATGAATTGTCTCAAAGAGTACCCACAACATAGGATTTGATGAAAGGATCTTTTATTGTTTTAATAATATACCTAAAACATCATTTCAATTTAGCAGCCCCGGAGACCAATGCTGGTAAAAGGACAGTCCTTGAAGCACATCTTTAAGCCTTTACCAAACAAGCCAGAGTTTTCTGAGGAAAGAGGCTTTTGAAAACATTGTGGGAAAAGGAGAAAATGCTGGTGACCAGCATTTTCTCCTTTGCCCCTACAATGTTTTGTATAATTTTTAAGACAAGTCTCCTCATTCGACTCACATTTGAAGTCTAGAATCTTGTCATTTAGTATAATGGTTAATTGCCTTTGCAAACTCTGTGAATTAACCCTTTACCAAACAATCCCTGGTTTTTACGACCCTGAGGTAGAAGCCTTTTGAAAACATTGTGGGAAAAGGAGAAAATGCTGGTTACCAGCATGTTCTCCTTTTCCCACAATGTTTTCTACCCTGCTGGAAACAAATTTCAATTTTTGAGTTACGTTTATTTTGTCGTCTGCAAGTGCTTTCAATTTGGACTGGTCTAAAATTTTGTCGTTTGGTAAAGATTTAAGAACTAGACAGCACATAGGGTAAAGTCTTATCTTAGATCTACACTGTCTGCTGTAAACAATTGAATCCTTGCACTCTCTTCCAAATGACAAAGTTTTTGACTGGTCCAAATTGAAAGCATTTGCAGATGAAAATTTAAATAGTGCTTGAATGGCAAGATTTGTCTTTGACAGGATAGAAAACATTGTGGGAAAAGGAGAAAATGTTGGTAACCAGCAATTTCAACCTTTTTACAGACAAACCATATCCTTTGAACCATGTTTGTCACGTGCAAATTCTGTGAATATGGTCGAGTCCAAAATGTTTTTGTTTGGTGAAAGCATACTGCATACTGTGAACAAATAATTTGATACAAAGTGCATATGAGTCCTGCTTTAAGAAAAGATAGTCTGATGCAGCTGCAAAAAGTACTGACCAATGTCAGCCTGTGCATTCCACACAAGCTGACCAGGATCAAAACTCTTTGCTGTAATATTCTTCAATTCAAAGGACCATTTTACCTTCTTAATCAGCCGGGTTTTCTTCATTATAATAGACCCATATTAGTGATGAACTTACTGAATATAATTTACATTACAGTGATGCATTAACTCTATACCAAATGACAAAATTTTAGACTGGTCCAAAACTGAAAGCATTTGCAGATGACAAAATAAACCCAGGTCAAACAATGAAATTTTTTTTAAATAAAGGTCAAAAACATTCAAGGAAAAGGATAAAAACGCTGGTTACCAGCATTTTCTCCTTTTCCAACAATGTTTTCAAAAGCCTTTTTTCTCAGGGTCGTTAAAACTCAGGATTGTGTGGTTAAGGGTTTAACCCTTTTTTCAAAGAGTGCTGCACAATTGTAGAGATACAACTATAGAGAATCTAGGTCTGGACTCTTTTCCCACGAATGAATGACAGAATGTTGCGCCAGTTCCGTCTCCGTCATGTAAATTTCCTCACACACTTTACACTCAAACATGTCTGCTTTGTGCTTTTCAAAGTGCCTCTTTAGCGTGTTTTTATATCTGAAAGTTTTTCCACACATGACACACTTAAAACCTCCGCCATGGGAGTCCATATGGTTTTGTAGTAATACTGGATTTGAAAACTCCTTATTGCATATCTCACATTTCCGATGGCCTTCTTTTTTAATGTCCCCTGGAAACGATTCTTCTCCCGCCAGATGCCCAACAATGTCTCTTTCATTAAGTCCATCTGTCTCCATGTTTGCTACAATATTATTGTCCTCCACTTTAACAGACTTACTTCTGACACTGACAGAGTCCATGTCAACTTCCCCTGTTTGTTTATTATGCCTATCACCTCCACCTTTGTGCTGTGGTCTTTGTTTATGCACCTCATCCACTTTCCATGAAGAATTTCCAGTGCTTAACTGAAGACGACCACTATCAGTATTACCTGTTTCTTTAAATGTCTCATTCTGCATGGCAATGAATTCATTCTCTATACTTTTTTCTCTTTTAAGTCTAACTTGCTTTGTTTCACCCTCAGAACTTCCTGAATCGCTATCCCACACATTGTTCTTTCTCTTTGTCTCCAACACAACTACTTTTCTCTTTGTCCCTCTACGTTCATGCCTGTTTTCTCCGTGTTGCGACTGAATGTGACGATTCAGGCTGTACTTCATCGAGAAAGGCCTGCAGCAGTAATCACAAACAAAAGGTTTCTCTTTTGTATGAACCCGCATATGGTGCACCATTGAGCTTGGACTTCCTGTTATCTCTATACCACATTCTGTACACTTTCTCTTCTTATACCCACTGGAATACATTTTCCTCACGTCTTTCTCTCTTCTTCCTTCAGTTGGAGTTTCCGTTTCAATGGGTGTTGTATTTCCAGACTGTTCTAACAGTTGCCTTGCAGGAGACTGAGACTCTGATCTTGGTTCCTCAGAGCTGTAGGAATCTGTGTCCAATGGAAGCTTCATTTCACTCATTACATCCAAGAGCTTCTGTTTGACCATCTCACTGTTTGGACGACCATTCGGTTCAGTAGAAGTGCTGCTACTTACAATGTCTGTCTCTGTTTTCAACTCTGAGCCATCTTCATTTGACAAGTAACCTCTGCCTTCTACATCTCCTGACTGTGTATTACTGTCACTGTCTTGTGGAGTAACAGTTGACACTGATCCAACCTGCTCCACCCCTTCAAAATTTGTCTCTAACTCTGGACTGTCACAGGCTGTCAGCAGTGTGTAAATTTCATGCTCATTTTGCTCCAGCTGCTCTTTTGAGAATTCACCAGTGGATATATAATGTTTTATGCATGATTTGATATGAGTATGGGTATTACATTTCTGTGAAAAACGTTTGTTGCATAGTTTACATCGAAAAGGTTTCTCTCCTGTATGCATTCTCATGTGATGTCTCAAACCAGCTGTACATGACAGAACTTTGTTACACACAGAGCAAGTTCGAGCTGCCAATCGCTCCTCTTCCGATAGTTTCTTTACAAGGGGTTTCTTTGGGGTGTCTGATCTTGATGTTTTGAACTGGCTGATTGCTTCAGGACCCATTGGCATTTCAGAGGACAAACTGTTTGGCATGTTTGGATACACTGATGCAAGGGATTCCTGAGTGAAACCCTTAACAGCAACATTTGAATCAAGTTCTTGTACTCCAACAGCAGTACTTCTCTCTAGTTCTTTAAAAGAATCATAAACATTTGGACTAGATAAAACATTGGCTGTCTGTGAAGGAAAAGGCAGAGTCATACTGTGAGAGGAATCACCTAATTTTGAAAATGCACTGAAAAAATTTGGTAAGCTGTTGCCAGTGCTGCTTGTGGTTACTGGGGTTTCAGCCAAAGATGTCAACTTCTTATCAAATTGTGCAGTCTCCTTGTAGTCTGCTGGATATGCCTCCAGATTTGTCTGAGCTGTGTAATTGGTAAATTGTGATCCTTGATGTTGCACAGCATACTGATTGTAGTCATATCTTTGACCTGTGGCCTTGTACAATTCCATCTGAGCTTGGTGTTCTCTGAAACCTGGCGGCGGAGGAGGAGCAGAAAAAACGCCACTCTTATCAGTCTGATGCAAATATTCTTGTGGCATATCAAAGTTTCCAGACCCAATATCACTGTTAAGAGAGTGTGACTTCGATATAGGTCTAGCACCTGGTGGGTATGCAGCCTCGAGATGATACTGGGAATCATTGGATATCTCACTATGAACTGAACTAGCTCTAGAGTCTGCTCTAGCTTCCATCTTCTTCATGTGAGATTTCATGTGGGTATTCAAGTTACTTTTCTGAGCAAATGACTTGTCACACAATTCACAGGCAAATGGTTTCTCACCAGTGTGTATTCTCATATGGGATGTAAGACTGCTTGAATATGCCAACTCTTTATGACAGATTGGGCACACTGCTTGTTTGGCTTTTGGTGATGCCTGTGGTATGTGTGAATCAGGACCTTTAAGTGGAGATTTCTCACTCTGCACTGGTAACTCGGATATGGCCTCTGGTAGTGTAGATTTTGTTTGAAGAGGATGCTGGGGTGCCAAAACTCCATAATGCTGTTGGAGATGATGTGTATCCAAAAGCAATCTCTCCTTGTCTAAATTCCCAAAGCCTGAATACTCTTGATTAGAACCCATCTCCTGTAAGGAAATCTGGCGCTTAAGCTCTGTTTCTTGTTGCATGCTAAGGACGGCATTTGCAATTTGTACAGGAAGTACATCTGATGAAGATGAGGCTACATTTTCATCATCTTGATTGTTGATTGCAGCCTTCTCATCACCAAGATTAAAGGCAGCTTGATTTGCTTCACTCAGACTATCATGATATGCTGGCAGATTTCCAAAATTGTTTGATGACGTTCCTTCAGCATATGGTCCATATTCCTCAATTTTAACAGTAGCTGCAGGTTGAGAGTCATGCATAGGGGTCAAGGACTTCACAGGGCTGTTGTAACTCTGAGGGGGTGGTGTTGGATATAGCTGTGGTGCCTGACCAGCTTGAAAGTTTGGGTTCTGGTATAAAAATCCACCTGGATGCATGCTTGCAAAGTTTTCCTGTTCCTGCCTTGAAGCAAGCCCATTGAATGAGACATTTGAATAGCCTTTGTATTCCTGATTCTTTGGTATGTCATCAGATTCTGCCAATTTGGGCTTCACATCATAAGGAAAGTTTATTCCGGGTTCTGTTTTAATTCTTTGTGCACTTCCATCAGCAATCATTTGATTCTTATTTAAGTCAGGTTTGGAAGACTGAGGAGGGAGAGGTGGAGCATCACCATGATGTTTAGACAAATGTTGCTTCATGTTACCTTTAAAGGTAAAAGCCTTGTGACAGTAGGGACAGACAAATGGTTTCTCTCCAGTATGAATTCTATGGTGTGCCTTCAATGTTGCAGCTGAAGAGTAGCTTTTATTACAAACTGTACAGAGATGGGTACTTTTTTCCTTTTCTGCAGGTCGATGTTCACTAAAATCTTTGGGCTCTGTTTCTTCAAGAGACATTTGCTGGGACACAAGGGGTGGACAAAGTATTCCTGGATGATTCTGATGTTGTTGAGCCATGTTTGTTGGGTAGAATGGACGATGGAGGACATGACTTGGGGGCACGGAGCCATCAGCATGCGGTGCATGTATTCCTTGAACTAATCCTGGGATTGGCATTACTCCTATTTGCATCTGTGAAGATGGTGAGGTGTGTTGCTGCTGCTGATGATGAGGACTTAAGTATGACTGTGTGGGTGGTTGTGGTGAAGGCAAAGCCGAGTTTGGTGCTTGAGTTGGTAACTGTAGAGACTCTACACTAACAGCAGATTTCTGACCAAGATCCCCAGATGTACTGGAGGCTGAACTAGGTGTGGAAGGCAGGGCCTCTGGTGAAGTACTTTGAGATACATCAGGCACAGACAATCTTGGAGTTTGACCAACCATAGATTGGCCTTCCAAACTGCCCTTATCCCCTTCTAAAGATTGTTGATCAGGCAGTTCTATGCTTTGAACTTGTTGGCTAGGATTAGATGTTGGGTTATCATTTACTTCAGGCATTTCGGTGCTTGGTTTGAGATCTTGCATAGTAATAGTTGAGCTTATGCTGCCTGTTTTGAGCTTTTTCTCCTGTCCAGGTACATCAATTCCTTTAGATTTATTGTGTATATTTTCCATATGCCTTGTTAGGCTGAACTTTTGAGAAAAGACTTGATTGCATATTGTGCATATATGTGGGCTGGTGCCTGCATGCATTTTCATGTGGTTTGGATAGTAGCTGGCAGAAAATGCTTTATTGCATATTGTGCAGTATTTTGTCGGGTGCTTTCGATCCCCTTGATACTCCTTGGTCTTGCTGAGCTGTTTCATCCCAGTGTTTGGTATGTCTTGTATCAATGGGTGAGGTACAACAGAGGCTTGTTGCACCGCAACAGGATCTACTCCCATTTCTGGAGCTCCAGTATAACCTTGCGGATTGGTTTGAGGGCCTAACATATTTCCAAATGCTGTTGCCTGAGAAGTGCCTGAAGATTCTACCAGCTGATTATGCACATAGGTTTGAGAATTCAGAGAGTTGCTTGGTGGTAAAACGGAACCATCTCTCATATAGGTCTGTAAACTTCCTGATTGATCATAATCTAAACTGTATGGATTTTGATGCATCATATGAGTTGAACTGGCATTGAAAGATTCTGGATAATTATTTTCAAACTGATGATAATATGTAGCACTACTGGTATGAAAAGGATGGTTTTCAGGATGAGTTACTGAATCTGCTTTCTTCTCTTCCTCTCCTAACTGATTTAAGTCTTTCTGTTTGAGATCTGGAAGCATTTCTGATGCAGGTTTATGAACTGGATTGGAATCCACCAATGGATGATTCTGATTGGATGAAAAACTTTGCATGGGGGGTAAAGTTTGCTCTGATTCGCTTGTTAAGTCATTTCCGTTCCAGGAAGCATTACTTGGTCCTGAAAGAACTCCATCACTAGTTTCTTGACCAGATGCTCCTAGTGTATCCTCAACCTCGCTTCCGGGATTATTGCTTGCATCCTTTTGCTTTGAATGGATTAACATGTGGCGCGTTAAATTGCTTTTATTTGAGAAAGTTTTATCACAAATAGGACACTGGCAGGATTTTGCCCCTTTGTGCTCTTTCATGTGAAAGTCTAATGTTTCTTTGTTTACAAACACTCTGCCACATTCCCTACAAGGCAGACCAGTTGGATACATTGAATTATGACTATTGACACTCCCTCCCAGCATGCCAAAATTCTGGTTTAACATCATATTATCAGGGTATGGTACCCTGCTTTCTGAGTTTGCTGAATATGCATACGGAACACTGGTCTCCATTACAGCACCATTGTGAGCAGTGTTTACCGCTGAAGGTGTCCCTGAATAGTGATTAACACCATACAGGGCCATCATTTTCTGATGTTCCTGCAAGTGGTGATAATCTGGAAGACTGGACATGTTGAATGGTTGATTAGAAGTTTGGCTGTTTACAGGTAAGGTGGAAGACAAATCAGAACTGGTTTCCTTTTTGACAACCTCTAACTTGACATTGTGTTCAGGCCTGGATTTCACAGCTGCCTCAGATACAGATATTGACTCATCTAAAGGAATGACTACTTTATCTTCATTTTTGCATATAACTTTTGCTATCATTTCTTTAGCTTTCTCATTACTTGTCTTGTCCATTGCATCTATTTTTTCTCTTCCAGAAGAGCCAGCAAAATGTATTTTATCCACTGCAGCCTCAATGACCGATTTCTTACATTCAAACCCTTCACTTTTTCTATGATCACTTGTTGATCCTTTTTCTTTTTCATTCTCAAAAACAATAGCTCTTTCATCTGCCGGCATTCTGGTACCAGCAACACTCATTTCATCATTAAATGCCTTGTTTTGTTTATTTATGTAATTTTGTTCTTTAACGTCAACAAAGCACTCCTCTCCCTTTTCATTGGGATCTAAATTTATCTCTCCATTGCTTACATTGTCATTGTTATTTGCCATACTAGTTGTAAGCTTTGGATCATCACTCAGTACATGAACTTCACTCCCACTACTTGGATCTTCCACAGAACTTTTGTTGACCATGCTATCAATATCTACATCACTTTGCAAAATCTGTATTTCAATAAAATCATCTTCATCAAGATTAAATATATTCTCATCATAGTCATCAAGGGCATTGATATCTTTAAGATCTTCAAATGATTGATTCAGTTCATCTTCAAGACTGCTTGACACAGAAACAGTACTTCCACCTTTTCTTTTTGTATCAATTAGCTTATCAAAGTCTAATGCTTCAACACAAAATTCAAGACCTTTGTAATCACTATCATGAGTGTCAGTTTCAGGTCTTTCCACATTTGGTGTAATTGATGCAGAAACAGTTTCACTATCAACACTGTTATCACTTAAGTTTGAAGAAGATGCTTTGTTCAGCTCTTTCTCCTGACTTTTTTCTTTTTTTAAATGCTTTCTTTTTGAGGAAACTATACCATTCCACTTATATGGACTCCTAGGTTGCAAATCATCCTTTGTGACTTTCACTTTATGTCTGTTTTCGATATGTGTCTTTAAATTCCACTGTTTTGTAAATGCATGATTACAAATGCGACAAACAAAAGGTTTTTGTCCTTCATGGACCATCAAATGATTTGTCAATCCATATGGTGTTGTGAGATGTTTCCCACATATTTTGCATTCAAATCCACTCACGGTGTGTTGCTTAGGTAAAATTTTTCTCCTCCTATAAATGGCTTCTTTTGACTTCAATTTTCTATCCTTTTTGTTTAACAAACTCTGTGTGTCCTTGTCCACACTTTCTGATTTACTAATATCATCACTTTTCTTATCTTTCTTGTGCCTCCTTTCCTCAATCAATTCTTTGATATGTGTTATATCACTTGTAACATTCTTTTTATCATCTTTATCAGTTTCTTTAGGAATATCATCAAACTCATCACCAATGTCTTGTTTCAGTATCTCTTTTCTTATCTTTTTCAATCTCCTAAATGATTTATTTTCCCTATTTCTCAATGTCATACACCCAAGTTTATGGTCAATTATGTTTCCAGCACTACTTGGCTTTTGTGCAAAGTTAAGATTTCCAGCACCTGTATCAATCACATGATTCAAATTTATAGCCTCTGAAGCAGTTTTATCTCCAGTTTTTAATTCATCTTTATCAGCTTTAATCACTGGAAGATCCCCGTCCACCTCATCAAATCCAGAATCCACAGATTTCAGAGGTGGTGGTATATCAGTTTTACAACCATTCTGAAAAAAATTATCAGTTTTAAATGCGAGATGCTCTACATTTAACTCGTAAGCAGTCTTGTGAACTGGATGATTTATCACAATTAACCTAGACAAAGGATTTTCACATTTAACACTATTATCTTTGATCTTAAATGTATCTTTGACATGTAGCAGCTGTTTTAATGCCTCTGCTTTCAAGTTTGCTATTGCTAAATTAGCACATGGATTACCTACTGAGAAATCAGGGTTTGGTACATTTTGTGGTAAACGTGCTCCTGAATAATTTAACACTCCTTTGCTTGGTGGTATAACATTTAAAAAGTTCACATCAGCAGGTATATTAGACGAATGCACTGGATTCACTATTGCAGAATCTGCAACAACTGGAGTAGTTTTCTCTTTTATTGTTTTTAAATTTAGTGAGGTATTACTTTGGTTTCCAACAGTGAGGTCTTTGTCTACAACATTTGTTAGTTTTGCTACATTGCCAACAGTAGACTGTTTAGTTTGGAATTCAAACTTGTATGGATCAGGTGTGCTAGTAAATCCATTTTTGATATGCTGTAAAGGTTCTGTATGAATGGAATGTTGGAGAAAAGGTGGCAGTCTCTCTGGACCCTGATCCAGGGCAACAGCTCCAGGCCCAATCCCAGTTACTGTTGAATAATTGAGCAACTCTTTTTTAGGCAGACTGATATGGTTTTCTAACTCTGGATGCAAATCAGTTTTATTGCAAAACTCTTGTGTTTTCACAGGAAATTTTAACAAACCAATAGGTCCAACTGAATCCTTCTGAACCTCTGCTGTTTCTACCACATTAGAAATCACAGGCTGTTTGATAGAAACATTCACATTTTCAGAAATAACTTTTGGCACTGTGGGAGGCTGATCACGTTGGTTTTTCTTCTTTAAGCAACTTTTCAAATGACAAGTATAATTCCACTTTCTACTAAAAGCGTGTCCACAAATATCACAAGAATAAGGCTTCTCTCCTGTGTGAATCCGTCGATGAATCGTTAGGCCTTCAGACGTTGTTAAGATTTTTTCACATTCTGGACATGGGTACTCGCGTTTCTTGCGTTGCTTCTTTTCCATCTGTGGACACGTCTTGGATATAGTTCACCATGTGAATTACACATTGGGACAACCTCACAAAGCTTGTCCCTTTTTGGTCACATGACACTGATGACATAGGTGAGTGGGCATGGGATAAGCCTTTCATTACACTGTATCAAACATGGATCTGAAGGAGAAGAAAAATATAATTAAATATTTTTTATTCAAGCATACACATCTTCTCATGTATCAGATAAGTTGAAGTATTTGCTGCAACAAGTAGCTATGATAGCTTAAACAGACAATAAGAAGTGCTGCTGCACAGGTTTTTTTGGGGAAACAACTGTCAATCTCACTTCTATCTATAAACTGAAGGATTTGATACATATACATGCATTTTATTCACCTTTGGATTTATAAAACTTACTTTAAGCATTCAAACGACCCTGTGTTTTTTTTACAATCCCGAGGAAGAGTCATTTCGAAAACATTGTGGGAAAAAATATGTTTTCTACCCTGTTAACTTCTGCTCATTTGTACCAAACAATCCTGTTTTAATGACCCTGAGGAAGAGAAGTTTTGAAAACATTGTGATAACTAGTGCTTTCTTCTTTTACTACAGCGTTTTCAACCCTAGTAAAGAACTTCTGTTCATTGGCATCACTTCCAGATTTATCACCTACAGATTTGATTTAGAAGAGCCCAAATTATTTTGTTTGGGAGGAAAGGGTGAAATCTGCGACATTGGCTTTCCTCTCATGTACAGTATACTGAGTTCCTTTCAGACCCAGTTTTTCTAGCGCCAAATGTTTTTTTTTTTTCTTTTTGCCCAACAAAAAATACAGGGTGGGCCTGAAGAACCCCTCAAAAATGCAATCCTGGGTAGTTTGAATTACCTACCATGTCAGTTTTAGATTGAACCATGAACTATTTGGGTTTGATAACAAATGAATATAAATACATGTATTTAATTTGCGTGCCTGTTTTTTCATTGGTTGGTACTGACCAATGAATGGTTGGCTTACCCCAGTTGTCTTTTCTTGTTGTGACCATACTGCAGTTTGAATCTTTACCAAACAACAAAATTTTTAGCCAAGTCCAATTGAAAGCATTTGCAGATGACAAATTAAGTGTGGCTAAAACAGAAAGATTTATCTTTGGAAGTGGTAGAAAACATTTTTTTTTGGAAAAGGAGAAAATGCTGGTTTTTAGCATTTTTCACTTTCATTCTGAGGGTCATTAAAACACAGAATTGTTTGGATAAGGATTAAGAGAAAACAACAGTTTCAAAATGTCATTTCTCGCTCAGATAATTTTTTCGCCTTTTATGATAAAGGGTAAGTAAGTTCCCATAAAAAAAAAGCATATCCAAAAGTCTACAAATGACATTTCAAAACAGACTTTTACAGAATATTCTTCTAGTAGCATCTGAGTAGCATTTTCAAAAAATGTCAAACATTCTCCCCTATTCTGCTTGTTTGTGTTTGTAATTGTTTACATTATAATGGTATTTCATTGTGATAAGAGTCTGTGCACCTGTTTATGTGTAGCTATGTTTCCTATGTGAGAACAAACCCTCCTACAATGGCTGCATGCCATTTAGATTAAACTATCACATTTATAATTACCTTAATCTTGATGTAAAATGGATCTATTACAGCACACACATGTACAGTCAAGTGTCTGGATTTGCAAGTGACCTAAAAAAGAACACCAGATGTTAGCAAGTATGTCATAGAAATTTTTCCTGAAGCTCTTTATTTGTGTTTCTTGTTATTTTAATTCAATTCACTCATTCTTTTATCATGCCATTAATTCAATTCAACTCTTCATCAATTGGCAAAACAACAAAATTTTACATTACGCCTATTTGGGAGAATTTGCAGACATCAAATACAAAGCACAAAGGTGCTTGAATTATGGAAATTATCTCATAACAGGTAGATAACATTGTGGGGAAAGGAGAGAATGCTGATTACCAGTCTTCCATTGTGTCATTGTTTGGTAGAAGGTTAACACACAAACCAGTATATGGAATATTGTACATGTACAGCCAAAGCCTGGAACTGTCAGTGACCCACTGACCCCAATGACCCTCATCTTTTTCCCAAACAACAAACTTTTAGACTTGTTCAAACTGAAAGCATTTGCAGACAACACAATAAATGTGACTCAAAAATTGAAACTTGTTTTGGGAAAACATTGTGGAAAAAGGAGAAAATACTGGAAACTAGTATTTTCAACTTTTCCCACAACGTTTTCAAGAGGCCTGCCTAGGGTGGTTAAAACTTGGTAAACTTGTGAAAAAGGGTTAAGAAAAATAAGATTTTTCAAAGCCTGTGACAGTTATCATTTGAGACATAAACTTATCAACATTGTTTAGTCTTAGTGTCAAAACAATTCCTGATAACCAATACTTTTACATCAGTGTAAAGTGTTGCATAATCTATTATCATTCAACTTAAAAATCAGAAACAAAACAAGGGATTAAAAGGGTGACACATTGAACAACTTGTTCTCACTTTGTCGAAAGAAAAGGTACACAATTTAGATGAAAGCGATTCTTTGAACTTTGAAACTCATGGAAATTGCCTGCCATGTGCAATTTCTCCTTTTGCAACAATCATTTCAACAGTGGTCTGTTTGAAAACAAACAAAGTGGTCTCTGTGTGCCAATGTTTTCAAGATAAAGTGGTCCAAGTTTAACTCTTTACCACACAATCCCGACTTTTAACGACCCTGAGAAAGAAGCCTTTTGAAAACATTGTGGTAACCAGCATTTTCTCCTTTTCCCACAATGTTTTCTACCCTTCCCAAACCAAATTTCCATTTTTTAGTCACCTTTATTTTGTTGTCTGCAAATGCTTTGAATTTGGACCAGTCTAAAATTTTCTGGTGTGGTAAAGAGTTAAATAACATTTCATTTTTTGACCACATCACAAGACATCATGGTTAAAATCATCTGACTAAAAAATAAAAATTATCAGTGTGGATCAAAGCCCTCTATAATTTCGATACATGTATTGCAAAGATTTATAATTAATTTTGAAAAGTGTGTATGTGTGTGTGTTTTTACTCCCTAATGTCTTTACTATGATAACCCTTTACGACACAGCAGAGACCAAATGTATACACATGTACTCATTCAAATTGAAATGATTTGTGGATGAAAAATGTTGCCCAAATGATGGACCTTGTCTTTGATAGGGTAGAAAACATTTTTGGTAAAGGAGAAAATGCTGGTTACGAAAAATGTTTTCAAAAGGCTTCTTTCTCAGAGTTGTTAAAACTCAGTATTTTGTTTTAACCCATTACCACACAATCCCTACTTTTGACTACCCTGAGAAAGAAGCCTTTAGAAAACATTGTGGGAAAAGGAGAAAATGCTGGTAACCAGCATTTTCTCCTTTTCCCACAATGTTTTCTACCCTTCACAAAACAAATTTCAAATTTTCAGTCACTTTTATTTTGTCGTCTGCAAGTGCTTTCGATATGGACAAACCTAAAATTTTGTCGTTTGGTAATGAGTTAAATGGTTAATTTGAATCAGTTTTATACATTACCTAGGCTAGTAGGCTCAGCAAACCCTTGCTTGTGAAGGCCTAAACAATTTTCAATCTTTGATGATGGCTACCTGTAAAATATCAATGAAATGTTCACTTAAAAACAACTAAAACTACATCTTTTGAAAAGTTGAAAGCATTGATCAAGATCAGATTTCTAAGACTTTGCAGTCTGACCTTGGATCAACTTTGTTCCACTGGTAAAATGAACCCTCAAACTGAAATATCCAGCCTGTCCTGTGTATATTTTTGCACCTTATTCTACTCTTAATCTTCTTCTTCAAAACTGGAAATCAAATAAACATTTAGCCATTTTCCATACTATAAAATATTTGGCTGTTCCAAATTGAAAGCATTTGCAGATGACAAATCATATGCAGCTTATATGATAGGATTTGTCTTTGACAGAGTAGAAAACATTGTGGGAAAAGGTAAAAAGCCTTCCTTCTCGAGATGATAGAATGAATGTTTGATAAAGGCTCTTCAAAGGCAGAATGGCAAGGCCTAACCAAAAATATCTGTGTTTAGGGTTTCGAACAGAGATGCTGTAGGTAGGGTAGGTAAGGATTTTTTTTCCCCCTGAAATTTTTTACATGCACCATGTACAGATATCACAAGAAAGATTTTTTTTTTCAATCATAGCGTAAAAAGTTTAGGGTCAGCAGCATTTTCTAGGTAGGGTTGAGAAACCCTAAACAGAGATATTTTTTGACAGGCCCAATCAAAACAATTTCATTTGCTATGAAGCTGGACCTTGATAACAAAGATGTGTGTAAAATCACTAAATTAGCAGCTTCTCCCTTAATTCTTTGACATAAATAAGTTTCTTTTCCTGTGATTCTTCAAAAATGGAATCTTTTTGTATTGGCTCAAGTAATGACACCTCTATGTAGAAATTACACAGCAAGAGATCCCATTATCTACAAATAATCTACATGCAAAACAATGTTAGAAGATAACCAAACATCTGGCTGAAGCTTATAATCTCATGCAGGTGCCATCACATAATGCAGTTTCCTTGAAGCATGAACTTTATTCATGAATGTATTCTAAGAATTTAAAATTTTCAACAAGAGTGATGGGAGTATTACCTGTTACAGTCTTTCCATATTCCAAAATAATTCAATTGTAACAGAAGTTTAGAAAACGACCAACCGCCATGGAAATGCAAAGTATATAACTATAAACAATACCCAGGAACAGATCTAATCTCCGAACTAACATGTCCAAATATGTAACATGCCTAAACCTGCGACAGACGACCCATCCTTTCGAAAGTTGTGCATTTCCTTAAGATGGTATTGGGGTTCATATACAAAAGAAGCTTTGCGGTATTTAGATATGTACAACAGACCGTCGCAATCCACGTGCTTCGGTCTTACAGCTCTTGACTACCAATGTCTTCGTCGGGAACGAAGCGTCGCCAAGATTTCTAGCCATGGCCGAAAGTAGGTCACCATTTCGGTGGCAAAGTGTGCAGAATACACTACGAATTGCAATGAAAAAATGTATGATTACACAAGAACATAGACTGAAATACTATCTTACCGGGTTATTTATCTCCAAAAATGATTATGTTTTGAGGTAATTAATCGTTTTATGTTTGTTTTCTCGGATTCATTTGTTGTGTGTACGAGTTTAACCTCCAACATGCAAATGGCGAAGAGTCGAAAACAAGGGAGATTACTCTGCAGTGTTCATGCAAAATGTCAGGTAATCTACTTCCCGAGTTGGAATCTTGTAGAAATAAACCTCTGGAAAAACCAGCACATAGAGAAGAAGCGATCAGATGCTACTCAGAGTACATCAATAATGCAGAAGAACTGCTGTCACAGAAAGAAAACGGTGAAAACAGAGATGACTTGTGAGTATTCATTTTAGAATGACTTCCAACATCTTTTTAAGGCCCATGTTTTTTTCGAAATGATTTTGTCTAGCAGATTTGGCCTATTGCTCCTTGAGACAGGAAATAAACTCAACCCCCGGCTGGCCATCATCAATTTTTCTATTGCTACTTGCTTTCATGCATTAACCCTTTACTACACAATCCTGTTTTAATTCACTGGGTCAAGGAAGGCTTTTGAATACAACATGGAAAAAGATTAAAATACTGGTGACCAGTTCTAGATCTACTTTTTCCACAATGTTTTCGACTGTTTCCAAGACAAACTTGAATCTTTGGGTCACATTTAATTTGTTTTCTGCATATACTTTCAAAGTGGACAAGTCTCAGATTTGTGGCTTACATGATGGGATTTGTGGTTAATAGGTGACCATTAGCCTATTTCATCCTTTTTCCACAGTTTTCAGAGGCCCTTTTCCAGAGGGTCATTAGAACTTAAGATTGTTTTGTAAAGGGTCAACTTAAACCCTTTATCTAATAATATGGTGCTTAAATGATCCCGAAAGTGAAGGCTTTTGGAAACATTCTTGGAAAGAAGATGCTGGTAATCAGCATTTTCTCCATTTCCCGCAATGTTTCAAACCCTATCAGAAGCAGAAATCATTATTTGAGCTAATGTTTTTGTCGCCCGTCACTCTGAAAGATAAATACTGGTGTGTCACTTGGAAAGGGATAAACCAACAGATCTTTCGTTAGAAAATAAAAACCTCTAATAAACCAGTACAACCCTAAATAGATATATTGTTTTCCTGTTTTTATACCCCCCACCTACAAAGTAGATGGGTATTTACTGGTTTCACCATGTCTGTCAGTCCATTCATCCGTCCATCAATCTGTCCGCTTTGTTTTCGTTTCCATACTCTAACACAAAAGCTGTGAGACCTAGGACCCTGAAACATTATACAAGTGTTTCTCATGACCCAAGGAGGTGCCCTATTGTTTTCGGGTCACATAAGTTAAAGGTCAAGGTCACATGTGAACTTTGTTTGAAAATTGTTTCTGTGCTCTAACTCAATAGCTTTTTGACCTCAGACCCTGAAACTTTATACAAGTGTTGCTCATGATCCCGGGAGGTGCCAATGTTTTTGGGTCACAAGGGTCAGTGGTCATGGTCACAGGTGAACTTTGTTTGAAAATCGTTTCCATGCTCCAATTCAATAGCTGTTTGACCTAGAACCCTGAATTTATACAAGTGTTGCTCATGATTCAAGGAGTTGCACTATTGTTTTTGGGCCACAAGGGTCTAAGGTCAAGGTCACTGGTGAACTTTTTTTGAAAATCATTTTTGTTCTCTGGTTGTGCTGCTTCTGTGACAAGGTGCTAGTTGGGGCTATTTGTCTGTTTCAGCAAAACTAGTTTTGTTTGTTTATGTTGTTTTTAACATTTTTGTAGTTTGTTTATTGCAGTAGCTACCACAGCTATCCATGCCTTCCTACAGTTTCTGTTAACAGTACTTTGCACAACATTCTTCCCAAGCCACTGGCTGCTTTCCAACATAACCATCTTTGAAGCAATGATCAGCCGTAAGAGAGAAATGAATCCACATTTCTTAATGAAAAAGTTCTCGCACTGTGTTGTTTAGAATTTTGTGCATTTACAAATGAAACAATATCGCTGTATAAGCATAAAGGTGCTTAGATTTTATTCATGTTAACTTTCTAACAAGGGAGAAGAGAATTTAGACTCATCTGAATGGGAAAACATTTGCAGAAAACATATTAAATATGACTGAAATGATGGTATTTGTCTTTGAAAAGGTTGAAAATATTGTGGAAAAGGGAGAAAATGCTGGTTACCAGCATTTTCTCCTATTCCAACAATGTTTTCAAAAGCCTTCCTTAGTCGTTGTAACATGATATTGTGTGGTAAAAGATCGATATCTGTACATCCATTTCTTATCCCAGATGTAAACAGATAGCTTTGGGATACAACGAGAGAGGGTTTGTCAAATATAAGCAGGTCGACTTTGAAGAAGCTATCGAGGATTACACAAAAGCTCTGACGTACGACAGCCAACTCCATTTTACATTCTATAACAGGGGCCTTATTCATTATAGGCTAGGTAAGTAAAGCTTCAGAGAAAATTAATGAGCCATGCTCTTGGAAGTGGGGCTTTAATGCATCTCTGTGATGCATTATATTAACCCTTTACCACACAGCAAATTTTAGACCTGTCCGAATTGAAAGCATTTGCAGGTGACAGTTTCAATGTGGCTCATATGAAATGATTTTTCTTTGATAGGGTAGAAAACATTGTGGGAAAAGGAGAAAATGCTGGTAACCAGCATTTTCTCCTTTTCCCACAATGTTTTCAAAAGCCTTCTCTATCAGGGGTGTTTAAAGTCGTCATTGTGTGGTAAAGGGTTAAGCAAGTCATTACATACGAGGGGTGATCAGAAAGAACGTGGACCAGTGCCTGTATTGGAATATTGTAATAAAAAACAACTTGGAATGTCTACTTTTTTTGAAAATAACCTCCTTCGAATTCTATGCACTTATTTATTCTTGATTTCCATGCGCGAAACACGTGCATGAGCGCATCATGTGACATTACTCTCAAGGACTTGGTCATAGTGAGGGTTAGTTACTCTCTGCTCTCGTAGTGCGTGCCACATAGAGAATCTTTCAAAACATGAACTACCTAAAGGTCACAAGGGGTCAGGACTGAATTATAGGGAGGGTTGGCTCGTGTTTCTGTCTTTTGTTTTTGCAGAGTTTTCTGTACAAGTGTGGCTTTGTGAGCTAGGGCGTTATCTTGGTGTAAAGTGACGTCACTCTGCAGGACTACTGGCTGTTTTTTTCGTATGGTGCTTGTGAAATTTCTTTGAATAATGTGGGCATAAAACTCACCATTGACTGTTGTATGAATAGATACATCATGATTTAGAAGAAAAAAGGCGTATAGAAAAATATGATGCACACAACTTTACTGACTGACTGAGAAAGTTTGGCTTTAAAGGCAGAAGTTTAATGTTGAATGTTTCTGTTCACTGCTTTGTTGTTTAGTTTCAGTCTTGTTAAAGTGTACCTATGTTTCATCGCATGTTACAATATGATCAGTAAAGTTTAACCCCTCTACCCTAATGCGCTGTCAAATTTCTTAACAGATTTCGACCCTAACCCCCATTGGCTCAGGCGTCAATAGTCAAGGTACCCGCCTTGTGCAAACACGCGACATTCCAATATTGTCAGTCAAAATCTCCTTGGCACTTTTATATGAAATGCTAAATGCGTCAGCTATTTTCCTGACAGTATCTCGGCGATCTTGTTTTACATGCTGCTCTACATCTGTGATGATTTCGTCAATGACTGATGTTGATGGACGGCCAGATTTAGGGTCATCTTTAACAGTATCACACACTCATGTCTAAACCGGTCCAATCCATTTACGAATATCAGATTTCTTGAGTGCAGATTGCTCTTAATCTTTTTCTAAATCGGTTTAGATTTCTGATAAATACTTTCCGAGTTTGAAATAAAACTTTATGATTACTCTCGGCTCAGATAAAATGTCGTCCTACATTTTGGACCTCTAATGCAGTATATGACATCATTAAAAAGACGTCACACTTTACCTATTTGAATAAGATGACATTTGAAACCTTAAGTCTGTTACCAGATAATTAATACTCACCTGTGCAATTTTTGGTAATCCTACATGAAGTAGTTTTCAAAATAACGAGGTGGTCCACGATCTTTATGATCACCCTGCGTAATTAAGGATACAAATCTATTTTGTCTAAGAACTGACTGAATCCTGAGGTAGAATGGACCAACTGAATCCTCTGGTAGAATGGTCCTTGGTGGTGTGGAAAATTTACAAATAGCCAAAGGTTTCAACTCATGTCAGCCTGTGCAGACTGGGCAGGCTGACACGGGTTTATATTTTTTAGCAGATGCATTTAAGCCGCTTTTCACAGAGTATGAGTCAAGTAAATGTAGTGTAACCTTTATGTACCCATTACCACCCAATCTTGTGTTTTCATGGCCCTGTGGAGGAAGACTTTTCAAACCATGTTGTGGGAAAAGGAGAAAATACTGGTAACCAGCATTTTCTTCTATTTTCTACAATGTTTTTCACTTTGTCAAAGACAAATTTTATTTTATGAGAGCAACTTTAATTATTCTTCAGCATTTACTTCCAGCATCTTTTGAATTTACTACAACTGTATCAAAATATGTCTATTCAAAGAAGCCATACATGTGTACTGGAATTGCAAACTAAGAATCATTATTTAAATTTCAGCCCGATTTGACCAAGCAATAGATGACATGAACAGAGCTCTTGAGTTGAAAAAGGACTTTGAGCCAGCCTTGAAATGTCTCAAACAAGCTAAAATAGACATTCAATTCAGGGACAAAAGGGAGAACTAGTCAGTGGAATTATTGTTTTTTGTTGTATTATTTTGCAGAATAAATTTTTCTACTTTTTCATTTGTCACTATAATTGCAGCATTGTAAATGTGAAGCCATTATTATATGAGGCATGCTCTGTGAGAAGGGGGTTTAATGCATCTGTAAAAAGTATTGACCCAGGTCAGCTTGTGCAGACCACACAGACTGACCTTGGTTGAAAACTTTTTGCTTATGGTAAATTTTCTGTTTGTCCAAGAACCAGTCTACCTCATGATTCAATCGGTTGTTAAGACATATTACATTTCCGTATCCATAGTAACTGTTATGTGATGATTTGCATGGTATTTAATGCATCGTGGAGATGCACTAAACTCCATTTTCTCCATTAACATTGAGTGCTCAGTTGTGGTTATCCTTTGTCCAGCACCCTTTATCAACTTTAACCCTTTACTTTTGATTTATTTATGATGTTTCATGCCATTTTCAACATTATTTCAGTTATATTGCGGTGGTATGTGCACCTATCCATCTCTCCTGGAGTTTCTTTTACAAGTACATGTACTTGGAACAATTTTCTTCCCAAGTCACTGGCTGCTTGCCCACATAACCATGATCGAAACAATGATCTGCAGTCAGAGAGGAATGAATCCTGTTGCAATGACTATCGTCAATCCACAGAAAGAAATTGGCAAACTAGGAATTTGAACCAGTAACACCTTGGTCTCAAGTCCTGTATGCCACAAACTGCCCTTCAATGGTCTTGGCTAATCCTTTACCAAACAACAAAATGTTAGACTTTTCTAAATTGAAAATGTTTGAAGACGACAAATTATATATATCTCAAAAGATGTTTGCTGCCATTGAAATAGAAGAAAACACTGTGGGTAAAAGAGAAAATGCTGGTTACCAGCATTTTCTCCTTTTCCCACAATGTTTTCAAAAGCCTTTTCCTTCAGGGTCATTAAAACTTGGGATAGTGTGGTAAAGGGTTACCATTGTATACACTCCTGAGGCCACATTTTCTGTCCAATGTTCATGAAACTGAATCAGAATGTCTTGATAATATTTCGGAGGAATTTGACTATGGATCATCCTGGATCAAGTCTTTTCCAAACAACAAAATTTAGACTGGTGCAAATTGAAAGCATTGGCAGATGACGAATATAATGATAGTCAGGTGATGCGATTCGTATCAGAAAGAGTAGAAAACACTGTGGGAAAAGGAGAAAATGATGGTTACCAGTATTTTCTCCTTTTTCCACAGCGTATATTTCAACCTCAAAGACAGAAACAATCTTTTGATCTACACTGAATTTGCTGCTTGCAAATGCTTTCAGCTTGGTTGTGTCAAACATTTTTCATCATACAGTATGATGTATGTATACAGAGCAATTATTGTACAAAATTTGACCTTTCAAATCTTTACAGTCGACAGAATATATTGAGAAATGGAATGATTGCCTATGATAAGCAACCAGATCTACCTCTCTACAGAACAAGAAAATTTGAGACTCATCTCAATTGAAAGCATTTCTATATGACAAATTATGTATAGCTCAAATGGTGGTATTTGTCTTTGAAAGGAAAGAAAACATCGTTGGAAAGGCAGAAAATGCTGGTTACCAACATTTTCTCTTTTTCCCACAATGTTTTCAAAAGCTTAATTCTTCCAGGTCATTATTTAGTTAAAACTCGGGATCGTACAGAAAAAGGGTTACTCAGTTTTCAACAATTCTTCTTCTAAACCTCACACATTGGATTTAGGTATAAAATTAATGTGAAATGTACCTGCTAAGCAGTCATATGGGGTTAAAAAAGTAATCCCATGAAGAAGCATCATTTTCTCATTTTATATTTTGCCCCTTGATTTTTTTTTCATACATTTTGAAAGCCTAAAATCTGACTGTAAGTTGGAAAGCATAAAGTAATGAAAATGAAAATACTATTTGTTGTTTTTGTATTTTTAATACAGTCATTCTTGCACTGTACATTTTCACAGTTACTGCTTAGAAAACAATAAATGACATTCAATTTGTTTGTTTATATTGGAGTTTAACAGTGAATATGTTGTCTGGGGCTGGGCTTTATGCTCATTGTATGGGATGCTTTGAGTGTGAGTGGTGTATTTGGGCCTTTCTTCTTTGAAGACAGTTATGAAAACACTGCAACAATTACAGGCAGCTTTTGCTTTTATAGCAAAAGTTTATACCAGCAGTTCATGGTAAGATATCTAGTACTAAAGGTAATGCAGTTTCAGCAAGATGGTAAAACACCACACACAGCCCATTGGGTATTGAAATAATTAGAAAGCCAGTTTAATTCTAGGGGATCTCAAAAACAGCGCGACGACTCCTCACCTGCCAGACATAGGCCCACTGATTTTTTTTCTGTGGGGTTCTCTCAGGACAATGTCAAGCCTCGGACAAAAGATAAGCTTCAGACATCAGCTCAAGAGATGAGACTGGTCACAACCCAGATGCTGATCGATGAAAGAAAAGTTTTTGAAGAGACCTGCAACTTCAAAATGGACATCATTTTGAATATTTGATGTAGATCAATGTATGTTTTGAAAGGCAGTAGCTGTGTTCAATGTTACCTTATATACTGTTCATGTCATAAAAGTCTATTTCTTAAACTTTTTAAATGGTATAAATTTTACTGCATTATCTTTACAAACAATATACCCTAGACATATTTGCAACTATAACATACATTTTGGGACACCCTGTACAAGGGTTTCCTAAACACCCTAAAACAAATTTGCAACAAACAGTTTGGAAACATCCGTGTAATGTCAGGATTATACTGAGCATGGAATAACCCTTTACCACACAACAAAATTTTAGACTTGTCCAAAATTAAAACATTTGCCGACGACAAATAAAAGGTGGCCCAAATGATGGAGCTTACCTGTTACTGAGTAGAAAACATTGGGGGAAAAAGGAGAAAATGCTGGTACCAACATTTTCTCCTATTCCAAAAAAGTTTTCCAAAGCTTTCATGCTCAAGGCTGTTAAAACTCTGGGTTGTGTGGTATAGTTAACCCTTTACCAAACAATCCCTGGTTTTTACAACCCTGAGATAGAAGCTTTTTGAAAATATTGTGGGAAAAGGAGAAAATGCTGGTAACCAGCATTTTCTCCCTTTCCCACAACATTTTCTACCCTGCTGGAAACAAAGTTCAATTTTTGAGTTATGTTTATTTTTTTGTCTGCAAATGCTTTCAATTTGGACCAGTCTAAAATTTTGTTGTTTGGTGAAGGGTTAAAACATCATGTTTAACTCTTCACCACATGACAAAATTTTATGTAGTATACTGGTCTATCCCACAGATAGATATAAATGTATAGCTTGTGTTTGTATAAGAGGACACTTATACTGACTTGTCCATATTGCACTCTACAAATCCAAGGTTGCTCAAATGACAAAATTTGTCCTCGATAGGATAGAGAACATTATGGGAAAAGGAGAAAATGCTAGTTATCAGTATTTTCTTCTTTTCCCACAATGTTTTCAGAAGCCTTTTACATCAGGGTGACTGGTCGTAAAAAGTTGGGATTGTGTGGTTAAGGGTTAATATGAAAAAACTGTGGCAGTATAAGAAATTGCTCATTATGTGAAATGTTTGCCGTCACAATTTTCTCAAAGGAAGCCTGCTGCAAAACAAAAACAAATTGTCTTTTCATGGTGAAATTGTTAAAGCTGCCATAGTTTCCTTCCAGTTTCCTTGAGATCCTTTTCCAGAATTTTTTCATCACCAATTAAATTGGTCTTTGTGATCTTCATTCTATCTCTCCAAGATAAATTTTCTTATCACTTCCACATGAGGCAACTGGAAAATAGAAGAAAATGTATATATTACAGGGCCTGTATTTACTAACCATTTTTCAGTACATGTTTTGTTTTATTATCAAGAATTGTCTAAATCTGAAAGTGACACAAATTCTGACTGGCTGAACCATATGGTTTAGCCAATACCATTTAGCCAATCAAAAGCTGCATTACTTTCTAAATCTAGAATAAGACTGAATGTAATTAAGAATGGTTGCTGAATACAAACCCGGATATCATGATGCTTTTTAAATCATTACAGAGTCAATTTCAGTTTTAATCCTTTACTAAACAATCCAATGATTTAACGGCCCTGAAGAAGTCTTGAAAATATTGTGGGAAAAGGAGAAAATACTGGTAACCAGCATTTTCTCCTTTATCCAAAATGTTTTCTATCCCTTTGAAGACTAACTCCTGCATTTCAGCCACATCTAATTTGTCGTCTGCAAAAGCTTTCAATTTGGACCAGTCTAAAATTTTGTTGTCTGGTTTAGAGTTTATTCATTACCATGAGGCTACATAGTTACCAAAAACTAGAACAAGAGACAAAAAAGAAAAACCTTCTTAACCCTTTACCACACGGCAAAATTTAAGACCTATCCAAATTGAAAGCATTTGCAGAAGACAATTTCATAGTGGCTCAAATGACGCAACTTTTCTTTGATAGGGTAGAAAACTTTGTGGGAAAAGGAGAAAATGCTGGTTACCAGCATTTTCTCCTTTTCCCACAATGTTTTCAAAAGGCCTCTTCTTCAGGGGCGTTAAAAGGCATCATTGTGTGGTAAAGGGTTAAGGTAAGTTCTTTCCTTGAGCTGCTGGTAAGTTGAAAACTCCGTGGGGAAAATAACAATTTCTCGTTCAAAAAACCTCACAAACTTATGAATATGAGTATATGTACTTGCTACAGCACTTTGTGACGTTTAGTAAATACTGTTTTATTTTGCGAGCAGCTATGTCACCGACAAAAAAGGCTTTTTATGTAACAAAAACTTTTATCAAATAGCTATTTTTAGAACGAGGAAATTTGTTTCTTCCTCAAATGGTAACCAACACTTTCTTCTTTTTCAACAATGTTTTCTACCCTATCAAGACAAATCCAATTGTTTTAGCAATACTATGCTTGTTGACTGCCATTGCTTTTAATATGAACAAATCTACAATTATGCTATTTTGTGATGAGTTAACTCTTTACCACACGAGAAAATTTTAGACTGGTCCAAATTGAAAGCATCTGTAGACGACAAAATAAAGGTGACTGAAAAATTAAAATTTGGTTTGGGAAGAGTAGAAAACACTGTGGGAAAAGGAGAAAATGCTGGTTACCAGCATTTTCTCCTTTTCCCACAATGTTTTCCAAAGGCTTCTTTCTCAGGGGCGTCAAAAGTAGGGATTGTGTGGTAATGGGTTAAGAGTGGTACAATGACACAATAATTTGGCACAAGCATCAGTGCCGATGCCAACGCTAGGCTACAGTTGCTTTTAGTGAAAATTATATGTTGAAAAAGGGGTATAACGGTGTCCAAAATATTTTGATGGTTACCTGCCCCTGTTGTATGGGATCCCCTTTTAGTAGTTACAAACTAGCCCAAGTTTGACATAAATATCTTCATTAATGAAAGAGACATTATAAAATGTCTAAGTTTTTGCACAACAGCGCAGTTGACATCACCAGGGCTATGACAAAACCTCCACTTTTTTTTTTTTTGAAAACAGCCAAGCTTAAACAGAAAATGACTTACTAATTGGTTCATCTGGATGAAAATCTACTTCGTTTACTGATCCTGCATGTCCAGGTAATTTGTACATAATTCTACGAGAAGTTGTGTCCCATACATATACAAATCTGTCGCCTGACCCAGCGGCTACTTTGCTTCCATCTGGTGACCACGAACATCGCAACAAATTCTGAAAACAGAGAGCAAAGGGATTCATTTAACTTTTTACAACACATCAAATATTAAGACTTGTCCATACTGAAGGCATTTGCAGACGACAATCTGAGTGTGGCTCAAATGATGACACTTTCTGTGCAAGGGTCGAAAACATTGTGGAAAAGGAGAAAATGTTATGTTTTTAGAGGCCTTCTTCAACAATTTTATTAAAACATGGGTTTATTTGGTAAAGGCAGTGTCTTTTTTAGAAACTAAAAAATTAGGGGGGATTTTCCCCCTCCACCAAAAAATTAGGGAGCATTTTTGAAAAAAAAAAGGCAGGACAATTTTATTTTTGAACAGATAGAAAACATAAAGCTCATATAACAGACAATTATGCCTGTCCAAGACTATGCAGTAGACTTACCGACCTGTGTAAATGTCAAAAGATAGGTTTTTGAAAAAAAAGATAAGAGTATGACAGTTATAAAATTAATTCTGATAAAATTCATTGCAAAAAAAGTAGTCTAAGACTAAGTAAAATGGGCCGTTTTGGACCGGGTCATTTTGGTAGTGGGCCATTATGACCCACTTCCTGTCAAGGGAGGTTACTTTAATGAACATATTAATATCTCGCAAAACAGCTTCGGCAGTGATGCTGTTCTATTCAAAACAGTGGTATTTTCAGCTAGGCAAGAGTAAATTCTTTGTTTTGGGACTTTTTCATTGTTTATTTTTTTCACAAGACTGTCACGCATTGGGTCTGAATTTATGCAGGATCTGAAAAAAATTAGCATGAATCCCGCACATCCTAGAACAGACACTGCAAAGGGATATTCAATGGATAAAAAAAAATTCCTACCTTTTCAAATGTATGCTGATGACCTTGCATAACCTTTACACACCTTTCTTGTGGGGCAAAGGGTCGAACATCCCAGATACGTACTGAAACATAGTCATAAATGATCCTTTTTAGCTCCACTGGCCGAAGGCCAGAGAGCTATTGTCATGGCGTTGTGTCCGTCGTGCGTCCGTCCGTCCATCCATCCGTCCATCCGTTCGTGCGTGCGTCCGTAAACTTTTTCTTTAAAAAACTTCTCCTCAGAAACTATTGACTGGATTTTTACCAAATTTCACAGGAATGTTCCTTTGGTGGTCCTCTTTCAAATTCCTTCAAATAATTGTGTTCCATGAAGAATTCTGGTTGCCATGGCAACCAAAGTAAAAAACCTTTAAAAATCTTCTCCTCCCAAACCGCTATTTGGATAGCATTATTATTTTGCAGGAATGTTCCTTAGATACAGGTTTACAGAATTCCTTAAAAAAAAAAAGATCTGTCAAAAAACATGGCTTTTATGGGAGACTCATTTTCCTTTTATGGTATAAAGTAAAATCTTTGAAAAATTTCTTCTCTAAAACTATTCATTGGATTTCATTGTTGTTTTGCAGGTAAGTTCCTATGGTGGTTGTCTACCAAATTGTTTCTTCAGTGAGCTAAAATGCAGGATTGAATGATAATTGTTAAAAACTTCCTTTCGCCATTATAGAAATATCAGGCCTGTGGAGCGATACAGGCGCTCAAGCGCCTCTAGTTATTGATACTATACACTCCTAACTTCTGAAACAAAAATCCAGTTGAAGACTTCCTTGTAAAATAAAACAAGAGCACCATATGGCCTGCAACACGCAAAAAGGTACATTCGGACATTTGCGTAAAGTATCGTCTCGGATCAGCCTACAGAGTCCGCGAAGGCTAATCCGAGATGACACTTTCAGTTCTTGTGTTATTTTCTGTTTTGCGCAAGTCTACTGTAGGACAAAATCGAATATAGTTGTAAAGTACGCAAATGTCTGAATGCCCCTTTTTGCATGTTGCAGGCCATATGTGGGTGCCAACGCTTGGCTGCAATTGCTTGATTTTCAGTAAAAATTCTACGTCAAAAAAGGTTGAAGTAAATATCTTCAATAATAACAGAGATATTACAAAATGTCAAAGTTTTTGCATGACAACGATGCGGTCTACGACGCAGACGATGCCGCAAGGGCTACAACAATAACTCGTAGTTTTCTCCGAAAACAGCCAAGCTAATAATGAAGTTTACCTGTAATATATGTAATTTCTCTTTTTTTCACAGTGTTTTTAAAGTGGTTAAGCTCAAGAGGAAAACAACAGCACATCATGTGGATGCCAATACTCTGCTGCAGCTGCTTTTAGTTAAAAGTTCAAGATGAAAAAGGGGCACAACTGTATCAAAAATATTTCGATGGTTACCTGCTCCTGTTGTATAGGTTCCCCTTTTGATAGTTAACAGCTAGTACAACTTTGAAGTAAATATCCTCGGTAATATAGAGGATATTACCAAATGTCAAAGAATTTTTGCCGGGGCTATGACAAGACCTCGATGTTTTCTTCGAAAACATCCAAGCTAAAAATCATAATGAGATAATGAGTCAGAGAAAAGAGCCTGACAAAATTTACAACCTGTGTTGTCCATGGAATTAGTGAGTAGATAGGATCCATCTGGTGACAGCTGCATACCTGTCACTGTGTCAGAATGACCTCTCATTCTGTACAAAACATCATTCTTCCGCAGATCCCAAACCTGAAATGAATGATAGTATGAATAACGTAAGCATTTTCACTTCTTAGACCAAACCTTGAATAACTTTTACTCCCAAACCACTTGGGACATAGTATGGATGACACAAGCAGTTTCAGTTTAGATAATACATGTAGCTTAAATAACATTATCTCCCAAACCATTTGGGGCATAGCATGAATAACTTCAGTACATGCAGTTTCACTACTTAGACCATATTTTAATTATGGTACATGTAACTAATCTCCTCAACCACTTGGGACATAGCATTAATAGAGTAAGCAAGTTAACAATTCAGACTTCAGCTTAAATAACATAAACTCTCAAACCATTTGGGACATAGCGTAAATAACATAAGCAGTTTCATAAGTTAGCTCATAGTGTATGTAAGCTAGGCGTTTTTATTTGAAAGGGCATAGCATAAATAATGTAAGCTGTTTGTTTCCAGTGTTTAGGGTCAAGCATGGAAAAATAGATATCCTTCTAAGTAGACAATACACCAAACAACAAAATTTTAGACTGGTCCAAATTCAAAGCATTTGCAGATGATAATTTAAATATAGCTCTAACAATTTCTGTCTGATAGCATACCAGCATTTTCTCCTTTTCCAACTTTGTTTTCAAGACTGCCTCTTCTTCAAGGATGTAAAATCATATGATTGTCTGTTAAAGGATTAACCCTCTACCAAACAAACCCGGGTTTTAACGTCCCTTTGAGAGAAGCCTTTTGAAAACATTGTGGGAAAAGGAGAAAATGCTGGTAACCAGCATTTTCTCCTTTTCCCACGTTGTTTTCTACTCTATCAAGGACAAATTCTGCCATTTGAGCCATCTTTAATTTGTCATCTGCAAATCCTTTCAATTTGAACCGGTCCAAAATTTTGTCGTTTGGTAAAGAGTTAAGTCTGAAATTAACTCTGTACGTTTGAAACTCTGTATGTTTTTAACGACCCCAAGGAAGAAGCCTTCTGAAAACACTGTGGGAAAAGGAGAAAATGCTGGTAACCAGTTCTTCTTTTACCACAGTGTTTTCTACTCTTCCAAAGTCGAGTTTGAATTTTTGAGTCACATTCATTTTGTCGTATGCAAATGCTTTCAATTTGGACAAGTCTAAAATTTTGTATTCTGGTAAAGAGTTAATATTCTAAGCCTTATTCTATCATTCCATCATTTTGAGCTACATTTAAATTGTCATGTGCAAATGCTTTCAGCTTGAACCAGTCTAAAATTTTGTTGTTTGTATAGGCTGTAAGAATTGACCTGGCAGGGCGTGGCTAACCTCTGACATAAGTCAACTAGTCTGTTTTTCATTTTAGTGGCCTCGAGCCAGTTCAGAACTATTTGTCGTAAATCTATGTAAACACATGCATCATAACAGTACTTTATTGATCTATTGCTCTATGGACAAATGAAGAATCAAATACGGCTACTCATGATCATTTCTGAATTACTTTTTCACTTCAGTCTAAAATGAAGTGAACTGAAACATAGCTCTACCCTGCCAGGTCAATTCTTAAAGCCTATAAACAGTTGAATAAACACAGGGGACCACAGTCATCAACAATTCAATTTCTCACTCAAAAATACCTCGATCCATCTGATGACTAGTCTTTGTTTTCCAGGTTAGAAACAAAAACAGACTTGATGGTGAATGCAACCCTAGCTATCTTACTAACCTTTATATCATTATCTATGCCTCCTGAGAAGACCTGTTCTGCTGTATCCGAGAACGATAT
The DNA here is from genome assembly GCA_946811185.2 of Hippopus hippopus. Taxonomy (NCBI): domain Eukaryota; kingdom Metazoa; phylum Mollusca; class Bivalvia; order Cardiida; family Cardiidae; genus Hippopus; species Hippopus hippopus. The sequence continues at coordinate 23,971,351 of OX328113.1, read as the reverse complement.
TGACGTCACCTGATAGGTATTTTGAAATGTTTGTAACACCCCTTTCTTTCTGCAGTCCCATAACTGAAAAATGGTAGAGAAAAACTGAAGTTAAGAAAATGCTGGATTGGCCATAATTGACAGAGGGAAAATAAATACATTATTTGAGATGTTTGGGGAGAAGTCTGAAGTGCCAAATATTCTAAGATTATAGAATTGGCTAACAATGAGCAATAAATTATTTGAGATTTATGCTGTTCTCCAATTTGTGTGCCATACAAAAATGTTTCATTCTCACAGCGCTAAAAAATGCTATTTTAAATACAGTAAATGAAATGAGGTCAATACAAACAATAGGGCCATTGACCCTATAGCCCTTTTCAGAGTAAAGTCGTCTAGGACTGATTAATTTGAAGACATCCTGGTTGTGATGATATAAACAAAACACATAATTGTCAGTGACCTACTTTTTTATCCCACCTGCTTTCAAACTTGTTCAAGATATTATCAAGACAAACATTCATATTAAATTTATTGAGTCTCAGACTGCAAATATGGCCTCTAAAGTGCATACAAGGTTTTTCTAAGATTTGACCCAGTGACCTACCTTTTGACCCAACATGACCCAATTCCAAACTTGTCAAAGACATTATCAAGAGAAACATCCCTACCAATGTAGCCACTATAGTGCCCACATGGCTTTTCTAAGATTTGTCCCAGTGACCTACTTTTTCACTTGACATGACCCCATTTCAAAATTGTTCAAAATATTATAAAGAGTATCATTTTGATCAATTTTCCTGAGTTTCTGACAGAAAATGTGCCCTCTAGAGTGCACACAAGAGTGCGCACAAGGTCTACTGCATCTCTGGGTGCATTGTTTCAAGCAAGTCATCACATAATACATGGATCCATGGATAGACTGCATCATCGTCGTGCAAAAAATGACTTCCTTTGTTACTGTTGCTATGGGCTCCCAAACAACTGTGATATGTACATATACAATATAGCAGAGAGGCTACTTAAATTGTGCTGTCATGACTGTTTCTCTCAATAAAATTTTGGGAAAATGTTCCTATCATATGTTTTTACCAATGATGAATTCTGGGTAAAGGAATTTTGAGATGCTTTCACTAATTTTAACATGGATATTAATATACAAAAACTGAATTTCGGGGGCTATGGACAATGTAATACTTATTTATCAAAGTTTTGATCTTCAGTGAGAAAGAATGAAATATCTCATAAACCTCAGTTTTGCCAAAGATTAATAGAATTAAAGATGCTTATTGTTTTCATAAGGCTAGTTAAGTCGTCTCAACAGCATATTCCATAATATCTTACACTGAATTACAAGCACTTTGAAGTATTAGTAGATTGCCTGAATCAACAGAAAGGCGTAAGTCTAAGAAAAGTTTCAATTTCAGGTAAATGGAAGTATGGTTGTTTGATGATTTTTAAAATGTGTTAAGTGTGCTGTCAATTAACAAACTTGTTAATAATATTATCACTGATAGTAGTTTGTTTCATTTAATGATATACTGAAGACAATGGCTGGTCAAGTGGATTAGAGCGGCAAATAGTTTGCAATCAAACACACATACGTCATATCCTTTGAAATGGCAGATGTGCTAATCTACTTAACCCTCTACCACACAGTCCAGACTTATAACAACCCTGAAAGAGACGGCTTTTGAAAACATTGTGGGAAAACATAGTTGGAAAAGGAGAAAATGCTGGTAAACAGCATTTTCTCCTTTTTCCACAATGTTTTCTACTTTAACAGAGACAGAAGTCATTAATCTGGCAACATTTAATTTGTTGTTTGCAAATGCTTTCAACTTGGTTCAGTCCAAAATTTTGTTGTTTGGTGAAGAGTTTAAAATGGCCAAGTCAAAAGTTCATTAAATTAATAATAAGTTGCCTTTTCAGCTGAACTTCCAAATCAGTATAGAACAGAATTCAGACTCTTTCGTGTCTGAAATGTGCTCTCAGTCACAAGGTTAGCACGTCAGACGACATAAGGATACCCAAACACAGCAAGATCACAAAATTCACCTTGAAGAAGGAAAAAAAAAAGAGAGATCAAATACGGTGTGGGGGTAGAATTGAATTGATAACCCACAACCTCCGGATCTCCCACTAGAAGTGTGTATTTTCTGGTTTATAAACATTGACAGTTTTAATATGTGTAATAAACAGGTTGTATAATTTGCATTACATTGTTCTGCATAAAGATTTGTAGCAAATGTGTTATACAATTTTTAAAGCAAGAGTGACATTTTATGTTCAAAATAAAATTTGTTTCCGAAATTGTTCTCAACTTATTCAAATATCAGTCAAAATATTTTTTGTTAATGACACAAAATAGACAGCTAAAAATCTACACAAAGACATGTACGCAAGTCAACGTTTCTATTTTTAGATATGCTGTATCTATTTTTAGTACACAAATACCATATACACACACTGATAAATCAATATCAAAGGACTCAAAGTTCTGAAAAGCTATTCTGTGGAGCAGTGTTTATCGATGATAGTGAGGAGTGAAAAAGAAGCTTGATATAATCAAATGTGCAATATTTTTATGGGGTTTCTTGATAAAATGAGCAGGGGCGAGGAACATCAGAGTTGGTCTGCCAAGCAAGCTGACAGTGAAGTTACATGTATTGGTTTGTAAGATTCAGGACATGTACACGAAAATGTGAGCTGTCGCCGTGACTGTTGAAAACCATTCAATAAATTGATAAGCAGAAATCCAATTTTCCAAATAGCCTCTGATGAGCGGTTACCACTCAACCTGTGAGGCCCTGGAACTAACAAAAGTTGTTTTGCAAACTGTGTAGATCAAGATCAGACTGCACAGAACGTGCAGTCTGATCTTTGATCTACACAGTCTGCTACTCTATGTTACATATTCTTGCGGAAACCTTAAAATAAGGATATTTGTGGCTGTTTTTCCTCGTGGATATATTCAACTGACAATGTGGCCTCTATAGCTTATTCTCCTTTTCTCAATGTTTTCTACCCTTAAACAAAACATATTCCAATTTTTCAGTCAAATTTATTATGCTTTCTCCAAATGCTTTCAATTTGGAAAAGTCTAAAGATACTTTTGTCGTTTGGTAAGTGTTGAAGCCAGGTTCAGCACTTTAACTCTTTCCAAAACGAAAATATTTTAGGCGGGTCCAATTTGAAAGCACTTGCAGATGACACAATTAATATGGCACAAATGATGGGATTTGTATCAATAGTCTAGAAAACATTGCGGGAAAAGGAAAAAATGCTGGTTACCAGCATTTTCTCCTTTTCCAGTAATGTTTTCAAAAGGTCTACTTTTAACCCTTCACCACACAATCCTGAGTTTTAACGACCCTGGCGAAAAGGCTTTTTGAAAATATTTTTGGAAAAAGAGAAAATGCTGGTAACCATCATTTTCTCCTTTTCCCACACTGCTTTTTACCCTACTGAAGACAAATTCCATCATTAAAGGCACATGTAAATTGTCATCTGCAAATGCTTTCAATTTAGTTGAGTCTAAAATTTTGATGTTTTGGTAAAGAGTTAAGGGTTGTTAAAACTCATGATTGTGTGATAAAAGGTTAACTCTTAACTCTTTCCTGAACAGCAATATTTCATGTCAGGTCCAATTTGAAAGCACTTGCAGACTACAAAATTTATATTGCACAAATGACTGGATTTGTATCAGATAGTCTAGAAAAAAACTGTGGGAAAAGGAGAAAATGCTGGTTACCAGCATTTTCTCCTTTTCCCACAATGTTTTCAAAGACTGTCTTTTACGGGGTTGTAAAAAGTCGGGATTGTGTGGTAATGGGTTAAGGTTTCGAAAATAGTCATTTAACTGTGATAAGTCATAAGTTGTGATAAATCATATTTGATAAACTGTGATTTTGTCAATTATGAGGCATGTTCTCATGTCACGCTGTTTTTTATTTCAATGACCACAATGGAAATACGGGATTTCTAAACCTAATTTTTATAAAATCCTTTGTATATAAATATAATTCGACATAATTTCATTATCATGTCCATTTCATCTAATGTAAAGTGCCTTTATGTCATCCATCCATCCATCCATCACATCCATCCATCCACCCATCACATCCATCCATCCATCACATCCATCCATCCATCCATCCATCCATCCATCCATCCATCACATCCATCCATCCATCCATCACATCCATCCATCACATCCATCCACCCATCCATCACATCCATCCATCCATCACATCCATCCGTCCATCCATCCATCCATCCAGGGGTTATCACATACTGGTCTATTTTAAGACATATTAGTTTTTTTAGTATAAGTTACAAAAAGAAGACATATTTGAAGGAAACGAAAATGTCTTACCGAACAATAAAGAAGGCATGGTAGTAAAAGTAAATGTATTGTATGATGCTTAAACCTGTTTTCAACACTATGTCAGCTATATTGTAGCGGCCAGTGCACCTATCCAAGCTTTCCTGGTGTTTCTTTTTACCAGTGCTACTACATTACAGCTATCATCAAAACATTGTTTGTTTGTTTGTACTGGAGTTTGACACCATTTTAATAGCTTGGGTCATATCACAGTGGTCAGTCCACCTACGCATGTGTTTCTGGCTTTCTCAAAGAAGCACTGAAAAAACTTTCTTTCCAAGCCACTCACTGCTTTTCTCACATGCATCAGGGGTGAGAGGCGAAAAATCGTGATAGAGAAAGTTTGCCTTAAACCGTGTATTGAACCTCAAACCACGAGATTACAGGTCAGATATGCTAAACACTGAGCTACCCCACCAGACATCAAGACATAGATCAACCTTGAGAAAGGAATGATTCCTATTGCAATTACTATAATCAACACTTGCAAAGAAATCAGATGTACAGAGTATTAGAACCACTCATCCCCTTGTTGCAACTCCTGTGTGTCAATGACTAAGCTACTGGGCTTGCTGGTAGGAAAGGGAGATAGCTCCTTTTCCCAAAATGGTTTCACAGGCATTGTACTTTGGGGTTGTAAAGCCACAGGATTGTTTGTTAACCCTTGAAGCACCTTTTGCAAATATACTTGCCATAGCGGCCAGAGTAGATCAAGATCAGACTGCACAAAACATGCAGTCTAATCTCCGATCTACACCACCTGCTTTGCTGAAATATATGAGTCATGCTCTATGAAAAGGAGGCTCAATGCATCTACAAAAAGTATCAACCCAGGTCGGCCTGCGCAGTTCACGCAGGCTGACCTAGGCCGAAACTTTTTGCTATTCGCCTATTTTCTGCATGTCAAGGGACCATTATACCTCCAGATCCAGTGTGTTGTTAGACAAAATGGATCTCTAATGATGTGAAGTTTTGCTTGGTAAAATGCATCACGGAGATACGGTACATTAAGCACTCTGGCTGCTTTCCCACATAACCATTGTCAAAACAATGGCCAGCTGTGACAGAGGAATGAATCCTGTCGCAATGAGTATCATCAATCCTCAGAAAGAAATGGGCCGAGCTGGGGATCGAACCCACAACTCCCTGTTCTCAAGTCCTGTACGCTACCGACTGAGCTATCGAAGCTTGGCAAATGGTCAAGGAATGATCGAGATATGGACAGATTACCTTGATTGTGCCATCATCACTACCGCTACACACTAACTGGGGACCTCTCCGTGCTATACTGCATGTGTTTACAAAACTGTTGTGACCTTTGAACTTTTTAATTCTCTCTCCCACATCCGCATCCCATAACGACAATGTCTTGTCTGTGGCAGCTGTCACCATTGATCTACAAAAACAAAATATCGACAGTTAATTAGTGATCCCTTTACAAAATGATAAAATTTTAGATTTTCGAAAATTGAAAGCATTTGCAGAATACAATTTAAATGATCCATCAAATGATGGAAATTTACCTTTACCTAGTAACAGTTAGTAACTAGCATTTTCTCTTTTTCCTGAAATATTTTCCTAAGCTAAACAGAAAGGTCTAGTAGCAAGGCTTGTTCAGCATATCTACATTTCAAGCTATTCAGGAAACTAGAATGATGCAACCCATTTCCTGCCAGTTTAATTTTATTACTTCTGTATCACTTTATTATTATACAGTAAAAAACCTCGATATTTCCAATCTCGAACATTCAAGGACCCCATATTTTTCGAGAAATTTCCATAGTCCTGGCAAAAACTCCACTATATAGCACCAAAAATAGATTGGTAATTTTGAGTCTCGATAATCTGAAAATTCAAACACATGTGTTGGTCCCTGTCATCAATTTGTCTCTTTAAATTGATTGTTAATTCGAACACATTATTTTCTCACCTCTCAATTATTTGTTTTCACACCTTTCCTAGCAAAGGAATTTTTGGCGTCAGCCCGTCTACAGTGTAGTGTAAGTTGCACAATCTATGACAATTACTACCGGAGATTCATACTACAATACAATACCAAGATTTTGAAAAGGAGTTGACTTTGATTTGATAATAAGAGGTTAATTATGTTAAGTTTGACATGTTTGCTTCCACAACCCCCTCCATCGATTATGTTGTTTGATATTTCATTCTATAAAATCACTCGAGTATTTCATTCCTGATTAGACAACTGATTCTATCCCTGACTTCTTTTTTTTGCCGTATGTGCATACATCACATGTTCAAAGTCATTATTGACGCTAAAAAGACAGTATAAAGCGTTTGTGATCAGAGGATGTCTCTCATTTTTTATCATTTTTATAATTTTTCATGTCTATCTATTTTTAGCATCGGGTTTTCCTGCCTTCATTCTTCGATCATTTTCAACACTTTTCAAATCGCCATATTCAGACATATTTCATTGAAACATCTGTGTCCAAGGAACTTAAATCCATATACGTGTAGGCCTAAATAGTTTCGATACCATATTATATCCTACCTTCTGCTGTTTTCTTCGGTCAAAAAATTAATAATGCGCTTTCCCTCCTGTTGGGTGACAGTTAATGGGGGCGAATACAACAGGGCAAATTTTACCAATTTTAAAGAAAAACTAGAGCACCGACCTTTCCAATACTATACAGAATGAAAGGAATTTTAACATGACTTATTTCCAAGAACTCATGTGGTCAGATCCGCTGCATTTAGAGAAAATAACCCATTTGATATGATATTCTTTGAATATTATGAAAAAAGGGGAAAAAAACGCGGTTTTATTGCTCAGGGGTTGTAGATGTTTACTTTACTTGCCGATCCGGAACGGAATTTATGTTTTCCACGGATATTTTGGATAATTCGAAAACCGCGATAATTCGAATATTTTGCTTGTCCTCTTGGGACTTCAAATTATCAAGGTTTTACTGTATTTCATTTTCACTACATTTCTATCATTTTTATAATGTTTTCATTTGCTTTTTAACTTTTACCAAACAACAAAATTTTTACTCCCCCAATATAAAAAGCACTGGCAGTCAACAAATCAAATGGAGCCATATAATAGGAACTATCTGTAAAAGGGTTGAAAACTTTGTGAAAAAGAGAAGAAAATGCTGGTAACCAGACAGGGTTTATTTGACGACTTCTCTGTGCTGTTACTAACCAGTATTTTCTCTTTTTTCCCACAAAGTTTCCTACCCTTCCTATTACAAATTTCAATTTTTTGAGTCACATTTATTTTGTTGGCTGGAAGTGCTTTCACTTTTGACTTGTCTAAAATTTTGTCGTTTAGTAAAGAGTTAATTAAGACAACTGAAGTAGAGAAAGTTTGATATTCTCATAGGTATTTCTGATGTCGAGGAAGCACTGTACCATAGTATGGCTTACAAAGAATTTCCTCATTCTGGGAAACATCTCCCACTGACAAAACTATCTTGACGTTCAGAGCTCAATACCAACAAGCACAGAGTTTTAGACTTGTAGACTTGACTATCAGTGAAAATAACATGTTTCATGATCAACCAATTTTGAGTTTCGTATCACTGATGATAATCATCTGTCCAGGGCCCATATTCATCAACCAATCTTGATAATATTCCTAGTCTAAATCTCAAGAATTATCCAATTTGGAAAGTAATGCAGGTTCTGATTGGCTGAACGAAATACTTTAGCAATGATTTGCTAATTTGTTTTAGCCAATCAGAAATTGTGTTAGTTTTCTAACCTAGAATAGTTGGTGAATACGACCTCAGTTCTTAGAAAATAACTATTCTTGTAAATGAAGAAAGGTAAGATCTAATTTATCTATCTAGCTGTTTAAATTTATTTTTCTTTTTCCTCAAAATGTAGGTAATTGCGAAAATATCTATAAATGAAAAAGTCAAAGAGTTTAAAACCACAGCACATAGTGTAATAAGTCATCTTACGTTCCGTCAGTTGAAAACTGTAGCTCCATAATGGCACCTGCATGACCCTTCAGTATTGCGTAGTTTTCACAATCCCCGTATACATTCCAGAAATCTGTTTAAACAGATATATTTCATTTAGAAAGACTAAAATGTACATGTGTCTAATTGAAAGAATTAACTCTTAAAGCCCCTATCACAACTATAGTTGCTTTTGAGAACAATGTAGATCAAGATTAGACAGCACAAAATGTGCAGTCTGATAACTGATCTACACTGTCCGCCTTTGCTGAGAAATCATGCGCAAAAAAAAAATCTGAAATCTCTTTACTGGTACTTAGGACTCATACAAAATGTCAGTTGGGTTTATTAGGCACTGGATGTTACCGACTGAGCTACCAGGTTAAAAAAGAAAAAGGGTAAAGGGGGGGGGGGGGCCCTCTGAGTCAAACAAAACTGCTTTGACCACTTTAAAAATATGCCGTTACAATATGAATATTCAAATAAATTAATCCTTCACCGAGCAAACCTAAGTTTTCTACCTTTTCCTGCAGTCTGAGAAACAAACCTAAGGTTTCTACCTTTTCAAGGGCAAATCCTGCAGTCTGAGAAAAATCAAATTTATAATCTGCAAATGCTTTGCATTCTACCTCTCTGAAAATTTTGTTGTCTCTTAACTCCTTACCAAACGACAAAATTTTAGACTGGTCCAAATTGAAAGCATTTGCAGACGACAAAATAAAAGTGACTCAAAAATTGAAACTTGACTTTAGAAGAGTAGAAAACATTGTGGGAAAAGGAGAAAATGCTGGTTACCAGCATTTTCTCCTTTTCCTGCAATATTTTCAAAAGGCTTCTTTCTCAGCCTACAGGGTCGTTAAAAGTCGGGATTGTGTGGTAAAGGGTTAAAGAGTTAATATTTAATACCTAAATACACTGGAAAATGGAAATTTACTTTTGACAGTCAATGTTTAACTCTTTAACAAACACCATATTTCTCCTCATAAAAGTTCCCAGGAGCTATGCAAAACATATATAGGGAGACTTTATTTAGTATCCAATTTGCAAAGCAAAGAGTCTGCCCAATTTTGTATTTCCTTGTGTTTTAGTGTTTGTTAAGAGGAAATATTAATCAAATCAGAGGAAATATTCATTAAATTCTTCAAATATTGTCATTTTAATCAACTAATGTATATTAGGTTATCATGATATTAGGGTTTTTTTTTTTTTTTGGGGGGGGGGGGGGAGCAGCTACTATTAGGGAGGGCACTTTTATTAGGAGAAATATAGTAATGCAAGATTTAAATTACCCCTTAAAAAAAAATTTTTGAAAAAAAGTTGGAAAAGGAGAAAATGTTGGTAACTAACATTTTCTCCTTTTCCCACAATGTTTTCTACACTACCAAAGACAAATTTCATTTTTTCAGTCTCGGTTATCTTTTTGTCAGCAAAGGGTTTTAATTTGGGCATGTTTATGTCATTTGGTTAACCCTTTACCACACAATCTCGAGTTTTAACGACCCTAAGGAAGAAGCCTTTTGAAAACATTGTGGGAAAAGGATAAAATGCTGGTAACCAGCATTTTCTCCTTTTCGCACAATGTTTTCTACCCTGTCCAACACGAATTCCATCAGTTGAGCCACATTCAAATTGTCATCTGCAAATGCTTTCAAATTGGCTAAGTCCAATATTTTGTTGTTTGGGAAAGAGTGAAGAAATAATGCCATAAAGTTTTCAAGCTGTAGAATGAAAACTGTTATATGTTGGTAGTAATGTGTTTTGAAAAAAGGAAAGAAAAAAAAAACTTAATGAGCAATGCTCTGGAAAAATGGGGTTAAATGCATAATGCATGGTACCAAGCAGTTCATCACAGTATTGTGGATTCATAAAATCCAGTTTGTCTAAAAACCAAAATTAATGAACCATTAAATACACTAATCCTTTGACAAGCTGAAAATTGATCAACAGCAAAAAGTTTCCATGCAGGTCAGCCTGCAAGGACTGTGAAGGCTCATCTGGGTTGATGTTTTTGCAGATGCATTCAGCCCCCTATTCACAGATTGATTGATTGTATGGTGTTTAACACCGTTTTCAACATGATTTCAGTTATATCGCAGCGGCCAGTGCACCTATCCATGCTTTCCTGGAGTCTCTTCTACCAGTACTCCACACAATTTTCTTTCCAAGCCACTGGCTGCTTTCCCACATAATCATCGTCGAAACAATGGTCAGCGGTGGAAGAGGAATGAATCCTGTCGCAGTGACTCTTGTCAATCCTCGGAAAGAAATTGGCCGAGCCAGGGGTCATAGCCAGGGATCGAACCCTGGACCCTGTGTTCTCAAGTCCTGCATGCTACCAGTTGAGCTACCGGGGCTTGGCCCCTACTCACAGAGCATGACTCATATATATATATAAATGAGCCATGTCAGCATAGGCTGACATTGGTCTAAATTTCTTGCTAAATTTGTAAATTTTCTGCATGGCAATGGACCATTCTTCCTCAAGATCAAGCCAATTATAAGACTAAACTGATTTTGTGGATCCATAATACTGTGATGACTTGCCTGGTATCATCCAATATGGGGATGCATTTAGCCCCCTTTTGCCAGAATATGACTCATATACAGTGTTCCCACTGAAATTTTTATTTGGGGGTTTTGTACCCCTGCAATTGAAAAATGGGGGTATATGAAAAAAAATGGGGGTACAAATTCAGAAAAACTAGTAGATCTATGCCTACAACTCTAAATCGTTTTCTTAAATGCCCCTTTCTCTTTCAGGTGAAGAAAAATCATATAGATCTACTAAGCGAATGTAGATTTTTACATGTAACTAACAGTAAAAGAATTGTTTGGCAAAGTGTTAACTAGTAGTCTTTATGCTCATTTTTTCACATGCCTTTTGTACAAGAGAGTCAATGCCGAAGTCTGGCTGGTGACTACTGTACTCAATATGAATTCTGTTTCCTACGTTTTGAATGGACTTCGACTAGTGTACCTTGCTTGCTTACGTGAACTCGAATTCTGAAAAACGAAAGCTTCCAAAGTACAACGTTTCTGAGCTATTACCCAATGTTAGTTTACAGACAAAAGGCGTTGACGTCGACAAAACGCTTTTTCATAGACTGTGTTAAAGAAAGGAGAGCTGAGTCACAGATATTTTTTGGAAACAAACGAGTCCCAGTCTGCAATTATTGATCACAACGGTAAAGACCAAGTACGCAGACCATGTAAATGTTCTAAAAATAGAAAGCTGGAAATCCCAAACTTTTCCTTATGATTTACATTTTCCGAAAATCACTTTTACATGAACCGTTCTATGCAAGCATTTCCTATTTTTTTGCGATCTTCGTCCGTATTTTTTGTGTGTGATTTCACGTATAGGTTTGCAATTTTGTACGTTTTTTATTTCATGCATATGTGTTTCATGCACGATTTTGCGTGATCGGGAACTCTGCATATATCAATGGAATTTAAAAAAAATAATATCAAAAGTTTGTTTCGTACTTACAGATAAGTCTATCAAATCCTGCTGATGCTAGCATTTTCCCATCAGGGGAAAATTTACAACAAAATATCTCTCCTTCATGTCCAGACAACAACATTATTGGGGCCTGTAGGTTTGACAATCTTTGAATACCCTATAAAACAAGCAAGTTTAGCCCTTTACCATGCGATGCCAAGTTTTAATGACCCTGAGAAAGAGGCCAATTGAAAAATTGTGGGAAAAGGGGAACATGCTGCTGACCAGCATTCTTTCCTTTTCACACAGTGTTTTCTATTCTTTCAAAAATATATCCCATTATATTAGACGCATCTGATTTGTCACCTGCTAAGGCTTAAAATTTGGACAAGTCTAAAAATGTCTTTTTGGAGTAAACACTCAATATATAGACATTTACAGTTCGCTAATAATCTAACTTCATTTGGTCAGTAAACTTTTATTTTCCCACAGTCTTAATGTCATAGCTCCTTGTAAAATAATGCTTCCCCTATCCATTGGTACTATGGATGTCAATACTGATAGTAAAATGACTTGTAAATGGCTTGAAATCCCTGACTAGGGTATTGAAAATACATTATGAGTTGTTTACCTTTCTGTGTATTAGTGAGTAATATATGATTTGAGACAATGTCGCTCATCGTTCACCTGTGGATCTAAGGAGATTACAGCTTTCCCAATTTCCTCCCCATTTCGTTCTCAGAACGATCAGATATTATAATTACCCGTTTAAGGATTCTATAAATCGCCACTTATTCACAGATTGCATGCTTTTCTCCTGCATAAGTATGTAATGGGATACAGGCAAATCGATTCAGTCTCATCACTGACACTCAAGAAACATTTGTCAATTTGATCGACAATGAAAGAGAAGATAAAAAAAAAAAAAAAAAAAATTACCCCATGCTGTACGAGAGCTTTTTGGTTGTTGCTCACTGCGACTAGTTCATTTCTGGCACGTTTCGCGGGTACCAGCGCGCCTTCCATCGCTTTTCTCTTTGCGTCCATGGTCAGTTTAGTGAACGCGAAAACACAATACAGCTCAACCGGAAGTTAATACATACGGTGCATACTAGACACATTCCCGTAAAATATACACATGTTCATACGGCCGAGAATATAGACCCTTTTTTGGGCATATCTGGACATATGGCGAGACAGGACAAAGCATGTGTAGAGTAAAGGTTGAAGATGGCTTTCTAGTAAGCGAATGCGCGTGAATGTTTTTTTTTTATTCGATGCAATGCTTCGTAAAGTTTTTCAATTTAAACACCCAATCTAAAAAAATAAAAAGAAATCTGAGACAAGGGTTCATGCTTATATTAAGGCTAACACGAAACAAGCTTCATTTGCAATTAGCCATGGATCTCACTCACTCGGAACAGGTTATCTCTGTTGAGACTATGACTTACAGATAGAGTGAGGCAAATGGTTGCTCATCTGATCCGCGATCACTGTTTGCAGGACAACCTTACCAGACATCTGACTTCAGTTATAGAGCTCTCCGACATGAAAAACACTTCTAGCGCCGAAGTATTAACACTTTACCAAACGACAAAATTTTAGACTTGTCCAAATTGAAAGCACTTGCAGACGACAAAACAAATGTGATTGAAAAAATTGAAACTTGACTTTAGAAGAGTAGAAAACATTGTGGGAAAAGGAGAAAATGATGGTTACCAGCATTTTCTCCTTTTCCCAAAATGTTTTCAGAAGGCTTCTTCCTCTGGGTCGTAAAAACCAGAGATAGTTTAGTAAAGGGTTAATACGAAAATAGGCGAAAGAGATAATAACCGGATATTTAATAAAATTAAATTCTGTCTCTTTGACGAATAAGACTATGTTCAATATTTATAAATGAGTCATGTTCTGTGAAAAGAGGGCTTTATGCATCTTCAAAAAGTATCGACCCAGGATATCACCAGGCTTTCCAACGATGTTTCACTTGGCAACTTTTCTAAGGGTCTATAAAATACGCAGTGAAGCTTAAAGCCATGTAAGCAAACAATGCTGGAAACACTTTAGTCAACAAAATGCATTTTGTAGTAAATCAACAGCTTTATAAACTGATCCATGCTGTGACAAAAGAGGATTTTATGCATCTCTGTGATTGATTGATTGAATTTGCGTTTATTTATCGTCGCCACCGGTTGCCCATATGGGTGACACCCCCCTAAAGGCTGTTAGTATTGTTACGGGGGATAGTGCAGATACAGGACGAAACCCATCCTAAGTTACGCCTGGTTCTTTAACGTGCTCGGTGTATAGCACCGTCACACGGGACCGCGGTTTGACGTCTCATCCGAAAGACTGTTAGTAATTTTAGATGGCCAGCCCTGGGAATCGAACCCACAATCTCAAGTGACCCGAAACACAACGTTCACGAGTCCTACGCTCTACCAATTGAGCTATGTGGGCTGGTGCATCTCTGTGATGCATCATACCACGCAAGTCATCACGGCCACGTTTTACTAAGGTAGTTACGAACAAATTTAAGTAAGTTTTACGTAACTATAGTATGGTGGCATATTTCTACCACGAGATACGAGATAACTATTATGATTATTTTAGAAAACTATTGGATAAATCAAAGTTTCCTGGAAATTTTATCTTTTCGCTTTATCTAGATAAAATTTCCAGAAAACGTTGATTTATCGCAAGAGTTTTCTAAAATGATCATAATAGTTATCTGCTTTGATTTATCGCAAGAGTCTTCTAAAATGATCATAATAGTTATCTCGTATCTCGTGGCAGAAATATGCCACCATACTATAGTTATGTAAAACTTGCGCAAATTTTGTTTGTAACTACCTTAGTAAAACGGCGCCGTGGCACATGATTATGAATTCTTAAAACCCATTGTGTAATACACCTGACTGAATCATGAGGTTGAATGGTCCTTGGACATGCAGAAAAGCTGAAATTGAGCAATGGCAAAATGTTTCAACCCAGACCAGCCCGTGCGGACTGCACAGGCTGATCTGGACCGATACTTTTTGCAGCTGCATTTAACCCCCTTTTTACAGACACGTTTGTACATTGACCTTCGATATGATTTTTTTTTCTACCTATTTCATTGAAAGATTAATCTTAGAAATAGAAATTCGAATTTTTGTATGGAAAATCTAACTGGAGCCCTCTCTCCCTCTCTCTTTCTCTCTCTCTCTTCCCCCATAAGCTCAAACTCAGGTTTCTGGACCCTCAGCTCTTCTATATTAAAATTTTCACAAAGTACAAATCACATATAAATAATCTATACATTTTATTTTAGGTCTTCATTTTTTTTTCTCCGAGTATATATCTAAAAGTTCAACGGCTTTAACCCTTAACCTGTTAAATAAGTGAAATGAAATTTTCCAGCCGATAGTAAAAACCCAAATATTGCTATCTTTACTTGTGCTTAGCAGCCAAAGGATTAAATAGCTGGATAGGCTGTCCCAATCTGAAGCCCGGCTTTATGGTTAATATCATAAGTCTGAATCGACACGCTGTTGCCCTGTAAACTGAAATTACATCTGGAGCCGGGATACAGCATGGCGCAAATGGAGTACACGGCAAGGTCGAATTCTGGACTGGTTCCCAAGAAGAAAGAGCCTTTGGATTTGTATGCTCCATTCCACGAAAATGCCGCACCTTTAATGTTTGGCTGAAACCAAGAAAGACGATTGATTGATTGATTATATGGTGTTTAACGCCGTTTTCAGCATTATTTCAGTTGTATCGCGCCCAGTGCACCTATCCATGCTTTCCTGGAGTCTCTTTTACCAGTATTCCGCACAATTTTCTTTCCAAGCCACTGGCTGCTTTCCCACATAATCATCCTCGAAACAATGGTCAGCAGTGGGAGAGGAATGAATCCTGTCGCAGTGACTATCATCAATCCTTGGAAAGAAATTGGCCGAGCCAGGGATCGAACCCTGGACCCCGTGTTCTCAAGTCCTGCACGCTACCGACTGAGCTACCGGGGCTCGGCCCAAGAAAGACGACTTAATACTTATCCTACTGTGTAAGTTAAGTGATACCTTCAAGTCGATTGTAAAAACCCAAAGGATAATATCTCAAAGTTATTTTTCGGGGAGAAATATCTCCTTATCGGACAGTGTAGATCAAAGATCAGACTGCACATTCTGTGCAGTCTGATCTGGATCTACACCGTCCGCAATAGGTCCGTGAGTCGCGCTCACCTGCCTAAGGGCTAATGATGACTTAGCGACAGATATCGGATACAGAAAGCATATATAAGGCAGCTGTTGCCGCGAAATAACACAAACTTAAAAAAGACGGCCATAAACCCTCAATTTAAACAATCCCTTTGTTTTATGACATTGAAAACATCGTGGGAAAGGAGAAAATTCTGGTTACCAGTATTTTATCCTTTTTCTACAATGTTTTCTACCCAGTCTAAAGCATATTTAATCATTTCAAACATTTTTGATTCTTCGTCTGCCAGTGCTTCCAGTTTGGACCAGTCTAGAATTTTGTCGTTTGGCATAGAGTTAAACGTTAATTCAGTTATATCAAGGCATCCAGAGCAGTGTTGGTAGAGAGACGATCGGACACAGAATATACGCATAAGGCAACTATCGCCGCTAAATAACAAACTTCTGAAAAAATAAACTTTTGAAAAGCGCTTATAAATCCCTTACGAAACAATCCTGTGGTTGTCATTCGGCAAACCTCGGATGATCCGTTGATCAAGCCCCTTGGTTGTATCACGTACGGTGTCAAATCACCTAGAGAAGTACTTCCGGGTCGTATGGTGCTAAAGTAGTTCTTAAAAAAAAATGAAACCTTTTTTTGATAGTGCATGGTTCATTGCAGGATTGCTTTTCTCACATTATTTTCACCTGATGTTTTGAAATATTTTGTGCTGAATGAGCTAAAATCCATCTTTCTTTTCAGGACTATTTCTTGTGTGTGGATGCTGGAAATTGTGAAGTAGATGTGGTTACGGGCCTTGTGATGGTTAGGAAAAAGACATGGTACACGTGTTTGACCTAATTTTGTGAAAAATCCAATCGGTCATGATGGATGTATTTGTTGGAAATTCAAGGGATTAGAGAAGTTTCTGAAACATTTGGAGCATGTTATTCGTGAACGAATGTCGTGGAACATGTGACAATGTGTGGAATTAGCGGAATTTACATTGAATTATATAGGAGTCTATTTGAGTGATTTAACACCGTACCTTGGTATGCACCTACACGGAACATTTCTTCGCCGGAAGTACACCGCTTCACCGTTCTTAAATACGCATCACTCCATTTAGAAAGCAAACACAAGTTACAATTTTCCTTGGGAATCTTTCTTAATACATTTTCCATGACAAAAAGTTTGTACATTTATTTTTTAACTCGGTCTATCAATTGCATTTTGCATTTTGCATTTTTCAGCGATAGGTTGCTTATCACTGTGGCTGTTTTTGCCGTTGCTAATCGATTTACAGGGCGCCGTCATGTTTAAGATCATGTGACTTGCGTCATTTCAAAAAGGAAACCCCCTTGATACGGATGTGGTTAGATGAAGTATCGAATCGGCCGAGTTGTGACGAATGGGTATTACCCTAGGCGTGAAGCACCGAGAAAGGGTAGAGAGGAATTTCCCGGAAGGGTTTGGAGGGCTTCCCCATGCAGTTTTTTTTTTAATTGGAGAAGTTTTTTGGTGACCTCTGGTGACCTTTTTTTTTTGGGGGGGGGGGTGTCTTTCATTTTTTTTTATTCCCAAAATGTACGTATCTGCGTTTTTGCGTACAGGCAGCAACGCCCCTGAACACCCACCTCGGACTGCGATACCATATTAACATAGGACAATCTGCCAGCTTGCTCTTCTAGGTAGAACTGAATCCAACTGTGAAAACCCGATACAGAGCTTGTATCCTGTGGATGAATAAATGCATGAAATGAGCGTCGCTCTGGCAAAAGGGGGTTAAATTCATCTCTGCGATGCATTATACCAGCAAGTTATCATGGTCCTTTGACATGCAGAATACTTACCGACAGGAAAAAAGTTTCGACCCATGTCAGCCTGCGCGTACGGCGCAAGCTGACATGGGTCGATACTTTTTGCAGATGTATAAAACCCCTTTTCATAGAGTATGACTAATACAATTGCGAAGAAAAATGGTGGGACGGAGTGGAAAAAGGGAAAAGGGAGGTAAGAGGTGAGGAAGGGGGGAATAATAGAATTAAACTGAATGGAGTCGAATAGATAAAACTGGGATGTCGACATACTATTAACAGTTCATGGTTTTTTTTTTTTTAACAGTCCTACTTTTGTTACAAATGGAAATATATAGAGGATATTTGTTTATTTCGGTGAAAGATCGAAATTTAGTTCATCGAGTGAGTATCATCGGTAATATTTTCATGATTGGCGCAGCCACGAGTGAAAATATTACTGATGATGTTCACGAGAAAAAAAAATATATTTTTACTGGGTTACACCAGTACAAGGCAAGGGCTCTGAAGCAAGCGTCTTGCCGAGGAAACTCCCAAAAAAAAGCCAGTGCTTCCAGTGAGGCTCGAACCCGGAACTCCAGGTAACGAGTCCTACAATTTACCCGGGAGCCACACAGGACCACGAAAAAGGGTTATAAAGGGTTAGTACAGAAGACAGAGCATTTGCTTATTGGTTTTTACATAATAATGATTTAATTTTGGAGGATGAATATCATGTTTTTTTTTAATTGTGATAAATTTAAAGAGATAAGGCAGATCTATTTATATTATTGGTTTACAAGTCAACCCACTAGAGAAAATCTGCACGCAATCTTTCTAAATCAAAACACCTCGACAATACAAAATGTAGCATTTTATGGGACTAATTTGAATTGCACATTACAAAATTCTGCAGATGTGTTAAATATATATACATTAGTATCGTGGGCCAGAGGTCTAATTACGCAAATGATGTATTGTATTGTATTGTATTGTATAATACAGCCGTCTAGACATTGTTGACACCAGTAAATATCCTAGAAAGCATGCAAAACCGATACCTTCAGTTCTCCCACCATCACGTGCTCGAACCCGGAACTGTCGACGATATTGTTGGACGAGGAGCGGGGGTAAAAGTTGAACCATAGTTCCATCAAGGCCTCTTTAAAGTTGGCTCTGTTGGATACTTTGCCTGAATTATTACATGAATGTAGACTTTTCGAGAGAGCTGATTTCTTTAATAATAATAATAATAATAATAATGGTGGTGGTGATGATGATGATAATAATAATCATCATCATCATCATCGTCATCATTGCCATCGTCGTTGTCATCAGCAACAAAAGCGATAAAAATTCGTAGTTACATCTCCATTTGTACGGATATGCGTTGGATTCAAATGCATTTAATCATATGCAAATGCTCTCATTTAGGACAAAACTAAAGGTTTTATCGGTTTGGCAAAGTGTTAAGAGGTTTTAACCCATAAAGTCTCTATCACAATTGTAGCTGCATTTGAGGCCAGTGTAGATCAAGATCAGACTGCATAAAATGTGCATTCCGATCCTTTAACTACACTGTCAATTTTGCTTGGACATTGTAGAAACGAGCAACGTTGAAACTGCTCTTATTTGGACTTTATATAAATATTTGTATACTTTATATAGCAAAACTATCTTTTAGGTTTATTGGGTGGTCAAGGGGTACCCATTTTGACGGCTGAAAATCCAATCCAATGGGTCTCAGAAAGATTTTTATCTTACAGGCTTGATTACAAAAGCGGATGGCATAGATCCAAGATCAGACTGCACGGTCTGTGCAGTCTGATCTTGGATCTATGCCGTCCACAAGGGACCCTGATTTCTCCTATAGCGCTGAAAGGGTTTAAACGCTTTACCAGACGACAAAATTTACGGCTTGTCCAAATTGAAAACCAGCTGCAGACGACATTTTGAATCTTACCCAAAACATAAAATTTGTTTTTGAAAGGTAGTAACACTGTGGGAAAAGAAGAAAATGCTGGTTCCCGGCATTTTCTTCTTTTCCCAAAATGTTTTCAAAAGCCTTCTTTCTCAGGGTCGTTAAAAGTCGGGATTGTTAAACTTTTACTAAATAATCCCCTGTTTTGACGACAATGGGGAAGAAGACTTTTGAAAACGTATTTGGAAAAGGGGAAATGCTGGTTACCAGCATTTTCTCCTTTTTTCTACAATGTTTTCTACTCATTCAATATAACCGCTGGTAATCAGCATTTCCTTCTTATTCTAAAATGTTTTCTATTCATTTAAAGATAAATCACAATCAGTCCAGGCCATATGAACTACCCTGGAGGAGAAAAATTTGGAACTTTTTTTTTTTCATTTTTCTTTTATTTATTTATTTGTTTACTATTTTCCTTTCTTTTTGTTTGTGAAAAGGAGAACATGCAGGTAATCAGCATTTTCTCCTTTTTCCAGAATGTTTCTAATCATTAAACGAAAAATCTCATTTATGGAGTCACAATTTGTCATCTGCATATGCTTCGAATTTGGACGAGTCTAAATTTTTTCCGTTGTGTAAAAGTTAAACGGGTACCTTGACTCAACAAGAACTCATACGCCAATTCCATCACCTCTGTTGCTAAAATTGCGTTTAAGAAATTGTCAACTTCTTGCCTCTCGGAGACTTCAGTCGGCTCTGCCACTCCTATGTTGTGGTTATAGTTGTCGAGCAGGTCTATAAATAGCTGATAGGTCCCCGACGTGAGTTTTGTGGTATTCACCCAGGTGAAAAGCCTTGAGTGAGAGAAAATAAAGGAACGTGAGATGAGTATTAGACCGATCATGAGAAAGAGAGAGAGAGAGACAGAGGGAGAAAATGAAAGAGGGGATAGTTTGGGATAAGAGACAGACAGACAGACAGACAGACAGACAGACAGACAGACAGACAGACAGACAGACAGACAGGCAGGCAGGCAGACAGACAGAAAGACAGACAGAAGGGGCTAGAGAAAGAGAGGGGCTAGAGAAAGAGGGTGACGGACAGAGACAGAGTGACGGACAGAGACAAAGAGATGATGCTGATAATTAACATTTATCTTATATTCATCTTTTTTTAGAAATATTTTCAAAACTTTAAACAACAAATCTATTTCAATTATGTTCAGCTCGTCGTCTTAAAACAATTTCAGTATGGACAAATCTTAGGTTTTGCGGTCTAGCACTGGCTTCCTCAAATACGAATACTGAAATCTTTATTAAGTCTATATGTCACACTTGTCCGAACTGAACGGAATTTCAGATAACACATGTCTCTCCAACGATAGGATATGTCTTTTGAAGGCTAGAAAACATGCAGGGAAAAGGAGACAATGGTTGTTGTCGGAGCGTTTTTCCTGTTCTAACAATGTCTTCAATTGCCGTCTGCACAAAGGATCGTTAAAACACAAAACTGTTTGGTAGAGGGCTACACAGTATCGTACTTGGAACCTCCTTGATTGATCTGTACCTCCGCGCTTGACATTCTGTTCCCATCACTTAACCAGAGATCGTTCATTATTCCGCTAACTGGATCTGATCCAGGGTTACTTTCGCTTCCGCCGGCGCCATCTTAAACAAAAGGGACCTCAGAAACACAGGTTCTCATTATGTCTGTATTAGACGACAAAATTTTTAGACTTATATAGTTATGGCCTACAACACGCGAAGGAGCATTCGGACATTTGCGTAAAGTGTCGTCTTGAATGAACCTGCGCAGTACGCGCAGGCTAATCCGAGACGGCACTTTACGACTACATTAGATTTTGTCCTACAGTAGACTTGGGCAAAGCAGAAAATTATATAAAAACGGAAAGTATCGTTTCGGATCAGCCTGCGCGGACTGCGCAGGCTGATCCGGGACGAGACTTTTCGCAAATGTCCGAATGTCCTTGTTCACGTATTTCAGGCCAATTACGTCATATGTTGGAAGCAATGGCAGACGACATATACAGGGCCCCCAAATGACGGAATTTGCCTTTGTAAGCGTAAAAAACATAGTCAGCGAAAGGGATAGAATTCTTGCAAACATCTTTTTTTCTTCTTTTCCCCAATGCTTTCGAAAGCCTTCATGGAAAAGGTCTAAACTCTTTACCACACATTCCTGAGTTTAAAGGATCCCGAGTAAAAATGCTTTCTAAGACAAAATGTGGGAATAGGACAAAATGCTGGTCACTAGCATTTTCTCCTTTTCCCACACTGTTTTCTAATTTATCGAAGACAAATTCCATTATTTGAGTCATCTTTAATTTTTCGTCTGCAAGTCCTTTCCATACAGACAAAGTTTAGCGTTCTCATTACACTGAAATCGGATAGGAATTACTATAGGGTATTTGCCAAAAGCTCTATGCATCCCGGTACATGCGTTGTGTTAGACTGTATGAATAAATGTGCAGCACTTCATAAAACTTATCCCTAAAGAATAGGGCACCCTAATGAGATTCGTGTCGTTGTCTGCGCATGTCATTTCTTCGAAGATTCGACCTGTCTGCTATGACGCATCACCCATCCCCCGAATATTCAGGAAAAGTAGGGCTTACAGCGAAGCTATTAGCCTATTACCCAAGCATGTAGCAGCTGTTTTAATAAATGGCCGATGCATAGGTTACATGCTAGCCGATCACAGCTGAATGAATCGCACCAGGTAGCGTTTTATTGAGTAAACGTTTATTTCATTTTGAAATTCAAAGTAACGGTTGTTGTTTTGAAAATTAGTCCGGTTCTGTACCCGTAATGCCCATATTTGATAGATGTGTATTTGTAGAATGCCATCTAGCGGGAGATAATCGCCTTTCATCAAACGGGTTCGGCTAAGACTCGGGTAATCCGTAATCGATGCGGGGAACCAGCATCTGTCGGCCGATTGATTACGAATTACCCGAGTCATAGCCGAATCCGTACGTTTTTCGGCGATGAAAGGCGATGTTACAGGAATCCGCATTAGGGTGCCCTATCCTTAAAAGAGGACAAAAATTCATAGAAGCTGTGAAACGATACGCCATTTTTTGTGTGCAACATCAAATTAGTCACGTGATGCCCGATTCTGGAAATATTCGTTCAAGTCAAGTCAACAAGGTAACTGGTTTTGTGTGTGTGTTTTTTCAGTATAGGCCGTTTTATCTGCTTAGGTCACAGCGGTCTTTGCACCTACACATGTTTCCTGGCTTACTCCCACCAGCACTGACACGGCTTTCTTTCCAAGCCACTGACAATTTTTCTCACCTGCATCAGAGGTGAGAGGCGAAAAATCGCCGGTCTATTCGGAGAGTTCATTTGAATTAACAATGTTTGCTGTACTTTTATCAAGACTTAAAAATGCGTGATGCTGAACTGCGATAGATTTTCTGCTTGTGGCAAGTTAACTCTACCAGACGGCAAAATTTTGTACTCAAGCAAACTCAAAGCATTTGCAGACGGCAAATTAAAGGTAGCTCAAATGATGATTTTTGTCTTTGTTAGGGTAGAAAACATTGTGGGAAAAGGAGAAAATGCTGGTTACCAGCATTTTCTCCTTTTCCCACAACGTTTTTAAAAGTCTTCTTCTTCAGCGTTAAAACTCAGGACTGTGTGCTTAGGGGTCAAATGTCATGAACTATACGTACTTGATTGACAGATGGAAGCGTAGTCATGGCAACAATCGCCAAAAGTAGAGCACGCAGCGTTGCACTGGCAGCTAGCGCTGGCATCGAACCCCTGACCACAGCGAGAGGAGCACGTTCCTGAAGCAAACAAATAGCGTGATTAAACCCATTGTCAAACGATTAAATTTTAGTTGATTGAATGGCTGTATGGTGTTAACGCCATTTTCAACATTATTTCAGTGATACCGCGGCAGCCAGTGCACCTATCCATACTTTCCCGGAGTTTCTTTTACCAGTACTCTGCACAATGTTCTTTCCAAGTCACTAGGTGGTTTCCCACTTGATCATCATCGAAACAATGGTCAGCTGTGAGAGAGGAATGAATCCTGTCGCAATAACTATCATCAATTCTCGGAAAGAAATTGGCCAAGCCGTGACAAAATTTTAGACTGATCCAAATTGAAAGCATTTGAATAAGACATATTAGCTTTAGCTGAAACGATGGTAACTGTATGTGAAAGAGTAGAAAACCTTGCTGGAAAAAGAGAAAATGCTGGTTACCAGCATTTTCTCCTTTTTCCACAAGGTTTTCTAAAGACTGTTTCCTCAGGGTCGTTATTCAAAACCGTGGGGTCTAGCATGGGTATATTGGGCATTGGTAATATACTACACTGTAAAAACAGGTGTTTCAGCTTTGCACACATATTGAAACACTTTTTCTGTTACACTTTTTAAACACATTAATATAGAACATGTCACATGTTCACTTCTGAAACACATGGCGTTCAGATGGGAACACATTAGTGTTCCAGTTTTAAACACATCACATGTTTAAAACTGAAACATGTGACGCGTTTAAAAGCGAAACACATTCCTTATTACACTTTTTAAACACATGAACACATCGGGTAAACACGTCTGGTGTTTCACATGTTCCCTTCTGAAACACATGGCGTTCAGGCAGGAAAACATTAGTGTTCCAGTTTTAAACATGTCACACGTTTCAAAATTGAAACACGTAACATGTTTCACACAAATGGGGTGCCGTTTTACAACACCCTAAGTCCTCTGCAGATGAACACTTCACGTGTTTCAATTCCAGTGCTGTGTTTTTGGCCAGAGTATAAAGGGGTCAAAACCTGTAATAAAGAACGAATAAAGTTTTTTTTCCCCATTTATTGAACATATGTCAGCTATTTCCAGCAAATAACACCAGTAAATCATCGAATCAAATCATTACCATTACTGTAATTACTGTTATCAAATTGTTGTTGAAACGCTGTCTGCTGTAGAAATCCTTAGGGTATTCTAGATCAGTTACATAATAAAACCCCACCAAAATAGCCACAGCCAATACTGACTGTCACAAGCAACTGCCATGTTCTCAATCTGCACTTGTTTCTTCTTAGCTAATCAATCTGGGTGCCTACAGTGGGGACTGGGGAAGATGTCAAAATCTGCTCAAGTTTACCCACTTCTTAAATCTGAAACAATCAGAGGGAAATTGTGTTATTGTAGGGATTACGAAGTTTAGTTTGGGTTATGAAATGTATGGTGATACATGAAGCATTCCCCTGCCTGTTCTGTTCGACTAAAGAGTTTGTGTAAAGTTTAGCAGAACCACCGAAGGAAAATTGCATTGGAATTGTTTAAAAAACCTTCAATATGTTAAGGTTGAGAGGAATTTCCATTTTCAGCTCGAGATACTATATGTTTCTGCACAGCTGAATATTTAATCGGTGTCTACTACCTTAAATATTTCAAAACCCTCCCTCTATTTTAAGAGGTAGAGTTCTTAACATGGTTTTCAATATTTAGCTGTGGTGGACATCTTGTTAACCCCTGCAATTTTCGGTAAATGTACACTCAGAAAACATTTTTACAAACTTATTTCAAATCTCCACACTGTTTTGGCTGGAGAATCATTTAACCCTTTACCAAACAACAGAATTCTAGACATGTCCAAGTTAAAAGCATTTGATGACAAAAAACTTAAAAAAAATAAATGTGACTCAAAACTTGAAACTGGCTTTTAGAGGACAGAAAGCATCATAGGAAAAGGAGAAAATGCTAGTTACCAGCATTTTCTCCTTCTTCCACAATTTTTTTTTTCAAAAGACTTCTTTCTCAAGGCTGTTAAAAGTTGAGGTTTGTGGTAAAGGGTTAAGGTTCCTGTTATTAGCTCTGGTGGCTATTTTATTCAGAGGAACTGAACAGTTCAAGCAATGTCGGAGCATGTTTGCCAAAGAAACATTTGCATGGGTCTGAAAAATCTGTAATTCAGTTTGGAGAACTTTTTAAAGTAAAAGTTGATCATGGTAGGACAGACAACCGACAAAGCTCAATCATACTAGCTCATCTTTGAGCACTTTCTGCTCAGGTGAATTTCAAGGCTTTATAGCAATTTTATTTTCAGAGGAACCTTACATAAAACCAAATGAATGATTCCTAACTCTTTACTAAAGGCTGAATTTCACTCTGGTCAGAATTGAAAGCATTTACAGTCTAAGAAAAATAATCATTTGGCCTCAAATAATTACATTTGATTTTCAAAAACAAGAAACCTTTGTGATAAAAGGTTAAAATGATTGATACCATCATTTTATCCTTTTTCCACAATGTTTTCAAAAGCTTTCTCCATAAGGGTCAACAAAACTCTGAGCTTTGGGTTGAAGAGTTCAGCTACTACAAATTTTGCACCATGTTCTTCTTCAATTTTAATGGTAAATGAACAATTACTATGTGCTTCAAAAGTTTGCATGTAAATCATAAAGTGCTGTCCCTGGCAATAGTTTAATACCAACACAGGAAAGTCTATAACATGGCTTTAACTTTATGCAGCCTGGCTGTAAAATGGTTTGATAAATTAGAATACAGCACATACCTTGCTACATGTACCTTAGCAACAGGCTTTGTCTTCTGACATTTTCCCTGTTTATAGGCAGCTTCAGACTCAATTGTTTGATCGGCACAGCCATACAATCACTGTTATCCTGTATATGGAACATCATTATCCATTTGTCAAATAATCTCATGTTTTCATAATCCTGGGGAAGAAAACCACCAAAAACTATGGGGATAGGAGAAATGTTTGCAACCACTTTTCCCACACTCTTTTGTAACCCATTCAAAAAGTAGCCCCATCATTTGAAATTCATCTAATCTGTACTGTGCAAATCCTTTACATAAGGGGAAGTCTTACGTTTTGTCAAATGGTAAAGAGTTAACTCTTTATAAAACTGGTCCGAATTGAAAGCATTTGCAGACCACAAATTGAAAGTGGCTCAAATGATGGCTTTGTGTATGTTAGGATAGAAAACATTGTGTGAAAAGGAGAATATTCCGTTACCAGCATTTTCTCCTTTTTCGAACAACGTTTTAATAGGCTTCCTCCCAAGGGTTGTTGAAACTCAGGATTGCAAGTTAGATCCTAACATAGTACATGTATTTGCAAAAGAATTTAAAAGTTAATGGTAAACAACAGTGTAACCTTTGGCTACATGTACCTTCCTTTATTCTCAACCCATATACTGTAACTTAAAATGATTTTTCAAACGGCGTGTTAAACCCACACAATTAACAATCTAACTATATCAGGGTTTTCCCTTACTCCTTATTTCTTTGAACTGGTACCCCCAAATTTTCTATAATATGTAGATCTATCCCCCAAAATTTAATGATTTGCCTTCTTTTATTTGTGTGAAGGGGGTCAAATGACCCCTGTTTGAGAAAGTCAAGGAAAAACCCTGATGTATTTTACAGAAACTAAACAAAATTAAGCTTACTTATATTTACCGTTTACTCAATCTTGTAACTGCTTCAAATACGGTCTCAAACCTCCTCATAACTGCTAGTAGGTTATTAGATTTTATCCACTTTAAGCATGCATAAGTATTGCAATTCAGCCATAATCTGAAAATTTGATCAGAATGAACATTTTATGCAGCCAATGAAAACTTTTTGTCCTCTCTTGGCTCTCACATGTTTTAAATTTTGTTAAATGAAATATGGTTCCTAGAATTAGCTCAATACTCAACATAAAGTTGTTTTTATTCCAGAGAAGCTATATATCTACTGCAGTACAGAAAAATATAAAACCTTTCAACTGTGACAATCCTAACAGTATTAAAACAGATCATGTAGAACAATTTATTTCATTGAAATGATATCCCCTGCCGAAAAAGACCTCTTTTGATAGAAACATATAAGAAGTGTTGTGTTTTGCATGTACACATGGCCTTTTTGTTATTGATCCATCATGAAATTTTACATTAAGCTCCCTTTTTCCATGACATGGCATTTTAATTAAATGAAAACAAATAATTATTGCGTGTGGTTTATGATAAACAATATCAATATGAAGTTTCATGAAATTTTGCCCAGTAGTTTAAGAGATATTGGTAGATCTACACAATGGAAATATACATCAAGCCCCCTTTTTCTATGACACAGCATTAAATGGGGGAAAAAAAAGTATCAGCAGACTACCACAAGGAACACGTGTATGAATTTTCATCAATTTTCGTCAAGAATGTTTGAGGATATCTGTCCAGACAGACAGAGGAAATAGAGAATAGATGGTTGGTGTCTTAGATGGGTTAAGTGTATCGGGCAAGGTGGAGGAATTTATCTGGTGAGCCGAAGGCGAACAGGATAAATTTCGGAGCCTAGAAACCAACCATCTATTCTATTTATCCTGTCACTCACTGTAACGGAACAAAACAGAACAAAAAAAAAAGAAACATTGATAAAGACAGTACTTTAATAAATTTCCGGAGCTGAGCCTGAATTATAATCCAAAATCCGACTGATTTAAACGTTTTGCTAAAAAAAAAGGCACATATTGACATCTTTCTCACTTCAAGAAAATTAAAAAAAAATGAAGAACCGTGTAAAGCCATCTGTATATTCATCTGCAATAATGACATCATGAGAATGATATTGACTACGTCATAAGTTTTTTGTGACGTATATCCGCAGAAAAATATTGTGGCGAAGAAGACAATGTTTTATCATAACAGACATAACAAAACAACGTGTTCATGCATGTGTTTGCACACATTTTAAGAGATTTACGAAATCACTTACAGGTTTGAGGAATAAAACATCAAACAAACATTTTTTTTATCAAAATTTAATTCGTGAAACTAATAAGTAAAGTGTAATCCATATACACATGAGGCATCCTTTGTGAAATGAGGGCTAAATACATTTGCGATAAGTATCAACCTGTGTCAGCCTGTGCAGGCTTTCTGCATGTCAAAGGATACATTTACCTCATGATTCGGTGGTTCGACAAAATAGATTTATGGATCCATGGATATGTGATGATTTGCTTGGGTGTAAGGCATTACAGAGATGCATTAAGCCCCTTTTGCCAGAGCACAGCTCATATAGTATTAAACGAGCAAAAGTATTCGCTAGCGACTGATTCATTCATTACGTAAGTAAGACGCTTGGTTGAAAATAGTCCCAGTTAGCCGGATTACACTGGGTGGTCACGTGACCAACAGACGGATAACAAGAAAAATATACGGCACCCTGTTATCGGGTTGAAAATATAGAAGGTGACAGGATAACAGAAGATATCAGTCAGTCCGGGCGTAAGGACAATGGAACAAGTATATCCCCATCCCCCTCTCCCCAAAATTCAGCGGGAATAAAAATGTAGATTAAATTCGACAACAGTTTATCTTTTTATCTTGAAAGAAGGCATAAACTTGGCAAAAAATTTAATGCAATGTCAAATGTGGGTGGGGAAATAGAAAGGCGCCAAATAGAAATTGCATTTTTCATCTCTGGATCGAGATCCACTTTTTAACCTTTCTTTTTTAACAAAATTATTTTGAGGAAAAAATATCTATACACTGTGTTCCTTGTGTAGATTCTATGCATGATTAAATATGAGACTTTTTTTTTTTCAAACTTACCCGCATCAGAATCTTTCGGCTTCAAAATGGCGGCTCGATATTTCGGCCTACGATAACATCGCTCACTTCGAATTTTCGGCCCATTACAAATTCGACCCATACAAAATAAATCCATAGTCTAAAAACCATTGTCAGTCTGTGGTAGTGGGACTCTTGTTTGGTGCATAAATCGAAACTTCCGAATTTTGCTGCTTGATTCTATTTTAATATTTATACAATTATCGTATGAATCATGTGTTCAAGCTTTTTATCTGAGCAAATGAAACCCGAACTCCAGGACACAGCACAGGAAGCATAGTAAAGAGACGGGATTTTCTCTAATCCTACCAACGATAGAACATGTCTAAATTATGCGATCAAAAGCACATGTTCGTGCTTTATTTGGATGATGAAGGTAATCTGAATTTTAAATATTATACCATAGTTTTGATACCTTTCAGAAGTTCAGCCAAGAAATTAGGATTGTAACATTTGATTTATGCCCTGTTAACTTAAACATTGATTGACCCCCGACAGTTTTAATCAAAGTGTAGATCTTACACTATCAAAAAGTATAAGGTATACGGCAGAATGAAATTCTAGTAGGGCTGCAGTCAATAACGTTTTGGCCATGTGGCTGTAAAGTGACTTTTCAAAAAAAAAAAAAATGAAGAGAGTAGCATTGTGTCTGATAAATAAAAATCCCATGGTTGCAAAAGTTACATATAGACCTGTGCAAAAAAAAAATTTTTCATTAATGAAGTAGATCTATGACAGGATAGACCAAAGAAGATAAAACATGTACATTTTCATTTAGAAGTTTCTATTTTCTAAAATTTTAAACAGAGAGTAGTAGTACTAGTAAATGATGTGTATCCAGTACAGCTGAACGGAATTAAATGTCAGAAAGGATCGCCTACACCAAATGGTGAAAGAAAATAAAAGATTTAAAAGGGTGTCAAAACTCATGAGCGTCAATACACATGAGCGGACGATAAATCTCGACTGAAACACCCAAGTGTGCATAATTCGCTGGCAAGAGAACACCGGCGTTTCACAGTGAAACATCCCGCACAGAGTTTTGTTTTTGAAGTCACCAGAACTCACACTAAGCTATCTATTACAATGGAATTTCAATACAATTAATGAGGAATTGAATAAGTATAATTTACAACACACTTTTCAGAGTTTAGGCCAAAACACTAATATTTGATATTTGTACACCGGCGTTCTAAATAAACACATGCGTTTCATTACGAAACACATCCGTTTCAGTTTCAAAAGGCTGTTTAATTGGTGAATGTCATGTGTTTCAGTGTTGCACACCTCGAAACGGCAATGTTTCGCTATCGAACACGTTCGAAACGCGTTACGTGTTACCATTTTTTACAGTGTAGAAGTTATGTTTTCTGTGTTTAGACCAGAAGTTAAAAGCCACATGCCCTCTTCATTTTTCTTTTTCAACATCAAGTGAAAAAAATTAAATAACTCGGTATTAGCAAATGGATAAGGCGCATTTTCGTTTACGGAGATTCCGTCGTAAAAATAGCCCACGCCAAAAATAGAAGAAGAGGAGGAAAGATGCGCGCGCACAGTAGGAAGTTAACAAAGTATCAAAGATGGTGTTAACATGCAGTATCGAACCGAGCAATGGAAAATAGTTCGGGGTAAATATACGTTCTAGGTGTAATTCTTTTAAGACATCCCTGCATTATGCGAATCGCCTCCCTGCCATTACCATATTTCGGGTCTTGCTTCGAAATATGCATGAAAGGGGTTTCCTGTAATTACCCCATTAATTATACTTCATTTAAGTAAAACAAAGTTTTGTTATTTTCCTCTGAAACTATTGTCTACCTATTTAACGGCTTACTTTAACTTTTTGCCCATTTTTTCACCATAGAAGGCCTGCGGCTTTATCTTTACTGAGTCGTTAAACTTGGGATTGTTTATTAAAAGGTTGATTTTGATGCTGAAAACAGCCGGGAATACACAACTGTATTTATAATCGCGTCTTTTAGAGTGACGGTGCCCTTGTTTTATAATATAATAGAGCGCATGATTAGCCCATTTGGCTTTTATATTAAGAACTAAAGTTTTGATCGAATACATTCAAATGAAACAAATTCTTCAATATTTCTTTGCTATATGCATCACATGTTTTGTTTTGTTTTCAAATTGACCATGGGTTGTGGTTCTATTTGTTGCACTCTCTCCACCATTTTCAGATGACAAAATTAGTACAGACTTTAACGGACAAATCATTAAATTCTTATATTATTTTAACTCTGGTGGTTTTTGTAAAACATCAGGTAGGTACAAAGTAATTTCGAGAAACGAATTTCAGATAGAATTTGGAGCTAAATGTTAGTTTTCATACAAAGAACATGGAATATACATTATTTCTCTATCAACATGTGGAGATTTATCTCATGGCTTCAGAATTCGACTATAAATGGTAAAGAATCGAACCTAGAGAGCAAAGTTCCTGGTAGTCAGTGCAGCAGTCTCCAAACGAATTACACGTGCTGTCACATTGACACTTGAAATGCAGGTCCTCTGTATCGCAACGTCCCGCACAAGTTTCTATGGCAACAAAATATTACTCTTTTTTAAGTGTTGCAAATTTCAGCTTTGAATTTATCGAAATCAACATTCTCATTTTCCTAGTTTTCCTTTTCTAATTTATGTCCATATGTTGGAACAATGGTCTTCTGTATCGCTAAACTCCATCACAGGCTGCTATAGCAACAAAATATGAATGTTTTGTTACTTGTTGCAAATCTCACCTTTGAACCTGTCGAAAACGATTTTCTTACTTTCTTATTTTACTTCTCTACTGTTTATGTCCATGTTGCGTTGGTTCTCTGCATTGAAAAGACCCCTGCACCAGTTGCTATGGCAACAAAACCCGACTTTTTAAAAAGTTCAAACTTAACATTTGAAATAGTGGAAAACGACGGTTTCATCATCTTCGCAAGCCATGGTGACAATCACTACGTAGATCTTATCGTAAGATGTAAGTGATGATCGTCACCTTGGCTTGCGAAGATGCGGTTTCATTGTCTTATTTTACAACTTTTATATTCAACGAATAGTATTAATTATTAGCCAGATCTGACTCTTCAACTTGACCAGTGTACCCAACAATCTAGCTAGATCTGACTCTTGGATTTCTAAGTTAAAAAAGCCTCTTCAAGGTGTATAGCCTTTAACAACGCATGTTGTCCGAGAATTCTCATCAGTGACATGTCCGCGCAGACTGACATGGGTCGAAACGTTTCGCTATTTGTACATTTTCTGCATCTCAAAGGGCCATTCTGACTCAAGATCCATTCGATTGGATTTTAGGGATCCATAATCATATGATGGCTGGCTTAATATAATGGATCCCAAAGATGCATTAAAGCCTTTCTTTTTGCCAGACAATGGCTCATATTTTGCTTATGTTTCAGCACTGAATTTGATCATAATTCATTTCAACTCATTATTTAATCATTAATAATTTAACATGCGACCAACATTTTCTTCTTTTATCACAATATTTTCAAGAGCAATTTTCCTTGAAGTTAGTAAATTGATTGAAGGGTATTTAACGCCGTTTCCAACATTAATTCAGTCACATCACGGCTATAGCTCACATATCTATGTATGTCTTGGTTTTCACCAGTTCTAGGCTAGGGCTCTGAGGTGTCTTACCAAAGAACAGCCCAACGAAAAATCCAGTATTTCCAATTAGGCTTGACCGTGGTTGGTAAAGCCCGGGATAATGCGGTAAACGCTTAAAACAATGCTTTATGAGTATTGAGGCCTTACCGCCCTCACAATAACTGGAATAGTCAGTGCAACAGTCGCCGTAGTTCCTACATGCTGTGTTACACTGGCACGAGTAGGCTGTGTTAAGTCCTTGTCCACATCGACCTTGGCACGAATCTGTTTAGAAACCACGAAAAATTGTTTCGTTCCAAGTATTTATTTTCTTTCTTAAAAAGTGAAAGACTTGCAAAGGAGAGGATATTAAACGGTTTTGGGATAGTGATGGTCGTCTGTTTTGAAGAGAGAGAGAGCGAGAGAAAGAGAGAGAGAACCTGTAACTCGATTAAAACTTAGAGACAGAGAGAGACAGAGAGAGAGACAGAAAGAACCTGTAACTCGATTAAAACTTAGGCTGCTGAGCGCGATTCAATGACCTTTTTGCGGGCAGTGTGGATCAAGATCAGACTGCACAAAATGTGCAGTCTGATCTTGAATCTACACTGCCCGATATGGAAAAATTATCTTTGAAATAGCAAAATTTTGGTTTTTACTACCGACTTGAAATTTTTAATTCACTTATTTAGCAGGATAAAGATTAATCCTTTAAGTTCCATCGGCGAAACACAGGCGCCTGTGGGGACGATATAGATCAAGATCAGACTGCATAGAACGTGCAGTCTGATCTTGGATCTATTCCATCTACTTGTTTAGTATCAAGTCTTTCGGATTAAAAATATATGAGCCCTGCTCTGGCAAAAGGGGGCTTAATGCATCTCCGTGATCCATGATACCAAGCAAGCCATCACATACTTATGGATCCATAACAGCCACGTTTTTTAACAACCGACTTAATCATGAGGTAGACTGGTCCTTGGACATACAGAAAATTGACCGATAGCGAAAAGTTTCGGCCCAGGTCAGCCTGCGCGGACTGCGTAGGCTGACCTGGGTCAATACTTTTCGCAGATGCATTAAGCCCCCTTTTCACAGAGCACGGCTCATATATATATTTCCGTATTTTCAACCTGCGAGAAGGTGCTGAAAGAGTTATATCTTTACCAAACGACAAAATTCTAGCCTGGTTCAATTTGAAAGGATTTGCAGACGACAATTATATTTGACTCACATGACGAAATTTTTCTTCATAAGAGTAGAAAACATTGTGGAAAAAGGAGAAAATGCTGGTTACCAGCATTTTCTCCTTTTTTCCACAATGTTTTTTAGAAAAGGCTTCTTTTCCAAGGTCGTTAAAACCCGAGAATTCTTGGTACAAGAGGTCATGAAGAATCTTTAACATAGAACCACTTAAAAGTACGCCATTGTGTACGTCTAACAACAAACCGCATTTGGGCATAATGACAACAAGGAAGAAAAAAAAAAATGCTTGTTATGTGTAATGTTATCCTGAACCACAATGTTTTCTCTTATATTCATGCATTACACGTGAACCTCTTCGGCGTCAAATATACTCGCAACACGACCTCTTACGGCGACTGAATTGTTTCGACGATGGCTATGTGGGAAAGCAGCCAGTGGCTTAGAAAGAATATTGTGCGGAGTACTGGAGAGAAAAAGAAACTCAAGAAAAGTATGGATAGATGCACTGGCCGCGGCGATATAACTGAAATAATGTTGAAAACGGCGTTAAACACCATACAATCAATAAATCAATCAATCAATACGACGGTTGAACATACGATCCACTGAAACTTAGAAAGATTTTTATCTTATAGGCTTGACTAAACATGCGAGCGGTATAGATCCAAGATCAGACTGCACGTTCTGTGCAGTCTGATCTTGATCTATGCCGTTCGCGAAAGCCGATGTTTAAGCCTATGGCGAAGAAAGGGTTGTAATCCTTATTGATTGCCAGATTTTACAGCAATGTTTCCGAACTCGACTGCGGTACGTTTGTTTCGACAATGTAAAACGAGTCAAATGGCTGTGCTTGTAAAGCTTAAATGATAGTTTGTATACAGGAACGGGAAAACAAAGATCAGACTGTATGTTTTTTGCAGTCTAATCTTAATCTATTCTTCCCACAGAAGGAAACTAAAAACTTCTGATACGCTGGTTAATGACCTGGACAAAACTGACTCATAGCGACAACGATAACAATGCATGTTTAACTCTTTAGCAAACGATAAACTCTAGACTTGTCCAAATTGTAAAAGAAAGTGTAAGCAGACGACAAATTAAATATTGCTCATATGGTGAGATTTGTATTCGATGGGATGGAATACATTGTGGAAAAAGGAGAAAATGCTGGTTACCAGCATTTTCTCCTTTTTCCACAATGTTTACCAAAGCTTTCTTCCTCAGGGTCGTTAAAAGTAAGGATTGTTTAGTAAAGAGTTCAAGTGCAGACAAACAATGATATTTTCAGCGCCAAATATAGAAAATCGACCTTTCGCATTTTCTGCTTTTCCCACAATGAGACAATTTTATCGTTTGACTAACATTTTATTTGTCGTATGCAACAACCTTTGAATTTGGACGAGTCCAAAACTTTGTCGTTTGGTTTGGTAAAAACTGATTTTTCGACTCGTTCAACGCAATTTTATCATAATTGCCAACTCGTATCAGATCCTATATGCATCAGAACCATCCGCGAACTACTGTAATATTTCTTGCGTTTTTTTTTTTGTGTGTGTCCCTAAAACAATACATGTAAGATAAATGAAATAAAAAGAAAAATGTAAGTTCTAAATGGAGATAGATATATATATGGTTCACAAAAACGTCATTTTAAAGATAAGATAAACTGGAAAAGGTCTAACATCATTGAAGAAAAAAATGACAAGTGAAACTTTTATCAAATAATACCAAGGTCTGCCTCATTACCAAAAAAACCAAATTTAAGACTTGTATAAATTGAAAGCATTTGCAGATGACAAAGGATAGAAAACATTGTGAAAAAAGGAGAAAATGCTGGTTACACCAGCATTTTCTCGCTTTTCCCACAATGTTTTCAAAAGTTTTTCTACAGGGTTTTTAAGAGTCGGGACTAGGAGATAAAGGGTCAAAGACCTCAGGAAAGACGGCTATCGAAAACACTGTAGGAAAAGGAGAAAATTCTGATTAGCAGCATTTTTTCCTTTTCCCATAATGTTGTCTACCCTTTCAAAGGCAAATCCCATCATTTGAGACATAATCAGTGTGCCGTCTGTACATGCTACCATTTGAAATGAAGGAGTCTAAAATTTTGCCGTCTGATCAAGTTAAGTTAAAGCACGTTTGCTGAAATATGTCAAGAGAAACAAACAAAAACAGTTTATTTAACAAAATCGACCTTACCTGCTCTCACAAAAGCAAAAACAAAGAGATTCAACACTGACAAGGTAATGAAAGTTTTCATTGTCGAATTTTCAACTTCCTCTTCTGTCTGTCTGGTCTCCGCGAGCTCTAACTGACAGCTCCTCAATGACACTGATTCAAGCCTTCAAAGTGATCTATTAATATAGACGCACTTTTTAAAGAATTCGTCATGACAACTTTACAACGACAACGAAAGCTTTAGATTTTTCTTTTTCATAAGTGTAATAGAAGACTTTCGAGTGATATCTTTTATTGTCGTAACACCCCATCACTTACCAAGTTCATTTCGTTTTTCTTGGTATATGTTCTTGAAAACTGATTTGAGAAATTAATGATCTGTTGGTACGGACGCATTTTTCAAAGAATTCTTCATGACAACTTTCCAACTATAACGACAGTTTTAGATTTTTTTTTTTTCATAAGTGTAATAGTAGACTTTCGAGCGATATTTTATATATTATCGTTATACACCATCACTTACTAGGTTCATTTAGGAGGAAAACTCTGGGTTGTTTGGTTCAGGGTTGCCTGTTGCTTAAGTTCAATGTAAACATAAAACCATTGGTGAAAACTCATAGAGTATATATTTTTTTTTCCGGTGAAAGATCGAAATTTATTTCATCGAGTGAACATCATTGGTAATATTTTCACGAGTGGCTGTGCCAACTTTGAGGAGTTTGAAGTTTAGTTGACGGGATTTTATAAGAACAGCTAAACACTGATTTTTATTGGGTATAAAACGAATATGTTTACGTTTCAATCTACATGTACTCATTTTTATACATAGAATATACATGTATAGATCTACTGCTTTTTTTTTACAAAATTTTACTAACAATGTTTGTTATCAATGACACATCTTTGTGAAGTATGATGGAGGACGGCTACGCCTTTCCCCCCCCCCCCCCCACACACACACACACAAACACACACACACAATCAGACGTGGTAAGTAAAGCTTTAAAAAGGTATCGAGGTCATGTGACTAGATTGGCCTTTCATATTTTGCATGGATGTTCCCCTTGTTCAGTAACTTTGTGATTTCTTCAGTCATACTGGAATGGTTTTAGACAATTAAAACCTGTTGAAAAATCCAGGGGTTAGTCTTCATGTATATCAATGATTCTAAATTACCGTTACATTCTGACTCTTATTGTCGAGAATTTCTAAATTTCAAAGGAATAAAAAATCTGATTGGCTTTATCTGATTGGTCTAGCCAATCAGGAATTGCGTTACTTTAAAAATTTAAAACAAGAATTTGAAAGTAGGTTAGAATGGTCAATGAAGACGGACCCAGGTTCTTGTAAAAATCGCCAAATTTCTATACCCTTTACCAGACAAGCCCGACTTACAACGACTTTGAAGAATAAGATATTTGAAAACATTGCGGTAAAAGAAGAAAATGCTGGTAACCAGCATTTTCTCCTTTTACCACAATGTTTTCTTCCCGTCAAAAGGCCAATTTTAGTTCTTGATTCACTAGTACTTTGTTGTCTGCAACTGCTTTCAAGTTGGACAAGACCAAAATTTGTTGTCTGATAAAGAGTTAAAGTCTCTATGTGATAGTGTACCACAGCCGTACTGGGGTACAGCCAGAGTGAGTATAATGTCAACACGTGAACAATGGGAATTTCACAGCTTATCAAGACATTTTATTCTATTTTGGTAACATTTGTAATGATTTTTATTTAAAAAAAAAATAAAGAATCAACAACTTCCGGCTCAGCCAGTTCTTCTTGAAGCACCTCCTAATTTTGCACCTGAAATGACAATAATGATAATAATAATAATAATACTAATAGCAGAAGAAGAAGAACAACAACAACAACAAAAACAACATCAACAACAACAACAACAAAAATACCTACATATATTTACCGTCAACATCTAACATGGAAAACAACCAAGACAACCCATTAAGTTTAAGGTGCAGTCTGATCTACAGTTGAGACATTCTGGACAAGACCAACCTTGAAAATGCAACCACTTTGGACTTTTCTCCAGACTGAAAGTGTCTGTTTGGTTTGATTGGCACTCTGAGGGTTAAGATGGCGTCTGTAACATCTGACAAATCGATGCCTTAGAATGATAAGGTCGTAAGTGTCACTTACGACGACCTTATATGATGCATACATATTTGGAAACGGCATTTCATTCTCTATCCTTTTATGTCAATTTCATAGAAATTTGAACTTGTTGTGTTGACCAAATAAGGTGCTGAAAAAGGTCGTAAGTAAAATCCGTTTCAATCTGTTTATAACATAAGGTCGTATGTGACACGTACGACCTTTTGTTAATATTTTACAAAGTATTACACAGTTGAATAAGAAGGTCGTAAATACTACATACGCCCTTGTTTGACAACGTTTTGCACTTAGTCTTTAAAATGAAGAATCCTTGGAAATACATGATCAGACTTTTCTGTAATATATCATTTAGCAGAAATACAGAATTAATAGAAATTAAGCCAATAAAAATGCACTTTACCCGAAGAAAAAGTGGAAACAAACAAGAAACAAGACAATTTTATGAAACTGATTTTGGTGTAGAGATTACAGCATTGTCAAAAGTTTGAGAGAGGGAAAACAATAAACATTTCGTAGCTATTCAACTTGTGCATTGGGGTAAGTATTTAAAACTGGTTTAACTTATAAGAATAGACAGCCTTTAAATAAATAGTATTTTTAAAAAAGCCTCCTAAACGTCTTGTATCCTGTTAAATATAAAATAACTGTTTATGAAAAAAAAAAAAAACCTAAAAAGTGTAATAGTATTCGCACTGACCATACTGCATAGAGAATTGGTCCTTCGTTAAATTACACACTCTCTCAGCTAATTTAATCAGTTTAAACACCATAAGGCAATTAATAAGTGCTTTAAGCTGATTTCTACATTATTTCAGTCATATTAGATAGACAGCGTGCTTATGTAGGTTATGATTTTGTCTGTGAAGGTCCTACCTATGGACACTCAATTGAAAAAAGGAGTTTAGAATGAAGATCCAACAAAGGAACTCATGATTAGGGATTCTTCCCCTTGTTTGTGTAGTGTTTAACCCACTCTTAAAACACTAGGCACGATCTCTTTCCTTTGGAACTATTGTAGATCAAGATTAGACTGCAAAGAATGTGCAGTCTAATTGTGAATCTACAATGTCCCATATGCTGTCATAATAGGACAAAGAGACCCCTGAAAACATAATATTTGTCTTTTCTCCAGAAATGAAAGTGCCCATTTTGAATTTGTAGCCAATTGAGGTTCAATGTCGCTTTCATCCAGTAATATTGCGAATGCCAGTGCACCTATATAATTATACTTCTGTAGAGATTCTCCTATGGCTGCTACACACAATATTCTTTCTGAGCTACTGATTGCTTTTCGACATAAAATGTTTTACTGCATCTTTCTTCATTTTGCATAAGGGAATAGTAAATTAGCAAATATATGTATATTTTAACTGGCTGTAAGGGCTATAATAACATGTTACTAATCAATCTTGTGTTGACCTTGGTGAAGAAGGATTTTTAAAACATAGTGAAAAAGTTTTTTTTTTTCCTTCCAAATATTTGAACTGCCAAGTCTGAGTAGAAGCTTGAATTACATAATTTAAAATACTTGTGGACAAAAATACAATTTCGAGCTTCATCTAAATGAGTTAAAAAATATCCATGTGAAAGGAGAAGTTGCTCAACATGGGTGATTTCTGTTTAACTCTTTTACAGATGACAAATTTTGGTATCATCCAAATCAAAAGGATTTGCAGACAAAAACTAATTTCAAATCTAATGATGAATTTTTCTTTTGATGGGTAGAAATCATTGTGGGAAAAGGAGAAATGCTTTTCATGAATGTTTTCTACAACCGTCAGCCTTAGGGCCATAAAAACCAGAGATTATCAGGTAAAGAGTTAACCAGTTTTCAACAAAAACTGCTCTTATGGACATGTTTATATGTGGCAGGGTTTAATGATATTCTGAAGTCTATGATTCAACTTTCAACATCAGAACTGTTCATTAACTACCTTAATGGGAGCAGCTTTTTGAAAACATTGTTGGAACAGGAGAAAATGCTGGCAATCAGCTGTTCAATATTTTCCTACTACATGTATGTCTTTCAACCCGATCAAGACAAATCATTTGAAATGCAACTAAAACTCTGTTTACCTGTTGTATGCAAGTAATTTTAATATAGAGAAGTTTCAAAAGGGACTCTTTTGGTTAAGGGGCTGTGGCCTGTCATTAGTATTTTGCTGTCTTAGAAATGTTAGAGTGTTTGTTTTAAAGGTAGTTCATAGGTTTATAGA
Organism: Hippopus hippopus; assembly: GCA_946811185.2. Lineage (NCBI taxonomy): Eukaryota > Metazoa > Mollusca > Bivalvia > Cardiida > Cardiidae > Hippopus > Hippopus hippopus. The sequence continues at coordinate 23,930,746 of OX328113.1, read as the reverse complement.
TCATTCAAGAGTTTATTTGTAGTTGTTTATTTGATATAAGTTACTGTTGATCTAGTTATAGACCTGTTTGTTATCTGTAGCTGTTGTATGAATGATTATATTCTTTTAAAAGTATAACAAGAGGGTAGTCTGAAGGACAGCTATATCCTCTGCCGCCCCGTCCCGGGTATGAGTCCTGCTGGACCTAAAAGCACTTCATTGCACCGAGCCATTTATAATCACTCTTCAATCGTCCTATCATGACTGAAGTACGGTCGACGGATATAAAACACCAAGACAGCTATATATCCATATCTTTTGTTGCATTGATGAATTTAAATCAATAAACCCACATTATTTCTTGATGATACATAGATCTACAAACACGAAATCCACAAACAAAATCCGCAACACAAAAGCTGCAAAAATAAAAGCCAGGCTTCAAATATTAGACCCATCACTAGGACATTGGCTTTCGCAGCTTTTAGGACAATCACTCCAAAACAATATTGAGAACAGAAGTATGACTGTTGTGCACTGCACTTGTCCTCAAGATGGTCTATCTTTACATAAAGTTTGAAGCCGATAGCTTTTATACTTTGAAAGTTATGCTCAAGACAAATCTTTTAGATTTGTTAGATAACTAAGGGCCATAACTCCAAAAATAGTGGAGACAGAGTTATGGATGTTGTGCACAGCATGTGTCCCCAATGTGATCTGTCAGCATATATAGTTTGACGTCAATAGCTTTTATACTTTGATGCGCCGGACAAAAATTAAGTTTGTACCACAACAAAGGGCAATAACTCCTAAAATAATGGAGACAGAGTTATCTATCTTAAGCATTGCACTTGTCCTCAATATTATTTATTTGTATATGAAGTTTTAAGCCAAAAGAAGTTATTTTCCAGACAAAAATCAAATTGGTAAAATAACTGAGGGCCACAACTCCAAAAATAGTGGAAACCGAGCTATTGTTCTTGTGCACTGCACTTGTTCCGAACACAGTCTATTTGTATATCAAGTTTGAAGGCAATAGCTCTTTTACAATGGGGAGTTTTGCTCCGGACAAAAATCCACCCTTGGGGAAATAACCCCAAAAATAATGTAGACAGAGTTATGGATCTTGTGCTTTGCCCTTGTCTTAAATGTGATCTATTGAAGTCAATAGCTTTTATAATTTGGAAGTTATGCTCCAGACAAAAATCCCATTTGTTAAAATAACAAAGGGCAATTACTCCAAAAATATTGAAGATAGTGTTATGGATCTTGTATTCTTCACACCGTCTTACCTAGATGAACATTTAGCCAAAGTTTGATGAAAATCTTTCAAAGGGGTCAGGAGATATGGAGCAGACAAGAAAAAGTTACAGATGGACGGACAGATAGACAGGCGAACATACAGAAAGACAGACTGACAGGCAGACAGACAGAGGCCATTCCTTTAATCCCCTCCGGCTTCGCGGCAGGATGTTAATTTAGAAAGAGGTTTCATATGTAAAAAAGATGCAGCTACACTTACGACCTTCTGTCGATACCTTGTACAACATACTATTTTGACAAAAAGGTTGTTACTGGCACTTACGACCTTTCATTACTCGTCCATTTTGGAACAACCTAAGTATAAAGGACGTTTGCAAGTTTTTTTCCTAATTTTCTCACATTAGATAAGGCTTTTTATTATTATCAATGGCCATTTAAATTTTGCTCCATAGTTAGAAGAAAATAAAAAATGAATTACTGAAAATGATCTGTTATTGTTGTTATAAAAATGTTTTTTCAAGTTTTCTCAAAACTGTGTTTTTTCACTTACGACCTTCTCATTCTAAGGCATCGAAATGGCTCGCCAGAAAGGGTCTCTAAAGGCATATCTACGTGAATGTATGAAAGAGAAACGTATTTATTTGCCCTTAAACTGCTAAATAAGTGAAATGATAATTTCAAGCCCATAGTAAAACACAAAATTTTGCTCTTTCAAAGGTATTTGTTTGGGGGAAAATCTCCTTATCGGACATGTTCTGAGCAGCCTGATCTTGATCTACACAGTCTGCAAAATGTCATTGAGTCGCGCTAAGAAGCCTATGAGTTAAATACCTTTTCTTAAATACAAACCTATGTGTATGGCAATCACTGGATCATCCGAATCGCCATTGATGTTAATATGCGCATGTCCATTACCCCCAACCTGTACAGTACTTCCGGTACACGATCCATTTTCATAATTTCCGGATATGACGTCACAGTATGTTCCGGAGGGTAAGCCTGTGTTCACGTCGTGATTCATTATCCCGCTTGCTCCATTTATGGCAATAAAACCTTTACTTCCTCTGGAAAATGCGATCTGAAAGTCACCGAAGGACTGCCAGTTTTCGACGTTTGTGCCCGATACAATATTTCTAAACGCAACCATGTTGTAGATCTGACGCCATCTATGTTCGCAGACCTGAGAAAAGACAGACAACTCCTTTTTATCCACGCTCTTACCTCCCTTTCAGGATAACTTACAAAATGAAATATTCTTGAGTGTTAGAATATTTTGAAAAAGGAGTGGTTTTGGGTGAGAGTAGCGTAGAGTTTTAATGCGTCACGTTGTCCCGGCAACGATTCCAGGTTCGAATCCCGTATGAACAGACCAAATACCCAGGAGACGGCACGAGAACTGGGTCCGTACTTATCGACCATTTTTAACCGCACTCTTAGTCTGGTTCTAAAGTTTGAATGTATCACAGCATCTTGTCGGCTAAATCATATGAGCATGCTCTCTGAAAAGGGGGCTTAATGCATCTGCAAAAAGTATCGACCCAGGTCAGCCTGCGCAGTCCGCGCAGGCTGACCTGGGCCGAAACCTCTTGCTTTCGGTCAATTTTCTGCAAGTTCATGGACCAGTGTACCTCATGATTCAGTCAGTTTTCAGACAAAAATGACTTTATGGATCCATGATCATGTGATGACTTGATTGGTATCATGCATCACGGAGATGCATTAAGCCCCCTTTTGCCAGAGCATGGCTCAATTATGGTTCAGCTAGTAACAAATTTCAAAATAACTTAAGAACATTCTTGAGAATAAGACTGAGAATACAATGGTTGATGAATTCGACCCCCTGGTGAAGGTTTCCATGAAGTACTCATTAAGAGTGACTAGGATACCTTGTGAGAACTTGTTTCGTGATCGATGTAAACTAATTATGTAGTGTTTTTGATAGCATGGTTACCTCCCCTCAATCAATGCAAATGACATGGACTTAACGAAAATTTTAGGGCGCTAGTGAAATTATATCAGCTGAGGTTGAAGCTTGTGATTGAAATAACGGATACCCCTGTCCGAATAGCCTTTTGATGTAACATACTGGTCGTAATGATATGATGAAAGTGAATTAAGGTGTAAATTAAAACTCCCCCGCCTGTGGTAGGCATTTAAAGATCAAGGTAGGCAATGTGTTTGTGTTTGGCCACTGGTGTCCTTTGCTTCTAAGTCTTTACCAAACAATACCACGTGCAAAGGACCCTGGGGAAGATGGCTTTTGAAAACATTGTGGTAAAAAGAGAATATGCTAATAATCATTTTTGTGCCACATTCAATATATCGTCAGCAACTGCTTTCAAGTTGGATCAGTCTGTTGGTTTGTAATGAATTTATTTGTTGCGGTCATTCATCGCTAGAGTATGCAAATAATAAAAAAAAATGATTTGAAACCACGTATTAAGAAAAAAAATTCAGCATCAAGTCTAATTGCCATCACCACTACTACTACCACTACCATTACCCTAGTATTTCTTCTATTGCTTTATTTTTTGCTACTGTTATTCCTACAACCACCATCACCCCAATAACAGCCTGCTGTAGCAACTACTACTACTATTACTATTTAACTTCTACTGTTACTTTTGCCATCAATACTACTTTCAAAACTATTACAACAACTACTACTATTACCTGAACTTAAACTTTTACCAAAACTGCTACTGCCACCACTCTCGACCCCAACTCCAAAACAACTTCTAAAAAAAGGCACTATTACTTCTACTACTACTACTATTTCTTTTACAATCGGTCCTACTACAACCAACAATATTATTACCCATCCACCGCCGCAGGACATGTCAGATTTAATTATCGGCGATTTTATACTCATGTCGGAGTTGTGAGGCGGTCCTTGCCAATTATTGTGATCTTCTCCGTTGTGTAAGACTCTGAAATGATTATGTATTTTTGGCCTGTATTCGCCAACCATTCGTGATCCCATTCTCATGTCTTATTAGCAAAAATATTCTTACTTTTAAAGAAACACAAATTCTGATTGGCTAAACCAAATGGTTTAGCCAATCAGAAATCGCGTTGCTTTCTAATTCTATTATGAAACAAAAGATTTAAACAAGACTGTTTTGAAAATACCGACCCGGAGTTTATAGTATAACATGTGTCAGATTTGATTCGATATTTTTTTCACCCATTTTTTCTCAGAACAAAGTACACAGTCAGCCTGTTATCGATCTTCGTATCAGCAACAGGTAACACGCGATGCTACAAGGCAGAAATCTGCCTGGTTAGACACTTCATGAGATACGAGTAACACGTTAATTGGAAATTTAAATTAAATATCTATGCACATAGAGACAGTGCTAATCACAAAAGGCTAAATTCTTTATTAAGTGATAAAGTGCTCTTGGTCGAAGTACTTTTAGTCTGTCATTAAAATTTTAACCAAAGATAGAATTGCTCCGTTATTTCAAAACAGAAACTAAGGCATTCTGTTACGCCCTATTTGATTGGTGCATATGACAACCAAAAGCTGTGATCGATTAAACAGGTGTATCCTGTTGGCTATCGTACGGTTACGAGAGATACAACGGGCACCGGTGCATAGGATGTCTTCGAGAGGGGACGGGATAAGAAATACCACGGATACTGACACCAGTCTACGAATGAAGGCCAGAAGACATCTTCGAGACGGGACAGGAGTTATAACGAGTACCAGTCTAAGAACAAAGGTGCTGAGGACGTCTTCGAGACGGGAGATAAAATGGGTACTGGTCTAATATAAAAAGGTACGGAGTACGTCTTCGAGGCGTGACAGGAGATACAACGGATACCAGTCTAAGAACAAAGATGCTGAGGACGTCTTCGAGGTGGGACAGGAGATGCAACGGGTACTGGTTTAGGAACAAGGGTGCAGAGGACGTCTTTGAGGCGGGACAGGAGATACAACGGGTACCAGTCTAAGAACAAAAAATGCAGAGGACGTCTTCGAAAACAAAGTAGTCAAATAGGGATGATCAACATGAATTGGGTTTTCTCCTATGTAAATACATTGTCGTTCGAAAACATGTGTCGAAAGGGAAAAAAGTTCTCGTCACCATAAATTTTTACTCTTTCCACAATGTTTCAAACCTGATCCAATAAAGGACGATCGCCTTGCAAAAGTGGCAGCAAGCATTTGCTCCTTTTCCCACAGTATTTTATATCCCTTCTAATACAAGTGTTATCATTTTCGCCTCAATTTATTTTGCCAAAGCTTACAGTTAGGACAAGTCTTAGTTTTAGATTAGAGATGGTCAGTCTATTGCCACCCAGATCCAAATGTAAACAAAACACCCCACAACAGCCAAATACTGCCCCACAGAAACTAATTCTTTCTGTTATAAATCGTTATTCTGTTAATCGAACAGAGTCAGACTTAAAATGGGAACTGGACCAATCTTGTATGGACCATCTAAGTTTTATCTTTGCTAGGACTGCTTATTCCACATTCGCTAGGCTGTCAGTACTTTCAGTTCTTTGATTTTCATGTGATAGAGAGATATAATCAGGGCGGTAGTCACAGTTGTGATAGTAAATATGTTTAAGTTATCCTACCTTGTCCAATAAAAACTGCTCATGACCCTTGGGAAGCCGTATGGGTGTGCCAACATGAAAGCTGTACCAATCTTTAAGGGTTTTGGATCCCAAAATGTGATAGGAGAACCTGTGTTGATAATAATGAATGAGTCATGCTCTGTGAAAAAGAGGGTTTAATGCATCTGCAAAAAGTATCGAACCATGTCAGCCTGCGCAGTCTGCGCAGGCTGACATTGGTTGAAACTTTTTTGCTTTTTGTAATTTTTTGCATGTCGAACGACCAGATTTCTCCAGACGGTTGTTAGAACAAAATAGATTTTTATGCATCCATAATTATGTGATGACTTCCTCTGTATTATGCATCACGGAGATGCATTGAAACCCCTTTTTGCCAGAGCGCTGCTCATATAGATAATGAGTTCCCAGACGAGGCAATGATGTTAAAATGAACCATACTAAGCAAGTACCTGTTTAAGCAAGCATTTTTTAAGTGCCCCTTCTACAAGGTGCTTGCATAAAACAGCTTTAACCCTATTTGATGGTTAATTATTAACGGATTGTCTTCATATTGGTGCGATCTTGATCTACGCTGACTGCAGAGGCAACCAAAATGCTCTTTTGCATTCGGACACGGGACCTAAAGCTATATAGATCTGTCAGAGAAAAATACAATGACGCATATCCTATGTATCGCGACCTATATTACTCGGTGTGAAGAACTTACACAAGAATCAACCAGCGCCTGACAGTTCTACGTCACTGTGGCACAATCACCTTTATTCGAATACTGCTTATTGCAAAGTTATGCAGAGGAATGGTTCCGTTTGCAATGAATTATGTTTTCAAAATTAAAAGAGGTTTCTGTTTTAGTTAAAAACCAAGAAAAAAGCTTTAAGATCTTGAAACCATCATCCTGTAAGGGTCGAATCGATGTATTATGGTAGTCGTCGAAAACATGGTACTGTAATATTGAAAACTTGGTTTGAAAATTTGTATAAAAAGACGAAAGCAGAATGTTAGATATATACCATTTTTGAATTAATTTGGACAACGGTCCAGCCAAATTCAACCCTAGAATGTTTAGAACAAGTTAACTTTATAGGTCACTATAGTCTGCGTAAAAGGTTTACTTAGACGATGCCCCCCCCCCCTTTTTTTTTTTCATTCGTGAGTCTTAAAACCTTTCCTTTTTGGAGCAAATTCGTCTTTGAAATGAGTTTTAAATAACTTACCTCCACCTCCGTGACCTCTCTGGTTGTCATGGTTATTCAAAAATACCACCACATCATTCGAGTTCGGCATTCCCCATGCTGAGCCCCAAGTTTTCAAATACTTTGCCTCATTAGAATGGCGGAGGAATATGTCGGCTAATTTTACACCGTAAATAAAGTTAGTCACCCTTCCAGTATTAAAATATTCTGCCATTTTTATTGGTTCTCCGCCTTGATCAATGACTTCTTGGTAAATAAATGGCTTCTTTCCAGGTCCAAAGGTTGCGCTTTGCAAATCATTAAGCCGGGAAAAAATATTAGCTAGATCTCCCGGCCACATGTGCTTTGCGGCATCAACCCGGAAACCAGCAACACCATAGCCAATCAGCTTGTTCAAATAATCTGCTATCTGGCCTCTCACATATTCATGGCCGAGAGCGAGGTCAGACAGTCCAACAAGCTCGCAATTTCGAACTTCATTCGGATCGTTGTAGTTATGAATAGACCCATCAGAGGTGTGGCATGCTTCTTGCCCGTTACAATCGTTTGGTCCGTACGGTACACCGGGATATCTACAGGCATTTCCGTCGAAATGGTCCCCGGCAGTCCCCACGCCGGAATAACCACCGGTCATGTGATTGATAACGACGTCGGCGTATATCCTGTGTAGAAACGACAACCAGTAATCAGCTTTAATCCTGCCGGTTTTCATCGTTTACTAGCACAAGAGAGTAGAGACATTGTTGATTTTTAAGCCTTTACCAAACAAACCCGAATTTTAAAGGACTTTGAGGAAGAAATCTTTTGAAAACAGTGCGGGAAAAGGAGTAAATGCTAGTAATCAGTATTTCCTCCCATTCCCACAATGTTTTCTACCGTATAAAAAAAAATTCTACTGTTTTAGCCACGTGTAGTTAGTAGCCTGCAAACACTTTCAATGTGAACCGGTCTAAAATTTTGTCACTAAGAGGAGACTTTTATGCTCAGAATTATGTGTTTGAATGACCCCAAAAACATTGTTGGGAAAGGAGAAAATAGTGGTAACCAGGACAGTATGGATGACCACTTGCCGCCGCTGTAATACTGAAATAATGTTGAAGACGGGGTTAACCCTTTCCAACACAACAAATTTAAGACCAATTCAAATTCAAAACACCCTATAGTGTAAAATTTAAAATTGGTACACACAAACTTACATTCTCTGATAGGGTAGAAAATAATGTGGGAAAAGGAGAAAATGCTGGTTACCAGCATTTTCTCCTTTTCCCACATTGTTTTGAAAAGCCTTCTCCTTTAGGGTTGTTAAAACTCGAGATTGTGTGGTAAAGAGTTAAACACCATATAAATAAGCAAAAGAAATACATGGCATAAAGGATTTGCTGGCTGCTTTATGCTCCGAGAACAGTCGATTTTCAGTACTAAATAACACATATCAAAACGTACTAGATTGTGCCATTGTTTCTAAAATTTTGGATGGAGGAGATTGATTGATAGTAATTGTATTTTACGCCGTTTTCAACATTATTTCAATTATATCTCGGCGGCGAGAGCTCCTATCCATAACTACATTTTTCCTCCCCCCCCCCCCTTCCCCAATGTTTTCAAAATCAAATCATTCCGACCATTTGTCAAAAGGGCCATGGATAGAGACCTATTTTTAGCAGTTTGTAAAAAAAAAGATCGGCTCACCTAACGCCATTTTTGTTGCACGTGCTAACCATATCCCGGAACTCGGCCTCATTTCCGCTACGTGTCACGAGACTGTACCCGACAGGCTGATATCGTTCCCACCAAGGTCTATTCTCGGGGTTTTGCACAATTACGGCATTTTCATTGGGTGGTGATATCTTAAACAATGTGATAAAAAGAACCCAAATTGGTTTTATCCCTTTTAAGCCCCATTGCGGCCAAAGTATACAATGGGGGTGTAAAAATGCATTTGAATTCAAAACTGTAGACTACCTTTTAAAAGAATGGAAATTATTGTGAAGATGAAAATTTGATATTGTACGGTCGGTCCAAGTTTAAGTCGTTGGCAGAAAAATGAATTGTTGGTGACGTTCTAACCAAAGAGAACTGATATTAAATCTTTATCATACGGCACTGTTTTAAACGTGTCCAAATTGAAATCAATTACAGACTACAAACGTGGCTAAAATTGTCGAATTTATCTCTGAAAGGATAGCAAACATTGTGCTTGTTACCAGCATTTTCTCCTTTTCTCACACTGTTTTCAAAAGGCTTGTTCCGTAATACCGTTAAAACTCAGGATTGTGTAGTAAAGGGTTAAATGCTTGAACATAAGATCTTTTTTTACCCCCCCCCCCAGCAAACTACTTTAGAGAAGATAATGACAAATGGCCTGCAACACGCGAAAATGGGCACTTTCCGTTGTTATGTAATTTTCTGTTTTGCGCAAGTCTATTGAAGAACAAAATTTAATGTAGTCGGAAAGTGCCGTTTCGGATTAGCCTGCGCAGACTGCGCAGGCTGATCCGAGACGACACTTTACGCAAATGTCCGAATGCCCCTTTTCGCGTGTTGCAAGCCAAATGAAGGAACTAGTTTTTACCACAATAAATTCACCCTTATTCCTATGTTAAACTTATTTGAGCTGTGGCAAAGAGGGATTTTACACAAAATTGTCCATTATCCCAAGCAACTCATCATATCATTATGAATCCATAAAATCTATTTGTTTAACAACCGACAGAATCATGAGGTAAAATGGTCCTGTGACATGCGGCAATTTTACGAAAAGCAAAAGGTGTCGACCCAGGTGAGCCTGCGGACTGCGAAGACAGACATGGATCTATACTTTTTTGCAGATACATCAAGCCCTCTTTTCCCAGAGCATTTCTCATATATATATTTTTTTTTGATTTCTTGTTTCGGTGTCAGCTGTAGTAAATTGATGTTTGAGGCAATAAGGCAAGGTGTGAAAAAACAGACGACATTAACTGCCCTGCCCTGCCCTGCCCTGCCCTGCCTGGCACGGCACGGCACGGCCTGCCTACCTGCAAATCTGTCTATCTGTTTGACTGACTCCCAACATCTACATAGATCCACACACCTGATTTAACACATCTACATAGATCCACGCATGTGATTTAACTTATCTACACATCTGCATAGATCCACGCATCTGATTTAACACATCTACGCATCTACATAGATCCATGCATCTGATTTAACTTATCTACAAATCTACATAGACCCACATGTGTGATTTTTTAACCTATCTACACATTTACATAGATTCACACACCTGATTTAACTCATCTACAAATCTAAATAGATCCATGCATCTGATTTGAACACATCTATCTTACCTGCACAGCACAGTATCCGTACGGTCCTAGAAACCGTTCACATTCCTGTTTGATATCGGTCCACTTCCATTCAAACAGATGGGTAACTGTGTCCCTTCCTTGTGCACAGTGTGGATCCTGATAGAGGGCGCTCGCTGCAGGAGAAAAATTTCAATGGAGTGTTTTTTACTTTATCTTTTTCAGAGCCAAAGTATACAAACTAGCCCTCTTTTTTTGTTTCGCCGAAGGCCTATATTAATGAGCCACGCTCTCGCAAAAAGCGGCTTAATGCATCTCCATAATGCATTATATCGAGCAAGACATCACATAATTAGGGATCAATAAAATCCACTTTGTCAAACAACAAGCTGAATTCTGACGTAGACTGGTCCTTTGACAAGCAGAAAATTGACACAGAACAAAATGTTTCGGCGTAGGTCAGCCTGCGCGCACTGCGCAGGCTGACCTGGGTCGATACGTTTTGCAGATGCATTGAGTCCCCGTTTGAAACAGCATGGCTCCTTTATTTTTGCTTTTGAGTTATGCCTGTATTTTCTGCTAGATATAGTAAAAGCGTAGAGTTCAAGAACAATACATTTTTACTTATCCTAGAAAATGACAATAAGTCTATCCCGTTCGAGTGAACAGGTCGATCCGATGGTACATTATTATATATGCAGCAAGTCATGTGATTTCCTTTTTTAACTAAGCGCGGGAAATCATATGAAATCATTTAAATTAATTCATCACTGAAATATAAAGAAATTGTAAAAAAATGAGTGATCAAATGACTAATATCATCAATGAAAAACAGAGGAATTATAAATGGCTATATTTGGACGTAATTCACGATCTTCGCTTATAACGCGGTCGGCGCAGTTAAAAGGCGATTTTCATCATAAACTAGTCACCGTTGTAAATATACAAATGAGCCATGCTTTGTGAAAAGGGGGCTTAATGAATCTTCAAAAAGTATCAACCCAGGTCAGCCTGCGCAGTCAGGTCAGTTTCGCTATTGGTCAATTTTCTGCATGTTAAAGGACCAGTCTACCTGCAGATTCAGTCAATTGTCTGGGGGGAAAAATGGATTTCTATGAATCTATTATACGATGACTAGCTTAGTATAATGCAACACGGAGATGCCCTTTTGACTCATTTCCTATACATGTTAGCTGTATCAAGGGAGGTAACCGATTTATTTTCGACCTTTCCATTCGCGGCGACCTTGATGCCATACTTCTTGTTTCTTATCAACTTTTTACTACACAATCACCGGTTTTAACGACCCCAAAGAAAAAGCCATTTGAAAACATTGTGGGGAAAAGGGAAAATGATGGTAACCATTTTTTCTCCTTTTCCCACTATGTTTCTTGCCTCCCCATAAGGAATTTCAATTTTTGAGTTAAGTTTACTTTGTTGTCTGCAAATGCTTTAAATTTGGACTAGTCTAAAATTTTGTCGTTTGGTAAAGAGTTAACCCTTACCAAAGAATCCCTGCTTTTAACGATCCTGGGAAAGAAGCCTTTTGAAAACATTGTGGGAAAAGGAGAAAATGCTGGTATCAGCATTTTCTCCTTTTCCCACAATGTTTTCCACTCTTTCAGAGACAAATTTCATCGTATGACTCAAATTTTATTTGTCGTCTGCAAATGCTTTCAATTTGGACTAGTCTAAAATTTTGTCGTTTAGTAAAAAGTTAAAACAGAGGAAACAGATAAGACCATGGAATCGTTTATAAGTCGACTTTATTAAATATGAGATCACATAGACTGTCCTGTTCATTATACGCCTATATATGTATATCCCATCAGTTGACAAAGTAGACAGCAATGGAAGGATGTGGTTTTCAATGCGGTTTATGATTAAAAAAAATATTTTCGACTTTCCCCCATAGAAAAGTGTTTATTGAGTAATCTCAAACAGGATTCGAAGCAGCGGGAATGTGTCGATTGTGTCTAAATATTTTTGCACTATTTCTATTCATGACGTATTGCGTGCGCGAAAAGATACGTAAATAACGCCTCTTGTTCCCTCCCTGACACATATTTCTAGCCCAACTTTTTAACTCTTTACCACACAATCCCGACTTTTAACGATTCTGAGGTAAAACCCTCTTGAAAACATTGAGAGAAAAAGAAAATACTGGTAACCAGCATTTTCTCCTTTTCCAACTATGTTTTCTACCCTTTCAAAAACAAATTTCAGGTTTTGAGTCACGTTTAGTATGTTATCTGTAAGTGCTTTCAATTTGGGCTAATCTAAATTCTTTTCATTTGGTATAGAGTTAAAACCTTTTCCCTCTTATACCCTTGACTGCAAAAACTAATCAAAGCTTACATAAAGATCAGGGTCCGTATTCACTAACAATTCTTTGTACCTGAGATTTTCAAAGCAGCACAATGTTCTTAAAAATCGTTGGTGAATATGGGTCCTGAGTCCTGACACATCAAAAACAAGGTAGGAATAACCCCCCCCCCCCAAAAAAAAAAATGCGCAAAGCAGAGAAAGAAAGCTGGAATTAACCAATCAGTCTGTTAAATAAGTGAAAGGAAACTTTCAAGCCGAATGTAAAAACCCAAATTTTATGAAATCAAAGGGTTTCTTTTTTTTTTTGAGAGGGGAGAGAGAAAATACTTCCTTGTTGGACAATGTTTATTCAAGATCAGACTGCACATTCTGTGCAGTCTAATCTTGATCTGTACTGTCACCAGAAGGTCCCTGAGTCGCCCTTAGCAAGCTTAGGTCCAAAACTTACAGAAGAAAACAAAATGAAACGGTTTATGAATAATTCATGGATAAAAAAATAAAACAAACATGTAAAATAGACAAAAAAAATATATCGCATAAAATATTAAATCCAGACAACTCTTCCCCTCCGACCACCACCAAGTTTGACCCTTAGTATTTCGATATTAATTTAGGTTTCTCTACAGGGTAACGCCGATCAAAGTCTGGTCAAATGACACCCGCAATCTGATCTTCACCATGCGCGTTTCGGTACCACTGAACGTTGCCTCTACTTTGTTCATGTGGGAAAGTAGCCAGTGGCTTTGAAAGAGTGTTGTGTGAAATACTGGTTTTAACCCTAAGGCTGCTAAGCGTGACTCACTGACTTTTTACGAACAGTGCAGATCAAGATCAGACTGCACGAACGTGCAGTCTGATCTTGGATCTACATTGTTCAATAAGGCGACATTTTTCCCCCAAAATAACTTTCAAATACCAAATTTGGGATTCTTACTATCGGCAAGAAAGTTTCATTCAACTTACTAATACTTAGCAGTTTAAGGGTTATAGAATCATTCGAAATACGTGGACCAAGCCCCGGTAGCTCGGTCGGTTGCGTGCAGGACCTGAGAACACGGGGTCCAGGGTTCGATCCCTGGCTACGACCCCTGGCTCGGCCAATTTCTTTCCGAGGATTGACAAGAGTCACTGCGACAGGATTCATTCCTCTCCCACCGCTGAAAATTGTTTCAACGATGCTTATGTGGAACAGCAGCCAGTGGCTTGGAAATATAATTGTGCGAAGTACTAGTAAAAGAGACTCCAGGAACGCATGGATAGGTGCACTGGCCGCCACGATATAACTGAAATAATGTTGAAAACGGCGTTAAACACCATACAATCAATCAATCAATCAATCAATCGAAATACGTGGATAGGCACACTGACCAGCCTGATACAACGGAAATGCTCCCGAAAGTTACGTTAAAAACAAACAGACAGAAAACACAGAAAACTTTCAAATTGTTTCGTTTACCTTGTAATATCGCGGAAAAAGCGAAAACAAATATTTCCAGCGCCATTTAACGTTTAGTCCCGATCTCCAGCCCGACAGACAAGTGACCTGAAATCTTCGTCAAGATATTTCGTCAAGGTATTTCGAAATGTGTCAGTTTGAGAGATAAGCCCTAGTCCTGTTATACTCAACTTTTAATGTATTTCGTGGAGTGTATAATCCAAGATCAGCCCACACATACGTGCAGTCCGATCTTCGTCCTCAATATTTCCGGCTCCAAGGGTTTCAGTCACGTTATTCGCCCATTAACTCTATACTTGACGACAAAAATTTTAGACTGGTCCAAATTCAAAGCGTTTGCAGACGACATATTAGATATTGCTTAAATAGTGGTATGTGTCTTTGAAAGGATACAAAACATTGTCGGAAAAGGAGAAAATGCTGGATACTAACATTTTTTCCTTTTTCAACGATGTTTTCGAAAACCTTCTTCATGTGGTTTGTTCAAACTTGGGATCGTTTGGTAAAGGACGGCTATATGTGAACCATGTTCTGATAAAGGGAGCTTAATACATCTCCATAATCCATCATACCAAGCAAGCCATTACATACTCATGGATCAATAACAACCACTTTTTTTCAACAACCGACTTAATCATGAGGTAGACTGGTCCTTGGACATACACAAAATTGACCAATAGCAAAAAGTTTCGGCCCAGGTCGAATCTTTTCCCAGATGCATTTAGCTCCCTTTTTACAGAGCGTGGCTCATATAGAAATGAGCGACGCTCTGGCAAAAGAAAACAAGTCATCAAATAATTATGGATCCATAAAATACATCATGTGCAACAGTCGATTAAATCATGAGGTCGACTGGCCCTTTGACATGCAGAAAATCTGCAAGTATCAAAACATTTCGACGCATGTCAGCCTGCGCGGACTGCGCAGGCTGACATGGGTCGATACGTTTTGCAGACGCTTTAAGCCCCCTTTTCACAGAGTATGGCTCATATACATGTATTTAATTCTTTACCAGAACATAAAACTTTGGACATTTCAAATTTGAATGCATTTGCCGGTGACATTGATGAAGGATTACGACCCCTAACTCTTCGGTAAACATCGACGTTTTCGTAAAGGCTATTTGGCCAATCTCGGCAGCTTTCTTCTTTAATTAGTAGAGTTAGGGGCTGTAGACTCACTAACTCATCGGTAAATATCGTGTAACGTCGACGTTTTCGTAAAGGTTATTTGGCCAATATCGGCAGCTTTCTTCTTTAATAATGAGAGTTAGGGGCTGTAGACTCACTTACTCATCGGTAAATATCGTGTAACATCGACGTTTTCGTAAAGGCTATTCGGCCAATCTCGGCACCTTCCGTCTTTTAATATGAAAGTAAGGGGCTGTAGACTCACTAACTCATCGGTAAATATCGTGTAACATCGACGTTTTCGTAAAGGCTATTTGGCCAATATCGGCAGCTTCCGTCTTTTAATATGAGAGTTAGGGGCCGTAGACCTTAAATATGGCAGAGATTTTGGGTATTGCCGTCCAAAGGATAGAAGGTATAGTAGGAAAAAGGAAAAACTTTGATTACCACCATTTTCTCTCCTTCCACGATTTTTTCAAAAGCCTTATTCAAACAGGGTCGTTAATGTCAGAGACTGTGTTTTTTGCCATAGTAACAGGTTGAGTTTATATATGAGCAATACTCCGTGAAAAGGAGTTTTAACGCATGGGCAAAAAGTTTCGACCTATGTCAGCCTACGCTGTCCGCGCAGGCTGCCCTGGGCCGAAACTTTGCTTTTGGTTAATTTTCTGCTTGTCAAAGGGCCTTTCTACCCCTTGATTCAGTTGGCTGTAGGACAGAATTAGTTTTATAAATCAATAAATATACGAAGATTTGCTTGTTATAATACATGTATATCATGGAGATGCGTTTAACCCCCTTTTGCCAGAGTATGGCCCATATATGGCCTGCAACACTCGAAAAGGGGAATTCGGACATTTGCGTAAAGTGTCGTCTCGGATCAGCCTGCGCAGTCCGCGCAGGCTAATCCAAAACGACACTTTCCGTTTTTATGCAATTTTCTGTTTTGTGCAAGTCTACTGTATCACAAAATCTAATGTAGCGGTAAAGTGCCGTCTCGGATTAGCCTGCGCAGTCTGCGCAGGCTGATCCGAGACGACACTTTACGCAAATGTCCGCGTTTTGCAAGCCATACTTGATACTGAACGGGTTAGCCTTTTATACAACCTGAAACAGATTTCCGTCAAACGAGATAAGAAACGTATTTGCAAAAATGTTTATCAAAATATATATATAAATTAAAAGTTTGATATACAGGGTGTCCAAAAAGTCGTGCACCATCCTGAAAACACATTCATTGTTACAGATGCTCAAATTGAGCACCATTTTCAGTAATGGTCAGTAACTGAGTGTCACCACATCCCACCGGATACCCTACGGAATGTTCAAAACAGCTTTTTGCGGAGAGTACAGCGTTGTATTACTGAAAATGGTGCTCAATTTGAGCATCTGTAACAATGAATGTGTTTTCAGGATGGTGCACGACTTTTTGGACACCCTGTATAAGTAGATGTAAACCATTGTGCTAAAAGGACATTTCTTTTTCTCATTTCTCCTTTTGCCACTCTTATTTCAGAAGCAGTCATCGAAAACGAAACTTGTTGCTAGTTACTGGTTAAATTCTGAAGGTCGAACGAATTGTACCACGGACTGAGAAGACTGCCTTATCTTAAACTTATCAAAATCAAAATACGGCCGCGGTGGCCTTAATTCTTCGCAGAGAAAATTTAAATGAAAATCTCTAGCGAAATCAGACAGAGAGACGGACGGAAGTCCAGAAGAAAGTGCAGACTGACGAACGGACGAACAGACAGATCAGGGCAGGGCGGGCTTGATTGCCGAAAAACTGACTGACCGACTGACTGACTGACTGACTGGCCGACCGACCGACCGACCGACCGACCGACCGACCGACCGTCTGTCTGTCTGTCTGTCTGTCTGTCTGACTGGCTGGCTGGCTGGCTGACTCACTCACTCACTCACCCACCCCTCCACCCATTCACTCTCTTTCTAACTCACTCACTCACTCACTCATATATCTGCACAAGACAAAAAATAGTGTGGCTCAACTGATGTGGCTTTTACAGGAACAGGAGAAAATGATACTCTTTCTCTGTTTCCCTCACTGTTTACAAATAGCCATCTTCCTCGGGGTTGTATGAGATTAACGAATAAAAATAAAAATCTTCGATTTATCCGATACGCTACGAAACTCGGCCAGAACCGCATACGTTTTTAATCCTTTATCCCACAATCCCAACTTTTAACGACCCAGAGGAAAAAGGCCTTTTAAAAGATTATGGAAAAAAAGAAGAAAATGCTGATAAACAGCATTTTTCATTTCCCACAATGTTTTCTACCGCACCAAGGACAAATTTCGTCATTTGGGCCACCCTGACTTTTAACGACACTGAGAAACAAGGGCTTTGGAAAGTATTGTGGGAAAAGGAGAAAATGCTGGTAACCAGCATTTTCTCCTTTTCCTACAATGTTTCCCATCCAATCAAAGAGAAATTTCGTCATTTGAGCCACCTTTAATTTGTCGTCTGCAAATGCTTTCAGTTTGGACCAGTCTAAATTTTTGTTGTCTGGGGAAGAGTTAATCGAAAAGTCTGACACGTTACAGAAACTAGAGAAAACTAGAGAAAACTAGAGAAAATAAAGTACACGGTCCCAAACCTAATTCAATTCCATGTTTATAGAATGACGCTTTGTATGTCAATTACTTTGAAACTATGACGCGGAAAATTTAGATTTTTATTCCATTTTGTGTGACTTGTAATTCAATTTGCTGGCAGCCACGGTCATTAAACGCCCCTTCCTAGAATCAACTTGAGATATATAGGATGTGACATGAGCTGGCGTTTGAAATAGAATTTTATTAAACGGGTCTACAAAAAATGTTATTAAACGAGCTTTTGGTGCGCTTTATAACATTTTTTTGTGGACAAGTTTAATAAATTTTTACCTAAAAACCAACGAGTGTCAGATTCTTTTTATCACATAACTGTACAACAAGAATTATAGTCCATAACGTTTTGAAACATGAGCATACATGTTTAATGTGTAATTAAATTTACATGATGCCTACTTGCTTCTTTGACAAGTACATTACGAACGAAAAACAGTTCCAAAGAAACTTGCATATATTGATTCTGTTTTGAATCTAAAAGTGATTAAATTAACAACTTTATCGTGATTACGAATTTTGACCTTTAATTTCACTCAGGAACCTCGGGCAGCAATGTTTTAGAAATGAGGTGTATACATGTAATTACCTTGATGACCAAATACCGCACTATTTTCTTATCTCACATGTGTGTAAGACAAGAAAATTCGAAATCGCTGTATTACATTGAAAACAAGGGGAGTTATGTGATAAAAAAAGAAAAGCGATCCCCTTCAGATGTTGGGTTTTATTCTCAAGAATTTTCTAAATTTGAAAGAATTTTCTATATTTGAAAAGTAACGCAACTTATGATTGGCTAAACCAAATGGTTAAGCCAATCAGAAGTTGCATTACTTTTTATACCTAGAATTAGACTCAGAGTGAAATTAAGAATAAGGGTGAATACAGACCCTATTTTTAAATGTTTCAAAAAAATTATTATTAACCAATCGAATGACGATATCACCATTGCGAGTGGAATTTCTGATACAAATTTTTATTGGCTCAACCAGTCACGTGACAGCGTGAAAAGGGAGTGTAATGCCGGAGTACAATAAAATGAGCCAGGCTCTTTGAAGAGAGTGTTTAAAGAAACAATAGATATCAAAAGTAGACAAAACGGGTGTTAAAATGCATTTCATTTTAAATAGTGCCATTTAAAAGTATGAATATTATTGTGAAGATGACAATCTGTCATTGTACGGTCTGTCCCAGTGTTAGTCGCTGGCAGAGAAATTAATTTCAAAACTAGGTTAAATCCTCACTTTTGTGTGCATTTTGCCAGATTTTAAAATTCATTTTTCTGCCAGCGACTAACACTTGGACCAACCACAAAATGACAGATTGTCATCTTTACAATATTTTCACGGTTTCAAATGGTATGATTAAAATTTAAATGCATTGTAACACCTGCTTTGATTTGTTTGGCAGCTATTGGGCCTTTAATGATTCTTCCATGATGCATTATACTATGCAAGTCATCACAGTATCATGAATCCATAAAAACTGTTTTGTATAACAACCAACTGAATCATGGGATACATTGGTCCTTGAACATTCAGACCATAAGCAAAATGTTTTGGCCCAGGTCAGCCTGCGCGTACGCGCAGGCTGACCTGGGTCGATACTTTTGCAGACGCATAAAGCCATTTTCACAGAGCATTGCTCAAATAAATGAGCCATGCTCTGGCAAAAGGGGGCTTAATGCATCTCCGTGATACATGATACCAGCCCAAGTCATCACATTGTTATGGACCTACAAGAACCACTTTTTTAAACAAACGAATTAATCATGAGGTATACTGGTCCTTTGACATACAGAAAATTGACCGATAACGAAAAGTTTCGGCCTAGGTCAGCCTGCGCGGACTGCGCAGGCTGACCTTGGTCGATACTTTTCGCAGATGCATTAAGCCCCCTTTTCACAGAGCACCGCTCAAATATTTCCATACCGCGCGCTCTGGATTGAATTCGTACCCGATTTTCTATGTAAAATACTTGTAGCTGCCGCCGTATATCAAGGTTTAGGAAAGGGTTAATAATTACGGATGCATGGTATGTTCAAATGATCGCAGCGCAGGGAATATGGAAATTATTGGCTGTTCTGTTAGCTCGTAATTTAATTTAGTAGGTGGTCTAAACAGGTCAATTTGGGGATCAACAAGACAATAAAAGTTCTCATGCCTACACGATATTCAGTTTTGACCAACTGCTGAACTGTTTTCCCGCCTTTTTTTTTTTTAGCGTTACTCACCGGACAAGAAAATGGGCCATGCTCTGTGAAAAGGGGGCATAATATATCTGCTAAAATAGTATCGATCCATTTAAGCCTGCCCAACCCGTGCAGGCTGACATGAGTCGAAACTGTTTTTATTTTGGTCAGTTTTCTACATGACCATGCAACGAATTTAATATAGTGCAAAGTTTTACCATTCCAACGTGTGTTTAGCGAAATTTACCTGTTTTTTGGTTTCAAAAATTGAGTACCCTGACGAAGTAGAATTTCCCTTCTGAATGCCCCAATTCAATGAAAACTGACGTCACGGGGAACTGACGTCACAGAAACCTTGGTAAAACGTGCAGTTTGGTGCATAATCTTGATGTTAATCTTGATCGACGCCGCCATTTTGGATGTTGTATTGAAAGTGTAGTCATGTATACGGGGCTCCCGAAAGGGAAACTGCTTTTACGTGGGTTTTGCCAGTGTACATGATATATATGTTCGGGGCACATTATCCAATCAGATCACGAGAAATTTCTTTGCAGTATAATAATGATGCATAACATCAATGTCGCTGAGAATTTTGAGGCTGACACTTCCCTGCCTGATGAAATTTGCTTAAATCTGTCACTCTAACTAAACCTTGAGATCCGTGTTTCGATTCTCACTTGAAGAGATTGGTTTCTCACGAGAATGTCCTTAG
Source organism: Hippopus hippopus (assembly GCA_946811185.2). Taxonomy (NCBI): domain Eukaryota; kingdom Metazoa; phylum Mollusca; class Bivalvia; order Cardiida; family Cardiidae; genus Hippopus; species Hippopus hippopus. The sequence continues at coordinate 23,909,982 of OX328113.1, read as the reverse complement.
GCACTACAGAGCCCTAATTTAGAGTTCTTGAAACCCAGGACTTGGAGGATTGATTGATCCAAAGGATTTTAGTGATCCATAATGATGAGTTGACTTGCTTGGATTAGTCAATTGCCAGATGATATTTGCCTATTCCTAGTTTTAACGACCAAGAGAAAAAAACTTTTGAAAACTTTGTGGAAAAAGGAGAATATGCTGGTAACCAGATTATCTCCGTTTCTCTCTATGTTTTCTATCTTTCAAATATACATCCAATAATTTTAGCAGCATTTAATTTGTCGTCTGTAAAATGCCCTCAATTTGGAAAACACTTTCATTTTGTCATTTCCTGAAGAGTTAAAAGAAGTTAATAGGGGTCCTGCATGGCTTGGTGGTGGAAGTGTATCCTTGAGATCCGGGTTTCGATCCACACTTGAAGAGCTGGGTTTCTCATGAGAGTGTCCTTGGACACTCCCGAGCCCTAGCCTATATTTGTGAAGCCCTGGACTTGCAGGATTATTTTTCGATTGTCGCCACCTGTTGTCCGTATGGGCAAAGCCCCAAGAAGGCTGTTAATTATGTTACAGGGGATCGTGCAAGACACAGGACGAAACTCATTCTCATATAAGCCTGGTTCTTTAACGTGCTTGGTACATAGCACCGTCACACAGAACATCGGTTCAACGTCTCATCCCGTTACAGAGAACATCGGTTCAACGTCTCATCCTGTCACACAGAACATCGGTTCAATATCTCATCCCGTCACACAGAACATCAGTTCAACGTTTCATCCGAATCTATTGGTAATTTTAGTTGGCCATTAAATATATATATTATAATAATACTAATAATACTACTACTTCTAATAATAATAAAAACAACAATAACAAAATTCTCCAAAACAAAACAATATAGTTCGAACAAAAGTATAAATGATATATGAATACAACGATTAAACAGTTAAAAAGCTACCATAAAGATATGCAGAAATAATTCAATTATTACTTCGCTAAAATCTTGAAAACCCGTGCACCAAAAAAGTAGATAAGAACTTGTGGCTTTCAGGCTTATCATTCCAAACAAATATTAAACAAGCTACTAAATAATTTTAATGGAAATTTGGAATTCCCTTTTTTTCTAACAATGTGTTCTACCAGTTAAAAGACAAATTCAATTGTTTGAATCTTATCGAAGTTTTGGTCTGCAATTGCGTTTAATAAGAACAAATTTAAAATTTTGTCGTTCAGTAAGGAGTTAAATCAAAAGAAAGAACCATATACTTGCGACAACTGATAGAATGTTCCACAGGTTCAAGAGTCAAGGTAAATAAATTTACCACAAACAAGCATGTAAGAAAATCTATGTTACTGAGCTGATCTTTTTAATATATGTGAAAAAAAAAGTCATGCTCTGTGCAGTGCAGGTTAAATGCATCTGCGAAAAGTATCTACCCATGTCAGCCTGTGCAGTACGTTTAGGCTCACGTGGGTAGTAACTTTTGCTATTGGTCAATTTCCTGCATTCCCGGGTAAAATTGCATCGCATGATTTAGTCGGTTGTCAGACAAAATGGATTTTATGGACCCATAATCATGTGATGACTTGCATGGTATCATGCATCAAGAACATGCATAAAACTCTCTTTTGCCAGACCGTGGTTCATAAAAAGGTATCGTCACTTTAAAAATGATATCGTCGAGAGTGATGATATTAACTGCAGCAACTCTAAAAATTGATAGAGAGGTAAATCGCTTTTAATCAAGGATAGGCATGTAATGAATTAGTTTTAAAGTCATAAAGAATGTAAAATATCGTTAAGTTAAACTCTAATGTTTCGTTCTTTTTTAATGTCATACTAGACGAAAATATTCTTTGAATACAGTTTTTAGGCTGTATTGAGGGTAAAATATCATTGATACTCTTTATTTTAAGTCGCACTGACAGAAAAACAAAACATTATTTGAAACTATAATATTAGAAGTCACCAACCCATGTCTTTAGTTTTATTTTTATTCATTTATTCATTTATTTATTTATTTATTTATTTATCTATTTGCTATTGTTATCATCATCGTTTATTGAAATTAAGTACTGAGTAGGGAAAAATCGTCATTAATTTAATTTTTAAGTCACACGGAATGCAAAACTAAAGTCACACCGAGTTTTGATGTATTCTAAATAATTCAGTTTAACAGCATCATTGCATATAAAACATCTTAACCAGTGTTCAAATCTTTAAGCCATATCGAATATTAAAAGCTTGTATTCGTAAAAATATTTTGAGTTATAGTCATATTTAATTTAAGACAGTTTTCACAACTTAAGTTCTGGAGCCATTCTGACTTTATAAGATATTATCAACTATTTAATTTCCGGTTCATGTTATAATGTAAAATATGCTTTGTACTTCTTTAATTATGACATAACATCATGAACCGATGCAGCCATCTTTATTTTGCGTGTCATCTTATTATGTTTGATAGCAAGGCAAATACAACATATAATACTCTAATTCGATATTACTTTGTTGTCAATCAATATATGCTGGTATTAGCCCTTTACCAGACGACAAAATTTTAGCCTAGTCCAAATTGAAAGCATTTGCAGACGACAATTTCAGTGTGGCTCAAACGGTGCAAGTTTTCTTTGATAGGGTAGAAAACCTTGTGGAAAAAAGGAGAAAATGCTGGTTACCAGCATTTTCTCCTTTTTTACACAATGTTTTCACTTTCGTTAAAAGTCGGAATTGTGCGGTAAGGGTTCAAAAGAAGCGAGAGAGAAAGAAAAAAATAATACTTTTTCATAAAGTACTTGAACTGAAGCGCAAATGCAGCTGGCTTTTAAAGTCACATAAAATGAGCTTGATTTGCAATACATGTGTGGTATTTCGGAGATAAAAAGGCATAAAAGTAATGTTGGCGCCAAATATTAATCGTTGCCTATGATATTCAAACACAAATGGGTTTCTTCAGGAAGAAATCACGTTCTAAACCCCAAGGCGAATTTGGTGCCGCGTGCAAAATTTACAAAATAGGTTTTTGATTTTCAGTCTGAATTCCTCGTTCATAAAGCCGTATATAAACGGATTGATCATAGAATTGATAAAATAGGTCCTCAAAAATACATGATAAAATATTTGCTCTATTTTGTTCAGTTTTGTTGGAATATCTGGGTTGGAATATCTTATAGTTACGATGATTAAATAGGGTAGAAAACTTATGATGAACGCAATCGTCACCATTCGCAGCATCAGTGTATTCCTACGCAAACTGGATCTATTCAAATCTGTTAAACGTAATTCGTCAGATATTATACGATTAAGTCTTGCCCTACTTTCGACACTTTGACTACGAAATAAAATTCCTCGAACGCTGTCAGGACTCATAGGTGTTGTCGGGATCAAACTACGGTCACTGGCTGTAGATTCCGACGATAGACGTCCGTTTGGAAGGTTGGACACTTCCTGTGTGCCTAGAGTCAATTGATAAGAATTTTTGTCAACAGGTTTCGGTCTTCTCTCTACCCCTGGTTCGGTATCAGATTTAGGAATTACATCAGTCGGATTTGTCGGCTGTATTTGTTGATCATTCAGGTCACAACTCTCGATTGTCGCTAACGGCGCATGCGTTACCGACGTAAACACCGCCTCCTCGCGCTTCATAAACTCGTCATTGTTATGATTGACGTCATCCTGGGTCACTGTGATACTAACATTGCTTTCTCCACTTAACCTATTCACTTCTGAGTTTTGCACAGTTGGTACCAAGCTTGTTTGGTTGATATCAAGTCGATTTATGTTTTCAACAGATAAAGAACGGGATCCTGGGCGTGAGCCCCTAGTTCCAAAATTTCTGTAATGATTTTCAGTGGGCGTATTCGGAACAGAGCCAGTTATAGCTGATGCCAGACTGATTCCTAAATATTTCAGACTGTGTCTTTTCTCGTTTGAAACGTTTGGATCAGTTGACATGAATAAGCTTCTACCGATCAAGGAGTATACTAATGTCAACATTAAAAACATAATTACATGAGCACCAAACAAGAAGAAATAGAACCCCGCGGGTAATCTGTAATTTTCCACATAGTAATTCGAAATGAAACAAGTTTTTCCAACGACCGTCGTTTCATTATTTTTCGCTCCACTGTGTCCCATCTCCACGTGATATGTATACGTTCCGTAAATAATTAGTGAAGGCCATGTCGTGAAAACTCCCAATAGGACGGCAACCAGACAAGTTCTTTTTGCGTACCGTACACCTAGCTCTCTCCCGAGGAAAGGTCTACATACCATTAAATATCTATCGATTGAAATTGCTACTAGAACAAACGAAGAAGACGCTGAAGCTATAAATGTTGTGAAACGTGAAATTTTGCACATGACATTGTAATCGAAATCCATTGTGTTCCACAAAATGGCTGCTTCGGTGGGCATGTTAATTACACAGGACATAAGATCTACTCCGGCAAGGGTGAGGATAAACACCGTTGTTTTTGTCAGCTTCCACTGCATGGTGAATATGTAGATAACAATAGAATTTCCTATTAAGCCTACAGCCATATAGAATATCACTGTAACAAAAGGATAAATAAAAATTCCCCGCTGTTCGTGCTCAGCTTCTTCAATCAAATCCGCCATCGATGTTTGAGAGCTGTTGTCACCCATGTTGGTAAAGGTCAAGGCCGCGTTCTCTGTGTCCGTTTGACCGCTCAATTCGTACAATACGTGACCTGACATGGTCTGTTAACCTGGAATGAGAGAGAAATTACTAACAGTTTAATGATCCTTAATTTTGTTGTGAAGGATAAAATTCTAATAAGTGGAATGAACATTTTCAGTCATTAAAACAAACCAAAATATAGATACTATTTCGATATCATTTTAAACAGTACATCGAACGACCGCTCTAGAGGCAATATTAAAGATCTGAGTAGAGTTCTGATCTGGATCTAGGTTATCCACACAAAAATCACAATCAGTGGTCTGAGAGTTTCTTTGCAAGTTTCTTTGGAACAATTTTCGTTCGTAATGTACCAACCTGTAAAAGAAGCGAAAGGCTTCATGTAAACTTCAATCCACGTGTACATGCATGCAGCCCTGTGTTTTAATACATCATGAACTATAAATGTTGAGGTACAGTCATGTGATAAAAAGAATCTGTCCTTCGTTGGCTTTTGAGGTAAAATTTGGGTATATTCGTGGTCTGAAAAAAAACGAGTGTTATAAAAATTCTCCAAAGGCTCGTTTAGTAACATTTTTACTAGACTCATATAATAAAATTTTAGTTCAAATGCCGACTCATGTCAAATCCTATATATCTCACATGCAGGTTCATGTCAGATCCTATAAAGATCTATCTCATAGGCGTTTTGACCTGGCTCTTTCAAATATTTTGAAAGCTTACGTCCAAAATTAGATCTAAAATATACAATTTTTGGATGTGCACGATCTGAATGTCCCGCAAAGCATGTCAAAATACGAAACTATAGCATTTTTACGACAACAGGATGTGCATGCGAGAAAAACTAAAAATATTAAGTGGCTAAGTGGCGAAATAATAAGTCCTGGCCACGACGCAACTGTCTTGTGGCAATGACTTGACTGTCTCTTGACCACCACACATCATCTCATTGGCATGAAATAATTAAACTTTTTCCTCACAATCCCGAGTTTTAACGACACTGTGGAAGAAGGCTTTTGAAAACATTGGCGGAAAAGGAGAAAATGGTCACTTTGAACTTTTTATCAAACAACAAAATTTTGGACTCGACCAAATTGCAAGCATTTGCAGACAACCAAATAGATGTAACTCAAATGGTGATTTCTGGCTTTTATAGGGTAGAAAACATTGTGGGAAAAGGAGCATTTTATTCTTTTCCAACAATATTTTCAAATAACTATCTTCTTCAGGGTCGTAAAAACTTAGGATTGTGTGGTAAAGGGTTAGCTTACTATCCATAAAGTAATGTGAACTGCTTGTTGAGGCGAATGCTTAATTTGAATGAAAGATTATAACAAGACAAATTTATGATGCATAGCATCATATAAGCCGCAATCTTTTGGTGGACAATTTCAGAAATATTGACTCTCTTGAGAAATTGTGATTACATTTTTTGTATCTGTTTTTACCCCCACCCCCCACCAGCGGAAAATCATGACAAATAGTACTAAAATGCAAGGAAAAAAGAAACAGAAAATAATATGTACATGTATTCTAATTCTTAAAAAAAAAAAAAAAGAAGTTTAGAGAGGAATCTTAAATAATCTTGTTATTATATTATTATTATAAAGTGATGTTTATTTGGAGGGGAAAAAAAAACACGCACGTAAAAGCATCGGAATTTTTAAATTTCCACTCGAAATTTGAAAATGGAGAAATTGCGCATTCAAATACAGCATTTTCCATTTATTTAATGATTTTTAGAAAGGAAACTTCTATAGCGGCATTAAAGGCAATACTACAGAATTATTTAAGTTACCAATTATTCAAAGTGATATTAAGATCGTTATTCACATATGATGTTTACATGTATTTACAATTTTTACAACAAAAAAGAAAAAAAGAAAAAGAAAAAAAAAAGAAAATATTCAACAACTTTTTTCTAAAAGATGATCTTCTTGCTTGTCAAAAAGTATCTTAGCATGCTTGTAACACAGTGAATCTTTACATTTCTACTGTAGAAACAAAAACTTTTGCATGGCATCTCCAAAATTATTCTGATCATAGCCTGCACAGTTGGCACAAGCCACGTTTCTTTTATTCCTGAAATGGCAGCCACACACACACACACACAAACATTTTTTAAGTCTTTAAAGATCTGGATCTATTCAACCACAACATAATAACTATTACTATACATATTTCGTTTAATAAACAGTAGTTTGAACCATTTTCTGCATAGGCCTTGTACATACCTAGTGTAAAACTTCTAATGTAAATTTCAAGAGCTATTCTAAACCTTTGACCAGCAGCGACGTAAAAAGTTGTATATTCACAGTAATAGGTGCTGTAATAAATTTAACCCTTCGACTACACAACGAAATAAATACACTGAGTAAGGAAAACAAACAAGATTTTCTTTTATGTTTACGAAATATCTTATAGAATGTTAAAAATATTACACGGGCTATGTGCTGTCTGATCTTCATCTATTTCCGTCATTTTCGAGCAGCTTCAACCCTAAGAGCACCAGGCACCACCATGGTAATTACTGTAGTCAATGTACATCACGATCCATACGTCATGATTCAAGCAGGCCTGGTTTCAAGGGTTCTGTAGATCAGGACCATACCGTACAGCACGTACAGTCTGATCATAACAGCTTCGACACACAATACAGTAAATGCTAAATTTTGCAGGTCTCATAAGGTAGATGTTTCGTGTAACAAAAATCCATTGGGCTAATGTGTAGACGAAGGGAAGAAAAAGGGTTATCTTTTCGCAAATATTCTATAAATAGCTGATGTAGACGCCCCTTGTGTCGGGAGGTAACCAGTCTATACCTTGATCAAAGGTTAACCGCCGTTTTATCCTTTACAAATTAAGATTGGACGAAAAACTTGTACATAAAATTGCTTCTGATTATCATATTCTAAGATGCTGTCTATATCATAATCATCATTATTTTGTTTTGTAAAAAAGTAGACAAATGCGAAAATCATTGAGAGATGGGAAAGCTTGTGATAAACGGAAAGCATAACAACTTCGTTTGGGAAAATAGACGGAATCCTATATGTTTGAAAACTTCGGGGGACTAGCCAATTAAAGGATGTTTATCTTTCTGTATTTTTTATTGTTATTTGGGAATGAACTATATATTGCAAGAAAGCCAGGTTTGAATTTCATGTAGGTCTGTTGGAATACTTAAGAAAGAGTCATGTGGAGTAATTCTGTCACAACAACACAACATTATTAGAAATTTTACAAAAATTATGACCTATCGAATAATTTCTGATCATCTACATGGTAAATAGTTTAGGTACATTCCTACTGGAAGCCACTTTTGAGCGGCTTCCAATGACCTTGTCAAGGCTAGGTCAATAACGTAAGCAGTGTTTGGAAATGATGCTTGAGTGGTAATTATGACAAGGGGGGGGAACAATAGTTACCAGGGAACTATTATTTACCAATATGATATGATTTGATGTGATATGGTGTGAATTGATATGATATGATTAGATGATATGACATGTCATGACATGACATGATATGATGGCATGACATGAAATGTTATGACATGATATGATATGACACGATGCAACATGATATGACACGATGTGATATTATATGAGTGTGATATGATGTGATATGATATGATATGGTTGTATCGGATGAGATGTGATATGATACTATACGATACGATTCGATATATGATGCGATGCGCTGCGCTGCGATGCTTTGCAATGCGCTGCGATGCGATGCGCTGCGATACGATACGCTGTAATACGATACGATATGATATGATATAAAAATAGGAAATACAATCTTACCGAATATCGCACAATACCATTGCTCTTAAGTCCTTTCTTTACAATATTTTCAAATTTTATGGTTTTTTATTTATTCAAAAAAATATTAAAATTTAGTTGATAAGATCCTTTGTTACTTTGGAAGAACATTTCACTAATAGCAACTTCCGGTTGAATACAGCACTTGACAAAATCAGACTGTAAAGTTAAATACAGAAGTAAAAAAGACATATTTACATGTATATTTTTTCAATCAATTTACGGGTTTTATTTTTTTAGATTCGACAAATATGACAAATAAAATTTGACACCTTCTTTTTACGCGGAAGAGCTTTATGTCGACGGTAATATGCCCTCAACTTCCGTTTTGATACAGTTTTTAGCTATTCATCTGACAGAATTTTAGACTTGTTCAAACTGACAGAATTTGCAGGCGACAAATTAAATATGACTCAAATGATGAAATTCGTCTTTGAAAGGGTAGAAAACATTGTGGGGAAAGGAGAAAATGCTGGTTACCAGCATTTTCTCCTTTTCCCACGGTGTTTTCAAAAGCCTTAATCCCCAGGGTTGCTAAAACTAGGGATTGTTTGGTAAAGGGTTAACCGGCACGCTATACACCAACAGACAAACTTTAGCGGACAGTGTAGACTAACAACAAACAGCGTCTTTTGCTTATGATCTTACTTTACAGTCTGCAAACGCAGTCAAAGATGCTAAATAATCTTTTCATGGTTAGAATATAACATTAACCCTTAACCTGCTAAATATGTGAAATGAAACATTAAAACTGATAGTAAAACCTTAAGTTTTCCTGTTTCAAAAGGTAATTTGGGGGAAAAGATAGATCTATCTCCTTATCGGACAATGTAGATGAATGATCAGACTGTACGTTCTTTGCAGTCTGATCTTGATCTACACTGTCCGCAAAAGGTCGTTGAGTTGCCCTTAGCAGCCTGTGGGTTAAAACAAGTAGTCGTTTTATGCAAGCATTCTTTAATGCGAGTCTACGTGAAGCCATTCTTCATGCCAAAATGAAAATATTATGCTTTTCGCTACAGATCTGATATTTCGTTACGTGATTGCCAGATTGATACCCTTGAGATGCCTTAGCAAGACTTTCCGGACAATGAAGGTCTGTGCATAAAACGCGCAGCCCAATCTAAGATCTATACTATTCAGATATTCGGTGATTTGTACGGAACAAAGATATCTTAGAAATGCAATAATTTGACAATTTTAACGACTAAATTGATCCTTTTTTTGTCTACAGCATTTTAGAAGCTGATCAACAAAGTGGATTTTTATTTTGCCGATATAATGCCTAGACATTTTTTTTGGAAAAGAAGCCATACCTCGTCAAATCTTTCGTCTTTGAGTTACAAAAATTTGGTCCATACTTTTGTTGGTCTAAAACTTACCTACACAGTAATTGTTTATTTGTTTGCCAAACGACAAAATGTAAGGGTTGTTCGTTTTGGAAACCATTTGCAGACCGTTGTCTACACATGTCATATTCTTCGAAGATTCGACCTGTCTGCTATGACGCATCACCGATCCCATATACTAGGGAAAAGTAGGGCTTATACCGAAGCTATTACCTAAGCCTGTAGGGGCTGTTTTAATAAATGGCCGATGCATAGGTTACATGCTAGCTGATCATAGCTGAATGAATCGCACCAGCTAGCGTTTTATTGAGTTAACGTTTATTTGATTTTGAAATTCAAAGTAACGGTTGTCGTTTTGAAAAGTAGTCCGGCTCTGTACCCAGAATGCCCAAATTAGATAGATGTGTATTTGTAGAATGCCATCTAGCGGGAGATAATGTTTGCAGACGACAATTAAACGTGACTTTACTGTTTACCACACTACAAAAAATTTAGACTGGTTCAAATTGAAAGCATTTTCAGACAACAAATCAAATGTATCTCAAAATACGATATCTGTCTATCATTGGGTAGAAAACATTGTGGGAAAGGGAGAAAATGCTGGTTACCGGCATTTTCTCCTTTTCCCACACTGTTTTCAAAAGCCTTCTTCCTCAAGATCGTTAAAATAATGATTGAGTAATAAAGGGTTATATAATTGGTTGTGCGTTTGAAAGAGTGGAAAACATCGTTACCAGCATTTTCTCCTTTTCCCACAATGTTTTCAAAAGCCTTCCTCCTCAAGATCGTTAAAATAATGATTGTGTAATAAAGAATTATATAACAGGTTGTGCGTTTGAAAGAGTGGAAAATATCGTTACCAGCATTTTCTCCTTTTCCCACAATGTTTTCAAAAGCTTTCTTCCTCAGGATCGTTAAAAGTTGTGATTATGTGGTGAAGAGTTAAATAGTTTGTTGTGCGTCTGAAAGAATAGAAAACATCGTTACCAGCATTTTCTCCTTTCCCCCACAAGCCTGGTAGCGTAGTCAGTAGCGTAGAGGACTCAAGAACAGGAGGTCGCTGGTTCGATCCCCGGCTCGACCAATTTCTTTCCGAGGATTGATGATAGTCATTGCGACAGGTTTCATTCCTCTCTCATTGCTGATCATTGTTCCGATTTTGTTAAGTGTCGAGTTATGTGGGAAAGCAGCCAGTGACTTGGAAAGAATATTGTGCAGAGTACTGGTAGAAAGAAGCTCCAGGAAAGCATGGATAGGTGCTCTGGCCACCGCAATATAAATGAAATAATGTTGTAAACAGCGTTAAACACCATACAGTCCTTTTTCCTCATTGTTTTCAAAAGCACTCATTCTCAGGGTTGCGAAATCTGAGAATTTTTTGGTGAAGAGTTAACGAGATCAAGCGTGACAAAAATTCGACTCATCTTCGCGAATGTAATACGGCACAAGTTGTTTCTTCAATTAACGGTTATATCATACATCTCGACTGATTATCTTAACAGATAGAATATGCAAGGGTCTTTTTTTGTAGTGCGTGGAGAAACATTCTGAAGGAAGGAAAATATCGATTTGTGTTTAGCGCCCTTTTTCAACTTTATTTTCAGTTAATCCTATACCACAAAATCCTGACTTTTAACGACCCCTATAAAGAAGCCTTTGAAAACATTATGGTAAAAAGGAGAAAATCCTTATAAACAGCTTTCTCACCGCTGACCATTTTTTTCGACGATGGTTATGTGGGAGAGCAACCAGTGGCTTGTAAAGAATGTTCTGCGGAGTACTGGTAAAAGAAACCCCAGGAAAGTATGGATAGGTGCACTGGCCGCCGTGACATAACAGAAATAATATTGAAAACGGCGTTAAACATCAAACAATCAAACCGTACTGTCCTTGGGGCTCCGTTACCTGTGCTTGGCACAACATTCTTTCCATGTCCAATGGCTGCTTCAGCAGAAAGAAACTCTGTCGCAATGAGACTATCATCAATCCTCTGAGAAGATTCCTCCGATCTTGGGATCGGACTTGTGAGTCCTGGGTTTCAAGCTCTGTTTGTTACCGATATGAAGTCACTGAACTATACACCGGAGAGTTATTTGAAGTCTTGTGTGCCCCTTCGATTAATTCAGTTGGCAGAGAAAAAGTGGGTAGGCCTATACAAGAATCAATACTAATTTCATATCACGGCGGTCAGTGCACCTAAGCACGTGTTTCCTGGCTTTCTCACACCAGTACTGACACAACTTTCTTCAAGTCAGTGACTACTTTTCTCACATGTATCAGAGATGAGAGGCGAAAAATCGCCGGAAAGAAAGTTTGCCTCAACCACCAGGTCACGAGTCGGATACGCTAACCACTGAACTATCCGGGCGGGCGGCTTCGTTAAAGCGTTAATCTGAGCGGTGCTTTGGCAAATTGCGGGGAGGGGGGTTAATGCATTTTCATAATGCATAATACTAAGCAAATCATTTCATAATTCAAATGATGGATCCATAAAATCCATTTTGTCTCACAACAGACTGAATCATGAGGAAGAACGGTCCTTTCACATGCAGAAAATTTATCAATAGCAAAAAGTATCAAACCAGGTCAGCCTGCGCGGACTGCGCAGGCTGATCTGGGTCGATACTTTTTGCAGATGTATTAAGCCCCCTTCTCACAGCACATGGATCATTTATATGATACTAACGAAAACTGAATCCCGGTAATTAATACATATTTCGAAGTAAGACCTGGAGTTTTATAATGAGGAAGGGATTATTTGGCATGCAAAGACAATGCGATTTCAAACTTCCTTCCACGGAAAAAAAAAATCTCTCTTAATCGGACAGTGTAGATCCAAGATCTGAATGCACGTTCTGTGCAACCTGATCTTGATCTACTCCGTCCACAAAAGCGCATTGAGTCTCGCTTAGCAGCCAAAGGAATAGAAAGAATCAATAGTCAATTAATATGGTTATATTCCCCATTATATTTTTCCATTGTCTAATAACTTGCATCAGTTTTAGCGAGTAGGTCTTAGGTTTCAAATTAGCCTATGTGGTTGAGTGTTTAATGCATATCTACATGCAATATGAGATGCCCTTTGAGAAATTATCCTCTTTTTATCGTTATTCCTTTTTGTGGCATTTATCAAAGACAATCATGAGTTCAATAGGGCATTTTGAAAATCATGCATCGTAGTTTGTGCAAAACCGAAGGAAGTAAACCCAATTAAGCTAAATTTTTCTCATACAAATAAGTGTTTCGATAGTTCTCAGATATATAAATGAAAATGACGTATCAAAATAAACTGGATTTGGCAATCGATCGTGGAAATATTTCATTTTTATTCAAAATAGTTCTACCCACTATGGCCTTCTATTGGCGCAATGATACACACTATCTTTGTCTACTGACCGCCCGGTTCCGAGCTTGCTCATACCCAAACCAGTTCGTCCTGGGATTTTTCGTCCAGACTTATTCGCCCCACATGATTGCATGCTACTCAGTTGGACTGTGTATGAATATTCACAGATCGAAATAACTGATTGTAACTTCAGTAACTCGGCTTGCAATATTTGCAGTACTTTGTTTAAGGTTGTTAGCTTGTGCAGAGTGCATGTCAAAAGTCATCTGTTTTCAAGAGTTTGTTTGCTTCAGGCTTATTTATCTCTGTGAATCTGTATCTCCTGAAGCAGTCTACACAGGAATGACCTCACACTACTAACAGCCATGCTCTGAGAAAGGGAGTTTGATGCATCTATATAATGCATGATTCTAAGCAGTTGTTGCTCAATTATGGATCCTTAAAATCCATTCCGTACAACAACTGACTAAATCATGAGGTAGAATAGTCCTTGGACATACAGAAAATAGACCAATAGCCAAAAAGTTTCGACCCAGGTCAGCCTGCGCGGATTGCGCAGGCTGACCTGAGTCGATACTTTTTGCAGATGCATTATGCCCCCTTTTCACAGAGAAAGGAGCATTTCTCAAATACAACGCAGCAATATCATTAACTAGTAATGATAGCTAAAGTAGATGATAGTAAATGATAGCTAAAGTACACGACAACTAAGTCGTCAAGTATTACCCACAACATATCAATTCTCTTCCACGACACGATTGTCGTATTTTCTTCTATCCATCGCCATTTATTCGAGGATATCATGTACAGCATTCTTTCGATTTTTATACCAATAATGAGGTCTGGGTTATAGCAAGGCATGTAAAAATGCTTGCATTATCAAACATGTGTGCAATAAAACGCACATGTTTTCGTCATCATGAACCTTGTATCAAACAATCTCGTGCTTTAAGACCCACCGAGGAAAGAGCGGGGCGGGGGGAGTAAACATTTTGGGTAAAGAAGCAAATGTAAGTAACCAGCATTTTTATCACTTCCCACAATGTATATCAGCCTTTAAAGATACATCTTCACTCGTATTCATCCAGTTTTTTAACCGTTTTTTTTTTTTTATTTTATGAAACTATAATCACTCTTCATGCCAAATATTGACCCTGATGGTTGCAAGGTTGCACAGATTACGGCAGATAGAAAATGCATTTCATTCTATTGCGGCTAGCCATAGACATAACAGCCACAGTTTCCGGTTTAAATCGAAGACAAATCCCTACAGTTTCTTTACCCCATACACCTTACATTGATTTTTTATCTACGTTTACACAGATGACTAGATTACAACACCGTCAAGTTTTAACAGCGTTTATTTACTCTCTGGCTGTAGAGATGTCTCTTTAAAAAACAGACCCTTTAATTATTCATCTTCAGATGATTTTATTATACCCCCAACCAACAGAGTAAAGGACGGGGGTATACTGGTTTCACCATGTCTGTCCGTCCGTCAATCCGTCCGTCTTGTTTTCCTTTCCGTGCTCTAACTCAAAAGCCATTTGACGTAGGATCCTGAAACCTCATACCAGTGTTGCCCATGACCCAAGGAGGTGTCTATAGTTTTGGGGTCACATGTGTCAAAGGGCAAGGTCACGGGTGAACTTAGTTTGAAAATCGTTTTTGTGCTGTAACTCAATAGCTGCTTGACCTAGGACCCTAAAACTTTATACAAGTGTTGCTTATAAGCCAAGAAGGTGCCCTATTATTTTTGGGTCACATGGATCAAAGGTCAAGGTCAATGGTGAACTTTCTTTTGAAAGTCATTTCCGTTCTCTGAAAGTACTCCTTCTGTGACAAGGTGCTGGTGGGGGGTATTTACCCACTTTTCGACAGTTCTAGTGATGAATCAGTCTTACGCAATTTGTTCGTCATTCATTTTTCTGACAAGTAACAAGCAATTGTTTTCAAAATCTGTCACTTGAAAGGACGTTAAAAGTCATATTCATACAGTAACAGGTTCAATATAATAGTTATGTAGGAGTACAAGGTCATGTAAATTCGTTACTCCGGGGGTGGGGGTGTGAATCAAGTAGAGCTTAACATTTCCAGACAATACAACTATTGACTTGTCCAAATTGAAAGCATTTGCAGACAACAAACTGAGTGTGACTCAGAAATGATATTTGTTTCTCATCCGATAGAAAACACTGTGGGAAAAGGAGAAAATGCTGGTTACCAGCATTTTCTCCTTTTCCTATAATGTTATCAAAAGCCTCCTACCTCTGGGTGGTTTAAATTTGGGATTGTTTGGTAGAGAGTTAACGTTATTACTCTGAAATTTCCCATTGTAAGTAAGGGTACGTAGACATGTACGCTTATTTATCAGGCAGGCAGGCAGACAGACAGACAGACAGACAAATGCATGTATAGGCACAGATAGCCAGCAAGTTTCACTGGATGGCAACTAAAGGCATTTGCTTGCAAGTATATTGCTTGGTAGTACATTTGTTTGTTTGTTGGGAAATAATTCAATTCAAATATTTATTCAAAAATATAGGCCATCGGCCCATAATATATAAGCATATATTGTATTGGAGTTGAACGCCGCTTTACAGTCACAGCTAGGTCATATCGCGGCGGTCAGTGCACCTACGCATGTGTTTCTTGGTTTTCTCTCACCAGTACTGACACAATTTTCTTTCGCCTTGCCAAGGCACTGACTACTTTTCTCGCATACATCTGAGGCGAAAAGTCGCCAGAAAGAAAGTTTGCCGCAACTGGGTTTTGTACCCGCAACCACCAGGTCACGATTCAGATACACAGATACACTAACCACTGACCTACCCGGGCGGGTCACTATTTACTTGCAAGTATATTGCTTGCAAGTACATTATCGTAAACAAACTTTTTTTTTTTCTTTTTTACCTTTCTTGAAATGACGAAATGTTTTCTTTTTCGTGTATTTGTACATTATTCATACATAAATATTGTTGACAGCAAATAAATCATCAAGACACAAATTCATACCTTTACGTATGAAAAGTACATTTCCCCATCAAAACTATGTAACCTAATGTTAGGTAATAAATGAGTAATAAATGGATCGCGTTTCACTGATTTTGCAAAGAAACGAAAAAGAAATACGAACAGTATAATATAAAAAAAAAAAGCACATGATACTGCATAACTTGGCTTTTCTTTTTTTCTTTGGGATGCACAAGGCGTCATCAACATTTGAGCCGCGCTCTGGTAAAAGGGAGCTTGATTGCATCTCCATGATGCATTATACCAAGCATGCCGTCACATAATTATGGATCCATAAAGTCATTTTTATCTAATGACCGACTAAATCACGCGGTAAAATAGTCATTGGAAATGCAGAAAATTAACCATTAGCAAAAAGTTTCGATCCAGGTCAGCCTGCGCTTTTCGCGCAGGCTGACCTTGGTCGATACTTTTTGCGGATGCATTAAACCCCCTTTTCACAAAGCATGGCTCATCTATATCAGATTTTTGTTTCCAGGTGGCAGTTCGGTAAGTTCAAGTGTCATTTAACCGTATCAGTGTTCGGTCTCGTATTCAATCTAAATTAATACTATTAATCCATAATTGGCTAGGTTCTTTGCGGAGTCGTTCCAGTGCAGGGTCGTAAAGTGTTACATCCGTCGTAACGGTGGTAAAGTGCAACCCAGACAGGGTCTAAAAGGTCATCCACCACAGGTTCGACGAATGTTACCTTTCGCAGGGTCGTAAAGCGCCATCCACTGCAGGGTCGTAAAAAGTCACACCTTGCAGGGTCATAAAATATCACCCTCTGTTGGAGTGATTAATGTTACCTAAATGCAGGGACAAAAACTGTCATCCACTGCAGGGTAAAAACTAATGTCACCCATTGCAGGGTTATAAAATGACACTCAATGCAGAATCGAAAAATGACACCTAATTAACCCTTGTATATTGTCATCCACTAAAGGACGTAAAATATCACTCGCTATAGAGACATTAAATGACACCCTTTTCAGGGTCATAAGTCAGCCACTGCAGGGACTTAATACTCACTGCAGGGATGAGAAATGTCACCCACTGCCGGGTCATAAAAAGTCACTTCATGGTCGTTTTATGTCACCCTTTTCAGGAATGAAACCCTTGCAGGGACAAAAACTGTTACAGGTACAGGGTGGTAAAGTTCCACTAACCGCAGGGACATAAAATGTCACCACTGCAGGGACGTAAAGTGTCGTAAGTCTGGATCATAAAACGTCACCAAATACAGGGTCATAAAGTATTGCAAACCACAGGTACATCAAACTTCACCATGTTAGGTTCATAGATTGTAACCAAATGCATTAACATAAAATGTCACCATCTGCAGGGACATAAAATGTCGCCGACTAGAGGGTAAAAAAAAATGTCATTACATGCAGGGTGGTAAAATTTTACCAAAATCGGGGTCGTTAAATGTCACAAAATGCAGCGATGTAAAATGCCATCAAATGCAAGGTCATAAAATGTCACCAGCTGCAGGGTCAATGAGCTGTTATATATATCAACTAAATAGATACACAAATACGAAATATATAAGAATATATCTATAAGCAAAAAGAAACAGTATGACAAGAGGAGAATGACAGGACACGACTATCTGTGGGTTGGTATCAGGTCTAACTTGCTCCCAAAAGGATACTGTAATTTCTCTGCTTCCAAATAGAAGAAATTTACATGTCGTCTACATTCAACCCTTTGAATGTTGAATATATGAAATGAACATTTTTAGACCATGATATGACAAATAAATAGTCCTTTTGGTCAAATAACCTGACGAAATATCGGTCAGTGTAGATCCAAGATCAGACTGCACGTTCTGTCAGTCTGATCTTGATCTACACAGACCGCAAAAGTCGCCAAAGGTTTGCCTTGAGGTGTTAAGAGTGGCATAAGAAAGGCAAGCGCCATTTATTTCCCAATGGTCATATTACATTACACGTAATGCTTATAATGTAATTAAAATCTTTTCCTTCATTACAAGCAATTTATTTCTTCTTTTTGCACCCTGTTTTCCATATCATTGATATAAGATATTTGTGTTTTAGATTAAAAGACGACACGGAGGAAAAAATGGTGGTGATGACGATGATGATGATGATGTTGATGATATTAATCATTATTATTATTATTATTATTATTATTATTATTGTGATGATGAGGGTTAGCAAGGTGTGGTAATGATAGAAGAAGAAGAAGAAGAAGAAAAGAAGAAGAAGAAGAAGATGATGATGATGATGATGATACTGAGCAACACAGACGACCGTGACAATGATGATGATGATGATTTTTTAATGCTCAAAAATTTCATAGAGTAATTGTTTCTCAAAAACAGACCGACAAGACACACACACACACACACACACACACACACACACACACACACAAAGCAATAGAACTATAATTTACCTCTTTCACATGTTATAATAATCACAAACCCTGATCCAGTATATACATCCATTTTTACGCCTCCTTTCAATGACACAGTAGGTACACCATTGAATCAACATATTTCTCGTATTTTCATTTTGTGGAGAAAAATCTTACGATCACATTATATTGTATGGACGTCTTTCCTAAATAGCCTGAGCGTATTTAGGTAGTCTATTGACACCAAACTTTTAACCCACAAAGTAAACACTACTTTACGCAAGTACTATTTCATATATCGCTCCGCTATTCATAAACTTTCGCGTAGGTCTTCACAATAGAAAGCGAACACAGCTGATGTGATCCGATTTTACAGTTCTGTGGGCGCTGTTTAACAGATTTCATTAACTCTTTCCTTACTGTTGAGGACACCAGAAGTTTTTGTGGACAGTATAGATCAAGATCAGACTGCACAGAACGTGCATTCTGATCTCTGATCTACACTGTCCATACTTTATTTTAGATTAAGGCCAAACTGTCTCTTCAACTTGCACTGGAACTATATTTACAGCCAATGAAAAAGTGTAAATAACTTACTTGGTAGTGAAAGAGTTAAGGTTATTTGACGGTCTATGAAAAGATATATCACTTTGATATGGAAGTCTGGAGGTACCATATATGGCTTATGTGATCTATTTTACAGCACTGTTCTCTTACAATCTTATTAGGGGTCCTGCGCGCCTCGGTGGTCAAGTGTGGGAATCATAAGTTTGATGTCCGGGCTCGAGCCTCACTGGAAGCACCGGATTTTTTGTGGGAGTGTCCTTGAGCAAGACACTTTAGAGCCCCAGCCTAGTGCTGGTAAAGCCCAAGACACACAAATATGATCTCCTTCTCGGACAGTGTAGATCCAAGATCAGACTGCACGTTCTGTGCAGTCTGATCTTGATCTAAACTGTCCGCAAAAGGTCCTTGAGTCATGCCGAATTCAATATGGTGACAATTGCACAAAAAGATTCCGTTACGTTTATTGACATTGAACTGGGTTTACATAACCGAAACCACTGATAAAGCAGCGGAGAGTGTACCGCAAGATCAAACTGCACGTATGTGCAGACTAATCTTGCTTTACACTCTCCGCAAAGCACGCCTATGGTCGCAAACGGCTTAGTAAAGATTAACACAACTTCACGGATTTAGCTGCCTACGTAGGCTACTTCAATTTCTCTGAGAGAAGACGGCACTTTAAGTGTTTCATAGAATATCCTACTGTGGGTTCTGTACGGAAGCACAGAAAGGCCAATAGGAGCCTAGGGCAAAGTCTCGACCATTATCAAATTCCAATTCACGACGAAATATAATGGACTTAATGTGGATACCAATTGCACTGGCATAGCCTGTCTGGGCGGGAGCTAAAAAACAGTGCTTTCATTGGTGTTTTGATCGTGATTCTATCAGTGTGGTTTTAGCCTGTTATTTTTACATCGTCCCTCCGGAAATGTAAGCGAATTCACCACCCTCTAAACGTTTTGCGCCGATGAAAAGTAGATCCATGATTTTACGTGTCCATTAGACTATCTGTATCCACCAAGTATCAAAGCAGCCGTGGTGGGTTTTTACCAACCAATCTAGATTTTGAAAAATCTTGAGAATTCGATACAGAAATAATCAGGAATTATTTATGAATACAGACCAAAAATTTAAATCATATCTGTTTCCTCTAGAATTTATGTTGCGTATGTTCAAATGAATGATAATTTTGTCAAGTTTATTGCCCTTTAAAGCCCCAAAAGTGGCCATAAGAAAACAATGTGGGTGGTAAAATGCATTCAAATTTAAATCGTACCATGTAAAAGTATGGAAATTACTGGAAGATAAGGCTACAAGTTCCTAGGTCTCTCCATCTTTTATTTACTTTTTCTCTTGTTTTAAATTTCACTTTTCTTCCAGCGACTAATACTTGGAAAGACCGAACAATAACAGATCGTGATCTTCGCAATAATTTCCATACTTTTAAAAGAAATGATTTAACCCCTAGGCTGCTAGGCGCGACTCAAGGACCTTTTGCGGACAGTGTAGATCAAGATCAGACTGCACAGAACGTGCAGTCTGATCTTTGATCTACACTGTCCGATAAGGGGATATTATTCCCCAAAACATAACTTTGAAATAGCAATATTCGGATCTTTACTATCGACTTGAAAATTTCATTTGGTTATTTAGCAGGATTACGGTTAAATCTAAATGCATATTTACAACTGCATCGTTTACTTTTGGTCGCTACTGGGCCTTTGATAGGAATCATAACGAAAATAATTATTTCTAAAACCGATATCCCTTCATCAAATAATCTCAGGTTTTAAAGACCCTGAAGAAGAGGGCGTTTGAAACATTGTGGGAATAAGACAAAGTGCTTGAAACAAGCATTTACTTCTTTTGCGTACAATATTTTTTTATCCTTTTCAAAGGTAAATCCCATCATTTGAAACACCAAATAATCACGAGAAAACATTGTGAGAAAATGAGAAAATGCCGGTAACCAGCATTTTCTCCTTTTCTCACAATGTTTTCTATCTTTTGAAAGGCAAGTTAAATGCTTTAATTTGCCGTCTGCAAACGACTTCAATTTGGACAAGTCTGAAATTTTACCGTCTAGCAAACAGTTATAAGAGAAGCGGTTACCGAGATCTCTGAGCGTAGTTATGTGCATCTGTTGTCGCTTATGGAACGATAAAGACGAACCCGTATCCTGCTATATAAACGAAAAGAATTTTTCAAGGCGATAGTAAAACCAAAATGTTGCTATTTCAAAGGTATGTTCTGGGGAAAAATTTCTACGTATCGGACAGTGTAGATCAAAGATCAGACTGCACGTTTTGTGCAGTCTGATCTTGATCTGCACTTTCCGGAAAAGGTCAGTGAGTCGCGCTTAGCAGCCTAAGGGTTAATAGAATACAGTTTTATTCACTCTGCCTCTGTTTCCTTAAAAACAAACAAACAAAAAATTAACCCCCGCACACATAAAAATCAAACAAACAGTCTGTCTTATGTATCTTTCAGTACTTCAATACTCTAATTATGTTTCCTTTTTCATCGAATGGTGTTGGACTTTATCGGTAAATTCTTGCCTCTGGGAATTCAAGCAAACAAACAAACAAGCTAAAGCCGGTGTCTGTTACTTTGATCCTTGAGCTGCCAAGCGCGACTCAAAGAACTTTTGCGGACAGTGTAGATCAAGATTAAACTGCACATAACGTGCAGTCTGATATTTTGATCTACGCTGTCCGATAAGGAGATATCTCTCCTCCCCCCTCCATCAAAAAAGAGTACCAATGATATAACAGATTGGTTGTGTGGTTATGTGATGTTTAACGCCGTTTTCAACATTATTTCAGTGGCGGCGGCCAGTACACCTATCCATGCTTTCCTGGAGTTTCTTTTACCAGTACTCCGCACATTATTCTTTCCAAGCCACTGGCTTGCTTTCCCACATAACCATCGTCAAAACAGTGGTCAGCGGTGGGAGAGGAATGAATCCTGCCACAATGACTATCATCAATACTCGGACAGAAATTGGCCGAGCCGGGAATCGAACCAGCGACCCCCTGTTTTCAAGTCCTGCACGCTACTGACTGAGCTACAAGGGCTCGGCTGATAAAACAGAATTTAGGTCTTGTTTGTAGGCTTGAAAGTTTCATTTCACTTATCCAGGAGGCTAAGGGTGCACATTTTGAGGCATTAGAAATAATCATTAAAATTCTCACCTCTGGGAATTTTAACGTGAAAAGAAGGAAAGCAAACATGCTTCTTCCAGAAATAATCGTCTTGAGAACACTGTCTAATTTTGAATTTAAAACAGAGTTATCAAAAAAAAAAATACCCATAAATGTCACATTGCATTTCCAAATAATTCTTACCCTTTAGACCTCAAAAAGAATTTAAATCGCTTTTATATATAGTGCAGATCAAGATCGGACAATATTGAAAGTAAAGTCCGATCTTGACCTTTATGGTCCGATATTGCTATATTCAGGCCAAAAAAAAAAACCTCCAGAATTACGTTAGAAAAATATTTGGTAATATGATAGAGCAACTTATTCTTTTGGTGAAATGTTTTCAGATGTATATATGTATCAAACTTCAATTAGAACTGAACACCTATACTTTACTATCTCGTTTAAGGTCTACGGCCCCTAACTCTCATATTAAAAGACGGAAGCTGCCGAAATTAACCGAATAGCCTTTACGAAAACATCGATGTTATACGATATTTACCGATGGGTTAGTGAGTCTACGGCCCCTAACTCTCATATTAAAAGGCGGAAGCTGCCGAAATTGACCGAATAGCCTTACGAAAACATCGATGTTATACGATATTTACCGATGGGTTAGTGAGTCTACGGCCCCTAACTCTCATATTAAAAGACGGAAGCTGCCGAGATTGACCGAATAGCCTTTACGAAAACATCGATGTTATACGATATTTATCGGTGAGTTAGTGAGTCTACGGCCCCTAACTCTCATATTAAAAGACGGAAGCTGCCGAGATTGGCCGAATAGTCTTTACGAATACGTCGATGTTACACGACATTTACCGATGAATTAGAGGTCGTAATCCTCACGAGTAGCTTGCCACAAAAGTGTTTCACGACGTACTTATTTCAATCCTTTACAGCACAAAGCCGACTTTTAACGAAAGAAGCCATTTAGTTTAAACATATTTATTTTACATCTTATACTAATCTCTCTCGATTCTGCTTCCTGGGAATTACACCAGTACTCGGGCCGAATGTGTGTGCCAATGAACAATCCCAAAGTTAACACCCGCTCCCGCGTATCGAACTCGGGTTCTTATGGTTACGAGGCTGACGCTCTACCTCACAACCACGAACACCAGAAGCCTTTTAAAAGCAGTGTGGGAAAAGGTAAAAATGCTGGTAACCAACATTTTCTCCTTTTCCCACAATGTTTTCTACCCTATCAAATAAATGGCACCGTTTTAGCCAAGTTGAAATTGTCGTCTGCAAAAGCTTTCAATTTTGACAAGGATAAAATTTCCCCTGTACCACGCATTGCCGACTTCGAACGACCCCGGGAGAGAAGCCTTGTGAAAATGTTGTGGTAAAAGGAGAAAATGCTGGTAACCAGCATTTTCTCCTTTTCCCACAATGTTTTCTACCCTATCAAATAAATGGCACCGTTTTAGCCAAGTTGAAATTGTCGTCTGCAAATGCTTCCAATTTGGGCAAGGCTAAAATTTTGTCGTCTGGTAAAGGGCCAAGTCTATCAGCACCAAATATAGTTGAGCCACGCTCTGGCAAAAGGGGGCTTGATTGCCTCTGCGTAATGCATTATGCCAAGCAAGTCATCATGTTACTATGGATCCATAAAATTCACTTTGTTTAACAACCGGCTGTATCTTGAGATAGAATGGTCCTTGGACATACAGAAAATTTACCGAAAGCTAAAAAGTTTCGGCCCATGTCAGTCTGCTCGTTGAATGTTCCATGGAATACTGACTGTTGTTAAACATGCCGGTGTGTGGAAGGAAATAATGATCAAATATGATGTTCTTACTTTCTCAGACACTAATTTAAAAGGCAATTGTCGTTTATTATTCCCCATAAAGTACATGCACTTCAAAAGACATAATACGTTGTAGCATCAAGTTCTTCTTGTTGTGAATTTGCATTAGCTCTTACCCTGCGAAATAACTTCAAATGAAACTTTTAAGACGACAGTAAAAACCTAAGTTTTGCTATTTCAAAGGTATTTTTGGGGAAAGATATCGCCTTATCGGACAGTGTAGATCCAAGATCAGACTGCACGTTCTTTGCAGTCTGATCTTGATCCATACTGTCCGCTATAGTCAGTGAGTCGCGCTTAGTAGCCTAGGCGTAAAGAGGAGATAATGTTTGAAGTCGTCGTTCTCCTCCTTTTCGTCCGCCTGGACGTCTTTCTCGTTCTCCTTCACGTCACCGTAGTCGTCGTCGTCTTCGACTTCGTCGTCTTTCTCGCCGTCGTCCTCGTCGTCCTTCTCACCCGACATATCCTCGTACTCCTCCACGTCTTCCTCGACCTCCTCGGTATCCTCCACGTCGTCTTCCTCGACCTTGTCCTCGTCCTTCTCATCCTGCATGCCCTCGTACTCCTCCATGTCGTCGTCCTCCTCATCCTTCTTAATATCCTCTCTCGTCGTCCCTCCTCTTCCTAGTCGTCCTCCATATCCCCTTCGTCGTCAATCTCGATCTTATCCATATCCTCGTCCTCCTTGTCCTGCATCTCTTCGTACTCATCGACATCCTCCACGTACTTATCAGTATCCTCGCCTCTTCCTCCTCCTCACCCTGCTGTATATCCTCGTCGTCGTCTCTCCTCTTCCTCGTCGTCCTTCATATCCCCTACATCGTCTTCCTCGCCCTCATCCATATCCTCGTCGTCTTCGTCCTACTTGTCCTCCAAATCCTCGTCTTAATCAGTATCCTTCTCGCCATATTCCTCCTACTCCTCACCCTGCTCTATATCCTCTTGGTCGTCCCTCCTTTTCCTTGTCATCCTCCATATCCCATGCCCTTAGCCGTCGTCCTTGTCCTCATCCATATCCTTGTTGTCGTCGTCGTTATCATTATCTTTGTTCTCGTCGTCGTCGACGTCCCTCTCATCGTCATCTTCTTTCTCATCATTCCCGTCGTCTTCGTCTTTGTTATCCTCCTCTTTCCGGGGTCGTCCCCTTCACCCTCCTTCACATCATCATCGTCTTTGTCACTCTCCTCGTCGTCGTCCCGTCGTCATCACCTTCTTCTTCTTCGGTAATTGACCAGCAGAACTAGCAACGATGACGGCGGTGGTATATGTTGCTTCTAAGGTGTCTCAGATATTGATAGTCATTATTCCAGTAGCTGAACCCCAGTCGCTTCATGGCAGTGCGGAGGGCAAGTAACCAAGAGGTTATGAGTTCGACCCCTCACTCCAACGTGCGTCTTCGAAGCAGAGCTTCATAGAATTTGATTATCGTGTCGCTGTGAATCATGGCGTGTATTCTAGCTGCGACCAACCTTAACGAATTACCATACTTTCTATATGTGTTAGCCATATCTCTTCTTCAATAGGATAGAAACATTGTGTCCAGGAAAGGAAAAAAATGCTGGTTACCTGCAAGTTAGTGTCATCAGCATTTTCTCCTCGTATTGCAATGTTTTCATAGGCATTCCTCATCAGAGTTATGAAGCAAGGGATTGTCTGATAAAGGATTAAATTGCTATATAAATCAAACGAAAATTCCCAGCCAGTGACTTATACCCAAGAAATGCAATTTCACAGGTTTTTTTTCTTTTCAATGTAAAAACAATCTGTGCAGTCTGATCTTGATCTAGACTGTCCGCTGAAGAGCATTTCGTCGCGCTAAACAGCATAAGGACTTAAAGACCAGGGGCTCGGACTTTGTACATCGAAATTTTATGTCTTATCTTTTTTGAAAATCAAAATTCGTTCCGTCAATATTCAACAACTAAATATTGAAGTGATTAACCCTTTACCCCACCATACAATTTTAGACTCGTCTATATTGAAAGTAATTGTAGAAGAGAAATTAAAGATGACTCAAATGATGAGATTTGTTTTTGACAAAGTAGAAAATATTATGGGAAAAGGAGAAAATGGGATTGTGTGGTAAACGATCAATCTAATAATTTATTTTTTTTTTACGGTGAGCGAGTTGTAAAAAAAAACAGAAATGGAGATAAAATGGTCTAGAGAGAAGGAAAGACAAAATAATACAATGTGGAGAAAAAGGAGCAATGGCTAAAAATGAGTCTTTTTTTTTTCTATTTCCGCAATGTTTTAGAATGTCGTCGGCCACATTATTTCTCTATATTAGATGTTGCTTTTACAAGTCGAACAGCTGCTGTTTTCGTGTAAATGTAATTCTCTTTTAACAGCAATTACAACCATAATGCATCTCTTCTTTAATCCCTTTCGGCATATAGGCGAAAACAGTGGGCGGGGGGGGGGGGGGGGGCTTTTGCGAACGATATAGATCAAGATCAGACTGCACAGAACGTGCAGCCTGATCTTGGATCTATACCGACCGCTTGTTGAATCAACCCTACGAGACAAGAATGTTTTCTGAGTGTCAGTGGTTTTTATTTTTAGTTGTCATAAAATGTCGAGTTTATATTTAGCGCTGCCAGAGTTACGTAACTCTGTACCAAACGACAAAAAAATGTACACGTGTCTAAATTGAAAGCATTTGCAGACGACAATTTAAATGCGGCTCAAATAATGAAATTTGTCTGTAAAAGGGTTGAAAACATTGTGGGAAAAGGAGAAAATGCTGGTCACCAGCATTTTCTCCTTTTCCCACAATGTTTTCCAAAGCCTTCGCCGTCAATGTTGTATAAATTTGGGATCGTCTGGGAAAGGATTAACGAAGTATTTGAAGATACTTCACATCGAGAAATGCAAAGAATGCTTACATCGTAATAAAAGTGAAATAGATTCCAGATGTTTTGCCCAAAAATATGCAGCACTTACAATACAATACTCTAGTTACTTTGATCTTATCGAATATACCCAAACGACAGAATTTTAGACTTTCCCCAAATTGAAAGCATTTGCAGACGACAACTTTGATATGGGTAAAATGATTGGATTTTTCAAGGAGTAAATGTTTTCCCAGGTATAAGAAAAACATTGTGGGAAAAGGAGACAATGCTGGTCATCTGCATTTTCCCCTTTTCCAAAGACAGAAATCGTCATTTTTGCAACATTTATTCTGTCATTTACAAATCCTTTCAATTTGGTCTAGTCAAAAGTTCGTCGTTTAGTAAAGAGTTAATGCATTTTTTGATGCCCAAGCCTGTCGCTCATGTAGACAAATTCCTTCACTTCTATAGTACATAACTCGATCAATCATCGTTGCAAATGGAGAATTCTTTACGGTGAGCATTATTATTTTGTCATGATGCTTTCCAGCCTATCGATCCATTATCATGGGGTCCTACGTGGCTCAGTGGTAAAGTGTGGGACTGGTAACCTGGAGGCCCCGGATTCGAACCGCATTGGATCCAATGGGCCTTTCGTGGGAGTGCCCATGGGCAAGACACTTCAGAGCCCTAGCCTAGCCTGGTAAGACCCAGGAAAACATGAATATGTGAGCTGTCGCCGTGATTTGACAGAAATAATGTTGAAAAAGCGTAAAACACCATTCAGTGATAATGAACGATCCATTATCATACTGTTTCCCTCTATTCTGTTATTAAAATGAGATGAAATCTTTACGTGAATCCTGTCATATCTTTGCACCTTGCCATACTCAACCAACACTGTTTTTCTTTTGGAAAAGAGCACAGACAAGGATCAGCCTGTACATACGCCTAGGCAAATCCTAGTCTACCCTCTCCGCCTCTCTATCAACGGTTTGGTTTTTATTTTGTATTTGTCTTTCCATTCATGTAAATTCTGCAGTTTGATAAAATGTGTGCAGAATCCTAAGGGTGACTCAAATTCTTCATTTCTCTGCACGCAGACATGTAAAATGTAACGCTTGGCCTGTTAAGTTTTGAAGAGAAGCCTCTCTCTCTCTCTCTCTCTCTCTCTCAAGATGTTTTCAAGAGCCTTATATCTTTAGGTCGTAAACAGTAGGGATTCTTTAGTGTCGGGTTATAGGTTTTACATAAAAACACATATTTGCTGATTCTTCCAGAGAAATTAGAATTGACAATATGTGGGCATGATGAATGGCAATTTATCGAAACAATCTTTGCAGACTGGAATATTGATGAAATATGAAGACGACAACGACATTTTGATGCTTGATTATCGTGATTATCCAGTAAAGAAATAGCCCCTCCCCCAAGTTCCAGGCTTCTGAACTGCGTCACACCACTTGTTTTTTGCTAAATCGAAAGTGGGGGAAAATCACCATCTGTGACCTTTTGTGGACTTATATTGGTAAACCAAGAACTTTGCTGTTTGTTTCTATCAAATATATGTCCAATGGCCCATACAAGAAGCTAAAAAATTTCCCTTCAGCCGATTGCATTTATTGCTTATCCACCTTGAACACAAACATTTGAAAAGCCGCAATAAAAAAAACAACCATTCCAGATTTTAGACTATGTTCCTTTTTATGGTATGCGGTCACAGGCACAAATATTTCCCCAAGAAATAGCAAACTTGCACTCACTTCTCACAGAAATCATCAAATTAACATCAATAGCACATTTTAGATTTGTACTTCCCAGAAGTTTTCCTATCAAATTTTCAAATATGAATACTTCTGATTATGGCCCGGAAGCAGTTAGCAGTGGTGGGAATTTGCTACTACAAATGACTTTGAAAACGTCTTTCTACGGTTCACTCTTGACAAGACATCAAAAGTTTGGCCTTGTCTTCAAATTCAAAGCATTTGCAGCTGACAATTTAAATGAGTATCGAATGATAGATTTATCTGGGGGGAAAAAAAATGTTGGAAAAAAGGAGAAAATATTGGTAACCAGCTTATTATTTCCAAAAAGAATAATGTTTGTAACCAGCACGGACCGGGGTTCTGCTGCACCTTGCCAAAGGATACTTCATTACGATCAACCCCCTCTAACGGGGTAAAAGCAATATATACTGGTTATAATTTAAGCTATACTTGACTACTGGACCTGTAGGGACTCCAGTACATGATGAAATAGATATATAGAATTGATGTATAAGTGATTTAAATTTGTTTCTAGTATATAGCTCTTTCAGCGACAAGTAAGTAAACTTGACCTTTTTCGACAGCTCTAAATAGAATTCGTTGAAACTTACAAAGATTTTGGTTGTATAGGCTTGACTACACATGCGGACGGCATAGATCAAAGATCAGACTGCACGTTCTGTGCAGTCTGATCTTGATCTATGCGGTCCGCAAAAGTCAACGTTTTCGCCTAGAAAGGGCTAGTTAAATCATGGCGGCAATAACACTGTTCGACGAGTTTCTAGAGTTTCTGTTACCAGTACTTTGCACAACGTTATTTCCAAACCACTGGCTACTTTCCCACATGGACATCATCGAAGTAATGATCAGCTAAGAGAGAGGAATAGATCCTGTCGTGGTGACTACGATCAGCTCTCGGAAAGAATTTGGTCGAATATTAGGGTGTGACCCCTGGGTTTAAAGCCCTGTACGATACCCTTTGAGCCATCAGGCTAGGCGGGTGACTCCCATATCGATGTTGAAATAGATGGAAATAGAATGAGCTATGCTCTGGCAAAAGGGGGCATCATGCATCTCCGTAAAGTATTATACCGAGCAGATCATCACATAACTATGGATCAACAACCGTCTAAATCATGAGGTAGAGTGATTCTTTGACATGCAGAAATTTGACAAATAGCAAAAAGTATCGGCTCGGGCCAGCCTGCGCGGACTGCGCAGGCTGACCTTAGTCGATACTTTTTGCAGATGCATTAAGCCCCCTTTTCACAGAGCATGGCCCAGATACATTTACTCTGTACCAAGCAAGTTTTTCTACCATTTGAAAGACAATAACATCAGTTGAGTCGCATTTAAAGCCCCAATAGCGTCCAAAAAGTAAACAATACCAGTATGAGAATGCATTTGAATTTAAATCATACCATTTGAAAGTATGGACATTATAATGAAGACGACAATCTGATCCAAGTGTTCGTCGCTGGCAGAAAAGTAAATGCTAAAAGTAGGTCAAAGTTGCCAGGTCGCCTCCTTTACCTGGTTTTAAAACTCATTTTTCTGCGAGCGACAAACATTTGGACCGACTGTACAATAACAGCTTGTCATCTTCACAATAATTAACATACTCTTAAATAGTATGATTTACATTCAGATGCATTTTAACACCCGACTGTTTATTTTTGGCCGATAGCGGGGCTTTAACTTGTTGTCTGCAAAATTTAATGCTTTCAATAAAGTCGAGTCTAAAAGTTGAATTGGAGTACTCATACGTAGATGTTCTCAACAAGAAAGTGTCATTTTGAGATGGCGACAGACCATTTCGCCTCATTAATGAAAACTGTCATTGTAAAAATGACCAGCTACATATTCGTAAACCGATAGTATATGCTCCTTTGTAAACCCTTCATTCTCTAATGCGACAGGATTCATTCCTCTCTCTCACCGCTGATCGTTGTTTTGACGATGAACAAATGGGGAAAAGCAGCAAGTGGTTTGTATAGGACTTTGTGAGAAGTGCCGGTGATATTTCCACCGAAACACGCGACAAAAGGTGATTTTGTGGACGGCTTAGCTAGAGATTAGACTATACAACAACGTAGTTTTGGATCTACACCGTCCGCTAACAGCCTACAAATTTATTTGTCCTGCTTAAGAGAAAAATAAAAAAGTCAAAGGAATTTTTAAAAAGTCTTAAGAGATAAATGAAATAAATAGAAAATTTTAAACCTACGGTTTAGACCCAAATATGACGATTTCAAGCTTCTTTTAGTCTAATATCCCTGCCTATTTGCTAGCAAATTTACGCCGTCTATCTTTTTTTAATTAGATATTTCTTGTTACCGTATAGGCTTGACTAAACATGCGGATGGTATGGATTCAAGATCAGACTGCACGTTTTGTGCAGTCTGATCTTTGATTTATGCCGTCCGCAAAAGCACCCTTTTTTTAACTACGGCTCTGACATGGGGGGGGGGGGGCGGGGGGAGCTATTCAAAGCGAAGAAAGAGTTATCAGAAATAACGATGTATCGTCATGTATCATTAGCTTTATTCTTTCGCTCTCCGTCTTTTATTGGTTCTGTCAATTTTCCTTGACTCTGCCTTATTGGTCTTTATAATTATGTTCTATACATATTCGATTTTTTAACCCCTTTCCCTAGTTTTAGAGACAATGCGAAAAAGTCTTCTGAAAGCATTGTTGGAAAAGGAGAAAATGCTGGTAACCAACATTTTCTCCTTTTCCCACAATGTTATCAACGGTAAATCATAGAAAAGACCAATCTTTGTATTAAAGACACACCTAAATTGCCATTTTCGAACGGTTGAAGTTTGGACGAGTCCACAATTTTGTCATCTGATTATCTAAAGAGTTAAATGCCTCTATTTGTTCCCACGTATATTCTGTCTTATTCTTTATCCGTCTTTACCATTGCCTTCATTTTCATATTTTTTATTCCAAAAATCCTAAGCAGTGAGGGAGGAAAGAATCCTTTCGAAAAGGCTATCATCAACCCTGGCCTCGAGAAAAAAAATAGGCCGCGCTGGGTATCGAGCTTGCAACCCTTGGATTACAAGCCCAGTAGGTTACGGACTGAGCCACCAAGCTCAGCTGAAAATCTGTAGAAAACGACGTAAAATATAACTCGAATAAAGAAACAACTTTTGGTGTTACTTCGAGCTCTCGAGCCTTAGCAAAGTACAAGTGAAACTCAGGACAAACATGAATATGTGAGCTGTTAGCCTGGTATTACTACATAATGCTGAAACTGATGAAAAACAGTGATTGAAAACATTAAATAATCAGTCCGTCCATCTATCTATCTATCAATCTATCTACGCTAAAAGAGAAGGAAAACATACCAATAAATAAATCAACCAATCAATTATCAGGCAACCAATGTACAGATCAATCATTAGATGCTGCCTAAAACATGTCCACACCTTTAAATAGGTTGTCATAACAACCATAATTAAATAAACGCGCCTCACAGAGAGTAGGATCAACGATGAATAGCCAGAGGAAATAAATCTAACCAATTTCTGATATAATAGACACGTCTTGATATGATTTAACCTTTCACCACACAGTCCCAAGTTTTAACGACCCTGTTAAAAAAGGGCATTTGAAAACATTGTGGAAAAAGAGAAAATGCTGGTAACCAGCCTTTTCTCCTTTTTCCCACAATGTTTCTACTCTTTAACTCCTTACCAAACGACAAATTTATTGACTCAGCCAAATTGAAAGCATTTGGAGTCAACAAATTAAATTTTACTCAAATGTTTGGACTTGTCTTCAATAGGATAGAAAACATTGTGGAAAAAGGAGAAAATGCTGGTTACCAGCATTTTCTCCTTTTCCCACAATGTTTTCAAAAGGCTTCTTCACCAGGGTCGTGAAAACAAGGGATTGTTTGGTAAAGGGTTAAAGGACACTGCCTTTCATTTTAACCACATTCAGTTTTTTGTCTGAAAATCCTTTTTATTTGAACAACTCTAAAATTTTGTTGTCTGGTATAATTAAAAGCTTTGGAACGTCAACTAAGTGAAATACATGTACCTTTGAAGTAGCAAAATTTTTGTTTTTACTATCGGTTTGAAAGTTTCATTTCACTTATTTAGCAGGTTAAGGGTTAAAAAACAGGGTAAAAGGACTCCCTTAACACTACTGGTTGCGTTTTGCAACGTCCAAGTCGGTAGCTTGTCAGCCCCTATTCTACGATATAACTAAAATGAAATTTTCAATTCGATAGTAAAAATCCAAATATTGCTGTTTCAAAATTATGTTTTATAGGAATAATATCTCCTTATCGGACAGTGTAGATCTAAGATCAGACTGCACGTTTTGTGCAGTCTGATCTTGATCTACACTGTCCGCAAAAGGTCAGTGAGTCGCGTTTAGCAGCCCAAGAGTTATGCCATGACGACAAAATCAAACTCGACCCCTTTCCGCAACTGTTAAACCCGAAATGATTTTCATATCGCAGACCTAACTAAACAAGCGGACAGCATAGATCTAAGATCAGGCTGCACGTTCTGTGAGAAAAGAGAGAGAAAGAGTGAACCGAGACAATGTGAACAACGATAAAATATCACTGCTGATTAAGAGAGCAGTGAGTAAGCCTATCAGATCAGACTGCACGTTCTGTTTATACTGCATGATACACTTGCTCGAATGAAGACTGCAAAACGTTTTATGACATCGCCAAATGGAATGCAACATCCCTATTACAATAGAAGCAACGATAAAATATCACTCCTGATTAAGAGAACAGCGAAGAAGACTGTCAGTTACGACCGTTTTAGAGATTTTTCCGCAACACTTTGGTCATAAATTTACAATACAACAATCCGCTTTAAACCTTTACCGCACAATCCCCAGTTTTAACGACTCTTCAGGAAGAAGCCTTTTGAAAACATTGTGGAAAAAGGAGAAAATGCTGATAACCAGCATTTTCTCCTTATCCCACAATGATTTCTACCCTATCAAGACTCTTTACTAGACGACAAAATTTTAGACTGATCTAAATTCAGATCATTTGCAGACGAAAAGCTGAATGTTGCTCAAATTAGGAAAATTTTCTTTGAAAGGGAAAACAAAAACCCTTACTGGAAAAAGAGAAAATGCCGTTTACCAACATATTCTCCTTTTTCCCTCAGTGTTTTCAAAAGTCCTTTTCCTTGGGGTGGTTAAAGTTCGGGATTGTATGGTACAGAGTTAACCCTTTTCCTGCCAAATTTGAATTGTTGACTGTTACAAACATAAATTTCGTTAAGCGTATTGGATTTGGGTTAGGTTCACATGGCCGAAAATACCGATAGAGTAGAGGAAAGTGTAGAGCAAGACCAGACTGTATGCACAGGCTGATTTCGCTCTTCGCTTTTCAAAAAAAAATCTATAAACGCAAAACGGCAGCAGAAGGGTTACCTAATATTTCTACGTCGTTTTATTTCACCGACTTATAAAGTTTGGAATAGCGCATATAATATGCATTCCAGTGTTATTACGTAACACGTTGAGTCTCAGAACTTCTCCAAAAGGCCTGAGAGAGAGAGAGAGAGTGCGTGCAAGTACAGTCAAACCTCTATAAGCCTTTTTCGAAAAAGTCCTTTGTTTTAGGGATCCTGAGGGACTTTTGAATACATTGTTGGAAAAGGAGAAAATGCTGGTTACCAGTATTTTCTCCTATCCCGCAAATTTTCTGCAAAGGCTTTCCATAATTATTGACAATTCTAATCTTTAGTTGAGTGATAAAAAGTTAACTCTTTACCACACAGTCCCGAGTTTTAAAGACTTAAAGAAAGAAAGGTTTTAGAAACATTGTGAGAAAAGAAGAAAACGCTGTTTAACAGCATTTTATTCTTTTCGCATAATGTTTTCTACCCTTTCAAAGACAAATCCCATCATTTCAACATTATCTCATTTGTCTTCTGCAAATGCTTTGGATTTGGACCAGTTTGAAATTTTTGACCAGTGTAAAGAATGTGGGAAAGCAGCCAAAGGCTTGGAAAGAATATTGTGCAAGAGCTATTTAAAAAAAAGTCCAGGAAAAAATGGATGAGGGGACTGGCCGCTGCAATTCAGCAGAAATGATATTGAAAACGGCGTTAACTCTTTCACTACTGAATAAATAAATTGCATTTTCTCAAAGGCTACAAATATAGTTCTTATACAAGATCAAGAGACAGTTCATAATGTAGAATAAAGCAGTGGACAGGGTAGATCAGAGACCAGACTGCACGTTCTATGCATTCTGATCTTGATCTACACTGTCCACAAAAGCTTCTAGTGTCGTCTGTGGTATGGAAAGAGTTAAACAACACAAAAACAATGGGGACACAAAACTCAAAAGACCGCAGACTGATGCATTTCTAGAGGAGATTGCAAAGATAATCATTATCATCCTTCCTGACAAATTGAATTCTCATGTTAAACATTAAACTACAATATAAAGATACAGATAATTATTTTGACAAGTCGATGGAAGACAGAGGTTATTCTCTTGAGTAAATGTGAGAATTGGAGAGAGAAAGAGAGAGACAGAAGGCAGAAGACGGACGGACGGACGGACGGACAGACAGACAGACATTAAAAAGACAGTCAATATAGAGGAGGGAGAGAGAGGAGAGACTTTCTTTCCTTCTAGTTCATTGATTGATTTCTATACAAGTTCAATGTTTAACTCTAATCTTGCTAAGTGAAAATGAAACTTTCAAGCCGATAGTAACACCCCAAATTTTGCTATTTCAAAGGTATTTTTTGGGGAAAGATATCTCCTTATCGGACAGTGTAGATCAATGATCAGACTGCACGTTCTGTGCAGTCTGATTTTGATCTACACTGTCCGCAAAAGGTCCTTGAGTCGCGCTTAGCAACCCAAGTGTTAATGTCAATGCACGAGAAAGAGACCGAGAGAAAGACAGAGATAGAGAGGGTAAAAAAGAAAAGCACAAAACGAATACTCAACGACCAATCCAAACATTCCAGTTTCTCCTGTACTGACGAATATTTTCGCTTTTTTTTCGTCTCTGTTTTGTATTGAGATCTCTGCTACAACGCCCACGACCATTTTCACTTTATTGTGAAGAAAGATAACAGAAAAAAAAATGAAAAGACAGAAAACGATCTCAATGACAAATAGATAATGCCAGATCTAAAGGTATGCTCGTTTTCTGTGTTCATACTGCAACCATCACTTTTCCTTTTCCTTTATTGCGACAGGATTCATTCCTCTCTCGCCACAGTGTTTTGGCGATAGTCACAAGAGAAAGCTGCCAGTGGCTTGAGGAGAATATTGTGCGAAATACTGGTAGAGAAAACTCCAGGAAAGCATCAATAGGTGTACTGGCTGCTGCGAAATAACTGAAATAATGTTGAAAATGGTATTTCATAATAAAGAAAAACCATGATTGTCTGCGGCTTATGATAATAATTATATTGTATGAATTTTCATCAAGTTTTGTCCAGTAGTTAGAGAAATATTGGTCCATAAAAAAAAATATATCGGCGGACTATTATAAGGAACACTTGTATGAAGTTTCATCAATTTTCGTGTTGGACTTTAGAAGACATCTGTTCGGACGGACGGACGGACGGACAACGCAGAAACTATATCCCTCAGCCTTCGGCAGGGGATGACAAGCAGACAATATAGATCCAAGATTAGACCGTACGTTCTATGCAGTCTTATCTTGATTGATGTCGCCCTCAGACACTGTGGTGCTGAATCTATTAACTCTTCACCAAACAATTCCGTGTTTTAAACACTATGAGGAAAGG
Source organism: Hippopus hippopus (assembly GCA_946811185.2). NCBI lineage: Eukaryota > Metazoa > Mollusca > Bivalvia > Cardiida > Cardiidae > Hippopus > Hippopus hippopus. The sequence goes on along the minus strand of OX328113.1, from coordinate 23,873,441 downwards.
GGGCTGTTGAAAACATTGTGGGGAATGGAGAAAACGCTTGTGACAAGCATTTTCACCTTTTCTTACAATGTTTTCTTCCCTTTCAGAGACAATGCACCTCATTTTAGACACATTTTTTGTTGTCTGTAAATGCTTTCAATTTGGAGCAGTCACAAATTTTGTTGATTGGTAAAAATTTAAGAGAATCTTAGAACTACAAGCTCGATTAAGTTTTCACCAAACGACAAAATTTTAGCCTTGTCCAAATTGGCAGCATTTGCAGACGACAAATCAAATGTTACTCTAATCATGAAATGAACCTGTCATAGAGTAGAAAACATTGTGGGAAAAGGAGAAAATGCTGGTAACCAGCATTTTCTCCTTTACCCTCAATGTTTTCAAAAGCCTTCTCTTTCAGGAGCATCAAAAGTGGGGACTGTCTGGTAAGGTGTTAGGCAGTGAAGACAAATTAGCGGCCCTCTGGCAAAAAGCGGTTTGATGCATCTTCGTATTGCAGTATACCACGCAAGACATCGAATAATATGGATCCATTTTGTCGGAGGGAAAAAAAGGTTTAGCCATAGCCATAAGTAAGATTGGTCCTTTAACATGTAGAAAATTTAACAGCAACACGGTACCACTCAGTCGTACTTGTCTTGACCAGCCCGCATAGCTCAAGTGGTAGAGGGACTTGTTCGCATCAAGTCTTGGGTTACTTGAGGGTGTGGGTTCGAGCCTCACTGCTGGCCATCTAAAATCACTAATAATCTTTAGGATGAGACGTTAAACCGAGGTCCCGTGTGACGGTGCTATATATAGGTATACATGTACATCTACCACCGACCACGTTAAAGAACCAGGCGTAACTGAGGATGGGTCTCGTCCTGTATCTTGCACTATCCCCCGTTGACAAAAACCAGCAGAACAAAAAATCTCTCTGATTTTAATGATATTACAGACTATGGTCTTTGTTTCAAACAAGCATAGGATGTTGATTTAAAAAAAAAATCTTAAACTTACTTACCTTGAAAAGAAATTCCATATTCCCTCGATACTGTATTTCTCATACACAAGATCTGCAAACTGACTAAACTGTCTACAAAATCAGTAATGGCGTATTTGTAAGCCGTTTAATACATAATGGTAGAAGAAAACAGACAGGAAAAATAACCCGAGATTTATAGGTAATTCACGACACTGTATATATTGACAACAATTAGTACAAATGATCGTTATTATTGTTTTGTGTACTGAACAACCTGTCAGTTGTCAAATAAAGTACTCATCGTACTTTGAATTACGTAACTAATCCTTCATCACACGATCCTGACTTTATACAACCGTGAGGAGGAAAGCTTTTGAAAACATTGCGGGAAAAGGAGAAAATGCTGGTAACCAGCATTTTCTCCTTTTTCCCACAATGTTTTCTACTCTTTAAGAGTCAAATTCCACAGTTTGAATCATATATTAATTGTCGTCTGCAAAAGCTTTCGATTTCGACGAGTCTAAGATTTTGTCGTTTGGTAAAGATTTGTCCCTTCCTTCTCCATTGTCAATTTTAGATGCCTTTTGGCGTGCAGTAGAGAGGATGTTGATCTAAGATCAGGCTGCACAAGAACGTTCTGTCTGATCTTAATTCTACAGTGTCCGCTGGTTTACGTAATCCACCCTTTACCACACAATCTAGACTCTAATTAACCCCGAGGAAGAAAGCCTTTGAAAACATTGTTGGAAAAGGAGAAAATGCTGGTAACCAGCATTTTCTCCTTTTCCCACAGTGTTTTCTAACCATTCAACGACCAATCTGAACACTTAATTCAAGTTTAATATGTCGTCTGCAAACGCTTTGAATTTAGAAAAGCTAAAATTTTTCATATAGTAAAGAGTAAAATGACGGTCAGTGATTGGTGCTTTAAAGCTTTTCTTATAGAGACGCAAGATTCGAGGACAAATGATTCAGATGATAGAGCATGAAACTTGGGAACGTCAAATATAGGGCTACTTGAGGGCGTGGGTTCAATTCCCAGTTCTGGCCACGTAAAATTACTGACAAGTCTTTTGGATGCGACGTTATATCGGACGAGTTTCGTCCTGTATCTTGTTCTATCTTCGTAACATTAATAACAGTCCTCTGGGGGGGGGGGGGGGGGGGGAGGCGACGATAAATCAACGAAAATAAATAAAAACAAAAAGATATCTTTAAAAAAGATCGACTGCGTAAATTTGCCAACGAAGAGGCAGGAACCCTTAGAATAAACATGTCTACATTTTTGACCAATCACAAATTTCTATTTATTCATTTGTTATCAGTACCAAAACTTAGGTCAAAAGCCAGCACATTCAGCTACACCGAAAAAAAAAATCCGCAAGAATCTCTGTAATTTCAATAGTCTATCACCCCCAGAAATAATTCTGCAGCAAAAAGCTTCATTAACATCATAATAAGAACATTGAGTAGGAAGCTTTTTTCTAAAAACATTTTGGGAAAAGCAGAAAATCCTTATAATATACAATGTTTGTCTATTCAAGGATAGAAAACACTGCGGGAAATTGAGAAAAGACTGTTTTACATCCTGAAAACAGCATTTTCTCCATTTCCCACAATGCTTTCTATCCTTAAATAGACAAGCATTAGATAATTATTTTGAGTAACATTTGATTTGTAGTATGCAATTGCTTTCAATTTTGACAATTGATTTAAAACAACACCCTTGATTGATAAATACATGTATTATGAACACAATTTCAGGTTTGTGAAATGAATTAAAAACATTGTGATAGAAGAAAAAAAATGCCCGTTACGAGCATTTTTGTTTTGCTTTTGTCACAATGTTTTCAATAGTGATCTGCTGCAAGACAACCGAAAAACAGATTGTTAACAGACAGTTAACGTTATTACCCTTTTCCAAACAATCCTTGGTTTTACGACCCTGATCAAGAATGCTTTTGAAAACATTGTCGGAAAAGGAGAAATTATTTCTAGCAAGCAATTTCTCCATTTCCCACAATGTTTTCTGCCCTGTCAGAGAACTTGAGCTCATTTGTATTAATTTATAACCGTCATCTGCTCGGTACTTTAAATTTGGAGGAATCTAAACATTTCTCGTTACAGGAAAGGGGGGTGGGGGTAGGGTTATGATTATTTACACGAGAAATTATAGAAGTTGATTTTTACGTTAACTAACTCTTTTAAAGACCCTAAGCAAGAAACCTTCTGAAAACATTGTGGGAAAAGGAGAAAATGCTGGTAACCAGCATTTTCTCCTTTTCCCACGATGTTTTCTATCATATCAAAGACAAATTCCATCATTTGAGCCACATTTAAATTGCACGTCTACAAATGCTTTGAATTTAGACAAGTCTACATTTTTGTGGTGTGATGAATTATTAGCTGTTGATTTTTACATTAAGTATTGCGCAATAGTACAAGAATGTTAATGAATTTCTCCTTTTCCCGAGATATTTTCTATCATATCAAAGACGAATTCCATCTTTTGAACGTAAATAACACGTCTACAAATGCTTTGAATTTGGACTAGTCTACATTTTTGTGGTGTGGTGAATTATAGCTGTTGATTTTTCCATTAAGTATTGCGCAATAATACAGGAACGTTAATAACCTACACGCGTGCTGTCAATCTTCTTTTAACAGACAAGTGGTACCCTTTCTGTGCTCAACTCTTAACCGAACGACAAAATTCTGGACTCGAACAATTTGAAAGCATCTGCAGACGACAAAAAAAAATGTAGCTCAAATGATGAATTTTGACCTTGATGGGGTAGAAAACATTGTGGGAAAAGGAGAAAATGCTGGTTACCAGCATTTTCTCCTTTTCCCACAATGTTTTCAAAAGGCTTCTTCCTCAGGGTCGTTGAAACTTGGGATTGTTTGGTAAGGATTCAACCCTTCACACACAATCCCGAGTTTTAACGACCCTGAGGAAAAAAGCCTTTTGAAATCATTGTGGGGAAAAGGAGAAAATGAATTTTCTCCTTTTTTCCACAGTGATTTCTACCCTTCCATAGGTTAATTTCTATTTTTGTGAGTCAATTATTTTGTCCCTGTACAAGAGCTTTCAATTCGGGCAAGTCTAAAAACTTTTATCGTTCTTTACCAGAAAAATACACACGTGTCCAAATTGAAAGCATTTGCAGACGACATTTTAAATGTGACTCAAATGATGGAATGGTTAAATGCATTGGTTCTCCTTTTCCCACGAAGTTTTTCCTCAGGGTCACTGAAAGCTCAGGATTGTGTGGTAAAGGGTTAAAAAGATAGTGATACATCTGTCTTCAAACAAAGAAAGACATTGTGGCAAAGCGAAATAGTCGGCCTTAATTTTTTCATCGTTTGCGACAAGTACCTTTTTTCATCGTTTGCGACAACTACCCTTTTTCATCATTTGCGAGAACTACCTTTTTTCATCGTTTGCGACAATTACCTTTTTTCATCGTATTCAACACCTATCTTTTTTCATCGTTTGTGACAACTACCTTTTTCATCAACTAACTACCTATTTTCAGAACTAACTACCTTTTTTCATCGACAACTGCCTATTTTCATCGTTTGCGACAACTACCGTTTTCTACTAACTACCTTTTTTCATCGACAACCGCCTTTTTTCATAGTTTGCGACGATTACCCTTTTTTCAATTCTCATATATCCTTGCCCATTTTTATTGAAAAAAAAAAACGTCTTTCAGTACGATGTCCTCAAAAATAGAGGTCGAGTTTACATGTTTTGCGTTGAAAGAGTTAACCCTTTCCCACACAGTCCCTATTTCAATAAAACTGAACAGGAAAGTTTTTGAATAAAAAGAAAATGTAACTACTATTTTCTCTTTTTCCAACAATGTTTTTCTGGTCTTTCGCAGAACTTTTCCATTTGAGTATCATTTGATTTGTTGCGAGCAAACGCTTTGAATTTCGACGAGTCTAAAATGTTGTCGTTTGAGTTCAGTAAATCCTCAACGCGTTTTGAGTGGGTACTTTGCATTCACGGGTTCATAAGAGCGGAGGTATCTCAAAACCCGGTATCCATCATTTAGAATCAGATTATCGGTTTGAGAGGTGCTCAAAGGTAGACAACCAGTCATAATTTGTTTGTATAAGAGTTTAACGCCGTTTTAACAGCTCAGGTCATATCACGGCGGTCAGTGCAGCTACGCATTTGTTTCCTGACCTCCTCACCTGTACAGACACAACTTTCTTTCTTAGCAACTGAATACTTTTCTCACATGCAGTAGAGGTGAGAGGCGAAAATCGCCGGAATGAGAGTTTGCCTCAAACGGGTATCGACCTAGCAACCATCGGGTCACGGGTCAGACACGCTAACCATTGAGCTACTCGGCCAGGCACCAGTCATAATACAATGACAGAAGCAGAGCACCGCATGTGTATATATACATTCCGCTGCAGTAGCTTTTTCTGTGAAAATTAGTCAAAGTCGGAGAAAGGGGCATAACTGGTGTCAAACATATTGTAAATTTACCTGCTGTCCATCAGTTCCCCTTTTATGCCTTAGGCTGCTAAGCGCGACTCACTGACCTTTTGCGAACCGTATAGATCAAGATCAGACTGCACAGAACGTGCAGTCTGATCTGTGATCTACACTGTCCGATAAGGAGATATCTTTCCCCAAAAATACCTTAGAAATAGCAAAACTTAGTGTTTCTACCGTCGGCTTCAAAGTTACATTTAAAGCCATTTAGCAGGATAAGGATTAATGCTAGTAGTTCACAATTAGTCCGAGTTTGAGGTAAAAATCCTCAGTTCTGACAGAAGTATCAGTATCTTTATTATACTGCAAAAAACGTTCTCGTGATCTGATTGGATAATATGCCCCGGACATATATATCATGTACACTGGCAAAACCAACGTAAAAGCAGTTTCCCTTTCGGGAGCCCCGTATACATGACTACAATATCAAAACAACATCCAAAATGGCGGCGTCGATCAAGATTAACATCAAGATTATGCGCCAAACTGCACGTTTTAGTACGTTTTACCAAGGTTTCAGTGACGTCAGTTCCCAGTGACGTCAGTTTTCATTGAATTGCGGCACTCAGAAGGGAAATTATACTTCGTCACCGTACTCAATTTTTGAAACCAAAAAAAAAAAACAGGTAAATTTCGCTTAACACACGTTGGAATGGTAAAACTTTGCAGTATAATAAATTCGTTGTACGGTCAGGTGGCAGGGGACTTGGAAACTTGTTCACGGCTGTGGTGAATCATGTGGCCCCGAGCATCTTCGGCTCGGGGCGACACGATTCACCACAGCCGTGAACAAGTTTCCAAGTCCCCTGCCACCTTACCGTACAACTAATAATGTCCACGTATCTGCATGGCGACGAAGATGCGGACGACGGCAGGGATATGACAATACCTAGACGACTTCTTCAATTATCATCATTTTGTCTTGTTCTCTTAATGTTTTCAAAAGGCCATTTCTTCGGATTCACGAAAACATGATATTTTTCTGTTAGGGGATGAATTAACTCTTTACAAAACGACAAAGTTTAGACTGGTCGAAACTGAAAGCATTAGCAGACGACAAAATAAAAGTGACTAAAAATTGAAATTTGTTTCGGGAAGGGTAGAAAACATTGTGGCAAAAGGAGAAAATGCTGGTTACCGGCATTTTCTCCTTTTCCCACAATATTTTCAATAGGCTTCTTTCTCAGGGTCGTTAAAATTTGTGATTGTGTGGCAAAGGGTTGAGGGATGAATTAAACAGTCCCAAATTGTTTCAAATGCAAACAACAGTATTTCATTTGTGCTGTCTATTTTTACCATTCAGCCACAGTGCTTTAGAGCCAACAATCTGTTTGGTACTAAAATGGATGATTTCTTGAAATTGTCTATAACCAGCCCCAGTAGCTCTAATGGCAGATCATGAGAATTGTTAACTTCAAATCTCTGGCCACTTGAAGGTGTGGGTTCGATCCCTACAGCTGGCCATCTAACCACCGAAAGAAATTATTCATAGTCTTTCGGATGAGAAGTTAAACCGAGGTCCTGTGTGACAGTGCTAGACAACGAGTACGCTAAAGAACCAGACTTGACTTACGATGGGTTTTGTCCTGTAACCTGCACTTTCCTGCCAAAACATAACTAAGTCTTTGGGGGAGAACCGGCAGCGACGATAAATAAACGAATAAAAAAAGTCTATAAATGCATGTGTACAGACATTAAAGAAACAGGCATGTAAATTCAAATGTTTACTTAATCATTAACACAAGACTCATGCCATTCAATCAGCCTATAATAAAATAATAAATTCCTTAATAATATCATATCTACACCAACTTCTATTCTAATAAAGCACAGTTAAATCTGTAAAACAACATTTAATACAACAGCAATTTTTAACTCAGTTCCTCTTCAGAATAACCCTGTTTGTCTTGTAGCTATCCTCTTTAGAGAAAACTGTGGCAAAAGGAAAAATACTGTAAAACCGGAAATGTTCGCGTCGTGGAAATCTTCGCGGTTTCGCGAATTGATAAAAAGCGCGAAGATTTCCGCCAGGGTAAATTTAGGCTAGACTAAGGTATATTTTACCTAGACACCGGGTCATGTGGGAGTGCCTGACAGGGACCCTTGTCAACATCAATGAGTGCTTCTTTTCATCATAGTCTACCAGAATACCATTCAAGTGGCGGTTTATACTGCCAATTTTAGACATTTAAATACGTTTCATCGAAGTGAATATGGGATTTGTAAAAATGAATGATATTGATAATAGTTCTCGCGGAATATAAACACGCGTAAGGTCAGTATTTTGTTATTCGCGAAATTTTAGACCCGTATTAATATCCATTTTAACAGCAGTCATAATGATTCACCTTACCTGATACAATTAACTTAATGTTGATAAACCTTATACCGCACAATCCAGAGTTTTAACGACCCTGTGAAAGAAGTCTACTGAAAACATAGTGGGAAAAGGACAAAATCCTAAAAACCAGCATTTTCTCCCTTTCCCAGACTGTTCCCTACCCTATCAAAGACAGAAATTGCCATTTAAGCCACATGTAAATTGTTGCCCACAAATGCTTTCAATTTGGTCCAGTCCAAAATTCTGTTGTTTGGTAAAGAGTAATACATATATGGCCTGCAACACGCGAAAAGGGGCATTCGGACATTTGCGTAAAGTGTCGTCTCGGATCAGTCTGCGCAGTCCGCGCAGGCTAATCCGAAATGACACTTTACATATTTATGTAATTTTCTGTTTTGCGCAAGTCTACTGAAGAACAAAATCTGATGTAGTCGTAAAGTGCCGTCTCGGATTAGCCTGCGCGGACTGCGCAGGCTGATCCGAGACGACACTTTACGCTAAAGTCCGAATGCCCCTTTGCGCCTGTTGCAAGCCATATTACAAAGACATTTTCAGAGTTAAAATTCAGTTTACCCTATGCTGCCTAATAGATTGAACTACAGATTTCCAGCCAATAGCCAAAACCCAAGGTTTACCATTTAAACGTTTTCTTTGTCAGAAAATCTCACTGCATCGGACAGTATAGATCAAAGATCAGACTGCACGTTCTGTGCTGTCTCATCTTACCTACACAGTCCCCAAAAGCCAACAAAGCACAAATACAAGCCAATTCACACTCATGTTGCCTTTAAATCACCAATACAAATAGCATAGCCCCAAACAAGCACCCAGCACAACCTAGTTTGTATGTGTGTGTTTTTTTCTTTGCATGTAGATCAAGATCGAACTGCACAAAACTCACCATAATTATATTGAATATGGACCATGTTCTGTGAAAAAGGGTATTTCATGCTTCAGTAAAAAGTATCGACCAATGTCAGCCTGCGCGGACTGTGCAGGCAGACATTGGCTGAAACTTTTACGATCTGTAAATTCTCTGCATGTTCAAGGATGATACTACCTCATAATTCAGTTAGTTATTAGACAAGACAGATTTTACTGATTCATAATTAAGTAACGACTTGCTTGGTTTTATGGATCATGGAGATGAATTAGACCCTCTTATTACAGAGCATGACTCGCATGTTTTTGTGATCCATGGGTTGAATTTACTTTCTCATGACTAAACCATTAAAAAAGAAAGTATTGAATGAAAATACAAGAGGGCCACAATGGCCCTGTATCGCTCAACTGGCTAATAGGTAAAATCCCTACATGCCAAACATTACAATACTTGGCCAATTGGTTTTGAAAATAAGACCCCTGTGACAGGACTAAAATTGGAAGCCCTAGTTCTTATGGTTAGCAGCAAGAAGATTTCTAAAGATTTCACTATATAAGCCAATGTAAAACTTCTGACCCCTGGGGATGAATCAAATTCGACCCTAGGGCTAAAATTTGCACACTCTTGGTAGAGGGCCACTAGATAAAGCTTCATGCGAAATTTGATAGCCCTAGGCTTTATGACTAAGTACAGGGAGATTTCTAAATTTTTCTCTATATAAGCCAATGTAAAACTTGTGACACCCTGGGCGGGGCCAATTCTGACCCCAGGGCTATAATTTGGGCACTCTTGGTAGAGGCCCACAATATAAAGCCACATGCAAAATTTGGTAACCCTAGGCCTTATGGCTAGGTACAGGAAGATTTCTAAAGTTTTCTTTATATAAGCCCATGTAAAACTTGTGACCCCCGGGGCGGGGTCAAATTTGACCCCAGGGCTATAATTTGAAGAAACTTGATAGAGGCCTACTAGATAAAGCTACATGACAAATTTGGTAGCCCTAGGCCTTATGGTTTCAGACAAGAAGATTTTCAAAGATTTCCAATATTTTTAAGCTTTGTTGCCATGGCAACCAGAGTTTTTGAAGGAATCAAATTTTTTCAAGAAATTCTGAAGAGGACTATGGCAGGATCATTTTTGTGGAGTTTCATCAAAATTGGATGGGTAGTTTCAGAGAAGATGTTTAAAATAAAAGTTAACGGACGGACGGACAGACGCATGGACGCACGACAGACACCTAGCCATGACATAATCCTGCTGGCTTCCGGCCAGTGGAGCTAATAAAAACAAGAGGGCCATGATGGCCCTGTATCGCTCCACTGGCTATTAAGTAAAAACACTACAAGCCAAACATTACAATATTCAGCAAATTGATTTCAAACACAAGGACATGCAAACACTTTTCTATCTAATCCTACGAGAAAGTTGTGATCCATGGGCAAAGCCAATTTTGATCGCAAAGCTATAATTATTTGAATCCTGGTGGAGGTCCACAATATAAAGCTCCATACCAAATAATTCAGTTCTTGAATGTTATAAACAAGAAGATTTTCAAATTTTTCTCAATGAAAAGCCCTGTAAAACATGAAACCCATGAGAGGAGAAGATTTTTAAAGAATTCCTTCATTTCTGTATAGTGCAAGAAGCCCCCATTCACCAGAGCCACGTTTTTTGACAGATCAAAATTTTATGAACAGTTTTTGAAAAGGGTCACCCAAGGAACAATCCTGTGAAATTATTTCGAAATTTGACCAGCGGTTTCAGAGAAGAAGAATTTTGAAGAATTCCTTCATTTCTATATGGTGCAAGAAGCCCCCATTCACCAGAGCCACATTTTATGACGGATCAAAATTTTACGAACAAATTTTAAAAAGGGTCACCCAAAGAGCATATCTGTGAAATTATTTCAAAATCTGACCCGTGGTTTCAGAGGAGAAGATTTTTAAAGAATTCCCTAAAAAATTCCATTTGGTTGCAATGGCAACCAGAGTTTTTGATGGAATCAAATTCTGTGAACAGTTTTTAAAGAGGACCTTCCAAGGAACATTCCAGCCAAGTTTGGTCCAAATCCGCCCAGTGGTTTAGGAGGAGTTGATGTTTAAAGAATTGTTGACGACACACGACGGACACCAGGTGATCCTAAAAGCTCCCCTTGAGCACGTTGTGCTCAAGTGAGCTAAAAAGTTAACATACGGATGGACGCACAACGGACAACGGGCCATAACATAAGCCTGCTGGCCTTCGGCCAGTGGAGCTAAAAAACTTGTCTAGCACCAATCATGTATCTCTGCAGCTTGATAATCAAGGGAGGTAAATAGTAACGAACTTTATCTTTCATAAAGAGTTATTTCCCTTGATTAATGTTTAAATTGAAGTGACAATATTTTGAAGCCCATGTTAAACTTGCGATCCCTGGAATGAAGGCAATTTTGACCCCAGACCTACAATATGAAACTAGAATGTGTGGTTATAAACAAAAAGATTTTTTAATCTTGCCCAACAAAAAGTCATGTAAAACAAGTTTGCTGAATAAAAGGCCCTGTAAAATATGTGATCCATGACACAGGTTTATCAAGTTTTCACTATAAAAGCCAATGTAAAACTTGTGACCCCTGGTGTGGAGTCAAACTTGACCCCCAAAGTTAAAATTTGGGCCCTCTTGGTAAAGGCCCATTATATAAAGTTACATGCAAAATTTGGTAGCCCTAGGCCTAAATATGGCTATGTACAAGTAGATTATTAAAGTTTCCTTATATAAGACCATGTAGAACTTGTGACCCCCTGGGGTGGGGCTACATTTGACCCCCTGGGCTATAATTTGGGCACCCTTGATAGAGACCCCCTAGATAAAGCTAAATGCAAAATTTGATAGCCCTAGCCCTTATAGCTAGATGCGAAAGATTTTCCTATATAAGCCCGCCCATGTAAAACATGTTACCCCCCGGGGCGAAGTCAAATTTGACCCTCGGCTATAATTTGGACACCCTTGGTACAGGTCCACTAGTTAAAGCTACATGCCAAATTTGGTCGCCCTAGGCCCCATGGCTAGGTAGAAGAGGAATTTTAAAGTTCTCCCTAAATAAGCCCATGTAAAACTTGTGACCCCCGGGGCGGGGCCAATTTTGACCCCAGGGCTATAAATTGAAGAAACTTGGTAGAGGTCCACTAGATAAAGCTACATGCCAAATTTGGTAGCCCTTGGCCTTACGGTTTCAGACAAGAAGATTTTCAAAGATTTTCAAAATTTTTCAGTTTTGTTGCCATGGCAACCAGAGTTTTTGAAGGAATTAAATTCTTTCAAGAAATTCTGAAGAGGACCATGGCAGGATCATTTCTGTGAAGTTTCATCAAAATTGGATGGGTAGTTTCAGAGAAGAAGACGTTTTAAAAAAAAGTTAACGCACGGACGGACGGACGCACGGACGGACGGACGGACGGACGCACGACGGACAACAGGCCATGACATAAGCCCGCTGGCCTTCGGCCAGTGGAGCTAACAAATGAGATATCAATACATGTGAACAGTAACACCATCCCCCCCCCCCCGTCTCTGTTCTAATGTTTACTTCAACTCTATCCCAAGACAGTGAAATTCTAGACTTGTCCATATTGACAGTATTAAGCACACAAACATGCACTGTTGCCCAAACGATGTGACTTGTCTTAACACTTTACCATACATTCCAGACTTCTAATGACTCTGGGGCAGAGAGCTTTGGTAACCAGCATTTTCTCCTTTTCCCAAAATGTTTCCTACCCTGTCAAAGACAACCTCCGCAATTTGAGCATGATTTAATTTGCTGTCTGCAAATGCTTTCGTTTTGGACAAGTCCAGAATTTTGTCATGTGGTAAAGGATAAAATGGGATAGAAAATGTGGGAAATATGGACAATGCCTGTGACAAGCAATTTTTTTTTTCTTTTCCAACAGTATTTTCAAAAGCCCTCTTCCTCCACGCCCTTATACTAACGAACTGTTTGGTAAAAGTTGACCAATTGAGAAAAAAATAACAGACAACATTTTCAAAATTGAACGCATAAAGATACATCTTTACTTGTTTTCAGCCAGTTTTCAGCCATTATTTTCTTTACCCATTTCATTCGTATTTTATTAAACTATAATAATTTTTGTACCTTCTTGCCCCTGATGGCTGCAAGATTGTACAGAGAACGATGGATAGAAAATGCATTTCATGTTTTGGATGCCTTCAGAGCAATCGCTGTTGTCATTTTCTGTTTTCAATGAGGACAAATCCCTATGTTTTTTTTTTTGTCCCTTACACCATAATTGCTTATTTTTCTATGTTCACACAACTGAGCCATTCTACACACTTTCAAGTTTTAACAGCGTTTTTTCTCTCTAGTTGTAAGGATGTATCTTTAAATTTTGAAGACAATAAATCAAAGTTTAACCGATAAAAAATGTCTTTGAAAAGTTAAAAAGCATGGCAGGAAAAGGACAAAATGCCAGTTATCAACATTTTCCCTTTCACCATTTGTATGGCAGGAAACATTGCGGGAAAAGGACAAAATGCTGGTTATCAGTATTTACCCCTTTTCCCACAATATTTCCTACCTTTACAAAGACAAATATCTTTTCTTGAACCACTTTAACCTCTTTGTCTGGAAATGCTTTCAATTTGAACAAGTCTAAAATTTTGCCACGTGGTAAAGGGTAATCTAATTCCATGCAAAACCAGCTTTTATGTCAAACATTTTGACTGTTTTTGAAAGCGATGTGTGTCAAGGGACAGTTTCCTTTCCCCCGAAATATCTTCCGAATTATTTTAAAATAACTCTTTCCTTTGGATCTACTATTTGTTCTGTTTGTCACAAGCACTGGTACATGGTTAAGCTCTGATAAAGGATAGCATCACATGGGATTACACCAGCCATCTGTGTCTATAGCAGTTTTAATTTTCCAGTGATAGAATCCACTACATCTAACTTTCCTATAATACCAAGCACTGTCTGGGAACCGGCTGCTATCTGTAAATAAACAAATAATGTAAGTGATTGATTAATTGAACAATTGATTGATTGATTGATGACTGGTGTTTTGACATTTTTTAGGCCACATCACGGTAACAGGTCACATATTCAAATGTTTCCTGGATTTCACCTGTACTAGGCTAACGCTCTAAAGTGTCTTTCCCAAAAAACACTCCTACGAAAAACCCAGTGGTTCCTGCAAGGTTTGAACCCAGGGCCTTCTTGTCACGAATCCTACACTTTACCATAATGTAAGTGAATGCAAGGAATTTTTCATGTATACCCAGCACATTTATACAACATTACCACTTAATATGCAGAGAATTCAACCCATTACCCAACAACCCCGAGTTTTAACAACTTTGAAAAAGACACCTTTTGAAAACATTGTGGGGAAAATGCTGGTTACAAATTAAATGTTCCTCAAATGACAGGTTTTGTGAGTGAGGGACAGAAAACATTGTGGGAAAAGGAGAAAATGCTGGTTACCAGCAATTGCTCCTTTTCCCACAATCTTTTCAAAAGTCTTTCCTTCAGTGTCGTTAAAACTCTAGATTGTTTGGCAAAGGGTTAAATTTCTAACAATTGTGCTTTGTCTCTTGATTTTCGTGCTGAACAGTCCTGTGAGTTGATTAACTGCAGCAGAACAAGGCAGTACCTCAGTCACTCAGTAAAGTATTCTCACCATGTCCCAAAAGGTCCCAGGTTCAAATCTCTGTCTGACAGCATGTCTTTCTCCTTCCACAGTGTTTGCAGTATTTGTTGACCAATTTGGTACCATAGTAAGAGAGTTCCTTTCTTCCTGACTATAGGGTTATTCAAGTCAATGCTATACCAAGTATATTTCAAAACATTTTAAAAGGCCATTTCATGACAGCTTTTGAAAACATTGTTGGAAAAGGAGAAACTGGTTGTTGCAAGTGTAGTATACTGGTCTATCCCACAGTTAAATACAAAAATGTATAGCTTGTATTTGTATGAGGGGACACTTATACTGCCTTACAATAGAACTAGCTTTTGTAGCGACATGGTAGAGCATTTGCCTTGGGATCTGAAGGTTCTGGGTTCAATGCCCACCCTGGGAGGCAATTTATCAGAACTGTTACATTGGGGTCCACCCTAAAAAATCCCACTTAGTTGAGAAATAGAGTAAGAGTACTTGAAGGATATGTGGCCAAATCTTCATATGAGATAGATCAGTATACTACAAAAGCAATTTCTCATTTTCTAACAATATTTTCTGCTCTATCAGAGAAATTTGGCTTATTTGTACCAACTTCAAATTTGTCATCTGCAGATGCCCTGTGGAACAGTCCAAAATTTGTTGTATAGGAAAGTTATGACATTTGGCATCTACCCAATCTAATGCTTCCAATAAACTCTCAGATTCTAATCTTTGTATTTCCTGATAATCCAGAATTTATCCTTTGATCACCTGTGTTCTGCCAGCGTCCTGTACAATGTAATTTGGTAACCCTTGGTTTTCTGCCTGTTTCGCCAACTCTTGTAGTTGTGCTGCATTCTCTCCCTTTAATACAATCTTTGTTTCTCTGTAAAAATGTACAAGAAAGTTATTCATGACGATTGTTTGTTTGACAAGATCAACTTATTTTTTTGCTAACTGAGATCTGTCTGTATTTTTTATACTGCATGAAAGCATTAATCTTTTACCACACAATCCCAACTTTTGACGACCTTGATAAAGAAAGATTCTGAAACATTGTGGGAAAAGGAGAAAATATTGCTAACCAGTATTTTCTCCTTTTCCCAGTCTAAATTTCTAAATTCTTCCCAAGCTAAATTTCAATTTCTACATCAAATTTATTTTGTCATCTGCTAATGCTTTCTACATGAACAAGTCCAAAATTTTGTTGCTTGGTAAAGACTTGAGATACTTTGGCAATAAGTTTAGCAACATTAAATTTGTTGTCTATAGATGCTTTCAATTTCATCAAATCTAAACTCCGTTGTTTGATAAAGACTGCGCTGGGTTCAATATTAATCAGACAATCATTTAATAGAAACAAGAGCATCATGTGTGGGTGCCAATGCTCGGCTGCAGTTTTTTGATTTTCACTGAAAGTTGCAAGTTGAAAAGGGGGCATAACTGAGTCAAAAATACTTGATTGTTAGCTGTCCTTACTGTACAGCTTCCTCTTTTAGTAGTTAAGAGATAGTCTGAGTTTGAAGTAAATATCTTCTGTAATTATAGAAGTAATATAAAATTTCAAAGTTTTGGCATGACAACAGTGCAGACGCAAACAACAACAGGGCTATGACAATTCCTCAACATTTTCTTTGAAAATAGCCTAGCTAAAGATAATTTCACACCACAGACATAACAGTTACACCAAATGAAATTGCTTTAATACAACCATGTGAGTACAGTATAACCTGTCCAAACCGACCCCTAGATAATCCGATCCCCTATCCATTCCGGTCTGTGCTCGCGGTCCCGGCAAGTTCCTTCTTTATTTCATTATATTAATACCCAGGTAATCCGATCCCTGTCTACATCGAATGCCGACCCCATTCGCAACGCCCAACCAAAATTTATTGCGTAAATTCCCCTAGATAATCAGATCATATATCTGTCATCAATCATCGATGTGTGAAACGGTTTATTATTTGTAACAAACTATCTATAAATCAATATACCGTTACGCGTGATTCGCTTAGTTGTTGAGGCTCGATAAGGGGAAAGTTTGAACGTAGACCCTTTCTTTTCTCATTTATCGTCGTCTGCAGTTATTTATTATGACGAAAGCGAAAGTGAAAATGAGACTGACATTGACAGTGACCTTTGTTCTAATAATCCACTTCTGGGGTCAGAATACACGTATCAGCAAGTGCATAATATGCTTTTGGAAATCCGTAATTTCGCCCTAACGAACGACGATCGGTATCTACAAGGGGTAGAGGAGCTCAAAACAATGACTGAACAGACAATTTTAAGACAAAAAGCCGAGGGCAAGCAAATGAAAATCAATTCTTTTTTACGATGATAGTGCTGTATTTTAAAATTTCCTAGTTTTGTAAATACAGTGTAGATCGGCATGCACATTTCATTTTTATTGAAACTAATGTGATTTCTGTTGTTTTAAATTGTGAATTGACATATATGAGGATTAAATGAATGAAACCATGGACTAGTCTATCTGTTCATATCTGTTTTGTAAATACAGTGTAGATCGGCATGCACATTTCATTTTTATTGAAACTAATGTGATTTCTGTTGTTTTAAATTGTGAACTGACATACACGAGGATTAAATGAATGAAACCATGGACTAGTCTATCTGTTCACAGAGAAACAAGGTTCGGTAAGTGGAATTTCTTTAGTCATTCTTCACCCCTTGATAATCTGATCCCCTGTACAAACCGACCTTTTTTCTCGGTACGAGTGAGGGTCGGTATAGACAGGTTATACCGTACAAATATCTGAATCAATTTTGGACTCTGTAGAGTCCCAGTTATGGATTTTTCAGAACAAGGCTAGAGTACCAAATATCGATATTTGCAATGCAGGGTAATCTTCCGAAATCTGTTGTTACAAATCAGCATTATTCGTTTAAAAAACCGTCTTCTTTTTTTTTCCAAATATTTATCAAAATAAAAAAGCTTCCTGCTTATAGTCAACACCGAAATGTGAAATAAAGAGGTAACATACTTGGGCACAGTTCTGAATTCAATTTGTTTCTAATACCGCAGAATCAGTCTGTATTTCTGAGTCAGATGTTGTGTCATCCAAAGTTTAAACTGGTTCTACAGTGTACTCATCCAATAAAATTCCTTATTGTACCCAAGCATATGAACTCTCTCCCAAACGACAAAATTTTGGAATTGTTCAAATCCAAAGCACTTGCAGATGACAAATTAATCACAGCTAAAATGATAGAAAATGTTGGTTACTATCATTTTCTTCTTTTCCAACCATGTTTTTAAAAGCCTTTCTTCTACGAGTCATTAAGTGTCAGAATTGTGTGGTCAAAGGTAACACAGCCTCATAATATTTACCCAAACTGTTCCCAGCTCATTAATATGGCCCCAAATCTTTCTTGACACTCAATCATAATTCTGTGTAGTGCTATTGCAGCATGGGCGCACTGGGCGGCTACTTTTCCCACGCCCATATTCAACTCCATGTTTACCACAAACACCATCTTGTGCAGATCTAACCCTTCCGGAAACTCTTCCTCCTCCTCGTCTTCGAATTCCAAGTCTTCCTAGAAACAAATTAATCCTTTACCACACAATCCTGACTTTTAATGAACCTGAAGAAGGATTTTGAAAATATTGTGGGAAAAGGAGAAAAAACTAGTCACCAGCATTTTCTCCTTTTCCCACAATGTTTTCTACCTAACCAAAAATGGAAATCGTCATCTGCAGAACATTTAATTTGTCATCTGCACCAATTTCTTTCAATTTGGTCTAGTCCTAAATTTTGTTAGCTCTTTACCAAAGGACAAAATTTCAGACTGGTTGAAACTGAAACCAATTTGCAGATGACAAATTAAATGATACCCATATGATAAGATTTGTATTAGAAAGGGTAGAAAACATTGTGAGGAAAGGAGAAAATATTAGTTACCAGCATTTTCTCCTTTTCAAACAATAGTTTCAAATGCCTTTTACCGCAGGGTTGTTAAAACTCTGGACTGGGTTAATCATACATGTTATAAAAATACCTGACAAACAGTGTATTTTTCCCATCATTGCCCTTGCAATTGCCAGCTTTTATGAAACACTGTGGAAAAGGAGAAATTCTTTACCAAACCATAAAATTTTTGACTCTACCAAATAGCAAGCTTTAGCAGACGACAAGATAAAGTGCATGTGGATTCCTGTTTTAGTCAGCGTAGTGAAAATTATGGTAAAAAGAAAAGAAACTTTGCCACAACTAGGTATCCAACCTGCAACCACCAGGTTACGAGTCAGATACGCTAACCACTGAGCTATCTGGCCAGGCGGTACATTTCTTCAAGTAGTGCTTCACATAATTTCAACACTACCTTAGTTATATCACGGCAAACAGGCAACAGCTCACGTACTCTAGTCTGCTTGGCTGCAGTTGCTTTCAAGGTGAAAACTCAAGAGTCAAAACCAGTATTTGGAAGAGTCTGAAATTTTGTTGTGTGGAAATGGGTCAAAGTTAGTACCTTCAGTAAAGACAGAGATATCAGAAAATGTCAGTTTCTGCATAACAGCTGATGACATGGCTATCACAATACTTTGATGTTTTCTCCGGAAACAGCTGAGCTTAAAAATACATCCTTATAGCTAGAGAGAAGAAACCTTGTTAAAACTTGAAAGTGTGTATAATAGCTCAGCTGTCTAAACATAGATAAATTACCAATACATATAGTTTACGGGATAGATAACACAAGGAAACTTTCCTCATTTAACACCAGAAATGACAACAGCTATTGCTTTGAAGGCCTCCAAAACATGAAATACATTTTCTATCCGTCGTAATCTGTGCAATCTTGCAGCCATCGGGGGCAACATTTGGCATGAAGATACAAGAATGACTATTATTTCATAAAATAAGGATGAAATGGTTAAAAAACTGCCTGAAAATGAGTTGAGATGTATTTTTAAACTGATTTCCTGCCATCATGCATGGAGGCAGTGTGTGGAAAAGTCTTTTGTATTAAATATTAAGTCTTAACCCATAACTCTTAACAAAACAATTTTGGCTTTTCCAAATTCAAAGCCTTTGCACACAACAAATTAAATGTAATTCAAAACATGGAATCTCTATTTCAGAAGGCAGAAAACAAAGTGGGAATAGGAGAAAATATTGGTTACCAGCATTTTCTTCTTTTACCACAATGTTTTCAAAAGTCGTCTTCTTTAGGGCCGTTAAAACTAGGAATTGTGTGGTGAAGGGTTAAAGTGCCTTTCAAAAATTTAGCTGCCTTTACAGCCACTAAAGATCAAGATCAGACTGCACAAAATATGAAGTATGGTCTATGATCTACACTGTCTGCTTTGCCGAAACATTTTGGACAAGCATGACCTCTAGGACACATTTTACAGAACTTGCTATAGCGCAGATCGAGATCAGACTGCACTGTACGTCACTAACATACTCAGACCAGAACAGTCAAAAAATATGTAATAATTGGACCTTTCAACATATCAATTTCTTACCTCTAATGGTCCGTCTAGATTTTTGTCTTGGTTTTCTAAAATCCAAGCTGCAGCTAGATCTGCACTGTAATTACCAGTATAGTAGCAGCCCTAAAGAGAAATGAAGAAGAGTCAGGCTTGTGGGACATTCCCCCTTTTGCAAGTTGTCCTGAGACGTGTCAAACATTTGTGTTTTCTACTTGTCTAGATATTTATCTAACCCACACAATCCCAAGTTTTAACAAAACTGATGAAGAAAGCTTTTAAAAACTTTATGGCTACCAGCATTTTCTCCCTTTTCCTCAATATTTTCTACCCAATCAGAGACCGTAGTCATCAACTTAAGCTACATTTCATTTTGTCATCTGCAAATGCTTTCAATTCGGTCAAGTCAAAAATTTTGTTGTTCGGTAAAGAGTTAACTCTTTATCAGATGACAAAATCTTTCACCAGTCCAAAAAACAGTTGAATTTGACAAATTAAATGTGACTCAACTGACAGGATTTGTTTATGAATGGTAGAAAACATTGTGGGAAAAGGAAAAATTGTTGGTTACCAGGATTTTCTCCTTTTCCGACAATGTTTTTGAAAGCATTTTCCTAAAGTTCGTTTCAGCTAGGGATTGTGTGGTTCAGGGTTGACTCTAGAAACATATTGATTCTTAACCCTTTACCACACAACAAAATAGTAGACTTGTCCAAAGTCAAAGCTTTTGCAGACATCAAATCATGTGTTGCTCAACTGCTTAGATTTGTTTCTGATAGTGTGGAAAAACATTGTGGGAAAAGGAGAAAATGCTGGTTACCAGCATTTTCTCCTTTTCCCATAATGTTTTCAAAAGGCTTCTTTCTCAAGGTCGTTAAAACTCGGGATTGTGTGGAAAAGGGTTAACCAGATGGCAAAGTTTTAGGACTGTCCAAAATCAAAGAATTTGCAGACTACTATATACCCCATAAAGTGCTGGAACCAATTTAAGGATAGGGCACCCGAATGGGATTCGTGTAACATCACCTTTCATTGTACGGATTCGGCTAAGACTTGGGTAATCCGTAATCAATGCGGGGAACCAGCATCTATCGGCCGATCGATTATGGATTACACGAGTCTTAGCCGAATCCGTATCTTTTTCGGCGATGAAAGGCGATGTCACAGGAATCTGCATTAGGGTGCCCTATCCTTAAGTTGTTTTTGCGGACAGTGTAGATCAAGATCAGACTGCACAGAATGCGCAGTCTGATCTTGATCTACACTTGCCGCTACTTTGTTCCATATTCTTGCTGGTACAACCTTGAAACAATAATATTTCCAATGTTTTTCCTAATTGAAAAGGTCCATTTCATAAATTTAGGACTGTAAGGGATAGAGTCCCTGGTTCTATCAAGGGCTGCTATTTACAACACAAATTGTACATGGGCAGTAGTTAGCTAGATAGCTTCTAATTCCACAAAGGTGTTGGAATGATTTGTTGTAACACTCCACTTTTTCACCATGTACAATCAATAGTGCTCTATTTTCTATCTCACCGATCTTGTGATCAAAATCAGCCCTTGCACTGCGAAACCATTTTTAACCCTTTACCACACAATCCCCAGTTTTAATGACCCTGAGGAATAATGCTTTTGAAAACATTGTGACAAAAGGAGAAAATGCTGGTAACCAGCAATTTCTCCTTTTCCCACAATGTTTTTGACCCTTTTGAAGACAATATTTATCATTTGATCCCCATTTCTTTTATCATCTGCAAATACTTTTAATTTGGACTAGGCTAAAATTTTGTTGCGTAGTAAAGGGTTAACTGCAAATGCGAACAGTGTAGATCAAGACCAGACTGCACTGTCCCCTTTATCTGACAACCACAGCTTTGAAATCACAAAATATACATCTTCAATCCCAGGAGCATCTGTTTGATTTATTCAACACAGTAAGGCTTAACCCTTTACCACACAACAAAATTTTAGCATTTGTAGATGACAATATTATTGTGGCTCAAATGGCACACTTTTTCCTTGACAGGGTAGAAAACATTGTGGGAAAAGTAGAAAATGCTGTGCTGGTTACCAGCATTTTCTGCTTTTCCCAACAATGTTTTCAAAAGGCTTCTTTCCCAGGGTTGTTAAAAGTTGGCATTGTGTGGTAAAGGGTTAAGGGGGAACAATCAGGAGTAAGATGGTGCATGGAACAAGAAACAGGGGCCCAGGGAGCATACTGACTTATCTTTTTTGTGGCCCTCTATGAAAAAAAAAAACCACAAGAGAGCCAATGGCCCTAAAGCGCTCACCTGAGTAAAGTCACCTAGATCCTGATTGTGATGATCTAAAACATATAAGATTCAGTGACCTACCTTTTGACCAGACATGACCCAATTTCAAACTTATCCCAGATATCATCAAAAGAAACATTCTGACTAAGTTTCAAGAGTATCACGCTGAAAATGTAGCCTTTAGACTGTACACAAGGTTTTTCTAAGATTTGGCCCAGTGACCTACTTTCTGACCCAACATAACCCAAATTCCAATTTGTATGAGAATTCATCATGGCATAAGCTCTGACCTAGTTTCATGAGTATCAGGCTGAAAATGTGGCCTGTAGAGTGCACACAAGGTTTTTCTAAGATTTAGCCAAGTGACCTACTTTTTGACCTGACATGTCCCTATTTCTATCTTACCAGAGATATCATCAAGACAAACATTCTGATCAAGTTTCATGAGTATCAGGCTAAAAATGTGGCATCTAGACTGCACATCAGGTTTTTCTAAGATATGGCTAAGTGACCTACTTTTTGACCAGACGTGACCCAATTTCAAACATGTCTAAGATATCATCAAGAAATATACTCTAAGCTAGTTTCATGAGTATCAAGCTTAAAATGTGAACTATAAAGTGCAAAAAAGGTTTTCAAAAATTTGGCCCAACGATCTACTTTTTGACCTGAGGTGACCAAATTTCATCATTCTCTGAGAAATCATCAAGACAAACACTCTGACCTAGTTCATTGAGTATCAGGCTGAAAATGTGGCCTCTTAGAGTGCACACAAAGTTTTTCTGAGACATGGACATGACCCAATTTCGAACTTGTCCAAGATATTAACAAGACAAATATTCTGGCCAAGTTTCGTGAGTTTCTAACTGAAACTGTGGCCTCTAGAGTGCAAACAAGGTAAATGTTGATGACCGCACGACAGACAACGCACGACCGATGGCAGACACAGCATGATCACAAAAACTCTACTAAACACCTGAATTTAGTTCAACATTACCTTTATTGCAGCATTTCTGGAAAATCCAAGATTTGCAAGTTGACTTATTATTTCTTCTTTAGCTTGAAAGGAGCTGCCAGCTTCTGCACTATCTAAATCCATCACTGATTATTCTGAAATTAGTACCATTGTAACTTTGATCAAGCTAGTATTACAGTAACAAAACAATTTAATACAGTGTTTTCCCAAGAATTTCATAATAGGGATGATTGTCCTTAACTTGTCCAAAGTGAAAGTATTTGCAGACAACAACTGAATTTTATGTATGAAATTTGTCTTTCAAAGGACAGAAAACATGGTGGAAAAGAGAGAAAATACTGGTTACCAGCATTTTTTCTTTCTTACATATGCTTCCTAAATTCTTCATCCACATGATTGTTAAAACACAGGATTGTTTGATATAGGGTTGAATACATTTCCTCATGTTCAGTGGTTTTTCAGTAGTACATGTATTTCATTACACTGCCTTTATTATACCAAAAATAAAAACCTTTTTGAGTCATAAATAAGGAAAGGAAATGCCATGAAAACCCTGTTATTCTCCTTGAAAATTAGGTTTTCAGGTCCGATTCTGTATTTTATATGACCTGGTCAGTCCCTTGCCCTTCGCCTCTATTATTACTACACAGCTGCCTTAATTACACTCAAATATCACAGAAACACTGCCTGAGACAATACAATTGAAAATTAAATTTACATTTTACCAGATAAATTTATCCCTAAAAGTGTCTTGTCCATAACTTTCCACAGCTTCCTGAACAGCTCAAGATCACATTGCTTAAAATGTGCAGTCTGATCTTTGATCCACACTGTCAGCTTTGCTGAGATATTCTGGGCAAGAGTACCCTTGCAATACTTTTGGTTTAATTTTTGGACTGACAATCTCTGTTTGGTTTACACAATGCTGTAAGAGTTAATTTTCCCTTTACATTGGAATTCATACCCAGAGGAAACGTCCACACTTCAATATGGAACACTCTCTCAGACATGATTTCTCATTTCATTTGGGACCAGAGCTCCAGATATGGGGGAGTGATGGTATTCTAAATCCATTATTTCTCCTTCAAACCCTATGTTGTGAGTACTCATTAGAATCGTCTCGCTGAGACAATTCTAATGAGTACCTATAACATAAGGTTTGGTGCAGAAAAATTAACATTTTTAATTTTAAAATCAAACTCACTCCCTCTATCTGGAGTTCTGAGGGACGTTTTATCTGCCCTATAAACCCTTTATCACAGAATCCTAAGTTTTAACAACCCTGACAGACTTTTAAAAACACTGTGTGTAAAGGAGAAAACACTTTCTTCCATTTCAAGGCCAGAAGTCATCTACTGAGCTACATTGTACTTGTCGCCTTCAAATACTTTTAATTTGGACAAGTATAAATTTCTGTTGTGGTAAAGGGTTAAGAAGACACATCCATTTACCCAAAGTTGTTATTCGGTACAAGTTACTCTTAAAAAATGGCATCATATTTCGTGTCTTGCAAGAAGCCAAACTAAAAAATCTGCACAAGTTTATTTCGCGTTAATGGAGATGCTTTGAGTTGTTTCAATGTATGTAAATACTTCAAAAGGCCAAAGTGAAAAACCTTACTGATTTCTAACTTGGCCACAATTTAATATTTTCCGCAAAAATAAAATCACGGTATCATCAGCTACAAAAGCGCATGGCCGCAGACATCTTTTTATCTGAGTCGTGTCGACGCTTTTCGAAATTTCCTTCATTTCATTTGAATCACTCAGACGCACTGTCTTCCGGATGGGTCTAAAGGTGTCACACCATAGGTTTTTGGCCTAATTGAAAATAGAGTGAAATCGACTGTCTTTGAAGCTTCACAGATCGCTTAATGGCTTAATTGCTTTTCCGTCTCTTGCTGTCTAATGTACGTCCTCAGCCCTTCAAAAAGAGTGCATTAAAAACAACATGTCAAACAACTGTGTTTATCGCTTAATCCCAACAAACACGGGCACCCTAGAATTTTCCCTCTCAAAAACACCTGTTCACCCCATGACCCCAGTTTTTTGTTCCTCCAGTGGCACAGAATAGTCCACTAAACATACAATAAAAACACATCTAAGTGATCCCCTACTGTCTAAATTTGAAGCAAATCTAAATTATATACCACTAAGCCCTCGATCTTTGCTTCATGAAACAGTGCAACAAAAAATGCTACTTCAAAATTTCACTTGACTACTACCACCCGGAAGCAGTCTCGCAGTGGTGCAACACCTAAAATACGCAATTGAAATGTTATGGCACAATGGGCACAATGGAAAAGAAAGTACGCAATGGAAATATATTTATATACTACAAAATAAAGTAACTATGTGTGACATCAAATGTGTTTGTTTGCACCCATTGATTTTTTATAATGTATATCTATAGCTATAAACCAAAAATAGCATTAAAAATGTATTTGTAGTGATGATTTTACCTTATGTGGGTATTTTCTGATGGCGTAATGGAAAAATTACCAAATTCAAACTAATACAATATACTGTACCCAAAACGCGTCTTATAGTGTAAAATGTGTGTGTGTGGGGGGGGGGGGGGTTGTAAACCAACCAAATGGGGAACTTTGTGAGAATACAGACTTACACACTTACCAGCCTAGGAACACCTACCATACAGGGAATCCCCGTTTGATTTCTATTTCAAACTCGCATTCCAGAGCCCCAAAATATCAACATGTCAAATTAGATGAGTAATCTGACATGTTCCCCATTTGGAGGTTAGCAGCACACACACATAATACACATATTCTGTCACTGTGCGATTTTTTGTGTATCTGTTGGACCCAATTTCCAACTTGTCTGAGATATCATCAAGACAAACATTCTGACAAAGTTTCATGGGTAACTGACAGAAATCTGGCCTCTAGAGTGCACACAAGGTAAATGTTGACACCTGGACGACAGACAACGCAGGACACACAACGAACGCAGCCCGATCACAAAAGCTCACCTTCAGCACTTTGTGCTCAGGTGAGGTAAAAAATACCACACACACACATACACAATTTGTTTTCATATTTTGTTTCCTTTAAGATATTTGTATAGAATCATTAAAACAAGAGGTTACTATGTTTTCACAGTTTATATCTCAGGACAGCGATACAGAGACAATGACGACCCTCGAAGAACATCGATTCAACTGATGGATTTGAAATAGTTTTAACCCTTTGCTGCTAAAAGTGACTCAAGGGCCTTTTTGGATAGTGTAGATCAAATTCAGACTGCACAGTATGTGTAGTCTGATCATGTATCTACACCATCCGATAAGGCGATGATTTTCCCCGTACAATAACTTTGAAATAGCAACATTTTGGTTTTTACTATCAGGTTCAAGATTTCATTTAACTTACTTAGCAGATTAAGTTTTAAGAAATACCAGTTATTTGGATACATAGACATTATAAAATAACAATAATAAAGAAGCTTGTTTGAAAATTGTCCCGAAAAAAAACCCCCGTGGGGTCCCGGGTTTTTTTTAATTTATAGAATAGGACCTCGGCCTTTCTCTATGGCATGTCGTAGAAGGCGACTAAAATTAGAGACAAACGGCTGCTTTCCTCGTAATTCATAGGATTGCAGCAGGCTGGGTAGTTCTTATTCCAAATCCTGTATTTTTTTCTCGATGTAAATAGGGTTTGGAATGGGAATCAATTGGCCTGTGGGACCCCGTGTGGTTTAATCGGGGGTATAAGAATAAACCACTGAAGTCCCGCGATCGTCACATCTGCCATTTCATCTGGCGGAACAAAAGTGACAGCATGCATGTCGTAAAAGGCGACAAAAGGGGCATCATTTTGTGTTTCGTCCATTCCTCATTTATCATGTTTGTCTTATGTTGTTGCACATGTATGTTATTTTCACCTCGAATTATTGTTTACTTAGTAAGTGCGCCCAATATGACCTAAGTTGTCAACGGGCCTTAAAACGCTATTCATCTATCTATCTATCCCGAAAAAAAAAACAAAGTAAAGAGTGTGTGCTATGGTTAAAGGGAGTCCACTCTTCACTTCCTGTATTTTTTAATCAAGTCAAACATAGAATAGTTATCTCCCCTGATACAGCTAAAGTATTAATGAGCCATGCTTTGTTAAATGGTTGATTAAGCACATCTGCAAAAAGTAACAACCTGTGTCAGTCTGAGCAGCTGATGTGGGATAAAAAGTCTGTGACTTGTAAATGTCTCCATGTCCAAAGACCATTATACCTCATAACCAGTAGTTAGTTGTTAGACAAAATCAGCTTTATGGATTCATAATTATTTGATGACTTGCTTGGTATAATGCATCATGGAGATATATTAAACCTCTTTTCACAGAGCATTGCTCATATGTATTTTTACAACAGGGACCAGTTTAAGTCAAGCAAAGCATCCTGTACCAATAGTTATGTGCCCTTGAATAAAGATTGACCAATATTGCTTGATGAAACCACACCATTTTCTTCCCTCTCAAGATATTTTTTTCTCTCTTTCTATTAGAATAAACCTCTTCTTTTCTGATGCATAGCCCTTTACCAAACAATCCCTGGTTTTTACGACCCTGAAAAAGAAGGCTTTTGAAAACATCGTGGGAAAAGGAGAAAATGCTGGTAACCAGCATTTTCTCCATTTCCCACAATGTTTTCTACCCTGCTGGAAACAAATTTCAATTTTTGAGTTACATTTATTTTGTCGTCTGCAAGTGTTTTTAATTTGGACCAGTCTTAAATTTTGTCGTTTGGTAAAGAGTTAAATAGACACTTCCCCTTCAGTTAAAAAGAATGATCATAATACAGAACATGGTAATGGGTTTCATCAATCCAGGATAAGGCTGCACATTCTTTGCAGACCTATCTTGATCTACACTATCGACAGTAGCAAAAGTTGGGTTGCTCAGAGCAGTGCAAGAGGTTAAGGCCTGTCACTGAAGTCATTCTGTACTTGCTAAATTTCCTTTACACCAAACTATCTCGGTCCATATTCACCAACCATTCTTAAGAACGTTCTTTGTCTAATTCTCAGGAATTTTCTAGATTTGAAAGTAACACAGCTTCTGATTGGCTAAACCTTTTGGTTTAGCCAATCAGAAGTTATGTTACTTTTAAATTTAGAAAATTCTTCAGCATAAGACAAAAAATATTCTTAAGAATGGTTGGTGAATACGGACCCCTATGTTTTCATAACAACCTTAAGTAAAGAACAACAGCTACCAAAAGTAAAAGCAGCTGTTAAAATGCATTTAAATTTAAATCATATAATTTAGAAGTATGGAAATGACTGTGAAGATGACAATCTCTTATTGTATGGTCAGTAAGAGTGTTACTCACTGGCAGAGACTTTAATTCCAAAACTAGGTTGAAAGTTGTCAGATATTCTAACTTTTGTTTACTTTTTACCTGATTTTAAAATTCATTTTTCTGCCAGCAATTAACACATGGACCAACCACACAATAACAGATTGAAATCTTCACAATAGTTTTTGTGTTTTTGAATGGTATGATTAAAATTTAAATGCATTTTGACATCCACATTGTTGTTTTGGCTGCAAGTGGGCTTTTGACAAAGTAAGGATTTTAAAAACAATGTGAGCAAAGGAGAAATTGGCAGACACACGGAGCTTATAACACAAAGAAAGCATTTTGAAACTGCATGATCAAAATTCTTGTGAAAAGGAGAGATTGCTTGTCATCAGCAATTTATCATTTTCCATAATGTTTTCTGTTTAGAAAAAAAAAATCATTTTAACTCTTTACCGCATGATGCCGACTTTTAATGACCCTGGGAAAGAAGTCTTTTAAAGACATTGAGGGAAAAGGAGAAAATGCTGGTAACCAGCATTTTTTCCTTTTCCCACAATGTTTTCTACCGTATCAAAGAAAAATTGCACAATTTGAACAACATTGAAATTGTTGTCTGCAAATGCTTTCTATTTGGACAAGGCTAAAATTTTGTCGTCCGTTAAAGGCTTAAGCCACATTAATTTTTATTTGTCGTCTGAAAATGCTTTCATAATGGAAAAAAATGTCTAGATTTTGTGGTCTGGTAAAGAGTTAAATCTAGCTGGGATAAGTTAGTCAGAATTTGAAAATTGTATTTATGTGTTTAGGGGGTATTGTTTTAGGGAGAAGGGTTGATCAATTTGATTTGTGCCAACGGCTTTAATAATTTCCTATCATTTAAAAAGGAGAGAAGGAATTGATGTATTAGCGAAACCAACTGGCAATAAATGTTATTCATTTATACTCCCATGTAATGTTATTCTTGTTTATTATGTATGAATACATATATTTTAAAGGCCCAATAGTGGTCAAAACACAATGCAGGTGTTAAGATGCATTTAAATGTAGATCATACCATTTAAAAGTACTGACAGTATTGTTAAGATGATAATCTGTTATTGTGTGGTTTGTCCAAGTGTTAGTGGCTGACAGAAAAATGAATTTTGAAATCATGCAGGCAAAAAGTAAACAAAAGATAAAGTGACCTGGCAGGTTTTAACCTAGATTAGATATTAATTTCTCTGCCAGTAACTAACACTTGGACTGACCTAAAGTAGCAGATTGTTATTTTCACAATAATTTCCATATTTTTAAATGGTTTGATTTAAATTTAGGTGCATTTCAACAACCGACTTGTTTACTTTTGGATGCTATTGTTACTTTAATTTTGAAAACTTATGGAACTTCATAGGTCACGTTTTTATATACATGTACATGAAAAGTCCTATATGCCACTCAATGCACTAGCAGGTTCGGCCAGGAAGGATATGTACAGAGCCAAGTGGCTTAATCGGATTCACTATTTGAGTCTAAATTGAGACCGCATTAAATGTCTCTCTATTCGATGTACAACTTCTTGTCATTCATTCAGTGACTAAAAAGTTATAAGTCGTTTTATTCCACAGAAGACTTTATTATGTGATGGTGACCTGTACAGGTTAAATCTATAAAATGTTCTGTTCTGTTCAGTATTAAAAGTATTACTTCAAAACAATCCTGATAATTCCTTCTTTTTTTTTTTCCACAAAAATTCTAAGATTAGACTGTGTCTGAAAAAATCTTCCAGAATAATCTTAAGTTCTCAGTCAACCATACCTCTGTTTAAAAAATAAAATCATTTGGGAAGCTCAAATGAACATCTAATCCTTTAGCCCTTTACCACACTATAACATACAAGCTCAATATTCAAAATACATGTAATACATTTCCTATCATGCAACAGAAATGGCATGTATACTTAGAACAAAATGTTGGATCGGTGGACATGTACTGTTTCTAAATCTTGTCTACAAATGCATGTGTGAAAGTATTTACAATACATTTGACACATGCTCTGTGAAAAAGGGTTTAATGCATGTCTGTGATGCAATATACCAAGCAAGTTATTAACAATAGCTGATCCCTTAAATCCATTTTGTCTGAAACCGACTGAATCCTGATGTAGAATGGTCCTTTGATGTGCAGAAAAACTAGCCAAAAGGTAAAAGTTTTGACACAGGTCAGCCTGCACAGTGCGAAGCAGGCTGACCTGTGTCAAAACTTTTTGCTTTTGGTAAACTGAAAATTCTACATGAGCGGCACTCTGATGAAAGAGGTTGATGCATCTCAATGCAGCATAATACTGAACAAGTCATCACATAATCAGATTACAATCCTACACCCATGGATCTCTAAAATTCATTTCTGAAAATCAACCAACTGAATTAGGGGGTAGACTGGTCTTTGGACATACAGAAAATTTACAAAGAACACACTATTTCAATGCGGATCAGCCTGCACAGATTGGTAAGGCTGACAAGGGTTTCTTTTTTTTGCAGATGCATTAACCCTTTACCAAACAACAAAATTTAGGACCTGTCCAAATTGAAAAAGTCTGCAGATGAAACTTTGACCTTGGCTCTAATGATGGAATTTGGCTTGAATTGAAAGGCTGGAAAACATGTGAGAAAAGGAGAAAAGGGTTGTTACCAGCAAGTCCTACTCAACAGGGTCGTTAAAACTCAGGATTGTGTGGTAAAGGGTTAAGTCCCCTCATCATAGAGCCTAACTCTTTTTTTTTCAGAAAGGTTTTCAGCAGAATAGGATATCAAATTCAAATGGTCACAAGGCTGTACTACATACTACAACAGTGAACGAACCAAACAAAGCTCAAAAATAATAAAATCTATAACAATATATTGGGTGGAGAGATGTTGTTTAGATCAGCTCTCTGATAGGGTGAAAAACATTGTGGGAAAAGGAGAAAATACTGGTTACCAGTATTTTCTCCTTTTCCCACAATGTTTTCAAAAGACTTCTTTCCCAGGGTTGTGAAAACAAGGGATCGTTTGGTAAAGCATCAAGAAGATGAAGTCTGTTATATAGTGTGGTAAAGGGCTAAAGGATTAGATGTTCATTTGAGCTTCCCAAATGATTTTATTTTTTAAACAGAGGTATGGTTGACTGAGAACTTAAGATTATTCTGAAAGATTTTTTCAGACACAGTCTAATCTTAGAATTTTTGTGGAAAAAAAAAAGAAGGAATTATCAGGATTGTTTTGAAGTAATACTTTTAATACTGAACAGAACAGAACATTTTATAGATTTAACCTGTACAGGTCACCATCACATAATAAATTGTTTGACATCAAATGACAATGTGAAACATAGGAAAGTCAAAGAAAATCCTGTGATAAACACACAACAACTGAATAATGTTTAAGTGTAAACTTTTGAAATTGCCATTATAGTACTGGTCATCTCTAATATTGAACTTAAGAATAAATTAAGCACCAGTCAGATCATTAAGGAATTTGCAACAAATTGCTTTGAGAAAAGAAGAACTACTTGTGACAATGAAAATTTGAAGAAATTTTTTGCAACAGTTTACAAAGCCTGCCAAAAGTCTAAACTATGCTACATTTGCAGCTAAGTGAAATAATCTTGGCATCTTAGTGAACTCATTACAAGAAGACGAAATTTTGGACTTGTCAAAATTGAAAGCATTTGAAGAAAATCTATTTACCATGTACCAAAAGGTGGAAATTGTCTTTGAAAGTGAAAATGCCTGTCATCCTCATTTTGTCTGTTTCCAATAAGGCTTTGAAAAGCTGCCGTCCTAATAGCCGTTTCATGAGATTGTTTGGTAAGGGGTTAATGCTTTGTGGGCTAATCACAAATTCACTGTTTTGTTGAAAGTGTTGATCAAGATCAGGTTTTGAAAAGTCTTCTTTTCCCCCAAAGTAAACAACAACAGCTACAACTACAACAAATAACTAGCTGAAAATCAATCCAGTTGTGAGTCACCATACTGTCATATAAAGTGTTTTTAGCCGAGATTTGATATGTACATGCTGTCTCTAATCTTTGTGTACTCTCTTCTCTTTGCTAGAATTGGTTTCTGACATACAGATTCTCATGAAATAAGAATAGGGTCCTGCATGAAGGTGTAGGATAGTAAACTGGCTCTAATACACAGAGTTGATGATTCCTTTTGTAGTGGTGGCAGTCTTTTTTCACACCTACAAAAGATACATGTAAACATAACATTAATTAAATCTTCACTAATCGACAAAATTTTAGACTTGTCCAATTTGAAAGAATTTGTAGGTAACAAATTAAACCTGGCTAAAATCATGCAGTTTTTCTTTGGAAATCTAGAAATCATTGTAGGAAAAGGGGAATTGCTGGTGCCCAGCATTTTCTTCTTGTTCCACAATGTTTTCAAAAGGCTCCATCCTCAGGGTCATTGAAACTCAGAATTGTGTAGCAAAGGGTTAAAACACTACTCTCTGTGAACCATCATACCAATAGTAGGTTGAATAGTTCACTCAACAGTGCTAAAACAATTGTTCTTCTCTCGAAAAACTAAACTGTCAAAAGCTGTGTCACAGTTCTTATAAACTAAATGCAAAACCAGCTCACAGTGGCTACTTTTTATGTGCAAAAACATTTAGACATGTAGTATACATATTACGACTGTAGTTTTAGACAGTGCAGATGGAGATCAGACTCAATGCAGTACCTACATTATCCTATATATTTTCATAAAATCAACAATGACATTGTAATGTTTACTGACTTAAGGCCCCAACAGCTGGCATAGTAATCAAAGCAGGTGTTAAAATGCATATCGTTTAAAGGTACATGTACTGAAATTATTTTGAAGGTGACAGTCTTTTATTGTACAGTCGGCGCAAGTGTTAGTCACTGGCAAAAAAGTAATTTTTAAAGTAGGTCAAAAGTTGCAAGGTTGCTCCGTCTCTCCGTTACTTGTCATTTTCACAATAATTTCCATACTTTTAGGAAATATTATTCAAATTCAAATGCATGTTAACCCTTAACCTGCTAATCAAGTAAAACCTTAACTGTTTACCAAACGACAGAATTTTAGACTGGTCCAAATTGAAAGCATTTGCAGACGACAAATTAAATGTGGCAGAAATACTCGGATTTGTCTGTGAAAAGGTTAGAAAACATTGTGGGAAAAAGAGAAAATGCTGGTAACTAGCATTTTCTTTTTTTCACACAATGTTTTCAAAAAGCTTTCTTCCCAGGGTCGTAAAAACCTGGGATTGTTTGGTACAGAGTAAAAGCCAATAATAAAAACTTAGATGTTGCTATTTGAAAATAATTTTTAGGGGAAAATTATCTCCTTATCAGAAAGTGTGGATCCAAGATCAGACTGCATGTTCTGTACAGTCTGATCTTGATCTTTATTGTCTGCAAAAGGTCCTTGAGTCGCACACAAGTTTTTTCTAAAATTTGCCTGAGTGGCCTACTGTTTGACATGACCTGATCCCAAATTTCTTAAGAAGTTATAAAGACAAACACAGTTACCAAGTTTCATGAGTATCTGACTGAAAATGTGGCCTCTAGAGAGCAGACAAGGTTTTCTTAAAAAAACTTGTCTCAGTGACTTTCATTTTGACGTGACGTAGTCCAATTTCACACTTGTTCAAGATATTATCAAGACAAACATCCTGACCAATTTTCATGAGAATCTGACAGAAAATGAGGCCTCCCAGAGCGTAAACAAGGTTTTTCTAAAATTTGACCAAGTGACCTACTTACTGACCCCACATGACCAAACTGTAAACATGTCCTATATATATTGCTAAGACAAACGTTCTTTTCTAATTTCATGAGAATCCGACCAACTATGTTGCCTCTAGAGTGCACAAAAGGTAACTGTTGACACCTGGACGCAATCCAAACAAAAATGAGGCCTCTAGAGTACACACAAGGTGACTGTTGACACCTGGATGCAATCCAACCAAAACTGTGGCCTCTAGAGTGCACACAAGGTGACTGTAGACATCTGGATGAGAGACATCATACAATGGACAACACACGGCACAGACATTGTAATCAAATGCATACATTTATGCCTTTTCAGATGGTCTAAAATACAATTTCAAGCAGGAGTTGTAGATCCACATCTATGCAACCTGATCTTTGGTCTATACAGTCCACAAAAGTCCCTGTTTTTGCCCTTTCACAAAAAGAATTGACTGTTTTTTAAGTCTTTTTAAATCTTTACAAAAAAAAAAAAAAATTTAAACAAAATAATGTTTCTCCTTTTTTTCACAATATTTTCAAAACACTTCTTGTTTCTTTAAACTGTTTCTTTTTTAATCTTTACAAAAAGACATTTTAGACCTCCCCTCATTCAAATCATTTACAGACAACAAGTACATGTGACTCAAAACATGAAATTTGGTATAGGAAAGATGGAAAACACTCAAAAAAGAAAAAATGGTTCTTACCAGTATTTTCTCCTTTTTTCTCACTGTTTTCAAAATGCTTCTTGTTGGCTGTTGCTAAAACTTCAAAATTGTTCAGTAAAGGACTAATAATAGCATGGTACAGCTTTTGTAAAAAGCAGGATTGGTTGGTTGTATTGGGGTTTAATGCCACTTTAACAGCTAAGGTCATATCATGGCGGTTGGTGACGCACGTGTGTTTCCTGGCTTTCTCACACCAGTACTAACACAACTTTCTTTCCAAAGCTACCGACTACTTTTCTCACATGCTTCAGCAGAGGTGATAGGCGAAAATACGCCGGAAAGAAAGTTCGCCTCAACCGGGTATCGAACTCACAACCACCAGGTCATGAGTCCGACACGCTCACCACTGAGCCACCCAGGCAGGGCTGCAAAAAGCAGGAGAAGATTGGTCTTTTACCGGATTTATAAAAAGCAGGAGAAGATTGGTCTTTTACCAGATACTTGACTTTTTTACTAAACTACTATATCATGTAATAAATGACTGTGTACCTCTCAGCAACTCAACTTCCAATCCCCTGTCCTTTGAAAATCAATATTTTCACAAGCTAATTTGCAGTAAAAATCAACTGTTCCATGTTTGAATAGTTTCTATGAAATTTCATCATTCTGTTTGACCTGAAAATAGAAAAAAGAATTAAGGTTAGAAACAAACCACAGTTTCTAGTGGGTTAAATTTATCATTAGCTGCTTACATGCTTATAATAAACTTACATTAAAAAAAACCTTTCCACGTGCTGACATATCATGCACTGTTTTATATACACTCCATACTTTAAATCAGACAAGACAGTCCACTCAGCACAATGTGGCCACTCAATGGATAATGTTTTGTTGGCATGTCAATGGCCTGCAATTACATGTAGCTATTAGGGAGTCAGCCTTTTTATGGTGATTCAGATGCTATATTGGGTAATCAGACATGCCTTGGCCTGACAATCTTTAGAACAGACGCTGGTGCAAGTTAAACAATATTTTAATTGGGTCGAGGTTTTAAACAGTCAATGGGATGCAAACACTGCGACAGTACTGCTATTACCTACAAAAAAATGCAACAGAAAAGGCATTAGGCCCTATATCTTTTCCTATACACCTGACCATATCGGGAATACTATTACTGACCAATTCCTAGGCTACAGATGTGGTGACAGCACTATACACAAAAACCTCTAAAGAAAACAAAACTACAAAAAAAAAAAAAAAAAAAAAAAAAGAAACAACACATGGTAAGAAAACAAATACAAACGCTACCTTATATCTATATAACATAAGAAACACAATAAAGACATAAAGCTACAAACACACACGTACAGACACACACAAGAAATGGTCAGAAAGAAATATAAACACTACCAGATATCTATGTTACATAAGAAACACAATAAAGACATAAACCTACAAAAAGCAAGACATAGTTAGAAAAACAAATACAAACGTTACCTGATATCTATATTACATAAGAAATATGATAAAGAAGTAAACCTATCAAAATATATATATATATCAATATGACATGGTTAGAAACAAATGCAAACACTATAGAAATACAAACAAATACCTGATTATCTTTATCATTTAAGGAATACAACCATAAAGAAGTAAAACTATTAGAAAACAAGATATGGTAAGAAAACTGCAAAAACTACCTGATACCTGTATAACATAAGAAATACAATTGTATAAGAAATAAACCCACAAAAAAAAGAAAAAAACCAGGCCTGGTAAGAAACCAAATACAAACACTACCTGATACCAATACTGCATAAGAACAACAATAAAGAAGAAGACCTAAAAACACAAAACGCACACACACAAGACTTGGTTAGAAAACAAATGCAAACATTACCAGATATCTATATTACATAAGAAACACAATAAAGATGTAAAGCCACAAGAAAAAAACAAGACATGGTTAGAAAATAAATACAAACACTACCTGACGTAGGGAACATGATCAAGAAGTAAACCTACAAAAACAAACCCCAAGACATGGTTAAGAAGCAAACACAAATACTACCTGATATCATATCACACCAGAAATACAATGAAGAAGTAAACCCAATAAAAAAAAAGAAAAAACCAGGCCTGGTAAGAAACCAAATACAAACACTACCTGATACCAATACTGCATAAGAACAACAATAAAGAAGTAGACCTAAAAACACAAAACGCACACACACAAGACTTGGTTAGAAAACAAATGCAAACATTACCAGATATCTATATTACATAAGAAACAAAATAAAGATGTAAAGCCACAAGAAAAAAACAAGACATGGTTAGAAAATAAATACAAACACTATCTGACTTAGGAAACATGATCAAGAAGTAAACCTACAAAAACAAACCCCAAGACATGGTTAGGAAGCAAACACAAATACTACCTGATATCATATCACACCAGAAATACAATAAAGAAGTAAACCTACCAAAAAATACATGGTTAGGAAGCAAAACCAAATATTACCTCATATCAATACAATAAAGAGCAAACCTACCAAAAAAAAAAAAACCACAAGACATTGTTAGAAAACTGCGAATAGTACCCGATATCTGTATTACATAGGAGACATGACAAAAAAATAAATTAAAGGTGTGGTTAGACAAATAATACATAATCCAGAACTTACCAAACTTTCATAAAATACATGTAAGAAAAAAAGCAAGTTTCAAGCATAGTTACGAGACAATTACGAACAATAACCAATACTTATATCATATATTACAACACAATCATGAAATTAAGAGAAATCCACTATCAAAAACTTGCTAAACCTGTCATAAGTTATACATATACCACAAGCATTTTCAAAGCATGGTCAAGACAAATACAATCCAAAGTGTCCTAAATTTTAATGAAAAGTAAATACATAAGACTAAGCACATTGAAATAATGGTAAGAAATATACAGACAAAAACTGACTGCAAATTTTATATGAAATGTGAAAACGAGACAAAGCAACTTCATAACATGGATTTGAATTGAAAAACTTGAAACCTTTCTTGTCAGAACTCCCTGGTCTGAGTTATGATAAGAATGGTTTCATCCTAGCAAAAAAAAAACAAGAGGGCCATGATGGCCCTGTATCGCTCCACTGGCTATTAAGTAAAAACACTACAAGCCAAACATTACAATATTCAGCAAATTGATTTCAAACACGAGGACATGCAAACATTTTTCTATCTAATCCTACGAGAAAGTTGTGATCCATGGGCAAAGCCAATTTTGATCGCAAAGCTATAATTATTTGAATCCTGGTGGAGGTCTACAATATAAAGCTCCATACCAAATAATTCAGTTCTTGAATGTTATAAACAAGAAGATTTTCAAATTTTTCTCAATTTGGGCACCCTTGATAGAGACCCCCTAGATAAAGCTAAATGCAAAATTTGATAGCCCTAGCCCTTATAGCTAGATGCGAAAGATTTTCCTATATAAGCCCGCCCATGTAAAACATGTTACCCCCCGGAGCGAAGTCAAATTTGACCCTCGGCTATAATTTGGACACCCTTGGTACAGGTCCACTAGATAAAGCTACATGCCAAATTTGGTCGCCCTAGGCCCCATGGCTAGGTCAAAGAAGAATTTTAAAGTTCTCCCTATATAAGCCCATGTAAAACTTGTTATATAAGCCCATGTAAAACTTGTTACCCCCAGGCAGGGCCTAATTTGACCCCAGGGCTATAATTTGAACAAACTTGGCAGAGGTCCACTAGATAAAGCTACATGCCAAATTTGGTAGCTCTAGGCCCTATGGTTAGGTAGAAGAGGAATTTTAAAGTTCTCCCTAAATAAGCCCATGTATAACTTGTAACCCCCGGGGCGGGGCCAATTTTGACCCCAGGGCTATAAATTGAAGAAACTTGGTAGAGGTCCACTAGATAAAGCTACATGCCAAATTTGGTAGCCCTTGGCCTTACGGTTTCAGACAAGAAGATTTTCAAAGATTTTCAAAATTTTTCAGTTTTGTTGCCATGGCAACCAGAGTTTTTGAAGGAATTAAATTCTTTCAAGAAATTCTGAAGAGGACCATGGCAGGATCATTTCTGTGAAGTTTCATCAAAATTGGATGGGTAGTTTCAGAGAAGAAGACGTTTTAAAAAAAAGTTAACGCACGGACGGACGGACGGACGCACGGACGGACGGACGGACGCACGACGGACAACAGGCCATGACATAAGCCCGCTGGCCTTCGGCCAGTGGAGCTAATGAATGATAAATTTAACCCACCTCTATCTTCAAGCTGTTGTAACAGAGCATTGTCTGTGTTGACATCTGGAAAGTCATAAAATCTCCAATCAAAGAGTAGAAAAATGGAACAAAGTATTGTCATCTCCAAATGAGAACAACAAAATTTCAGACCTGTCCATATAAAAGTATTGTCAGTGAACAAATTGCGCCATGCTCTGTGAAAAGTTGGTCTAATTCTTTATTGCAATATTGCAAAACGTATCGACCCATATCAGCCTGCATGGACTGTGTTAAAACTTTTTATCTATTGGTCAATTTTCTGCAAGTCCAAGGACTATTCTACATTATGAGACTCTCTTATGTGACAAAACAGACTTTATTGATTCTTAATTGTGATGACACGCATGGTATAATGCATCACTGAGATGCAATTAACCCCCTTTTGCCAGCCTACCACTCAGTTACATGTGACTCAATTATAGAATGTATATGTGAAAGGCTAGAAAAGATTTTTTGGATATGTATAAAATGTTGCTTTTCAGTTTCTTTTTTCTGCGTTTTCATCAATTGTTTTTAAAATTGGCTTTTCTCAAGGTTATAATCACAAAGAGAGTTTGAGTAAGGTTGCCTGTAGTCAGTTTACCAGGATATCACTACAGATATTTGATAGTTTAAGTACAAAACAAAATGGTATTGCACATTCCTTCTGATCTACACTGTCAGAGCAGCATAGTGTATTACTAGCACAAGAAAACAGTAAATTTATGCAGGAAAACATGGTATCATTCAGCAGATCTACAACAGCAACACAGAATAATATGAATTTCAGCCCACTCGAATAGCTCAGTGGTTAGCGCATCCAGGGATCATATAGACACATTTACAAACCCTGGTGCTTCTGACGTGACTTGATGCTGGAAATGGCATTGCTGATGTTGATGCAGTGAATTACTATTTTTTTTAATTCTGCATCTTTATTTTTATTTCATACTTCTCAGATAATAACAATCTGTATAGGTCTGTTTTCTGCGCATGAGGGCATAAATTTGTTTCATAATTATTGTAAGCTATAAATATGCACATGCTGTTTTATGCTGAATAAATGTTGTTATGTTTACTTTTTACCTGACTTTTTACTTGTCATCTTCACAATCATTTCCATACCTTTGGAAGGTATGATTAAAATTGAAATGTATTTTAACTCTTAATACGCTGAATTACTAGTAAGTAAAAACTTAAAGCAAATAGTAAAAATCAAAATGTCGCTATTTCAAAGTAATTTTTGGAGGAAAAATATCTCCTTAATAGACAGTGCAGATCCAAGATCAGACTGCATGTTCTGTGCTGTCTGACCTTGATCTTTATTGCCTGCAAAATGTCCTTGAGTCATTCTCAGCAGCCTAAGGGTGAATGAAGGCACACCAGTTTTTTCTAAGATATACCCAAGTGACCTGCTGTTCGACTCTATATGACCCAATTCCAAATTTCTGTAAGAAATTGTCAAGACAAACATAATTAACAAGTTTCATGAGTATCTGACTGAAAATGTGGTTTCTACAGAAAACTTTGTCATTTTGACCAGACGTAGCCCAATTTCATACTTGTCCAAGATATCATCCAGAAAAAATGATTTTTACCAGTATTTTCTCCTTTTTTTCTCACTGTTTTCAAAATGCTACTTGTTGGTGGTTGCTAAAACTCCACAAATGTTCAGTAAAGGATTAATCAAAGCATGGTACAGCTTTTATAAAAAGCAGGAGAAGATTGGTCTTTTACCAGATTTATAAAAAGCAGGAGAAGATTGGTCTTTTACCAGATACTTGACTTTTTTTCTAAACTACTATATCATGTAATAAGTGACTGTGTACCTCTCAGCAACTCAACTTCCAATCCCTGGTCCTTTGAAAATCAATATTTTCACAAGCTAATTTGCAGTAAAAATCAACTGTTCCATGTTTGAATAGTTTCTATGAAATTTCATCATTCTGTTTGACCTGAAAATAGAAAAAAGAATTAAGGTTAGAAACAAACCACAGTTTCTAGTGGGTCAAATTTATCATTAGCTGCTTACATGCTTATAATAAACTTACATTAAAAAAAAACTTTCCACATGCTGACATATCATGCACTGTTTTATATACACTCCATACTTTAAATCAGACAAGACAGTCCACTCAGCACAATGTGGCCGCTCAATGGATAATGTTTTGTGGGCATGTCAATGGCCTGAAATTACATGTAGCTATTAGGGAGTCAGCCTTTTTATGGTGATTCAGATGCTATATTGGGTAATCAGACATGCCTTGGCCTGACAATCTTTAGAACAGACGCTGGTGCAAGTTAAACAATATTTTAATTGGGTCGAGGTTTTAAACAGTCAATGGGATGCAAACACTGCGACAGTACTGCTATTACCTACAAAAAAATGCAACAGAAAAAGCATAAGGCCCTATATCTTTTCCTATACACCTGACCATATCAGGAATACTATTACTGACCAATTTCTAGGCTACAGATGTGGTGACAGCACTATACACAAAAACCTCTAAAGAAAACATAAAGTAAAACTACAAAAAAAAAAAAGAAACAACACATGGTAAGAAAACAAATACAAACGCTACCTTATATCTATATAACATAAGAAACACAATAAAGACATAAAGCTACAAACACACACGTACAGACACACACAAGAAATGGTCAGAAAGAAATATAAACACTACCAGATATCTATGTTACATAAGAAACACAATAAAGACATAAACCTACAAAAAGCAAGACATCGTTAGAAAAACAAATACAAACGTTACCTGATATCTATATTACATAAGAAATATGATAAAGAAGTAAACCTATCAAAATATATATATATATATCAATATGACATGGTTAGAAACAAATACAAACACTACCTGATTATCTTTATTACTTAAGGAATACAACCATAAAGAAGAAAAACTATTAGAAAACAAGACATGGTAAGAAAACTGCAAACACTACCTGATACCTGTATAACATAAGAAATACAATAAAGAAGTAAACCCACAAAAAAAAGAAAAAACCAGGCCTGGTTAGAAACCAAATACAAACA
Organism: Hippopus hippopus; assembly: GCA_946811185.2. NCBI lineage: Eukaryota > Metazoa > Mollusca > Bivalvia > Cardiida > Cardiidae > Hippopus > Hippopus hippopus. Next base: position 23,831,311 of record OX328113.1, on the reverse strand, counting down.
CTACCTGATACCAATACTGCATAAGAACAACAATAAAGAAGTAGACCTAAAAACACAAAACACACACACACAAGACTTGGTTAGAAAACAAATGCAAACATTACCAGCTATCTATATTACATAAGAAACACAATAAAGATGTAAAGCCACTAGAAAAAAACAAAACATGGTTAGAAAATAAATACAAACACTACCTGACTGAGGAAACATGATCAAGAAGTAAACCTACAAAAACAAACCCCAAGACATGGTTAGGAAGCAAACACAATTCTACCTGATATCATATCACATCAGAAATACAATAAAGAAGTAAACCCAATAAAAAAAAAGAAAAAACCAGGCCTGGTAAGAAACCAAATACAAACACTACCTGATACCAATACTGCATAAGAACAACAATAAAGAAGTAGACCTAAAAACACAAAACACACACACACAAGACTCAGTTAGAAAACAAATGCAAACATTACCAGATATCTATATTACATACGAAACACAATAAAGATGTAAAGCCACTAGAAAAAAACAAGACATGGTTAGAAAATAAATACAAACACTACCTGACTTAGGAAACATGATCAAGAAGTAAACCTACAAAAACAAACCCCATGCCATGGTTAGGAAGCAAACACAAATACTACCTGATATCATATCACACCAGAAATACAATAAAGAAGTAAACCTACCAAAAACAACATGGTTAGGAAGCAAATACAAATATTACCTCATATCAATACAATAAAGAGTAAACCTACCAAAAAAAAAACACAAGACGTAGTTAGAAAACTGCAAATAGTACCTGATATCTATATTACATAGGAGACATGACAAAAAAATAAAGGTGTGGTTTGACAAATAATACATAATCCAGAACTTACCAAACTTTCATAAAATACATGTAAGAAAAAAAGCAAGTTTCAAGCATAGTTACGAGACAATTACGAACAATAACCAATATTTATATCATATATTACAATACAATCATGAAATTAAGAGAAATCCACTATCAAAAACTTGCTAAACCTGTCATAAGTTATATATATACCACAAGCATTTTCAAAGCATGGTCTAGAAAAATACAATCCAAAGTGTCCTGAATTTTAATGAAAAGTAAATACATAAGACTAAGCACATTGAAATAATGGTAAGAAATATACAGACAAAAACTGACTGCAAATTTTATATGAAATGTGAAAACGAGACAAAGCAACTTCATAACATGGATTTGAATTGAAAAACTTGAAACCTTTCTTGTCAGAACTCCCTGGTCTGAGTTATGATAAGAATGGTTTCATCCTAGCAAAAAAAAAATGAATGATAAATTTAACCCACCTCCATCTTCAAGCTGTTGTAACAGAGCATTGTCTGTGTTGACATCTGGAAAGTCATAAAATCTCCAATCAAACAGTAGAAAAATGGAACAAAGTATTGTCATCTCTAAATGAGAACAACAAAATTTCAGACCTGTCCATATAAAAGTATTGTCAGTGAACAAATTGCACCATGCTCTGTGAAAAGTTGGTCTAATTCTTTATTGCAATATTGCAAAACATATCGACCCATATCAGCCTGCATGGACTGTGTTAAAACTTTTTTTCTATTGGTCAATTTTCTGCAAGTCCAAGGACTATTCTACATTATGAGACTCTCTTATGTGACAAAACAGACTTTGTTGAATCTTAATTGTGATGACACGCATGGTATAATGTATCACTGAGATGCAATTAACCCCCTTTTGCCAGCCTACCACTCAGTTACATGTGGCTCAATTATAGGATGTATATGTGAAAGGCTAGAAAAGATTTTTTGGATATGTATAAAATGTTGCTTATCAGTTTCTTTTTTCTGCGTTTTCATCAATTGGTTTTAACAGTGGCTTTTCTCAAGGTTATAATCACAAAGAAAGTTTGAGTAAGGTTGCCTGTAGTCTGTTTACCAGGATATTGCTACAGATATTTGATAGTTTAAGTACAAAACAAAATGGTATTGCACATTCCTCCTGATCTACACTGTCAGAGCAGCATAGTGTATTACTAGCACAAGAAAACAGTAAATTTATGCGGGAAAACATGGTATCATTCAGCAGATCTACAACAGCAACACAGAATAATATGAATTTCAGCCCACTCGAATAGCTCAGTGGTTAGCGCATCCAGGGATCATATAGACACATTTACAAACCCTGGTACATCTGACATGTCTTGATGCTGGAAATGGCATTGCTGATGTTGATGCAGTGAATTACTATTTTTTTTAATTCTGCATCTTTATTTTTATTTCATACTTCTCAGATAATAACAATCTGTATAGGTCTGTTTTCTGCGCATGAAGGCATAAATTTGTTTCATAATTATTGTAAGCTATAAATATGCACATGCTGTTTTATGCTGAATAAATGTTGTTATGTTTACTTTTTACCTGACTTTTTACTTGTCATCTTCACAATCATTTCCATACTTTTGGAAGGTATGATTAAAATTCAAATGTATTTTAACTCTTAATATACTGAATTACTAGTAAGTAAAAACTTAAAGCCAATAGTAAAAACCAAAATGTCACTATTTCAAAGTAATTTTTGGATGAAAAATATCTCCTTAATAGACAGTGCAGATCCAAGATCAGACTGCATGTTCTGTGCTGTCTGACCTTGATCTTTATTGTCTGCAAAAGGTCCTTGAATCATTCTCAGCAGCCTAAGGGTGAATGAAGGCACACAAGTTTTTTTCTAAGATATACCCAAGTGACCTACTGTTTGACTCTATATGACCCAATTCCAAATTTCTGTAAGAAATTCTTAAGACAAACATAATTACCAAATTTCATGAGTATCTGACTGAAAATGTGGTTTCTACAGAAAACTTTGTCATTTTGACCTGACGTAGCCCAATTTCACACTTGTCCAAGATATCATCCAGAAAAAATGATTTTTACCAGTATTTTCTCCTTTTTTCTCACTGTTTTCAAAATGCTACTTGTTGGCGGTTGCTAAAACTCCACAAATGTTCAGTAAAAGATTAATCAAAGCATGGTACAGCTTTTATAAAAAGCAGGAGAAGATTGGTCTTTTACCAGATTTATAAAAAGCAGGAGAAGATTGGTCTTTTACCAGATACTTGACTTTTTTTCTAAACTACTATATCATGTAATAAATGACTGTGTACCTCTCAGCAAATCAACTTCCAATCCCTGGTCCTTTGAAAATCAATATTTTCACAAGCTAATTTGCAGTAAAAATCAACTGTTCCATGTTTGAATAGTTTCTATGAAATTTCATCATTCTGTTTGACCTGAAAATAGAAAAAAGAATTAAGGTTAGAAACAAACCACAGTTTCTAGTGGGTCAAATTTATCATTAGCTGCTTACATGCTTATAATAAACTTACATTAAAAAAAAACTTTCCACATGCTGACATATCATGCACTGTTTTATATACACTCCATACTTTAAATCAGACAAGACAGTCCACTCAGCACAATGTGGCCGCTCAATGGATGTTTTGTGGGCATGTCAATGGCCTGAAATTACATGTAGCTATTAGGGAGTCAGCCTTTTTATGGTGATTCAGATGCTATATTGGGTAATCAGACATGCCTTGGCCTGACAATCTTTAGAACAGACGCTGGTGCAAGTTAAACAATATTTTAATTGGGTCGAGGTTTTAAACAGTCAATGGGATGCAAACACTGCGACAGTACTGCTATTACCTACAAAAAATGCAACAGAAAAAGCATAAGGCCCTATATCTTTTCCTATACACCTTACCATATCGGGAATACTATTACTGACCAATTTCTAGGCTACAGATGTGGTGACAGCACTATACACAAAAACCTCTAAAGAAAACAAAGTAAAACTACAAAAAAAAAAAAGAACACATGGTAAGAAAACAAATACAAACGCTACCTTATATCTATATAACATAAGAAACACAATAAAGACATAAAGCTACAAACACACACGTACAGACACACACAAGAAATGGTCAGAAAGAAATATAAACACTACCAGATATCTATGTTACATAAGAAACACAATAAAGACATAAACCTACAAAAAGCAAGACATAGTTAGAAAAACAAATACAAACGTTACCTGATATCTATATTACATAAGAAATATGATAAAGAAGTAAACCTATCAAAATATATATATATATCAATATGACATGGTTAGAAACAAATACAAACACTACCTGATTATCTTTATTACTTAAGGAATACAACCATAAAGAAGTAAAACTATTAGAAAACAAGACATGGTAAGAAAACTGCAAACACTACCTGATACCTGTATAACATAAGAAATACAATAAAGAAGTAAACCCACAAAAGAAAGAAAAAACCAGGCCTGGTTAGAAACCAAATACAAACACTACCTGATACCAATACTGCATAAGAACAACAATAAAGAAGTAGACCTAAAAACACAAAACGCACACACACAAGACTTGGTTAGGAAACAAATGCAAACATTACCAGATATCTATATTACATAAGAAACACAATAAAGATGTAAAGCCACAAGAAAAAAACAAAACATGGTTAGAAAATAAATACAAACACTACCTGACTGAGGAAACATGATCAAGAAGTAAACCTACAAAAACAAACCCCAAGACATGGTTAGGAAGCAAACACAATTCTACCTGATATCATATCACACCAGAAATACAATAAAGAAGTAAACCCAATAAAAAAATAGAAAAAAACCAGGCCTGGTTAGAAACCAAATACAAACACTACCTGATACCAATACTGCATAAGAACAACAATAAAGAAGTAGACCTAAAAACACAAAACACACACACACAAGACTCGGTTAGAAAACAAATGCAAACATTACCAGATATCTATATTACATAAGAAACACAATAAAGATGTAAAGCCACTAGAAAAAAACAAGACATGGTTAGAAAATAAATACAAACACTACCTGACTTAGGAAACATGATCAAGAAGTAAACCTACAAAAACAAACCCCATGCCATGGTTAGGAAGCAAACACAAATACTACCTGATATCATATCACACCAGAAATACAATGAAGAAGTAAACCTACCAAAAACAACATGGTTAGGAAGCAAAACCAAATATTACCTCATATCAATACAATAAAGAGTAAACCTACCAAAAAAAAAAACCACAGGACATTGTTAGAAAACTGCAAATAGTACCTGATATCTATATTACATAGGAGACATGACAAAAAAATAAATTAAAGGTGTGGTTAGACAAATAATACATAATCCAGAACTTACCAAACTTTCATAAAATACATGTAAGAAAAAAAGCACGTTATAAGCATAGTTACGAGACAATTACAAACAATAACCAATATTTATATCATATATTACAACACAATCATGAAATTAAGAGAAATCCACTATCAAATACTTGCTAAACCTGTCATAAGTTATACATATACCACAAGCATTTTCAAAGCATGGTCAAGACAAATACAATCCAAAGTGTCCTGAATTTTAATGAAAAGTAAATACATAAGACTAAGCACATTGAAATAATGGTAAGAAATATACAGACAAAAACTGACTGCAAATTTTATATGAAATGTGAAAACGAGACAAAGCAACTTCATAACATGGATTTGAATTGAAAAACTTGAAACCTTTCTTGTCAGAACTCCCTGGTCTGAGTTATGATAAGAATGGTTTCATCCTAGCAAAAAAAAAATGAATGATAAATTTAACCCACCTCTATCTTCAAGCTGTTGTAACAGAGCATTGTCTGTGTTGACATCTGAAAAGTCATAAAATCTCCAATCAAACAGTAGAAAAATGGAACAAAGTATTGTCATCTCTAAATGAGAACAACAAAATTTCAGACCTGTCCATATAAAAGTATTGTCAGTGAACAAATTGCACCATGCTCTGTGAAAAGTTGGTCTAATTCTTTAATGCAATATTGCAAAACATATGGACCCAGGTCAGCCTGCATGGACTGTGTTAAAACTTTTTATCTATTGGTCAATTTTCTGCAAGTCCAAGGACTATTCTACATTATGAGACTCTCTTATATGACAAAACAGATTTTATTGAATCTTAATTGTGATGACACGCATGGTATAATGCATCACTGAGATGCCATTAACCCCCTTTTGCCAGCATACCACTCACATGTGACTCAATTACAGGATGTACATGTATATGTGAAAGGCTAGATAAGATTTTTTGGATACGTATAAAATGTTGCTTATCAGTTTCTTTTTTCTGCGTTTTCATGAATTGTTTTTAACATTGGCTTTTCTCAAGGTTATAATCACAAAGAGAGTTTGAGTAAGGTTGCCTGTAGTCTGTTTACCAGGATATAGTTACAGATATTTGATAGTTTAAGTACAAAACAAAATGGTATTGCACATTCCTTCTGATCTACACTGTCAGAGCAGCATAGTGTATTACTAGCACAAGAAAACAGTAAATTTATGCGGGAAAAAATGGTATCATTCAGCAGATCTACAACAGCAACGCAGAATAATATGAATTTCAGCCCACTCAAATAGCTCAGTGGTTAGCGCATCCAGGGATCATATAGACACATTTACAAACCCTGGTGCTTCTGACGTGACTTGGTGCTGGAAATGGCATTGCTGATGTTGATGCAGTGAATTACTATTTTTTTTAAATTCTGCATCTTTAATTTTATTTCATACTTCTCAGATAATAACAATCTGTATAGGTCTGTTTTCTGCGCTTGAAGGCATAAATTTGTTTCATAATTATTGTAAGCTATAAACATGCACATGCTGTTTTATGCTGAATAAATGTTGTTATGATTACTTTTTACCTGACTTCTTACTTGTCATCTTCACAATCATTTCCATACTTTTGGAAGGTATGATTAAAATTCAAATGTATTTCAACTCTTAATACGCTGAATTACTAGTAAGTAAAAACTTAAAGCCAATAGTAAAAACCAAAATGTCACTATTTCAAAGTAATTTTTGGATGAAAAATATCTCCTTAATAGACAGTGCAGATCCAAGATCAGACTGCATGTTCTGTACAGTCTGACCTTGATCTTTATTGTCTGCAAAAGGTCCTTGAATCATTCTCAGCAGCCTAAGGGTGAATGAAGGCACACCAGTTTTTTCTAAGATATACCCAAGTGACCTACTGTTTGACTCTATATGACCCAATTCCAAATTTCTGTAAGAAATTCTTAAGACAAACATAATTACCAAGTTTCATGAGTATCTGACTGAAAATGTGGTTTCTACAGAAAACTTTGTCATTTTGACCTGACGTAGCCCAATTTCATACTTGTCCAAGATATCATCCAGAAAAAATGATTTTTACCAGTATTTTCTCCTTTTTTCTCACTGTTTTCAAAATGCTACTTGTTGGCGGTTGCTAAAACTCCACAAATGTTCAGTAAAGGATTAATCAAAGCATGGTACAGCTTTTATAAAAAGCAGGAGAAGATTGGTCTTTTACCAGATTTATAAAAAGCAGGAGAAGATTGGTCTTTTACCAGATACTTGATGTTTTTTCTAAACTACTGTATCATGTAATAAATGACTGTGTACCTTTCAGCAACTCAACTTCCAATCCCTGGTCCTTTGAAAATCAATATTTTCACAAGCTAATTTGCAGTAAAAATCAACTGTTCCATGTTTGAATAGTTTCTATGAAATTTCATCATTCTGTTTGACCTGAAAATAGAAAAAAGAATTAAGGTTAGAAACAAACCACAGTTTCTAGTGGGTCAAATTTATCATTAGCTGCTTACATGCTTATAATAAACTTACATTAAAAAAAACCTTTCCACATGCTAACATATCATGCACTGTTTTATGTACACTCCATACTTTAAATCAGACAAGACAGTCCACTCAGCACAATGTGGCCGCTCAATGGATAATGTTTTGTGGGCATGTCAATGGCCTGCAATTACATGTAGCTATTAGGGAGTCAGCCTTTTTATGGTGATTCAGATGCTATATTGGGTAATCAGACATGCCTTGGCCTGACAATCTTTAGAACAGACGCTGGTGCAAGTTAAACAATATTTTAATTGGGTCGAGGTTTTAAACAGTCAATGGGATGCAAACACTGTGACAGTACTGCTATTACCTACAAAAAATGCAACAGAAAAAGCGTAAGGCCCTATATCTTTTCCTATACACCTGACCATATCGGGAATACTATTACTGACCAATTCCTAGGCTACAGACGTGGTGACAGCACTATACACAAAAACTTCTAAAGAAAACAAAGTAAAACTACAAAAAAAAAAAAAAAGAAACAACACATTGTAAGAAAACAAATACAAACGCTACCTTATATCTATATAACATAAGAAACATAATAAAGATGTAAAGCTACAAACACACACACACACACGGACACACACAAGAAATGGTCAGAAAGAAATATAAACACTACCAGATATCTATGTTACATAAGAAACAATAAAGACATAAACCTACAAAAAGCAAGACATCGTTAGAAAAACAAATACAAACGTTACCTGATATCTATATTACATAAGAAATACGATAAAGAAGTAAACCTATCAAAATATATATATATATCAATATGACATGGTTAGAAACAAATACAAACACTACCTGATTATCTTTATCACTTAAGGAATACAACCATAAAGAAGTAAAACTATTAGAAAACAAGACATGGTAAGAAAACTGCAAACACTACCTGATACCTGTATAACATAAGAAATACAATAAAGAAGTAAACCCACAAAAAAAAGAAAAAACCAGGCCTGGTTAGAAGCCAAATACAAACACTACCTGATACCAATACTGCATAAGAACGACAATAAAGAAGTAGACCTAAAAACACAAAACACACACACACCAGATTTGGTTAGAAAACAAATGCAAACATTACCAGATATCTATATTACGTAAGAAACACAATAAAGATGTAAAGCCACAAGAAAAAAACAAGACATGGTTAGAAAATAAATACAAACACTACCTGACTTAGGAAACATGATCAAGAAGTAAACCTACAAAAACAAACCCCAAGACATGGTTAGGAAGCAAACACAAATACTACCTGATATCATATCACATCAGAAATACAATAAAGAAGTAAACCTACCAAAAAATACATGGTTAGGAAGCAAAACCAAATATTACCTCATATCAATACAATAAAGAGTACACCTACCAAAAAAAAAACACAAGACATTGTTAGAAAACTGCAAATAGTGCCTGATATCTGTATTACATAGGAGACATGACAAAAAAATAAATTAAAGGTGTGGTTAGACAAATAATACATAATCCAGAACTTACCAAACTTTCATAAAATACATGTAAGAAAAAAAGCACGTTTCAAGAATAGTTACGAGACAATTACGAACAATAACCAATATTTATATCATATATTACAACACAATCATGAAATTAAGAGAAATCCACTATCAAAAACTTGCTAAACCTGTCATAAGTTATATATATACCACAAGCATTTTCAAAGCATGGTCAAGACAAATACAATCCAAAGTGTCCTGAATTTTAATGAAAAGTAAATACATAAGACTAAGCACATTGAAATAATGGTAAGAAATATACAGACAAAAACTGACTGCAAATTTTATATGAAATATGAAAACGAGACAAAGCAACTTCATAACATGGATTTGAATTGAAAAACTTGAAACCTTTCTTGTCAGAACTCCCTGGTCTGAGTTATGATAAGAATGGTTTCATCCTAGCAAAAAAAAAAATGATAAATTCAACCCACCTCAATCTTCAAGCTGTTGTAACAGAGCATTGTCTGTGTTGACATCTGAAAAGTCATAAAATCTCCAATCAAACAGTAGAAAAATGGAACAAAGTATTGTCATCTCTAAATGAGAACAACAAAATTTCAGACCTGTCCATATAAAAGTATTGTCAGTGAACAAATTGCACCATGCTCTGTGAAAAGTTGGTCTAATCCTTTATTGCAATATTGCAAAACATATCGACCCATGTCAGCCTGCATGGACTGTGTTAAAACTTTTTTTTCTATTGGTCAATTTTCTGCAAGGACTATTCTACATAATGAGACTCTCTTATGAGACAAAACAGATTTCATGGATCCCATAATTATGATGACATGCATGGTATAATGCATCACTGAGATGCATTTAACCCCCTTTTGTCAGCATGCGACTCCGTTATATGGGACTCAATTACAGGATGTACATGCGAAAAGCTAGAATAAAATCTTTGGAAATGTATAAAATGTTGGTTACCAGGGTTTTATTTTTCTGTGTTTACTTCAAATGTTTTTAACAGTGGCCTTTCTCAAGCTTAAAATCACAAGAGAGTTTTGGTAAGGTTGCCTGTAGTCTGTTTACCAGAATATCTCTAAAAGGTATGTGATACTTTGATTCCAAAATCAGATTGTATTGCACATGCCTTCTGATCTACATTGTCAGCTGCATAGTTTATTATTAGCATATGATAACAGTAAATGCTGGAATATATGTGGTTCAGCAGATCTACAACAGCAACTCAGAATTATAGGAATTTCAGCCCACCTGGATAGCTCAGTGGTTAGGGCATCTGACTTGTGACTTGGTGGTTGCAAGTTCAATACCCTGTTGAGGCCAACTTTCAATCTAAGGATTTTTGGCCTTCCACCTCTGATGCATGTGAGAAGTAATCAGTGACTTGGAAAGAAAGTTGTTTCAGTTCTGATGTGAGAAAGCCAGGAAACGTGTGTAGATGCACTGACTGCCGTGATATGACCTAAGCTGTTAAAATGGCCTTAAACTCAAAGACATACAAACACAGTATGCAAATTTAATTTACTCAAAAATGAATATTTATGTATAATACAACAGCACAAGACCAACAATTTTGTCAAATATTGTTACTTACATAAGTTGATCTAAAATTACATTGTTTTATTTCATGAATACAAGTGGTGGAATGTTTCTTTGAAAGTGAGTAGAGAGCATTGTGAAACACAAAGAAAATGCTGGTTACCAGTCATCATGTTCTCCTTTTCCCACAATGTTTTTATATGCTTTCACCATCAGTCATTAACACATGGATATCTTTGGTAAAGATGACTGATAGTATTATGTTCTTACAATAATATACATCACTCATTGTATATAAATTGTAGATTATGTAATTGTAAATAGGCAAGGGGCCTAATTATTGCATAAATAAATTGTAACTGGTGAGAAAAAAAATGAAATTGAAAAATATCACAATAGAAATTAACAGATATGCCTAAATGGACAGATGCTTAAACCTTGCTGATCATGTAAAGGAACATTGTGGCAAAAGAGGAAACAGCTTATGAGGGCAAAATCTCTCTTTGTCATTTTTCACAAGCTGTGATACATTACAGCACAATTTTACACAAATGTTGCTAACAAGTTTTCCCTAAATTTGTTTTTTTACATAAAGTTATAGTTCTGCTTGGCTGTACAATTTTACAGAAACAACTGCAGTCCTTGGCAGAGGAAAATATTTGTCAACTTATATTCCAGCCATGCTCTGGCAAAAAGGGGCTTAATGCATGTCCGTTCATGCATGATAACAAGAAGTCATCACAAGACCATGGATCCATAAAGTCCATTTTGTGTAGCAACTGACTGAATTATTATGTACACAACCCCTGATTCGGGGACTAGCTCCGACGTTTAAGACCCAGTCACAAAATAACATCGGAGCAAACCTTCAGACTGAAGGTAGATGTACACTAGCCCTTTCAGCTGTTGAAAATTGACAAATAGCAAAGGAGTTCGGCCCAGGTAAGCCTGGGCAGACTTCACTGACTGACCTTGGTCAACGCATTGTGTAGATGCATTAAACCCCCTTGTGACAGAGCATGGCTCACATAAAATTCAAGGTATTTGATAGAATATTAAACACTTTTTTTTTTGATGAAATAGGGTTGGGCTGAAGAGTTCTATCAACTTCAAATCGATCTTTTTCCAGCAATACATTAAATTTAGATAAAATTTGAACAATGTCATATATGAAACAACATTATTTCTAATTTTTGAATATTAAAAGAACCATCAGTAAATATAAAATATCACAAAAAAGAACAACTATTTATGTATGAGGTTTGGGTTAAAGATACATGGGGAGTTTAAGTCCAAAATAAGAACTTCTTGGCATAATACCGGCAACTCCCCACCACTACTCTACGGTTCCAGAAAACCCATGATAGTCAAAACCATGCCTAAGAAAAATGGTGCAATGTTTTACGGATTCATTCCGTATACACCACAATATAGGTCAACGGAGTGAAACTGAAAATCTCAATAATTTCTTATCTTTTCACTCATAAAACAATGCCCCATACTTGCGTAGAAATGTATTATATGTATTATATAGTGGTGGGGTTTGCCGGTATAAATGCCAACTTCCTGTTCTGCCTGATCTTGTTGTACGTCGTCTGCAATAGCAATTGTTCTTAGTTTTCTGTCTAGTACAATCTTACAAACTATAAAAAGAATGCAATGTTACCTTTGTAGTACGCCACACCAAGAGATGTCAAAACCCCCACAATGTCGACTTGCTGTACATGCGAACAGGCTCCTATTCGGTGAGAAGTCAAACTGATCAACCCCTCCAATAATACAATAGTAGATCAAAACTTGCTCAGCACACAGTACGAACTGACTTAAATGCTCACCTCAACAACGGGGGTATTGTACTCAACACGTGAACACGTGAAAAACGCTTCAGCTCAACACCTTTACTCCATAAGTGTACTGTCGCAAGTACAAGTTTGATATCAGCAGGCTGCTAAGCGCGACTAATTGACCTTTTGCGGACAGTGTAGATCAAGATCAGACTGCACAGAACGTGCAGTCTGATTTTGGATCTACACTGTCCGATATGGCGATGTTTTTCTCCAAAAAAAAAGTTTGAGTAGCATAATTTGGATGTTTACCATCGGCTTGAAAATTTCATTAAAGTTATTTAGCAGGATAAGGGTTAAGATCTGACTTCACAGAAAGCGCTGTCTGGTCTAAGCTCTTCACTGGCCACTTTCCGAACGGACATTCTGAGCAAGAACAATCTTTCAACTCGGCAATTATTTAGGTGGTTTTTCCTGACTTAATATGTTAAGTTTGTTACTATGGTTTCCCCATTCCATTCTTACCAACATTCATTTTTGTCTTTTTTCTTATATACGCCCGAAGGGTCCTACTATGCTATGGCCCCGGTCGTCCGTCCGTCCGTCCGTCCGTCCGTTAGCAAATTCTTATGTGCGCAACTCCTACGGTTTCCATTAGAATAAGTTCAAACTTACCACAACGAATCTCTATGGTTTGTAGTTGTGCATGTGACCCTTAAAATTTGGATCTCTGTAGGCGTTCTAGATTTTAACCCATTTCACTGACAAGCCCCTTCGGGCGTATATGCGCCGCTCTGCGAAGCCGTTGTTCTATCATGTCAAAGCTCCCACGGTATTCTTCAAAATGTTAGTTTCACCCTTAACTCTTTACCAAACGACAAAATTATAGACTGGTCCAAATTCAAAGCTCTTGCAGACGACAAAATAAACGTAACTCAAAAATTGAAATTTGTTTCCAGCAGGTAGAAAACATTGTGGGAAAAGGAGAACATGCTGGTTACCATCATTTTCTCCTTTTCCCACAATATTTTCAAAAGGCTTCTATCTCAGGGTCGTAAAAACCAGGAATTGTTTGGGAAATGGTTAACTATTCACCACAAGACAAAATTTAAGACTTGTGCAAATTGAAAACTTTAGCAGGCGACATACTAACTGCTACTAAAAAAGAATAAGATGGGTCATGCTCTGGCAAAATGGGGCTTAATGCAGCTCTGTCATGCATTATACTATACAAGACATCACCAAGTTAAGTCTCCATAAAATCCACTTTGTCCAACAACCGCCTGAATCACGAGGTAGAATTATTCTTTGACATGCAGAAAAAGGTTATTAAAGCGAAAAGTTTCGACCCACGTCAGCCTGCGCGGACTGTGCAGCCTGACGTGGGTTGATAGTTTTCGCAAATGCATAAAGCCCTCCTTTTCACAGAGTATGGCTTAAATTCATCTTTGAAATGGTAGTTCACAGCATTTCTCCTTATTCCACACTGTTTTGAGAAGCCGTCTTAAGTAGGCTCGTTAAAACTGGGCATTATTTTGGTAGAGAGTTAAGTCTAATATCTAAAGGCACAATATTTATAAATATCTTTCATCGTTCAACCCTGGAATAGAGCATCTTTCAGATGAACTCTCTACGTAGAGGAGAAAATTTTGACGGACAGACAGACATACAGGTGAATGAGAAGATGAGTCGAAGGGCCCATGTCATAATATCTCACTGCTTATGACCAGTAAAACTGAATATTTTCATTTCTTCAATGACACCAACCCATGGGTCCATACTCTTTATGGGTCCTGTGTGGCTCAGTGGTGAAGTGTAGGACTCGTGACCTGGAGGCCCCGGGTTCGAGCCTCACTGGCTCCACTGGGTTTTTCTCAGGAGTGTCCTTTAGGCAAGACACTTCAGAGCCCCTGCCTAGTAGCCTACTGGTGAAACCCAGGAAAACATGAATATCTGAGTTGTCGTCGTGATATGACTGAAATAATGTTGAAAGCGGCGTAAAACACCATGCAAACAAACAAACAAACCATACTCTTTATGCTTATTAGTACCTTTATTATAAAGTTGGATTTACACCCTTTCAGTGCCATACGTGAAAACAGGGGCTTTAGCGGACGGCATAGATCAAGATTAGACTGCACATAACGTGCAGTCTGATCTTTGATCAAACCGTCCGCTTGCTAAGTCAAAAACACCCAGTATCACTGAGTTTCAGTGGATTGTAATTTTGGTTGTCGATACAGGTCGAGTTTAGCTATTTGGCGTTGAAAGACTTAACCTTAAAGCTGCCAAGCGCGCGATTTGCGATTCGCTGACCTTTGGCGGACAGTGTAGAACAAGATCAGACTGCACAGAACGTGCAGTCTGATCTTGGATCTACACTGTCCGATAAGGAGATGTTTTTCTCCAAAAAGTAATTTTGAAATAACATTATTCGGGGTTTTTACTATCGGCTTCAAAGTTTCACTTAACTTATTTAGCAGGATAAGGGTTAAATACCCAAAATACCCCTCTAAGCTGCAGTTTACGTGCTCATGAAAACTAGAGAAGTTACAGATTATCTGAGCCTCATTCATAGGGAAGTTGAACTATAGGATTGCGCATCTTCGCAAGGCAAGGTGACGATCACTACGTAGATCTTACCACTACGTAAGATCTACGTGGTGATCGTCACCTTGGCTTGCGAAGATGAGGATTGCGTTGGACGCCCAAATTTCTAGCTTTCTGTGAGGTTCAGTGGCTCAACAGTTCTCTCCTGTAGGCGACATTTTGCGCAAAACCAATTTTAGGGAAACTGAAGCAAATGGAGACGATGCTCCTCCTAAAGGCGTTCTTCTTCTTTTTTTTTTTCCACGGTGTTTCCATGTGTTTTCATCTATTTAAAGGCCCACTAGCGATCATAAGTAAACGATTCGAGGGCCAAATATGCGTTTGGAACTTAAATGCTAGCTGTATAATTAATATTTCTTTCAGAGACTGAAATTGCGATAGACGGCTCTGTGAGGTGGAATTGATACCAGGATAGCAATGCTACCTCCACAATCTTTCTCCACATGGAACCAATCTTCTTTTCTAGTAGTTTTTCACACTTCGATCCCATTTTGGACGAATAAAGTAAATAGTGCACGTTTTTGATGACGTGACATGAAACCCAGTAGAAAAATATGGCGCCCTAGTTACACGCGTAGTCATCCATGAAATGTCCATAGTTGGGATTTAAACGCGGCGCGCTTTACCCTCGACATGCACTGGACAGCAATCAATATCTCCATTATCCTTGTATGCATTGCCCATGTTTAGAAAAACAAAATAGATAGAAGTACCCAAAACCCTACAGAACTACATTCTGAGTGCATTTTCATTTGTATAACGTAACGTCTATGACGTCATACTCGTAGCTACATAGCAACGTGCGGCGATATCACAGAATAGCAAACAGCTACTACATACAGAACGCGTTATTTCGTGAACAGTATATAAAGTTTCAAACCCTCTGCAAAAATTGCAGTCGAAGAACATTCGTTTCCTAATATTAAATGAATTGATAGAGGGGGGAAAAAAACGCTAGAAATAACGATGGCTTTACGATGTTTATTTCCTTGTCATAAACGCTGTGCGAGCCCTGAAAGACCCCGTGTCATTAGTAAGTCTGTCAAACGTCTTTCACGATCACTACGCTTCTTTTTCTTTCTAAGATAAAACGCGCTCTTCTGTTATTACCTAACCAAGCCCAGTTGATTCGTTTACATGCAATTTTTAATGAAATATTTTTTTTCCTGGTTGTAGACCAGTGTGTATGATTTGAAAAATCCTGGCCATCAATTTAATCCTTCATTGCGCGATCCATTGTTTTAAAGCCACTGGGTTAGTGCACTTTTGAAAATATCACGGGGAATTGAGAAAATCCTGGTAAACAGCATTTTCTTCTGTCACCACAATATTTCACAAACAATTTGTTCTTTTGAGTCACATAGGCTAAATTTACTTTGTCGTCTGCAAATGCTTTCAATTTGGACAGTCTTTTGGACAAGATTTTGTGTTCCAATAAATAGTAAAGTATCGTTACAAATTGTAGATCCGACGGCTGTCATTAGCGGAACGAAGAATCAGAATAAACTTCCAGGAAAGTATGCCGGCATACAGTGTACCTCCATCTGCCTGGCGGCGCTCTTCTGGTGGCACTGTGAGGGCGGTCAAGGCCGTTTTACCACTGAAACAATCGATTCTGCACTTGATACAGGGAATCTTTTACATAAATACTTTCGGTGAGTTGTTAATTATTATCATCATTATTATTATTACGAGTGTAGATCTATTATTATTATTACTTAAATTTATTTATTATTTATTTATTTAATCTTTGAAAAGGACATTAACATAGAAAGATTCAAGATCAGACTGTAAGGTTGAACAGACAAACAAGTAAAAGTTGAGCTTTTAAGGTAGATCTATACAGAATCTAGCGTTTATGAAAATGCTTGTTTACTTGTTATTTTGTTTATTGTTTCAAATGCGGTTATGTCGCATGTGCTTTACGTCGCATGCATTTTTCCGTTTGTTATTCATTTCATAGCCTAGGTGTACACAACGTCTTTGAATTAGACTACGAAATGAATAAGATTTTGTTTTATGAAGTTTTGGAAACCCTTAATAAATTAATTTTCATTTCAATCATTGATTTCAAATTCTATACTAGACCTACTGGCCCTAAACCATATCTGCACATACAGCGTCGTTAACTTTCAAGACAGAAGCATTCTAGATCTAATCAGATCTAGTAAATATTATTTCCTGGAATGTCTCGTTTTCTTTGGATGATTTTTTCATGTGAACGAAAACGAAAAGCCCTTTACTTTGATGATGACGGAAGAGGGGAATATTTGAACTGTTTTTATATCCTCTGTATTTATTTTCGTCTAGATCTACAAGAATGTTCCTTTGTTGAAAGTAGAAATAAGATATGTATGAAAGTTTGTCCCGATATCCCAAGGATTATAAATTCCCCTCCAATCATTTTTGTGCGGTGAAGGAAGGGGTTTTTTTTTTTATTTTTCATTCGGCAAATCTCGAGTGATTCCTTGATCAAATCTATTAGATATAGATCTTAGTAACGTGATGTAATCATCAAAACTCGGGCAATTCCGTAACTGCATCTAACGGATCACCCGAGGTTTGCCGAATGCATAACTGCAATAAGTCTGACGTCAGTAAAAATGTTGTCATGAATTGGTGACATTGCTGCGTTTAAAATTACGTCATCCAACGTTCATTCCGAAGTTAGCATTGAAAAGTCTCAGTCTTTATTGCTCGTAATAAATCAGTCGACAACCGATTTAAATCTAGATAGAGTTTACCATGAAGTATGCTAGGTCTGTCAAAAAGTAAGTTTATTCATTTATAGATCTAGATCAATTTAGACTTAGACTAGATCTACAGTACAGTACTGGTGTAATCGAATTTCGCCAACGCAAGGCAAACTGCTCTTGCGGATTGCACAAAACAACGGTAATTTTCTTTCTGGTTAAATATCTATGCACTTGTATCCAAACACTTTTGTGAAAATAATTTTTACCACTTAAAAAATCTAAATTTATCTGTTAAAACATCGCTAGAAGTGAGACAGTACAAAGTCGCCATCTATAAAAAGAGTAAGCCAATTTCGACAACTCTGGTTTTCCAAGAATTAGAGGCCCCAGAGAGGGTAAAATGAAATGAAAAATTCACAGCATCATTTCAGCAATATTCATTGCCTCCCTTGGATATTAACTCTACATTTACTTCCTACGAGAAAACCTGAAGAACATAAAACGAAACGCAGCTGTCAGAAAATAAAATCGGCATTTATGTGATTTTTCGTGTAATTATTTCTGTTGTGGCACTGAAATATTACAATCTAAATCAGAATGACAGTGTTGGGGATAAACAGGCTGTAAATTCAAAAAAAGATAACCTTTTGTAGCTCACAGAACAAAGGTATTTTCTTGTCTTTGTAGTAATTTTTGTACCTGATTCAATCTATTTTCTTAAGAAAAGATGAATAAGGACCCCTCTTTCATTCATATGGATATATTTCCCTTTAGGTGTCCCATACGAAACTTCGGCTATTAAAGTTCAAAAGATAACCAGTCAAACCGAAAATAGACGACACAAAAAAAGTTTTAAGCTAAAAGAATTTTTTAAAATCTGCATATAAAGGAGACACCTGAAAAGTGATATTAAAATGGCGGGAAAAAGCATGTGAGAGGTCGCTTGTGAACTTTTTTCCTATTGATAGGCATTTTTCTGTCATTAGATTCAAATGACAGTTCAAAACACCTTTGCTGCTAAGATATCAATCATTTCCGTGAATGGATGATGTCACAGATACAAAAATATTGCCCGAGAACATAGTTGGCGAAATTCGATTACTGGCGAAATTCGCTTACGCTCCTATACAGTACAGTGGAGTCTAGAACATGTTTCACGAAGACAAGTAGGCCTATCTGTACTGTAGAACTACAGTAGAGAACTTCTGCATCTGTCGTGTACTGTATCATAATTTAATTACTTTAATAGTTCTAGATATAAACTGTAGCCTACATCTGTTGTTTTGTGTTTTGGAAATAAATATAAATCTAACTCACTAACTCAGTTATTCATGCACTATTAAGAAACAAATGAAGATCTAGATCTACACTCAGTGGCCAAAATTGAGTTCCCAACGTCAGAACAGTTTCATGACGTTCTCTCAACTACCATTCAAATGTAATGAAAAAAAAAAAATGGAAAGAAATACACAGATATTTCGATTAAAACTTGTAGTATGGTCTTTTGCCTTTCTGATTTCAGAATTTTGTTTTCAAATATTGTTATAAAGCTTTTCAATATGGTCTACAGTTATGGAGGTCCTAGCTTTATATGCGATGTTTTTATGGTCTTCTTGAGATTAGATTTCATTCAACTGTTTTTTTTTTTAGCCAGTTTTTAAAATATCTCCATACACTTTCAATAATATCAAGGATTTGGCTTTGCAAGGGTCTATCAAGAAGGCAAAAATTACTTTCTGCCTTCCAAGTATTTGAGGCTCTTGACACGTGTGTGGTATGGTGCATTTTCTTTGTGAATATCAAGGGCTCAATTCTGAAATGTCTAGCTGTAACTGGCCAAAAGTAATTGTGGAGGATCTGAATATAATGATCACTCGTCATTGTTCTGGTAGTTGTGACTTATCTACCCTCTCCGTCTAAGCATAAACAGCCCAAAAATATAACCCCTGTCTCTGGGGGACGTTCAAAGTGGCCGTACTGACCCGCTCACTGCTGTAGGCCTAAACATTTCTCGTCGATCTTTCTCAAAAAAAAAAATTTCTTGCTGTTTTGATTCTTTCTCAAAAAAAAAAAATTTTTTTTTTCTTGCTGTTTCTTATCAAAATCTTGATTCTATATTTCAAATTACATTTCTTCCTTGTTTTCGTCGACTGTCGAATTTCTCTCTACAAAACCCCAATCTTTGCTGACGATTTACTCTATAAACGGTAGCTATCATTGAAAATCTTCTTCTTTTAAATCCCTCATTAAATAGCCGTCTCTAAACTGACCATGTTGACAAATTCTGGTAATTTTCTTCATTATTGTCAGGTTAAATCATCGAATGTCTCTCGTTTATCTTTTTTTTTTCCCATGAGAAAAAAGTCGTCTACCGGTCCTAAACTCGGTTGTTTTCTTCCTTCCGCTTTGACCCTATTTTTTTTTTTTTTTTTTCTTTCGCTAGTTGAAGTTCGTAAACGGTTTGAAAAATTGAAATTCTTCACTATTTCCCGATCGTTTTACTTCACACCATTGTAGCCCTGTAAAGTAATATGTGCGAAAAGATTTTTCATGTCGAGTGTCAGTTCCTTTCCGTTGTAGTAATTTCGTATCACGCGCCGTCATTTTGTACTTTTAAAGTCACCATTGCTTATAAAGCATCACGGATAATACATTAAGTCCCCTTTTGCCAGAGCATGGCTAAGAAAAGAGAGACAAAGAGTTTTTAAGTAATCGACACCTATAATAACTGTTGATTTTACCGGACGTCCAACAGAGAGCACCATCCGATTTCCTTTCTGTGCACCCACCTCTCTTTCCCTTTTCTATCAATACCCTTCTTCCTCTCTCCTTTCGTTTATTTTTTTTCTTTCTTTTTTTTTAGATCTACTGTATATAGATCTATTCTATATTATTAGAAAAGAATTGCCAGTGTTGTAAAACGAATAATTGAAATTGTCGTGTAGGGGAAGGACCGCTTCTAAGGTGATAGAACTTGTGGCCAAACCCCATTCAACTTAAATGTAATAAAATATGCTTAAACTAACTGTACATCGTGACTGTCTTTACACGGGAATGTACTCGGCGGCCTGGAAAGAGTGAACTTAGGAAACATTGAAAACCGTCATTGTGAGCCATAGATAGACCAGGGATCTTATCCCTGGATAGACGGACGGGCCGCCATAATGCAGACAAAATACTGTTAGATCTAATGCAACGGTAAAAAAGAAACCCAAAATGTATATATATTATTGCAGATCTAGATCTTTCAACCCTTTTAATCAAAATTGAATTCGTAGATCTATTTGACTACATCTAGACTAGATCGAGATCCAAACAGTTAAAGACCAAAAGTCTGTAGATTCAGATTTCTAGTCTACGACATTTAGATTAGCAACACTTAGCGAACATGTAATAATGATGATAATCATCATCATTACGAAAAATGTGATTTGCGTGTTCTCTGTAGGTTTCTATTGCTGCAATTGTTGTTTTATGAAAATGTCACAGTCTGTATTTAAAACTTTCTCAGGCCAATGTTTTTAGAATTCAGACACGACAACTTTATTCCTCTCTGTAATAGATCTATACATTACCACATTTCACGTATTTAATATCATTAAGATAATGTCGTTTATAAAGTAGAAACACGGTGAAGAGCAGAATCATAATTGCACATCAGGGCTGTTGTTTTAGGGGCTGCAAAATAAACTTCAGTCGCGAAGGTTCTTACGAAAACGCAGAATGAACGTCTCTAGAGATGGGCCCTGCTTTGATTACTGCGCAAATACAAGCCGGACAACAATTGTACTCTCTACAAAGGAGAATATCGAAAAAATACGACAGAGAATTTTACTCAAAATTTGACTCCTATAACAAACAATTTCATGTTTTCTGATCAATCATTTCATCTGAATATTGCAGAAACATATAAACACTGCATTCGCCCTTCTTATGGGTAAAACACAAACAGATAGTAAATAATATGAACTGTTCAAATTAGTTCATGCTCGAAACACTATCTTGTTAAAACAATGGGACGAAATTAAGGACGAAACGGCAACAGTAATCAAAGTCCATTAAGTACACTTGTATTCAACGGGAAAGAAGAAGCCATGCTATATAACCTTTTTATTTGACATTGTAGATCAAGGTCAGACTGCCACATCACATGCGACCACTTTTTCATCAATATTGTGTGGTATTTGTGACGAAATCTCGCTCTCTTTACAAAACACACACTTGCAATATCAAGGGCTTTTTTCCTATTTAGGAGCTCAAAGTTGAACTGAAATTAGCAGCGTACCTGCTGAATTTGGTGTATAGCTGGACCTGTTGTCAAGTAAATCTCTTTTCGGTTGAATGAGTGTAACACATTGTTACAAACGGTATTTAATTGTATGTTGGAATGTAAAGCATAATTATTGCATTATGCTGAATTAGCTACCATAGATCCAATGTACTCAGTGCTCTCAATAAGGGCCCATTTCAGGAATTTTTGTAATTCCATATTCAAATTTTAGGAATTTTTTTTAAAAAATCAGGATTTTTTTTTTTCCGCTTCGGTCAATGTGGTCATAGGCTTAGATTTATTTTGATTGTGTCGCGCAATGTCCAATCCTTATTTCAAACCCTATGTTGTGATTACTCTAAAGTTTTATCCATAAAGACATGTCCTTAGAATAACCATATAATAGGGTTAGAAATGCATCTATATCTATAACAACACTTATTATGATCTGTGATTGGCTGGCAATGATGGACCATGGTACTTTAAGTTAGGAATAAATAAGCAAATCACTGTTTTTTGTTCAGATTAGCGGCACGGCATGCTTTGCAAAACAGCCTGTTCCTTTCGTCATTTGTTTCAAACTAAGTGAACATGCTAAACTATCTATCTTGAATTTTTTGATGTGCATGATTTTCTTTCAGTTTCTTAGTGGATTTTGGAAGAGACGTATCTCGGATAGACGTGGTTTCCTTCGTAACGATGGTCACGATGATTTTTTTGAAGAAATTTGCCAAAGTGCACTGCATAATTCCCAAAAGAAATGCGTATCGAAACTATAATCTGTCGATTTTTAAAGACTTGGACAAATAATTGATATTGCATACTCTATTATTTCAATTTCTTTCATGTTGCGTGTTTGCAAACAAACAACATTCCCCCGATCTTCGATTGTGTGTCTTATTAATTGCAATTATCCGTTAATTTCTTCAGCTGCAGTCAAATTAAAGACGGTTGATTACTTACCGATCATAACTGACTGACCAATTAAACACTTACCATAATCCGGTCATAAATTGGATGAACAATCGCATATGTGTAATTGTCATCTGTACACCGTAATCCGGATCACCAAAATGCTTTAACATGATTAGAGACTCTTTGTAAAGCGCCTTGGCTTCCTTACATTGATTAGACGATATCGAAGTTTTCCACATGCGTCAAACCCTTTGTGCACTGTTTTTTTGAAAAAACGCCCAGTTGAAATTCTTGGACGTTTTTGTCAAAATCTGGACGTAAAAAAAAGGTCCGACTTTCAAAATGCTGATGTTTTTTCTCAAAATTTGGACATAATATACGTCAACGTCCACTTATTGAGAGCACTGTGTACTACAGTAGCCCAGTTGGTAATGTACATAACTAGTTAACTCTACCCCACCATCCAAAGTTAAAGAACCTTGAGGGAAAAGCCTTTTGTTAACATTATGGGAAAAGAAGAAAATGCTTGTTACCAACATTTTCTCCTTTTCCCAACAATGTTTTCTGGTTTTTCAAATATAATTACTATTATTTGTTCCACACTTGATCTTTTGCCCTCAAATGCTTTCAGTACTTCTCATTTCCATTTGTGGAACCCTACAAGTTAAAGATATGTTTAGACCTACTTGCTAGACTAAACGTAAACAAACATCATTGGCATCATATATGATATACAATCAAAAGCAGCTGTCTTTACTAATGGAGGCACATTTCATTACAGTGCAGTGTCTAATAAGTATATCAAGGCTTTCATTTCTCATTTTCTTTTACCATTACTTGCTAGTTAAAGATTTGGCTACATCACGGGTACTGTGTTAGTTCCGCTAATGTCAGTAATATCTCCCGAGACTTGTTCATTTTCTTACCTTATATACACAGAAGTGCTCAAAGAAAGGTAACTCTCCCAGACTGGGTGCCCGGCAGGGTAGCTCAGTGGTTTGCTTGTCAGACTTGGTGGTTGTAAGTTCCATACCCTGTAGAGGCAAACTTTCTTTCCGGCAATATTTTGCCTCTCACCTCTGATGCATGTGAGAAAAGTAGTAAGAGACTTGGAAAGAAAGTTGTGCCAGTACTGGTGTGAGAAAGCCAGGAAACACATGGGTAGGTGCACAGACCGCTACGACATGACCTAAGCTGTTAAAATGGTGTTAAACTCCAATACAATCAGTCAGTCAGAATGACTATAATACATGTTTATGTTTACATAATTATTGTTTGTTTAAGGGTAAGCCTAGACTTGAATCCCACCTTTACCAAACTCCTGTAATGGGTTGATGATAGTCATTGCAACAGGATACATTTTTCTAAAAGCATCATTTTTTGCATGGGGAGGTGCATGGAGGGGGGATATTGGAGACTTTGAAATTACTGGTAATGGCCCCTATAGATGCACACAGAGCCCTAATTGCTTTACATGAGCAGTGCTCTGGGAAAATGGGTTTAAGGCATCTCTGTGATGTATTATACCAAGTAAGTCATGAAATAATTATGGATCCATAAAACCCTTTTTGTCTAAGAGCAGAATTAATCATAAGGTAGAATGGTCCTTGGACATGCAGAAATTTACAAATAGCAGAACGTTTAAACCTGTCAGTCTGCATACTTTTTGCACATGCACTAAACCCCCTTTTCACAGGGCATGACTAATATATTTTGCAATTGTATATACAGTGAGCAAAATGCAATGCATTTTAAGATGTTTTTGTAAAATTACAATGATCATATATCTGTGGAAGTAGAAGCCTTGTCAGTCTGTCTGTATGTAGAAACCAAAACAGTTGTCTAATTATAAAGAAATCAGAAAAGTAAGATTAAAAAATGAAGAAAAAATAGGAGCATATCAAAATGTTACTTGCTAACAATGTTGTGATAGACTGCTAGCTTAGAATTTATTGTGAAACCTGCCTGAATTATAAATGATAAATCCTACCAAGCAACATAGTTTTGTACTCAGCCAAATTGAAAGCGTCTGCAGACGACAAATTGAAGGTTTGCTCAAATGATCAATGAATGATGTTTGTTACGGGAGACCACTCCTTCATGCATGGCTTCGTCCCGATTTAAATACAATACCTGACAGTTGCGTTAGAGAGATATCTCTTTAGCTCAATGGTTATGGTATTGGTCTTTTAAACCTCGAAAAACAAGGATCTTGTCCGCCGTGGGTTTGAATCCTGCCAGATGCGGTTTGTATTTCAGCTATGCATTTGTTCATTTGTTTCTTTGTTACGGACCTTGTTCATAAGATGTTTTTGAGATGGTAGAAAACAGTTTGGGAAATAGAGAAAATGCTGGTTACCAGCATTTTCTCCTTTTCCCACAATGTTTTCAAAAACCTTCTTCCTCGAGGCCGTTACAACTTTGGATTGTGTAGAAAAGCGTTAACCCATTTTGAAACAGCAGGATTTAGACATGTCCAACATTTGACCTGTTACCAGTCAATCCAGAGTTTTAATGACCCTGTGGAAGAAAGCTTTTGAAAACATTGTTTGAAATGGAAAAAGTGCTAGTAACCAGCTTTTTGTCCTTTTCCCACTTTGTTGTCTACACTTTTACAGACAAATCCCATTGTTTGAGTTGTATTTTGTCGTCTGCAAATGCTTTGAATTTTGACAAAGCTAGAAGTTGGTAAAAGAGCTAGGGATTTGCAGACGAAAAACTGAATATGACTTGACTCTTAAAGCACCTTTCACTTCTATAGTTGCCTTTGTGTCCAGTGTAGATCAAAACCAGGCTGCACAAAACATGCAGCCTGATCTTTGATCTACACTGTCCGCCTTGCTGATACCCTGAAGACAAAAGCAAATATGAAATTGCGACTATTTGGTTAGTATTTCTAGGATAAAATTTCAGTTGGGTTTATTCGGCACTCTGAAGGTTAAGTTATAATAGGATTAGTCTTGGTGTCACAGAGAATGTTCAAATATACAACCACACAAAACCAGCCTTGCTGTTGCACTATTACAGCAATGTGGCTTGATGTATTTCTCTCTGTGCTAGTTAAGCAAAGTGTGTCATAGCTAGTGTTGAATTGTTATTAAATTTTGTGCTTTGAACATTAAATGTCAAACAGAAATTCAGTATAAAAATCAGCTCGCATACTATCATAAAGCGTATGAGCCATGCTGTGTGAAAAGGTGGTTGAATGCATCTGCAAAAGGTATTGACCGAAGTCAGCCTGGGCAGTCCATGCAGGCTGACATGGGCTAAAATTGCTTACAATCTTTAAATTTTCTTGTGGTTCCAAGAACTATTCTACCTCATGTGTCAGTTGGTTGTTAACTCTTTACCACACGAGAATATTTTAGACTGGTCCAAATTGAAACCATTTGCAGACGACAAAATAAAGGTGACTGAAAAATTAAAATTTGGTTTGGGAAGAGTAGAAAACACTGTGGGAAAAGGAGAAAATGCTGGTTACCAGCATTTTCTCCTTTTTCCACAATGTTTTCCAAAGGCTTCTTTCTCAGGGGCG
This sequence comes from Hippopus hippopus, assembly GCA_946811185.2. Lineage (NCBI taxonomy): Eukaryota > Metazoa > Mollusca > Bivalvia > Cardiida > Cardiidae > Hippopus > Hippopus hippopus. The sequence goes on along the minus strand of OX328113.1, from coordinate 23,804,695 downwards.
TCAAAAGTAGGGATTGTGTGGTAATGGATTAAACAAACTGGATTTTATGGGTCCATTACTACATGATGACTTGCTTGTTGTAATGCATCAAGGGAGATGCATTAAACCCCCAATGGCCAGAGCGTGGCTCATAGAACATATCAATATTTTTTTGCCACACTTTGTGAAAAGGAGGCTTAATGCATCAGCTAAAAGTATCGACCTGGGCTGAAACTTTTTGCTATTAGTCACTTTTATGCATGTCAAAAGAGCAGTGTACCTCATGATACAATCAGTTGTTGGACAAAATGGATTTTATGGATCTGTTGTTACATGATGACTTGCCCAGTGTAATGCTTGGTATGATGCATCACGGAAATGCATTGAGCCCACTTTTACCAGAGCACAACTCATCTGTTCATTTCATTTTCTGTAATAGAGAGGACTTGAGAGTTAGCACAGATGAGGATTTGCGTGTTTCCTTGGAAGACTTGCCAGAGTGTTTCTTGCTGGGCAACCATACTTTTGTGCGAGATCACGATGAAGAAAAGTTTGCACTACTGTATCCACCATCTGGAGATTCCGGGGATTTCCTTATGTTAGAGGTATTTACTAGATATCATGTTTTGTGTCACTGGTATTAGATCTTCTGTCATGCAGAAACATGGATCTGCAATATTTTGTCAAAAATCATATTCATTGAAAATGATCTCTTACCCTGACTTTTACCCTAACCTAGACAAATTGTGGTTTTAAATCTTCCTTCCAGACAGAGCTTTGCACAGAATTAATCTAGGAAATTTTATCAGAATTTTAAAACATACACATGGTTTTCGACAAAACACTCTTTTGACAAAATGTTGTGCACCACAAAAACATATTATGATAGGATGAAGGGAGAAATGGCTTGTAGAAGTAGCTTCTTCTTTTGTATGAATGGTTGCACTAGAAGTTTTTGCATATTTAGCTATTTACCATAAATGTTTCTTTTAACTCTTCACTAGAAAATCCTGTGCTTTAAGGACACTTGAGTAAGAGGGCTTTTTAAAACATTGTGGAAATAGGAGAAAATGATGGAAGCCAGCATTGTCTCCTTTTTATATACCCGTCAAAGACGGGACGTATTATGGGATCACCCATGGCGTATGGGCGGGAGGGTGCGTGGGCGACGTCCAGTTCTTTGTCCGGAGCATAACTTTGTCATCTCCAGTTCGATTGACTTGAAACTTGGCATTTGTGTTTGTTGCAATAATACGGAGTGCAGTGCGAAAGAACCATAACTCTACCTCGTGCTGTCTTTGAGTTATTTCCCTCTGATCATCATTTTTACAGCATTTTCTGCTTGTCCGGAATATAACTTTGTCATTTCTAGTCTGAACATCTTCACATTTGATATGCATGATTGTTGGAAAATTACGGAGTGCAGTGCACAAGAATCATAACTCTTTCTAGCACAAATTTTGAGTTATTCCCCCTTTGATCTTCATCTTTATAGCATTTCTTGCTTGTCCGGAGCATAACTTTGTCATCTTAAGTAGGAATGACTTGAAATATGGTATGCTTTGTTGCAATATTTGGAAGTGCAGTGCACAAGAATTGTAACTACCTTGTGCTGTCTTTGAGTTATTTCCCTTTGATCATCATTTTTACAGCATTTAGTGCTTGTCTGGAATATAACTTTGTCATCTCAAGTCAGAACGAATTCAAACTTGGTATGCATGTTTGTTGCAATATTACGGAGTACAGTGCGCAAGAACAATAACTCTACCTGGCGCGGATTTTGAGTAATTCCACTTTGATCTTCATTTTTACAGTATTTTTTGCTTGTCCAGAACGGAACTTTGTCATCTCAAGTCAAATTGACTTGAGACTTGGTAAACATGTTTGTTGCAGTTACGAAAAGTGCAATGCACTGGAGCTGTAACCTTACCTAATGCCCTTTTGGAATTATTCCCTATTCATTATTTTTTTTTACAGCTTTTCATGCTTCTCTACAATATAACTTTGTTTTTTCATGTTGGAATGACCTGAAGCTTTATATGCATGTTTCCTTAATGTTAGAGGAGACATTCATGCCTATTTCAATCACTTACATGATTTCTGCTGCACTACTATTTTCCTCTACCTGCCCTTTACAATTATTATCCCCCTCGACAACTGGTGGTGGGATGGGCGTATCTTGCGACAATTTGCCGCTCTTGTTCCACAATATTTTCTACCTTTACAGATACAATTATTTTTTTTTATTTTTGAGCCAAATTTAATTTTTTGATTGCAGCTGCTTTCAGTTTGGACTAGTCTAAACTTTAGGGACCGGTTGCATAACAAAGGTTTTTTTAAGACTGGAACAGGGCCTAACCCAGGTCTGGATAGACCAGGATTTCAACCTGGTATGCATAAAACTAGTTTGGCTCGAGCCTACCTAGTCCCAGTCAATCCAGACTAGGTTTAGCTATCCTAGTGGTAGGACTAAATGATGGGTTGATTTTGTTCAGCGCACCGCTGTTGTCTAGACAACGACACGCTTCTGCTTGTGATTATGCATGACGGAGTCTACATATAGGCTTGCATGCGCCGCCATCCAATACGATCAGCTGCTGGTGGATCAACAAGAAGAGCCGTTACTTTTTAAAGTAGATTGTTATCATTTCTGAATCAGAGAATACAGAAATGCGAAAAAAAAAAGATTGACCAAGATCAGACAGCAGAGATATAGATATATCTGTGTATATATCAGATATACTGAATGATCTCTTAGTACAATGCCCGTCTAAGTACACTCCATGATAAGATTTACAATTGTAGAATTCTGTATAGAATATGAGAATAACTCTTTACCAGACAACAAAATTCTGATCTCGTCCAAATTGAAAACGTTTGCAGATGTCAAAATAACTGTGGCTCAATTGATGGATTTTTTTTTTTTTTTGGAAGAGTTGAAAACATTGTTTGACAAAATGTTTGGTTTGAGCAATTTTCCTATTTCCACAATGTTTTCAAATCCGTCTTCCAAGAAGCCATAAAAACCAGGGTCAATTTTTTAAAGTGTTAAGAAGTGTCTATATCCAAAATAATCAACCATCAAAGCCTTTTACGACCTTGCAATACATTGGTTGAATTTGTGTGAGGCCTAGATTAAGATAAGATTGCATAGTATGAGGTGAATACTGGTCTTGCACTAAACTGTCCTCATTTTGATTGTAAAAGAGAATACTGGGAGGCACTTAATCTGCATTTGAAACATATTTATAAGCCTTCGATTTATGAACTCCTATTCTGAGGAAGATAGGAAGAGTTCATTTATTCTCTTTATCCGGACATTTTTTCCCCCAATGGACTAAGATGTGTAGGCTGATGGTTGTCTATATTGTCCACCCGAATGGAAAGATAAAGGTTAGCAATACTCAAATTTAATAATAGTTTTGATCATTGTTCATCTTGTTTACCCACACTACGTCAGAGATGCTGGTAAGGATGGTGTCTTCTTAGGATGTATAACAATTTGATCAAATAAATATTATGGCAAGTTATCCTAACCACAATAGACTGTGACACCCGTCCATTGTCAAAAAAACCATTTGTCCCTTTTTTTGGCACGATGTTTGTAGAAGTGTTTGAAAAAAAAATTGCTGGAAAATGGCAATTTCCTTGTCACGGGCAATGTCTCCTTTTCCCACATTTCCATATGTATTTTTATAAATTTTTTACACATTGGTCCTAAGTCCAAAGGTTGACATGAGTTAAAATGGAGAAGAAGAAAAAAACGGTGTTTGGGGGTTAGGTCCTGATGTACGTGATTGATCTTTATGGTTTGATTGATTGAATGATGTGTTTTTGCCGTATTCAACATTATTTCAGACATATCACGGCGACAACTCTCATATTTAAAATATTTAAGAACTAGGCTAGGGCTCTGAAGTGTCTTTCCGAAGGACACTCCTACGAAAAACCCAGCGCTTCGAGAACCACCTTGTACCCAAATATTTTTTGTCAGATAAATCATCCTAAGGCAAATCATCCAAATCGCCCTGCACAGGCTATTCCGCATTCTGATGAACTGGGATTGGATCCAAAATATTGTTTAGCATCTCTTTCTAAAGTGAAATAATTTACGGTTTTCACCTTAAACTGAAGATAAAACCTACCTCTATGCAGGTTTAGATTGCGCATGTTATGTGGATAAATTAAACTTGCGTTTAAGCAGGGATCGTAAATTTACATTTATATACGATCCCTGGTTTAAGCAAAACTATAATAAAGAAAATCTGTAGGTTTAGCTGCTAGTCCGGGTTTTAGTAAACTGTGTTTATGCAATAGAATAACGTAGAACTCGAGTTTAAACTTGAGGTTATCTTTAAACCTGTATTATACAACCGGCCCTAGAGGTCTGGTAAAGAGTTTATTGGCCCTTTAGGGCTTTTACTCAAACTACAAGATTACGGACCTGTCCAAAATCCATGCAGAAAGCATTGGCAGATACCACATCAAATTATCATATTATATGGCTCTTGATTGAATTTGCTTTTAAGTCTTTACTAAAGGACTAAATTTTAGATTTTTTGCCCAAATTGAAAGAATTTGCAGATGACTAATTCATTATGGCTCAAATGATAGGACTTGTATTTTAAAGGATAGAAAACAATTGTGTGGAAAACCAGGTAAAGAGTGAAAGAAAGGTTACCAGCCAACATTTTTTTCATTTCCTTGAATGCTGTCAAAATGCTTTCTTACTCAAGGTTGTTGAGTAAGAAATTTTTTCTGTTTATTTCATGCTTTTTGGTAATTTATCAGGAAATAATGGTGGATTATAAGGTTTGATGATTCATGGTTATGACCAGTGAAAGTTAATGATTTCATAGCAACCAGTATAGAACTACAGTATGGAACTTTCTGGGGTACCGTTTTACTAACAGTTTGTAAATTTTTGCTTAAGAATATTTGTAAATCTGTTTTACTAAACTTTCATAACTTTGTGAATTTTTTGCAACTAAATATTTCCGTAACTCTTCATTTGAAGGTGGAAACAGTAGTTCCAGCGCACTAGTTACCTAGGTAAACAGCGCATGCCATTTAACCAGAGGGAAATATGACTTAAGTTGCACACTTTTACCCTACATTTCTCCTATTGTAAAATATTCTTATGGGGGGGGGGGGTTATGCTGCAGGGAAGTACTGAAAACAACTGTGCTGGATTTTGATGAAAGTCCCAACAAAATTGGGGTTAGGAGCATGAAATGAATAGACTATTTTTTTTTTTCAGTGAAAGATCGAAATTTATTTCATCTTGTAAACATCATGAGTAATATTTTCACTCATGGCTGTGTCACTCATGAAAATTTTACCAATGATGTTCACTCATTGAATAAATTTCGATCTTTTAACTGAAAAAACAAATATCCTGTATTTGTTTGGCAGTAGGTTAACTCTACCACACAACACAATATTAGATTTGTCTAAAATGAAAGAATTTGAAGACGAGACATTATATGTTCCTTGTATGATTGGAATAGTCTGGGAAGCAGTAGAAAACCTTGTGGTAAAAGGAAAAGATGCCGGTCACCAGTATTTTCTCCTTTCACACAATGTTTTCTAAAGCCTTCTTCCATAGGGTCATCAAAACTTGGGATTGTATGGTAAACGATTTATACCTTTACCACACAATCCCAAGATCAAATGACCATGTGAAGGAACACTTTTGAAAGCATTGTGGAAAAAGGAGAAAATGCTGGTGACCAGCATTTTCTCCTTTTCCCACAATGTTTTCTACCCTATCAAAGAGAAACTCCATTAACTGAGGCACTTTTAAATTGACGTCTGCAAATGCTTTCAAAGTGGTTAAGTATACATTTTTGTCGTGTGGTAAAGGGAAAAAGAGTACCACATCATGATACAGTAGTTGTAATGACAGACAGGATCATTTACTTTCTCAGAGCTAGTCAACTTTTTGACACTGTTTATAAATGTGAGAAAGCAGCCAGTGGCTTTGGAAGAATATTGTGTAAAATACTGATAAAAGCAAAAAAAGTAAAGGAAAGCATGGATAGGTGTACTGGTCACCACTAGATAACTAAAGAAATTTTTTAAACAGTGCTCTTTCTTTACTGTAGATGACACAAGTATCATGAATGTGCAGTCTGATCTTTGGTCTGCACTGTCCACTACTTAATTCTAGATTATAACCAAACATGTATTTAAGGCCCAGTAAAGGCCAAAATATCAAAGCAGGTGTCATAATACATTTGAATTTATATCATACCGTTTATAAATATGGAAAATATTGTTGAGATGACAGTCTGTTATTGTGTTGTCAGGCCATATGATAGTCGCTGGCAGAAAAAAAAGAATTTTAAAATCAGGCAAAAAGAAAACAAAAGAGACAGCTACCTGACAGATTTAAACCTAGTTTTTAAATTAATTTCTCTGTCAGCGACTAATATTTGGACGACTGTACAATGACAGATTGTCATCTTCACAATAATTTCCATACTTTTAAATGATATGATATAAATTCAAATGCATTTAAACAGCCGCTTTGTTTACATTTGGCCTTTATTGTTATCTTAATTGCCTTTGAAAAGGCGTAACTTATTTATTTAGTTGTGAAAGAGTTAAACAATAAGCAAACACACAAATTTTCAGGCAGTGTTTTCCAAAGCTCTCAACTGCACTGTAACTATTGTAATAGTTGTATTTGTATGTAATAACAATATTTATCACATAACCTCCCTTGTTCCCAGTGTAATATACCCATCACGAATTTTCTTATCGTATACAAGTTTAACATCACAATTTTGTGACGTCATTTTTGACGTCATGTTGTACATATTTCATAGAAGTGAATGGGTTTTATGGATATTACCGCCAGTGGGTCTATAGATGGTTTTGCATCTTCTGATCTATAATTTGTGAAATATCATTATGTGATAAAAAGAATCTGACATTCGTTGGCGTTTGAGATAAAATTTTATTAAACCCGTCAAGAAAAAATGTTATTAAGCTAGCCAAAGGCTCGCTTAATAACATTTTCCCTAGACTCCTTTAATAAAATTTTATCTCGAACACCAACTCATGTCAGATCCTATATAACTCTTTAACAAACAACAAAAATTTAGACTGGTCCAAATCAAATGCGTCTGCAGACAACAATTCAAAGTTGACTCAAATAATAGAGTTTATTATCAAATGGGTAGAAAACATTGTGAAAAAAGGAAAAATTACTGGTAACCAGCATTTTCTCCTTTTTCCACAATGTTTTCAAAAGCCTTCTCTCTCAGGATCATTAAAACACGGGATTATTCGGTGAAGGATTGAATATGTATTTTCTTTCTATTTCAGACATTTCTAACTGAGCATGCAGCGTCACCATTTGGGGTACTTATAACTGTTGGGGAGTATACACATGCTATATTTCACAACAGTCAAAACAAGTGGGCAGTGTTTGACTCCCACGGCCATTTGAAGTTTAAATGCCGTGGGAGAAAGCCAAATGCATCTGTATGGGAGTTTGACAGTATTCAGGGCGTTCTTGGATTTCTCTCAGAAATCCACAGCAGCGAATATTACTGCCAAGTGTTCAAACCCAAGTTTGAGAGGGTCGAGCCGGAACCCATTGATAACTCTGTTGAATTGGTTGAAGTAATCGAGGTAGAGTCTAAGATAGATGTCGAGAGTACAATTATTGGCTCTATTTATAGTTCTGATTATCATGCGAGTGTGGAAGATTCACTAGACAGTGAGGTATCAACTATAAGGATAGCTGTGTCTCCCGCACCTACTGAGCCTCTTGAGCTGGATACTGAGTTACATGATTACACATATTTAGTTCCATTTGATGATGAAGATGAAGGTTATGTGTCCTTCATGGGCGGGTTTTGGTAGGAATAAAGCAATTGCCTTTTTTTTTTTTTTATCTCAAGCTTTTTTTTTATGGTTCATGCTGATTTTTCTTTAATTGATTACTATTTTGTTATTTTTTGCGATCAATGTCTTTTTCTATTATATACAGATTATAGATTTGTTTCTGAGATGTACCTGTAAAACTTGAGCTGTACCTTTTTTTTCCATGAACTCTTTGCAAGATGACAAAACTTAAGACTCGTCCAAATTGAAAGCTTTTGCAGATGACAAAACCAGTGTGACTCAATTGATGGGATATTTCTTTCAAAGGGTTTTCAGACAAGAAATTAAAAGTGACTTCAATTGATGGAATTTTTCTTTGACAGAGTAGAAAATATTGTGGGAAAAGGTGACCAGCAACTTCTCATTTTCCCACACTGTTTTCAAGTCTTCTTCTTTTGGGGCCTATAAACATGGGATGTCTTCATGTCTTGTGAAGGGTAAAAGATATGCTGGTTTTCAAAAGCATTTCTGTCTCAGGGTCATTAGAACATGGATTGTGTGGTGAAGGGTTAAACTATATGTAGGATGCTCTATATATTTTTTTCTCAACTATTAAAAATTCAATGCTCGGACTCAGTACATAACATAAATTTAGGAATTTGAATGAATATGTAGCATTCTGTTGGTGTTCAAAAGACAATAGTCTAACAAGTGTTACAAAGTCGGTAACACTTTTTTTTTTGAAATACATACTCTTTTTTTCAACAGCAAAATTATTTTTTATAAACTTTTTCTGAGTTTTATATGTTTCTGTATTCTTTACTCTATAGTTTTGATAGGATTATATGGAAAGAAAAGTAAGTATCATTATCTAATGAGAGAAATTCTAAGTAATTAGAAATACAATCTTGTCCATATTAACCTGTGAGGTGCTAGAACTGGCTTGATGCGCTTTAGAGGACAGTGTAGATAAAGTCTGATCTTTGGTCTTCACTGTCTGTTATTTAGCCAGATATTCTGACAAATATATCTTTGAAATTTCAATGAGAATGTCCATATTCATTTATATATATAGCACTGTAAGGGTCTGTACATTATGTGACACATAGAAATGTTTCTTAAGTATATGGTAAGTAAGATCTCAGCTGTAGCTTATGACTGGTTCTTATATTTTTGTTGAAATTTTGTATCTCAAGCAATCATATTCATTTGCAGTTCACTGATACACAGACTAAATTTATGGACGTGACAACTATTACTTGTTCATAACCATCGTTCTCTCTGTCTGTACCTCAAGTCTCCTCATTGTCCTGCCTGACTACCTCCTCTCTATTTAACCACCATCTCTCAATCCACCCCTAACTCAATCTCTTCCATAGTATCATTTTTCCCCACATCTGTCTGTCTTCTCCTAGCTATATCTGTGTCTACTCTTTGTCTTTGGATTGCTATTAAATTTATTTGCAGTTTTTAAAAATGCAGCTGTGTGATTGTTTGATGTATGCATGTGTATGTATGAATGAGGTGTGTGTGGGATTGATGTGTGTGTCATTGATGTATGTGTGATTGATATATGTGTGATTTATGTATAAATGTGTGTGTGATTGATGTATGTGTTTATATATGATTAATTAGGACTGTGTGATTAATGTATGATTGATGTATGAATGTGTGTGTGTGTGTGTGATTGATGTATGTGCGATTGATGTATGTGTGAGATTGATGAATGAATTTATGTGTGATTGATTTATGAATGTATGTGTGATTGATTTATGTGTGATTAACTTGTGTGTGTGATTGATGTATGTGTGATTGATATATGTGTGATTAATGTGTTAATGTGTGTGTGTGATTGATTTATAAATGTATGTGCAATTGATATATGAATATATGTGTGATTGATTATGTATGACTGGTGTATGAATGTATGTTTGATTGATGTATGAATGAATGATGAATAAATGTATAAGGTGATTGATGTATGAATGTATGTGTGATTGATGTATGTGTGACTGATGTATGAATGTATGTGTGATTGATGTATGTATGAATGATGTCTGTATAAATGTATGTGTGAATGATGTATTAATGTATATGTGATTGATATGTACGTGATTGATGTATGAATGTATGTCTAATTGATGAATGAATGTATGTGTGATGACATATGTGTGATTGACATATGAATGTATGTGTGGTTGATGTATATGTGATTGACATATAAATATAAGTGTAATTGATGTATGTGTGATTGATGTATGAGTTTGCATGTGATTGATGTATTTGTATTTGACATATGAATGTGTGTGTGATTGATTTATGTGTGAGTGATGTATGTGTGATCAATGTTTGTATGTATTCATAATTTATGAATAAATGCATTTGTGTTTGATATATAAATGTATGTATAAATAATGATATGTGTGATTCGTGTTTCTGTGATTAATGTGTGGCTGATGTGTGAAAGTGTACATGATTGATGTATGATTGTATGTGTGATTGATGTGTGAGTGAAGGGGTTGTTGACACATGGTTGGTGCATTTGTGTTCACGCTTTTGTGAATTTTGTGTGTGCGTGTACTGTATTGTACATATTCTTGTATGATGAATGTTTGCATAAATGTGATTGATGATTATTTGTTTATGTGTAAATATCTCATCTTAGGAGAGCAAGCACAGTCATATGACACATGCTCTGGCAGAAGGGGGCTTAATTTATCTCTGTAAGGCATGATACCAAGCCAGCCATGATATAATTAAGAATCAATAAAATTCATTTTTTATAACAAATGACTAAAGCATGAGGTACATTGGTCCTTTAGCATGCACAAAATCAACCAATAACAAGAAGTTTTGACCCAGCTTAGCCTGCGCAGTCCACACAGGCTGACCTGGGTTGATACTTTTTGCATGAAACCCCCTTTTCACAGAGAATGCCACATTTTTGATATTCATTGCAACAGTATTGATTGCTGTTTCATGTTCCAACTGCTTCTGTAGAACAGCAACCAGTGGTTTGTAAGGATGCTGTGCATTATACTGGTGAAAAAAAAAAGCTTGGGGACAGGAGTTGACCTCAGCAGAGACCTGCCATCAAGAAGTCACAAAATTTTGGAAGGAAGACCCGAAATCTTGCTCAATGATGACTTTAGGATACCTTCTCGTAATCCTTGAAGTCCCTAACTAGAATTGCCTTTGGGGACAGTGTAGATCAAGATCAGGCTGCACAAAACGTGCAGCCTGATCTTGATCTACACTGTCCGCTTTACTGGTACACTACAGACAAAAAGCAGCGATGAAATTGCTATTAACTGGGTCTTACTCAATACTTAAAATGCCCAGTGGTTTTTTTTGTTTTTGTTTTTTTTTGGGCGCTCTAAAGGTTGAACTTAGTGTCAATCCCTGCAGGAACAATCAGATAGGTGCAGTGGCTGCATTGACATCACAAAAAGTGTCAAAAAATCATATTACCAGTAATACCATACCAAATAACAAAATTATTGACTGTTCCAAATTGAAAGCTTTTGCAGATGTTGAAATGAAATTTGGCTTGAATGGTGCGATTTGTCCCTGACAGGGTGAAAAACAGTGTTTGAAAAGGAGAAGATGCTGGTTACCAGCATTTTCTCCTTTTCCCACAATGTTTTCAAAAGCCTCATTCTAAAGGGTCATTACAACAAAGATTTATTTGGTGAAACGGTTTCGACACTAAACAAAATATTGTGCTTGTACAACTAGCATTAGTATAGGAGGTATTTCAGATATTAGTTTTACTTATACTTTGTACATATGTGGGTAAGTTTTCAGTCTTACAGCATGTTTCATAAAATCTGTCCTTATTCATTGAGTTGATATTTTTGAAATATACCATTACATCGGATTAAATCTTTCCCTAATGGATTGTTTCCATTTCTTCAAAATTGAACAGATCTGCAGACAATAATTTTAAACTGGTACAAATAAACAAAAGTTCTCTGACTGGGCTGAAATCATGGTGAGAAAGGAAGAAAATGATGGGCATCAGCATTTTTGCCTTGTTCCACTATTTTTTTCTGGAGGCACCTTCCTCGTGGTAGTTAAAACACTAGATTTTTTGGTTAACTCTTTACCATACAACAAACTTAAAGACTTGTCCTTATTGACAGCCTTTGCTGACAACAATATTAAAGTGACTGAAAAATTGAATTTATTATTTGAAGGATAGAAAACATTGTGGGAAAAGGAGAAAATGCTGGTAACCAGCATTTTCTCCTTTTCCCACAATGTTTTCCAAACCTCGCCTCTTCAGGTTCGTTATAAGTTGGGATTGTGTGGTAAAGGGTTAAAATGAATCGCAAGCTGTCAACTCGTATACAAGTATAAAAGGTTACATTTCATATAAAATACATGCTAGGGTGCTACCTAAATTAATATCAGTTGATAAGTTACATGATTTCTGGCAAGTCTATTTCATGACAAGTGCATTACATGTCATCCATTCTGGACATTTTATAACATTAATTCAATGTTGAAAATTATTGATCATATTTCTTCATCACTCCTAGCTAATTGATTGAATTTTTCAAGACCTTCTCTTCTGATTTCATCTTTTAAATGGTATTTATTTCCTGACACTAAGCTGAACTTTTTTTCATTGAGATACCCACATGGCTCAGATCCATGGGGTACAGTGCCATTTCTTTGTACAATCTAAGTAAAACTAACATTTGTCCAAATGTTTTTGAATGCCTTCAAATACATCTCTGAATGCGCTAGGTTTGGCTCCATCTTGCTGAAACCAGGGCCCATACTCACCAACCATTCTTGAGAATATTCAGTCTTGTTCTAGATTTAAAAAGTAACACAACTTCTGATTGGCTAAACCAAAGGTTTAGCCAATCAGATGTTGTGCTACTTTTAAATTTAGACCTGAATTTAATAATGTATGCTAGCAAAAAAGCAAAATCACTGCCAGTAGAGTGATATCAGGCCCTCAAGGGCCTCTAGTTTAAGACTGTTGAGGTAGTGGTCTTCCAGTGTCACCATTACCCTCATTATCTTCAAGGAAGTGAGGGCCTACCATGCTGTCTACTTTGAAGTAAGCCTAAGCTCTAACTCTCTCACCATACAGCAGTTTTACAATATGAAAGTCTGTTTCTCTGTTGCCAAAATTCTATAGTTCTCCTTATTAATGAGTATGTTTAATTAATTTTGTACTGGGTGAATGATATTGTTAGTTTAATTTCAAATGTTGTAGATGTTGGAGATTTTGTAAGTTGTCATATCACTTTGTAGGGTTTTGCATTTGAATAACATTTTTCACCTCCTCAAAGGTCTAAACATTTCTTATAAACATCTGGCAATCAGGTTTGGTATGCTGACTGTCTTCAATGGATCCTGAAGATGCAAACTGTTTAACATTTCTTTGAATTTGTTTTGCACATAATTATTGGCATAAATCAGTATGGTTCTTTTTCAAAATTTTGAATACTCTTCTCAGCCAATCGCCCCGTTAATCCTTTACCACACGACAAAATTTAGGCTTGCCCAAATTCAAAGCATTTCCAGACAAGTCAAATGTGGCTCAAATGCTGGAATTTGCCTGTAACAAAGTACAAAACATTGTGGGAAAAGGAGAAAATGCTGGTTACCAGCATTTTCTCCTTTTCCTACAATGTTTTTTTAAAAGCTTTCTTACTCAAGGTCATTGAAACATGGGATTGTGTAGTAAAGAGGTTGTGTAATTTAATCATGTCACAAACCAAATCTTGGATAATGCCATTATGAGAAGCAACTGATAGGGCGTGTTGAAAATTCTGTTTTTATCACAACCTCAAGTTTTCCGTTTTTCTAAGTAAAAAATGTACTAGATATCTACTTTGTTACTTGGATGTATAATCAAATTTATGACTTATGGTACATGTAATATGAATACTTGCAATGATACTACAATTTGTAACATGGACAGCTTTTATGAAACCCCTGTATAATTATTAGTACAGTATGTATGTATGTGATATACTTTATTGAAAAAACAATGTTAGTTTTGTTAAGGTATACTTAAGCTTATTTATCGTTCAGATTGACCTGAGACAAAACTGATTTCTGCCCTTTTAGTTTGAAAATATTTGTAGATATATGAGCCATGCACTGTGAAAAGGGGACTTAATGCATTTGTAAAATGTATCGAACCAGGTCAGCCTTGGTTGATACTTTTTGCTTTTGTCAATTTTCTGCATGTCCAAAGACTGTTCTACCTCCAGGTTCAATGGGGATTAGACAAAATGGACTTTATGTAACCATGACTATGTGATATCTTGCTTGGTATGATGCATTATGGAGTCACATTAAAACCCCTTTTGTCAGAGCATGGCAAAAATGTTGCTTGTATTTAAAATGCAAAATAGATCTGATGAAATGTACTTTCTTAATGGTTGAATGGATAACAGTCCCCAATACAGGGGTCCAGAGATCCAGTCAGCAGCAAGTCACTTTATTTTCAGATTTTTAAAATGGACAAAGAAAGGTTACAGACTATGTACATGTCTCAGGTCAATCCGAGAAATGAGTATCTGCTTATGTGATGCATTGGTTAAAGATTCTCTGTTCCAGGGCACCGTTTTACTAACAATTCGTAAGTTTTTATGTAAGAATTTTTGTAACTTTACGCCTGCGTTCAGATTTACGAAATTCGTAAATCCGTTTCACTAAACTTTCATAACTTTGTGAATTTGCGTAAGTAAGTATTTCCGTAACTCTTTAATTGAAGGCAGAAACAGTAGTTCCCTCGCACTTATTACCTAGGTAAACAGCGCGTGCCTTCCGACTAGCGGAAAATGTGACGTAATTCATGCAGATTTACCCTACATTTCCTGCGCCTTATGTCATCTCATACATCAGCCTCTTCCGTCAAACATGGATGCTGTATGTCTGAAAAAAATCTTCTAAAATGAAATTTATGACTTCTGCAGATAGCTGTGAGGATTATTATAATGTTTTTCTCAAATTTCTCCCTCTGTAATGACGCAATATAAAAAAATGCCTCCAGATTTCGGCTTATGTTCTTACTTACGACCGATATTTTTGTACGTAGAGTTACGCAAAAATGTACGTTCAAACTTAGCTACGAAAACTTTAGTAAAATGCAAAACTCAGAGTTACATAAAAACTTACGAAAATCTTAGTTACGTTTGCGTAAGTAGTTTAGTAAAATGGTCCCCAGCTGTATAAGAAAAAATGTCAGCAACTAATATGGTAATGGCCCTCACTTTAGAATCCATGGTTGGTTGGATAATTTTTAACTTGGCTTTTTTTTAAGAAAACATCGGGGTATTGTCATAGCCCTTTTGTTGTCTGTGTTTTCGTCATTGTCATCTGTGTCGTTGTGCAAAAACTTTGACATTTTATGATATCTCTGTCTTTAAGGGAGATATTTACTTCAAACTCAGACTAGTTGTTAACTATCTGAAAGGAGAACCAATAAAACAAGAGCAGGTTATACCCCTTCTTCAGCTTTGAAATTTCAGTGAAAATCAATCTATTTCTAAAAGTAACTGTTGCATGTGGTGCTCTTGATGTCACTTTGAATAAGCGAAACAAAGGGACCACAACTTCAGCTTGTGTGTAAGTGCATGTATGCATACATACAGACTTGTCTGAGCCATAATTTCTTTATTTAGAGATGGATAGAATTGAAAATGATTTTGCTCAATTTTTCTCCTTTATTAGTAGAAATGACATTTGAATCAATTACTCAGGTAAGTTCAAGGTCACACTTGAAGCTCAAGTGATAGAACTGTCATAGATATTGTCTGATATTGTCAAGTTCTAACATTTATGGATGGATTTCAAAATAATGCAGCCCTATTGTACTCCTTCATAAATAGATATGCAGTTTTAAACACTAATTGAAATACATCCAAATCCAAGGTCATAGTTGAAGGTCAAATGATAAAACTTTTTATACATAGAGCTTGTTCCATCTATAACTGCTACATTTATGGATGGATTTCTAAATAATTTGGCACAATATTTTTCCTTCATGTGTAGAAGTGCCATATGAAACATTTTGGTCCAGTGTCAAGGTCACATATGAAGGTCAAATGTTAAATTGCTTGAAAATTGTTCTACTTTGTGAGTAAAATTGTCTGTAAAATTGTCTGTAAATTATTCACTTCATAACGTTCAAGGTCTAGGTCATACTTGAAGGTCATAAATTAATCTTCTATTTATTTATAATTAAGGAATCCTCTGATCCTCGTGTGAAGTTTCAAAGCAACGGATTTGGAATGAGACAGAATTTGCATCGAGTGACTGGTTACTTTTTTTACGAGTAAAACTTATCAGGTTTTTACTGGTACTTTTCTCCCATAGCGGGCTTGGTATGTTACCACTGGGCATCCTACTAGATTTTAGTAGTTTAACCCTTTACCACACGACCAATTTTAGACCTGTCTGAATTGAGAGCGTTTGCAGGGGACAGTTTCAATGTGGATCATATGAAATGATTTTTCTTTGATGGGGTAGAAAACATTGTGGGAAAAGGAGAAAATGCTGGTTACCAGCATTTTCTCCTTTTCCCACAATGTTTTCAAAAGCCTTCTCTATCAGGGGTGTCAAAAGTCGTCATTGTGTGGTAAAGGGTTAAAGTATAACTGATCAATAAGTATATTGGACAAAATGTCCAAATTGTTTTCATGTAAACAAATTAAGGCTTGTTTAAAAGACTATATTTTTGGTCTAATTTAGGATAAACATGGTCAAATCTTTGTCCTCAAGATATCAAAGATAAGTTTGAAATGGGTCAGCCCCATGTCCAAAGAAAGATCTCCAGGTGAGAAGCCACACAATGGTCATAAGACGTGATGAATACACATGAAAGGATTGTATATTTGTCTTGATAGTATGTCAGATTAGTTTGAAATTGTATCTCGTTTGATGAGAAAGTATTTCACTAGGTGAGTTTAAAGATTGAGTTGCCTCAGAGCAAAAGGTTCAATTAGAAAAAGCTTGTATGCCTTCTGGAGGCTACATTTTTAGATCAATGTTACATAAATATGGTTAGAATGTTTTGCTCTGTCCTTTTTTATAAGAAGTTGAAAATGGGTCGTCTTAATATGTCTAAAAACTGGTTACAAGGTCAAATCTCTGAAAAACTTTGTTTGCAGTCTAGATGCACATCTCAGTCTAGTGTTCATGAGACACTGTCAAAATATTAGTATCTTTGCCATGTTCAAAAACAGGCCATTTTTGGGTCAAAAAAGATGATGGTCAGGGCAAGTCCAAGAAAATCTTGAAGTATGCTGTAGATGCAATATTTTCAGTAAAATTTCATGGAATTTGGTGGGATTGATTTCAGGAATATTCCTCTTACAAGGTAGTGAATGAGCCCTTCTGGGTCAAAAGGTAGGCAAGTATGTCAAATTTTTTAAAAAGCTGTATTTGGATTCTGTGGGCCAGTTTATGTGTGTATGAAACATGGTTAGAATATGGTTAGCCTTGATTACGTCTCTGACAAGATTGAATAAGGGTGATACTGGATCAAAAAGTAGTTATGTACCTAGGCCAAACGTAATTTTGAACTATTTTTATTTTTGCCATTATAACTCACGTTTTCTGCACTAACTTCGTAAAACTTATTCAGAATGCATTCTTTTATAATATCTTTCTAAATGAGTTTGTATTAACCCTTTACCACACAATCCCGACTTTTAACGACCCTGATGAAGAAGACTTTTGAAAACATTTTGGGAAAAGGAGAAAATGCTGGTAACCAGCATTTTCTCCTTTTCCCAAAATGTTTTCTTCTCTGTCATAGGCAAGTTCAATTATTTGAGCCACATCAGATGTATCTTCAATAAATGCTTTCAACTTGGATATGTCTAAAATTTTGTTATGTGGTGAAGGGTTAATGTCCCAAAAGAAACAAAGACTCTGGTGAGCTCCCGAGAGTCATCATGGCCTGCTTGCTTTCAGTAAAGAGTTGCTCTAATCATGGCATCACATAAGCAGTAATGCTTATAAATAGATTTTTAACTCTTTACCAAACAACAGAATATCACATTTGCCCAGTTTGAAAGGATTTGCAGACAACAAAATCATATGTGGCAAAAATTATTGGACTTGTTTCTGAAAAGGTAGAAAACATTGTGAGAAAAGGAGAAAATGCTGGTTACCAGCATTTTCTCCTTTTCCCACAATGTTTTCAAAAGCCTACTTTCTTATTGTGGGTTAAAACTTTGAATTGTTTGGTAGAGGGTTAATTCTGATTGTGTGTCTATAGTGTTTAGTAATGTAAGTTGATCTTAGTTTTCTGCTAGTGTTTGACCAGTGTGTAAGAAGAGATGAGTGGCTTGATATGACTGTGTGCATGCTTTGTTGGCTGCTTTTGATATGCACGTATTTTGTCATCTGCTTATTATGCATATTGTCATCTGCATTATTATAGAGCGCCAGTACATTGTCATCTGCTAAGTGAGCGTAATTGTCATCTGCTTGGTCCATTGTGTAAATCATCAGTCTCTTGTTTCAAATTGTATGTGTGTGAATAACAAGTCAAAAACAGAGATGACTTAGACATAGATATGGCTTATGGATTTGGCAGACAGATGAATTGGGGATAAGGGTGCAAGGAAGAGAATTGGAGGGTCAAAGGAGAGATGGAGGGAGAAGTAGGATTCAATTTTAGGTGTTGGTTTAGCCCAGTTGGTGGCAAATGATTATAACATTGGAGAGATGGTTAGCACTGAGCATTGTCACGTCTTTACCTATCCCCTTACGTTGACATGGTTACCAGAATCTATTGGGGAACACCTCGCAAACATTTTGGCATATTTACTAAGCTTAATTTTTACCTTCATTTGAAGTTTTCAACCAAAAAATCCTTACGATCATTTCATGTGTATTCATTTCCAAGAATATTCGTACATACAGGTATATCCTATCTTTGTTTCAGATTGACCAATTTTGTGCCATGTTTTGACAGTAATTATTGTTTCCAGTCTAAAACACCCTTTACCCTTAATCCCAAGTTTTGATGATCTACAGGAAGAAGGCTTTCGAAAACATTGTGGAAAAAGGAGGAAATTCTGGTAACCAGCAATGTCTCTTTTCCCCATAATAGAATCAACCCTTTTCAAAACAACTTACACCATTTGAGCCACATTTAATGTATCATCTCCAAATGCTTTAAATTTAGAAAGATTCAAAACTTTGTTGTTTGATAAAGAGTTAATGATAACAAATAAAAATGCAAGGAACAATTACCAATTACCAGCCAGTACAAATCTCTGTTTTTTTGCCTACTTGTCTTGTAGTTACCCCCTTATCAAAAATACCTTTTTTTGTGGCCCTGAGGAAGAAGGCTTTTGAAAATATCATGAGAAATAGAGAAAATACTGCTAAAAAGCATTTTCCCTTCCCACAGCATTTTCTACCTTTTAATCCTATCAGTGCCATAAACGAAAACAAGGGCTCTTGCAGACGGCATATATCAAGATCAGACTGCAGTCTGATCTTTGATCTATACTGTCCCTTTATTTAGTCATGCCTATACGATAAGAACTGCCCAGATTTCATTGAGTGGCACTTTCAGCTGTCAAAGGAAATAAAGTTTACAATTATCATATTTGTCACAGTAATAGTTATAAGCATGATCCCTTTGTTTGAGCCAAATCTAGTTTGTTGCCTACATTTGAGTTCAATTTTGGACAGTCCAAAAGTTGTTGTCTGAAAATTAGTTGAGTTCCAGGTACTAGCTGATAAAAGCACACACTAATATCCTGTCATTAATATCATCTGATCTTTTATTTTAGGTTTATTTCACATTTTTTATCAGCAAAAATCAAATGAAAATTTAATGCTTTCTTATCATTCCACTAGAAACTTATTATTCCGTGTACATGTAGAAGGTATTGTTTTATATTTCCTATTTTATTAATTTTTATTTTTTTCATTTAACTTTTTCTTTTTTTCTTTTTTTTCCCCATCTGTTGATTTTTCTAAATATGAAATTTGTAATTTTCAAACCTTAAGAGTATGTTCAGTGCCTTTTTCCAGTAAAAAATTTGCCACTGAAAATTCTAAGCCCAATCAATTCATTTTTATTCCTTGAGTTTTGAAGATGAACTAAAGGTGTAATCATGTAATGCTCCAGTTATATACGGGGATTTTTATTGGACTTGAAGATCATGTTAACATGATGGCCCAATCACTAAGTTTGTTACTAAATATAGAATATGCATGAGGAATGCAATGGTATTCAGCATTGTAATATTATACAAGTTCTAAACCATCTTCCTCATACACTGTAACACATAATGTCTGTTGTTTTTGACAGAAAGGTGAATGTATCAAATTAAAGATGGTGTTAGAGACCCAATTATTTGAATATTTCAGTCCTTCACTGTCTATGTGACTTTTTATGATGCATTGTGTGGCTCTCAGTTCCGAGAGAAATCCAAGTGCTCCCTATCAAGTCTCACACACATTTCCTCACACCTAAACATGTTGACATCCTGGCTATGAAATATGAGATTTAATCAATATAAGGGAATGGGACCATTACCATATCTAAAGTATAAAGAGTACTTTCAAAAATGAATGAACCTTTAAAGCGCCTTCCACAACTATAGTTGCCTTTGCGGCCAGTATAGATCAAGATCAGGCTGCACAAAACGTGCAGCCTGATCTTTGATCTATACTGTCCACTGTGCTGAAACACTCTAGACAAGAGCAACCGTGAAATTGTGATTATTTGGGTCTTATTTCTACACCGAATATGAATGTTGGGTTGATCTGGCGCTCTAAGGGTTAAATGATCGTGTATTATGAAACCTTTCTTGAGTCTATATTATTATTATGATCTGGGCATAGAGGATTTTTCCCCTTGTTTTGTATTTTTGACAAAACTTAACATGTGTATATGTGTGTTGTATTGTGTGTGAGACAAGGCCTGTCAAACTCCTAGAAGTACCTCAAATCAAAAGTAAGGAAAACCCTGATTTGCTCAGTTGGTGGAAGTGCTGGGACAAACCTAACAGTGGTCTGCAAGCTGAAACACTTATGACTTTGGCAAGGTTGGTTTTCAACAATTTTCTTGTTTTGTTTTTTAACCTTTTTCAGTGTCATGTGCTGAAATTGGATTTCACAGACTGCAAAGTTCACGATCAGACTGCAAAGAACATTGGGGTCTGAGCTTGGATCTGTACTGTCTGTTTGTTTGGTCATGATGGCCTGTAAGTATAAACTGACTTGAACTGAAACCTTGCGCTATTTGTGAATTTTTTGCATGTCCAAGGACCATACTAGCTCATGATCCAGATAAAATGTTTTTAAGCATCCACAATTATGTGACAATTTGCTTGGCATAATGCATCATAGAGATGCATTAAACCCCATTTAGCTAAAGCGCTGTTCATTTGCAGACAGCAAATAAAACATGGTTCAAATTATATGGCTTGCAACATGCGAAAAAGGGCATTCGGACGTTTGCGTAAAGTGCCATCTCGGATTAGCCTGCGCAGACTGCGCATGCTAATCCGAGACGGCACTTTACGTCTACATTAGATTTTGTTCTTCAGTAGACTTGTGCAAAACAGAAAAATACATAAAAACGGAAAGTGTCGTTTCGGATTAGCCTGCACGGAATGCGCAGGTTGATCCGAGACGACACTTTACGCAAATGTCCGAGTGCCCCTTTTCGCGTGTTGCAAGCTATATGGGATTTGGCCTTGAAAGGAATAGGAAATATTGTGGGAAAAGGAGAAAATGCTGGTCACCAGTATATTCTCCTTGACCAGAAAAGTTTTCAGAAACCTACTTCCTTACTGTCTTGAAGATTCTGGATTGTTCAAGGTAAATGATTAATACAGATGATATGAAGAAAATAGGGTGAAAATAGAGAAATTTCAAATTTCGATGAAATTCCTATCATCTGTCGTAAGTCTTTTATTGCACAGAAACCAAAATGCAGCACTATATCTATATGAAAAAGCGTTAACTCTTTACCAAGGGACAAAATTTTAGACTTGTCCAAATTGATTGATTGCTTGATAGTAGGGTGTCTAATGCCATTTGCAACATCATTTCAGTTACATAGCAGCAGCTAGTGCACCTATCCATGCTTTCCTGGGTTTCCTTTTACCAGTACTCTGCACAATATTCTTTCCAAGCCACTGGCTGCCTTCCCACATAACCATTGTCAAAACAATGGTCAGCAGTGAAAGAGGATTGAATCCTATCTCAATGACTATCATCAGTCCTCAAAGAAATTGGCAGAGCCAGGGATCGAACCAGCAACCCCATTCTCAAGTCTTGTACGCTACCAATCAAGCTACCGGGCTCGGCGTGTCCAAATTGAAAGCATTTTGCAGATGACAAAACGTGTCTCGTATGACTCAAATGACTGAATTTGTGATAAAGTAGAAAACAATGTGGAAAAAGGAGAAAATGCTGTTTACCAGCATTTTCTCCTTTTCCCACAATGTTTTTCAAATGGCCTCTTATTCAGGGTGGTTAAAACTTGTGATTGCATGGTAAAGGGTTAAAGATGCGCACCTTTACAAAGAAGAATTATAATGTTTTTGCATTAAATAACTTCAGATGTGTAGAGAAATACAGAAACTATTTCAGGACATTGATAAATCTTGAGCAACTTTTGCATTTGTCACATTGTTTGAAAAAGCTTTTTGATAGAGAGGAATGGAAAACTGAACCTTCATGAGGGAAAAGGTTTAACTCTTAACCTAACGACAAAATTTCAGACTACTCCAAATTGAAAGCATTAGTAGACAGTAAGATAAATTTGAATCAGAAATTTGATATGGGAAGGGTAGAAAACATTGTGTTTAAAGGAGAAAATTCTGGTTACCAGCATTTTCTCCTTTTCCCACAATGTTTTCAAAAGCTTTTTTTTTTTTTTCAGGATTGTTAAAAATCAGGAATGTGTGGAAAAGGGTTTAAAGGAGGATAAAAAGTTCTGATTAAGTAATTTGAAAGTTCAAATTTTTTACAAAATATATGTTTTTCCTTCAGGTAATCAAAGAAAGCGCTGATCACCTGTTTTCAACGAAAGCCATTTCCACAAAATTTGTGGATTTCTTTTAAAGCTTTTGACTTCTCCATACCTTGACATCTGTCTCTTGGGCAGTACAGTTAATAGTTCCATCAGGAAGAAAGTTTACCGGCTCAGAGTAAAAGATTGGTAACTGGTATTCCTAAAAAAAAAAAGACAGATTTCAACCATATCTCAAAACATCAGTGTTTCATGTAAAGGATGGGTTTTCAGATTAGCTTTTAGGATCAATGATTCCTTGCCTGGGAGTCCTTCACCATTTGGTACAATGTTACAGTAATACCTGGAGAAGAGAGTTTTCTGATTTAGCATGGAAGGTTGTATGCTGTTCTTCGGAAAACAGAAAGTTTGCCACTGTAATACAAATGATCAGTTACACCGGGTAAATGAGTGTACTCCACATCAGTACAGACCAAGTTACTCCAAGACAACAGAGTTAAGTTGTTTCAGTCAAATACATATAGTTCTTGCTGATATCGAAAGCTAACCACTTCAGGCCAAAAAGTAAATGCTTGAGGAAAATTAATTCTACCATAACATTACATGAGCCGAGTCCCACTTGAAAAATTACTGAGAGCAACCCCCAAAAGAGAGCCAAGGCAAAAAGTCAGTCATAGAAAAGAGAGTCCCGCCCAAAAAGTCAGGAAACTCGGAGGGAGGTAGCGCAAGATACCAGTAGCACGTGGAAAAGAAAGTTTTCCTCTTGAGCAAAAAAGACCAGTTCCATGGAGAAAACACTGTGCAGCATCAAGCATCAGCCACCGAATCAAAGGACAGAATCTGATACTCCTGAAAAAGAAATCCTCACTACTTTGAAGCAAAAGTTACTATTGAAAAACAGTTTTCTATTCAGTGCAAATTTCAGTCACTGTTCATCAAATGAAATCATGAGTTGGAAACTTCTCATTTCTATCCTCTTGTAATGACAAAGAGGCATGGATCCAATGAAAAAATAATTGAAATACAAAATAAAATTACCCGTTTTCAGAAATCAGCAGGACTAGCTGACTGGATGTTTTGTTTTGACAGGCATTCTGTAAATTGGTATTTTGTACAAATCCCTTAGGTATTGGAAATGTGTATGACATTTAAACAAAATGTGAAAAGATTTGTTTAAGAATTATTTCCAGTGTTTTACGCAATCAAACTTAGTAAACTTTTATTGGTTTTTGTTTAACAATGGGTTTTGCTCGTTTTATTTTGACTAATGATCTGTTTGCTGCGAACATAATTACTTGCATTAACGTTTAATCACACAGCAAAATTTGAGACTTATCAAACTGAAAAACAATCACAGACTACCAATAAGATATGTTTCACATGGAGAGATTTGTGTTTGGAAGCATAGAAAACATTCTGATGAAAGGAGAAAATGCTAGCTAAATCTTAAGATAATGGCTCAGTTTTTTTATCCTCCTCTGTATTAGATGGTCTGAATGTCAGTAATGCTACTGTTGCAAAAGCAGAAATTGGTCCCATTAACTCTTTACCAAATGACAAAATTATAGACTGGTCCAAATTGAAAGCATTAGCAGACAACAAAATAATTGTGACTGAAAAACTGAAATTTTGTTTGGGAAGGGTAGAAAACATTGTGGTAAATGGAGAAAATGCTGGTTACCAGCATTTTCTCCTTTTCCCACAATGTTTTCAAAAGGCTTCTTTCTTAGGGTCGTTAAAAGTCGGGATTGTGTGGTAAAGAGTTAAAGTCAGTTTACAGGGGAAAGAAAAGAAAAATTTTAAACAGAAAAGATTGAAAAGATTGAAAGCATTTGCACAAGACAAATTCAGTGTTGCACTGGTAATGGAGTTTGCCTTTGAAAGGGTAGAAAACATAAAATGTGAAAACGCTTGTTACATGTAGATCTAGATCTACCTGCATTTTGTCCTTTTCTCACAATGTTTTCAAAAGTCTATCTATCAGGATCAAGGGAAACATTTTTGTGTTTCCAGATTTGACTCATTGCAGGAAAAAGGATGTAGTTATTTCCTACAACTTTTTGAATGGTTTTCCACATATTTTCCTGGTCTTACCTTTTTCATGGGTTTTTGAAGTCTTTGACCAGTTTACTAATTAAAGTGACCAGTCACGCAAAAAGGGACCATCTGGGAACTGTGACAAGTGTCGACCCTGGTCAGCCTGCGCGGATTGCGCAGGCTGACCAGGGTCGACACTTTTCGCTTTTATGATATTTTCTGTATGAAAAGTGGTCATTCTACCTTACTATACAGTCATTTTTGAACTATCAACTTAAATTGACCTACACTATCTTTGATCTGTTTTCATCTGGTTGATGTACGGAATTCCCAGATTGTCCCTTTTTGCATGACGGGTCACATTTGTTTTCATCCCTTTGATCCAGAGTGTTTCCTTCATGTATTTGAACCAGTAAAGCAATTCTCGTTTTTAACAGCATCTTACCTTTCCACATCTTTTATATAATTGAGTTATGCTCTGGCAAAATGGGGCTTAAAGCATCTCCATGATGCATGATACCAAGCAAGCAATCACATAATTATGAATCTACATGTATGATAGGCACATTTTTTAATTAACAACCGACTTAATCATGAGGTAGACTGGTCCTATGAAATACAGAAAATTGTCCATTACCGAAAAGTTTTAGCCTAGGTTATCCTGCGCTGTACAGGCAGGCTGACTGAGTTGATAATTTTCGCAGATGCATTAACCCCTTACCACACATCGACAACTTTTAAGAACCCTGAGAAAGAAGTCTTTTAAAAACATTGTGGAAAAAGGAGAAAATGCTGGTATTCTCACAGAGTTTCCTACCCTATCAAAGAAAAATTGCGTAATTTGGGCCACCTTGAAACTGCC
This sequence comes from Hippopus hippopus, assembly GCA_946811185.2. Lineage (NCBI taxonomy): Eukaryota > Metazoa > Mollusca > Bivalvia > Cardiida > Cardiidae > Hippopus > Hippopus hippopus. Next base: position 23,778,986 of record OX328113.1, on the reverse strand, counting down.
ATCTGCAAATGCTTTCAATCTGGATAGATCTAAAATTTTACCATGTGGTAAAGGGTAAAGCCCCCTTTTCACAGAGCATGGCTCATATATATATGAGCCGTGCTCTGGCAAAAGAGGGCTTAATGCATCTCCATGATGCGTGATACCAAGCAAGCGATCACATTATTATGGATCTATAATAGCCACTTTTTTTAACAGCCGACTCAGTCATCAGGTAGACTGATCCTTTGACACGCAGAAAATTGACTAATAGTGAAAAGTTTCGGCCCAGGTCAGCCTGCGCGGACTGCACAGGCTGACCTGGGTTGAAACTTTTCGCAGATGCATTAAGCCCCCTTTTCACAGAGCATGGTTCAGATATTTCAGTGCAAATATATGCTAAGTAAAGACCCGAGAAAATTTATAGCAACACACTAAACATGAAACCTTCTCTCTATCACACATAAACATAATACACATACTGACATAACTCTCTCTCTCTCTCATATGTTACATTAGATTTTAGTTTTAAACTAGGTGTTACGAGAAATTTCTTCTAAAATCAATACTGAATAACACACTTGAGCGTTTACTAGACGATAGAATTTAAGAATCGTCTGCATTGGAAGCACTTGTAGACGACAAACTTAATGTGGCTTATTTATGAGATACATAGGATCTGACATGAGTTGGTGTTTGAGATAAAATTTTATTAAACAAGTCTAGGGAAAATGTTATTAAGTGAGCCTTTGGCTAGCATAATAACATTTTATCTAGACGAGTTTAATAAAATTTTATCTCAAATGCCAACGAATGTCAGGATCTTTTTTATCACATACAATATTTCACAAATTATAACTCAGAAGATGCAAAACCTCCATTCCATAAAAACCATTCATTTTTATAAAATATATACTAAATGACGTCAAAAGTAACGTCACACAATTGTGATATCAAACATGTATAAGATAGGAAATTCGTAATGGGTATATTACTCTGAAAACAAGGGAGGTTATGTGATAAATATATGAGCCATGCTCTGTGAAAAGAGGGCTTAATGCATCTGCGAAAAGTATCGACCCAGGTCAGCCTGCACAGTCCGCACAGGCTGACCTGGGCCAAAACTTTTCGCTATTGGGTAAGTTTTCTGTATGTCCAAGGACCAGTGTACCTCATGATTTAGTCGTTTGTTGAGAAAAAGTGGATATCATGGATCCATAGGTATGTGATAGCTTGCTTGGTATCATGGATCACGGAGATGCATTAAGACCCCTTTTGCCAGAGCATGGCTCATGTTTGTGAAAGGGTGGAAAATATTTTGAGAAAAGGAGAAAATACTAGTAAACAGTATTTTCTGGTTATCTCATAATGTTCTCAAACACCTTCTTGGGATTGTTGAACCTCGAAATTGTGTCGTAAAGGATTAACCCATTTAATCCAATTAACCAAATGTTGCCGCTCTGATTTACGGAACATGTAAGCCACTTACCATATTAACTCTTTTATAAACTAGTAAAACTTTGGACTTGTCAAAATTGAAGGATTTTCAGAAGACAAATAAAAAATGAGACAAAAAAGCTGCTTACCAGCATTTTCTCCTTTTCCCACAATGTTCACAAGTCTTTTACAGTGTCACGAAAACTCGGGATTGTGTTGTAAAGGGGTTAAGGTTCTTCTTGACAATTATTTGAATAGTTTTTTGTATCATAACCTATTACCTGCATTATATTTTAAACCTACTCTACAGGTAAATAGGATGGCTAATCATTAATTTCAAGCTGTGACGAGAGTTCCATTACATCAAACGATTTGCATTACTACGTCCATTTCGTAACAAAATTTACAAAGAGTATGACTAGCTCTATAGAACAAATACTCATTTCATGTAATATTCTTTCCAAATTTATTATTATAAAGCACAATAGCCTTTTTTATTTCAATTCAGCACAGATGGCCGAACTCCTATTTGCCCACCGATTCCATTTTCTAAAAATTCACATAGTAAGGGAAATAGACTGATAAAACTGTGACAAAAAAGTGCTTTTAAAATTAGTTTAAAATTATTCAAATTTATTGCAGTATTACTCTTACATAACTATTTTCTACCCCATTTCTAATCTAATCTAAAATTAATGCAGGGTCCAAAAAATTTCAGAATTCTTATATGTCCTTCTGCCATTTTGCACTCGTCCTACAGTTAGACAAAGAACGATAATCCACTTGCCCTCACCAAATTTTACTAGTAAGGATGAGTGGATTCTTTGGACCCTGTAATGTCCTGATAAATTCGATTTGGTCAAGCGATTTTCATTTTACAATTTCGTAGCATACGTGTAATTCCATTCGGGGTATGAACACAAATATGACAAGTTCATATATTATTCTTTTAAGAATTTACAGAGAATATAATAGATCTGCTCATTTATTTATTTATTTATTTATTTTTGTTTTGTTTGCAACTTTAAACCTTTATTATTTTGATCCACCAGTTCCATTTTGCCAGGAAAATGGCATAGGAAATAAAACGAACAAGATTCTTCCTGAAACTAAGGCAGCTTATGATGGAGTAAAACATCCTATGGTGGCATATTTTTGCCGCGAGATGCAAGATAGCTATTGCGATAATTTAAGAGATATATCGTGATAAAACAAATTTTCCTGGAAATAGTATCTAGATAATAAAAATTTTCACGATAAAAATATCGCGATAATTCTGTTATCATGATTTTTTTTTTTTTTTTTTTTTTTCTTTCTTGCCCTCAACTGACATTTATGATATCTATAATAAGATACGGTTTCGGAAAATCTTCGTCTAAAACCTTATGAATTCTCCTTTTCCCTGAATGGTTTCGAAGTTGGTCATAGGGGGCATTCCGAGTCATCTTTGTGATTTTACAGACTTATGTTCATTTCGAGTCTTGTCAAAATTTGCCATTTAAGCTACAATTGTTAATGTTTTGAATTTTTACTTACTGCAATCTTGTGAAGTCAAAAACTACCGAGTTCATCCAAATGATAAATTTTCTATTTATAGATATCGAGAATCAAATAGAACTATCACAATAATTTTATCTCGAATGTCAGCTTCTTGTGCAATTGAGAAATTTTGCGTTAAAATATTAAGCTTATCGTGATAATTTTTTTTTTTCAGGAAACTTTTCACTATCTCGATAAAATTTCCAGGAAACTTATTATCGCGATAGTTTTCTAAAATTATCATGATAGCTATCTCGTATCTCGTGGCAGAAATATGCCACCATAACATCCCGCTCATTCATTCATTTATCTGAAAATTTGTGCGACTTTTAGAAGTTCCTGTATTTCATGAACACTTTTACTTTCTTTCCACTCTGTTTACACCGATTTTCGTCATTGGGAAGTTCTTTGTGGCACGAACAGGAAACCGGCTTAAATTAGGAATAATTTTATGGTCAAAGGGAGAAAACTCGTACAGACTGACATCACTTTCTTAATGGCAGAGTTACATCCCTTACATTTGTGGACAGCATAAAACTGAAGACGAATAAACATCACTACAGTTTGTGAAGACGATCTGTGGATCTATAGAAAAAAATGTTCGTAGAGCTGCCATTATTTCTGGTATAGTTTATGACAGTATTGTAGACGCTGCTACTTCTGAAAATATCATGACAGTAGACAAAAGAAAGAAAAAACAATTGCAGACTTGGTTACTATCTTGTAAATATGCGGTAGTCTCCCTTGTATTTCATCACATTTGTAAACAAGGCGACCGCCAAAATTTAAACTTGGAAGTAACAATTTGGTTATCAAAGTAAGAGCTCACGAAGAATATAAATATAACTTTTATAATAAAATTTATCAACTGATGAATGTATACGATAAATAAGCTTTATTATGTTACAATTTAAACTTATAAACCAGCGACATGTTTTCGTTCAATTAGGTTTTCGAGGTTATTAACAAATATTGTTAACGTGGGCTGAATTGTAGAATTCCAATCATTTCTTTGATCAACCGTAAGGAACAGGGGACAGAAAGTGAAAACATACCTGAATCTTCCAACCTAATAAATGGAGATGAAAGGTATGTTTTTTCCCGATATTATTGATGTTGATTCCAGTTCAGATCCCCTTTTTTTGAGTAGAAGGGGGTTATAAAAGGGGAGGTCACTCTCCATTTATTTGAACACTTAATCCCTTAGACAACAAATTGATTTAAGGATAGGGCACCCTAATGCAGATTCCTGCAGCATCGCCTTTCATCGGCGAAAAACGTACGGATTCGGCTAAGACTCAGGTAATCCGTAATTGATCGGCCGATAGATGCTGGTTCCTTGCATTGATTACGGATTACCCGAGTCTTAGCCGAATCCGCACAATGAAAGGCGATATTATACGAATCCCATTAGGGTGCCCTATTCTTAAAATACTGCAACAGCATCCGGCCTTGGACAGAAAAAAAAAAATCAGCAACGGGCAAACCAAAACTTAAAGAATCAGCACAGACTAAACTTGGGTGTACATATGGACGTGCAGTCTGATCTTGAGTCTACACGGTCCATTCAGAACATTTTTCCAAAAGAAAACTCCTTTGAAATAGCAAAGATTTGATTTCTAAAATCGGCTTAAAAGTTTCATTTTACTTATTTAGCAGGATAAGGGTTAACAGAGGTTCCCAGTTTTTCGATAGACCGAAAATGGGTAGAAAACAACTTTGCACAGGTTCTTAAAGTTTCGGTGTGACTGCTTGTAATAGTTGAAAAAAAGACTATTCCAAAGGCGGGGGGGGGGGTGTAACAATAAGGGAGAGTACTCTTCATAACTTATGGATAAACAGATTGTACGAGTTTTTTCCCTTAGACCATAAAATCACAATGGAATCTGACGGTTACCGTTTCCAGACCCGAGACCGATTCACAATGATATTTAGGAGCTTTAATTTCCCGTTTCCTTTATTCTAGTCCAATTTTGATCTATCAAAACGTCTATTTCCTCCCCTAGATCTATTGCCTACTATCTTTATTCGCAATTTTGCTGTAGATCTAGATCGATTAAAATTTGATTGTCTAATTACATGAAGTTGGCTGTTTAGGACAGGAGGCCTACCTTTGATTCGGAGGGTAGCACTGTTCTTATTTTTGTGGCTCTGTCTCCGCTGGAGCGCTCTACGCTCTAGCCTGTAGAGGAGAAACAGTTACAAGTATAATGTTAAGGTTACCCTTAATTTTAAAGGTGGAGAGGGGTTTGTCAACCCTGTCTTAATTGGGATTCGGGGGACCTACCTCCGAAAAAAAAAAATCAAATTTCAAGCGATTCTGACGCATTTTGAGACCAGTTGTGCTAGTGAAACTGAAATAAATAGACTAGATCTTTTTTCAATAAATACTTGCTGAGTTACATAGATCTAGATTTACTGTAAGCGGTCAAAATAGTGGTCCTGCCTTGGCCGGACGGATGTCAGACACATAGACCCCTGACCATTTAGACCCCTTAAAATTTGGGCGACAATTAGTCCCCTGAGACACATAGACCCCTATTCCAGTGAGACACTTAGACCCCTTTTTCCAAAGAGATATTTACATATTTAATTGACTATGTTTATGGATTGTATTAGTTGTAAATCTTGTCTTGCAACATAAAAGTAAGTATTTTGACTTTTGAGACCATATATTAATATACAGAAATAGTACATGAAAAGAAATAGTTCATGAAATGATTTTGAATTGCCAACAGTCAACAGAAAGTTCAAACATGCATGTCTATTTTTAGATTCTTTTTTATATCAGTTGGTTCTTTCTTCCCTAGTATGCTAATTGCTTTCATTTTTTTTTATTTAATTACACATAATGTGTTGCATTTTCAGTAGAATACCGGTAACAAACTTTTTAATCTGCTAAGCTTAAGTCCACGGCTAGAAATATCTGACTTGGGTACATAGATTAATTATATTTATAAATCTGTGTATTTATAGATTCTTGGAAATTTTAATCACATAAATGAGCTTTATTTGTAAAGATGGAGGCAGAAAATGGTCAAAAATATGTACATATAAAAACTTTACAAAATGCAGTTTGTAAGTTGCAAACGGGAATGAGAAATTTTATAAAGCTTCAATGAAAAACTGACTCAAAATTTTCAACACTGACCACCATAAACAAATAAAGTTTCTCCTTTCCCACAGTGTTTTCAGTCTTCAAAAGACAGAACCAACAAATTTGAGCCATATTTCATTCATCGTGTGCAATTGCTTAGGAATTGACGGTGTAAAAATTTTATTGTCTGGTAAAGAGTTAAGGGGTTTCTGAAAGGATGTGTCATTATCCAATTAACACCTTAGACTGGGGATATATGCGTATAAGATAAGGACCATAAATTAATGTACAGGGATATCCCCTTTTCACCATTTGAATTTATGCCTTTAGCATAATAATCTATCTATCTATCCACCAACCTATCTGCCCTTCTATCTTTCTATCTATCCCTTTTTCCATTCTTTCAGTCATCATAAATATAATCAGTCCATCGATCTACATTAATCCTTTACCACACCATAAAATTTTGGATTTGTCCACATTGACTTCATTTGCGGACAAGTAAAATATGGCTAAAATGATACAATGTGCCTCTAAAAGGATAGAAAACATTGTGGGAAAAGGAGAAAATGCTGGTTACTAGCATTTTCTACTTTTCCCACAATGTTTTCAAAAGCCCTCATGGTCATTTAAAGTCGGGATTGTGTAGTAAAGGGTTAAAAGAGAACTTATCAGCCATGAAACAACTAGAAAAGATATAAATTGAACAAAAATTTTCAAATTTTAAATGTGTAAGTTGAACAGTAATATCAAAGTTACAACTTGCTACAAGAAAAAAAGTTCAAATAAAATACTGAAATGTGGAAAATATTCCTTTCATCTATTGTAAATGTAAGCGCCGAAACGCTTACTGGTTTAATTTGTATCGAAAAGCCAGTGGTACGAAAGGGTTCAATTCGGATTGTCGCGTGATTTGGGGTCAAAAGGTTGTTGAAAAAATACTGGTCGCCATTGTGCAACATATGCAAACATGTGCTGAGAAAAATTGTATTTGATGAGGGAAGAAGAAACTAATATTCGGTACGTACTCAAGGGTATGATGTAAAAAGGTCAATTCTTTCCAAATATGCATGCTTTCAATATGTTGCATTTGTTGCTTTTGCAATTCACACGATGATTTGAACCAAGGGTAGCAGTCAAAATGGTGTCTGTGTGTTTCTCTCAATTTGCAAAGCCTGTTGTCCAATGATTTTATGTTTTGCTTCTTGAGATAAAGAAAATTATCTAAGATGAACATACTGTAAAGAGATTCTGTTGATTAGTAGTAGAATTTGTTGTGCAGGCAGCGTTGTTCTAGATTGGCTTGCACCTTTGTGCATCTTGATCTGGATCTGCACTGTTTGGACAACCATTTTTGTTGAAAATCACTGGTATTGATTTCTATCATTAATATATGACACTATTTGATTAGAAGGGAGTGATTTCCTAGTAATTGCCTTATTTTGGTCTATATATCGACACAGGTATAAATTTGTCAGCAATCTTTTCAAGACAGTTGCTTGTTGTTTAAAACTCAAGCTTACGGGAAGGAATGTAATTTAGGTCACAGTTTATGATGATATGTAAATAACTCATTTGTTTTTAGATGATGTGAAGGAGCCATCGTTTACTGGCACACAGTATTTGGGCTGATTAGGTTAAACAAACAGTGTTGACCAGGAACAGGCTGCACATTCTTGCAGTTTGAGCTTGATTAGCACTGTTAGACTAAATGGTGGTTTAGAATGTCATTTTACCATGTACTTAAATTTGATTATTGATTATCATGACTGTTCGTGAGTCAGATTATATGGCTTTAATGTTGTATGAAAGCCTTTGAAAACATAGAGCAGAGAAGGGAAATTTTACTTATGCAATACTCATTGAATTGGATAGAGTTACAGCCATTGTTGACACAGTTCAGACTGCACATCTGTGCAGTTGATCTCTGTCATCACTGATTGTTGCTTTACATAATGGTCTTCAGTTGATTTTACAAGGAAAGATACTAAGAATGTTTTCTCTTCTTTATACAGTTAATCGTGACATCACATGACAGAATAGGTGACAGATTACAATTACATGAGATATTGTGCAACAGATTTGTCACATTTTACATGACTGATGTATTGTCATGAATTATCGAATAAAGTTACCAGAGCCATTAAAGGAGCCTCATTTTTTCTAGACAGTACAATAATTAACGAATATTATTGAAATTGACAAAGAATGGCATCAGAAGACCTCCAGCCTTGTGATGGGACCAGACAAAGAACATTAACAGAAAAGGGTCTGAGTTACCAAAGAGAACTGAAAGAAAAGGAACAGAAGAAAATTCTTAAGGAATTAGACAAGTTATCTAGTGACTTAAACGAACTCTTGTCAGAAAGCAAAGATTATGATACAGTCAAGAACTGTTATTCTAGATGGCTGTCTGTTTATGAAGACTTATTACTAGTAAATGAGGACTGTTTAGAACTTACCCACCCAGATGAGGTAGAGGAAACAATCTCATTGTTTGAAAGAACAGACAGAAAGTATAAAGATCTGAAGAAACTGTGTGAACATTGGTTTTTAAGTAACAATCCTCCCAGTCCGAAACGTACAAAGACAGTCAGTGAGAGGTCTTTTCTTTCGAGAAATTCTGCATCAAGCCAGATATCCCAAGCAAGACTTAAAGAAGCACAAAGGCAAGCAGAATTGAAAGCAAGAGTGTCAGTGTTAAAGGAAAAGCAGAGACTTGAAGAAAATAAACTCAGACTTAAAATGGAAGAAGAAGCCTTACAATTAAACACTGAACTACAAGTGAGTGATGCAAGGGCTAAAGCAATAGATCAGCTGGAGAGAAGTATGACTCAAAAGGAAGAAGACTTGAAGGAGCTAGAAAATGAAAATGACAGAAAACCAAATCAATTGGCTCACACTGAAACAAATGGAGAAATTGATATCCCACTTAAAAGGGAAAGGTATGAGTCACATTCAGGTCAGTTTAACAGGAATTCACATGAAAGGGACATAAACCCCATCATCAACGTGACACGTGAACTCAACAAACCAAAGGCGGAAATTGACAAGTTCTATGGGAGCGCTCTAGACTACCACAGATTTCTACGACAGTTTGAAACTAGAATTAACTCCAATACAGACTCCTATGAAGAAAGGCTGAACTACCTCCTACAATTTACTGTTGGAGAGGCGCACAAAATAGTATTGGGCTATTCCAACCTAAAGGCAGAGAGAGGGTTTAAAGCAGCCATGGATGAGTTTAATGACCGCTATGGCAATCCAGAGATTATAGCTCAGACATACATCAAAAGAGTGCTTGAGTGGCCACCTATCAAGTCTGATAATGCGCAAGCTTTAGACGAATTTGCAATTTTCTTGCGTGAGTGTCAATTTGCGGTTGAAGACGTAAAGTGTATGCAGGTATTAGAATACTCTGAAAATCTCAAAATCATATTGAGAAAACTACCATACTATCTTCATGATAAATGGAGAAACATCATCTATGATCTTAAAGTTAGAAAGGAACAGGTAACTTTCGGGCATTTAGTATCATTCATCAGGAGAGAGGCGAAGAAGGCGAATGATCCGATATATGGTAGAGACATTATCTCAACGTCATCGACAGCGAAGGGAAACAAACAGACTAAAATCCAAAACAGGAGTAAATCTTCATCAAAGACTCTCGCCACGAACATGGTGGAAAACTGAGACAGTAACCAACCTCAGAACAAGTCTTCAAATGAATCAAGTTGTAGTCCTACTTGTTTGTATTGTAATGGTTCACATTATTTGTATGCTTGTGAAAACATAACCAAATTGTCTTTGAAAGATAGGTACATGTTTTTGAAAACTAAAGGCTTCTGCTTTGGATGCCTAAAGAATGGACATATGAAAACATTGTGTAGAAATAAGTTAAAATGTGGTCATTGTCAGAGGTATCATCCAAGCATTTTGCATGCAGACAAATTAGGTCAAAACAATCAAAATGATCACAATAACAATGAATTACTAAATGCAACCTCATCTGCAACTCATATGGGGGCTAGAAAACCTTTGCTTCAGGCTTTGCCTATTGTCCCGGTAAGATTAAAGGCAAAGTCAGGAGACAAGTGTATAGAAACATATGCATTCCTGGACTCTGGGAGTACTGCATCCTTTTGCTCTGAAAGAATTTCTAGAATTTTGAACTTGGAAGGTCGAAAGACTAAGATTAAGTTACTTACTATGGGTCAAAGCAAGGACTATGTTACTCAAGAATTGTCGGCGTTAGAGATAAGTTCACTTGACGGGTCGAATGTGCTGGACTTGCCACCATTGTACACGCGTCCGAACTTGCCAGTTTCAAAGAATGATGTAGCGTCTAATGATGATTTGAAAAATTGGTCGCACCTTAAAGATATTTCACTTGTTGAAATTGATAGCCAGGTTGATCTTTTGATAGGCATTAATGCGCCAAGAGCTATGGAACCTTGGGACGTAGTACCTAGTGAAAATGGAGGTCCATTTGCTATTAAGACAATTTTTGGTTGGGTCGTTAACGGTCCGATAGATGTAACTTCTGATTGTAGTAGTCAGACGATTGCTGCAAATTATATTAAGACAGAAGTCGATCTGCAAGAGCAGGTAAAAAACTACTTCAACCTTGATTTTTGTGAAAGAATCATTGATGATGTAGTTGAAAATTCTCTGGAAGACAAAAGGTTTCTAGATATTGTAAAAACATCCACAGTAAAGGAGCATGGTCACTATTGCATAGATCTTCCATTTAGAAATGATAGGGTATTTATGCCTAATAACAGAAAGCAAGCACTTCAAAGGTTGAGTATTTTGAATAAGCGTTTTGAGAAGAATTGTGAATTCCGGGATCATTACTTTGACTTTATGGAGAAAGTGATTGCTAAGGGTTATGCGCAAAGGACGTCGCAGAATGAGGATCCTGAAGAGGGTCAAATTTGGTACCTACCTCATCATGGGGTGTACCACCCAAAGAAGAAAAGGATAAGAGTTGTTTTTGATTGCGCAGCAAAATTTCAAGGTACATCTCTTAATGACCAACTCTTACAGGGTCCAAATATGACAAATTCACTGGTCGGTACTTTACTTCGCTTTAGACAGGAAGAAGTTGCTATTATGGGGGACATAGAGAGTATGTTCTATCAGGTAAGAGTTAGTCCGAAGCACAGAGGTTTTCAGAGATTCCTATGGTGGGAAAACAGGGACACGGGTAAGCCACCTGTAGAATTCCAGATGATTGTTCATCTATTCGGGTCGTCTTCCTCTCCCAGTTGCGCAAACTACGCATTGAGAAGGACGGCAGAAGACTCGAGGGGTCAATTTCACGAGGATGTGATACAAACAGTCAAAAGAAATTTCTATGTGGATGATTGTCTTCGATCCCTTCCCACAGTGCTAGCTGCTACAAATATGATAAAGGAACTGCAAGCAATGTTACAAGGCGGAGGTTTCCACCTGTCTAAATGGGTCAGTAACAACCGAGTTGTTGTCAACTCTATACCAATTGATGACAGGGCTGTGGAAATCAAAGATATAGATCTTGATAAAGATGAGTTCCCTATGGAGAGAACTCTGGGTGTGAACTGGTTGGTCAATCCTGATGATTTCAGTTTCACTATCGACATTAAGGACAAACCACACACGCGCAGGGGAATTTTGTCTACAATCAGCAGTATTTATGACCCTCTTGGATTTATATCACCATTAGTTTTAGGGGCTAAATCACTCCTACAAGAATTGTGTCAGCAAAAATTAGATTGGGATGAAACCATTCCAGACAAATACTCAGTAAAGTGGTCAAGATGGTTAGAGAACGTTCAGAATATATCCAATTACAAACTGAGCAGGTGTCTGAAACCAGCAGGGTTTGGCCAAGTGGCAAGTTGTGAACTTCATCATTTTACTGACGCTAGTGAGACCGGATATGGAACAGTTTCCTATTTAAGACTAATCAACATGGATGGGAATGTGCATTGTTCATTTGTGATGGGAAAATCTCGTGTCGCGCCTTTAAAGAAAATGACCGTACCCCGTTTGGAGTTAACTGCTGCCACAGTCGCTGTACGAACTGATAAGACGTTGAAGAGAGAATTAGATATGATGATTGACAATACTTTTTACTGGACTGACAGCATGTCTGTTCTACGATACATCAATAATTCAAGGTCAAGATTTCAAACATTTGTATCCAACAGATTAGTAGTTATTCATGAAGGATCAAACATTGAACAGTGGAATTTTATTAGTACAAAGCTCAACCCAGCCGATGTTGCCTCCCGTGGTCTTGCCATAAACGAACAGTTGTGGTTAAAACGGTGGATAAATGCACCAGACTTCCTATTGGAAAATCAAGTAATCTCGCCTGATAGATTACCTGAAAGGCTAACCATGATAGAAAACGACCCTGAGATAAAGAAAGTCAATGTGACTAGGACTGATACCAAATCAGATATAGACAGAAATAAGTTTGAAACAATCAATAATCTGCTTCAAAGATATTCTTCATGGTACAGGCTTAAGAAGGGAGTCGCATGGATTTTGAAAATTAAACATGAACTACTCAAGCGAGCTAGGTTCAAGCGTTATGGTAAACAGGCTTGTTTCACTGATGAAAGTTCAAATTTGGAATCCGTTTCTATTCAAGATTTGTGTGAGGCAGAAAATGCTATTCTCCAGTATGTGCAACAACATAGCTTTTTAGATGAAATTAACTGTTTGAAAAATGGTCAAATCATCAAGAAATCCAGTAGTTTGAGAAAACTTGATCCTGTTTTTAGAAATGGGCTTTTACGGGTAGGAGGGCGTCTCCAAAAATCATGTATAGCAGCAGAAAGTATGCATCCTGTAATTTTGCCAAAGGGTCATTACGTGTCAATGTTAATTCTTAGAGGAATTCATGAAAATATCAATCATGCTGGTAGAAACCACATGTTATCGAAGCTCAGAGAAAGATACTGGTTGATTAATGCACCTTCTTGTATTAGGAAATTGATTAAGCAATGCACCATGTGTCGACGCCTTAGGTCTCCAGTTGGGGAACAAAAAATGTCTGTGTTACCAGTAGATCGCGTTATGCCATGTGAACCTCCATTTACCAGAGTAGGAGTAGATTACTTTGGACCATTTGAGGTCAAGGTCAAGCGAAGTCGCGTCAAACGATACGGTGTCATTTTTACATGCTTGGCAAGTCGGGCAATTCACCTTGAAATGGCTTTTGCATTAGATACAGACTCATACATACATGCATTGCGTAGATTCATAGCACGGAGAGGTCAGGTAGCTAAAATTTGGTCAGATAATGGCACCAATTTGGTTGGAGCAGAGCGTGAACTGCGCCAAGCAATCAAAGAGTGGAACATTAAACAAGTACATGAGGAGATGCTGCAGAAGAATATTGAATGGAAATTCAATCCTCCTGCAGGATCTCATCATGGTGGTGTTTGGGAACGTCTTATTCGTTCAGTTAGAGATTCTTTGAATTTCACCTTGAGAAACCAAATGCTTACTGATGAAAGTTTCATGACTTTTCTCTGTGAGGTTGAGGCTATCCTAAATGACCGTCCAATCACGAAAGTGTCAGATCAGGCTAATGACCTTGAAGCCTTGACTCCTAATCATATTTTGCATTTGAAGCACAAACCCAATTTGCCTCCTGGATTGTTTCAGCAGAATGATTGTTATTATAAACGGCGCTGGAGGCAAGTTCAGTACATGTCCAAAATATTTTGGAAGAGATGGGTGCGAGAGTACTTGCCTCTTTTACAAGAACGCCAGAAGTGGCATGTTCAAAGAAGAAATATCATGGTTGGAGATATTGTCGTCATTATGGATCCAAATGCACCTAGAAATTCTTGGCCTTTAGCAAAGGTTATCGAGACTTTGCCTGATCATACAGGACTTGTTAGACAGGTAAAGGTTCGAACTGCAACAAATGTTTTGATTAGACCAGTGGATAAGTTGGTTCTTACTTTAGAAATGGATTGTATTTCTGAATAAATGTAAGCTTTATTGTTATAAGCTGCAAACTTGGTTTATTAGAGAAATGCCAAGCTAAGAAAGCTTGGGGTATATACTATAGTTCTTTGCTTATCAGACTCGTAATTGCAAAGTATCTGGTATAGATCTTTACTTTGCAATTAAGGGGCTGGTATGTAAGCGCCGAAACGCTTACTGGTTTAATTTGTATCGAAAAGCCAGTGGTACGAAAGGGTTCAATTCGGATTGTCGCGTGATTTGGGGTCAAAAGGGTGTTGAAAAAATACTGGTCGCCATTGTGCAACATATGCAAACATGTGCTGAGAAAAATTGTATTTGATGAGGGAAGAAGAAACTAATATTCGGTACGTACTCAAGGGTATGATGTAAAAAGGTCAATTCTTTCCAAATATGCATGCTTTCAATATGTTGCATTTGTTGCTTTTGCAATTCACACGATGATTTGAACCAAGGGTAGCAGTCAAAATGGTGTCTGTGTGTTTCTCTCAATTTGCAAAGCCTGTTGTCCAATGATTTTATGTTTTGCTTCTTGAGATAAAGAAAATTATCTAAGATGAACATACTGTAAAGAGATTCTGTTGATTAGTAGTAGAATTTGTTGTGCAGGCAGCGTTGTTCTAGATTGGCTTGCACCTTCGTGCATCTTGATCTGGATCTGCACTGTTTGGACAACCATTTTTGTTGAAAATCACTGGTATTGATTTCTATCATTAATATATGACACTATTTGATTAGAAGGGAGTGATTTCCTAGTAATTGCCTTATTTTGGTCTATATATCGACACAGGTATAAATTTGTCAGCAATCTTTTCAAGACAGTTGCTTGTTGTTTAAAACTCAAGCTTACGGGAAGGAATGTAATTTAGGTCACAGTTTATGATGATATGTAAATAACTCATTTGTTTTTAGATGATGTGAAGGAGCCATCGTTTACTGGCACACAGTATTTGGGCTGATTAGGTTAAACAAACAGTGTTGACCAGGAACAGGCTGCACATTCTTGCAGTTTGAGCTTGATTAGCACTGTTAGACTAAATGGTGGTTTAGAATGTCATTTTACCATGTACTTAAATTTGATTATTGATTATCATGACTGTTCGTGAGTCAGATTATATGGCTTTAATGTTGTATGAAAGCCTTTGAAAACATAGAGCAGAGAAGGGAAATTTTACTTATGCAATACTCATCGAATTGGATAGAGTTACAGCCATTGTTGACACAGTTCAGACTGCACATCTGTGCAGTTGATCTCTGTCATCACTGATTGTTGCTTTACATAATGGTCTTCAGTTGATTTTACAAGGAAAGATACTAAGAATGTTTTCTCTTCTTTATACAGTTAATCGTGACATCACATGACAGAATAGGTGACAGATTACAATTACATGAGATATTGTGCAACAGATTTGTCACATTTTACATGACTGATGTATTGTCATGAATTATCGAATAAAGTTACCAGAGCCATTAAAGGAGCCTCATTTTTTCTAGACAGTACAGTAAAAATCACAGCTGTTCAGTCATTAACAAGTAGAAAAGGTGTCAATTGAAGAACAATAGTCAATTTATGAATGTGTAAATTTAACAACATATTCAAAGTTACACCTGATTACTCGACTAAATGAAAAACTAAACTATGAAAAATCATACTAAAATGACAAAACAGTCAAATATTGAGATGCTAGTTAACAGGAAAAATTGGGTTCATAAAAATAAAATGGCGTCCAAGTGTCTCCAGAACAAAGGGGTCCAAGTGTCTCAAAGGGGTCTAGATGTCACCCAAAATCTAAAATTTTAAGGGGTAGAAATGGTCAGGGGTCTAAGTGTCTCGCTCCCGGCCGGACTGCCGACGACAGCCTTGATCAGAAAACCGGACTGAAATTATTTTGCACTGGTATTACTCCATACAGACATAAGTTTTGCTCGCGATTTAATTTTACTTTTGCATACAAGGATGATACGCAGTTGACATATATGTCCGGGTACCACGTGTTAACATTGAAATGGGAAACAGACGGAAACCGGTCAATTGTAGGTCACCAGCTGTACATAGAAGAGTAAACAGACTGTGATAATTACAAATTTGTAGAGGGTCCTCACAATGGCACCCGTTTTAACCCTTTACCACACAATGACACCTTTTAACACCCCTGAAGAAGAGGCCTTTTGAAAACATTGTGGGAAAAGGAGAAAATGCTGGTAACCAGCATTTTCTCCTTTTCCCACAAAGTTTTCTACCCTATCAAAGAAAAGTTGCGTCATTTGAGCCACTATGAAATTGTCTTCTGCAGATGATTTCAATTTGGATAGGTCTTAAATTTTGCCGTGTGGTAAAGGGTTAAGCAAGCTCCCAAAGAATCTCATAGCTCAGGAGTGCCAGGATTCAATGCCATATTCTTCTGGGACCACCAGGGTTGGGCAAAGGAACCCATTGAGCAGCTTAGATATGGTGAACCTTACTAATATCTTGAAGTAGTCTATACAGAATTCATTCAGAGACATTTTCCATTTCGTGAAAAAAATTCCTTTTCGCCCACCATTTTTGATTACCGAAAATGTTGGCTAAAGGATAAAAAGAACATTGAACGTTCGGTTAAATTATTATGAAAAAGTGCGTAAGTCATGCAGTATTTCATTTAAAAATAATTGAAATGATATTATTATGTGAATATTTTGATCCAAATTTTAGCAAGTATCAAATTAAATCAGGAGGCGATTTCCATTTCGTGGAAACGATTTCCATTTCCTGAAAAAATTTCCATTGCGTATTTTAGGCCTACCGAATAATATCTCCTTATTTCTGTGCAGTCTAATCTTGATCTACACTGTCCGCAAAACGTCAGTGAGTTGCGCTTAGCAGGGTTAAGAAATAGGGGAAGAGTAGCGCTTCAACAAAATATTCAAACTCTTCCAGGGCCTCAGAAAAATTAACATAACTATTTGTATGAGTGATCTCCCTTGCAATGTACACAGCGCCACTTCTAAAATTTTAAATATGGCGTCTTGTAAGGACGTGCTCGGCTGAGAAAAATAACAGCATCTTTCCTCACATGTCCTTCCATCTTAACCAGCCGACTCGAATAGATATTAATTAACTGTTTAATAGTAGAAAACATGTAAGTATAGATAAGAATTTTGGCAATATTTTCGTATACAGCAAAGGTCAACTTCCGGCGTGGTCGGCAGATGTGCCTATTATTCGTTCCCTGAACTAAATTGATCATTCAATAAGTAAATGCTACATATGTCAAGAGAAAAAAAATAAGACAGAAAATGACACTTTTCCACATCCGTGGATGAGTAAAACCTTGTGTCATCAAAATCGGTCTCGTCAAAGCTGAATCATGGTCATGCCCAAGTTAACTTTCGCGCAGTTCCTTGACAAAGGCTTTGTTGAAAGGTGCGTGCTCAATCTATTAAGGATTAACCCTTTACCAAACGACAAAATTTTAGACTGGTCCAAATTGAAAGCACTTGCAGACAACAAAATAAACGTAACTCAAAAATTGAAATTTGTTTCCAGCAGGGTAGAAAACATTGTGAGAAAATGCTGGTTACCAGCATTTTCTCCTTTTCCCACAATGTTTCCAAAAGGCTTCTGTCTCAGGGTCGTAAAAACCAGGGATTGTTTGGGAAAGGGTTAAAGAAGATATCACAATATATGGAATACACATACATTATCTAAATTTCTTCCATTTATTGTGGGACAGGTCTTAGTAATTGGTTGAATGTATGGTTCTAAGGCCTAACAAAAAAAATCTGTGTTAAGGGTTTCTGTCTGAGATATTGTAGATAGGGTAGGTAGGGATTTTTTTTTTTTCCCCAAGAACTTTTTACATGGAACATGTAATGAAATCACACCCAACAGATTTTTTTGTTTTTTCAATCATAGCAAAAAAAGTTAAGGGTCGGCAGCATTTTCTAGGTAGGGTAGGGAAACCCTATTTTGGCCAAATTGGGAAAAATGCAGACTGACTTTAAATGTACATCAGTAAACAAATTAATGGCAGTGTACATACATACAGTAAATATAAGTTGCAACAACTTAAAAATTGAAACAAATTTAACAGGTACACTTCAACTGCTTAAACCATGGCCAAATATCTCGCAGTATTTGCACAAAAACTAAGTAGGCTTATAGTCCTTTTTAACACTACTGTGGTACACCCATGGGTGCCGGAGTTAAAACTTTGAATAGCAGAACTGCTTTCCGGCCATCATATGATACAAGGGAATCATCTGTGGAAGTTAGAGGGCTAGGCTTGGATATTATGCCTGGAGATCTAGAGTTTACATCATGTGCAGTGGTAATAATTGTCTGGTCTTCAGACAACGGGAGATCGGCAATGTCTGACAGAACCGGCATTTCAGATTGAGAATCAGTATGCGGAGATCTGATTACCTGCAGATCGATCGGCAAAGAATTTGAATGTTTCATGCTGAAAGTAAAAAGGCTGTCCTGGCCTTTATCGTCTGCTGCCCTCTTAACAAACTTTTTGTAATGTTTCCTGGTTCTTGACATGTTTTCCTTGGATACAGCCTGTTTTTTTTTTTCCAAATACGTTTACGTTTGCTGCAACGGAGTAAGAATATGTTCTACTGTGTTAAACTTTTTAGTCAACTGTAAGTTTTTATAAAGACAAACAGTTACATGTCATGTCAAAGGATTTAATATTGAAAGAGAGGAAATGACAACTGAGCCAAGTCTATGTGCGGTGTTCTAATGCGCAAAATATAACTATATTCGGTTAAGGTTGCCTCCATTAAACAAACCAAATGGTGCTAAGAAATAGCAACATTTTGGCCATACTGCAGCGCAGTCAGCCGAGTCATTTGGGTATAAATCAATAAAAAGCCTGCTTTCGATTTCGATCGCTGCTAAATAACAAAAAATTTACATCTGATCATGTGAAAAAGATTTCTAGATATGGGTATTTCAACTTATTGTGGATTTTAGCAATTTCAACTTATTGGGGATTTTAGCATTGTCTTACGGGAAATTCTTTTACCAAATTTGGGGGGGGGGGGATGCTTTTTGCAAGTCACTGAATATCGGCCTCTGTTACAGAAAAAAAAAAAGCTCTGAACTTTGGACCCCTCATTGGGCCAGCGCTCTGACCACAGAGTCACAAGGACCATGTGTTCGAGCCTACATGTAGTTGAGACAACTTTCCCCAAATGTGATTTTAGTTTTTGACAGGCAGCATTAGGGTACAGAGATAAATGCCAACAAAATCGGTTAAATGTCTGCACAGATTTTGTGTGCATGTTGAAATTCTCATATTTTCATAAACTGACGACAAAAATAGAATTTGAACATACCTCCTGCTTTTGTATTTGATATTCCTTTATTTCAATTATAAATATGTTCAACTCAATATAAAAACGCTGAATATATTAAAAAAAAAAAAAACAGCTTTTTATTAATCTTTTACTGAATTTGATTACATTTTCCAAAATAGACACTAAATGGCTGCCAAACTAGAAAATTTCTATCACCATGCACAGATAAAATGGAAAGCCAGTGAATTTTGATAGAAACTTAAACAGGACTGTAACTGAACTGACTTCTGGTACATGCCCAATGATTACATGCGCTTTTAGGTGTGATTATCCCTTTACTGTACACTTTATGAATTTCAACAATTATATGAAAGAAAGCCTTCGAAAACATTGTGGGAAAAGGTAATAATTCTGGCAATCAGCATTTTCACCTATTCCCACAATGTTTTTCAAAGGCTTCTTCCTCGGGGTCAATAAGTCTGAATTGTGTGGTAAAGGGTTAACCCTTTACTACTTAATGACGAGTTTTAACAACCCTGAAGAAGAAGCCTTTTTGAAAACATTGTAGGAAAAGGAGAAAATGCTGGTAACCAGCATTTTCTCCTTTTCCAACAAAGTTTTCTAACCTATCAAAAGACAAATTCCCTCGTTTGAGCCCCACTGAAATTGTCGTCTGCAAGTGCTTTCATTGTTGACAAGTCTACATTTTTGTTGTGTGGTAAAGGGTGAAGGGAAAATTATGTATCATAGTATGAAGGAATCGAGAAAGCGATACTAATGTCCATCTAGTGTTGGCTGTGAAGTTGTTGGCACCTCTTGTCTGTCGGTTACTTTGTATGCTTACGTTTTAGCATTTTTTATTCTACCTTTTTATGTGGAAATACATGTTAACCCTTTACCAGACAATCCCAAGTTTCAACAACCCATAGGATTGATTAGTTAAATGATTGTATGGTGTTTAGCACAGTTTTCAACATTATTTCAGTTATATCTTGGCGGCCAGTGTACGTATCCATGCTTTCCAGGAGTCTCTTTACCAGTACTCCACACAATTTTCTTTCCAAGCCATTAGATGCTGTCCCACATAACCATCGTGGAAACAGTGGTGAGAGAGGAATGAATCCTGTCGCAATGACTATCATCAATCCTTGGAAGGAAATTGGCCATGCCAGGGATCGAACCCACAACCTCTCGTTCTTAAGTCCTGCATGCTACCGACATAGCTACCAGGGCTCGGCAACAACCCTTAGGAGGAATCCTTTTGAAAACATTTTGTTATCTGCAAAAGCTTTGAATTTGAGCAAGTCTGTAATTTCAATGTTTGGTAAAGGGTTAAACATTCTAAATTGTCAGCTGTGCAGATGCCTTTTTTGATTGTTAATGTTAATTAATCCTTTTTCAGCTGCTTGTAAGACTAGCAATCTGTGCCGTCAGAAATTCAGAAGAAACCTGTGATCAGTTTGAAAAATAATTTCTATCATTGAGATTCAACACCATAAAAAGATAAAAAGCTACAGGACCAAAAGTTTGTCAAACATGGCAGCTCCAGATATGGATGTGATTAAGGAAATTCCAGGCTACAAGGTCATACTGAAAGCCGTGCTCAAGAGCCAAATTCAGCAGCTGGTAGGTTCAGGTTGCTTTGTTATTGTTTATTGTTGAAGCAAGCTTATTGTACATACTGAGTCGCACTCAAGAGCCAAATTTAACAGCTGGTAGCTTCAGGTTGCTTGCTTATTGTTGAAGCTAGCTTACTGTACATACTGAAAGCCATTGCTCAAACAATGAAATAATATTTTTGAAGGATATAAAAAAATTATGTGAAATAATGAGAATGTTGGATGCCAGCATTTTTTCCTTTTCCCACACGTTTTCAAAAGCTTTAAAACTTTGGATGGTTAGCTCTACTGGCTGAAAGCCAGCAGAGCTTATGTCATGGGGTGGTTTCCGTCCATCCGTTGGTCTGTTCTCATTTACGCAATAAAGTCTGCATTTGTAGTCGGATTTTTGTGACACTTACACAGTTTATTTATCTGATCAATAACTTGAACCCTATTGATTTAGAAAAAGAAAACGACAATCAGTATAGGAAAAGTAGTCATTTGAAGTTGAAAATTTTCATTTCTTGTATACGCGATAAAGTCTGCATTTGTAGTCGTATTTTCTTGAAACTTACACAGTTGCTTTGTATCATCAACAGCTTGAACCCTGTTGATCTTGAAATAAATCTGACAATCAGTTTGGGAAAAGTAGCCATTTAAAGTTGAAAATTACTATTTCTTACATAGGCAATGAAGTCTGCATTTTTGATCCAATTCTTTTGAAACTTGCAAAGATGATTTGGTTCATCAAATGATTGAACTCTCTTAAAGGTGAAGAAAATCTATTAATCAGTTTAGGAAAAGCAGCCATTTGATGACTTAGTATTGTTTACTCAACAAAGTCCGAATTATTAGTCACATTCCTTTGAAATTTGCTAGGATTGTTGAATACCATGTGTACTGAAACCCTATCAAATTTAGCTGGATTCCAAACATTTGTTTTTGAGAAATTGTATTTCATTTTTTTTTTTTTTTTTTCATTTTTTGTTCAATTTACCATGCCTAGTTATGCTATCTTAGTGAGTTCAAGCCCAGTTGCAAGAACAGCCCCACCCTCTTTTTGTGTGTGTTTTTGTCTTTTTCCTTTTTGTGTCGTGAATTCATAATGTATGCTAGCAAAAAAAATCTCTGCCAGTAGAGTGATTTCAGGCCCTTCAAGGGCCTTTAGTTTGGTAAAGGTTTAAGCTGAAATAGCTCACATATTTGCCATTTAAAGTCAAATATGTAAATAAAAAGGGTATGAAGCATTGTGAGAAAAGGAGAAATTGCTGGTTACCAGCATTTTCCTCTTTTCCTACTATGTTTTCAAAAGCCCTCTTTGTCACTGTTGTTGAAACTTGGGATTGTGTGGCAAAGGGTTTAAAAACCTTATATGATGATTGTAATTTGTGTTTGATCCAGGTTGAGCAGCTTGCCTCCCACACAGACGAAGAATCTGTCATTCTTACAGCGAGTGTGTCAGATGGTACATTGAGTCACTTAGGCTCTGACTCGGGGAAATTCTTCTTACAAGATCATGAAGATATCAAGTCACAATTCCTCGGCTTTTGTTTAAAACGTAAGTGAATTTATGAGTGACAGATAATCAGAAGATTTACAATGAGTGATGAATATGAGAAGAGTCACAATGTTGTCGACCAAAGGTAGAGCTCCAGATAAGAGGGAGTGATGGTATTCTAAAGTCATCATTGCTCTTCAAAACCCTATGTCGTGGGTGCTCATTAGAGTCATCTCGATGGGACGATTCTAATGAGTACCCACAACATAGGGTTTAAAGGAGAATAATTAATAATTTCAATTTTGAAATCAAAAAGACTCCCTCTATCTGGAGCTCTGCAAAGGTATGGCATCATTCAGATTATCACACTATGGCCTGAAGATGTCTTTAAGTTGAGCCATGCTCTGACAAAAGGGGTTTAAATGCATTAAACCAAGCAAGTTATCACAACAATATGGATCAGTAAAATCCGTTTTATCTGACAACAACGGAAGTTTTTAGTTATAATGGTCCTTGGACATAAAGAAGATTTACCAATTGCAAAAAGTTTCAACACAGGTCGGCCTGCATTTGTTCATTCTAAAATTTTGCCCTTTGGCCACCAGTGTTGTTCAAACCAGGACCTGGGTGACAAATCCCAAGCCTATGCTATTGAGCCGTATAGAATTTCCAGAGAATTCAAATAGATTTTAACTCCATAGTACACAATCTACTAATAACAGAGAAGGCTCTTGATAACATTCTGGAAAAAGGAAAAAATGCTAGTCACCAGCATTTTCTCCTTTTCCCACAAGGTTTTATACCCTTCCAACAACAAATTTCATTTTTTTAGCTACATTTATTTGTGTCATCTGCAAATGGTTTTAATTTAGACAAGTCTAAAATTTTATCATTGGATTAAGAGTTTAAGTGTGAAATGAGAGGGAAATGGATGGAACTAATTGGGAGGTGAAGATTAAAGGAGATTGTTAAAATACTAAGACACATTAATTTTATTATATCTGAAAGCAAGTATTGTTGATACTGTTTAGAATGACCTGAATCGGATCATTCAAATGAATATGTACAACAAGGGCTACAGTAAAGAAATAAAGAAAGATTACCCTCTTAGTCTGTGAACGCTTCTTTGCTTTTTAAGCCTTTACCAAAACGGCAAAATTTTAGACTGGGCCAAGCATTTGCAGACAAAAAATTAAATGTGCCTGAAATGATGTTATTTGTAACAGAAAGGGTCGAAAACATTGTAGGAAAAGAAGAAAATGCTGGTAACCAGCATTTTCTTCTTTTCCCACAATGTTTTCAAGAGCCTTTTCTCAGGGTGGTTAAAACCCTGGGATTGTGTGGTAAAGAGTTAATTATAAGTTTGATCGCTAATTGATATCCTTTTAGGTCACCATCGAAAGAAACAAGAAAAGGATAGAGAGGAAGAGCTGCAGAGGTTACAGTTCTCTCCAAGACATATGGCCGCACAACCGTCCAGATATCCTCCAGCACGGCAAGGAGTTCATCCTGTCAGCCTTGCAAGAGCTTCACCAGGATCCCATGTTCGTTCACCTGGTGCACGACATGAACCGTACTCTGTGCCAAGACCAAGGCGTTCGTTAAATCAGAACCTGTCAAATCAAAGTCCTACTGATTCACAAAAAACAATGACATTACCAACAAATAATCAAGTGATTAAGATCGAGCCACAAGATGAGGGGTCAAATCAGAGCGCTGGTGATACAAATAACCAGAGACAGTCGGAGAAGAGTTCTAGTCCACCGTCATTGCCATCGCATGGTCAAGGATCTATTGTTAAAACAGACAATGCAGATGAATCTTCCACCTCAGCTAATCGCAATGAAGCCTCAGAACTGCCATTTAGTGAAACACAACCTGCCGAAGGACTTGGATTAGATTCGGATTTATCAAACCTGATCTCTGGTGAACAATCTGTGAAAACTCCTACAACGAGCTCTGGTCAGACATCAGAAATAGATCCAGATGTGAATGTTAAACTTGAGTCTATCTCAGAAAGTGATATGGAATTAGAAATAACAGGCGTTGAGCCTGGTCCAGGCTCTGTCAGCTCGCAGGATACGAGCTGGGCCCAGAATACTTCAATGGGCTATGACTCCTCAGGTGCTACAGGGAACCAGGCTGATCTCCATGGACAAGAAGGATTCAGTAAGTGGAATTTCCTTGTTTATGGCTTTCAACTATCTCTCAACATGGTTCATGAAACTGGTTACATCCTTTCAAAACCATTTTAATTATCCTATAAACGATTACCTTACAAGCTGCCTTACAAAACTCTGAATAGTGTTTAACCTTTTCCCACACTATCCACAGTATTAACCACCCTAAGGAAGAAGCCTTTGGTAAATAATTGTGGGAAGAGGCGAAAATGCTGATAATCAGCATTTTCTTTTTTCCCCACAATGTTTTATACCTTATCAAAGACATTTCATGTGAGCCATATTTAAGTTTTTGTCCACAGATGCTTTCAATTTGCTTAAGTCTACATTTTTGTCATGTGGTAAAGAGTTAAAACAAAGTTGGAAAAGGGACATTTACTTGTGACAAGCAGTTAATCCTTTTTCATGCAATGTTTTCTAGAGGTGTCTACCACATGAGATTAAAATCATTTGGTAAAGGGCTTGAAACATATCAAGTACCTGTATATACTTACAAGCATGTGAGAAAAGCATTCAGTGGCTCGGAAAGAAAGTTGTGTCAATACTGGTGTAAGAAAGCCAGGAAACACATTACAAGGTGCTTTGGCTGCCGTGATATGATGTAAGCTGTTACAACAGCGTTAAACTCCAATATAAAAAAAATGAATCACAAATCAAGCACTGTTATAAAATAATCATTATCACTCCATTTCTCTTACCAACTGAATGACTGCACAACAAACTTAGGATGTGGCCAAATATTGCACAGAGACATAGAACAACACAAGCTGTTGACATCTGTATGAAAGCAATAAGCTCAGAAGACATTGTGTCAAAAGACGGTACATGTCACAGTATATGCAGATTGTGCCAAGGCATTACATCTGTCCACAATACGATGGAAAAATGGGGAAATATTATTGAAGTGGTCTTTAAACCATCAAGTAAAAACCCTCAACTATCTTAACCCTTTACCAAACAATCCCTGGTTTTTACGACCCAGAGGAAGAAGCCTTCTGAAAACATTGTGGGAAAAGGAGAAAATGCTGGTAACCAGCATTTTCTCCTTTTCCCACAATGTTTTCTACTCTTCTAAAGTCAAGTTTCAATTTTTCAGTAACGTTTATTTTGTCGTCTGCAAATGCTTTCAATTTGGACAAGTCTAAAATTTTGTCGTTTGGTAAAGAGATTATATTGATACTGAGCAGCAATTTTCAAGGATTTAACTCTATACCAAGCAACGAAATTTTTGACCTGTCTGTATTGAAAGGATTTGCAGTTGGCTTATTAAAGTTGTCTCAAATGTAAGAATTCTCTTGATAGGGTAGAAAACATTGTGGGAAAAAAAGGAGAAAATGCTGGTTACCTGCATTTTCTCCTTTTCTAATAATGTTTTCATAGCTTTCTCGGGGTCGTTAAAACTTGGAATTGTTTGGTAAAGGGTAAAATATGTATATTAATTACCAAAATGATATTGATAATGACGATAATTTATTTTAAAACGATAAAATTTCCAGGTAACAAATGCAGAATTAAAGGTTGAGAAGGCATGTAGCCAGTTTCATATGTAATTATATTGAGAGATAGTTCAACAGTGTTCAACAGGTCAATGTTTAAAACTGGCTTTGAGTAAACTACAGATAATAATTTTTACTTCTAGGGCATTTATTCCATGATCACTTGTTTGCTGTTTATTTTCTTTCTACTGAAGTTTTTGGACCTATCAGTTGAAATTCATTATCTTATACCTGTGACATTGGACTTGCAGCAGATCGCTTTTGAAAACATTTGAGCTATGCTCTGACAAAAGAGGGTTTAATGCATATCTGTGATGCATGATTCCAAGCACTATACATGCATAATTATGGATCCATAAAATCCATTTTGCCTTGCAACCATCAGAACCTAGAGATAGAATGGTTGTTGGACATGCAGAAAATTGAGCAATAGCAAAAAGTTTTGATCCATGTGCAGACTGAGTAGGCTGACGTGAGTCTGTAGTTTTTGCTGATGCATCAAGCCCCCTTTTCACAGAGCAAGGCTCAAATGCGTTAACTCATTACCAAACAACAATATTTTAGACCAGCCCAAATCGAAAGCATTTGCAGGCGACAAAATAAAAGTGACTGAAAATTTGAAATTTGTTTTGTGAAGGGTAGAAAACATTGCGGGAAGAGGAGAAAATGCTGGTTACCAGCATTTTCTCCTTTTCCCACAATGTTTTCTAAAGGCTTCTTTCTGAGGGTCGTCAAAAGTAGGGATTGTGTGGTAATGGGTTAAACAGTAAATTGTATTGGAGGTACCTATATTTTTCACCAGAACTTGTCTGAAGCAAATGTGTTGCATATGGTATTGGTAATGGTCTGTTCATAGGTGCATGGTATTATGTATGACTGCATACAGGTCCTGCAGCTGGAAGCTTTTTACTAGTGAAAATGTGAACCAAAGGACAAAATTCTTCACAAGTCCCAATTTTAAAGCATTTGCAGATGACACACATTGCAGTTTCAAAAGTTCTAGAAAGGTCGTAAATATTGATGGCTAGGGGAAAAAAAAAGAATGAATGGGGTCCAAGTAAAATGATAAAAGAATAAACCTTGAAAAAGTCAAAGAAACGAAATGGGTACCAGTATTTACTGACAATTGATCTTTGATCTATGATATATGTATTTTCATGTCAAGGCCTATTGTCTCTTTGCCACACATTTCTGACTCGTTCAAATTGAAATCATTGGAAGAGGACAATTTAATGAGACTAACAAGATGGGATATTTCACATTTATAAATGTTACGGGAGAATATGCTGGTTACTAGCATTTTCTCCACTTCCCACAAAAATGGCTTTATAATGTAGATCAAGATCCGACTGTGCAGAATGTGTTGTCTGATTGTTGATCTACATTCTCCGCTTCTTTGTTACATTTGAGGATGTAAACTTCCTTAACTCTCATACCACTCAATCTCGTGTTTTAACAACTGAGAATGAAAGCTTTTGAAAACATTGTGGGAAATGGAGAAAATGCCGGTATCGAGTTTTCAGCTCTTTCACAGCCAAATCTCATCTTTCCAACTACATTCAAATTGTCAGCTGTAAATTCTCTCTCAGTTTTTTCCTGATTGAAATTGGAGTCTTGCGTGGCTTAGTGGTGGAGTGTAGAACTCAAAACCTGGCGGCTACAGGTTGGAGCCTCAGTGGACACATCCAGTGTTTTGTGGGAGTATCCTTGAGCAAGACACCTCAGACTCCTAACCAAGTACTGGTGAAACCAGGACATACATGAATATGTGAGCTGTTGCTGTGATAAGACTGAAAGGGGTGTTAAACACCATTGAATCAATCAACCTGATTGAAATTATCCATTTCATTAATACAGTGTTCTTTGGGGGAATGTCGGTAACTAAATTGCCAAAGTCTGAAAGTGATCATGGAATCAGTGTTATCAGGAAATGATGCTGTAGAATATAAAGCTTCAAACTTAGAATTATGATGGACAAAAAATGAATTCAAGCTGCCTTCTGGTTTAAGCATTGACGATTAGTTGAGCTCTGTCTTGTTGGAATAGACCTGCAGAATGGCCAGCACTATGACAGTTACATTGTTGGGATCTACTGGACAACTCAAGTCTGTATTTTGTATGAAAAAATACATTCTTATTTGTAAAAATAAAGTAAACCTTTGTTTTGGATACAAGATTTAATTTGGAAGGTAGAAACAGAGGAAACCTGAATAGATGAGACTTCCCCTTATGTTGCCAGTGACACCTTTTGGTGTTTGTTTGGACTGCACAGATTTTGCAATTGGGAACTGTATGAATTTACAAATTATTCTAAATTGAAGTACGAGTATCCTAATGCATGATACTTCAGAGACTTGCCCTGACCAAGTCCTTTCGAAATCCAGGACATGAATAGGTGAATAAAATAATGTTTAAGATGACATTCAGTACCCTTAACCCTTATCCTGCCAAATTTAAATAGTAGATGGTTATATTTTCTCAAATATATCAAGTCAAAAGGGTATCAGTATGACCATTACTATTGATGGAGCAGTGGAGAATGTAGAGCAAGATCAGGCTGCATGTATATGCAGGCTGATCTTGCTTTACAATCTTAGCATAATACATCTATGGTCGTGAACGGCAGGGTAAAGGTTAAGTTGATCTAAATTGAATTATATTTCTAATTCGAAGACAATTAGGTGATCAAATCAACTTTTCTTACAAGAAAGAATTAGAAAATGAAATGGACTCTCATAATGGATCTACACTGTGATATGTTGTGATGTATTCTAGACAGAAAATGGTTTTGATGTTGCAATAGGTGGATTGTGTATTTTGAATGAAAATTTTATTCACAATTACATGTATTTCTTAAAGCATTCAAGAGCTGACTTGGGGACAAAAGTTTTATGGATTTTCATTATAACTGTAAAAATTAAGTTGTGCATCCATTCTGCAGGCTTGTTTCACGGTATTTTATCAATGATCTTTAATTTGGACTGTTCGGCATTCAATGAACTTGATGAGAAGGAAGAGTTTTATAACCCTTTACCACACAACCCACTGTCTTAATGACCCTGAGGAAGAAGCCTTTTGAAAACACTATGAGGAAAGGAAAAAATGCAGGTAAACAGCATTTTCTCCTTTTCCCACGTTTTCTACCTTTTCGAAGATTAATCCTGTAGGCCATTTTCAATTTATCCCCTGCAAATGCTTTCAAAAAAAGGAATTCTAGAATCTTTTGATCTAGTAAAGGGTTAATTTTCCTAGCCTTATCACATTACCAAACATCAGGCTTTAACAACTTCGGGATGGAAGGCTTTTAAAAACATTTTTGGAGAAGTGAAAGTCGCAGGAAACCAGCACTTTTCTCGTTTTCCTATAATGTTTTCTACCTCTTGTCCAATCAGATGGCTTATGGAATAGACTACTTCTGTTGAGCTACATATAATTTGTCGTTTGCAGACTAGATGAATTTGGACAAGTCCAAAATTTTTTGATGTGGTAAAGAGTTTAAAAATCTGCATCTGCAAAAGACTTCTTTTGAACATATTTTGGCTAAAGAAGATTGTGCATTGAGTATTTTCTGATTATTTGATTATGTTTTTTTTTCACTTGTATTACTGCAAAATGTGTCTGACTTTTTCGTTATGTGTAAGGGATTTAAAAAAATGAAAATTTGTAGATGTATTTTGACCTAAGTCTATGCATTTTAGCGAAAGATTCAAGCAGTGTACAAATGCTTATTTCGAATGAAGAGAAAGTGACAATTAAGAACTGATATTTTTCAATACTTTACCTCATGTCACAATTTTTTGGTGGTAGGAAATTATGATAACAATAAATATAAGAGGGTGCAGTTCTGAAAATTGAGTTTGCTTCTAATGAATATTTAGAACAAGTTCATTCAATTCTGAACAGTCATTTTTTTGTGAATACATTATTTCCCCCATATTCAAGAGCAAATCTTGGGCAAATTAGCCATTATCAAAAATATGTTGCTCTCCCTGTCCCATTGACCAGGTAATTTTGCTTAGGAGCCATATTGACTAACCTTACTAAATATATTTCTCTGTAAATTCCATAAGCCATCTGATTGGACAAGACATATTATAGTCTTGGCCAATCAGAAGGCTTGTTGGTGAATTCAGAATCATAACAATATTTAGAAAGGTTTATGAATATGACCATCTTGTTTGTATGTATGCATTGGAGAAAACCTTGATACAGAGTGCTAGATACCAACAAAATAATGCTTGTGTAGACTTTAGGGCAACATTCAGAAATGTTTGGAGTCCAAGTTCAAAGAAACAAGGGATCAGGGAAAGCCCTGTCCTCCAATATGAGAAGCTTCAAGATAATTGAATTTGTTACTGTGCAGTGGTGGTTTATCACCAAAGGGTTGAAAAAATGAAAATGCTTAACCCTTTACCACACAATCCCGACTTTTAACGACCCTTAAGATGAAGGCTTTTGAAAACAATGTGAGAAAAGGAGAAAATGCTGGTAACCAGCATTTTCTCCTTTTCCCACAATGTTTTCTACCCTTTCAAAGACAAAGTTCATCGTTTGATCCACACTTCTTTTTTTGTCTCCAGATGTATACAATTTGGACTAGTCTAAATTTTTGTTGTGTGGTAAAGGGTTAAACAGGAGCTTGATACATTTCAATTTTCAGGGCTATTTTCAAAGTTTTCTCAAAACGTACATACTGTATTATTTCACTCTTGTTGATTTGAAACAGTGTTTAATCCTTTACCAAATGATCCTATTTTTTTTTAACCCTTTACCACATGGCAAAATTTAAGACCTATCCAAATTGAAAGCATTTGCAGACGACAATTTCATAGTGGCTCAAATGACACAACTTTTCTTTGATAGGGTAGAAAACTGTGGGAAAAGGAGAAAATGCTGGTTACCAGCATTTTCTCCTTTTCCCACAATGTTTTCAAAAGGCCTCTTCTTCAGGGGGCGTTAAAAGGCGTCATTGTGTGGTAAAGGGTTAATGGCCCAGAGGAAAAAGGCTTGAAAAGAATTGTGGAAAAAGGAGAAAATGCTGGTAACCCACATTGAATTCCACCCTTTCTTAGCTGAATCTCATCATTTGAGCCGTATTTGATTTGTCACATGCCAACACTTTCAATTTTGACAAGTCTGAATTTTGTTGTTTGGTAAAAGGGATTGTTATATAAAATACCTATTCTATGGCCGATTCATACAAAAAAGCAATCCATGTTTGAGAAAATTACCGACTGTGTATAAGATAGATGGCTCTATGTTTGGTTGATTTTACATGAAAGATGGTGTAGACTGTGATTCAATAGAGCTTTGACCCATATGTTTGATCAGCAAGATGGTAAACTCACAGATCCACCCCAGTTATATTTTCAATCAATTCTTGCAGTCCCTCTCCCGGACCGGTTTTTAAGACCTAATTATAAGACATGTTTTTCCTGTTGTTTCATGCCCCGGTGACATTTTTTTTTAACTTTTACCATCTGAGCTATGTTTGACGATTCCAACATAAAATCTGCCGCAAGAAAAAAATCAGATTTTTGAATATAAATCATTATGTGTAGACCTACAAGTCTGGTTAAAGTAAATTTGTCATGGGCCTTAGTGTCCTTAGTTGCTTTCAATTGTAAAAACATCACAAAGGGGCATGTTGAGTTAACCCAGAAGATGCAGTAAGTACTTCAGCTGACAAAATAGATCAAGATCAGATTGCACTGTTGAGATATTTTCGTCAAACCTACCTTTAAGTTGCAAAAATTGGGTTTTCTGTACTACCTGATGATTTTTGGTCAAGGGATTGACTGTTTATCTTGGAATGTTTTAACCCTTTACCACACAATCCCGACTTTTACCGACCCTGAGAAAGAAGCCTTTTGAAAACATTGTGGGGAAAGGAGAAAATGCTGCTAACTAGCATTTTCTCCTGTTCCCACAATGTTTTCTACCCTATAAATACAAATTGCACCACAGTGAATTTGTCGTCTGCAAATGCTTTCAAGTTGGACAAGGCTAAAATTTTATCGTTTGGTAAAGAGTTAAGGCGATCAAAACACCAAATAATCTCTATTCCTGGCTCTCCCAATTGACACCCTCCTTTCCATCTTTTAGTATTTGGTTTGCAAGTGCTGAACGCTATACACCATACAGTGAAATAACTACATTATGTAAAATATTAATTGATGGAGATTTTGTTATATTCATGTCACAAATTGGCATCGTTTACATCTGACTACTCTAGCACACGTAATGCTCCAGAGTCTGAGGCTTCGACATTAAATCTGCAAACTAGGTATGATGAACTATTGGGGAAAAACCCATAACAGTATCTCTGATTGATGTGATGTTCTAAGTTATGCCTAGGGCAATCATGGTACTCTGTTAATGATAACTATAAACGCCTTCCAACTAAAGAAATGGAATGGACATGCTTAGTTAAAAGATACTTAGATTTTTACATGCAATTACAAAGGCAATCTTGTCTAGAATATCTCAATAATGGAAAGAGTAGACTCAAGAATAGACTGCACGTTTTGTGCAATCTGATCTCTGGTCTTCATTGTTAGCAAAAGCAAATTAGGTTGTGTCTGGTTGCATTTACTCCTTTTCCCCAATGTTTTCCACCCTGGCCACGTTTAGTTTGCTGTCTGCAAATGCTTTCAACATCAAAAAGTCTAAAATGTACTGGCCTCACTAAGAATCAAATGACTAAGTACATGTACAGTATTAAAATGTAACCTCAATGGGAAAAAATGATCTGTCATGGTTAAAAAAAAAATTTGCTTCATTATTTGTCAAGAGTTGACTTTTTGTTGAGTATCAGCAGATATATTCAAAAGGAACTATTTGGTCAATGAGGGTTACTTAAACGCTTTGTTTTAGCAGTAATACAAAATAGTTAAAATTAAACAAAACCATGTATTTTTTGTGTGAATTTTGTTATTTGATAGTAAATGATTTAGGAAAACTTTCACATGTTGAGTTGTCATTATGAGAAGTTTTTTCAGATTGTATGAAAAATGTTTGCTAGATTTGTGAAAAAAATTATTGATGCTAACAAAACTAATGTATTTGTAAAAAAAACTGATTCCATGTGACAGAGATTTGTTACAATAATTATTGCTGTGTGATTTTGTGACAAGTGAGAGGGGGAGTTATAAAAATTGTGTGTAAGCTTTGAAGAACTATTTCATGAAATCAAAGAAAGCAAAGCAAATAAAATTGAAATCAAAGTGGAAAAAGGAGAAGAAATTAAGCTTCAGATACAGAGATTTTGCTGCACGTACAATTACCAAAGGATTGGATATGATCATTCAGCTCATTAAGGTATGATAATATGTTTCTTTCTGTACATAGTTTGTATGATTGAAATTGATGGTAAAGTTATTATTGTGTATTGATAAGCCTAAATGCACTTTTCATGACTTTAGTTGCGTTTGCTGCAGGTGTGGATCAAGATCATAAAACGTGCAGTGTGATCTTTTATCTACACTATCCACTTTGCTGAGACATTCTGGAAAAGAGCCTCAGTGAACCTGTAAATCTTTGGGTCTTATTTCTAGACTCAAAAACGCCATATGGTTATTCATTACCGAAAGAGCTTTTAGCGGGAAATTTCGAAGTCTTTCATGATGTTGGACAGGTTCTGTTTGCAGCAGATCCAAACATTATTACATGTTGAAATTAAATTAGGTAAGGCCAATCCAGTCTCTGCTTTGCTTTATTTTACCATTGCCATTGTTGGTACAGAGCATTTCAGTATTGAAATAGAAACTACAAGACATACTGGACTTACACTTTAGTCTCAATAAAACATCTTACATGAGGATATAATGAAAGGTGAAGAATTTAAATCTGTATCACCCTTCAATAGTTATATTTACTTTGCTCATGTTGTTGAGTAATGCTTTGTCAGTATGACTTGTAGTGTCTGAGACTTGATCAATTCTACCAATAGATTTATAAAGAACAGAACTTGTGGTCCGTTCTTCAAAATTATTTATATGCCATCAGAGATTTTTCATCAAAGATAATGTTCAAACGATCATTTTGAGCAACACAGAAGTATCGATATGCTCTTGCACATCTAGAATATCCTTTAAATGTTCGTTACTTTTTGGAAATACCGGAAAGCAAAAAGTTTGATGTCAGCAAATCTAGAACTGATCGTGTTGATTTGATAGAAGAAGCAGCTTTTGAGGATGGGTAGATATACAACTTTGTGGAAGGAAAATACATCCATAAAGGTTAAGTATGTTGTGAGATTATAATTGATAGAGCCTTTTATTGTCAAAATAAGCTGTATTTTTTCAATTCTCTTTTTTAAAAAATGCACTTGGAGGCTACAAGGTAAAACATTTTTGGTGATTTGAGAGAATGAGATAGACACTGTTACTCGCCTGCTGGGGGAAAGGAACTTATAAATTAATAATTGGATTTTTTTTGCTAACAACTTTTCCTTTCTTTCAGCATACGGTATTTGAAAACATCATGGCATAGAAATTCCTTGTAATGAGTAATTTCTCCTTGCACCACATTGCTTTTAGGTGCATTTACGTGTAATGTATATCGGTAGTTTTCATTGATTATTTCAAAGTTGTGTGTTGCAAAATTGTTTCAGGAGGTGCATGAACTGAGACAGTAGAAGTTTGTTTGAGTTGTTCATAACAGAAAAATGCTGTGTAAACTGGTCAGTTTCCTCATTTCCTTCAAATGACAGCACATACTTATTGTGCCAAACACCGAAACTTTATAAAAATTTTGAGTAAGACCACAGGCACACATACATGAGTTTGACCAATCAGCAAAAAGTATGAAATTAATAACTATGATATCATGGATACAACTCAAATGGTTGTACATTATGTTATATAATGGTTGTATATCCAGTATGAATCACTTATGTGGTGGGAGTCGGAGAGAAAATCTTCTGCTAATGTATTTGGGAAGTAAAACATTAGTTGATGTTTATATTTCCCTAATACTACAGCATTCTTTTTCTATCCTAAACATATCTATTTTTGTTGGATGAGACGGTTGTTTTATTGGTTGAAATCACAGCATAAACAGTCACCTGTGTCTGTATTTAGAAGACTGTATGGAGTGAAGGCAGAAACTAATGCATGAGACATCAATGGGGGAAAAAAAAAAGAAAATGCACTATCTTTTACTCTCCTCTCGTCCATGTCTTAAGGTAAGATTTTGTCCCAAACTGAAACAAAATGGAAAAAAAATCAACTATTTGTATTAGAAAATATTCAGTCATTAAAAAGCTTGATAAAAAATTAATTGATCAAGGGCCAACAGATATTTTGTAATCTGGTTTTTCATTGGATGGGATAACAATCCCTATTTTGACTCTTTCATGCTAGGGCAGATGTTTCATAATAATTGTCAATGTAACTAACCACTGTTCTGGTTATCCTTGCCAGTTGCTTGCACTGTAGTATAGCACAGAATTTACTCAACTTTTTCTTACAGATACAGGTATTCTACATGCAGGAGGAGCAGTTTAGTTACTGGAGCTCTCAATACACATGTACTCACCACATTGTAACCTGACACTAATGCAAAGATTTTCCTTGCAGATTCAAATGACATGAGCTATGATCTAGAAGATTTTGACCTGAAGAACGTTGAAGATGTACAACATATCAGTCTATCTATGAAAAGGCACTGGACTAGCCTTTATTCTCCAGGAGCAGAATATAGTAAAATGTTTACTGCAGATGAAATGCTAGCAAAGAAGGTGTTACGAGGAGCACCTACTGAGGCACAGTCCTATTTTACTGGGTTGATAAGAGATGCAGCTGAGTCAGTCGGCATTTGGAAAGATCCACCACCAACATTAAACTGTATGACAGAAGAGCAAAAATTTAGGTTCTTTGACCTCGTATTGCTTTCGGCTCCGCAGCTCAAGTCTCGTTCAAGGGAGGTTTGGGCAAGATTTCGTCAAGCTTTGCAGAATAGAAGGAAATATGTACTTGATAAACGATTGGGTAAAAGGACTTTAAAGGGAAGCAAGACTATAGATTCATAAGAATTTCTTGACAACTCTGAAGAACCTTTTGTTGGATGAGGAATGTCTGTACGCCGGCCTTTAAAAGTTTTCTCTTGATTTGTCTCCTTGATTTTTCCCTTTATTTTCTCAAAACCTCCAGACACAAATTGGTAATCAACCTGAATTAACCCTTTGCCTGTAAATCTGGGTTTGAAAATCCCTAGTGTACAGCACAAGACTTGAAAACATGGTGAGAAAAGGAAAAATGCTGGAACCAGCAATATTTCCTTTACCCACAATGTTTTACTCCCTAATAAAGACTCATTCCATCATTCTAGTCATACATAATTTGTCATCTGTGTGTATATATCGTTTCAATCTGGATAAGTCTTTTATCCTTTGATAACAGTTGACACAAACTCTGAAAGTGCCTTTCACACCTATAGTTGCCTTTGCCACCAGTGTAGATCAAGATCAGACTGCATGAAACCTGCAAGCTGATCTTTGATCTATGCTGTCAGCTTTGCTGAAACACTATAGGTGAAACCAATCATAAAATTGCACTTTAGTGGATATTACTTTTGAATGAAAATCCCTGTTGTGTTTATTTGGTGCCCTAATGGTTGAAACATGATTGCGTAAATAGAAATTACTATTTAAGAGCAGCTTACCCTGTTACCACAATGTTTTCACTTGTGGTGTGTGTGAATATTTGTAAAAAAAAAAAAGTTGTCTGTTGGTGGCAACAAATTGGAGTGGGTATTGGCCAATCTTTTGTCCAGACCTTTGAATTCATGGATTAAGCTGAACTTGAAAACAACAGAAATTCTTACTGAATGAATCTTACTGGAGTCACTGTATTTGAATGCATTGTTCGAGTTTTTCCAATTTGGGAATACTGCTGTCTGCACTTTGATGATACCTTTGTTTCAAGCAGAACTTGTTGTACTTGCTGGTACATGTATGTTTCTGGTGACAAATCAATCTCGCTCATTATCATAGCTTTGTAAGTAAAATTTTTTTTTATAGTGTCTGTCAACCCCTTTTACTCTTTACCACACAATCCTGAGAAAGAAGCCCTTTGAAAACATAGTGGGAAAAGGAGAAAATGCTGGTAAGCAGCATTTTGTCCTTTTCCCACAATGTTTTCTACTCTTTCCAAAGTAAATTTTAATCTTTCAGTCACATTTATTTTGTTGTCTGCAATTGCTTTCAATTTGGACGAGTCTTTAAGTTATGTTGTGTGGTAAAGAGTTCACACAGATTTGGTGAATGACAGGAAAATTTTACCGGACAGTTGGTCTGACAGGCATGAAAGTTTTGCTAGACCGAATCAGAATATTTGACCAGAAACACCCAACCAGATAGACCTAAATTTGATGGCTCATGTAGCTTTGGTATGTGGCTCGAACAGTGAAAAATCGGGGCAGACGAACAGCATCAAAAACAATTTCTCCTTCACAAACCATTTGGTTTGGAGATAAGGTTTCGCAGTTAAATAAAGGTAATTTGGATATCTTCATTTGCTTGTCAAAAAGTCGGTGTTTTGAGTTCCGTGCATAGAATTGGTCCAGATTGGTGTGAGTCATAGCTTAATGCACACCGCTAGTGATAGATTCAGTGGCAGAATACATAGAGGATATTTGTATTTTTCGGTGAAAGATTGAAATTTATTTCATCGAGTGAACATCATCGGTATATTTTCACGAGTGGTGCAGCCACGAGTGAAAATATTACCGATGGTGTTCACGAGATGAAATAAATTTCAATCTTTCTCCGAAAAATACAAATATTCTATTTATTTCATGCTTTTAACCCTTTCTGGGAGAAACTTTATCAAGATCCAGTACAGTTCTTTTCAGTTATTCCCCTATGCGTTGCTCCACATAGCAACGCATTACAATATTACGTCAAGCGCGAGAAATGTAAGGTAAATGACGTCATATTTCGATCTCGGTTGTGAGTCACGCGCATTTTACCTAGGTAACTAGAATATAAAAATCGGTATTTTCACTGGTCGTACCCGTGGAATATCGAAAAATATTTTCACTGCTATTTCTCGATATCCTACTGGAAAGCATGAAATACACACCCATATAACGCAGAATCTAGGCATGGCTTTAGAAAGTATGGGTGGCAACAGTTACTACATTCTACAACATTTCTCAGCTGGTTTGCAGATCTTGTACGCTTGATTGACTAGCATTATGGTGTGTATGCATGTATGGTGTGTAATTAGACAAACCCAACCGATGGGCGGCAAGTGCAATAAAAGATGCTACATTTTGTTTGAAACAGTGTGACAGTAAATTTTTGAGTTCGGGTAATGCTGGACAGTCGGGTCGATGGTATGGATTTTAGTCGGTCTTTCTATTATTGTAGCTGTCATGTACAATGGTATTCGCCATGACTGTTAATAAACTCTTTAGCAGAAGACAAAATATTGGAGTTTCCAATATTAAACATACTTGCCCAGGCAAAATGTTCCTGAACGTTTGGCAGCTGCCTTTGAAAGGGTAGGAAACATTTCGGGTTACCAGTATTCTTTCCATTTCCCAAAACATTTTCCACAGGATGGTTAACTCCTTACCACAAAATTTTAGACTTATGCATGTTAAAAGCATTTTTAGAGAAACTAAATATGACTTAAATTAAGAGATTTGTTTTTTTGACAAAGTAGAAAACACTGTGGGAAAAGGGAGAAATTCTGGTTACCATCATTTTCTCCTTTTCCCACAATGTTTTCAAAGGGCTTTTAGTCAAAACTCGGGATTGTGTGGTAAAGGGAAAAGTAAAGGACATTTTTGGTCAAGAATAGATACAAAGCTCAATATGCAAACTTAATATGGACTGATACAAAGCTCAATATGCAAACTTAATATGGACTGATACAAAGCTCAATATGCAAACTTAATATGGACTGATACAAAGCTCAATATGCAAACTTAATATGGACTGATACAAAGCTCAATATGCAAACTTAATATGGACTGATACAAAGCTCAATATGCAAACTTAATATGGACTGATACAAAGCTCAATATGCAAACTTAATATGGACTGATACAAAGCTCAATATGCAAACTTACACATGCAATATGCTCCTACCTTACACAACTTTAGAAAAATGCGAAAAGGTACACTTTGTTACAAGCAGTTACTCCTTTTCTCACAATTAATTCATGAGTTTTGCTCTGGCAAGCAAGACAACACACAAGTATGGATCCATAATTTTTGTCTAACAACTGACTGGATGTGGAGGTAGAATGGTTGTTTTACATGCCAAAAATTGATCAGTAGCAGAAAAAAGTTTCGACCCAGGTCTTCACAGGCTACCTTGGAATGATACGTTTTGAAGATGTATTTTAATCCCCTTTTCACGGTGCATGGCTCATATATTAAAGTCTAAGGAGTTTCTTTCCTCATATATTTTCTTTATCATGTTTCTTACTAGTTTCCTAAAATCAAATTTGCCAGTCATGATAGATAAACCTCAGAGCCCCTGCAACCTGTTTTGGTTTTGTAGACATGTTAGAATGAATGGTCTGATTATGGATCTACTTTGTCTGCTATTTTGTGTGACATTTTCACTTAACACTTTACCAAACGACAAATTTTTGGACTGGACCAAATTCAAAGCATCTGCAGACAACAAATTAAATCTTGTTAATATGATGATTTCTGACTTTGATAGGGTAGAAAATATTGTGGGAAAAGGAGAAAATGCTGGTTACTAGCATTTTCTCCTTTTCCCACAATGTTTTCTATAGGCTTCTTTATCAGGGTCAAAATTTTTGACTGGACCAAATTGAAAGCATTTGTAGATAACAAAATAAATGTAGCCCCAAAGATGATTTTTGTCTTTGGCAGGGTAGAAAATCCTTTGAGAAAATGCAAGTTACCAGCATTTTCTTCATTTCCCATGAGGTTTCTTTAAACTTGTCGTCTTCAGGGTTGTGAAATCGGAATGTGGTTAGAGTTAAAAACACTAATGACTGAAGGCAGTAACAGGGTCTTTTGTACAGGGTGTGCAGTCTGATATTAGATCTATATTCACTGCTTGTCTAATTAAGCCTAAAATGCAAAATTATTTTAAAGGGGACTGTATTTGTAGGCACCAAAACATGTTTATGTATTTAGCACTGAAAGATTTAAAATATCATTGGTGTGTGTTAGTATTGGAATATGGCCATTCCAGTTGTCCTCGCTTGCCTTGCGTCAAAATTTACCTATACAGCAATACCTATGTACAGTTAAAATTGAAAATTTGCTGTTTACATATTAATAGGTAAGCCTGTATGTTCTCATATTATACAAGCATAAGTTTAACCTTCTCTTACATTTCTCTACATTTCAGAGGACCTGTCTAGAAATTTTGATTTCAACAGGACTTGCAAGTATTGCAATAAGACGTTTCACAGTAAAACCAACTTGCAGAGGCACATGAGGATTCACAATGGAATTTTCCCGTATTCCTGTGAAATTTGCCATAAAAAATTTTCTGATGCCAGTAACTACAAGAAACATAAAATTGTGCACCTGGATGATTTACTGATATAGACAAACTGTTAACAAATTCTTTTCTCTTACCTAGTGTCTGGAATGAGCCACAGTGATACTTACAGACATTGTGCTCTCTGATTAGAATTTTTGCTTGCCTTCAAATACATGCATTACCAATGAAATGACAAATTCATCATAAAATGTGAAAAATATGTAACAAAGTGTGATTGGTCAATTAACTTCTGAGGTTTTTATAGTTATCTCTTTATCAAAAACAACAAAATAGTTGAAAGCATTTGCAGAATCTGATGATATAGTAAATTTAGCTGAAATGATGGAAATTTTCTGTGAAAGTGTAGAAAACCTTGTCGAAAAAGGGAAAAAAAGCTGGTTATCAGTATTTTCTTTCTCCTCTACCCCCAAGGTTTTTCAAAAGTCTATTTTCACAGGGTGATTAAAACTCGGGATTGTGTGGTAAAAGGTTAAATTTAAGACAGGAGTGTTTTGTCAGTGCTGGATTCATTGACAATGTCATGTTGCTGGAATATCAGAAAATGGTAGTTTGGAGCCACAGTTGCCAACTCTGTTATAGATATATTGGACTGAAATGTATAACAATTTAACCCTTTACCGTACAGTGCTGACTTTTAACGACCCTGGGATATAAGCCTTTTGAAAACATTGTAGGAAAAGGAGAAAATGCTGGTTACCAGCATTTTCTCCTTTTCCCACAATGTTTTCTACCCAATCAAAAAAATTTATACCATATGAGCCACATTGAAATTGCCATCTGCAAATGCTTTCAATTTGGTCAAGGTTTAAATTTTGTCGTCTGGTAAAGGGTTAGTGTTGTGTGGTATAAATGAATTATCTGAAAATGATTGAAGAAGGAAAGGTTTATTTTTAAGGTAGTAGACCCCTAATGCTTCTAGTGCAACATGGAATAAAATTTCTTGTTAGTTAAGGATTTATACTGATATAATACTTATGCACATATTTAACCGAGCAGAAATTCCTTTGATGTCTATCTTGAAATTATTTGATACTTTTGTTAGTTTCTTGAAAAGGGAGGTAATTATTATCTCCCCTTGTAATGAGAATATAATGGTTTTAAATTTATAAATGATAATTCTAAGAAGGGAAAAAGTGGTTTGGTTAAAGTAGTTAAATAATACTCATTTTTAATCAGGGGTGTGGAAATCCTTCGTCCGACTCGGGTAAATTTGACGTCGGACAAGTGGCTTTTTGCAATCTACTCGTCCGCGGACAAGTAGAAAACGAGGGGGAAATTGAAAGTAAAGATCTGTATTATATAACATTATCTTTGTGAAATGGAAATGTTCTCTCCGTCTCACTTCGTAAACAAGAACATTTTTAAATTGAATTATGATAAACTATCCCCTGATACCTTGAATCAAAAACAAAATTTGGCCGACTGATTTTATTCCCTACGCAGGCTTTATTTAATTTTGACTGCGCTGCAGTACGGCCGAAATGTTGTGGTTTCTTGGCGCCATTTGGTTTGTTTAATGGAGGCAACAATAACCGAAACGAGTTTTTTTGCATATTATAACACCGCACGTAGACTTGACGCGGTTGTCATTTCCCAATCATTCAATATAAAATTCTTTTTATGTAGTTCGCAAAAACTTCCAGCTGACAAAAGAAGTTGTCTTAATTTAACACTGTAGAACATATTCTTACTCGGTTGCAGTAAATGTATTTGAAAGAAAACCAAACACGCTGTATCCAAGTAAAACATGTTAAAAACCGGGAAACATTACAAAAAGTTCATTAAAAGGACTGTAGACGATAAAGGCCAGCGCAGCCTTTTTACTGTAGGCGTAAAACGTTTAAATTCTTTGCAGATCGATCTACAGGTAATCAAATCTCCGCATACTGAGTCAATCTGAAGTGCCGGGTCTGTCGGACATCGCCGATCTCCCGTTGTCTGAAAACTAAACAATTATTATCACTGCACATGATGCAAACTCTGCATCTCCAGACACAGTAACCAAGCCTAGCCTTTTAACTTCCACAGATAATGATTCCCTTGTATCATATGATGGCTGGTAAGCAGTTCTGCATAAGTATTAACTCCGGCATGCATGGGTGTGCCACAGTAGTGTTAAAAAGGGCTGTAAGGGCAAACACAGAGATATTTGGCCATGGGTTTAAGCAGTTATAGCGTAACTGTTGAATCTTTTTCAATTATTAAATTGTTGCACCTGTCTATTTACTGTATGTATGTACAATGCCATTAATTTGTTTTATTGATGTACCTTGAAAGTCGGTCTGCTTTTTCCCAATTTGGCCAAAATCGCACTCGAATATCAAAAAAAAAAAATGAAAGGCTAAGGCCCCTTCCCAATTTTTTGGAAAAAGCCCCATAAAGGTTTGCTTGATTTATTTTCATCATCATTACTATTAAAAACCCAAACAAAGCAAATTTAAATGGTTAAAAGGACATCATTATCTACAAACTACATTCAACTAGGTCTGTGTGTGCCATTTAAAATTGTTTTGTTTTGGACAAGTAAACTTCTCTGACGGACAAGTAGATTTTTAGCTCCACTGGCCGAAGGCCAGCGAGCTATTGTCATGGCATTGTGTCCGTCGTGCGTCCGTCCGTCCGTCCGTCCGTCCGTTCGTCCGTCCGTGCGTGCGTCCGTAAACTTTTTCTTTAAAAAACTTCTCCTCAGAAACTATTGACTGGATTTTTACCAAATTTCACAGGAATGTTCCTTTGGTGGTCCTCTTTCAAATTCCTTCAAATAATTGTGTTCCATGAAGAATTCTGGTTGCCATGGCAACCAAAGTAAAAAACCTTTAAAAATCTTCTCCTCCCAAACCGCTATTTGGATAGCATTATTATTTTGCAGGAATGTTCCTTAGATACAGGTTTACAGAATTCCTTAAAAAAAAAAAGATCTGTCAAAAAACATGGCTTTTATGGGAGACTCATTTTCCTTTTATGGTATAAAGTAAAATCTTTGAAAAATTTCTTCTCTAAAACTATTCATTGGATTTCATTGTTGTTTTGCAGGTAAGTTCCTATGGTGGTTGTCTACCAAATTGTTTCTTCAGTGAGCTAAAATGCAGGATTGAATGATAATTGTTAAAAACTTCCTTTCGCCATTATAGAAATATCAGGCCTGTGGAGCGATACAGGCGCTCAAGCGCCTCTAGTTTAGATTTACTTGTCCATGGACAAGTAGAAAATTTCAAGATTTCCACACCCCTGTTAATCATAGCAAATTTTGTAGGATAATATTATAGTGGAAATAGCTGTTTTCCATTAGGGG
This sequence comes from Hippopus hippopus, assembly GCA_946811185.2. Taxonomy (NCBI): domain Eukaryota; kingdom Metazoa; phylum Mollusca; class Bivalvia; order Cardiida; family Cardiidae; genus Hippopus; species Hippopus hippopus. Next base: position 23,735,079 of record OX328113.1, on the reverse strand, counting down.
TCTACTACCTTAAGTAAAGTAACAGGCTAACAATAGAGGAAAGGAGTAGCAGCTAACTTTTACATCTATTACCACTATCTAATGACATGAAACAAAACATAGTATCTACATACGTGACTGTATACATGAAGAATAATAATTGTAAGCCTGAAAAGAAAGTAAATATCTATTTCATGAAAATAAAGAAATTGCATGATTATGAAGATAAGTGTTACAAAATCAAATGTCTTTTAAAAAAAAAAAAAGTATCATCAAATAAGAAAGAAAGACTTTGCAGTTATGCTGAAAACCGGAAACCTATGAATAAATCTGCAAGTAAAACCAAAAACAAAAGGAAAATTTTGACTTTCTTAGACAACCATCTTTTCAGCATCAGCAATGAATATCAGTGGCAGAGGCACTCCTACTACATAAAATCAGGAGATAGAATTTCATCAGACCACTAAAGTTTAGAATTTCCAGAATTGGAAGCATTGTGCAGATGATAAGATACATGTGGCTCAAGTAATAGCATGTCTTTAACCCTTTACCACACAATCCTGACTTTTAACGACCCTTGGGAAGAAGACCTTTGAAAACATTGTGGGAAAAGGAAGAAATCCTGGTAACCAGCATTTTCTCCTTTAAGTGCAATGTTGTCTATCCTATTAAGGACAAATTTAATCATATGGGTTACCTTTTGTTTGTTGTCTGCAAATGTTTACAATTTAGACCAGTCTAAAAAGTGGTTGTTTGGTTAAAGAATAGGAAGTACTGTTACCATAACTCTTTCCCAAAAAACTACACTAATTTTAGAAACATCTAAAACAAAAACATCTGCAGACGACATTAATAATTTGCATTGTTCTCACTCACCTTTGTTTTTGGGAGTGCATGCACTCCCTGGAGTAAAATTTTGGGAGCGCATGAGAAATTCTGGAAGAGCACTTAAATCATGATGGGTTTACTACAGTTAAAATAAACTTATTTCAACCTTGTCCAAGATAGAGCTTCTAGGGAGGAAAAGTGAGGGTCAGGTGTATTGAAAGTATGCTTTTGAGATATAATAGAAAGATTTAGGAAAAGAGGACATTGCTTGTTACAAGCAGCTACTTTTTCCAGATTGTTTTCAACAGTAGATGACAGCAGAGTGAGACTCGTCAAAATTTTTTAACCTGATGGCCACTAGCTTTATCAGCTTCTGATACAGACCTTTTTCCAAACCTGTACTCAAAAAGATGTTTTTGCGACATTTTTTTGCAGAAGAAACACTATGATGTAAGCGAGCCTGTTTTACTTGACAATGAAGTGTTCGTTGCGGTCATTCATTGGTTGTCTGAAGAAAGAGAAACCAATCCCAAGGCACCTTTCAGTAGCAATCAACGGATGTCGTTTTGTTACTCCTCGTCAACGTAGCTCATAATTATAAACAGTGGGTCCACTTGCATTTTCAATCTGCAATTACTGAACGATTTCTATCGAATAAGGTAACACATTTTTTAAAGTAGATCTACTAGATCTATGACTATTTTAGATATTCAAAATCTGTGCGTGCATGCACGTTTCACTTGAGATTTTAGTCATGATTATTTTTTCAGTGCGCGAATTACATATCTGTACATGAATGATCACTGATTGGTACAAATTTTAATGAGCTTAAGTTCTCTGAAAGGGTAGAAAGCATTTTCTCCTTTTTCAGCTATGGTTCCTACAGCTTTCTCTCACTGGGTTGTTGAGACTAGGGGCTTTTTTATATAGAGTTTTTTAACTTTTTTTTTTTTTCTCTTCTTTTCAGAAGACAACAATGCATTAAATCCATTAACAAAGGGACATGATAATGGAGGGGACCCCATATGGGATTTTGCGTTTGACAGGACCTGCAAGTATTGCAGTAAAATGTTTCATAGTAAAGCAAACATGCAGAGGCACATGAGGATACACGAAGGAGTATTCCCGTATTCCTGTAAAATTTGCCATAAGAAATTTTCTGATGCCAGTAACTATAAGAAACATCAAATTGTGCACCTGGACGATGTACTTCTATAGAATTTAAATCCAGTTGTGGATAGTGTAAACTTCTATCCAGCAATATAAATTCATAGCTACAGTGGTACTTAACTCTTTACCACACAGTCCCGACTTTTAACGACCCTGAGAAAGAAGCCTTTTGAAAACATTGTAGGAAAAGGAGAAAATGCTGGTAACCCGCATTTTCTCCCTTTCCCACAATGTTTCCTACCCTTCTCAAAACAATTTTCAATTTTTGAGTCATATTTATTTTGTCGTCAGCAAATGCTTTCAATTTGGACTGGTCTACAATTTTGTCATTTGCTATAGAGTTTCATGTAAAGTCATGCAATCTCTAACTTTTTACCAGACAATATAACTTAGGACTTGTCTATTTTAAAAGCACTTGGGAAAAAGGGGGGAAATGCTGCATTGTTTTCTAATTTTTCAAAGACAGAAATCAAAAGTTGAACTACATTTAATTTTTCATCAGCAAAATGCTTTCAATTTGGTTGCGTCCAAATTTTTTTCATTTTCAAAAAGTTCATGAAACAACGTTTTGATAGGTCTTTGAAACTCTTGGTAGGGAAATTTACCATAACTAGTGAAAGATTTGTTACAAAGTTGAATTGTCGATTCATTGATGTGACCTTCATTACAAAATAACGACACAAAAGGGAGTGCATTATCATAGGATCTTGTGGAACTATGTTGGCATTGAACTTATGATATTCATTAAAGTATTTCTTTCCTAGAGTATATAGTTGCATGTTTTTGGTTTGGCAGAAATTGAATTTTAGCTAAGCTAATATCATAGAAAAGACCGAGATACGTAATTTTGTCATAGCCCTGTCCTTGCTATGTTGTGGTAGTGCGGAAATTTGACCTTTTTTGATACCTCTTTCTTTATTGTAGATAGACTTTTTAGACTTGGGATAACTATGAACTTTTTAATAGTTAAAAACAATTCTGCATTTAAAAGACCCTGAGGAAGGAGCCTCTAGAAAACATTGTGGGAAAAGGAGAAAATGCTGGTAATCAGCATTTTCTCCTTTTCCCTTATTGTTTTCATTCCTTCACGAAGTTCATCAGTGGTGTAAATATATGTTTGTCATCTGAGAATACTTCAAGTTTGCATGATTATTAAATTTTGTCATTTAGAGTTTACTAGCCAAAGGAAAAAGGATACCAGAAGGGCAGAGTAACTATACAACTAAAGCCTTTTTTTTTTTTAAACATTTATGCCCCTTGTATGACTTAGATTTTTCACTGAAAACATTATACTACAGCCATTTACTGGTTCCTGAATGTGGTGCTCTTGTTTGCTTTCCATGGTATAATCACTCTGCCCACAGTGTATGGGTTCATAGTGGTTCAATGACTATAGGACCTTAACCCATTTCTAAGTGACAAAAACGCCACACAGTCTATCAATCTAATTACATATCACCATTCAATCTATTAGTCTAGCAAAAAAAAATACTGTTCAATATGTCAATCTAACAAAACACCATTCAATCCATCAATCCGTCTTGAACAAATTACTACATGGAAGAAAGATGGAATGAAAGAAAGAAAAAGAAAGAAACAAAACAAAAGAAAAACATAGGAGCCATGCTATGTGGAAAGAAGGCTTACAGCATATGCAAACAGTATCAACCCGGGTCAGCCTTCGCATTCCGCATAGGCTGACCCGGGTTGGTTCTTTTTGCTTTTTGTTAACCCTTTACCAAACAATCCCTGGTTTTGAGATAGAAGCCTTTTGAAAACATTGTGGGAGAAGGAGAAAATGCTCCTTTTCCCACAATGTTTTCTACCCTGCTGGAAACAAATTTCAATTTTTGAGTTACGTTTATTTTGTCGTCTGCAAGTGCTTTAAATTTGGACCAGTCTAAAATTTTGTCGTTTGGTAAAGAGTTAACTGTCTGCAAAAGACCAGTGTACCTGATGATCAGTTGGTTGTTAAACAAAATGGATTTATGGATCCATACTTATGTGATGACTTTGACTTGCTTAGCATCATGTTTCACAGATACATTAAACCCCCTTTTGCCACAGCATGGCTCAATTTTTTTTTTTTTTTTTTTTTTTTTTTTTTTAATAACAGAGAAAACATTGTGGAAAAGAAAAAATGGCTTTCACAAGGGGTTGTTCCTTTTCCTGTGATGTTATGCAAAAGTAGAGTACTATGAGTACTCAATAACTCTTGAACTGATGACAAAATTGTGAACAAGTCGAGTATGGCTTAGATGAGATCTGTCTCTGAAAGGGTAGCAAACATCAAAGGAAATGGTGGTGAAAATTCTGGTTGCCTGGTTAACCCTAAAGTGCCTTTCATGATTATAGTTGCCTCTGCAGCCAATGTAGATCAAGATCAGACTGCACAAAATGTGCAGTCTGATCTTAGATCTATACTGTCTGCTTTCCTGACACTCTACAGACAAAAGCAACCATAACATTGCAATTATTTAGGTCTTATTTGTAGACTTAATTCGTCTGTAAGGGTTAAAAGCACTTGTATTCAAAAGCCTCCTTTTAAATGGTCATTAAAACGCAGGATCATTTTGTTAAGGTTGAATTTTATGTGTTACTGCTTCAGAGACAAAATGTCAGACTGGTCTAAATTAAAAGCATTTGGAGACAATGATTGGCAGCAGTGTGAAAAGATGGAAAGTCTTTGAAAGGGTAGAATTCTTTGTCATTTGTAGTAATGCTGGTGATGAGTGTGTTTTCCTTTCTCATAATTTTTTCAAAAACTGTCTTCCTCACTGTTGTTAACTATGGTATTGTTTGTTAAAGAAGGAAGTTGTATGAACTTTCACATCTTCAAAGCTTTAGATTGACAGTCTAAATTACATTGGTAGCACTCTTTTGTGGACTTGCACTTACCAACAAAGCATTGATATACATGCACTACTAATGCATGCTTAGTAACATGGCATTAAAAAGCAGTTAGGGCTCAAAGTCATATGTGCTTGGCTTTCTTTGCAGGCACGCTCTCCAGTACGAAAGAAAGCATAAATGGCTCCCAGCTAAGTGTTGATGGACGACCAGTCCCAGATCTCACTTGCCAGATTTGTTATAAGACTTTTTGTAGTCCAGCAAGTCGTAGAAGACATATGATTGCACATACAGGGGAGAAACGATTCAGATGTGGAAAATGTAAACGACCCTTTGGATCAAAGTATAATATGCAGCGACATCTCTTGACTGTTTGTAGTAAAGATTGGAGCGACCAAATATTGAGTGGCACTCAGTGATATTAAACACCCATCTTAACTAGTTCAAATAAACTGGATCACTGGGAAGTGAAAATGGGATTTTCTCATTATGCCACAGATTCTAATTGAGCAAAATCTAATCCAATAATGGCTGCTATCCATGAAATGAACAATAACAAACTTGTAGATTCAACTCTTGTTCAAATTGTTTGCTTTTTTGAATGTGGTTATATCTTGGTTCTCATATCGATCATCTTGTAATCACATTTTTTGACCTGGAAACACCAAAAAATGACTTGAAAATATGCAAGTAAGTTGAGAAATTCTCATATTTAGAAAGTTACATATTTTTTTAAGGATGCAATATTGACTGTATTTTCAACAAAGTTGTGACAATTTTTGTGCTTTTTTTCTGTAATTCTTTTAGCTCATAATGCGGTCACTGTCTTGCTAACAAATCTGTGGCAATAGCTTTAAACATGAAGTCAATATTAGTTGGAGGCCTGCCTATTTCTTAGTCAATATCACACTAAAAAATTTGTAGATCACAAATAACTTATAACTGAAAAGGTAGAGATTGCCTGAGAAAAGGTAGAAAACATAGTGGGAAATTGAGAAAATGCAGGTTCCCATCATTTTCTCCTTTTCTTTTTCTGTTTTTACCAGCCGCCTGCCTCGGTCATTAGAACATGAGATTGTTTGATAATGGTTAGAGAATGAGAGAGAGACTAGTAAAGAAAGATTGAAGAAGGTGCAAAAACCAAATATAGATGTAGTAAGTAACTGCAGGCTGCTACATACTCTCAAGCACCCATTTGTGGCCCTGTACTGTCAGTGCTTTGAAACTGTTTACACTGAAGAAAGATCTTCATTGTTGGAAAAGGAGAATATGCTATTAGCCAGCATTTTCTGTTTCTCATAAAGTGTTTTCTATTCTGTCTGTTGGAAACCCCATAAGGCCCAACAAAAAAATATCTGTGTTTAGGGTTTCGGTCTGAGATGCTGTAGGTAGGGCAGGAAGGGATATTTTTTCCCAGGAACATTTTACATGGACCATATACCTACATCACACCCGACAGATTTTTTTTCCAATCTTAGCGTAAAAAGTTTAGGGTCAGGAAACCCTATACACAGAATTTTTTTTTATTAGGCCCAATTTGAGTTTTTCATCTGCAGGTACCCTACATAAAGACAGTTCTACTTCGTTAAACTTCGTCCTCATGTGAAGGTTGATGTGTTTTCAACCAGATTTGTTGGTTTGTTAGGTATCTAACCACCTGTTTCAAGAGTGTTTTTTCCTTCTGGTACAGTGTTAAAAAAACTTCGTCTGCAAAAGGGAAAATGTTTCTACAGGAGTCGGTGGTGAAAATTAATGAGGTTGTTCTCTGGAAAAACTTAAGCATCATTAGAACCATCTATTCTGTTAGATTTTTTTTTACATCCTGCATTTAATCGCTGGAAAAGTATTCTTTATTCACATTCAGCTGATGCTTACCTGTTACTCTTAATTGAGAGATTTTGAGTTCTTTGGTAGCCAGCAATTTCTTCAGTTCCCACTTCTACTCTCTTTTGAGAACAATTTCAGTCATTCAGTTCTTTACCACATAATCCCAAGTTTTAACGGCCCTAAAAAAGAAGGCATTTTGAAAACATATTGGGAAAAGGAGAAAATGCTGGCAACCAGGATTTTCTCCACATCCCACAGTGTTTTCTATCCTATTAAAGACAGAAGTCAACATTTTGAGATACATTTTGTCATCTGCAAATGCTTTCAGTTTGGTCTAGTCCAAAGTTTTATCATTTGGTAAAGAATTTAGCCACATTTATCTCAGTATGAATTTAGTAAACCAGTATTGGAGACAGAAGTACAGAAATAATGTGTTTGCCTCTGTCACCAGAGTTTTGGGGTTAGAATCCCATAATGAGTGGGGTCAACCTTCGGAACCACCCACATCACAGCATGTGTGTGAGTTTAGGTTACCAGGAAGCAATCATTGAGAGTGATGAATATAAGTTGTAGAACTTGTTGCACAATCAATAATGGATCAGTAAGTTTAAGGGAAAACATGGCACTTATTAAAATCCCACTTCCATACTTATTTTCAGACCTAGATATCTACATGAACAACTTAAAGAACTCTGTAATGCCAACACCAGAACCAGAACTGTTGAAAACAACCAAGAAAAGTACCATTGACACCTATAAAACATGTGACATTTGTGGGAAGGTATTTACCCAGACTGCAACTCTGCGCCGTCACATGACAATACATACGGGTGTAAAAAAATATAAGTGTACCCAGTGTGAATACCAGGCCTATCGTAGAGATTCTTTGAGGATACACTACATGAAACATTTGAATAAATGAGAGTGCAGGTTCCAAGGGCAGAATGAATTAAGATGATAAAGTATGTTAAGTATGATTGTTAGCTCCATCGACCATAGGCCTGTGAGCTTATGTCATGGCTCTGTGTCTGTGGTGCCTCCTTGTGTGTGTGCATCATGCGTTAACTTTTATTTCAAACATCTTCCTCTCTGAAACTACTCATCTAATTTTAACCAAACTTCACATAAATGTTCCTGCTATGGTCCTCTTCACATGTTCTTGAAAGAATTTGATTCCTTCTAAAACACTGGTTGCCATGGCAAAAAAACTGAAAAATATTAAAAAGCTACCAAATTTGGCATGTAGCCTCATCTAATGGACATGTACTAAATTTTTTCAAACTATAGCCCTTTGGTCAAAACTGGCCCTCTGTTGGAGTCATAAAGTTTCACATGGGCTTGTATAGATAATTAAAACTTAAAAAATGTTCTGGCCCTAAACCATCAGTCCTAGGGATACCAAATTTAGAATGTAGCTTCATCTAATAGATGTCTACGAAGGTTCTTCAAATTATAGCCCTGGAGTCAAAATCAAGGGTCACAAGTTTTACATGAGCCTATATAGAGCAAACTTAAATCTTTAGTCCTTAACCATAAGGCCTAGGGCTACCAAATTTGGCATGTAGTTTCATCTAGTAAACGTCTACAGATTATAGCCCTAGGTTCAAATTTTGCCCAGTGCGGGGGTCACAAGTTTACATTAGCTTACATAGTGAAAGCTTCAGAAATTCTTTTAATCTTAACTATAAGGCCTATGGCTACTATGTAGTTTTATCTAGTAGGCCCCTATCACAGAGATGCTGCCAAAAGTATTATTTGAGCATAACTCTTACTTTTTAGTTTGTATATGAATTAATCAGCTTGCAAACTAAGAAGGTCTGAAAACTCATGACACACCTTGATATTCATACCTGTTGATTGACGATGTCGATTGGTACCAATCAGTCATTAAATGCGAAGGTATTGGAAGATGTTGAATGGTTTGTAACGTTAATTAATTGGTCAAAATGACAATTAACAATTTCCTTACAACATCGAACAAGGGATAAACGGATGAAAATGGTCTAAAGGTACATGGTTCCAGTAAGTGATTTTCAGTATTCTACCATGGGGAAGAATCTGTGACATTGTACCATTGGAAAAACTATCCAACATACAGTAATACACTCAAGTAGGACTTTGTCCTTCTCAAATGTACTTGAAATGTATTCTTAAAGGCTCAATAACAGGCAAAAGTAAACAATGAGGGTGGTGAAATGCAATTTAATCATACCATTTAAAAGTATGGAAATTATTATGAGGATGTCAATCTGTTATTGTATGGTTGGTTTAAGTGTTAGTTACAGGAAAATTGCGGGTAAATGAATTTAAAACTAGGTCAAAAGTTGTCAGGTCCCACTATCTTTTGGTTAACTTGTACCTGATTGTAAGGTTCATCTTTATGCCAGCAACTAACACTTTGACCAACTGTATAGTAACAGACTGTCATCTTCACAATAATTTCCATACTTTTAAATGGTATGATTTAGGTTCAGGTGCATTTTAACACCTCCATTGTTTACTTTTGGCTGCTACTGTGACTTTAAGAGCCTTTGTAGCACTAATTTTGAAAGTGTTCCCTATATCTACCAAGTTTATGGGCCAACTGCTCCTTCTCTGAATATCATTGGCAGAACAGTGAACATTGTAACGACAGCGAGATACAGACCAAGCTCCTTTTGCAGTAACACCATTTAAGATTTCAGTCCAGATTTTAGCCTTAATTTGTATAGGGATGAAAAAAAATTGTTTGATATCTAGTTTTTCACACAGTGTCACATGTATCAATTGCTTTTGCACATATACTTGATTGGTCAAAAATGACGTAAATGATCTACCAATTGGATACTTAGAAATCATCGTCAGTTGACAGTTATGTAATTTCCAATTTACTTTCAGCATATTAGACTTCTATTTGATAAGAATTCCTTGGAACCAAAAAAGTTTAATGTACAGCCTATTTGAGACATACCAAATACTTACTAACTAATTACATAAAAGACAAGCATATAACTCTTCGAGATGACATTGTGAGAAATAAAGAAAATGCATGGAGCTATATAGCAGTATTTTCACCTTTTTGCATGTTTCCTAAAGTCATCCTAGGGTTTTGAAGAACAGGGTCGTTTGGTAAAGGTGTTGGGAAAGGAATCATCTCCAGGATACGTAAAATCTATTTTGTCTTACAACCAACTTATTCATGGTCCTTTGACATGCTGAAAATTTACCAAAAGCAAAAACTTTTGACACAAATCAGCCTTGCAGGCTGACCAAGCATGAGCAGGGTACCAGCATTTTCTTGTTTTCACAGTGTTTTGAAAAAATCTTCTTCTTCAGGACTGTTAAAACACAGGAGTGTTGGACTAGACCGAATTGAAAGCATTTGCAAAAGACAAAAGAACTGTTACTCGTATGATGTTTTCGGTCTTTGATGGGGTAGAAAACTTTGTGGGAAAAGGAGAAAATGCTGGTAAGCAGCATTTTCTCCTTTTCCCACGATGTTTTCAAAAAGTCGTCTTCTTCAGAGTTGTAAAACTCGGGAGTGTGTGGTATGGGGTTAAACAACATACCCAAGATTGTACATGTTGTATTTGCCTTTTACTGAACATTCCTGCATGTAGTGATTCAACGGCAAGAGTTGAATGCTATATTTTCAGATATTAACAGACAGTTGGAAATGGAGGCAATACACCCTGTAAACGTTGAACTGCAAACAAACACAAAGACTGACAACCCAAATATGTGTCCCATATGTGGAAAAGTATACACGGCTGTTTCTACTATGCGTAGGCATATGGCCATACACACAGGTGAAAAGCCGTTTAAATGCGACTATTGTGATTATAGAACAGCAAGGAAAGACAATCTAAAGTGCCATACGATCCAGCACATGAAAATAAACTGGTCACAGCAGTGAGAAGTGTGATTGAAGCATCCGATATGTCTGTACAGACTTGATAAGACATGCTATTCATAATCTGAAAACCAGTGAGTTTTATCCCTTTCCCATTCAATGAAAGTTCAGACTGCTACAAATCAGACACATTTGCAGATGGTAAATTTAGTGTGGCTCGTATGATTGACTTTGTCTTTCACCAGGTAGAAAACATTGTTGGAAAAAGAGAAAATGCTGGTTACCAGATTTTCCTTTTTTCCAACACTGTTTTCAGTGGACTTTTTCCGGTGGCTTGCATAGATACAGGATTGTGTTGTCAAGGGATAAAAAGGACCTACATCATTTTGAAAAACCAAGGCTGTTCCATTGATACATATCTCATGACTTTATTGAGTTGTGTGATGTGCACAATCACCTTACATTTCTTCGTTGGAAATGGGCCGGATAACAGCTTGTGAAATAAGACTGCAGTAGAAAAATATATTAATTACAATTTTCAACTGAAATAATTCTAAATAAATTTTTGTACAAAAACCCAGTTTGTAAATTTAAACATGTTTTAAAGTAATTAAAGTTCAGTTCATGGTGCACACTGACTGATTGATGTAAATAACTGGTGGTTGTTGTTTTTCCTCTTAGTGTTTTAACTCTACCCAACAACAAAATTTTAGGTTAGTCCAGATTGAAAGCATTTGCAGACAACAAAATAAATGTGATTTAAGAATTAGAATTTGATCTCAGAAGGATAGAAAACATTGTGGGAAAAGGAGAAAATGCTGGTTGCCAGCATTTTCTCCTTTTCCCATAATGTTCCCAAAAGCCTTCTTTCTCAGGTCGTTAAATACCGGGATTGTATGGTAAAGCGTTAGGGCACTCCATGTCCTATGATTAGGTGATTGGAAGAGGTTGAATGGGAAACAAATTTGATTAGGGTGAGGTCAGAAAGATTCTATGAAATTTTTCTATCTGTAATAATTGAGAATTTCATAACCTTTATCATATTCACATCGACATGTTTAGTCACTAATAGAACATGCTATTTTAACCATTTGCCTCACAACCGGGATTTTTAACAGCCCTGAGCAAGAAACTTTTTAAAAACGTGGGAATAAGAGAATAGGCTGGTAATCAAAATTTTCTCCTTTCCCCACAATGTTTTCTACCCTATCAAAGACGTTATACTATTATTTGAACCTTTTTTAAATTTTAACCCTTTACCACACAATGACAACTTTTAACGCCCCCTGTAAGAGAAGGCTTTTGAAAACATTGTGGGAAAAGGAGAAAATGCTGGTTACCAGCATTTTCTCCTTTTCCCAAAATGTTTTCTACCCTATCAAAGAAAAATCATTTCATATAAGCCACGTTAAAACTGTCATCTACAAATGCTTTTAATTTGGACAGGTCTAAAATTTTGTCGTGTGGTAAAGGGTTAATCTGCAAATATTCTTGAAATGGGACAAGTCTACATTTTTGTGGTGTGTTAACTCTTTACCAAACGACGAAATTTTGGACATGTTCAAATTGAAAGCATTTGCAGATGACAAATTAAGTGTGGATCTAATGATGGAAATTGTGTCTGAAAGGGTAGAAAACATTGTGGGAAAAGGAGGAAATGCTGGTTACCAGCATTTTCTCCTTTTCCCACAATGTTTTCAAAAGGCCTCTTCCACAAGGTTGGAAAACCAGGGATTGTTTGGTAAAGGGTTAAAGAGTTAATTCCAAAGGTTTCTGAAACCAGGGCCCCTATTCACAATCCACTCTAAATTACATTCTTAGCCTTATTCTAAATTTAAAAAGAAAAATGTTTTGATTTGCTAAACCAAGTACATGTATTGGGAAATCAATTAGTTTAGTCTAACAGAAATTGTGTTGCTTTCATATTTAGGAAATTCTCGGTAATTGGACTAAGAATTTTATTTAGAATTGTCAGTGAATACAGGACACAGGATACCACACATATCATCAACCATTGATTATTAGGATAAGGAATTAGGTGTTGCATAGTATTACGTCTTTATACAAGCACCTAATCCAAGGACTGATACATAGGAAATAATCCCGTGTGATTACCACCACAAAGAGGTAAGTTTTTGAAAACATGGTGGGAAATAGAGGAAATGCTGGTAACCAGCATTGTTTCTGACAATGTTTTCTACTGTATCAAAGAGGATTTCTATTATTTGCAACATGTTCAAATTTCCATCGCAAAGGTTTTAAATAGGTGCGAGTCTAATAGTCTACACTTCACATAATTATTCTTGAGTTAACTGACTCTCTACAGACATTGTAGGTTTTGTAAATGGCCTCTTCTGAAAACATTGTTGCAAAAGGAATTCTCAACATTATTGCTAAAAAGTGAAAAATGTTGCATATAAAGAAGGCCTGATCGGACACTTTGTACCATGTTGCAATTTATTAAGTACAAATATACAGAATTTCAGACTGATTGAAATGAAGTGATAGCAAAGGATGATAATCTATGAGCACTCTGACAGGGTATGATTTTTATGAAAAATGAAAATTTGTCCTCCATAGTTCCTTTCATACCAGTGCAGGGTCCAAAAATTTCTGGAAAGGACACTCGTCCTGTAGGACAAGTGACTTTGAAAAAACACTTGCCCTGCCTTGATCCTCACTCGTCCAAAGAGAAAAACCCATCTAATATTTGACTGGCTTTTTTTTTTTTTGAAGACGAAACGGAAACGCTAATTATATTGTCTCCCATAGCAACGAACATTAAATACCGGGTTTGAATATCCGGTATCATTTATCCGGTCAAGTTATAAGAAATTAATATAGCCAGAACAACAGAGTTTTTGGACCTGGTTTCGGGAGAGTATTTGCGTTACTGTTACTGTCGATCGTTTTAATAAATTGGCAAGGTCACTGGTATTGAATTAGATCTACCCGAGGCATATTAAAACATCTGTATGCAATGAAAATGTCGCAGGTTATATCATTAGGCTGACTTGAAACCGGTCTGTATTTGGAGCGGGTACCAGCAGGTTTTATGTCCTGTTTCAATATTTGATTTCCAGAATACCCTTAATTGTCTTATTCAATAATGAAATGACTGTTTTGTCTCCAGTAAGATAATTTTCATCTGGAAAAACTTTTTTGTTTTGTACCTCCTATTTACCACTCGTCCTGTCGGACGACCATGACAGATATTTCACTCGTCCTCATCCATTTCTCACTCGTAAATATGAGCGGACGAGTGGATTTTTTGGACCCTGCAGTGTTGTTTAACCCTTTACCACACAACGACGACTTTTGACACCCCTGATAGAGAAGGCTTTTGAAAACATTGTGGGAAAAGGAGAAAATGCTGGTAACCAGCATTTTCTCCTTTTCCCACAATGTTTTCTACCCTATCAAAGAAAAATCATTTCATATGATCCACATTGAAACTGTCCTCTGCAAATGCTTTCAATTAGGACAGGTCTAAAATCGGTCGTGTGGTAAAGGTTTAACTCCTTACCAAACGACAAAATTCTGGACAGTTCAAAATTGAAAGCATTTGCAGACGACAAATGCAACACAAATGATGGGATTTGGATCAGAAAAGATAGAAAACATTGTGGGGAAAAAGGAGAAAATGCTGGTTACCAGCTTTCAACAGGCTTCTATCTCGGGATCGTTAAAACTCGGGATTGTGTAGTAAAGGATTAAAGAAAAATCTTTACTTCATGCACATCATTGGAAGCAACATTTTTCACCATAACTTATGTCCTTGTCTTTCATCTTCTGTGAATTTTACCATTTTGGAATTACTGTAGATGTAGTTACCAGGGTCCCATTTTACTAAGGTAGTTATGAACAAAATTTGCGCAAGATTTACGTAACTATATTATAGTGGCATTAATCTGATACGAGATAACTATCACAATTATTTTAGAAAACTATTGCGATAAATCAAAGTTTCCTGGAAATTTTATTTCATTTTATCTAGATAAAAATACCTGTGAAAAAGCAAAATTTGGGGTTTTACTATCAGCTTGAAATTTTGATGTAAGTTTTTTAGCAGGATAAGAATTAACTCTTTACCAAACAACAAAATTTTAGACCTGTTCAAATTGAAAGCACTTGCAGACGACAAAATAAATGTAACTCAAACATTGAAATTTGTTTCCAGGAGGGTAGAAAACATTGTGGGAAAAGGAGAAAATGCTGGTTACCAGCATTTTCTCCTTTTCCCACAATGTTTTCAAAAGGCTTCTATCTCAGGGTCGTAAAAACCAGGGATTGTTTGGTAAAGGGTTAAAGCCCTGTTGTCATCTGCTCCTTCTTGTTTTGAATTATCTCTGTCATTCCTTAAAGAGACATCTTTACAGCCAGAGAGTAAGCAAATACTGTTAAAACTTGGCAGTGTTATAATATAGTCAAATGTGTAAACATAGATAGAAAATCAATATAAGGTGTATGGGGTAAAGAAACTGTAGGGATTTGTCTTCCATTTAAACCGGAAACTGTGGTTGTTATGTCTATGGCTAGCCCCAATAGAATGAAATGCATTTTCTGTCTGCCATAGTCTGCACAACCTTGCAACCATCAGGGGCAATATTCGGCATGAAGATACAAGAGTGATTATAGTTTCATAAAATAAAGAAAATCATGGTTAAAAAGGTGGATGAAAACGAGTAAAGATGTATGTTTAAGATTCACAAATTTTTGACACAGTTGTATGCCCCTTTTTGGACTTAGAATTTTCTCTGAAAAGCCACTGCAGCCGAGCATTTGTACCCACATGCAATTCTTGTTTCTCCAAGTTTCCGCTCTAAGACCATGTGTACAGGCATTTTTTGCATGTTTGCAAGTTAACAGTGGAAAGAAGTTATCAATTTTTAACAGATTGGCAATTGGCTGGATGTTTGGTAACTTAAAAGAATTACTACGATATTGCTCTTCATAAAAAATTGTATGAAAGATCACTCTGGTACCATCATGATCACTTATTTTCAAGTACTTTTCCAAGTTTGAAAGTTGTATTATACTCACTCTGTCCCACTGATTTTATAAAGTGTTCACAAATACTTTTTAAAGCTCTATAAATGAATCTTGACAAAACTCTGCACAGTTACTTTTCTTCTTTACAGAATTTAACCGACAGGCAGAAATCGAGGCATCTTATGCCGCAAACTTTGAACAGCTATATTCGTACACAGAAATGGACAACCCCATTACGTGCCCCATATGTGGAAAACATTACACAACCGTTGGAACTATGCGTAGACATATGGCTATACACAGAGGTGAAAAACCACTCAAGTGTGACTACTGTAATTATAGAACCACCAGGAAAGACAATTTAAAAAGGCATAGTTTCCAGCATAGGAATTTGAACGGGTTTCTTCAGTGAAAGAAGTTTTTGTCCTACTTTGACAGTCTTGAAAACAGATGCTTTTTAGCTCATGGAAACAGTTCAACACATGGAAGTTATTTAACTCTTTACTAATCAACAATATGTTGGACTGGTCCAAAGTCAAAGCATTTGCAACCCACAAATAAAATGATACTCAAATGATGGGATTTGTATCAGAAAGGGTTGAAATTGTGGGAAATGGAAAAAATGCTGGTTATCAGGACTTCCTCCATTTCCCACAATATTTTCATGTACCTTTTACCTCCAGGTGGTTAGAACTCAGGATTGTGTAGTAAAGAGTTATTTTTTTACCAGTTGACAAAATTTTATAATTGTCCAAATTGAAAGCATTTGCAGACGGCAAAATAAATTTAGCTCAAATGATAGAACTTGGCTCTGAAAGAGCAGAAAACGTTGTGGTAAAAAAAAGAAAATGCAGGTAACAAACATTTTCTTCTTTTCCTTCAATGATTTCTACCCTTCAAAAAACAAATTTCAATTTTTAAAGACACATCTATTTCGTCATCTGCAAAATGCTTTGAATTTGAACAAGTCTTAAATTTTGGTGTTTTGTAAAGAGTTAATATATTGTTTGGAGATTCGTAGATAGTGTATTGAATTTGATTGGCTCCTTTTTTTTTTTACCCTTATCCTCCTGAATAAATAAAATGAAACTTTTGAGCCAATAATAAAAACCCAGATTTTTATATTTTAAAGGTAGTTTTGGATGAAAGATATCTCCATATTGGACAGCGTAGATCCAAGATCAGACTGCACGTTTTGTGCAGTCTGATCTTGATCTACGCTGTCCACAAATGGTCAGTGAGTTGCCCTTAGCATCCTAAGGGTTGAAATTGTCAGGATAAGCTGTTCAGGTTTTCTAAATAATATTTTCTTCTGTACAGACTTTAACAGACTGATAGAAATAGAGGTATCAGACGCAGCAAACTTCAAACAGCTACCTTCGCACAGAAGAAATTGCAGCAAAATGTGTCTCATATGTGGAAAATGTTATTCAAGTAGTTCAAATTTGCACAGACATATGGCCATACACCGAGATGAAAAGCCACTCAGTTGTGACCATTGTGGTTATAGAACCTCGAGGATAGACCATTTGAAAAGACATCTACTTCATCATAGGAAACTGAACTGGTTGCAATGAAGAAACATTTTGTTATATTTTACAGACTTGAAAGGACATAGTAATGACAAGAAATACCTTTTAAAAACATAGACGGGTACTGAAATGAATGTATAAAGTCTTTCTTGCTTGGTATGAAGAGAAACAATGGAAAGTAACCTTGACGGCTATTTCTTCCTTTTTCTCAGTGATTTCCATTTTGTTGAAAAGTATCGCCATGTAGCATTATACTGAGTAAGTCATCGCAGTTATGGATCGGTAAAATCCGTTTTGTCTAGCTACCGACCAAATCATGCGATAGAATGGTCCTTAGACATACAGAAAATTTATAAATGGCTGAAAGTTTAGACACTGTCAGTCCACACAGGCTGACCTGGGTTGATACTTTTAGTAGACACATTAAGCCCCTTGTCACAGAGCATGGCTCATATATAGCTAGATAACTTAATCCCAATCATTGCTGAAAAAGGGAAAAAAGTTGTAGAAATAATTAATGTTTCCATATACACATCAGAAACGTATCACGCCTTTGTCACCCATCCGAGTATTTAAACCCTAAAATATATTGCTTAACTCTTTAGGAAACAACAAAATTTTAGACTAGTCTAAATTTAATGCATTTGCTGTTAACAAAATAATTGTGACTCAAAAATTGAACTTTGTTTTGGAAAATATAGAAACTTTGTGGGACAAGGAGAAAATGGTGGTTACCAGCATTTTCTCCATTATCCACCATGTTTTCTATAGCTTTTTTTCATAGGTTCTTTAATACAGGGATTGTGTGGTAAAGGGTTAACTTCATTGGATAGCTGCATATCATACCTACAAGTGTGAATGCTGTCCGAGTGTGAATGCTGTCCGCTGTTCTGATAAGCAGTAAGTGTTTAGATGTATAATCACTCTCCATGACATACCACTCTCCATGACATATACAGCTGTCCATGACACATACATACATTCATTTTGCAGATTCCAAAATCTAACATGATTGGCTGAATTACGGCCATGTGGACAAAAAGGGTTATTTGGTAACAGTTATAAAAACCTTAAATTTCCAAATATTACAAGAAAAACACCGTCCTCTATCATATTACTTTATTATGGTGTAAATGGGGTATCGATTAGTGGTAGCAATGGTTTTATACTGGTATCATAAATGTGCAAGCAAATATACTAGAAGGGGTCCACCAAATAAATGGCATGTTTTTAATCAGTCACAAATTACCATCTATCCATGCTTCTATCGAATTTAATACCAGGAAGTAGGTCAAAAGCCAGCGCATTCAGCTATGTCAAAAAATAGGATTTGAAAACCAGTCAGTTTCAACAAGAAGTTATAGAACCCTTAAAACAATAACATTAATTTAGACTGTTTAACTCTTTACAAAAATGTTTCTTTTTTCTGAATTGAAAGTGTTTGCTGACAGCAAAATATAAGTGACTGTAAAGTTAAAATGGGATTTTGAAGAATAGAAAACATTGGTTACCAGAATTTTCTCCATTTCTCGCAATGTGTTCAAAAGCTTTCATCTGCATATTTATGCATAATCAGCAAAATCAACTGTTGGTATTGTCAATCATCAAGAAAAGACAAGGTGCTGTTTTATCCTTCTCCACACAATTAGATCGTCAATAGTTCATTTATAGTTCAGTTATGGACAGTTGATATTTTTTACAAGATGCCAAGATTGACTTGTCTGTATTTAATCCTTTTCCACACAATTATGAGTTTTAATGACCCTTAAGCAGAGACCATTTGAAAAGAATTGTTGGTAAATGAAAAAATTCTGGTAACCAGCATTTTCTCTCTTCTTTTTCCCCCTACAGTGTTTTCTACCCCTGGAAAGACAGAAATCAGTATTTGAGCTACAATCAATTTGTTGTTTACTAATGCTTGCAATTTAGTTGATTACAAAATTTTGTCATTTGGTAGAGTTAAAACACTTTGCAGGCAAGAAGTTTGATATGGATCAAATGATTGGATTTGTATGTTAATAGGTAGAAAACATTAGAAATGGAGGAAATGCTGGTAATTTCCCAAAGTTTAAAATTATGGTGCAGGCTTTTTTCCTCATGGTTGTAAAAACTTTGGATTGTGTGGTAAGAGGATAAAGAATAAAGACTTAACAGTGCTTGTATTTAACAACAAGAGGACAAATGTATATATATATATTATATACAATTTTGTATATAGACCTGACAAGGGCAGAAACAGAACTTTCTGAAAAATTCAAACTTGTCTAGCTCTAACTACAACTCAACCAATCAGAAAAAATGTATTGTCATTTTGTTCATTCTTCGAAATTTGATAGTAGTGGCAATTATTATGAAAGTTGATTACAGAGTTGACATTAAACTGTGTTATGGTGAGGTGAAAGTTACGTGCATGATCTCTGTATACAGTCTTGACCATTTACCAAACAATAAAATTTTAAACTAGATCAAATTGAAAGCATTTGCAGAAAACAAAATGTGACTAAAATGATGATTTCTGTCTTTGAGAGGGTTGAAAACATTGTGGCAAAAGGAGAAAATGCTGGTTAACAGCATTTTCTCATTTTCCCACAATGTTTTCAGCAGCCTTCTCAGTCAGGGTCGTTAAAAGTCTGGATCATGAGGTAAGGGTTAAATGTAGAATTGTTGGTTTACTTTGACGTAGGGTTTTGGCTGACAACAAGATCAAGTGATGGTGACGCTTTTTTTTTTTAGCAGTCTTGAGTGAGCATTTAGTTAAGAGTCTAGGGTGAGCATTTTGTTAGCAGTCTTGGGTGAGCATTTTGTTAGCAGTCTTGAGTAAGTATTTAGTTAGAGTCTTGGGTGAGCATTTTGTTAGCAGTCTTGGGTGAGCATTTAGTTAGAGTCTTTGGTGAGCATTTAGTTAGCAGTCTTGGGTAAGCATTTAGACTGCTGCTGAATCTAGTGAGAATGCCCCAGTGATTGGTAGGTTGGGAAACTGTACAAAATTTGGTTTGCTCTTTTGCATTTACTAGCAACTATATATTATATTACAGATACTAGCAGAGAGACAGAAATTGAGGCATCAAATAAAGCAAGTTTTCAACAGACATCTTTGGTAACGAAAATTAAGAACCCCAATATGTGTCCTATATGTGGAAAATATTACAGAACTTCTACAACGATGCGCAGACATATGGCTATACACAGAGGTGAAAAGCCACTAAAGTGTAACCTTTGTGATTACAGAACCTCCAGGAAAGACTGTTTGAAAAGACATAGTTCTACACATATGAACTTGGAATGGTTGCTTCAGTGAAGGAAATTTTTGTTACGTTTCTGCTTGTTTCTACACTCTTGAAAGGGCATACGATTTGGTATCAGAGAGCAAGTCAGTTTCAACAGGAATTGTAGAACCCTTATGATATTGACTAGAGCTATGGTCAAACAATCCCAACTTTAAATGCTTATGTCAAAAGTATTTTTAGAAATGGAGAAAATACTGGTAACTTATCTTTTCTATCTAATCAAAGACAAATACCTTCATTTGAGTGAATTTGTCATCTGCAAATTCTTTCAATTTGGACAAGTTGATAATTTTGTAGAGAGAGAGCGTAAAGTCAACCAAAATGGTGTAATTTTAAGGTTCTTTTGCCAACATCTCGGGAATCCTCACTCAGTGAAAATAAACTCATTTTATCAAACTACAAAATTCTGAACTGGTCCAAACTCAAAGCATTATGCAGGTGTCGGTGTAGCTTTAATGATTATATCTGTC
The DNA here is from genome assembly GCA_946811185.2 of Hippopus hippopus. Taxonomy (NCBI): domain Eukaryota; kingdom Metazoa; phylum Mollusca; class Bivalvia; order Cardiida; family Cardiidae; genus Hippopus; species Hippopus hippopus. The sequence goes on along the minus strand of OX328113.1, from coordinate 23,714,312 downwards.
ATTCATAGGGTAGAAAACATGGTGAGAAAAGGAGAAAAAGCTGGTTCCCAGCATTTTCTCCTTTTCCCACAATGTTTTCAAAAGGCTTGCCTTTCAGAGTCGTTAAAAATCAGGTTTGTCTGGTAAAGGGTTACAGAGATAGAGTGCTTTAAATCAACTTAAGTTGTTTTTGTGGACAGTGTAGATCAAGATCAGACTGCACAGAATGTGCAGTCTGATCTTGGATCTACTCTGTCCACTACTTTGTTTCATACTCTGGCCCAAACAACCTTGAAATACCAATATTTGGGCTGTTTTGTCTCACTGGAAAGGTCCATTTCATGAATTTAGTATTTTAAGTGTTACATAAACCAATATGGTGTAATTTTAAGGTTCTTTTGCGGATGGCTTGGGAATCCTAACCCAGTGAATATTAGGATCAGTCTGCAGTAACCGTTGTTGTGCAAATATTATGCAAAGTTTGTAAATAATGACATGATTAGCTCATGGTATTTCTATGTAAGCAAGCAAGTTAGCCTTTGAAGATATGATATGATTGGTTCGTGATATATCCTATAAAAGAAAGCAAGTCAGCTGTTGTAAGATATGACATAATTGGTCAATGTCAACGAGCATGTTAGCCTTTGTAAGATATGATATGTTTGGTTCATGGTATTTTCAGTGAAAGCAAGCACATTAACCTTTGTAAGAACTGAAATGATTGATTCATAGTAGTTACTATGTAAGTAAACAAGTAAGTTATAAAATGATTTGTTCATATTTTCTATGTAATGTAGTAAGATAGCCTTTTAAGATATGACATGATTGGTTCTTGATATTTTCTATGTACATGTAATATAGCAAGTTAACCTTTGAAAGATATGACATGATTGGTTCTTGATATTTTCGATGTAAGCAAACAAGTTTGCCTTTCTAAGATATGACATGATTGGTTCTTGATATTTTCTATGTAATATAGCAAGTTAACCTGTGAAAGATGTGACAAGATTGGTTCCTGATATTTTCGATGTAAGCAAAAAAGTTAGCCTTTCTAAGACAGAGCGGTCCTGCGTGACTCAATGGTAAAGTGTCGGGCTCGTAACCTTGAGGCCCTGGGTTTGAACTGCACTGGATCCACTTGGTTTTTATCGTTAGCTTGTCCTTGGGCAAGACACTTCAGAGCCCCAGCCTAACATTGGTAAAACCCAGGAAAACATGAATATGTGAGCTGTCCCTGTGATATGACTGAAATAATGTTGAAAGTGGCATAAAACACCTGTCCAAGACTATACAGTAGACTTTCTGACCTGTTTACATATATATCAAAGGACAGTTTCTGGAGTATCCTTCTCTAGAAATTAAATTTGTTTAGAAAAGAGTAAGACAGTTAATAAATTCATTTTAATAGAATTCATTGCATTCAACAGAAATCTTAGACTAGAACTGGTAAAGTGGGCCATTTTGGATGGGGTCATTTTGGAAATGGGCTGTTTTTACCCACTTACTGTCAAAGGAGGCTACTCTAATGGATGTGATATGTTGCAAAACAGCTTTGGCAATGATGCTGTTTTATTAAACAGCTGCATTTTTGGTGAAGCAAGAGTAAATTCTTTGTTTTTGGGCTTTTCATTGTTATATTTTACACAGGACTGTCACGCATTGGGTCTGAAGTCCCACACCAAATAATTTACTCTTGCCTCACAGAAAGTACCATTATTTTGAATAAAACAGCATCATTGCAAAAGCTGTTTTGCAACATTATAAATTATGTCCACAAGAGTAACCTCCCTTGGCAGGAAGTGGGCCAAAAAGGCCCACTTCCAAAACGACCACCTATCGGTACCTAGACTTAGACTACTGTTATTGTAATGAATTTTATCAGAATGAATTTTATCACTCTGTTACACTTAGCTATTTTTCAAAAATGAATTAATTTTCTAGAGAATTATATTTCAGAAACTGACTTTTGACATGTTAACAGGTCAGTCATTATACTATATAGTTTCGGACAGGAATAAATGTTTGTTAAATGAGCTATATGTTTTCTACCTGCTCAAAGACTGTCCCGCCTATTTCTTGAAAATTCCCCCTAATTTTTTAGGTGGAGGGGGGAAATCCCCCCTCATTTTCTGTATAATATGGAGTAACACACTGGTTTAATGTTCCACAGGTGCAAATTTGAATCTAGACTCGGGCAAAAATTCTGATCACAGATTGCTGCAAGTCACTATGACAGGATTTTTTCCTCCAGCCTCTCTAAATATTGTTTCGACTCTGTATGTATTAACATCATAGCAGGTGACAAAGTTTAAGTTTTTGTCCAAAGCAAAAGCATTTGCAGTAAAAAATTAACCCTTTACCACACAACTCAATTTTGAACTGTTCCAAATCACAAGTAATTGCAGACAACATGTCAAATGTGTTTGAAATTGTGGAATTTGTCTCTGGAAGAGTAGAAAACATTGTGGGAAAAGGAAAAAATGCTGGTTACCAGCATTTTCTCCTTTTCCCAAAATGTTTTCAAAAGCCCTCTCTCTCAGGGTAGTCAAAATTCGGGATTATGTGGTAAAAGATTAAAACTTACTATGGGGTGTTACGAACAAACATGCAACTGATATTTTTACAGTATGGGTCTCGAATCTTCTATTTAAATTGAGGATAGATTATTAGAATCAATTTTAGACAGTTTTAAAGATACTTGGATTATGTGCTTATTTCTGTTTCTTTATCTTTTTTTTTTCAGCTGAAAGGCATAATGACAGTAAAGGGTTTTTCACGCCCAAAACAAAAATTAAGTCAAATTCCAAAACGTATGAATGCAATGAATGTGGGAAAGTATTTACCAGAAAAGATAGATTATTCAGGCATCTAGCTTTACACACTGGCAAAAAGCCCTTCAAATGTGACCTTCGTGATTATAGAACTTCAAGAAAAGACCATCTGAAAAGTCATTCTACACGACATTACAAAGATAAAAGGATGTAGAAGATAGTGTTTGGACAATAGCCCTTTACCAAACAATCCCTGGTTTTTACGACCCTGAGATAGAAGCCTTTTGAAAACATTGTGGGAAAAGGAGAAAATGCTGGTAACCAGCATTTTCTCCTTTTCCACAATGTTTCCTAGCCTGCTGGAAACAAATTTCAATTTTTGAGTTACGTTTAATTTGTAATTCTGCAAGTGCTTTCAATCTGGACCAGTCTACAATTTGTTGTTTGGTAAAGGGTTAATTACAATGTTGATATCGTTCTGTTTTGCAAGTTTGTTAAATTTCTTTGGAATAAAAAATTACGTATATTCCAGGACCTGATGTCTGTTTGTCTATTCGTGAAATGGTGGTCATGTTTCTGCTTCTGTCTCAAAAACTGCCTCCCTCTTGTTTTCAACTTGGCTGTTTCTGAAGAAAACGTTGAGGTATTGTCATAGCCCTGTTGTGGTCTGGGATGTTGTTGACATTGTGGTGTGAAAACTTGACAATTTATGATATCTGTCATTACTGAAGATATTTTTTCAACCTCGTACTAGTTGTTAACTATCAGAGAGGGAACTTGTGCATCAAGAGTAGGTAACCAGGTAAACATCAAAATTTTTTGGCATGGTTATGCCCCTTTTTTCGAAAAAAGGAACTGCAGCAGAGCATATTGCATAAAGAGTATGACATTACAGGATTGTCATAAATTTTATTGTTTGTCCCCATCCCCCCATTTATCAAGTTGTGGGGAAATCCTTCAAATGTAACTACGTCTCTATTTCAACTAACACAATGATATCCTGTATTCCATTTCTTATAAAAAGAGGACAGTTCAAACTTGACTGAATTCTATAAGGATAAGGACAATAAAAACAAGCAATTCAGAAAGCTAGATCTGTTATTCTTCCAAAATAATGATTCCCCATTTACTGTCTCTCCAGTGACTCCGCCCCCATTTACCATATACCACATTTACCAGACAATAGGCCATGGCCTATCTGTTAAAAAGGTGGAAATTCTCAAGGTTGCAGCCTATCAGACGAAGTGCCTTAAACGTTTATTTTGTTTTTCAGTAAAAGTGATTTTATTTTTCCAGTAAAACTGAAAATAAATGAAAACCAGTTTACGATTCCCTGTGTGAGCACCATTTGGTTTACACCCCCTACACTTATACTTACCTTTACTTGGCAGGTAAATTAATCTGCTTGCTATCTTACTTATGTCTTAACCCTTTACCATACAATCCCGACTTTTAACGACCCTGTGAAAGAAGCCTTGTGAAAACATTGTGGGGAAAAAGAGAAAATGCTGGAAACCAGCATTTTCTCCTTTTCCCACACTGTTTTCTACCATATCAAAGAGAGAAATCATCATTTTAGCCACATCTAAACTGTCGTGTGCAATTGCTTTCAATTTGGTCCAGTCCAAAATTTTGTTGTTTGGAAAAGAGTTAAAATGCATAACCAATCTATAATTATATTCACACGTCCTGTTGATTGATGATGTTGATCGATACCAATCAGTGCTTAACTAAAGGCCTTGTTTGGTATATACTATCCATCGAAGTGACAATTTGACAAATTCATTGTTTAAAACATTCAACATCCTGAATGTTGGTAACCAGTATTTTCTCCTTTTCCCACAGTGTTTTCTACCCTATCAAATGACAGGAATTGTCATTTTATATACATTTAATTTGTTTTCTGCAAATGTTTTCAATTTGGTCCAGTCCAAAATTTTTTCAGTTGGTGAAGAGTTAATCAAACAGTAGTTCATGAGTTGTACTGACTGAGAAGGCTTTTGAAAACACTGTGGTTACCAGCATATGCTACTTTTCCCACAATGGTTTCAACTATTTCCAAGACAGGTCTCATCAACCAAGTCATATTCAGCGATACTGCATCACTTGCTTAACTCTTTACCAAACGACAAAATTTTAGACCTGTCCAAATTGAAAGCATTTGCAGATGACAAAATAATTATGATTTGAAAATTGAAATTTGTTTTGGGAAGAGTAGAAAACATTGTGGGAAAAGGAGAAATCAGCCTGGGCAGGCTAATCTGAGATGGCACTTTACGTCTAAATTAGATTTTGTTCTTCAGTAGACTTGCGCAAAACAGAAAATTACATAAAAACGGAAAGTGTGGATTAGCCTGAGCGGACTGCTTGGGCTGATCCGAGACGACACTTTACGCTAATGTCCGAATGCCCCTTTATGCGTGTTGCAGCCCATATGGTAAAAAAAAAAGAGGTTCAATACAAGATTGATTGATTGATTGAATGGTGTTTAACGCCGTTTTCAACATTATTTCAGTTATATCGCGGCGGCCAGTGCACCTATCCATGCTTTCCTGGAGTCTCTTTTACCAGTACTCTGCACAATTTTCTTTCCAAGCCTCTGGCTGCTTTCCCACATAACCATCATCGAAACAATGGTCAGCGATGGGAGAGGAATGAATCCTGTCGCAATGACTACCATCAATCCTCGGAAAGAAATTGGCCGAGCCGGGGGTCAAATCCAATACAAGAACGTGGAACAGAAGTATAAACAGATTTTGGTATATATGGATTGGAATATTTTGGGAAATACTGTATAGTTTATAAGATTAAAATGTCATTATATAATTTGCTCTATTGAAGTGGAACAGTGACTTCTTCAACTCTTTACATAACGATAAAATTTTAGAGCTGTCCAAATTTAAAGCATTGAAATTTTGCAGATGACAAATTTAGCTGAAACGATGGCTGTGACTGTCATCTGTGAAAGTGTAGAAAACCTTGTAGGTAAAGGAGCCAATGCTGGTTACCAGCATTTGCCCCATTCCCTTACAAGGGTTCAAAAGGCTATTTCTTCAGGGTCTTCAGCCCATAAAGCGCTGGAACCAACTTAAATTGTTTTTGCCGACAGCGTAGATCAAGATCAGACTGCACAGAATGTGCAGTCTGATCTTGGATCTACACTGTCTGCTACTTCATTACATATTCTTGCCAAAACAAGAATGAAAAGACAGTATATGGTATATTTTTCATGATTGAAAAGTCCATTTCATTAATTCAGCACTGTATTGGTTAAAACTTTAGGATTATGTAGTAAATAGTGAAACATTGCAAGATGACTAACTTTCACAGTTAAACTTTCAAGAACAAGAAAAACATCAACCTTTCTTTTCTTCTTCTCTGATTGTTTCAGATGTAGACAACACACAACATAGGGCAAGGGGCCATGAAAATATGGGACTTTAGCATTGTCCTATCTGCAAAAAGATTTTTGTACATCAGTGTGTTCTAAAGGAACATCTTGAGAAGCATAAGAATAAGATCTATATGTGTGACTTTTGTGGATATTCTTCACCCAGAAAGTTTAACTTAAAAAGCCATCTTAGAAGAAAACATTCGATGATTGCAGAGTGAGACGCAGAGTTTGGATTTTATGCTCGTGTGAATGAAGATTGGTTGCATATTTTTTCGGCATAGCTGAATGTGCTGGCTTTTGACCTACTCTTTGGAACTGATAAAAAATGAATCAATAGAAATTTGTGATTGGCCAGAAACGTATACATGTTTACTCTATGGGCTTCTGCCTATTTGCGGGCAAATTTATGCCTTCTATCTTTTTCAAAGATCTTTCTTGTTTAAACTCGTTTTGTGAAACTACTGAATATGATAAATAAATAGAATAGTATACACAATAATTATGGAATATTACAACAGTCTGCATTTCTGCGTGGTCGGATCATGTCGAGTTTGGTGTGTAAAGAGGTGCATATCGGATGAGACCGAAGGTCAAATCCGATATGTACCTTATTACACACGCAACGAGACCTATTGTTTATAGGTCACATGAGGCAAAGGTCAAGGTCACTGATGAGATATGTTTTGGAAACGGATTCCATTCTCTGATTGTGCTGCTTCAGTGACAAGGTTCTGGTGCGGGTATTAATCTGCTTTGCGACAGTTCTAGTTTGGATTTGTAGTGAGGTAATCCTTCTTAAACTCTTTACCATACGACACAATTTTAGATATGCCCAAATTGAAAGCATGTGCAGACAACAAATTAAGTTTGGTGCAAATGATGTGTTTCTCTGTAAAAGTATAGAAAACATTGTGGGAAAATGAGAAAATACTGATTATACTTGTATTTTCTCCTTTTCCCTCATTGTTTTTTAAAAAGCCTTCTTCCTGAGGTTTGTTAAAAGTGGGGATTGTGTGGTAAAGGGTTAAACTCAGCAGGCATCCATTGTCCCATGGAAGTGGCCTTTATCAAGGCACTACTAAGTCCAAATTTGGTCATGATAAAATGCAGTACAAGTTATTCAATAGGTGAGCTGTTGCAGAAACATGCAGACGTACTGTTGAAAGTACTTCTACTCTATATACCAGACGACAAGTTTTGACAAGTCCGAAGGAGTTGCTTTTGAAATCGTGGGAAAATGTATTGGAAATTGAGAAAATGCTTGTTGAAAAAAGCATTTTCTACTTTCCCCATGTTGTCTCCAAAATTCTTCTTCCTCGGGGCTGTTAAAACATTCGAATTTACAGTAAAGGGTTAAACACCATTCCCACAAAGGAGCAATAAGTAGAAAAAGTAAAGCTGTACCTTATCATTGTAGAAACTGTTGGAAAAAGGAACAACTACCAACAACACAGAGCTAGTGACAGAAACCCATCAGTGCCGCGGGAACAGACCTTTAAATGTGACCAGTGCGAAAAGACTTTTTCCTTCAAATCTAAGTTTGAGCAACATTATATAAAACATACAGGGTACAAACCTTTTGAATGTCCCATATGTGGGTTTAAATGTAACAGGAAAGATAATTTGAAAACCCATGTGATGGTTCAACATTACCTTAAAAAACAATAACATTTTAGCTAAAAGCCTTTTAATACATGTGCTGTGCTATACGATAGAATTTTTTACTGAGCCAGATTGAATGCATTTGCAAACGACAAAAGTAGCTCAAATAATGATTCCTGTCTTTGATAGGGTAGAAAACATTGTGGGAAATGGAGAAAATACTGGTAACCAAAAATGCTGGGCATTTAGGGCCAAAACCTTTTGAACGTCACATAATTATGCCGGTGTAAATGTTTTTGAAAAACCATGTGATGGTGCTACATTATCCTTAGGGATTTACAGGAGTATTTTAGGTTCAAGCCTTTTGAAAGTTACATGATGTTATGTGGGTGTAAATGTGACAGAAAAGACAGCGTGAAGATCAATGTGATATTGCTAAATTATCATAAGGATATGTACAGTGACATTCAGGGTGATGGGGTAACATTATCTTAAAGGATAGATAATGTCATGGTGTACATGCCTCTTGAATGTCACATACTTGGGGTAAAACAGAAAAGATAGTTTTATAATACATTTGATGGTGCATCCTTTTCTTTACTCTTTATCAAACAACAAAATTTTGGATTAGTCCAAAAATCATTTGATGATGTTAAAATAAACATGACTCAAAAATTGAAATTTGGTTTGGGAAAGGTAAAAAAAACATTGTGGGAAAAGGAGAAAATGCTGGTTACCAGCATTTTCTCCTTTTCCAACAATCTTTTCAAAAGGTTTTTTCCCCAGAGTCATTAAAAGTTGGGATTATGTGGAAAAGAGTCACAGGATAGATTGTGGACACAAGCCTATTGAGTGTCAAATATTATTATATGGGTTGAAATGTTACATGAAAGGTTATTTAAAAACCTATGTGATGATGCAGATTTATCTACGATGATAAATCATGACATTTTTGGGCACAAACCTCATGAGTGTCACATATTATGTGGGTTGAATTGAAAAACAGGAAAGATAATTCGAAAACCTATGTGATAGTGTAACATTATCCACAAGGATAAGTAATGCTATTTGGGGGCACAAGCCCCATGAGTGTCACATATTATGATGTGGGTTGAAAATAATGCTATTTGGGGACACAAGCCCCATGAGTGTCACATATGGCCTGCAACATGCGAAAAGGGGCATTCGGACATTTGCGGAAAGTGTCATCTCGGATCAGCCTGCGCAGTCCGCGCAGGCTAATCCGAAAAGACACTTTCCGTTTTTGTGTAATTTTCTGTTTTGCGCTAGTCTACTGTAGCACAAAATCTAATGTAGTCGTAAAGTGCCGTCTCAGATTAGCCTGAGCGGACTGCGCAGGCTGATCCGAGACGACACTTTACGCAAATGTCCGAATGCTCCTTCTTGTGTGTTGCAAGCCATATTATTATGTGGGTTGAACTGTAACAGGAAAGATTATTTGAAAACCTATGTGATGATGCTACATTATCTACAAGGATAAATAATGACATTTGGGGGTTCAAGCCATATGAGTGTCACGTATTATGTGGGTTGAAATGTAACTGGAAAGGTTATTTAAAAATGAGTGTCACATATTATTATGTGGGTTGAATTGTTACAGGAAAGATTATTCGAAAAACCTATGTGATGATGCAACATTATCTACAAGGATAAATAATGACATTTGGGGGCACAAGCCTTTTCAGTGCTTCTTTTAGACCTTCAGAACATTGTTTGAATTTAGATTCTGTCTCTCACCCTCTCTCTCTCTCTTTCTCAATAAAGCCACATTTAACCCATAAAGTGCATTTCACAACTATAGTTACTATTGTGGCCAGTGTAGATCCAAGATCAGACTGCACAAAACATGCAGTCTGATCTTTGATCTACATTGTCGGCTTTGCTGAAATGCAAAAGACTACAACCATCATAAGATTGCAATTATTCTGGTCGTATTTCTAAACTGAACATGTCTGTTGGATTTATTCAGCACTCCAAGGGTTAAGTGATGGAACAGTTAGGTGAAAACACTGTTTTTGTTAGCCATATGAGACATATCTCTTTATATATAAGTATTAAAACATTATGAAGTGACTATTATCTGTACTTTCATTATCATCATTATAATTAATATTACTAACATACCCTTAATACTGTATTAACACTGAATTGTATGGTATGATGGGAGATGGCCACAACTCCCATCATACCAGTTGACGTGGCAAATAAAACTTTTTTAAAAAATCATTGTTTGAATTTATATGAGGCAGAAAAGATAATTTGTAAACCATGTGATGGTGCAACATTATTGTCAAGGTAAGAGAATGACATGGTCTACTTGCCTCATGAATGTCACATAGTGTGGGTTTAACATGGAAGATATTTTGTATATACATTGTGATCTTGCGTAATTATAGCAATGGATGGAGGTACAAGCCTTTTATAAGTCACATAGCTGAATAAAATGGATTCAGATTTTCATATTTTGAACCATAATGTAACATTTATGGTTCAATATATAAAAATTTGTGAAAAACATTGCGTAAAGACTTTTCTTTTGCAATAATGTTTTCAATTGTGAGCAGGCCTTTTGTGTATTGTGAATATGCACATTAGCTTTTGTTTTAGACAACCTCTCTGAAACTACTGGCCCAACTTGACTTCATAATGAGATTTCATATGAATCTTCGAATTATGGTCCTCTATCAGATTTCTGTGATATGTATGCCGTCTTTCAGGGAAGTTAATAACCCCTGCCGTACCATCAAATCTTCAAGACTTTTTTTTTAGTCATCTTCAAAACATTAATGGAAAAAAAGGTAAGTTTGACACAAAAAGATGAAAGAGGCATTTTCATTTTCATCTGGTTTAAGATATTAAAAAAAAGATTTTCTTGCAACCCTGCCCCCTTAAGGGCTATGCACCTTTAACCATTGCTTTTGGAGAGCCCTGAACACAGTCCCCTTTCCTATAGGGAGTACTTTTTCGGCATTGCTGAAAGTACTGGCTTTTGACCTACTTTTTGGTATTGATAATTAATGAATAAATAGAAATTTGTGATTGGTCAAAATCGTTGACATGTTTATTTTAAGGGTCACTGCCTAGTTGCTGGCAAATTTACGCTATCTATCATTTGTTAAATATATTTCTTTTTCATCTTTCGTGTGCTCTTGTCCTGCTAACCAAAGTGGAACAATTTGATTAAATAATACAAATATTTCTAATTACAGGACGCAATTCTGAAGGATTGTTGACCAAGAAAATACAGAATTACTCTGATGGGGTTCAACACACACGACTTTACAAATGTGATTATTGTGATAAGATATTTGGATCAAAAACTTTTTTGGTTAGACATCATCGTAGTCATACTGGTGATAAACCATATAAGTGTCAGTTTTGTGGTCTGGCATCGTCTAGAAGGGACAATTTATACACTCATATTAGACGGAAGCATCCAGAAGAGGTGAATTTCAACCAAACATTCTAAATACCTGGATACTTACAAAATGAATGCATGACCTTGTTTGTGAATTACCCAGATTCTGTACTCTGGAGGATACCTACAATTTACACTTGACAAGAGGAGAAAATTTTAGACTTGTCTAATTTGAAATTAGCAGACAACAAATAAAACGTAACAAAAGAATGGAATTTGACCACCTGATCTTTTGTGCCACATTTGTTGTCTGGAAATGCCTTAACTTTTTACCAAACAACAAAATTTTGGACTCAACCAAATTGAAAGCATTAAATTTGTAGATGACAAATTAAATACAGATCGATGATTTCTGTTTATGATAGGGTAGAAGACATTGTGGAAAAAGGAGAAAATGCTGGTAACCGGCATTTTCTCCTTTTCGCACAAGGTTTTCAAAAGCTTTCTTTCTCAGGGTAGATAAAAGTCGTGATTATGTGGTAAAGGGTTAAATTTGGTCCAGTCTACAGATTTGTCCACAGGTAAAGAGTAAAGGGGACTGATAAAATAGGAATACAGCTATACCAGCTGTTGCAAGTGAAGTGAGGAAATGGTCTAGAAATAAATGTGACACTTGTAGATTATACTTTTGAATATATTTTGTATAGAGCTTTCATAAAAGCAAGAATTGCCCGAGTTTTTCATCATTCACGCACATTTTCAAAACCAGTGCGCACGACAATGGCGCGTAAAATATAATCAAGCAATTCGTATTTGATCAGTTGTTAAACTAAACGCTTGAACGTTGATATAAAAATCACTTTCACAGCCAGCACAACTGCATGAGATCATTCCTGTGAACCAAGAGTTACTTCCCTTTCTTACCGCAAGGACTTGGATTTTACGAGAGAAAAAAAGTCTACCATTTATTTTTTCTTCTCGATTAAAATATCGATTACATGTCTCCAACACTTATTTATCAAAATAAATATCCTTTCCATCCAAATACATACTAAAGCTGTCAAGACGAATTTATTTTGATATTACTTTATTAGTTTCGATTAAAACAGATTCCATGAAGTTGATAATTTTCTGCATGTAAACCCAAACAAATAGCAGACGATATTGACAGTTCTGTTTTCTAAGATGGACAAAAACAATTACTGATATCTTTATACATAGAGCGGATTGCAATGAAGACAAACAATCAGTTTTGGAAAAATCTGTCATTCAACATGCAAGTCACGGCCAGTGCAACACAGAGGTGATCGTACGGTTACTGATGAAAGCATAGGAACTAGCGTTTTAACTTCTATTTACAGTTATGACTTTCAAATTTCAAAGTAAGATTTTGTGTTAGGTATGAACAAGACTAAGGCACAGTACTATGGAATTGAAATTGTGTAATAAGTACAAAAGAGATTAGTTCTGCTTCTGGCATTTGTTGTTAATTTAGATCCCCCATACTTTTTAGAAATCCCCCCTTACTTTTCAGGGTGACGTGTGACAATCTCCCACTTTTTTCAAATCCTGGATCAAACACTGCAAACATTGAAATTTTATGGATCACTCAGGGGAAACTTGCTAGCTCGGCTGTTTTTAAAGAACATTGTCGGTATTGTCATAGCTGTTGTCGTCTGCGTCGTCGTTGTGCAAAAACTTTGCTATTTTGTACTATCTTTGTCATTACTGAAGGTATGTACTTCAGACTCCGACTAGTTGTTGACTATCAAAAGGGGAACCCATACAACAGGGGTAGATAACCATCAAAATATTATTGACACAGTTATGCTCCTTTTTCAACTTAAAATTTTCACTGAAAGCAACTGCAGACATAAAGACATATTCAATCATTTTAGCCACAATTAAATTGTCATCTACATATGCTTCCAATTTTGAAAAGTCTACAGTTTTGTAGTGTGGTCAAGAGTTAAATATATGAAAATTTCTTAAAAATATTGTTGCAAAAGGAATTTTCTTTTGCCGCAATGGTTTCAGATGTTAGCAAGCCTTGTGTTTATCGTGTGTGTGCATGTTAACTTTTGTTTTGGACACCCTCCCTGAAACAACTGACCCTACTTGACTTGGTAATGAGATTTCATATGAATTCTTCAAATTACGGTCCTCTGTCAGATTTCTTTTTCAAAATAAAATGAGTTCCATGGAGATTGTCTCTGTTATATTTATACCGTCTGTCAGGGAAGTTGATAACGCCTGCCATACCATCAAAACTTCAAGACTATTTTTTATCATCTTCAGCAAATTGATGGAAAAACAGGTAAGCTTGACACAAAAAGATGAGAGAGGCATTTTCCTTTTTCATCTGGTTTAAGCTATTAAATAAATTCTTTTGTTCCCCTGCCCCCTCAGGGACTATGCACATTTAACCTGTTACCACACAACAGAATGTTATACTCGTTCAAATTGAAAGCGTGTGCAGACAATAAATTGGATATAGCTCAAATAATTGAATAAGTCTTTATATAATTGGAAAAAATTGTGGGTAAAGGAAAAAATGCTGGTTACCAGCAATTTCTCCTTTTCCCACAATGTCTTCAAAAGGCTTCTTCCTCAGGGTCATTAAAACTGGTGATTGTGTGGCAAAGGGTTAATCATTCCTTTTGGGGAGCCCTTAATATACTCCTCTTTCTTATAGGGGGTACGGGGGTATACTGGAATCAGCCTGTCCGTCCGTTTGTCCGTCCATTCGTCCGTCTGTGTACAAATAATTGCCTGTTTCTGTCAAAGTGCTGGCGGGGGTATTAAGTCACATTCAGTGACCGCGCTAGTTATTTCCTGTAGTACTTTTTATATTACTTTATATTTTTTGCTTGGCTGGTATTGATTACAAATGAATAAATAGAAATTTGTGATTGGTTAAAAGTGTAGACATGTTTTTTAAAGGGTCCCTGCCTATTTGCTGGCAAATTTACGCCATCTATCATTTGTTAAAGATATTTCTTGATCATCTTTGAGTGCTCTTGTCCTGCTAATCAACATCTAACAGTTTGATTAAATAACACAAATATTTCTATTTACAGGACGCAATTCTGAAGGCTTGTTGACCAAGGAAGTACAGAATTACTCTGATGGGGTTCAACACGCACGACTTTACAAGTGTGATTATTGTGATAAGATATTTGGAACGAAATATTTTTTGGTTAGACATCATCGTAGTCATACTGGTGATAAACCATATAAGTGTCAGTTTTGTGGTCTGGCATCGTCTAGAAGGGACAATTTATACACTCATATTAGACGGAAGCATCCAGAAGAGGTGAATTTCAACCAAACATTCTGAATACATGGATACTTATAAATGAATGCGTTAACTCGTTTGTGAATTACCCTGATTCTATATTTTTAAGGATTACCCACAATTCACACTTGACATGAAGATGAAATTTTAGACAGGTCTAACTTGAAAGCATTAGCAGACAACAAATGAAATGTGACAAAGAAATGGAATTTGACTATCTAATCTTTTGTGCCACATTTGTTGTCTGCAAATGCCTCAAAATTGGACCAGGGTGAAAATTCGTCCACAGGTTAAACTGAGTGATAAAATGGGAATACAGCCATATCAGTTGTTGCAAGGGAAGTGAGGAAATGGTCTAGAAATGTATGTGACACTTTGTAGATTATACTTTTAAATATATTTTGCCTAGAACTCTTATAAAAGTTTGTTTTATATGTAATTTGTAGTATTTTTGCTATCAAACACTAAAATTTTATGGATCAATCAGGTGAAACTATTGAATTTTATTCTTGCTTGGCTGTTTAAAAAAAAAACATTGTCGGTATTGTCAAAGCCCTGTCATCGTCTGCGTCATCATTGTTGCAAAAACTTTGATATTTTGTAATATCTTTGTCATTATTGAACAAGTTTACTTAAAACTGCAACTAGTTGTTGACTGTCAAAAGGGCGAACCCATTCAACAGGGGTAGATAACCATCAAAATATTTTTAACCCAGTTATGCCCCTTTTTCAACTAAAAATGTTCACTGAAAGCAACTGCAGCTATGTGTTGGCATCCACATACCTTGCTCTTCTTTAGCTCTGCTGTATTCAAAGAAAATGGCAGTGTGTTGCCACAGCCATTTTGTCACTGTGCAAAAAACTTTCTGAAAAACAATCGCTGTCATAACTCGAGATACTTACTTGAAATTTGACCTAATTGTGGCGACTTAGTGAATACCGTACAGGACTCAAAACCAGGAGCTCACTGGTTTGAATCCCTAGCATGGCGAACTTTTTTCCCAAGGAATGATGATAGTCACATTGAAAGGATCCATACCTCTCTCACTGCAGACTATGGTTATGTGGGGAAGCAGCCAGTGGCTATGGATAAATATTTTGTGAATTACTTGTAGAAGAAAACTCCAGGAAGCATGGATAGGTGCTCTGGCCTCTGCAATGTAACTGAAATAATGTTGAAAATGGCATTGAAAACCAGAAAAAAACAAAAGAGCAAAATTGATAACCATTAAAAGAAAAGCCCATATCAGAGGAACAGGTTACCTTCAAAATATTTTTGCCACAGTTATGGCTCTCTTACAACTTGAGATTATCACTGATAAATAAATTGCAGAGTGGGAAAGAAGCAATTGCAACTGAGTGCTGGCATTGCATATGGTTCTCTTGTTCAGATTTTTCGAGTGGCAGGGAAAATGCCAAGAATACAACATAAATTCTTTCAAAGGGCATTAATACTCAAAAGCCTTCTTCCTCAGGGTCGTTTAAAGTTTGGATATATGTTCAAATTCATAGCAGACAACAAATGAAATGTGGTTACAGTTATGATAAATTTTATTTGTCTCAAAAGGGCAGAAAACATTATGGCAAAGGGAGAAATTGTTGGTAACGAGCAGTTTCTCCTTTTCTTAGGCCTTCTTGTTCAAGGTTATTACAACTCTGAATTGTGGTAAACAGGTTTTGACCTAAATTTTTTTTGAAAGGGAAAAAGTTAGTATTTTGATATTGTGAGGAAAATTTTAAGGAATGTGGCTGTTTACCTTTAGCTAGGGAAAGACAACAAAAATGCTTAACCCTTTACCAAACAATCCCTGGTTTTCAAGACCCTGAGGAAGAAGCCTTCTGAAAACATTGTGGGAAAAGGAGAAAATGCTGGTAACCAGCATTTTCTCCTTTTCCCACAATGTTTTCTACTCTTCTGAAGTCAAGTTTCAATTTTTTTGTCGTCTGCAAATGCTTTCAATTTGGACAAGTCAAAAATTATGTCGTTTGGTAAAGGGTTAAATGTTGTGTGGCTCGAACCCACAACCTTCCATACCAGGCAAAATGAAATCTGGTTTATTGCCCCTTTAATGGTTCTGATGGCTTGTGGTAACGTGTAGGACTTGTGACCTAGAGACCCCGGGTTCAAGACTCACTGGATCCCCTGGGTCTTTCGTGGGAGTGTCCTTGGGCAAGACACATCAGAGCCCTAGCCTAGTTCTGATGAAACCCAAAAAAACATGAATATGTGAACTGTTGTCGTGACATGACCAAAGTAATGTTGAAAGCGGCGTAAAATACTATTCAATCAATCATTATTGCCCCTTTAACCTCATTCACATGCACAAAATTTATTCTGTATTTAGTTTGCTGTAATATGGGTTATACATGCAAACATAAAAAAAAACCACCCAGCGGCAATTTGGAAGTGTTTATGCTCATTATTAAGATTCAGTAAGCATATTTTGTTGATATGTATATGAGGAAAAAGACTTTACAAAAAGTGGTGTGCAGGTGGTGGATTCCAGAACAATACAAGGTAAAGCTTGGTGCCATGTACTAGGCCCCTTTAAGTATATTTCAATTTGTTTTTAACACTTTACCACACAGCAAAATTTTGGACTGGACCAAACTGAAAGCATTTGCAGACGACAATTTCAGTGTGGCTCAAATTGTCCAATTTTTCTTTGATAGGGTAGAAAATATTGTGGGACAATGGGAAAATGCTGGTTATCAGGATTTTCTCCATTTTCCACAATGTTTTCAAAAGGCTTCTTTTCCAGGGTCATTAAAAGTCAGCATTGTGCAGTAAAATGTTCATATGTGTTTGTTTTAACACTTTACCACATTGCAAAATTTTGGACTGGACCAAACTGAAAGCTTTTGCAGACAACGAATTAAATGTTGCTAAATTGATGATTTCTGTCTTTGATAGGTTGGAAAACATTGTGGGAAAAGGAGAAAATGCTGGTTACCAGCATTTTCTCCTTTTCCCACAATGTTTTCAAAAGCGTTCTCTTTCAGGGTCTTTAAAACTTGGGATTGTGTGGTAAAGAGTTAATATGTGTTTGTTTTTCGACTAGTGCGATAGTATTGCGTTTGATTGATGTGTTATCATGAAAAAGAAAAATACAAGCCTGAAAGAGCAATTGTGTTCTGAATTCTTGATATTTATAATTTTAGATGAAAACGCTGGTTTCACGAGAGATACAGTGGGATTCTTTGGCCACATGGACAGATCGAAAGGCGTGATTTACAGATGTAACTTTTGCCCAAAAATATTTCCAACTCGCCAGATAATCCAGCGTCATGTTCGAACACACACAGGGGCCAAGCCATTTAAGTGTAATGTTTGTGGCCATCAGTCATCAAGAAAAGATTCCCTCCAACTCCATATCAGGAAAAAACATCCAGAAATGCATTTGGAAGTAAATGGTTTTTTTAGCTCCACTGGCCGAAGGCCAGCGAGCTATTGTCATGGCGTTGTGTCCGTCGTGCGTCCGTCCGTTCGTTCGTCCGTGCGTGCGTCCGTAAACTTTTTCTTTAAAAAACTTCTCCTCAGAAACTATTGACTGGATTTTTACCAAATTTCACAGGAATGTTCCTTTGGTGGTCCTCTTTCAAATTCCTTCAAATAATTGTGTTCCATGAAGAATTCTGGTTGCCATGGCAACCAAAGTAAAAAACCTTTAAAAATCTTCTCCTCCCAAACCGCTATTTGGATAGCATTATTATTTTGCAGGAATGTTCCTTAGATACAGGTTTACAGAATTCCTTAAAAAAAAAAAGATCTGTCAAAAAACATGGCTTTTATGGGAGACTCATTTTCCTTTTATGGTATAAAGTAAAATCTTTGAAAAATTTCTTCTCTAAAACTATTCATTGGATTTCATTGTTGTTTTGCAGGTAAGTTCCTATGGTGGTTGTCTTCGGCCAGCGAGCTATTGTCATGGCGTTGTGTCCGTCGTGCATCCGTCCGTCCGTCCGTCCGTTCGTCCATGCGTGCGTCCGTAAACTTTTTCTTTAAAAAACTTCTCCTCAGAAACTATTGACTGGATTTTTACCAAATTTCACAGGAATGTTCCTTTGGTGGTCCTCTTTCAAATTCCTTCAAATAATTGTGTTCCATGAAGAATTCTGGTTGCCATGGCAACCAAAGTAAAAAACCTTTAAAAATCTTCTCCTCCCAAACCGCTATTTGGATAGCATTATTATTTTGCAGAAATGTTCCTTAGATACAGGTTTACAGAATTCCTTAAAAAAAAAAAAAAGATCTGTCAAAAAACATGGCTTTTATGGGAGACTCATTTTCCTTTTATGGTATAAAGTAAAATCTTTGAAAAATTTCTTCTCTGAAACTATTCATTGGATTTCATTGTTGTTTTGCAGGTAAGTTCCTATGGTGGTTGTCTACCAAATTGTTTCTTCAGTGAGCTAAAATGCAGGATTGAATGATAATTGTTAAAAACTTCCTTTCGCCATTATAGAAATATCAGGCCTGTGGAGCAATACAGGCGCTCAAGCACCTCTAGTTTTGTGACTTTTTGCTGATTGATTTTTTTCGTGATCATGAGATATAATGATGTTTTTTTTTACTTTAGCCCTTTATCAAACAACCCTGTGTTTAAACAACCCTAAAGAAAGAGGGTTTTTGAAAACATTGAGGGAAAAGCAGAAAATGCTGGTCTCTTTTTACCTTTCACAAACAAATCCCATCATTTGAGCTACATTTGTCATCTGCAAATACTTACAATATAGGCAAGTCTCCATTTTTGTCATGTGTTAAAGGATTTATGAGGTGCTGCCTTTATCAGAACCAATTTACTGACAATTGATTTAACCCTTTACCGTACGATGCTGACTTTTAATGACCCTAGGAAAAAAGCCTTTTGAAAACATTGTAGGAAAAGGAGGAAATGCTGGTAACCAGCATTTTCTCCTTTTCCTAGAATGTTTTCTACCCTATCAAAGACAAATTGTACCATTTGAGCTGGACTGAAATTGTCGTCTGCCAATGCTTTCAATTTGGATAAGGCTAAAAGTTTGTCGTCTGGTAAAAGGTTTTAAAACAAGAACAATAAATCTTTATTGGACTCCTCCGTATTTAAAGTGGTTGCAGACGGCAAATGTGGTTCCAATGATTTGTTTTTAATTTGGTAGAAAACTTTGTCAGCAAAAGAGAAAGTGCTAATTACCTTTTTCCACAATGTTTTCTAGTCTTTCTGATACAAATCTTATCATTTGTGCCATGTTTAGTTTGTCATCTGCAAGTACTTTCACATTGGACCAGTCTAAAATTTTGGTAAAGAGTGAACATAACAAATAGTCTTTTGAGGATCTGGCACATATGGGCAACTGATGGCTATGGGAATATACGGAAAAAATCATCATCAGTCTGAAGTGAAATGTCGGAAGCTAAGTCTGCCTGTATTTGATGGCCCAGCCAGGTGCTAGTGTAGTATTTGTCTGTGTGTCTCAATGAGGGTCATTCCTGTAATTAAAATTATCTCCCTTGCTAGATAAAAACTAAAGGTAATCAAATAACACATTGGTCCTTATCTGTATTCCTTTGTTTTTATCCTTGATTCCTTTGGGGATGTTGCGATAAATATAACTTGATTTATGATTACATGCAAGGTCCCCATGTCATTTTAAAGCAAGTTTTGTTCTCAATCATTAGAGAAACATTTAAATATTGATTTGCAAAACAATCAAACCAGATTTAGTTGGGATATTATCTCAAGAACATATCTGTGTAGTGCAAGAAAATCAAGGATAAAATC
Source organism: Hippopus hippopus (assembly GCA_946811185.2). NCBI lineage: Eukaryota > Metazoa > Mollusca > Bivalvia > Cardiida > Cardiidae > Hippopus > Hippopus hippopus. The sequence goes on along the minus strand of OX328113.1, from coordinate 23,694,127 downwards.
CAAGTAAACACCTCATCAGGACCAATGTAGTACTGGAGAGGAATCAAGGGAAATAACTGAAGAATGGCCCTCATTGTCTATTTCCTTTCCTTGCTTATAAGAATTATTAAGCTCTTTATCAAACAACAAAATTCTGGCCAGGACCAAATTGAAAGCATTTGCAGACGACAAATAAAATATTGCTTAATTGATGAATTTTGTCTTAGGTAGGTTAGAAAACATTGTGGAAAAAGAAGAAAATGCTGGTTACCAGCATTTTCTCCTTTTCCCATAATGTTTTCAAAAGCCATCTCTATTGGGGACTTTCAGTTGGGATTGTGTGGTAAAGAGTTAAAGCATCTGTGGGTTATAGTATTAAGCATAACATAATTATGGATCTATTAAATCCATTTTGTCTAGCAACTGGCTGAATCTAAAGGTAGAATGTCCATGGACGTGCTGAAGACTTACCAGAATTAAAAAGTTTCGACACAGGTCAGCCTGCGTGTACTGCACAGGCTGACTTGGATCGATACTTATTGCAGATGCATTAAACCCTCTTTCCACAGAGTACGACTCATTTGTCCTTTGAGATATCTTGCATTTTCATAGAAAGGCTTGGAAAAGACCTTAATTTTACCTACTTTACTCTTTACCAGACTAAAAAATTTCAGTCTACTCCAATTTGAAAGAATTTGCCTAAGAAAAAAAATGGTGTGACTTAAATTATGAAATTTGGCTTTGAAATGGAAGAAATGAACTGCAGTCAGTAGCATAGAGGACTTGAGACCAGGGAGTTGGTGGTTCAGATTTTCTGAATTTGAAAGTAACACATATTCTGATTGGCTACACCATTTGGTTTAGCCAATCAGATGTTGCGTTACGTTCAAATTTAGAAAATTGTGGAGAATAAGACTGAGAATGTTTTGAAAAATGGTTGGTGAGTACAGTCCTCGGATTCATTCTCCTCTCACCAATGTACAGTGTTTTGACAATGTATCTGTGGAAAAGCAGCCAGTGGCTTGCAAAGAATGTTGTGTGAAGTACTGATAAAAAGAAACTTGTGTAGATTTACAGTTACTTTTGCAGAAACTTAAGAGAGCATGGATAAAGGTGCACTGGCCTCAAGAACAAAACTCTAAATAATATTTAACTCTTCACCAGTCAGTGAAATTTTGCATGTATCCAAATTGAAAGCATTTGCAGACGACAAAGTAAATGTAGATCAAACACTGAAATTTTTTTGTTTGGTAGGGGTAGAAAACATTCTGGTTACCAGCATTTTCTCCTTTTTCCATAGTGTTGTCAAAAGCTTTCTTTCTCGGAGTCTTTAAAATTCAGCATTGTGTGGTAAAGGGTTAAAATGGTGTTGAGTGCCAAACACATATAATAATTTTTCTGTTTCCATTGTAGGGCTTATCGAGATAGAAAATCTACCTCTACTACCTACCGCTTACCTACTACCTAGCGCTTCTAGTGAAAGCCACATGTTTGAAGCACAGATGACAGAAGGTCCTTCGGGTCGAGGAAGGACAGGAAGAACTGTGGGTAGAGGAAGTCCCCAGTCAAAGTCTCGGCAGGACAGAACCAAAAGCTCAAGCTACAAACCATTTGAGTGCCATGTCTGTGGATTTAAATGTAGCAGAAAAGATAATCTTAAGACACACATTTTTGTGAGACATTATATGAAGGACAAATAAAACTGTTTCACAAGAAATACACTCGACTAACCCTTTACCACACTATCCCAAGTTTTAGCGACCCTGAGGAAGATGGCTTTTGAAAACATTATGGGAAGAGGAGAAAATGCTGGTAACCAGCATTTTCTCCTTTTCTCACAATGTTTTCTATCCTGTCAAAAATAAATTTTGATATTTGAGTAACATCAATTTTGTTGTCTGCTATTGCTTTCAATTTGGACAAGTCTAAAATTTTGTCGTTTCAGACTTGCCCAGATTGAAAGCTTTTGCAGACATCAACTCAAGTCTGATTCAAATGATTGGATTGTCTTTGGAAGGGAAGGAGACATATTGGGAAAAGGAGGGAAATGCTGGTTGCCAGCATTTCTCTCCTTTTCCCACAATGTTTCCATATATCCATTAATCCTCAAGGTCATTGTGTGGTAAAGAGTTAAAGCTTTACTAAATAATCCTGTGTTTTAACAATCCTATGGAAGGAAACCATTCTTTTATATCTTCTACCCTTTTGAAGGAAAATCCTATAATTTTTGTGTTGAATTTGTTATCTGTAAATGATTTTAGCAATTTGCCAAAAAATAGCATGTTTTAACAACCATGAGATAAAGACTTCAAAATGGTAAGAGGAAAAGGAGGAACATGCTGGTTACCAGCAATTTGTTCTTTTTTTCATGATGTTTTCTACTTTCTGATAGACAAATCCAAAGTTAATGTGTTGTGTGCAAATGATTTTTTCGACCTTAAAGGATGGTTTCAACCCTTTACCACACTATCCCGAAAGTTTTTGAAAACCATGCTGGAAAAGGAGAAAATGCTTGTAACTAGCGTTTTCCCCTTTTCCCACAATTGTTTTCTCACCTCACCAAATCAAATCTATTAACTTGAGCCACATTTAATTTGTTATCTTTAAATGCTGTCTCTTCGGACAACTCTTAAACTTAATCGACTGGTAAAGAATTAAAAAGAATTAAAGTTACTTGTTTTGTTTTCTGAGGTTGTTAGACAAATGATGCACAAGATATTTTTTTTGAAAAGGAGCAATTATTGCTCTTTTGAGACAAACATTTTTGAGAATTGTCAGTGAATTAGATTTCTTTTCTAATGAAATCCATCTTGAAATGAAGATTCACAGTTTCATTTTTAGAATTTCTGTTTTTATTAAAGGGCTTCTTGCTCAGCAATGTCCCAACAACCCCCCTCAGTGGAAGCCAAATGTTCCTAGCACAGCAATCAGAAAGTGCTTGTGGCTGAAAATACATGTTCAAGTCCCAGGGGGATTACTGTGGGTTTAGATGCAATAGGAAAGATAATTTAAAGAAGGGCATATGTTACTCTTTACCAAACGATAAAATTTAAGACTTGTCCAAATTTATATTTACAGATGACAATTTGAACACTGTTATAATTCTGAAAAATGCTTTTAGAAGGGTAGAAAACATTGTGGGAAAAGAAAAAAAATGCTGGTTACCAGCATTTTCTTCTTTTCCCACAATGATTTTGAAAGCCTTCTTCCTCAGGGTCGTTAAAGGTCTTGAAAGTTTGATAAAGGGTTAAAAGACATATTCTGAAAAAACGATTTTCCTTTCCCAAACAGCAAATAATAGACTCATCAAAATTGAAACCATTTATCAGACAACAAATCTAAAAGTGGCAAATATAAATTCAAATTTGATTAAGGGTTAACACTTAACCAAACAGTGCCATGTTTTCATGACCTTGAAGAACCAAGCTTTGGAAATACTATTGTTAAGGAAGAAATTGTGGGGAACCAACATTTTCTCTTTTTCTTTAGTACATAATAATATTTTCTACCACTGCTCAAAAACAAACTTCATCATCTGAAAAACAATTTTGTTTGTGAAATTAATTATGTTGGTATGGAAGAGTCTAAATTTTTATCTCTATTATAGAATTTCAATAAAGTTAGACATTGTCAGTATGTTACAGATATGGTCAGTGATGTTACAGATGTTGTCATCAATGTAACAAACATTGTCAATGATTCTACAAACATTGTCAATAATGTTACAGACATTGTCAATGATGTTACAGACATTGTCAGTAATATTTCAGAAATTGTCAATAGTGTTACAGACATTGTCAATAATATTACAGACGTTGTCAGTGATGTAAAATCTTACTGTGTTCATTTGTTATGAATGTTTAACAGTTTTGCCTGTACAGGTTTGCTTATCACTCTATGATACCATCCCATGTGTTATGATCTTAAAAAAAATTGAGGGAAAGAGAGAAAATACTGTAACCAGCATTTTCTCCATTTCCCATGATGCTTTCTTTTCTTTCTTACATTAATGAACCATACTAAATTTGCTATCTGCATGGCTGTCAATTTGACAACCATAGAATTTGTCATCTGGTAAAGAGCTAAATAATATTTGTAAATTGCCAGAAATATACTTTAAGTATTTTACCATATTCTTCTGTTTGAAATAAATGATATCAATAAAAGTATTTGTCTTTGAGTATGATTTAACCATCAGGTTAAGTTCAATTTCTCCTGAAATAGAGAGAACAAAAAGCCGAGTTGCTATTCACCAACCACTCTTAGGAACATTCTTAGTCTTATTCTCCAGAATTTTCTAAATTTGAATGTAATACAACTTTAAATTGGCTAAACCATTTTTGGCCTAACCAAATGTGTTAGCCAATCAGAAGTTGTGTTACTTTCAAATTTAGAAAATTCTGGAGAGTAAGACTGAGAACATACTTAGAAATGGTTGGTGAGTACAGACCCGGGTGCTCAGCCCCATCCTAAAGCAATTTTCTGTTTCTCTGTTCCCAGGTTTGAACTTTAGTGGAAGACAGAGAAAAGGGAACTATATATGCCAAGTTTGTAATGCCAGGTTTACACGGCCGTCTCAACTGAGGATTCACCACCGAATACATACAGGGGAAAAACCGTACCACTGTCAATATTGTGGCAAATCCTTTGCACAGAAAAACAACTGGAAATCCCATCTGCTCGTCCATTATTCCTTTAAGTGATGGGGTAGCAAAGTTTTATGAAGTTAACATAGAAGAGCTTGCTCTGTGAGAAAAAATGGTTGAACTCTATACCAAACAACAAAATTTTTGACTGGACCAAATTGAAAGCATTTTCAGACTACAAATTTAATGTAGCTGAAGTGATATTTTCTGGGTGGACAACATTTGGAGGAAAGGTGGAAATGCTGGTGACTAGCATTTTCTCCTTTTACTACAATGTTTTCAAAAGCCTTTTCTATCAGGATGCTTAAAACTGAGATTGTTTGGTAACCAGTTAATACATGGCTTTTTTTCTCAATAATTATTTCAAAACTTACTAGTTGCAAGACTGAATCAAAGCACTGAAAGCACTGAGAAGGACAACACTTAAAATGTTACCATTTGCAGATCAGGAACTGAATTTATGAATGTTGAATGTGTGAATTAAGGGATACAATAGTGCAGATTGAACCCTTATTTCTGTGAAGTTCATTTGCTTTATTTGGAAAGTGTAATGAAAAACGAAATCAGTCACTGTAGGAAGATAAACTTTCAGTCATTAAGTTAACCCTTAAAGTGCCGAGTAAACCCAAGAGTAAATTTCAAACTAGAATGAGACCAAGATTATTGCAATTTTGTGGTTGCTTTTTGTCTGTAGTGTTTCAGCAAAGTGGAAAATGTAGATCAAAGATCAGACTGCATGTTTTGTGCAGTGTGATCTTTATCTACACTGGCCACAAAGGTAACTATAGTAGTGAAAGGTGCTGTAGTGGTTAAAATGGATTAAACATGAGACTTTTCTTAGTGGTAAAAGTCTAACATAGTGTCATAAGATAATGTTCCTTGCCACCCTTAGATAAATGGTATTTTGTATCACAGAGAAAAACTTTGTGGAAAAAAGAGGTAAATGTATTGCTGATCGCAAGCAGTTTTTCTTTCATCCACATGTTTTCGTACATTTACTTTGTACCAAACAACAAAATAGAATTTTAGACTAGTCCAAATTGAAAGCAATTGCAATTGTAATCTGAGGTTTTCAAAATGAATAAATCGAAAATTTTGTTGCCAGGTAGACTTGATTCCATGGTGAATTCAGTTTTGGACAACACCCCCTCCTTTCCCCATTTAAACTAATAAGTGTTTATCAAATCTGTGTAAATGACCAGTATTCAAAGATATAAGTGGCACTCTGGAAAATGGGGTTTTAATGCACCTTCATGATCAGTTACACCCAGCAAGTCGTCACATAATTCTTGGTCCATGAAATCAATTTTGCCTAACAAATAGCTGAATTCTGAGATAGACTAGTCCTTTGCTATGCAGAAAACTGACCAGTAGCAAAGTGTTTTGATTCAGGTCAGCCTGCACAACCTGATACTTTATGCAAATGTATCAAACTCCCCTTTTCTCAGAGCATGGCTCATACTCATATCACAAGATCATGTAACACAGTACAAGTAAATTTGTTAAGAGTACAGTGAGTGGGACTTAATAATATACAGTATGTTTCTGCTACAACTTTCAAACAATTCAAATTCGAGAGTAGTTGGCAATGTTCATTCAAACTTTCAGTTGTTAATATTCTAATTAATAAATTGTGCAAGTCCTACCTTTGTTTTCATTAATCATTGTCCAATGAAATCTTTTGTTGCATAAAAAATTGTTTGCCTGAAGTAAAATTATGTCTTTTGGTCACACAGTATTGTGCAGTATATGTGATTGTTGTCCAAGGGAGGTCATAGTAAATTGTAACTCTATCCCAAACAACAAAAATTAAGACTGGTCCAAATTGAAAGCATTTGCAGACAACAAGTTAATTGTTGCACAAATGATAGGATTTGTTTTAAACATAGCAGAAAACACTTTTTGGAAAAGAGAAAATGCTGGTCACAGTCATTTTATTCTTTTCCCTTGGTGTTTCCAAAAGCCGTCTTAGATAGCGTTTATGAAACATGGAATTGTTTAATGAAAGGAAGAACAATAGGTCTTTGAAATCATTGTATCTGCAAATGCTTTGAATTTGGACTAATCCACAATTTAGTCATTTGGTAAAAAGTTAAACATAAAATCATGGTGGAATTTGTCTTGGAAAGGGTAGAAACATGGGAAAAGGAGAAAATTTTAGTTCTCAGCTTCTTCTCCTTTTCTCACTTCCTCAGGGTGGTGGAGATTGGTTTATAAAGTGTTAACAGGGATTGGTATATAAAGTGTTAACAGGGATTGGTATATAAAGTGTTAACTGGCATTGGTATATAAAGTGTTAACAGGGTTGGTACATAAAATGTAAACAGGGATTGGCACATAAGTGTTAACTGGCATTGGTATATAAAGTGTTAACTGGCATTGGTATATAAAGTGTTAACTGGCATTGGTGTATATAGTGTTAACAGGAATGGTATAAGGAGGAAGCTTACATTGTGTTCCTATCCAAAACTAACAGTTCCTTACTAAAATTCTCTATGGCACGTCGTAGAAGGCGACTAAAATTAGAGACAAACGGCTGCTTTCCTCGTAATTCGTAGGATTGCAGCAGGCTGGGTAGTTCTTATTCCAAATCCTGTATTTTTTTCATGATGTAAATAGGGTTTGGAATGGGAATCAATTGGCCTGTGGAACCCCGTGTGGTTTAATCGGGGGTATAAGAATAAACCACTGCAGTCCCGCGATTGTCACATCTGCCATTTCATCTGGCGGAACAAAAGTGACAGCATGCATGTCGTAAAAGGCGACCAAAGGGGCATCATTTTGTGTTTCGTCCATTCCTCATTTATCATGTTTGTCTTATGTTGTTGCACATGTATGTTATTTTCACCTCGCATTATTGTTTACTAAGTAAGTGCGCCCAATATGACCTAAGTTGTCGACGGGCCTTAAAATGCTATTCATCATCATCCTTACTAAAAACTTACTTATGAGAACTGTTTTACCTTATCTTTTCCATTTTAAGCACACCTGTTTTCGAAGAAAAGGTTGAGTTATTGTCATAGCTCTGGCCGTGACATCTGCGTCATCATGCAAAAACTTTGACACTTTACAATATCTCTGTTATAACGGAAGATATTTACTTCAAACTCTGACAAATTGTTAACTATCAAAAGGGGAACCTATACAATAAGGGCAAATAACCATCAAAGTATTTTTAAACAGTTATGCCCCTTTTTCAACTTAGAATTTTCACAGAAAATCAAGCAACTGCAGCCAAGTGTTGGCACCCACATGAGGTGCTCTTGTTATTAGTGAATTATATTTCATTGTTTCAGGTGGCATTTTCAATATGCAGTTACAGACGGACCATCAAATCAGGAGATTTGCATGCCATGTATGCAGCAAAACATTCACATACAATTCCAAGCTGAAAAGACATCTCAGATCGCATACTGGTGAAAAACCGTTTGTATGCAAAATCTGTGGGGCATCCTTCTCACAGAAATGTCATTTAAATACACACATGTTTTCTCATTTTCGAGACAAGTTGTAGGCCGTGTTTTGTATTAAGGTTGGTAGACATGACATTCCAGTGTTTTGTTCGTGTGTTGTCTGTTACCAAAATGATCAAAGATCTAGAGTGGCATTAAAGTAGTGACCGAAGTTACACTATTGCATATTCTTTGTGTCCATGAATACCCATTTGGTTAGGTCTTGGTAAAGACTTAACTCTTGACCAAATGACATAATTTTAGACTGCTCCAAATTGAAAGCATTTGCAGACGACAAATTAAAGATGGCTCATATGGCAGAATTTGTCCATGATAGAGTAGAAAACATTGTGGGAAAAGGAGAAAATGCTGGTTACCAGCAATGTTTTGCACAATGTTTTGCACAATGTTACACAATGTTTTGAAAGGGCTTCTTTCATAGGGTCATTAAAACCTGGGATTGTTTGGTAAAGGGTTAACTCTTTACCACACAATCCCAAATTTTAACAACCCTGAAAGAGAAGACTTTTGAAAATATTGAGGGAAAAGGAGAAAATGCTGGTAACCAGCATTTTCCCCTTTTCCCACAGTTTTCCACCCAATCAAAGACAGAAATCATCATTTGAACTTCTTTTAATTTGTCGTCTGTAAATGTTTCTGAAATTTTGGCCCAGTCCAAAGTTTGGTAAAGTGATTCAAGGATGGTATAATGGGAAAGCCAACATTGATGTGTTACTATTCAAAATTCAAAAACCTAGTCATGAGAATTTTAGTTTAACCTTTTTTCTATTTTTATTTTTTAATTATATTTCATGCTTTCAGGTGGCATTTGTAATACACTATCACAGAAGGACTATAAAAACAGGAGACTTGTATGCGGTTTATGCAACAAAAGATTTACATGCATTTCTAAGCTGGAACGACACATCCGATCGCATACTGGCGAAAAACCTTTCGTATGCAAGATCTGTGGTACATCTTTCTCTCAGAAATGTCATTTAAAAACACACATGACTGTTCATTCTCGAGAGAAGTTGTAGGCTGTGCTTTTTGTTAAGGTTTGTAGACTGATATTCCAGTGTTTGTGTTGTCTGTTTATTATCAAAATGATCACATAGATCAACTGTAGGGGTGGAGTTACTTGTACACAAAAATCCAGATGCATACACTTTGAACAAAAAAAAAGAAAAAATAATAGCCTTAAACGTCACCCTTGGAATTTCTTTTGCATATACTTTATTCAGGCTAGCATGCTTCAGATGCGTGGCATAACAAGAGAAAAAGAAATTATACTTTTGTGTAATCATCATGTTTGTGTAGATTCGTTTGATGAGGTTTTTGTACAGAGTTAAAGAGTAGAAAACATGGTGGGCAAAGGAGAAAATGCTGGTAGTCACCATTTGGGGAATCCAAATTCAAAGAAACACGGGAGTCATGCCTTGAAACTATACCAAATGCCAAAATTTTGAACTAATCCAAATCCAAAGCGTTTGCAGATGGCAAAATAAATGTGGCTCAAATGCAGAGATATTTGTCTCTGAAGGTTAGAGAACATTGTTTCACCAATGTTTTCAAAGGCTCTTTTTCTTGGGGTCATTTTAAGTTGGCTTTGTATGGTAAATGGTTGAAACTTTACTAAACAATCTCCTTTCCCCACAAGGTTTTCGGAATTCAGGATTGCATTTCTCCTTTCCCCACAATGTGCTCCAAAGTTGGGATTGCTTGGATAAGGGTTAACATTGCAAATTGGTTTCAGGGTCACTTTGGTTTTTATACGGCCGTCAAAGACGGGATGTATTATGGGATCACCCATGGTGTAAGGGCGTCCGGTCGGTTGGGCGGCGTCCAGTTCTTTGTCTGGAGCATAACTTTGTCATCTCCGATTGACTTGAAACTTGGCATTTGTGTTTGTTGCAATAATGTGAAGTGCAGTGCGAAAGAACCATAACTCTACCTCGTGCTGTCTTTGAGTTATTTCCCTTTGATCGTCATTTTTATAGCATTTCTTGCTTGTCCGGAGCATAACTTTGTCATCTTAAGTAGGAATGACTTGAAATATGGTATGCTTATTTGTTGCAATATTTGGAAGTGCAGTGCGCAAGAATTGTAACTCTACCTCGTGCTGTCTTCGAGTTATTTCCCTTTGATCGTCATTTTTACAGCATTTAGTGCTTGTCCGAAATATAACTTTGTCATCTCAAGTCAGAACAACTTCAAACTTGGTATGCATGTTTATTGCAATATTACAGAGTACAGTGCGCAAGAACAATAACTCTACCTAGCGCGGATTTTGAGTAATTCAACTTTCATCTTTATTTTTACAGTATTTCTTGCTTGTCCGGAACGGAACTTTGTCACCTCAAGTCAAATTGACTTGAGACTTGGTAAACATGTTTGTTGTAGTTACGAAAAGTGCAATGCACTGGAGCCGTAACCTTACCTAATGCCCTTTTGGAATTATTCCCTATTCATTATTTTTTTTTTACAGCTTTTCATGCTTCTCTACAATATAACTTTGTCTTTTTATGTTGGAATGACCTGAAACTTTATATGCATGTTTCCTTAACATTAGAGGAGACATTCATGCCTATTTCAATCACTTATATGATTTCCGCTGCACTGCTATTTTCCTCTACCTGTCCTTTACGATTATTATCCCCCCTCAACAACTGGTGGTGAGAGGGCGTATCTTGCGACAATTTGCCGCTCTTGCTTTTTTTTTTTTCATCATCACAAAATACCATCTCATGGTCAACTCGCTTCTTTATTTCAGGGGAACCGATCCGAAGCAGGACCAAAGGTAGTGGACCAAAGATATACACATGTGAGATATGTGGCAAACTTTTGTCATTTCGTTCCAGTTATATCATTCACAAGCGAACACATACGGGTGAAAAACCATTCAAGTGTAAAATTTGTGGCCGGGGATTTGCTCAGAACAGTAATCTGTTGAAACACATGGTGGTGCATCAAGACTTCTTACAGGGAAACCTTTTTTGATCCAGGGTTTTAGATGATACCCACCCTTCCTACCCCCCACGATCCTCCCTGATTCTTTGACTTTGGACCCCTTAATTTTCTAAATGTTAAGTTTAATACTTGCTTTCTTTTATTCTTATTGGGGAGGTCAAATGACCCCAGTATGGGATGGTCCAGGGAAAGCTCTGTTGATCCTGCGACTCTATACTAAACAATCCCATTTTTGTGACCCTGAGAAAGACTTATAACCTTTTACTAAACAATCTTGAGTATCAACAGTCTTGAAGAAAATTTCCTGTAAAAATAATGTAGAAAAAGGAGAAAATGCTGGTAACCAGCACTTTCTCCTTTTTCCACAGTTTTCTACCCTACCAAAGACAGATATCATTATTTGAGCTATATTTATTTTGTCGTCTGCACATTCTCTCAATTTAGTTAAGTTCAAAATTTTGTTGTTTGGTAAAGAGTTAATAGATCTACCACTGTAGGAAAAAAGGCGGAAATGCTGGTAGCAAGCATTAATTTTGCCACTTTTCCTATAATGTTTTCTAGCCTGTCATAGCCAAGTCCATCATTCAAGCCATATTTAAACCTTAAAGCACCCAATAAACTCAAAATATATTTTCAGTACAGGAATAAGATTCAAATAATCACAAGTTCAAGGTTTCTCAAGTCCAGGGTGTTTCAGCAAAGTGGACAGTGTAGATCAAAGATCAGATTGCACATTTTGTGCAGCCTGATCTTGATCATACACTGGCCGCAGAGGCAACTATAGAGGTGAAAAGCGCTTTAAGGGTTAATTTGAAAATCCTATGTTTATGGACAAGTCTAACTTTTTGTCCTCCAGTCAAGGTTGTAACTATCGGATGAAGACATTGAAGATTTGTCTATAACAAAAGCATTTTCAGGCAACAATTTTGAACACCACTTATATGAAAGAATTTTTCTTTGAAACTATGGGAAACATTATAGAAAAACAAGAAAATACCGGTATCTGGCATTTTCTCCTTTTTCAACAATGTTTTAAAGGCCCACATTTTGTTCCCTACTATTTTCTACCCTGATAAATTTGCATAATATGCGGTTATTTAACATGCTTGGGTACAATACTGAATTCCATTGGATTCGTACACTGCAGAACCAGTCTATATTTTGGACGTTGCGACAGCCGCGTCCAAAATATAGACTGGTTCTGCAGTGTACGAATCCAATTGAATTCAGTATTGTACCCAAGCATGTTAAATAACCTCTTTATTTCACACTTCCATATTGACTTTAAAGTATAGGGCCATTTCAATTTAAATAATAATAACAAAAAAATCAAAACATATCAAAAGAGGGTTTTGAAATTGCTTGTTTGACAACGGACTTCGGTAGACCACTCTTCCGGTCAAATATCGATATTCGAGACTCTAGCGTTGTTTTGAAAAATCCATATTGGACTCTTGCCTCGTTCTGAAAAATCCATATTGGACTCTACAGCGTCCAATATGGAATAAGATATTCTGTACTCATGTGGTAGTATTGGAGCGATTTCATTGGACGTTAAATTGTAGGTGTGAAATAATATTGTTTATACAATGCCTCTTATGAATGAAAAATTGTATAACCACTTGACTTTATTTTTTTCTGAAATCTATTACATGAGTGTACACTTTGTTGTTTAGAAGAATGTTGAAAAATATGTTGTAATCTGTGTAAATAAAGTGCGAAGCAAGACAAAGTCAAATCTTGTGTACTATTTTAGATTTTATGATTTATACACACCAAGCAGAGCTACACTATACTGTATAAAGCCTTTTACGAGGGCTGTTCGATATGTAATGTGTATTGTACCACAGCGCGATAACGCTTTGCACGATTTCATGGATGATGATACCCTTGAATAGCTCTATTCAATACCTTTCCAACGGTATAAACACGAGCCTTCAGCTCCACATAGTTTTAAACTTATAGTCATTTCAATAGAGCTAGTCATTGACCACTGTTGTAAAAATGGTTGGGAAACGGATTAAGAATATTAAAGAAATTAGAGCTTATATAAAAGTTCGCACAAAACTCGGTCCTTCGGTAATGCAGATTTTTACTGAATTGGGGGAAGTTTATGGGTCTGATAAGGTATCTTATGAGACAGTTCGTAGGTGGAGAAAGAAATTTCTGACTGGCACAGAGTCCGTCAAAGATGCAGCAAAATCTGGCCGACCTGTGACTGTAACAGGCAAGGCAAATGTCTCAAAAGTCAGGGAAATAATTGAAAGTGATGGCAGATACACAATTCGTGATATTGCCAACGCTGTTGGCATATCGCTATTGCGAGTGCATTTCATTTTGAAGCGTATTTTGAAAGTACGAAAGATTTCTGCCAGATGGATAACGCATATATTGACAGATGACCAAAAACGGGTACAAGTACAAACCGCTAAGCAATTGCTCAAAATGTTTCCCAAATTCAATCAAAGACAATTTGCAAACATTGTTACTGGTGACGAAACATGGGTTCACTATTTCGAACCAGTAAGAAAAATTGGAAACAAAATATGGCTAACTAAACACAGTAGAAGGCCTGTAGTTGCCAAAAGAAGCATAAGCACAAAGAAGGTTCTTTATTGCATATTCTTCTCATGTGAAGGTATAGCCGTACAAATTCCCGTGCCGAAGGGCAAAAGTGTTACAGGTCGGTATTACCAAGATGTTATACTAAAAAAGGTCAAGAAATATTATCTTAAACGACGCCCTGTGTCAGGATTTAGGCATGTTCGTCTACTTCATGATAATGCTCCGTCACATACATCTGAGCTTGTGAAGCAATTTTTGAAGTTGGAGAAGGTTACCGTCTTGCCACACCCACTATACTCTCCAGATCTAGCCCCGTGCGACTTTTTCCTTTTTCCAAAACTTAAAAAGTTCTTACCTGGTCGTCGTTACAAGTCCCAACAAGCCCTTGGCTCAGCCATCAGTCAGTGCCTCAGAGGTCTACCTAAATCAGCGTACCATGACGCATTTCAGAAATGGATTCAGAGATTGAAATTATGTATTTCAAACCGCGGAGAATACTTTGAAGGGATGTAATGTTCATTTCACTATTTGAGTCGAATGCTTTTGAGATATCGTACAATACACATTACATATCGAACAACCCTCGTATTTATGCAAAGTTGTATAACAACTTGACATTATTTTTCTCAGAAATTAGTATTTGCAGACAACAAATTGAATGTGAGTCAAAAACTGAAACATAGTTTTGGAAGAGTAGGAAACGTTTTCTTCCCTTTTCAAAGACAGACAACGATGTTTCAGCCATATTGTATTTGTTGTCTACTATTCCTGTCAATTTTGGCAAGTCTAAAATATTGTAGTTTGGTAAAGAGTTAACCCTTTACCAAATGACCACATTTTAGACTAATCCAAATTCATAGTATATGCAGATGAAAATATAGATGTGGTTCAAATGATGGAATTTTTTTTTGATGGGGTAGAAAACATTATGGGAAAAGGAGAAAATGCTGGTTACCAGCATTTTCTCCTTTTCCCACAATGTTTTCAAAAGCCTTCTTCGTCAGGGTCATTAAAAGTTGGGATTGTGTTGTAAAGAGTTAACAAATCACTGAGCTGGAAATTGTGAAATGAGTAAGTGCTACACCCAAACAATAAATGGTGTCTAGAAAAAAATGGAGATATCGAGCCCTCAACCTGAAGATTAATTTGTGGTGTATATTTGAAAGTTATCAAATGCTCAATTTGAACAACTGGCCCTTTACCATATAAACCTGAGTATTAACAACCCCAGGGAGGAAGGCTTTTGAAAACATTGTGGGGAAAAAGAGAAAATATTGGTAATCAGCATTTTCTTCCTTTCCCACAATGCTTTCTACTCTTTTAACAGCAAACTCCATCATTAGAGCCAAATTAAATGTGTCATCTGTATAACCCTGCTTTCAACTTACTTTGAGTCTAAAATTTTTTCACGACAATGTGAAGAATTTATTCATTCTAAAGATTAAAGAATTGTACTGGTGTTCAACCTCAAAATTTGGATGAAGCTTGATTATTCAAATGTAAGGAATTGCTGTTTTTGAAGAAAAGTTTTATGCTGGAAATTTTGCATTAAATTTAGTCAATGCTCAACCGTTTGTGTCAGAATGGGTTTCATCATGTATCTTGGACTATCCCTTGTAACAGCCTTCTTGGCGTATCACCCATATGGGCAACTGGTGGCAGAGATTAAGAAACGTAAAATTATATTGAATCCTTTTGTGCTTAGAATTAAGAAAACATAAAGTTCTCAACATTAGAAACCATTTGATGGTTAAAAATGGAGCATTGTCAAGTGCCTAGCCAGAAAAGTTGGTGTTGGTGCTTGGAATTTTTTACTTTTTTTCAAACTTAGTGGGTTCTGTAAATTTCCGGAAATGTTGGATGTTTCACCTGAAAAAAAAATTGGTTGGTTTTGAAATTTTGTGTTCTTGTCAAGATAGATAGGACAGTGTCTAACGACGTCTAACTTAATTTGGTTTGTTTGTATCGGAGTTTAACGTGGTCTTAACAACTTAGGTCATACCACTGCAGTCAATGCACCTTTGCATGTGTTTCATGGCTTTCCCACACCATTACTGACAGAACTTGCTTTTTAAGCCACTGACTACTTTTCTCTCATGCATCAGAGGTGAGAGGAGAAAAATCAGTTGAAAGAAAATTTTCCTCAACCAGGTATCGAACCAGCAACCACTAGGTCAGGAGTCAGATGCGCTACCCACTTAGCTACCAGGCGGGGCCTGCCTTACCAATTAAACTGGTTGATGACACAAGCATTGCTGAGAGGCCAATACTGAAAAATTTGTGTTCATAAAGTTTTTGATTGTGTCATTTAAATAATTATTTTATTCAGGAATTTTAACACTTTTTTCATTTTTATAAAAAAAAAAAAAGCTTTACAAAATATTCATGTTGCCCAAACATAGATGGGCCATTCTAAACCTATAGTTTGGTACAAGCATGGTTTTAATTTAAACTTTTCTAATACCATTTACATTTGGCCTGCAACATGCAAAAAGGGACATTCGGACATTTGCGTAAAGTGTCATTTAGGATCAGTCGGCGCAGGCTAATCCGAAACGACACTTGTTTTTATGTAATTTTCTGTTTTGCGCAAGTCTACTGTAGCACAAAATCTAATGTAGTCGTAAAGTGCCATCTCGGATTAGCCTGCGCAAACTGCGCAGCCTGATCCGAGACGACACTTTACACAAATGTCCAAATGCCCCTTTTCGTGTGTTGCAAGCCATATGAGCCATGCTTTGTGAAAAGGAGGTTGAATGCATCTGCAAATAGTAATGATCCATGTCAGCCTTTGCAGTCCACGCAGGCTGACCTGGGCCAGTATTCGCCAACCATTCTTAAGAATATTCTTAGTCTTATTCTTCAAGATTTTCTAAATTTGAAAGTAACACAACTTTTGATTGGCTAAACAATTTGGTTTAGCCATTCAGAAGTTGTGTTATTTTCAAATTTAGAAAATTCTGGAGACTGAGACCAAGAACATTCTTAATAATGGTTGGTGATTACAGGCCTTGGGTCTAAACTTTTTGCTATTGATCAAATTTCTGAAGCTCAAAGGACCAGTTTACCTCATGAATCTGTTTGGCTTTTAGACAAAATTGATTTTATGAATAAAGAATTATGTGACGCCTTTTCAAATCATGGTGGGAAAAGGAGAAAACACTGGTAACCAGTATTTTCTCCCTTTCCCGCAGTGTTTTCTACCCTATCAAAGAACAGTTACACCATTGAAGCCACATTGAAATTGTTGTCTGCAAATGCTTTCAGTTTGAACAAGGCTAAAATTTTCTTGTCTGGTAAAAGGTTAAATGTCCCTTAAAAGATTACTTCTGTCTTTGATAGGGTAGAAAACATTGTAGTGAAAGGAGAAAATGCTGGTTTCCAGCATTTTCTTCTTTTACTACAATGTTTTCAAAAGCTGTCTTCTTCACGGTCATTAAAACTCAGGTCTGTGTGGTAAAGGGTTAAACCCCATATTGCCAGCGCAAGGCTCATACTATACTTACTGTTTTTTCAGGACCTGTACCAGTTTCAGTTATAAGGATAGAAAACAGAATAAACAAACCTTTCCATTGCCCATACTGTCCAAGAATGATGAACTTTAAGTCCGAATATGATCGCCATCTGAGAATCCATACAGACGAACGGCCATTCGCATGCAAGAAATGTGGAAAACGATTCAGATTGAAAGCCCATGTTAAGTCTCATATACTCGTACATGCAAATAATCCTTCATAAAGTGGGAAAATTTCATGCTTTTACCAAAGGACAGATTTTTGGTCTGGACCAACTTCAAAGCAATCGCAGGCGACAAAGTAAAGGTTTCTTGTCTTTGATAGGGAAGAAAACTTTGTGGAAAATGGAGAAAATGCTGGTTACCAGCATTTTCTCCTTTTCCCACAATGCTTTCAAATGCATTTTCTTTCAGAGTCATTAAAAGTCGGGATTTTGTGGTAACGGGGAAACAGCAATAAACTTTTTAGTGGCTGAAGCTGACATTTTGCAAAATCTGCATGAATTCTACCAAAAACTGATTGAATCAGTTGTCTCCCTGGACTGTTCTCCCTCTGAATATTTTTTTTTTTTTACTCAGATTTTATCCCAAGTAGTTTGAGTGTCCATTCTGTCTGTCTGTGATGTGTTTGTGGATGGAAAACAGAAAGCTGTGTTTGATGGAAGGTCCTTTAAGTATTTAAAAGAAGGAAGATGCATTCTTTCTTGAATTTCAAAGTAAACCTTAGCTATGAATAATGGAATTTGAACAGAACAACATGTTACAGATCACATTTTGATGGTCATTCATCAGCCAAAAATGGTAGTTCCAAAAAATATCGTCTCTCTCCCACTGTGTCAGGGTCCAAAGAATCCACTCGTCCGCTCGTATTTACGAGTAAGAAATGGATGAGGACGAGTGAATTATAAGTCATGGTCGTCCGACAGGACGAGGGGTAAATAGGAAGTAGTAAACCAATAAGCTTTTAGAGGTATATCTAACTTACAAGAAATAAAACGGCCATTCCATTATTAAGGGTAAAATTAAACACTGAAACGGGATATAATACGAGCTGGTTCCTGCGCCGAATATAGCCCGGTTTCAAGTCAGCCTAATATAACTCGGTACCTTTCATTGCAAGTATAAATGTTTTAACATGCTTCGGGTAATTAAATACGACTGACTTTTCTAATTATTTACACAAATGATATTGACGCATATATTTTCCCGAAACCAGCTCGAAAAACTTTGTCGTTTGGGTTTATTAATTTCTATTCTTGACCGGATCAATGGTACCGGTTATTGAAACCCGGTATTTAGGGTTCCTTGCTTTAGATGACAGTAAAATTAGCATTTCCGTTTCGTCTGAAAAAAAAAAATGTCAGTCTTAAATAAGAAGGGTTTTTCTCATCGGACAAGTGAAGAGCAAAGCAGGGCAAGTTCTTTTTTGAAGTCACTTGTCCTGCAGGACGAGTGCCTTTTCTGGAAATTGTTGGACCCTGTGTGTATGTTCACTGTCATGTGTATAGTTCCAATTACTACGTCTCTCTCCCACTTTGCTTGTTCATTGTCATGTGTATATGATTTCAATTAGTCCATCTTCCACTGTGTATGTTCACGGTAATTTGTACATTTTCAATTTTAGTCCATTTCCCACTTTGTATGTTCACAGTATTGTGTATATTTCAATATT
Organism: Hippopus hippopus; assembly: GCA_946811185.2. NCBI lineage: Eukaryota > Metazoa > Mollusca > Bivalvia > Cardiida > Cardiidae > Hippopus > Hippopus hippopus. Next base: position 23,675,329 of record OX328113.1, on the reverse strand, counting down.
AGTCCATCTCCCACTGTATATTCATCGTTACGTATATAGTTCCAATTAGTCCATCTCTCTCCCACTGTGCATGTTCACTATCATGTGTATATAGTTCCAAAATACCATCTCTCTCCCACTGTGCATGTTCACTGTCATGTATATAATTCCAATTAGTTCCATCTCTCTCCCACTTTGCCTGTTCAGTGTTCTATGTATATAGTTCCAAGTAGTCCTTCCCTGTTCCAGTGTACATACACACTGTCATTTATATACTTCTACTTAGTCAATCTCTCTCTCACTGTACATCCTCACTGTCATGTATATACTTCCACTTAGTTAATCTCTCTCCCACTGTGCATGCTGTCTGTCCTGTGTGTATAGTTCTAAGTAGACCATCTCTCTCCTACTGTGCATGCTCTCTGTCATGTTTATAGTCCAATTAGTCCATCATCTCCATCCCACTTTGCCTGTTCACTGCCATGTGTATATAGTTCCGAGTAATCCATCTCTCTCTCACTGAGTATGTTCACCGCCATGTGTATAAGGTTCCAATTTGTTCATCTCTCTTTTTAACTGTGCACATTCATCGTCATGTGTATAGAGTTCCAATTACTAGTAGTCCATCTCTCTTGAACTGTGCACATTCACTGTCATGTGTATATAGTTCCAATTAGTTCACCTCTCTCCCAAGGTGCATGTTCACTGTCACTTGTAAATAGTTCCAAAAAGACCATCTCTCTCACTGAGCATGTTCTATGTCATGTGTATAAAGTTCCAAGTAATCCATCTCTCTTGAACTGTGCACATTCACTGTCATGTGTATATAGTTCCAATTACATGTAGTACACCTCTCTCCCAAGGTGCATGTTCACTGTCACGTGTATATAGTTCCAAAAAGACCATCTCTCTCACTGAGCATGTTCTATGTCATGTGAATAAAGTTCCAAGTAATCCAACTCTCTTGAACTGGGCACATTCACTGTCATGTGTATAAAGTTCCAATTAGTCCATATCTCTCACTGAGCGTGTTCACTGTCATGTGTATATACATGTAGTTTGAAGTTGTCAATCTCTCTGTAACTGTCCATGTTTAGAGTCATGTGTATATAGTTTGAAGTAGTCCGTCTCTCTCCAACTATCTATGTTCACTGTAATCATATATTCCCAATCAGTCCACCTCCCTCTCACTGTGCATGTTCACTGTCATGTGTGTAACTGAATTACTAATTGACTTTGTACAATGATTAATTTCTTCAGGAAATAGAGAAAAAATTTGTGTATATTTTTCTTTTTTTCGAAACGGGATTGGCATTGGCCAGTAACTATGTACTTTTAATGGTATTTTTGTGTCGATCCTTTATCAAACAATTCCCTGTTTTATCAAACCTTAACATGAAGGCTCTTGAAAACATTGTTGGAATAAGTAGAAAATGCTGGTTACTGGCATGTTTTCCTTTTTCCACAATGTTTTCTACACTTTAACTGGCAAATATTATTAGAACTCAAGTTATCTGATAAATTGAAATTGTTTCAATGGTTTTGAAAGAAAACTGAAATTGTTTTTCATATGTTTGATCACTTTGTATTATATTACATATATTGTAATTAAAAAACCTCTAGTCTATTCATCAAGTTTTTGCTGTTTTTTATTTGGTATTTATGTTCACAACCTTTCATTCTTTCTCAACCTCTTCTCAAGGTGTCCAGTTTGAATCAGACAGCACTGTGTTGGACTTGTCCAATTTGAAAGCATTTTCAAGCCACATTAACCCGTAACCCTTTACCCAACAATCCCGGGTTTTCACGACCCTGGGGAAGAAGGCTTTTAGAAAACATTGTGGGAAAGGAGAAAATGCTGGTTACCAGCATTTTCTCCTTTACCCACAATGTTTTCTACCTTATTACAGACAAATTCAATCATTTGAGCCACATTTGAATTGCCGTCTGCAAATGCTTTCAATTTCGAAAAGTCTAAATTTTTGTTGTATGGTAAAGAGTTAAAGAGGAATAAACCCAGTGAACATTTTAGAGTAAGATAGTCTGTAGTGTGTTAGCATAGCGGACAGTGTAGATCAAATATCAGACTGCACGTTTTAGTGCATACAGTCTGATCTTGATCTACACTGGCCGTAAGGGCAACTACATTAGCAAAAGGCAAAGGTATTACTGAAATAATGTTGAAAGGGCAAAATACACAAATCAATCAACATTCAATTTTATCATCTTTCTTGTTGTTAGTATGCCAACAGGAATGTGTGTATTGATTGTAGTTAAATTCTATGTACAGTCCAATTTTATTTCTATATATTATTTTCAGACTATAAACAGCCTACAGATATAAATCACACAGAGAAAATGGGCAAGTTTGGGCAAGCCAAACAGCAAAAATTTATTTCATGTCCTCACTGCCCACGACAGGTTGTCAGACAGGCAGAATTGATACGTCATCTTCGAGTGCACACTGGCGAAAAACCTTTCGGATGTGATATATGTGGAAAGCACTTTAAACTTAAAGCACACCTAAAATCCCATTCGATTACTCATATGGATAGTATGTACTTGTGAAAAAAATGTTCCAACGCACTGTGCGCCATAAGCAGCTTATACAGAATTTACAAATTTGATTACGCATGTATTGGCAGTATGTATTTGTGAAAATCTGTTTGAATGTGTTAAATATGAATAACACTTTAAACTGAAGTCATAGATTCGAACCTGTTTGACTTAAAAAAATATTAGGTGGGTTGGGGTAAAAAACCATTCTGGATGTTCCAAATGTAGGAAAAAAGTCCCACATTAAGACATTTTCTAGAATAGGACTTGGCTTGAGGAATTGTGTCAAGTTTTCTAAACTTGTACTTCCACATGTGAGAAACATGAAAATATACGCAAGTTTAAATCAGGAAGTGAACTCATAATGGATGGATAAAACTTTATCAAATTAATGAAAAAGATGTCATTAAAGGCAAGCACCACAAAATTACCAAACAAAAGAAAAAGATAAAAAGACAAGCTCTGGGTCTTTTTTTTCATTTGGCTGCAATAGTGTGTCACTATATTTACAGTTGTAAAAGAAGACAACATTATAAAAAATATGTTGACTTCCTTGTTTTTTGAGAGAAAGCTGTGGGTTAGCTTCATTAATTAAAGGAAGCAGAATCTAGAAAGATTGGTGCAAGTTGTAAGAAATTGTTTCTCAATTGATGTAAAATATATATGTTCAAATTAAATTGAATTAATGAAAAAAAGCTGCCTTTATAATGTATCTTACCCTTTACCAAACATTCCTGTGTTTTTATAAGGATAATTAAGGAGTTCAAGGGGTAAGTTCACCATAAAAGGTGTTATTTATTTTTCTGTTTCATTTTTGTGGTGTTAAACCACACAGAATTTTTGGTTGTACAGCCTATAAAGCTCTGAAACCAACTTAAGTAGTTTTTTCAGACAGTGTAGATCAAGATCAGACTGCACAGAACATGCAGTCTGATCTTGGATCTATACTGTGTGCTAGTTTGTTACATATTCTGGCCAAACAACCTTGAAATGACAATATTTTGGATTATTTTCCTAATTGGAAAGGTCCATTTCATTAATTCAGTGCTCAAAGGGATAGTATAGCAATGACAGCTTGTAGGTATGGTATATTGTCACTTTGTAGGTTTAAATTTTGTTGTTGTTTTTTAGTGGAAATGTATGAAAAAAAAAAACTTAAATGAATCATAATGACCCTTTAAAACACAATCTTTAGGAATAAGGCTTTTGAAAACAATGTGGGAAAAAGGAGAAAATGCTGGTAACCAGCATTTTCTCCTTCTTCCCACAATGTCTTCTGTCCTTTCAGAGACAAATTATACAGTTTGAAACATGTTTGATTTGTGTGAACCTCCTTTGATAACTCATCTGCAAATGGTTTAGATTTAGACAAGTCCAAAATTGTGTCATGTGGTCAAGGGTAAGCGATAATCTCTATACCTAGATATTAACATGTTATACGATAGTTCTGAAATTCATAATGCCTGTTTTGTGTTGTTGTTGTTGTTTTGGATTTTTCCTGTATACACAAGTGACACACCATAGATGTTTTACTGTTTATGATACAATCCCAAGTTTTGACGAACCTAGGACAGAAAGAAAGATTGCTTTTGAAAACATTGCTGGTAACCTGCATTTCTCCTTTTCCAGGCTGGGCGGGTGTCTCAGTGGTTAGTGAATCTGACTTGTGACCTGGTTGTTGTGAGTTCAATACCTGGTAGAGGCAAACTTTCTTTTTGGCGATTTTTCGCATCTCGCCTCTGATGCATATGACCTAAGTTGTTAAAATGGTGTTAAACTCCAATACAATCAGTCTCTTTTTCCCAACAATATTTTCTACCCGTTCAAAAAATGAATCCAGTCCTTGTAGTCACATTTAATCTGTTGTCTGCAATGCTTTCAAATTGTACAAGTCTAAAATACTTTTGTCTGGTAAAGTGAATAAAATTATGATAAATGGGTTTAGATGTTTGTAAACCTACTTTTCCTCTCTGTTGTTTGTAAACCTACTTTTCCTCTCTGTTGTTTTCAGACTGTGGAGCACCTGAAGATGGGACCTATAGGATGGCAACAAACAGCTATGGCAAACGAAAACGCAAGAAATGTTTACCTTGTCCCCATTGCCCACAACAGGTCTCCAAGCCATCAGATTTGGTACGGCATTTGCGTGTACATACTGGTGAAAAACCATTTGAATGTTCCATTTGTGGAAAGTGTTTCAAACGAAAGTCACATTTAAAGTCGCATTTAGTGATACATATGAGTCAGTAATAATAGAATGTTCCTTTCATTGATAGTGGTTACAACTGAAGTCACACATAATCCTTTACCACACAATCCCAACTTCTAATGACCCTGAGAGAGAAGCCTCATGAAAATTTTGTGCGAAAAGGAGAAAATGCTGGTAACCAGCATTTTCTCCTTTTCCCACAATCTTTTCTACCCTTTTCTAAACAAATTTCAGTTTTTCAGCCACTTTTATTTTGTTGTTTGCCAACGCTTTAGTCTAGTCTAAGATTTTGTCGTTTGCTATAGAGTTAAAGACGTTTTTGATTACCCATATTTGAAGAACACTTTAGAGACAAAATATTTGTTCTGCTTACATATAGCAGCTTAATTCTTTACCACACAGTCCGGAATTTTAATGATCCTGAGAAAGAAACCTTTTTAAAACATTGTGGGAAAAGGAGTAAATGCCTGGGACTAGCATTCCCTTTTTTTCCCACAATGTTTTCTGCCCTAACAAAGACAGATTCCATCATTTGAGTCTCAATGAAATTGTCTGCAGATGCTTTCAATTTTGACAAGTCTTTGTTGTTTGGTAAAGAGTTAAATGACTTTGTATAAATCTTTACCAAACAACAAATTTTTTGTCTTACCTGGATTCAAAGCATGTTTTTTAGATATGTACATGTATCTTAATAATACAATGTCTTTGTTTACAGCATGATATTTGCCATGAAAAGGTGATAACTCTTTTTTTACTTACTCAAGTGATAGGCTTACAGCAGACAGAGTCCTGCTTTCTTGTGCTTTTATATAAGCATACAATGTGTTGTTCTGTGTGAATAAAAGAATAACTTCTTTTATTGACTTTGTAGTTTCTTGTTTAATCATTTCTTGTTCAATAACTGTTTTTGTAGATTACCTGTGAATCAAAATTTTACCTGTGATTGTGGTGCTGTTGCACTGAATAACTTGTGTGTATAGAGGTACATTGTGTGTTGAGGGGCTATTTTTCCCTGCTACAACACAAGATACCTATTTCTGCCAGTCCAATAGAGTTATCTCTCTCTTCTACTTATATAGTAAGAAAATGAAGAAGTCTGGCAGGACAGCATGATGTTTTTAGGTCAGATATGGTGCCCGTAACTTAACCAAAACATTAACAAACCTATAACAAGAATAACAAATGAGAAATAAAAGCCTGAATATGCTCGTTAGACATTACATGTGCCTCCGTTGGTAAATATAATTGCATTTGTTTGTATTTTGTATATATATTACCATTGATTTTTGTTTACACTTGGTCCCAGCAATAGGTCTAAACACTTCTTTAACTTGAAGAGGTCCCCTTATGGAAATAAGAACAATAGTTTCTTGTTGTTCATCTGGCCATCCATCCACCTGTCTATAGCTCTTTCCCATCATTGGCTCCAAACTCTTTTTCACTGTACAAAGTTGTATGCCCCTCTTCTGCAGGGGTAATGGTTCAATACTGCATACATTGCAGTGTTACTGGCTGTGTTAACCCTTATCCTGCTAAAAAAGTTAAATAACACTTTCAAGCTGATAGTAAAAATCCAAAAATAATGTTTTTTCAAACTTAGTTTTTGGAGAAAAATATCTCATTATTGGACAGTTTAGATCCAGGATCAGACTGTTCTGTGCAGTCTGATCTTGATCTACACAGTCTGCAAAAGGTCAGTGAGTCATGCTTGGCAGTGTAAGGGTTAAACCACTGCTTTGATTCACTGCCCCTTCTGAATTCTTTACCCTAGAAAACAGTTTAGACTTGCACAGATTGAAAGTATTTGAAGACAAGACATCAAAAGTGGCTGAAATGATGAAATTTATCTTTGAAGGTTTGAAAGTAATATGAGAGAAAAGTAAAAATGCTATCACCATGAACAAACACATGTTTTTTGGTTAACATGACTTAATTGATCTACTGCTGGTATCTAAAAAATGCAGTATTCACAAACTAAACCTAATGATGTAAGCCTGATTATATTTGTGTAAGGAGCACAATTATATTTATGTCATACTTAGAGTTATATTGATGCCACATACATTGATATATTAATATCATCTACATGATTAAATGTATGTCACATACATAATTTTATTGATACCGTGTATGTTAAAATATTGATGCCATGTATATTATTATATTGATGTCATGTACATAATTACATTGATGCCGTGTACATAATTATATTGACACCTTGCATGTTAAAATACTGATGCCATCAACATAATTATACTGATGTCATAAACGTAATTATATTTATGCTATGTGCATTATTTACTTGATGCCATGAACATAATTATATTGATGCAATATACATATCTTCTTATATTCATGCAATGTACATATGGAATATTACAACAGACTGCATTTCTGCATGGTTGGATCATGTGGAGTTGCATGTGTAAAGAGGAGCATATTGGATGAGACCGAAGGTCGAATCTAATATTCATCTCTTTACACACGCAACGAGACATGATCCAACCTCGCAGAAATGCAGACTGTTGTAATAGTCCTTTTATTATATACCTAACCACAATAACTTTAGAAAAACATCACAAAATCAATACAAATAACCAAAAATTCAGAGAACTACATTTCATTGTACATATATGTACAATATTTATGGTGGATGAATATACATAGATAACGTTAAGTCTGCATAGATCAGTATGCATTTAAAAATGGCGGTTGCTACCCCTTAGCCGCTACAAGAAAAAAGACAACAACTGTGGCTTAAAAATTATTTGTTAAACACTGAAAATGGATTCAGTGGTTTTTATTCACTGTCACTGTCAAGAACAGTACATTTCTCTCCGTTTTAACGGGGAGGCAAGTCAAATTTGTGATTATGAATCGTGATTCTTAAGTTCACGAGTGTATCGTACAGTAGCATATAGAAATACCCTTACGAAACAACACATTTATGTAATGGGCATTGATATCGGATAAAATCAAAATCTGCGGAGAAACAATTTTTGAAAAAAGTAGATGACAAATAATGGATGAAATAGCTATAACAACACTAAACATGGGGTTTTCGTGATTCGTCATGCTGGCCGAACGTGTTTGGAATTTGGCAAAAAGACCTGAAAGTCAATACACAGACGTTACGTAGTCCGTGTACACGATTATGCTCTACACACGATACTAGGGTGATATGGAAAAGTTTTCTGTTGAGTTGTATTGGCGAGTAAGATAAGGCCCATATTTTACTCAGATCATAGATAGGTATATAATAAATAATTATATTGATGTCATTTACATTATTATGTTGATATCATGTACATGCTTATATTAATGCCATATTTATAATTACATTGATGCCATGTACATAGTGGTATTGGTGGTATGTACATTATTTTGTTGTTGCCTTGTACATTATTATATTGCTTTGTGAATAGTTATATTGATATCATGTACATAATTATATTGATTTAAGGAACATAATTGTCAAGCCCCGGTAGCTCATTTGGTAGCGTGCAGGACTTGAGAACAGGGGGTCATGGGTTCGATCCCTGGCTCGGCCAATTTCTTTCGGAGGATTGATGATAGTCGTTGCGACAGGATTCATTCCTCTCCCTCCGCAGACCATCGTCTCGACAACCGTCAATGGTTATGCGGGAGAGCAGCCAGGGGCTTGGAAAGAAAATTGTGCGGAATACTGGTAAAAAGAGACTCCAGGAAAGCATGGATAGGTGCACTGGCCAGCGCGATATAACTGAAATAATGTTGAAAACAGCATTAAACACCAAACAATCAATCAATCAATGAGGAACATAATTACATGTATATCATATTAATGTCATTCACATAATCATATTGATGTCATGCACATGATTAGATTACATTGATGCCATGTTCATAAATATATTTTTATCATGTACATAATTACTCTTCATGTATACTGATTTCATGTACATAATATGTTGATGTCATTTACATTATGTTGATGTCATTATGTAATTCTATGAGATTGATGTTATGTACATTATTACCTGATACTGGTGTGAGTTGTTTTAGTTCATAAAAGCAAAACTAATAAAACTTAGCCATTTTCCAAGACTTGTTTTCACTGAATTGCAATTCTTTCCAATCCTTTTGTGTTTCTCTTTCTCTTCTGCTGTTGATGCTTACTCTTTACCACACAATCCCGACTTTTAACAACCCTGAGAAAGAAGCCTATAGAAAACATTGTGGGAAAAGGAGAGAATGCTGGTAACCAGCATTTTCTCCTTTTCCCACAATATTTTCTACCCTATCAAAGTCAGAAATCATCATATTAACAAGATTTAATTTGTTGTCTGCAGATGCTTTGAATTTGGTCTAATAAAAAAATTTGTCGTTTGGTAAAGATTTAACTCTTCACCAAGCAGTCCTTGTTTTAATGGCCTCGCGTTCAAATACATTGTGAGAAAATGGGCAATTAGTGGTAAAACAAACATTTTTATGTTGAAAACTTTGATATGATACCTTGAAATCCCGGTAGATTGAAGGAGACAGCTTTAAAACACAGGTGGTGTATTAGTGGGAGCCAATGTATCTCTTTTCTCTTGTAAATAACATATATATGACCCATCTTAGTATTAACATATCAATATGCATGTATTTTTCAGATGTATTTATGGTAAAGACAATGGAGTCCCCTTCAAAATCAGGAGAGCAATCAGAAAACATTGACACGGTAATTGACGGAACACCAGGTCCCCCATACTACTGCTTCTGCGGAAAAGTTTTTAAAAGGAAGAATGACTATAGACGCCATTATCGTGTACACACGGGTGAACAACCTTTTGCTTGCCACCTGTGTGGAAAACGCTTTTCCTTGAAGGGAAACTTGACAAAACATATGTTTGTCCATATCAGCATGTGAACAGAATGTGATAAAGATAGGATTGATATGGGTGTGTCAGTTTTTACCAAACGATGGCAAAAAGTTGATTTTTCAAGGCGGGATGCATTGAAATTTGGCATGACTTACAGTTCGGGAGCACTACAGATCTGACAATATTTAACTCTTTACCACTCACAAGTGTTAACAACCCTGAAGAAGAAGGCTTTTGAAAACATTGTGGGAAAAGGAGAAAATGCAGGTAACCAGCATTTTCTCCTTTTCCCACCATGCTATGTACCCTGTCAAAAACAGAAATCATCATTTGAGCTACACTTAATTCGCCGTCTGCAAATGATTTTATTTTGGTCGGCTCTGAAATTTTATTTGGTTGATAGTTACTTAGGTAATATATACAGCATCATAAAGTGATCCCTAGAAAAAGTAATTTTTGGTTTTCCCACAATGTTTTCTACCCTTTCAAAGAAAAATCTTATCATTTAAACCATATCTAATTTGTAATCTGCAAAGGCTTTCAATTTGGATGGGTCTAATACCGTGTATTTTGTAAAGAGTTAAATCTTTTACCACACAATCCCAGGTTTCAACGATCATTAGGAAGAAGCCTTTTGAAGACATTGTTGGAAATCGAGAAAAGGCTGTAACTAGCATTTCCTGCTTTTCCCATAATATTTTCTATATTTCCAAAGGCAAATCCCATCATTTATCACATATTTAAATCTTTACCAAACGACAAAATACACGTATTAGACTTGTCCAAATTGAAAGCTTTTGCAGACAACAAAATTAATGCGACGCAAAAATTGAAGTTTGTTTTGGATAGGGTGAAAACTTTGTGGGAAAAGGAGAAAATGCTGGTTATCAGCACTTTCTCCTTTTCCCACAATGTTTTCAAAAGGCTTCTTCCTCAGGGTCGTGAAAACCAGGGATTGTTTGGTAAAAGGTTAAATTGTTGTCTGTAATTGCTTTGAATTTGGACAAATCTACATAGTTCTTGTGTGATAAAGAGTCAACACAGTCACAGAGAGGCAACTTTCATGAAATTCATTGCTGGAACAGCATAATCTCAAGGGTTAAGTGTTTACCAAACAGTCCTATGCTTTAACAACCCTGAGGAAAAAGAGTTTTGAAAACATTGTTGGAAATGGAGAAAATGCTGGTTACCAACATTTTCTCCTTTTCTCACTATGTATTCTATCCTTTTCCAGCCCTTTTTCCATCATTTCAGTCACATTAAATACTGTCGTCTGCAAATGCTTCCTTTTTCACAAGTCTTAAAATTTGATGTTTTGGTGACTCCTTACCTCTGGACAGAATTTTAGACTTGCCCAAATTTAGAACATTAATTTTCCAAGCAACAAATTAAATGTCACTCATAAAATTGTATATGTCTGTGAAAGGATTTAACAACATTGTGGAAAAAAGGAGAACAGCTGGTGACAATGTTTACAAAAGCCGTCTTAATCAGTGTCATAAAAACACTAGATTGATTGTTTGGGAAAGGATTACAGAGCCTGAAAACAGCAAAATAAATACCAGTAATATTTTGTGTTTTTTAATGTTGAGTGCACCAGTATTTTGTATTGTAATAAAGCTATTAAAAACATCTTTCTTGTGGTTAATTCTTTACCAAATGACAACATTTTAGACTCATGCAAAGCATTGATAAAAAGTATAGAAAACATTGTGGAAAAAGGAGAAAATGCTGGTCCCCAGCATTTTCTCATTTACCCACAATGTTTTCAAAAGCTTTTCTTCTGAGGGTCGTTAGAACTAAGGATTGTGTGATAAAGGGTTAAATAAAGGATAACTGTTTATTTCGGTGTAAGATGAAATTAAACTCTCCCAGTGAGAATAATACTCAACAAAATGGACCTGTCACTTATTTTCTTCTATCAATACTCAGTGAAATTTCAGTACTCGGTGAATTTCACAGCTGTTGCACTCAAACTTTTGTCCTACAAAATTCATATTGGGTTACTTTACAAACAAGTGACCCTGCGAAATTCAAAGAGTATTGACCCAAGTAAATAAATAACAGGCCAATTTTGTTGAGTAATTCTAAAAGATACTTAAAAGAAATAATGATAAAATAATAACCCAAGCCAGTTTCGAAATCTATGACCCTAGTATCAAGAACCAATCACCTTACCAGAGTAGTTATTTATCTGTACCGTTGGAAAGGCGTAAGTTTTGTAAATTATCATTTGAAAACCTATATTAAGAAAGTTCGAACTAACTAGTGACTATTAATGAGGGTCAGAAGGAATATGAATGAGCAACAAGTTGATTCTGTTGAGTAATACCAATTTTGATATTTTCACTCGTAGCCAAACAAAATGCGAAAAATTTGAATTAGTGTGACCTGAAAGAAGTGGTCTTCTGGTTCGAATGTGGTCATAAACTTATCTTGTTATGTCTCCCCCCATCAGGGTCGGGAGACATATTGTTTTTCCCCGTGCGTCCGTCTGTCTGTCCATCTGTCTGTCTGTCTGTCACACATCGTGTCCGCTCTATAACTCAAAAACCTTTTAAGATATTTTGATAAAACTTCACACATTTGTAAAGCACCATGAGACAAAGTGTCATGCACAAGAACCATAACTCTGGCTTGTATATTTTTCGAGTTATTTCCCTTTGATTATTTTCCTTACTCATTTTATGTACCATTTCGTGTCCGCTCTGCAACTCGAAAACTGTTAGAGATATCTTGATAAAGCCTCATACATTTTTAAAGCACAATGAGATGATGTGTCATGCACAAGAACCATAACTCTGGCTTGTATACTTTTTTAGTTATTTCCCTTTAATCGTTTTCCATACAATTAAGTGGCCGCTCTATAACTTGAAAACCGTTTGAGCTATTTTGATGAAACTTCATACATTTCTGAACCACAATGAGACGATGTGTCATGCACAAGAAACATAACTCTGGTTTGTATATTTTTTTAGTTATTTCCCTTGATTATTTTCCTTACTCATTTTGCGTACAATTTCGTGTCTGCTCGAAAACCGTTAGAGATACCCGTCTAGCATGATCAGTGCCTTTGTTTTCCCTTTTTATAGAGTACAATCCCACTACTTCTGATATCTGGAATTTCAAGCCCCTAACCATATTCTATGGCTGTACAGCCTTTTGTGTCAACTAGATTGTTTGCTCTAAAAATGACCATTATTTCAGTTAGAAATTGCCTTGGTGACATATCAATCCTTCTGACACCAAAAAGGGGGGGAGACATCTGTTTTTTTTTGTAGAAAAACAAGCTCTAGTTTATTTCTAAAGGTAATCTCTATGTCTCATGCAGATGCATCTGTTGTGGCTCATATTCTTAGCCCATTGTCTATAATCAGCATGATCAAATAATGGAAAACAGAAAGAAATCTAATGACAAAGCACTGACAGTTCTGAGTGCCAGACTTTGTCTTCTCCCAACATAACATAAACTTTATGTCAAAGCATGTACAAAACTTGCAGCATGCAAAAACATGACCTCTACAAAAATAATAAAAAATTTATGCAGTGAGCTGAAAGAAAATACACATGTATATGCATGCAAACATCTACATAGCCTCGTACATAAATGTCCAAAATGAATATATATATGTAAGATAGTCTGATTTAAACAAAACAGATTACTTTTGTTATTTGTTAAACTCAGAAAGGGAATGAAGTGAAAAATAAAGGAATGAGAAGAAACTAGGAAAAATGTGATATAATAGAGAAGAGGACCTGTTAGCTAAGTTAATCCATTACAAAACAATATATTTTTAAAACCCTGAAGAAGAAGACTTGAAAACATAATGAGAAAAGAATAAAACACTGCTAGCCAGCATTTTATTGTTTTCCGAGCATGTTTTCCTTTCATACATAGATTCCGTAATTCAAACCACATGTAATTTGTTAGCCGTAGATCATTATGGATGAGTCAAAAATTTTGTTCTCTGTAGAAGAGTTAAGTTAGTGGTTTACTTTTTATTTGTTTAGTACATTTAAATCAACTCCAAAACTCCTTCAACTGCCGGATGAACACTTTAAACAGGAGCTAGCTTAATTGTTGCTGAAAAATTAGGAACTGATTAATAATAATCATGTGAAATACATACTATTTTAGAAATAGTTTTACTAACATTGATTAGAAACAGCTTTACTGAATTCTAGTAATGTTAATTCTCTAATGTTACATCAAAACTTTTTACATTCCAAAACATTCTGGAAAAAGTAGGAAATGCTGGTGACCACAAATCTTGTCCAACTGTGTTTTATACCTTTCCAGAGACAGGTCCCAATATTTGAACCACATTTAGCTTGTTGTTTCAGTGAGTTCAAGCCCAGTTGCATCCCTCTTTTTTATTGTGTGTGTGTGTTTGTCTTTTTCCTTTTTTGCATGGTAAATTAATGATGTATGCCACGAAAATAAGTAAAATTTCTGCCAGTAGAGCGATTTCAGACCCTCAAGGGCCTCTAGCTATTATTTATTATATTTATAAATCTTATTTCAGGTATGAGACTTGTACAGTATCCCGACATTCAACACCAGTTCAGTCAGTTATTTAAGTTCCGATGTGAGTTTTGTCAGAGACCCTTCAACAACAAGTGGAAGTATGAATGTCATCGAAGAACGCACACTGGTGAAAAACCTTACAAATGTGACAAATGTGGCAAAGCTTTCAGCATTAAAGGGAATCTAAAGAAGCATGGGGCTACACATCTTGTTGGAGACATCCTGGACTTTAACAAGAACGATAATTATTAAAGTTTTATCTGTAGCAAGACAGATGACTCATATATGTTTTCTGTTAACTGACAAGTAATCGTGTACTGAATTGTATTAGATGTAAAAATATCAGTGACATAATATTATTATTTTAATGTGTTCAGAAAGTATTTACTTCCTATAATGTTACAATCAATTACATGGATTTATTGATACCAAATTTGAACTCTTCTTGTTTACACAGTAAGTCAATTTCTGTCATCAATAATATAATCTCAGACCAGTGTGAATTGTTTGGTATTAACTCTTTACCAAATGACAGAATTTTAGACCTGTCCAAATTGAAAGCATTTGCAGACAACAAAAAAGATGAATCAGGAACTGTTCTTTTGAAGGCCATCCTTGTGATTGGTTGGAACAATCTGTCTTGTTCAATCCGACAGCTAATCCTAGATTTAGGTCTGGAAGTGTTAACCCTTTACAAACAACTTATTGTTTTCAAAATCCTGTGAAAGGAGGCATTTGAAAAACACTGTTCAAAAAGAAGAAAAAAAAAAAGAAGAAAATGCTGGTATCTTGCAGTATATCTAGAGATAACCTGTATCAAAACATGTTATAATATTTTAAATTTCCTTGTATTGTGAGTATAGGTCTTTTGTAATCTGTTTTTGTTTTTCATTACACATTTACCATGTGTATTGGTTGACAGTTTATCTGAGACATCTGCATATTCTATGAAGCCTACTTAGTACCACTTGTATTCTGAACTGACAAGTTTACTGTAACTTTTGTTACAATATCCTCCCTGACCCAGGTTAAACGACGTAAAATGTGTCTTCATCAAAAGTTTGCGCAGTATGATTTGTCTCAGTTTAATAATGCCACCCTACAATATATTTTTAGCTCTGCTGTTTTATAGAAAACGTCAAGGTATTGTCATAGCCCTGTTTTCTGCGTTGTTGTTCAAAGGCTTAGACATTTTACAATATCTGTGTCATTGCGAACAATATCTTCTTCAAACTCATACTAGCAGTTAGCTATCAAAAGGGGAACCCATATAACAGGGGCAGGTAACCATCAAAATATTTTAGACAGTTATGTCTTTTTTTCAACTTACAATGTTCACTGAAAATTAATCTATTTCTAAAAGCAACTGCAGCAAAGCGTTGGCACCCACACACACTGCTGTTTTTGTACATTTAGTACCATTTATATGAGCCATGCTGTGTGAAAAAGGGTTTAAATGCATCTGCAAAAAGTACCAACTCAGGTCAGCCTGCACAGACTGACTTGGGTCAAAACTATTTACTCTTGTTAAATTTTTTTGCATTTCTTAGGACCATTCTACCTCATGTATGCACCTCTTGTTAGACAAAGTGGATTTTAATGATCCATAATTATTTGATGACTTGCTTGGTATAATGCGTCTCGGAGATGTATTAACGCTTTATCACACAATCCCTACTTTTAACGACCCTGAGAAAGAAGCCTTTTGACAACACTATGGGAAAAGGAGAAAATGCTGGTAACCAGCATTTTCTTCTTTTCCCACACTGTTTTTTACCCTTCTCAAAACAAGTTTCAATTTTCAAGTCATATTTATTCTGTCGTCTGCAAATGCTTCCAATTTGGACTAGTCTAAAATTTTGTCGTTTGGCAAAGAGTTGAACTGCCTTTTTCCAGAGCATGACTCATGTATTCTATACTCCTTACTTGAAAGTAAAAAGTTGTATACTTGATTTATGATTAGATTTATTAAAATCATTTTTTTGTGCATGCTGTATGCATCCCCCTACACAGGTAGATCTACTATAGTAGAATATGTCTATTCTGTACAAAGTACCCGAGCTTGGCAACTTTGTCGAATTTGTGTGATTTCATATATATGTTGTCACATAATGGTTGCATCAGTTAGGAGCTGATTTCCAGGGCCCATTTTTAGTTTCATTCTTATTCTAGATTTAGAAAGTAACATAGTTTCTGATTGGCTAAAACATTTGGTTTAGCCAGTCAAAAGTTGTGTTACTTTCAAATTTAGAAAATTCTTGAGAATAAGACTAAGAATGGTTTGTGAATACAAACCTTTGATGGACTTATCTTTTTCAAATAGACATATATATGCCAAAATAACTTCATGTCTTCAAAAGAACAACTTCTCAGTATAATGCCACAAAAGGCTTGACCAATTCAAAGAGAGGTAGTGTTGTGGCTTGTATAATTTTCCCTCTTTGATGACTGCAAATGAGTAAGTGTTAGGGTTTTGTGTTGATAAATCAGAAAAATCATACAACAAAAGTTAGGAATCCTCCAAATTGAAAGCATTGGTAGTCCACCAATAGAATGTGGCTCAAATTATGGTCAATTTTATCATGTCTTTTATAAACACCGAGGGAAAAATTTAAGACTTGTAAAAGTTGAAAGCATTTGCAGATGACATACCATATGTTATATTATAAAATTGATTACTTTTGCCTCTCAGATGCATTGCTGGTTCCAGCATTTTCTCTTTTTCCCGCAATGTTTTCAAAAGCCCATTTTGCTTAGGGCTGTAAAGAGTTGGGAGTGTTTGGTAAAGGCTTAAAATGTTTGATGCCTCAATCTGTTGGTCAGTGTTACATGCCCTAGCTGTTGGCGTTTGCTGTAAATTGAAAAAGAACAGTCATGTCAGTGCTTTGATTTATTGATATTTCTTTCTCTTTCAGAAGGTAAATATCAGTGCGAATTCTGTGGTCGATGGTTCAACGACAAGTCAAAATTTACGAGTCATAGACGTACACATACTGGTGAAAAGCCTTTCAAGTGTGACATCTGTGGAAAACGCGTAGCCAGAAAAGATAATCTGCGATCCCACATAGCAGTGCATTATAAACAACTCATGAAGCCAAAGAACCAGTAATCATTATTATGGATGTTTAGCTTTAACCCTTTACTACACAATCCTGAGTTTCAATGACCCGAAGAAGTCTTTTGAAAACATTGTGCGAAAAGAAGAAAATGCTGGTAACCAGCATTTTCTTCTTTTCCCACAATGCTTTCTACCATTTCAAAGACAGAAATCACCATGTGAACTATATTTAATATTTTTCTGCAAATACTTTCGATTTGGATGTCTAGACTTTTGTAGTATGGTAAAGAGTTAAGAAATATGTACAGTCCGTAGAGCTCTATGGCTTGTGCTGACTTCTATTAGTAATATACGGTACCTTTCTATCATAAACTATTATTATGCTTCTCTTTCAATTGTAAGTCGTTATTTTCCTTAATTAGAAAGGTAAAGTTAACTTTTTACCAGAATACAAATTTTTAGCCTCGTCCTAGTTGAAAACATTTGCAGACGACAAATTAAATGTAATTCAAAACTTGAAAGCTGTCTTTCAAATGGTAGACAACTTTGCAGGAAAAGAAGAAAATGCTGGTAACCAGCATTTTCTACTTTTCCCATATTTTTAAAAGTCTTTTTACTCAAAGGCTTTAACATTTGGCATTGCATAATAAAAGGTTAAAATTCATTATTTATTAAGAAAGTGTAAGTTGTACATGTCCTATGAAATACTCTGTTCTTAAGAAGTAACATGTTTGTCAGAAATTCATTTCTGCTTTTCAACCGACAGACAAAATGCATGTAGATCTATGTGTATTTGTCAATTCGTACATTAGTTTGATAATTTTTGTGACAAGAATTTTCCTAATTTTTGTGAGATGAACTTTTCTAATTTTTATGACAGGAATTTTCCTAATTTTTATGACAAAAGTTTTTCTAATTTTTATGACAGGAAAAAGGTATTAAATTGTTTCTGTATTATATGTACTCATACTTTACGCGACAGTCCATGACAGACAGAGACTGTGAAATCACCGATTATTATCAGTAATCATCAGACCAATTCATCTTTTACCAAACAACAAAATTTTAGAATTGTCCAAACTGAAAACATATGCAGAAAACTCTTTAAATCTGACTCAAATGATGGAACTTATCTTTGATAGGGTAGAAAACATTGTGGGAAAAGAAGAAAATGCTGTTTACCAGTATTTTCTCCTTTTCCAACAATAATTTCAAAGGTCTCTTCCTCAGGGTTTTTGAAAACTGGGATTGAGTGGTACACAATCGATAGTTATATCAAAACTAAGTAAGATTACTACTTTTAACGTCCCTTTGGAAAATAGCATCTCAAAACATTGTGGGATACTTCATTAGGAAATTGTGGTTAATGACAAAGATATAGTAAAATTGGCATGTAGTCATATTCTTGTAAACAAATTTACAATTTTCATTTCTTGTAATTTCAGACCCCCATGAACCATGTGGGCTTCTAAAGAATCCAAGTCCAATCCCATTCGAGATTAAGTATCGTTGTGAGTTTTGTGGAAAACCGTGCAAGGATCGCTGGAGCTTTGAAACACATCGTAGATCACATACTGGAGAAAAACCATTTGTGTGCAAAGTTTGCGGAAAAAGCTTCAGCCGAAGTTACAACTTGAAAATTCATACAATGTCCCATTTTAAGTAGTTGTGAAGAGACTGTTTTTAATCTCAAACAATTAAATTTTCAACTTGACCAAATTGTAAGCATTTGCAGACAACAAATGAACTGAAGGTCAAACGATGATTTTTGATAGGGTAGAAAGCATAATGGGAAAAAGAGAAAATGCTGGTTACCAGCATCATTTTCTCATTTTCTCACAATGTTTTCATAAGCCTTCTCTTTTAGAGACGTAAAAACTCGGGATTGTGTGGTAAAGGGTTAAGATTATAATTATATAGTATATAAATAACTGAACCAACTAGTTTTCATTTTTTTTCGTGTAATTTTGTGTGATTGTTAACTGTTTATGTATTTGTGTACCTTTCACTAAACTGCATAGATTTACCAGTGTTCCAACTAACTTTTTATTTCTGGGAATTAGATTTCATATTAGAGGGTATGACAATAATGGTTCCCAACTAGAGGTAAAGCAATCCATATTGATGATATGCAGCAAAAAAATCTGTTACAGAAAGATATTTGTGTAAATTTACTGCTTAAAGTAATTAAAAAGCTGAAAAGACAGTCTTAAGCGACTCTGATCGGACAATGTCAAAGACACATTTTGTTGTGTCATGGGTTTCCGCATTTTTTGCACCAATCAATTTTTCATGTCTTTTGATTTCTGGATAGGTATTTCAGCATGATTTGACATAAATTAGTCCAGAAGGGTTACAAGTAAATTCAAAACCTGTCATGTTATACAAGATAAGGGGATAATGGCCTTTTTTGTCCATGTATTTTCTTACGCCAGGTCTCGCATGTAAACAAAATTTGATAATATTAATTTTGTGATGTGGAAAAAACGATGTACTTGTGTCTGAAAGAATTCCTTCAAGTTTAGAGGGTCTACTGTTAGCTTTGTACATGTACAACATGTATGTATGCAAAACGCTGAATCCTGGCTTAAAGTGTCTAAGAGTTATTTTCCCTTGAATATAAGCACTCTTGAGCAAAATGCTCACAACATTTAAACGGCTGTTTTTTCTATTAAAGTGGTAGGGGTATTAACTCTTTACCACACAATCCCAAGTTTTAACAACCCTGAAGAAGAAGGCTTTTGAAAACATTGTGGGGAAAAGGAGAAAATGTTGGTAACCAGCATTTTCTCCTTTTCCCACAAAGTTTTCTACCCTATCAAGGACAAACTTCAACATTTTAGCCACCTTTAATTCTTTCTCTGCAAACACTTTCAATTTGGACTAGTCTAAAATTTTGTTTTCTGAATCAATTTTGAGGCTGACAACTTTTAAAATATTCTTGTAAAATATATATTGTCAAATCAAATTTTGATTTCATGTTTCATCCTCCCATAAGGTGTTTGGTTTTTAGTGGGAGTGTCCTTGGGCAAGACACTTCAAAGCCTTAGCCATGTCCTAGTGAAACCCAGGACACATGCTAATTAGTGAGCTGTTGCAGTGATATTACTTAAATATTATTGTAGCCAGTGTTAACCCTGTACCAGAGCACAAAAGTTTCGATTCTTCTAAATCGAAAACATTTGCAGATGAGAATTTTGATACTGACAATTATAAGCCTAAATTCTTTGATAGGGTAGAAATTTTGTGGGAAAAGGAGAAGATTTTATCCTTCTTCAATAATGTTTTCAAAATTTGTCTTCCTCATGTTCATTAAAACTTTGGATTGTGTGATAAAGGATAAACCAAATTTTTCAACTGTTGGGTCTGACATGAGGAATTAGCCCTTATTTTTGTATTGTTTTCTTGTTTGTAATCAACATTTTAATAAACGTTTACAAAGTAAAATGAAATGCATAATTTTATTCTATTTTTTTCCCCTCACCATTTTTAGCTTGGCTGTTTTCTGAGGAAACATCAAGGTTTTGTCATATCCCTGTTTTTGTTGCATCAGCGTCATTGTGCAAACACTTTGGATATTTTATAATACATGTATCTCTGTCATTACTGAAGACATTTACATGTACTTCAAGTTGTTGACTATCAAAAGAGAAACCCATACAAAAGGGCCAGTAAACCATCAAAATATTTTTGACAGTTATGCCCCCTTTTCCACGTAGAATTTTAAGTGAAAAGCAGAGTGTTGGCACCCGCATGTGGTGCTCTTTTTTATCCCCCGCCAAAAAGGCGATGGGGGAAATGGTAATAGTAGCCATCCGTCCTTCCATCTGTCCGTCCGTCCATCTGCCCGTCCTTCCGTCCCACTTTCTTGTCTGGAGCGTAACTCAAAAACTATTAGAGATGCAAACATGAAACGTCACAGGTGGATAGATCTCATCAAGGAGAAGTGCAGTGCATAAGAACTATAACTCTTGATTGCATAATTTAGGAGCTATTACCCTTTGTAATTTTTCTCACTGTCTGGAGCATAACTTAAAAAATTACTAGAGATATAAACATGAAACTTCACAGGTTGATAGATGACATTGAGGAGAAGTGCAGTATACAAGAACCATAACTTTCTGTACCATGCTGGTCACCAGCATTTTCATCTTTTCCCACAAATATTTTCAAAAGACTTTCAAAACACTGTACAGACATGTCCCACTTTCTTCGAATATTATTCCTTTGTGTGACTTGTTGTTGAAATCTAAAAATAGCTTCTGCAGAGATTCAGTTGATTTTGTAAAATGTTTTAGATGGTTTTTCATAACACTCTTTTTATCTTTTCCGTTTCAGTTCGGGTATACACCTGTGACATCTGTGGAAAGGTGTTTAGCGCTCGATCGGCCATGTCAATCCACAGGCGTATACACACGGGAGAAAAACCGTACCACTGCAGCATCTGTGACAAGAGATTTAACGTCAAAGGCAATCTCAAAGCCCATATGCTCACACATATGCAGAAGAAGTAGGAATAAATGTCTGAAAACCAGACTTACAGGCACTGTATCTGACCTAGAAATACAGCAAGACTTGTTCATTTTCTTACCAAATATACAGAAGAGTGCCCAAAGAGAGGTAACTCTATCAGACTGGCGGTGATGAGTATTATGGTTGTGGGAAAACATGTTGTAATACAATACTTAATTCTTCTGACAAACGACAAAAATTTTACACTTGTCAAAATTGTCAGCATTTCCAGACTTTAAATTCTACAGCATTTCCAGACTTCAAATTCATTGTTACTCAAAACATAAAATTTGTCTTTCATAGGGTAAAAAACAATGTGGAAAAAGGAGAGCATGCTGGTAACCAGCATTTTCTCTATCTAATAGCATGTTTTCAAAAGCCCTTTTTCTTAGGATCTTAAAAGTTTGAATTGTGTGGTATAATTCTTTACCACAAGACAAAATGTAAGACTTGTTCAAATGCAGAGTATCTGCAGACAACAAATTAACAATTTCCTAAAGGACTAATGTTAGACTCTTTCAAATTCAAAGTAGACAACTAATTCAAAATTGGTATAAATTACAGGGTAGAAGACACTGTTGGAAAAGGAGAAAATGCTGGTTACCAGCATTTTCTTCTTTCCCAACATGTTTTCAAAAGCCTTTTTCCTCAGGGTTGTAAAAACCCTGGATAGTATCGTTAAGGGCTAAATAAATGGTGTAATAAACACATCTCATTCCAAAATGTACATTTTACATCTATTCTGAATTTTATAATACTTGTTGTATGTTAGTGTATTTGAAATTTGTGTATATTCAAGTGAGATGTTATAGCCATTGAAGTATATGATAACTACACTTTTAGTCTACAACTTAATGAATCCCAGATCACTTTATGTACTCAGGTGAGCACAGTAGGGCCAATGGCCCTCTATATGAAAGCTGTAGGAACTACATTCATAGACGAAAAACAACTGCTTTTGTAGATGGCTTGGATTAAGATCAGACTGCACAAAATGTTTTGTCTAATCTTGGAGCTATGCTGTAGGAAAATTAGCCCACAAATGGCCCTGCAAAATGACTCTACCTGTGGTATGACTGTACAAAAATGTTTGTAAAATGTGTTGATTTTGATAGCATGTTTATATTTTCACATACTTGTTTGAAATTGTATGAATATTTTTATGCAAATTGTGTAGTTTTAAATAGTTGTATGCAAATTGTGTAGTTTTAAATATTTATATGCAAATTGTGAAGTTTTGAATATTTGTTTGTGGTTGCATATTTTGAATAATGCATTTCACAGTCAGCAACTTAAGCTGTACAAAAGTGTTTACTTGTATGAAAGTAGTATAAGATCGTTTTGAAGATACATATTTTTTTCTGAGGCTTGAAAACATCTGCGCTTGGTTGACTGAACCTAGAATAAAGTTGTGTATGAGATTTCTGTTGCTGTCATTTTACATTTTACCTCCATGACATTAATTCTTTACCAAACAACAAAATTTGGACTCCAACAAATTGAAAGCATTTGCATCCGACATATCAAATGTGGCCCAAAAGAAGATTTCTGTATTTGAAATGGTTGAAAACATTGGGCGAAAAGGAGAAAATGCTTGTTTTCCAAAATGCCTTCAAAACTCTGCTTCTTCAGGGATGTTAAATACGAGATATTGTGGTAATATGTCAATGATCATCTGAATGAAAACTTATTTAACTAGAAACCTAACCAAAAATCAGGTTTGAAACTTGGGCACATCATTTAGTATGAGAAGGGGGAAAAATACTTATTCATCAGAATGAAAGCTAAACTTTGCCCTGTATCAAACAATTTCATGGTGTAACACTCATCAGGAGGAAGGCTTTTAAAAAAGATATAGGAAAAGATGAAAAAGCTGGTGACCACCATTTCCCTTTTCTATTTCCCACAATGCTTACAACTCACCTTTCAAAGATGTCCTATCTTTCTAGCCACACTAACTCTACCAAAAAACAAAATTTTATACTTCCCCAAATTCAAAGCATTTGCAGATGACAAATTCAGTTTGTATCAAAATCATTGAATTTGCTTTTGAAGGAGTAGAAAACATTGCGGGAAAAGGAGAAAACGCTGATTTCCAGCATTTTCTCCTTTCCCACAATGTTTGCTAAAACCTTCTTTTTAGCTCACCTGAGCACAACGTGCTCAAGGGGAGCTTTTAGGGTCACGCTGTGTCCGTCATCCGTCGTGCGGCGTCAACAATTCTTTAAACATCTTCTCCTCCTACACCGCTTGGCCGATTTGGACCAAACTTGGCTGGAATGTTCCTTGGGAGGTCCTCTTTAAAAATTGTTCACAGAATTTGATTTCATCAAAAACTCTGGTTGCCATGGCAACCAAATGGAATTTACCAAGAAATTCTTTAAAAATCTTCTCCTCAGAAACGGCTGGTCAGATTTTGAAATAATTTCACAGATATGTTCCTTGGGTGACGCTTGTCAAAACTTGTTCACGAAATTTTGATTCGTCGAAAAACATGGCCGTGGTGGAAGGGGGGCTTCTTGGCGTCCAGCGGTGTTAACAATTCTATAAATATCTTCTCCTCTGAAACTGGTGGTCAGATTTTGAAACAATTTCACAGATATGTTCCTTGAGTGACCTTTTTCAAAAATTGTTCACAAAAATTTTATCCGTCGAAAACCATGGCCGTGGTGGAGGGGGAGGCTCTTGGCGTCCAGCGGTGTCAACAATTCTTTAAACATCTTCTCCTCCTACACCCCTTGGCCGATTTGGACCAAACTTGGCTGGAATGTTCCTTGGGAGGTCCTCTTTAAAAATTGTTCACAGAATATGATTTCATCAAAAACTCTAGTTGCCATGGCAACCAAATGGAATTTACCAAGAATTTCTTTAAAAATCTTCTCCTGTGAAACCGCTGGTCAGATTTTGAAATAATTTCACAGGTATGTTTCTTGGGTGACCCTTTTCAAAAATTGTGCGCGAAATTTCGATCCGTCGAAAAACCTGGCCGTGGTGCAAGGGGGGGCTCTTGGCGTCCAGCGGTGTCAACAATTCTATAAAAATCTTCTCCTCTGAAACTGGTGGTCAGATTTTCAAATAATTTCACAGATATGTTCCTTGGGTGACCCTTTTCAAAAATTGTTCGCGAAATTTTGATCCGTCAAAAAACATGGCTGTGGTGGAGGGGGGGGTTCTTTCTTGGCGTCCAGCGGTGTCAACAATTCATTAAACATCTCCTCCTACACCGCTTGGCCGATTTGGACCAAACTTGGCTGGAATGTTGCTTGGGAGGTCCTCTTTAAAAATTGTTCACAGAATATGATTTCATCAAAAACTCTAGTTGCCATGGCAACCAAATGGAATTTACCAAGAAATTCTTTAAAAATCTTCTCCTCTGAAACTGCTGGTCAGATTTTGAAATAATTTCACAGGTATGTTTCTTTGGTGACCCTTTTCAAAAATTGTGCGCGAAATTTTGATCCGTCGAAAAACCTGGCCGTGGTGCAAGGGGGGGCTCTTGGCGTCCATCGGTGTCAACAATTCTATAAAAATCTTCTCCTCTGAAACTGGTTGTCAGATTTTCAAATAATTTCACAGATATGTTCCTTGGGTGACCCTTTTCAAAAATTGTTCGCGAAATTTTGATCCATCGAAAAACATGGCTGTGGTGGAGGGGGGGGTTCTTTCTTGGCATCCAGCGGTGTCAACAATTCTTTAAACATCTCCTCCTACACCGCTTGGCCGATTTGGACCAAACTTGGCTGGAATGTTCCTTGGGAGGTCCTCTTTAAAAAGTGTTCACAGAATTTGATTTCATCAAAAACTCTGGTTGCCATGGCAACCAAATGGAATTTTCCAAGAAATTCTTTAAAAATCTTCTCCTCTGAAACTGCTGGTCAGATTTTGAAATAATTTCACGGATATGTTCCTTGGGTGACCCTTTTCAAAAATTGTTCGCGAAATTTTGATCCGTCGAAAAACATGGCCGTGGTGGAGGGGGGGAGCTCTTGGCGTCCAGCGGTGTCAACAATTCTATAAAAATCTTCTCCTCTGAACCCGCTGGTCAGATTTTGAAATAATTTCACAGATATGTTCCTTGAGTGACCCTTTTCAAAAACTGTTCGCGAAATTTTGATCCGTCAAAAAACATGGCCGTGATGGAGGGGGGGGCTCTTGGCGTCCAGCGGTGTCAACAATTCTTTAAACATCTTCTCCTCCTACACCACTTGGGCCGATTTGGACCAAACTTGGCTGGAATGTTCCTTGGGAGGTCCTCTTTAAAAATTTGTTCACAGAATTTGATTTCATCAAAAACTCTGGTTGCCATGGCAACCAAATGGAATTTTCCAAGAAATTCTTTAAAAATCTTCTCCTCAGAAACCACTGGTCAGATTTTGAAATAATTTCACGGATATGTTCCTTGGGTGACCCTTTTCAAAAATTGTTCGCGAAATTTTGATCCGTCGAAAAACATGGCCGTGGTGGAGGGGGGGAGCTCTTGGCGTCCAGCGGTGTCAACAATTCTATAAAAATCTTCTCCTCTGAACCCGCTGGTCAGATTTTGAAATAATTTCACAGATATGTTCCTTGAGTGACCCTTTTCAAAAACTGTTCGCGAAATTTTGATCCGTCAAAAAACATGGCCGTGATGGAGGGGGGGGCTCTTGGCGTCCAGCGGTGTCAACAATTCTTTAAACATCTTCTCCTCCTACACCACTTGGGCCGATTTGGATCAAACTTGGCTGGAATGTTCCTTGGGAGGTCCTCTTTAAAAAATTGTTCACAGAATATGATTTCATCAAAAACTCTAGTTGCCATGGCAACCAAATGGAATTTACCAAGAAATTCTTTAAAAATCTTCTCCTCTGAAACCGCTGGTCAGATTTTGAAATAATTTCACAGATATGTTCCTTGGGTGACCCTTTTCAAAAATTGTTCGCGAAATTTTGATCCGTCGAAAAACATGGCCGTGGTGGAGGAGGGGAGCTCTTGGCGTCCAGCGGTGTCAACAATTCTATAAAAATCTTCTCCTCTGAACCCGCTGGTCAGATTTTGAAATAATTTCACAGATATGTTCCTTGAGTGACCCTTTTCAAAAACTGTTCGCGAAATTTTGATCCGTCAAAAACATGGCCGTGATGGAGGGGGGGGGGCTCTTGGCGTTCAGCGGTGTCAACAATTCTTTAAACATCCTACACCACTTGGCCGATTTGGACCAAACTTGGCTGGAATGTTCCTTGGGAGGTCCTCTTTAAAAAAGTGTTCACAGAATTTGATTTCATCAAAAACTCTGGTTGCCATGGCAACCAAATGGAATTTTCCAAGAAATTCTTTAACAATCTTATCCTCTGAAACCGCTGGTCAGATTTTGAAACAATTTCACAGATATGTTCCTTGAGTGACCCTTTTCAAAA
The DNA here is from genome assembly GCA_946811185.2 of Hippopus hippopus. Classification (NCBI taxonomy): domain Eukaryota; kingdom Metazoa; phylum Mollusca; class Bivalvia; order Cardiida; family Cardiidae; genus Hippopus; species Hippopus hippopus. The sequence goes on along the minus strand of OX328113.1, from coordinate 23,648,247 downwards.
ATTGTTCGCGAAATTTTGATCCATTGAAAAACATGGCCGTTGTGGAGAGGGGGGGCTCTTGGCATCCAGCGGTGTCAACAATTCTTTAAACATCTTCTCCTCCTACACCACTTGGCCGATTTGGACCAAACTTGGCTGCAATGTTTCTTGGGAGGTCCTCTTTAAAAGGTGTTCACAGAATTTGGTTTCATCAAAAACTCTGGTTGCCATGGCAACCAAATGGAATTTTCCAAGAAATTCTTTAAAAATCTTCTCCTCTGAACCCGCTGGTCAGATTTTGAAATAATTTCACAGATATGTTCCTTGAGTGACCCTTTTCAAAAACTGTTCGCGAAATTTTGATCCGTCAAAAAACATGGCCGTGATGGAGGGGGGGGCTCTTGGCGTCCAGCGGTGTCAACAATTCTTTAAACATCTTCTCCTCCTACACCACTTGGCCGATTTGGACCAAACTTGGCTGGAATGTTCCTTGGGAGGTCCTCTTTAAAAATTGTTCACAGAATATGATTTCATCAAAAACTCTAGTTGCCATGGCAACCAAATGGAATTTACCAAGAAATTCTTTAAAAATCTTCTCCTCTGAAACCGCTGGTCAGATTTTGAAATAATTTCACAGATATGTTCCTTGGGTGACCCTTTTCAAAAATTATTCACGAAATTTTGATTCGTCAAAAAACATGGCCGTGGTGGAAGGGGGGGGGGGGCTCTTGGCATCCATCGGTGTCAACAATTCTATAAAAATCTTCTCCTCTGAAACTGGTTGTCAGATTTTGAAATAATTTCACAGATATGTTCTTTGGGTGACCCTTTTCAAAAACTGTTCGCGAAATTTTGATCCGTCGAAAAACATGGCTGTGGTGGAGGGGGGTTCTTGGCGTCCAGCAGTGTCAACAATTCTTTAAACATCTCCTCCTACACCACTACGCCGATTTGGACCAAACTTGGCAGGAATGTTCCTTGGGAGGTCCTCTTTAAAAAGTTTTCACAGAATTTGATTTCATCAAAAACTCTGGTTGCCATGGCAACCAAATGGAATTTTCCAAGAAATTCTTTAAAAATCTTCTCCTCTGAAACTGCTGGTCAGATTTTAAAATAATTTCACAGGTATGTTCCTTGGATGACCCTTTTCAAAAATTATTCGCGAAATTCTGATCCTTCAAAAAACATGGCCGTTGTGGAGGGGGGGGCTCTTGGCATCCAGCGGTTTCAACAATTCTATAAAAATCTTCTCCTTTGAAACCGCTGGTCAGATTTTGAAGTAATTTCACAGATATGTTCCTTGGGTGACCCTTTTCAAAAATTGTTCGCGAAATTTTGATCCATTGAAAAACATGGCCGTGGTGGAGGGGGGGGCTCTTGGCATCCAGCGGTGTCAACAATTCTTTAAACATCTTCTCCTCCTCCTACACTGCTTGGCCAATTTGGACCAAACTTGGCTGGAATGTTCCTTGGGAGGTCCTCTTTAAAAGGTGTTCACAGAATTTGGTTTCATCAAAAACTCTGGTTGCCATGGCAACCAAATGGAATTTTCCAAGAAATTCTTTAAAAATCTTCTTCTCAGAAACCGCTGGTCAGATTTTGAAATAATTTCACGGATATGTTCCTCGGGTGACCCTTTTCAAAAATTGTGCGCGAAATTTTGATTCGTCGAAAAACATGGCCGTGGTGGAGGGGGGGAGCTCTTGGCGTCCAGCGGTGTCAACAATTCTATAAAAATCTTCTCCTCTGAAACCGCTGGTCAGATTTTGAAACAATTTCACAGATATGTCCTTGAGTGACCCTTTTCAAAACCTGTTTGCGAAATTTTGATCCGTCAAAAAACATGGCCGTGATGGAGGGGGGGGGCTCTTGGCATCCAGCGGTGTCAACAATTCTTTAAACATCTTCTCCTCCTACACCGCTTGGCCGATTTAGGCCAAACTTGGCTGGAATGTTCCTTGGGAGGTCCTCTTTAAAAATAGTTCACAGAATATGATTTCATCAAAAACTCTGGTTGCCATGGCAACCAAATGGAATTTACCAAGAAATTCTTTAAAAATCTTCTCCTCTGAAACCGCTGGTCAGATTTTGAAATAATTTCACAGATATGTTCCTTGGGTGACCCTTTTTAAAAATTGTTCGCGAAATTCTGATCCGTTAAAAAACATGGCCGGGGGGGGGCTCTTGGCGTCCAGCGGTGTCAACAATTCTTTAAATATCTTCTCCTCCTAAACCGCTTTACCAATTTGGACCAAACTTGGCTGGAATGTTCCTTGGGACACCCCCTTTGAAAATTGTTCAAAGAATTTGATTCATCAAAAACTCTGGTTGCCATGGCAACCAAATGGAATTTTCCAAGAAATTCTTTGATAATCTTCTCTTCTGAAACCACTGGTCAGATTTTGAAATAATTTCACGGATATGTTCCTTGGGTAACCCTTTTTAAAGTTTGTTTGTGTAATTTTGATCCGTCGATAAACATGGCCTGGGTAGGGATGGGCATCTTTGCACTGTATGGACTTAAAGAAATTCTTTGAAATTCTTCTTCTCCTAAACCACTTGTCAGATTTTGAAATAATTTCACAGAAATGTTCCTTAAGTGCCCCTTTTGAAAATTTAATCACGAAAATTTGATGTCAAGAAACATGGCTGTGGTGGGTGGAAGCTATTTGCTCTCTGAGGACATGAAGAAATTCTTAAAAATTTTGTCTTCTCTGAAACCACTATTCAGATTTTGAAGTTATTTCACAGAAATGATCCTTATATTATACCCCTTATTTAGCTTAGCTGTTTTCAAAGAAAACATTGAGGTATTGACATAGCCCTGTTGGCGTCATCTGCGTTGTTGTTGTTGTGCAAAAACTTTGACATTTTGTTATATCTCAGCTTCCACTCAACACATGTACTTAAAACTCGGAATAATTGTTCACTAGTAAAAAGCAACCCATACAACAAGGGCAGTTAACTCCAAAATTGTTTTGTCCAAATTATGCCCCTTTTGTGATTGGAATTTTATTTTACTATCCAGCAAGGTTCCAACAGCCAATCATTGGCACTCTCATGAGGTGCTCTTGTTCAACTTAATATTTTTAGCCACTATCGGGCATGTGCTCTTTCAAGATAAGCTCTTTGGGTGACCTATCCTAAAATTTATTTGCAGAATTCTGATTCGTCAAAAACATGGCTGTGGTGATGATTGTAGGGGTGGTGACAGATTTTGAAATGATTTTTACAGGTGACCTTTTTATAATTGCTTGGCAAAATACTGATTTTTGTTTCCAAAATTTCAATACTTTAAAAAAAGTTGTTATGGTCCTCTCAAAAATTCAGGTGAGCGATCCAGGGCCATCTTGGCCCTCTTGTTTTGGTTTGTTAAAACTTACCAAAACTTGGACAAACTCGCCAGATCAAAAATGTTAACTACTGGTAAATACTGGCCATAAGCTGAACAAAATACTGTATCAAAAGTGAATGTAAAAGCTCTTGGCAAAACAAATCCAAATTGAAGCTCAATGAGCACACCAGTGGCGAATTTAACAAAAATGAATATCTGAAAATTTTCAAACACCATAAACCTACTAGAAGCCCCACTAAAAAAACTTCCAACCCCTAAACTTTACGGAAAATGTTGACTGTAATATTTCAAAGTAGAAATGTGATCAAATTAACCTACATAAATTATGAACAACATATCAAAGAATGAAATGTTTTCATACTATTTTAAATGAATTCTACTGGAGTAAAACATTTTAGCGCCATACTAACCTGTCCCTTGCTTTTACGACCTTGAGAAAGAAGCCTAAAGAAAACATTGAATTTTTTCTACCCTATCAAAGTCAAAACCCCTCAATTTGAAGCACATTCTGCAAATGCTTTCAGAAATGACATATCTGAAGTTTCGTGGATCTAATGGGGAGTTCAGTTTCACCCTTTACCTCTTTCTCCTTTTCCCACAATGTTTTCTACCCTATCAAAGATAGCAACATTTAATTTGTCTGCTTATGCTTTCAATTTGGTCCAGCCCAAGATGTTGTCGTTTGGTTAAGTGTTAAATTCAGATTTCATTGAAGTAAACTCGATTCGTTTTCCTTTTTAGGCCTTGAAGAACAAGCCCGCAGGTTGTTTCTTGAAAGGAAGCGGTTTGCCTGTGAATGGTGTGGAATGAGATTTGACCGCCCTTCCAAGTTGGATCAGCACGTCAGAATACATACGGGAGAAAAACCCTATGCCTGTGAGATATGCGGCAAGACCTTTAATCACAAGGGAAACCTGAAGAAGCATATAGTTGTGCACCTTTTTAATAAGAAGGACCCCACTGGATAAATTCACTGTAGTTATAGTGCTTGATCTGCTTATTTACCAAACGACAAAAAGACTTATCCATATTAACCCTTTACCACACGGCAAAATTTAAGACCTATCCAAATTGAAAGCATTTGCAGACAACAATTTCATAGTGGCTCAAATGACGCAACTTTTCTTTGATAGGGTAGAAAACTTTGTGGGAAAAGGAGAAAATGCTGGTTACCAGCATTTTCTCCTTTTCCCACAATGTTTTCAAAAGGCCTCTTTTTTAGGGGCGTCAAAAGGCGTCATTGTGTGGTAATGGGTTAAAAAGGATTTTCAAAAGACAAATTTGATGTGATTTAACCCTTTACCACACGATCCTTACTTTTAACGACCCTGGGAAAGAAGGCTTTTAAAAACATTGTTGGAAAAGGAGAAAATGCTGGTAACCAGCATTTTCTCCTTTTCCCACAATTTTTTCTTCCCTATCAAAGACAGAAGTCATCATTTTAGTGACTTTTAATTTGTTGTCTGCAAATGCTTTCAATTTAGTCCAGTCCAAAATTTTGTCATTTGGTAAAAAGATAAATAATGAGTTTGTCTTTAAAATGGTAGAAGACAATGTGGAAAAAGGAGAAAATGCTGGTAACCAGCATTTCCTCCTTTTCCCATTATGTTTTCTATAATATCAGAGAGTTTAGGCTCATATAACCTAATTTCAAATTTGTTGTCTGCAGCTGTTTCAAGTTTGGATGGGTCTAAATTTTGTCACTTGGGGGAGGTTTAAGAGACTTGTGCTCAGGAGAAAGCATTAATTAGAAACTTGACAGCCAGTGTCAAGCTTTGATACTGATGAAGTTGTTCAATACACTCAAAGAAATGTGTGAACATAGTAATATGAACTATATTACATGTAGACTATAATTAAGAAGAAGGTACATGTATTTTTTTTTTGTTGTACAAAAGAGGGTGTTTAGTAAACTTTTTACATTATTTCTGGTATTTTTGTTTATTCATTCAAAGTTGACTTAACAGATTCAATTTAGTAGCAAGACATTAAAAAAACAAATGTCAGGCTGAGCAAGAGGTTTTGAATGCTTGTAATGATCATCAGGGTTGTAGCTGCCTGTACTGCATACACTTTGAAAAAAAAAGACAGAAAATTTTGCCAAAGGATGTCACCAGAGGCCACCAAATAGCTTCTACAATTGAAAAATTTTCTGCTGGAGGGCCCCAGGACTCTCCTGGGAAACCCCCCTCTCCCTTCATGCATTTGGTAATACATACTTGCATACTGATCATGATCTGTTCCAGTTTAACCTCATCAACTTGTCCAGTGTTTGAACCACAACCTTGAGGAAAGTATTTTTTGAGTACATTGTGTGGTAAATGGAGAGCATGTTTGTAACTTGCATATTCTTCTTTTCCCAAAATGTTTTGTGTCCTTTCAAAAACAAATTTCAGCCATCATTTGCACTACATATGGTCTGCAACATGCAAAAAGGGGCATGTGCGTAAATTGTCGTCTGCACAGGCTGATACGAGACGACACTTTCCGACTACATTCGATTTTTTCTTCCAGTAGACTTGCGGGAAACAGAATATTATATAAGAATGGAAAGCGTAGTCTCATATTAGCCTGTGCGGACTGCGCAGGCTAACCCAGGACTACACTTTACCCAAATGTCCGAATACCCATTTTCACATGTTGCAGGCCATATAATTTGCAATCTGAAAGCACTTTCATTTTTATCAAGCCTTAAGTTTTGCTGTCTAACGGAGAGTGATCAAGGTACATTATGGAGCCATGCTCTTTGAAAAGGGGGTTTAATGCATCTGCAAAAGTACTGACCCGGGTCAGCCTGCACAGACTGCAGGCTGACCTGGGTCAATACTTTTTGCTTTTGGTAAATTTTCTACTTGTCCAATGACCAATCTACTGAAGGATTCAGTTGGTTGTAAGACAAGGTGGATTTTACGCATCCATAATTATGTGATGACTTGCTTGGTATGATGCAGCATGGAGATGCATTTAATACCTTTTTCCCAGAGCTTGGCTTAACTCTTTACCAAACAACATCATTTTGGACTAGTCCAAATTGGAAGCATTTTCAGACGAAAAAATTAATGTGACTCAAAAATTGAAATTTGTTTTGGGAAGGGTAGAAAACATTGTCGGAAAAGGAGAAAATGCTGGTTGCCAGCATTTTCTCCTTTTCCCACAATGTTTTCAGAAGGCTTCTTTCTCAGGGTCGTGAAAACCCGTGATTGTTTGGTAAATGGTTAATTAAGATTTCAATAGTAAATGATACTGGTTGTTGTAGATATTTTTCATCCATTTTTTTCAACCATTACCTTGGATTTCAAAATAAAAGAGGGCCTCTGAAAACATATAGGGAAAAGGAGGATATGCTGGGAACAAGCATTCTCTCCTTTTTCAACAATGTTTTCTAATCTTTCAGAGACAAAAATCTTTCTTTTAACCATATTTGATATGTCGTCTGCAAGTGTTTTCAATTTTGAGAGGTCTGAATGTTTTTTTCCTTTGGTAGAGTTAAGTCCTGCAAACAACACAATTTATACCTTAGAGCTGTTTCAGCATAGAAAAACATCCAAAATACTATCATTTCATGGTTGTTTTAGCCAGAAGATGTAATGGGGTAGTGGACAGTGTAGATCAAAGATCAGACTGCACATTCTGTGCAGTCTGATCTTGATCTATGTTGTCCTCAAAAACAACTTAAGTCGGTTCCAGGGCTTTAAAGGTTAAAATTTTCCATTTTGAATGCATTTGCAGACAACAAAAAAAATGTGTCTCAAATGATGGAATTTGACCCAAGCATCCAATGTTTGATTTCATTTTTACAAAAATGTTCCACATCATACTCTAAGAATCTGTCCCTCACCAAATTTGAACAAAATATCCTACACCAATTTTGAAGAAAACGTTCCACACCAAATTTGAACAGAATGTATCACACCAAGTTTGAACAAAATGTCCTACACCAAATTTAAATAAAATGTCCCGCGACAAACTTGAACCCCAAAGCCGCAGACTAAACTTGAACTTAATATGAAGTGTTAACCCTTTACAACACATTTTTCACTTTTAATGACCCTGATGATGAAGGCTTTTGAAAAGATTGTGGGGAAAGGAGAAAATGCTGGTTACCAGCATTTTCTTTTCCACAAATTTGCTTTTTTTCCTTCTAACAACACATTTAAATTTTTGTGTCACATTAATTTTTAGCTCCACTGGCCGAAGGCCAGCGAGCTATTGTCATGGCATTGTGTCCGTCGTGCGTCCGTCCGTCCGTCCGTGCGTGTGTCCGTAAACTTTTTCTTTAAAAAACTTCTCCTCAGAAACTATTGACTGGATTTTTACCAAATTTCACAGGAATGTTCCTTTGGTGGTCCTCTTTCAAATTCCTTCAAATAATTGTGTTCCAAGAAGAATTCTGGTTGCCATGGCAACCAAAGTAAAAAACCTTTAAAAATCTTCTCCTCCCAAACCGCTATTTGGATAGCATTATTATTTTGCAGGAATGTTCCTTAGATACAGGTTTACAGAATTCCTTAAAAAAAAAAAAGATCTGTCAAAAAACATGGCTTTTATGGGAGACTCATTTTCCTTTTATGGTATAAAGTAAAATCTTTGAAAAATTTCTTCTCTAAAACTATTCATTGGACTTCATTGTTGTTTTGCAGGTAAGTTCCTATGGTGGTTGTCTACCAAATTGTTTCTTCAGTGAGCTAAAATGCAGGATTGAATGATAATTGTTAAAAACTTCCTTTCGCCATTATAGAAATATCAGGCCTGTGGAGCGATACAGGCGCTCAAGCGCCTCTAGTTTATTCTGTTATATGCAAATGCTTTTGATTTTCATGAGTCTAAAAAGTTGTTGTTTAGTAAATTGCGAAACAAAAGCAAAATACACACTGGGAAACCATTAAAAATGTCTGTTTGCACAATGAAATGTGCGGTAGCCAATTTGACCATTATGTAGAAGTGTCTTAAGATTTATAAAACAAGGTGTTTGGTGTTGAAAGTAGGTAAAGCCTACAGAAAATGTTGCTGTACACATAGTCACATGTTTAGGACTGAAATAAGATTTAACTCTTTACCAAACGACAAAATTTTAGACTGGTCCAATTCGAAAGAATTTGCAGACAACAAATCAAATGTGAATCAAAAATTTAAATTAGTTTTTGGAAAGGTAGAAAACATTATGGGAAAAGGAGAAAATGCTGGTTACCAGCATTTTCTTCTTTTCCCATAATGTTTTCAAAAGCTTTCTCTCTCAGGGTTGTTAAAAGTTGGGATTGTGTCGTACAGTGTTAACCTTTTACCACACAGTCCCAAGATTCAATGACCCTGAGAAAGAAGCCTTTGGAAAAGATTGTGGGGAAAGGAGAAAATGCTGGTAACCAGTATTTTCTCCTTTTCCCAAAATGTTTTCTCCATTTTAATTTGCAAACTCTATTTAATCCACATTTGTTATCTGCAATTGCTTTTAATTTGGATCAGTCTAAAATTTTGTCTTGTAATAAAGTGTTAAGAGCACAATACTTAGCTTTATCACATAACCTCCCTTGTTTTCAGTGTAATATACCCATTACGAATTTTCTTATCTTATACACGTTTGATATCATATTAATTTGTGTGATGTCATTTTTAACGTCATGTTGTACGTATTTCATAGAAGTGAATTGGTTTTATGTATATTACCGAGGGAGCATCTGTGAAGGTTTTTCATCATCTGATCTATATTTTGTGAAATATCGTTATGTGATAAAGAGAATCTGACATTCAATAGCGTTTGAGATAAAATTTTATTAAACTCGTCTAGGGAAAATGTTATTAAGCTCACTAAAAACTCGCTCAATAAAATTTCCCTAGACTCGTTTAATAAAATTTTATCTCAAAAGCCAACTCATATCAGATCCTATATATAAGAAATAAAAAAAAAACATAAAACCTGTTAACCATTTACCACACAATCCCAACTTCAACAACTTTAAAAAAGAAAGTTTTTGAAAAGTTTGTGGGAAAAGGAGAAAATACTAATAACCAGCATTTTTTTCATTTCCCACTATGCTTTCTACCAGATCAAAACAAAAAATCACTTGTTTTAGCTCTTTACCAAACGACAACATTTTGGACAGGTCCAAATTGAAAGCATTTGCAGACAACAAATTAAAGGTGACTCAAATGACGAAAGTAGTCCTTGATAGGGCAGAAAACATTGTGGGAAAAGGAGAAATGCTGGTTACCAGCATTTTCTCCTTTTCCAACAATGTTTTCAAAAGCCGTCTACCTCAGGGTTGTTAAAAGTTTGGTAAGGGGTTAAACAAAGTCCCACACCACAATACTCAACACCAAAATAGAACCAATTATCCTACCAATGCTTGGAGAAAACAAGTAATGTGAAAGAACAACTAAAACCACATAGAAACTATTGGTAAATACTCAGTTGCTGAACTTATGTAAGATAGCCCAGAGACAATTTGACCGAAATCTGGACAGTGTTTCAAAGATTTATGAAACAAACTGTTTTGTACTAAAACCAGTTAAAACTTCAATCATCAACATAGAATTCTAACAATATGTCAAAGATTTTATCACTCTTGGCCTGTTTTGTGTTAATTTGCTTGAATGGCAAAAAACTTTCAATATTTTAACATGATAACATAATTGATCGTGGTAAAGTATTTTTTGTATGTTTTGTTTTTCAGCTGAGGACCAGCAATCAACGTCAAGTGATAAGAACAGTGATAAGAAGAGGTTTTCATGTTACTGGTGTGGAATGAGATTTGATCGCCCATCCAAGTTGGACCTGCATGTTCGAATACATACGGGAGAAAAACCTTTTGTCTGTGAGATCTGCGGCAAGGCATTCAATCGAAAGGGAAACCTGAAAGCCCATTCAGTCACGCATCTTGGCAACATAAAGAAACTGATTGGATAGAATTTGCTACTTAGCCATATATGGCCTCTGAAGGGAGGCAACTCCCTTTTCTAAGGCAGACAAGACAATCTAAACAGTCGCTCAAAACTGCAAAGTTGTCCTACAATTTATAAATGCATATTCATGACTTCTGGACTCCCGTGATGTACCAGAAGCTAAAGACATGAAATGAACACAAGTGGAAAATCAAGGAATTTCACTAAGCAACCCATCTGTCTATTTCAGGCAATGCTTCTTGGCTGTGACTACATCCAAATTTTATGTGTACAATGTTTTTTTCCTCTTCTTTCTACAAGAACCCCTGAGATTAACCCTTTACCACACAATTCCGACTTTTAACAACCCTGAAAAAGAAGCCTTTTGAAAACACTGTGGGAAAAGGAGAAAATGCTGGTTACCAGCATTTTCTCCTTTTCCCACAATGTTTTCTACCTGCTGCAAAACAATCTTTGAAATTTGAGTCACACTTATTTTGTCGTCTGCAAATGCTTTCATTTTAGACTAGTCTTAAATTTTGCCGTTTGGTTATGAGTTAACCCTTTACCAGATGAAAAATACTGAAACTCTACCAAATTGAAAGCATTTGCAGGTGGCAAATTAAATCTGGCTCAAATGAATTGATTGGGAGGAAAACATTGTGGGAAATGTAGAAAATGCCAGTTACTAGTATTACTCCTTTTCCCACAATGTTTTCAAAAGCCTCCTTCCTCAGGATCTTTAAAAGTGGGGATTGTTTGCTGAGGTATGATTGCAACTTGCCAAGTTCTGAAAAAAAATATACCTAGTTGTAATAGGTAACTGAAATAGGGCAATTACATTTTTGCTTATTCAGCATAGCTGAATGTGCTTGCTTTTAACCTACTTTTTGGTACTAATATCAAATGAAAATATAAAAATTTGTGATTGGTCGAAAGTGAAGACATGTTTACAAGGCCCCTGCCTATTTGCTGCCAAATTTACACCGTCTGTCTTTTTTAAAGATATTTCTTGTTTTCAATTGATGATCACTATAGTTACTTGCTTGAATCCATTTAAGTCTTAACCACACAACAATACTATAGACTGGTCCAAATTGAAAGCATTTGCAGATAGCAAATCATATGTGGCTCAGATGATTTATTCTTTGCTGATAGGTTAAAAACTATTGTGGGAAAAGGAGAAAATGCCAGTTACCAGCATTTTCTGCTTTTCCCACAATGTTTTCAAAAGCCTTCTTTTTCAGGGTTATTAAAAGCCTGAATTGTGTGATAAAGGGTTGATTCAATTGTTTTTGTGTAAATTTCCTCAAAAGGGAGTTTAATTAACTAACTTTGTAATGACAAAAAGATTGTTTCCTTGCTGTGCCAATGTAAACCTTCAAAGCACCTTTCACAACCATATTCGCTTTGGTGGCCAGTGTAGATCAAGATTCAGACTGCACAAAATGTGCAGTCTGATCTTTGATCTATACTGTCCACTTTGCTTAAATACCAAAGCCATCATAATATTGCAATTATTTGGGTCTTATGTCAAAAGTGAAAAATGTCTGTTGAATTTATTCTGTATTCTAATTGTCAAAAGACAGCCAAATCTAAAAAATGTGGCACAGTTAAGTTTATGACATTGTTTCAAATGTTAAAAATATCAAATTCCTGAGGAGCCCGTTGTTTCCAATGTTAAAAATATCAAATTCCTGAGAAGGCCATTGTTTCCAATTTTAGAAATATCAAATTCCTTTTCCAATGTTTAAAATATCAAATTCTTGAGGAGACCAGTGTTTCCAATGTTTAAAATAACGAATTCCTGAGGGGGCCATAATTGTTTCCATTGTTAAAAATATCAAATTTCTGAGGAGGCCATTTTTTTCCAATATTAAAAAAAAAATCAAATTCCAGAGGAGGCCATTGTTTCCAATGTTAAAAATATCAAATTCCAGATGAGGCCATTGTTTCCAATGTTAAAAGTATCAAATTCCTGAGGAGGCTGTTGTGTCCAATGTTAAAAATATCAAATTCATGTGGAGGCCCTTGTTTTCAATATTAAAAATATCAAATTCCTGAGAAGGCCAGTGTTTCTGATGTTTAAAATATCAAATTCCAGAGGAGGCCAGTGTTTCCAGTGTTAAAAATATCAAATTCCTGCGGAGGCCATTGGTCCCAGTGTTTAAAATATCCAATTCCTGAGGAGGCCATTGTTTCCAGTGTTAAAAATATCGAATTCCGGAGGAGTTTGTCATTTCCAGCGTTTAAAATATCAAATTCCTGAGGAGGCCATTGTTTCTGATGTTAACAACATCAAATTCTTGAGAAGGCCATTTTTTTCCAATATTAAAAAAAATATCAAATTTTGGAGGAGGCCATAGTTTCCAATGTTAAATATATCAAATATCCGAACAGGCAATTGTTTCCAATGTTAAAAATATCAAATTCCTGAGGAGGCCATTGTTTCCAATGTTAACAATATCAAATTCTGGAGGAGGCTATTGTTTCCAGTGTTAACAATATCAAATTCCTGAGGAGGCCATTGTTTCCAATGTTAACAATATCAAATTCCTGCAGAGGCCGTAATACTAGACATAGTCCCTCTCCATTATGCAGGTACTGCCATAATAGATAGAAACTAACTCGCCTCATCTTGTTAACTCTATAGAAAGCGGCAAAATTTTTGACAGATCCAAATTGGAAGTATTTCCAAAGGAGATAGTAAATGTGGCACAAGTAATGGGATTTGTCTGAAAAAGAAAAGAAAACATCATGGGAAAAGAAGAAAACATTGTGGGAAAAGAAGAAAAAGCTGGTTACCATCATTTTTCCTTTTCCCACAATGTTTACAAAAGCTTTCTTTCTCAGGATCGCTAAAACTCAGGATTGTGTGGTTAAGGGTTAAACTTAAAAAACTTTTGTAAAAAGGAGCATTCACTTGTTACAATAGAGGCATCCTGTCTGTCGTTGGATGCTGCTGGAGTGTGACATGTACATAACTTCTTTTTTAACAGGAAACTTGAAATTGATTTGCTGTGATAGTACTTTGTATTATCTGTAATTCCCTTTCAGCACCTTAGCCAAAACAGATACTTTTTGAACGCAGCATAGACCAGGATCAGAATTCACAGAATGTGCAATCTGATCTTTATGGTGGCATATTTCTGCCATGAGATACGAGATAGCTATCATGATAATTTTAGAAAAATATCACGATAAATTAAAGTTTCCTGGAAATGTTATTGAGATATTGAAAAGTTTCCTGAAAAAAATATCACGATAAACTTAATACTTTAATGCAAAATTTCTCAATCGTGCACAAAGCTGACATCGAGATAAAGTTATCGTGATAGTTCTATCCGTGTCTCGATATCTATAAATAGAAAATTTACCATTTGTATAAACTCGGTAGTTTTTTACTTTACAAGATTGCAGTAAGTAAAAATTCCAGTTATTAACAATTGTAGCTTAATTGGTAAATTTTGACGACTCCAATTGAACAGAAGCCTGTAAAATCACAAAGACAAGTCGAAATGCCTCCTACAAACAACTTTACAACCATTCAGGGAAAAGGAGAATTCATAAGGTTGTAGACAAAGATGTTCTGAAACCGTATCTAATTATAGATACCGTGAATGTCAGTTGTGGGCACGAAAGCAAAAAAAAATTACGATGACAGATAGAATTATCGCGATATTTTTATCGTGAAAATTTTTGTTATCTAGATAATATTTCCAGGAAACTTTGTTGTATCACGATAGTTCTCTTAAATTATCGCAATAGCTATATTGTATCTCGAGGCAGAAATATGCCACCATAGATCTTGTTAATTCTTTACCAAAGGACATAATTTTAAACTTGTCGCAGTTGAGAGCATCTGCAGACAACAAAATGAAGGTGACTCAAAAATTGGATTTTGTTTTGTAAAGGATAGGAAACATTGTGGGAAAAGTAGAAAATGCTGGTTACCAGCATTTTCTACTTTTCCCACAAAGTTTTCAAAAGGCTTTTTCCTCAGGGTTGTTAAAAATCGGGATTGTGTGGTAAAGGATTATTTTAAGCCTGCAAGATAAGAATTCTTCTAGGGTGCAGTGGATTGTGTTTTTAGGTGTTGGAAAATGTCAAGGTCATATATTTGGCACTGAAAGAGTCAAATATAGTTTAGTCATGGTCTGGCAAAATGGGGTTTAACGCATCTCTGTGATGTATTTTGACAAGCAAGTCACCACATAATTAAGGATCCATAAAATCCAATTTACTGAATTATTAGTTAGAATGGTCCTTAGACATGCAGAAAATTAACGAAATAGCAAAAGGCTTTGACCCATTTCAGCCTGTGGGGATTGCGTAGACTGATATGGATTGATACTTTTTGCAGAAACATTTAAACCCCTTTTTCACAGAGCATGGCTGTTAGCTTAAAACACATGTGTATGTATACCTTAGTTTTTAGGCATTCATTTAAATAAACAAGAGTGTTTAGAATGTTGGATTCCTTGTTTTTTCTTTCATCATCTGTTTATGTTGGATCTCATTTTGTATCAACCTTGTAAGTGACAATCAAGGTCAGACTGCTCAAAACGTCATCATCATTTTATTTTACACCCCCCCACCCCCCCCTCCTCCACAGTCCATCTCCTCTACAGATTGCATTTTGTTTATTTGCCTTCAAGTTCAGGTCCAGAAATATAGATATTACACCTAACCTTGCTGTTGTTGTACTAATATTTCTCACATCTAACCTTGCCGTTGTTGTACTTACATTTTTCGCATCTAACCTTCTCACACTAACCTTACCGTTGTTGAACGTAAATTTCTCACATCTAACCTTACTGTTGCTGAACTTACATTTCTCACATCTTACCTCACCGCTGTTGTGTTTACCTTTGTCACATCTAACTCTACCATTGTTGTACTTCAATTTTTACACCAAACTTTTCTGTTGCTGTACTTAAATTTTCATTTTCCATTACAGATAAGGAGAAACTGGAGCAGTGCTTCTCTGTTGCAGATACGCAGAAAATGAAGCAGTGTCATTTTTGTTTCAAGCTGTTTTCGTGCCATTCCCAGGTAACAATAAATCCAGACCCAGTTTTTTTCTTTTATTGTTTAAACAGTAGGCCTTTTTTACGACACCTCCAAAAAATATTTCAGTCTTGTCACGTGGACTGCTCAACCTTTGTACTTCCTCAATTTCAGTTATTCTAGACTGGTATTGTAATGCCTTGCTAAATAATCGTTTACAAGATGGCAAAATTTCAGACTTGTGGAATTTGAAAGCATTTGCAGATGACGGAATAAATTTTCCTCACGTGATATGATTTGTCTTTGAAAGGTTAGAAAACAGTAGGAAAAAGGAGAAGATACAGGTTACCAGCATTGTCCAAAAATGTTTTTTTCCAAGCCTTCTTCTTTATCTAAAAACGTTAACTCTTTTCCACATAATTCCAAATTTTAATAAGCCTAACAAACAAGGCTTTTGAAAACGCAGTGGGAAAAGGAGAAAATGCTGGTAACCAGCATTTTCTCCTTTTCACACTATGTTTTCTACCCGATCAAAAACAAATTCCATCATTTGAGCCGCATTTAAATCGTCATCTGTAAATGCTTTGAATTTGGTCATTTCCAAAATTTTGTCGTTCGGTAAAGAGTTAAAACTGGATTGCTTGGTAATGGGTTAATCATGGACACTCTGCCAGGAGTTAAGCATATTCTCAATTTTTCATATAGAGTTCAGTTCATATGAGCACAAAGTTTTTCCTTAACCGATGAAACAGTTTCTCATTTTACTCAAAACCACGAACGGTCTTTGGATTTGGCTCAAGTTGAGTTCGTTAGTTGAGACACATTTCACTAACATTAATAAGGCTGTCAAATCCTGAGTTGACAGAACGTTTCAGACTCCACTCAATAAAATTAATGGACGTAACCCTTTACCGCACAATACAAACTTAACGACCCTTGGAAAGAAGCCTTTTGAAAACATTGTGGGGAAAGGAGAAAATCCTGGTTACCAGCATTTTCTCCTGTTCCCAAAATGTTTTCTACCCTATTTAAAAAAGAAACTGCACTATTTGGACCACATTAAAATTGTCATCTGCAAATGCTCTCAATTTGGACAAGGCTAAAATTTTGTCGTCTAGTAAAGGGTTAACTCAATTAATAGAGTTAAGTCCATTATTTAGCTGAGTTGAGTTTTAAACATTATGTCAGCTTAGGATTTGAGGACACTACTTCAGTCTGTTTATGTTCATGAAATGCATCTTAAGTAACAAACTCAAGTCAGAAAATAAGTCCGTAAGTGGAATAGAGTAAAATAAAAGAATTAAGGGTTTTTTTATATAGCTGGGCCCTGGTCATGTGATCAAGATGGCCACAGGTACTAGATGTAGAAGTCAGATGACATTAAAAACCGCAAATACTTCCAATATGGACAAGTTTTAACCATTGTTGTCTGTTTGTTTGTATCGGAGTTTAAAACCGTTTTAACAGCTTACATTATTTCACGGTAGTTAGTGCAATTGAGTATGCATTTCCTGGCTTTCTCACACTAATACTGACACAACTTTTTTCCAAGCCAGTGACTGCTTTTCTCATATGCATCAGAGGTGAGAGGCGAAAAATCTCTGGAATGAAGTTTGCTTCAACTGGTAATCAAACCCATAATCACCAGGACATGAGCCAGATACGTTGACCATTGTTGTCTAGCAAAGACTTATGCACTTAATAGCTTTGAACATGTTGTCTTGTTGCTGCTGCTTAGTTTCAGGGCAGGGTGGGCTTATTTCTTACGGCTATAGGTTGTAATACAAGTTTTTTTTAGCTCACCTGAGCACAAAGTGCGTCATGCATCATCCAGGCATCAACAATTACCTTGTGCACACTCTAGAAGCCACATTTTCAGTACAATACTCATGAAACTTGGTAAGAATATTTTTCTTGATGATATCTAAGACAAGTTTGAAACTGCATCACTTTGGGTAAAAAAATAGGTCACTGGGCCAAATCTTAGGAACACATATAATTGTGTATGCATAGGCCATATTTTCAATCTGATTCTCATGAAACTTGGTCAGAATGTTTGTTTTGATTGTATCTAAGGCATGTGTGAAATTGGGTCACTTCCAGTTAAAAAAAAATTGTCATGTCTGGTCAAAAAGTAGGTCACAAAGCCAAATCGTACTAAAACCTTTTGTGCATTCTTGAGGCCATATTTTCAGTCTGATACTTACAGAACCTTGTCAGAATGTTGTCTTGAAGATATCTTGGACTACTTTGAAATTGGATCACTACTGTTTAAAAAGTAGGTCACTGGGCCAAATCTTAGGAAAACCTTGTGTGCACTCTAGAGGACAAATTTTCAGTCTGATACTTACAAAACCTGGTCAGAATGTTTGTCTTGATGATATCTTGGACAACTCTGAAATTTAGTCACTTTCGTTTAAAAAGTTGGTCACTTCTGTTTTAAAAAGTTGGTCACTGGGCCAAATCTAAGAAAAACATTTTGTGTACTATAGAGGGCACATATCAGTCTGATACTCATGAAACTTGACTTGGTCAGAATGTTTATCTTGATGATATCTGGGACAAGAAATTGGGTCATGTTGGGTAAAAAAATAGGTCACTGGGCCAAATCTTTAAAAAAAACCTTGTGTGAAGCCCAGAGGCCATATTTTCTGTCTGATACTCATAAAACTTGGTCAGAATGTTTGTCTTGATAATATCTTGGACAATTTTGGAATTGGGTCATTGGGTCATGTAGAGTTAAAAAGCAGGTCACTGGGCCAAATCATAGAAAAACCTTTTGTACAGTCTAGAGGACTGATACCCATTAAACATGGTCAGGATATTAAATTTTATTTTGTCTTGATGATATATTGTGCAAAAAGTAGATAACTAACACTCTTGTGTTTTACATCATCACAACCAGGATCTGTTCAGCTTTATATGTCCTAGATGATTTTAGTCAGGTGAGCCCTTTAGGGCCAATGGCCCTCTTGTTTTTCAGTTTTAATAACCCAAGTGAACTGTTTCTATTCTGACCAATGACCACTTTCTTCAAAATAACACACTAAGTACCCCCTAACTAAATGGCAGCACATTGTGGAAAATCAGCGTTGATGAAGATTTACATGAAAATATGTAAACAGATTCTGACAAAGTGAAAAATTAATCTGAAAGAGAGGTTTTCCTTTGGTCAGAAAGCTGTATCAGATCTGTGGCAATAAGAAATAAATTGGGCCATGCTCTATCAAAAGGGGGTTTAATGCATCTGCAAAAAGTATCGATGCAGGCTGACCTGTGTCAAAACTTTTTCTTTTAGTAAATTTTCTCCTTGTAAAAGGACCATTCTACCTCATGATTCAGCTGGTTGTTACACAAAATTGTTTCTTTGGATCCATAACTATGAGATTATTTGCTTGATACATGTATAATATGTCATGGAGTTGTATTTAACCCCCTTTATGTGTCTAGCTAAGTAATCAAGTTATTGTATTATAAAACTTGTCTTTGCTGGCCAAGGGATGCTTCCCTCTTCCACCCACATCATTATTGGCAGACCAATACACCTGTGTGTTTCCCACATTAGGTGTTTTCGTTGGATGCAGCTGGTCTCTAACTACTCCAAATAAAAAAGCAAAATACAGAATCTATCTAATCGTAAATAAGCATGGTATCTGGTGATGAAAACTGTCATCCAAAAACATCACAACTCTTTACCAAACGACAAAATTTTGGACTAGTCCAAATTGAAAGCATTTGCAGACGACAAAATAAATGTGAATCAAATATTGAAATTTGATTTGGAAAAGGTAGAAAACATGGTGGGAAAAGGAGAAAATGCTGGTTACCAGCATTTTCTCCTTTTCCCACAATGTTTTCAAAAGCTTTCTTTCTCAGGGTTGTTAAAAGTCGGGATTGTGTGGTAAAGAGTTAAAACTGTATGTGTAAACTTAAACATCATTACATTTTAAAAACTTGACCTGCAAGTTTATGGCTTTGCACAGTGATTATGTTTCATGATGTGTGATTGGTTATCAGGATCATTGACGATGGTTACTAGCAGAATCAGGTTGATGACATATTGCAGAAATTACAAATAAAGATTCCACCACCAAATGTTTTTAGCTCACCTGAGCACAAAGTGCTCAAGGTGAGCTTTTGTGATAGCACTGTGTCCAGCGTTCGTCATGCAGTCATCAACATTTACCTTGTGTGCACTCTAAGGCTATATTATCAGTCAGATACTTATGAAAGTTGGTCAGATTGTTTGTCTTAATGCTATCTCAGACAAGTTTCAAACTGGGTCGTGTCAGGTCTAAGAGTAAGTCACTGGACCAAGTATTAGTAAAACTTTGTATGCACTCTAGAGGCCATATTTTCAGCCCAGTACTCTTGAAACTTGTTCAGGATATTTGTCTTGATGACATCTCAGACAAGTTAGAAATTGGGTCATTGCAGGTCAAAAAGTAGGTCTCTGGGCCAAATCTTAGGAAAACTGTGTGTACCCTGTAGAGGCCACATTTTTGATCTGATACTCCTGAAACTTGGTCAGAATGTTTGTCTTGATGATATTCCGGACAAGTTCAAAATGCAGTCTTTTAAGGTCAAAAAGAAGGTCATTGGGCTAAATCTTAGAAAAAACTTTGTGGGCACCATAGAGGCCACATTTCAGCCTGATACTCATGAAATTTTGTCATATTGTTTGTCTTGATGATATCTTTGACAAGTTGGAAAATGGGTTATCTAGAGTCAAAAAGTAGGTCATGTGGACAAATCTGAGGGAAAAAAAACTTTTTATGCGCTTTAGATGCCACATTTTCAGCTTGATACTCATGAAACTTGGTCAAAAAGGTTGTCTTGATGATATGTCAGACTAGCTTGATATTGGCTTATAACAGATCAAAAAAGTAGGTCACTGGTCCAGATCTATGAAAAATCTTGTATGCAGTCTTTAGGCCACATTTTCAGTCTGATACTCATGAAGTGTTGTTAGAATGATTGTCTTGAGAATATATATAATAAGCTCAAAAGTAGGTCAAATGGGTCAAAAAGTAGGTCACTTACACTCATGTGTTTGATATCATTAAAACCGGGATTTCTTCAGCTTTACCAACCGTAGATAACTTTACTCAGGTGAGCGCTTTAGGGCCAATGGCCCTCTTGTTTGAGGAGTTTAGTGGAGCATTGCCATTGACATACAAAGATACATGATGTTGTATATGAGCTATGCTCTGGCAAAAGGGGATTTAACACATCTCCACAATGCATTGTCCTATGCAAGACATTACAAAATTATGAATCTAATAAATCTTTTTTGTCTAACAACCAACTGAATCAGAAGGTAGACCGGTCTTATGACATGCAGAAAATGGCCTAAAAGTAAAATATTTCAACGCAGGTCAGCCTTTGCAGTCTACGCAGGCTGAACTGGGTCAATAGTTTTTGCTGATACATTAAACCCCCTTTTCAACTGGCATGACTCATATATATAATCAAGGTTTTACTGTATTTGTAGATGATGAAGCACTTCCGTTCACACACCGGGGAGAAGCCATTTATATGCTCTTGTGGGAAAGCTTTCAGTCAGTCAAGTCATTTGTACCGGCATCAACGATCCTCTCCTGGTTGCTATGGAGAAGCATCAAAATGATTCTATGTAATTCTTGATGATAATAATAATTTTGCTGCACTGAAGGAAAATGGGGTTTCATGTATCTTTGTAATTCATCATACCAAGCTTCTTGTTACATGATATAGATCTATTTTGTGGATTCATAAATAGAATGGTCCTTAGACATGCACAAAATTTACTTATAGGTAAAAGTTTCGACCCATGTCAGCCTTGTTCGATACTTTTTACAGATGCATTGAACCACTGTTTAACGTAGTGTGATTTGTATATATTGCCGTAAATTGCTACGTATGTTAAAATTTACCCTTAAAGACAATCTTTCTTACGTACAATGACATCCTGGCAAATTTGTATACTTTTTGTCAGAAACGACGAGAGTTTGGAGCATTTAATTTTTGTAATTTGTAGAGAGTATATTAATCTAAACCTTTAACAAGACTGAATGGCATTTCCACATGCATAGATGTAATGGTCACAATACATGTTATACATGGGTCAATAGGTTACAGAAAATTTCAAAAGTCTTCTTTTCTGAAACCTCAAGATTAAAACCTTTAACATCTTGCAGGGGTGTAGCCAGCAAAAAATAAAGTATGGAAAAGGAATGCCGAGATGGGGGAGGGGGATTTCTGAGGAGGGTCACCAGGACCTTCCCTAGAAAATTTTTGAATTGTAGAAGCTTTTTGGTGGCATCTTGTCACGTTTTTTTTTTTTTTTTGCTCTTTTTTTCTAAATTGTCTTTTTTTTTTTTTCTATTTGCAAAGTGCACGCAACTGCTTTTTTGCACACAGGCAGCCCTATACCCATGTCTTGTATACAGCATTTTCCAGAGAGTCTAATATAAATTTTTGTTATGCATAACTCAAAGATGGCTGTTTCCAGAGAAAAATATTTTACTAAGGAAACTTGCAAAGATCTTCCTGTCTTTAACCACAGGACATGTAACTTTTATTGTTGCAGTATCATCTTATGGTTCCTTATTAAAGTTGCTCAAATGATAACCGTTTGGTCAAAGATGGCCCTGCCCTGGAGTCACATGGTTTACAATAATGTGCTGTATAGGACGGCCATCAGCTGGAGCGTTTAATTTTCAAGCATCAACTATGGGACCATAACAAAGTTGTCCAAATTTCTTTTCTTCTTTCAAAACTTGGCAATATTTGCCAAATGTTAAAATAGCCATATAAAACCATAATGTTATTTTATCTGTCAAATAAAGTGGTCCTAATACTGTTTTTAACAATCTTATGCATGTTATCCGTATAAACCAAACTATCCCGAATATTAACAATGTTTAAGAAGAAAGCTTATGAAAAGATTATGGGAAAAGAAGAAAATGCTGGTAACCAGCCTTTTCTGGTTTTCCAAGAATGTTTTATACTCTTCCAAAACTAAATTTAAATTTATAAATCAGGGCTTTTTTTCCTTCTATAATTGAGGCTGATTTTCGGTGACTTCCCAATTGTAAAAAGCACCTTTTTTTCCCAATTTTGTTGAAGGAATTTCCCAATTTTGCTGAAAGAATTTATCATAATACGATGCTGAAATTCCCAAATAAGTTAAAATACAAATATCTCGAAAGCTATTTCACATGATCAGGTATAAAACTTTCATTATTTAGCAGCGATTGAAACCGAAAGCAGGCTTTTTATTGATGTGTACCGAAATGACTCGGCCGACTTTACCGGTCTCCCTAAAAAGCGTCTACAAGTGTCTACAAACGTCTACAAGTGTCTACAAGCATCTACAACAAAAAATAAACAATTTTTTCTCTTTATTATAAATGTACTACAACAGTTAAGTTATTTCATAACCATTTTGATGTCAAAAGTACAAAAACAGCCCATCTAAAAGTATATAGAATGTCCAAACTGTAGACCTTTTGGCATTATGTACAGCATGCGTGAGCGTCTACAGGCCAGGAGGCGTTTACTAACATGTCTAGATAAAACATTTCTCTTTCCTTTTTCATTAGAAAATGGAATGGTGTCTCCACTTCAGTCAGTTACTAAAACCTGTGCTCTGAGGGCTCATTTGTAACTTTCTTTCTTGTTGCAAATATTTACAATTGAACTGTAGGTTATTAATATGTGCACGTGAGAACTTATTCTCTGTGAGAAATGCACCCTCTCCTGTTTTATGATCATGTAGTTCAAACCCATCCCTGAACATTTTTTTTTTAAACATATGCATAGCGATGAACACTTCTTCAGCCATTTAAATTTATCTCATTTAAGCGTAAGGATACCATCTTATCAAATTTCATGACATGAACTGAATTCAAGTCTTGAGATGTAGTGTTTTGTTTTTTAACAACTTAGTAAATCGTGCGTACACCGGCTAATGGTTTGGTCGTGTAAAGAACAAAATAAAATACCCTTAAAATCATCAAAATTTATGTCAGTCGCGATAGAATTCGAGTCAAATCAATCATAATCATATTGTTTAATGTTTATATTGTTTTTAAAATCTGCTAGACACTTGTAGACGCATTTAGACATTTGTAGACGCTTGTAGACGGTTCCGGGTCGTTTCGCCCCAAAACCATTTCCTCCCCTAGTCGTTTCGCCCCCAGGACGTTTCCTCCCTGGTCGTTTCCCCCCTAGTCGTTTCGCCCCCACTGGTCGTTTCGCCCACCTAGTTGTTTCCCCCCTAGTCGTTTCGCCCCCTACCCAACAAAACTATATCTTAGAACTTTTAGTCATTGTAAACAGGATAATGGTGCTTTTGAATTTTTTTGTATATGACCTGAACTCAATATGTTATCCCCATATCTATCCCCAAGTCTGAGCTCTTTAGCAAAGCATTTGCAGTCGTTCAGTTAGCAGCATTTTCCTTTGAAATAGAAATCACTGTTGAAAAAGCAGAAAATTCTGGCTACCTGCATTTTCTCCTTTCTGCACAATGTCCTCAAAAGCCGTCTTTATGGTCGTTAGAATTCGTTTTTGTGTGGTAAAAGGTTATTTTAATTTAAAAGCAAAAGAATTTATTAATGAATCCCCATACTGCACCTCTCTCTCTCTCTCTCTCTCTCTCTCTCTCTCTCTCTCTCTCTCTTTCTCTCTCTCTCTCTCTCTCTCTCTCTCTCTCTGTAAACGCGCACATGCACCCATGATATCAATCTACCCTATTCCCAACGAACCTAACAAGGATAAATGACTAATCAAGATATTGAAATCTTATTATACATTTGTTTTTCTACATAAAGATATACAAACGCATCCATGGCTTTTGATAAAATTTGATGCGGACATCAAGGTTTTGTTAGAAAAAGCACTTAACCTGTTATGTACCTTCAAAATACTGTTCAAAAACTAAAAGTGATGCATAATGCGAGAAAGGGTTGGCGTAATCAACAACGCAACTTCACAGTAGCACAGCCGAAATGGCATCGATTGCGTAATACATAATTAACGCATTGATAATCGGGTTTAATTTAGCATTATGACGGCACGTGTTGAAAATTTATCTGAGCGGCAACACATTGGACTGAAGTCGTTACTGCCGTCGATTGGCGTCGACCATTTACTTCATTCTGACATGCAATGCAGAAAACAAAGTTTTCCGCTTTAGTTAGTATACTTTAAGCAGGAATAGTATGCAAACTTGAAACAAAAGATAAACCAATTTGACAAGTCTACCCTTTACAGCCGTTGCTCATTAACGTTGCTGTTCCCCGGCTCGGCCGATTTCTTTCCGAGGATTGATGATAGACATTTCGACAGAATTCATTCCTCTCTCACCGCTGACCATTGATTTTACGATGGTTATGTGGGAACGCAGCCAGTAGCTTGGAAAGAATAGCGTGCGGAGTACTGATAAAAGAAAATCCAGGAAAGCATGGATAGGTGCACTGGTCGCCGCGATATAACTGAAATAATGTTTTAAACGGCATTAAACACCATATACAATCAATCAATCGTCGCCACTGTTAATCCTTACCCTGCTAAATAAGTGAAATTAAACTTTTGAGCCGAGAGTAAAAACCCAAATGCTGCTATTTCACAGGTAATTTTTTGGAACAATACCTCCTTAACCGACAGTGAAGATCAACGATCAGGTTGCATGTTCTGTGCAGCCCGATCTTGATCTACACTGTCCGCTAAAGGTCAGTGAGTCGCGCTTAGCGCCCTAAGAATTGACTAAACTAAAACACTTAACTGGTAAAGGTGCTAGGCAGATTATTAAAAACGATTAATTTTGCATTGAGCGAGTGTTTTCACACCTTGCCACTAATTGCATTAATTAAAGAGGCCCTTATACTCATTTTCAGCCAGTTTTAATTCATTTTGTCTTTATTTTATCAAACTATAGTCATTCTTAAATCTTCATGCCAAATATTGCGCCTGACTATTGCAAGGTTGCTAAGATTACGGTCGATAGAAAATGCATTTCGCTGAGTTGCGGCCTTCCATGTAAACAGACTCGTCGTTTCCGGTTTTTGAATCAAAGATTTTCGATAAATCCGTTATACACTCGGGTAGATTCGTATGATGATCATGCATGGTTTGGGGGCGAAACGACTAGGGGAGGAAATGGTTTGGGGGCGAAACGACTAGGGGTGAAAAATAGGGGCGAAACGACCAGGGGGGAAACGTCTTGGGGGCGAAACGTCTTGTTACCCTTGTAGACGCTTGTAGACGCTTTTTAGGGAGACTCCTGCAGTACGGCCGAAATGGGGTCTCCCTAAACAGCGTCTACAAGCGTCCACAAGCGTCTACAAGTGTTTAGCAGATTTTTGTAAACAATATGTGCATTAAAAAATATGATATGGTTGATTTAATTCGAATTCTATTCCCGCTGCCATAATTTTTGATGATCTTAAGGGTATTTTATTTTGTTCTTTACTCTACCAAGCAATTGCCGGTGTGCGTACGATTTACTATGTTGTGAGAAAACAAAACGCTACATCTCAAGTGTGAGATTCAGTTCATGTCATGAAATTTGATAAGATAGTATCCTTACGCTTATAAGATAAATTTAAATGGTTGAAGAAATGGTCATTACCTTGCATCTGTATTAAAAAAAAAATAAATAAATTTGTTCAAGGATGAGTTTAAAGTACATGATCATAAAACAGGAGAGGATGCATTTCTCACAGAGTATAAGTTCTAACGCGCTCATTTTAATACCCTGCAATTCATTTGTAAATATTTTCAACAAAAAAGTTACAAATAAGCCATCAGAGCACAGGTTTTAGTAATTGAATAAACTGGATAAACAATTCCATTTTCTATTTAGACATGTTATCTCCTCTAGGCCTGTAGACGCTCACGCGTGCTGTACATAATGCTAAAGGGTCTACAGTTTGGCCATTCTATATACTTCTAGATCGGCTATTTTTGTATTTTTGACATCAAATTGATTATGAAAGGTCTAAACTGTTGTAGTAAATTTATAATAAAGGGGAAAAATCGTTTAATTTTTGTTGTGAACGCTTGTAGACACTTGTAGACGCTTTTTAGGGAGACCGCCGAAATGTTGCGATTTCTTGGCGCCATTTGGGTTGTTTAATGGAGGCAACCTTAACCGAACGGGGTAATTTTTTGCGCATTGTAACACCGCACGTAGACCTGACGCGGTTGTCATTTCACTATCATTCAATGTTAAATCCTTTGGCATGTTATATAATTGTTTGTCTTCCGTAAACACTTACAGCTGAAAAAAGGAGATCCCTTAACGTAACACTGTGGAACACATTCTTACTCGGTTGCAGTAAACGTATTTTAAAGAAAAATAAACACGCTGTATCCAAGTAAAACATGTCAAGAACCGGGAAATATTACAAAAAATTGTTAAAAGGGCTGCAGACGATAATGGCCAGCGCAGCCTTTTTACCTTTGGCGTGAAACGTTCAAATTCTTTGCCGACCGATCTCCAAGTAATCAAATCTCCGCAAGTCTCAGTCTGAAGTGCCGGTTCTGTCGGACATCGCCGATCTCCCGTTGTCTGAAGACTAGACAATCATTATCACTGCACATGATGCGAATTCTACATCTCCGACATAATATCCAAGCCTAGCCTTGTAACTTCCACAGATAATGATTCCCTTGTATTATAATTATGATGGCCGGAAAGCAGTTCTGCTGAAGTATTAACTCCGGCACCCATGGGTGTACCACAGGGGTGTCAGACATTTGGACCCCTGACCATTTAGACCCCTTAAAATTTGGGTGACAATTAGACCCCTGAGACACGTAGACCCCTATTTCAGTGAGACTCTTAGACTATTTTTTTCAAAAAGACAATTTACATATTAAATTGGCTATGTTTATGGATCGTATTAGTTGTAAATCTTGTTTTTTACAACATAAAATAAGTATTTTGACTTTTGAGACCATATTTTACATTGATAAACAGAAATAGCTGATGAAAAAATTTTGTCGTTTGGTAAAGTGTTAAGCCATGCTCTGGCAAAATAGGTTTTAAAGCATCTCTATCATCCATTATACCGAGTAAGTCATCACATAATTATTGATCCATACAAGCCATTTTGTCTAACAACCAACTGAATCATGAGGTAGGACCGAGGTTAGCCTGCGTTGACTGCCCAGGCTTACCTGGGTCGATACTTTACGCAGATTCACTAAACCCGCTTTTCACAGAGTATGGCTCGTATTTTATTTCTTTTTCTACAATCTATTTCAGCTGCAGCAGCATGTAATAACACATACTGGTGAAAAACCATTTGTTTGCATGTGTGGAAAAGCATTTGGCCGATCTAGTCATATGTACCGTCATCAACGTTTATCCTGTGTCCTGGGACCTTATACCTGGTGAGGATATGGCAGACTGATGTTTAGAGATACAGTAAAATTGGTGTTAAATATCAGAGCTCCAGACCGAGGAAGTAATTTTGATTTCAAAATTGAAAATATTAATTATTCTCCACTAAACCCTATGTTATGGGTACTCATTAGAATCATCTCATGGAGATGATTCTAATGAGTACCCACAACATAGGGTTTGGATGAGAAATAATGGATTTACAATACCCTCACTCCCTTTTATCTGGAGCTCTGACTGTTATGTCATTGTTACCTTGATTTTCTTGACAACTTTGTTTTTTAAAAAGTTTAGGCATTGATTAAAAAAAAAAAGGCCATAAGCATCATCATGTGCAGCATATGTGCTTTGTATTTGACTGTGTAGATATGTTTTCATTCATTCTGAACTCTTGTAGAGTATCTAAGGAGACATTCGTCACTCACACACATAACTTGTGCATAATGTGGAAAAGTTTAGAAACGCATTGTGAGACAGACCTATTGACAAATACTTTCAAAAGTATTCCAGTTTCAAGTACGTGTATTTTGCAATTTAAGATTACAGAATAAAAGATACAAAAAAAAAATACTCTGGCCAAAGAGGGTTTAATGTATTTCCATGAAGTGTGATACCAAGTAAGTAATCATACTGTTATGGATGTTTAAAATCTGTTTTGTCTAACAACCTGCTAAATCATGAGGTAGACTGATCCTTTAATTTGCTGAAAATTGACCAATAGCTGAAAGTTTCTCAGGTCACCCTGTGCTGGCTGACCTGGCTTGATACTTTTTTGCAAATGCAGTAAACCCTCTCTTTACAAAGCATGTCTCAAATACTCTTTTGTGAATGTATTTCAATTAAAATACAAATTAGCAATTCTCTGTGAAAAGGGGGCTCAATGCATCTGCAAAAAGTATTGAACCAGGTCAGCCTGCACAGTCAGCGCAGGCTGACCTGGGCCAAAATTTTTGTTATTGGTCGTTTGCTGCAGCTCAATGGACCAGTGAACCCCATAATTCAGTCTGTTGTTATACAAAATGAATTTTATGGATCCATGGTACTGTGATGACTTGCTTGGTTATCATGCATCATAGAGATGCATTAAGCCCCCTTTTGCCAGCGCATGGCTAAACTACTTTTGCAAATGTATTCGCATATCTCTTGAATACTTTTGGATACATTCCGATAAAAATTGCATACTGTATATACTCCACCATAAGACATTTACATGTATATACAAATATTTTTTTGCTCCTGAAATTTCAAACTATAAGAGAGGCACCTTATATCTGCAGAATCAACAGACTTTGTGAAATTTCATCCCCAGAAAAATGCTTTTATTACGACTGAATTATGAGGTTCACTTGTTTTGCATTTTTAAGTATAACTGCTATTATTTATAATCCTCAACATGTGCTGTACAAATGCTGAAACCTGGTGAAATGTTTTTTTCCATACATGTATACATAGGAAAGCCTTAAATAACAATACCAAAATTTATATAATATTATTCTCTTAATCTTTATTGTATATGGATGTGAAAAACATAAGTATTCACAGCTTGTATATTTGTATTTTGAAATAAATGTCATAAAAATATTAAGGTTACAGAAACCATGGGATCTACTATACACATTCAAGGGCTGAATAAGAGATG
Organism: Hippopus hippopus; assembly: GCA_946811185.2. NCBI lineage: Eukaryota > Metazoa > Mollusca > Bivalvia > Cardiida > Cardiidae > Hippopus > Hippopus hippopus. The sequence continues at coordinate 23,618,991 of OX328113.1, read as the reverse complement.
AAATCATACTCAAAGTTTTTCTATGTTTTTGTTTTATTTTATTTTGTGATAGTTATTCTAGAAGTGAACACTAAATGATGATACACTAAACTGAAAAGCAGTATTACTTATAAATCATTTAGTCTACAGATAAATGTAATCTACGAAAAGTGTACATAGTGAAAGGTGGAAAAGTTATGAACCCTAATGCTGCTAAGCGCGACTCACTGACCTTTTGCAGACAGTGTAGATTAAGATCAGACTGCACAAAATGTGCAGTCTGATCTTTGGTCTACACTGTCCGATAAGGAGAAATTATTCCCCAAAACATAACTTTGAAATAGCAATATTTGGGTTTTACTATCAAATTGAAAACTTCGTTTTAGTTATAGCAGGATAAGGGTTGAACTACATTTGTAAATCTAAACTTCAATCATTATTTCAAATAGAAACTTGTGTGAAAGACTTCCATTGTGGCACACCACAAAAGGTTTTGAAACAACAGCACGAATATTTCTTAACTCCTTGCTGTCCTAAGCAAAGCTGCGGTAGACGACTTTTATATAACGATTTATAATCTTCCACGTGAATTAAATGCACATGAAAACATTGTTGCTACAGATGAAATGGCTTTTTAAAGAGTGAATTCTCCTTTTTTTACATTCTTTTTTAAAAGTGGTATGTTTGCTACATGCAAAAATCGTCTGCAGGAGGTATGAGTAAATAAATTTATTATCGTAAAAATAACTGGATTTGTTCTTTGAGTTCTTTTTAAGTCTAAGTTCCCGTAAATCATTCCAAATGGAAAGGTATGGTTGTGTAGAAATGCCACCTTTTACAAGAAAATAATGACGTGTATTTTCGCGAAAATGATACCGGATTTCACGTTATTTGAACAATATCAAAGTTAAGACATAATCTTCTGTCTATAGTGGTTTATCGTTCAATAAACCATGGTTGTGAGTTATGAGGCACAATGAATAATCCACGAGAACGATAGCCCGAGTGGTTTATTCATTGCGCCTTATAACTCACAACGTGGTTTATTGAACGAAACACCATGACAGAGAGAAGATTATTTCTATTCTAACATGACCAACTCTTAATCAAAGGAAATCAAGTTCATACTTAGTGTAAAAACGCCGATGCGGATTATATTCTCTTGAATAAACCATGGCTGTTCCACTTGCTTACCAAAACAAAACCCAACTGCCCAGTCGGTAAATTTATTTGAAAAAAATCAAAATCTCAATTAAACCTTAGGCATCAAACACAACATAAAAAACGCACCGTTTTACTAGTACTATATTTTCTCCCTTTCAAATGGCAAAGAAGAATGAATGTATTGTCAAGAGTCGCAGTTGCTTCGAATGCTCTGAATATTACTCCACCCTCTCCCAATTTCATTTCCAACGCAACACCGGTCAATTTCAACTTGAAAAGATACTTGATTTACATATGTACACTGAAAACATTTCAAATAGTTCCATAGTGAATTTTTATCAAAAACAGTTAATATCTGTAAATCCTTGGCGATTTTCCTTCCTCCTTGGTCAAGGAACGGAAAATTCATGACGATATGTTTACATCAAGTGACTTTCATTGATAAAATATCTGAGGGCGAAGACATGGAACAGCAACAGGCGACCTACTTTATACAGAATGACGTCACTCTATATAGAATGACGTAGATATTACCGCGCTTTCGTTGCACTGTGTTTATGGAGCCGAATTTGCGTGTCATGTTAGAATAATTCTTATCTTATAAGATAACAGATAAATAACTTAAGGTAGTAGACCCCTAATGGAAAACAGCTATTTCCACAATAATATCCTACAAAATTTGCAATGATTAAGAATGAGTATTATTGTACTACTTTAACCGAGCCACTTTTTCCTTTTTTTTTTCCTTCTTAGAATTATCATTTATAAATCTAAAATCACTATATTCTCATTACATAGGGAGATAATAATTACCCCCCTTCTCAGGAAACTAACAAAAGTATCAACAAATAATTTCAAGACAGACATCAAAGGAAAATTCTGGTCGGTTGAAATTGTGCAAAAGTATTATATCAGTATAAATCCTTATTTATCAACTAACAAGAAATTTTATTCCACGTTGCACTAGTTCTAGAAGCGTTAGGGGTCTACTACCTTAACGTGAATTTTTCCCTGTTAGGGATATTACTGCAACCCCACTAGATCTATTATTATCTTTTTTTTTTGAGCCATCTTGATAAAACATTGTTTATCATGTTAATAAACGTGGACGAAAAACACATGTTTTCATGGCATCAGATTTAGAACTATATCAATTTAGACTCAATTTTAGGAATAGCTCGTTCGTGATTTTGACGATTTATAACGATATGTACAGGGGGGATACTAAAGTCTGCTCCAACCATATAAGATTTCTTGTATCATGAAAATTAGGAAGAGCTGGCAGTTTAGAAGCAACAAGAAAAAAAAAATCATGTTACTGTAAGTGTATCTGGTATCATGATAAAACAAGGGTATTAATATATTTAAAAAATAACGTGAAATCCGCCATTTTCGCAAAATAATCCTAAATCATCCAGCGATTGGTGGCAGTTCTATAACACCATAGAAAGGAAAACATTTACTTAAATAGAAGTCTTTTAAGTTGTCTTTGATTTTACCGTTCTAATTTGATTCCAAGCCGCCTTGTCTCCCCACTGTGAATTTTTCAAACATTACCTATACACTCTTCTTTTTTATTCCCAGAAATCTTCGCATTGTTCACCTTAAAGATTCACTCCATATAGATCTAGATATGAAAATAAAGCATTTTAATATACTCGTAGAATCTCACCATTAAACTGTCATTTAAATCGAGTTACTTTTGATAACAAAGGGTGTCTGGCCATTTGGGGAACAAGACAGTTCCCCGACAAGACAGTCTCCCGACACAACTTTTTGAGACAGTTCCCCGACACTTTTGAAGACAGTTGACTTTTCTTCAGTGTCAAACGACAGTTGTCATGATAAAATGGTTGATGAGTAATTTCATGAATAAAAGATCCTTTGTGAGATTGAAGTGTTATTATCTGTGATTGACGAGTACGAGTGCATTTGGTCACCGTGAGATTGTATGTAATATTCTATGACGGCCCCGTGAAATGTCTATAATTTTCTATAACTTCGCTTTATTTGATGCAACAGTTTGACGGCCTTTCGTCGTAAAATACCAAATAAATTTCGAAATACACTACATTTTTCCCAAATGGTTCATACAATATAAATTTAGATCTATTTGAAATATTAGGATTATGGACCGAGTCACGGTTTAAGGTAAATAGAAAAAATATTTCATGCAGTTAAATCTACTGGACAAAAAAATAAAACTATTTTCTTTTTTCCACAACAGATACTCCTAACCTTTTTTCATGTGGGAAAAAGATTTTCCATCTTTTGAGAATAAAAAATAAATGCCAAACAGCAAGTGGTTGATGTATTCAGTAATATTTTGAAAACTTTTTAAAGGGCCTTGGCATCCTTTTTCCGGCGTACATTCCGCTTGGTCCGGCCAAACCTGCAGTTCCGGTTCCAGGAGCAACACCAGCAGTTCCAGAAGGGGCCACAACTCGTCGAATAATTGGACGAACGATTCTTCGTACTATAGGTCGTACTATTCTGTTTACGATTGGTCGAACAACTCTGTTGATGATTGGACGACGGATGATTGGGCGTACCACTCTATTTATAACTGGTCTTACGATTGGGCGGACTACACGTCGTATCACAGGGCGCTGTATTACTGGCCTTACAACCTATCGATCAAAGCAGAATGTAATTGAGCCGTGCTCTGTGAAAAGGGGGGCTTAATGCATCTGCGAAAAGTATCGACCCAGGTCAGCCTGCGCAGTCCGCGCAGGCTGACCTGGGCCGAAACTTTTCGCTATTGGTCAATTTTCTGTTGGTCAAAGGACCAATTTACCTCATGATTAAGTCGGTTATTGAAAAAAGTGGCTCCTATGAGTTCATAATTATGTGATGACTTGGGCTAGTATCGTGTATAACGGAGATGCATTAAGCCCCCTTTTGCCAGAGCATGGCTCAATTTCATTTGAACCATGCTGTGAAAAGGACGTTAAATGTATCTGTAAAAAGTATTGACCCAGGTAAGCCTGTGCGGCCCTGGCAGGCTGTTATGGGCCGAAACTCCTTACTATCAGTCATTTTTCTGCATGTTATAGGACCATTCTACCTCATGATAAAGCCGGTTGTTAGACAAAATGGATTTCATGGATCCATAGTTGTGTGATGACTTGCTTGGTAAGATCCATCACGTAGATGCATTGAACCTCCTTTTGCCATAGCATTTTTCATGTACATTTCAATACTTTATTTAAATGTTTATATAGAGGAAAATCAACTGGTTGTAAGTGATATTAAACATCTATCACTAGAATGGGGTGTGATGCGGTTGAAAAAAAAAAAGAGTCCGAAGGACGAGTTTTTAACCGCATCAAACCCCATTCCAGTGACAGATTTTTAATATCACACACAAACAGTTGATTATCCTATTTATTATATTCCTAATTCACCCTTTTTTTATTCTAATAATTATCCAGAATGGTAAAATATGGAGCAATATAGGAAAAAAATAGTTCCGGCAAACATTCTAAAACTATATCGTCACTAGTGATAATACCATATTTATCATCCGTAGTGGTGTTATTCATTGTGAAATCCAGTAATTCACTGATAAAAATATGAAAAAATATTGTATGCACAAGGTTTTCAAAAATACTCAAATGATGTTGACCAGTGTAGGCTAAATTTACTTACTACTAGAGGCTTCCTTTGGTCCAAACGGTTTAGGTGCCAGATTTGAACTTTTGTTGGAGTGCTGCATTGCTTAGTGGTGAAGGGGTAAGATTCGTAATCCGGAAGCCCCGGGTTCGATTCTCGCTCAAGGCATTTTATCTTTCATTCTATTTTCCTTAAGTAAGACACTTCAGAGCCCTGGTCTAGAAGTGGTGCCAAGGACACACTAGGGGTCGCCATGTTTATACGACCATTCACACAATCAATTAATTTAAATCCTTATGACCCGAGATTGGTCCTTGCTGGGCAATCTTACAGAAAGGGTTGCAATGGGCAATTTTTAAAAATCTAAATTTGCAATGCGACATTGCGAATTTCTGATTCAATAGTGAAGAGTCTTTCCCGCCCCACCCACAATAAATATGGAGGTCTTGCCCCTGTTTCCCAACCCGACACCTGCTTGCCTGCCTATGTTGCTGTCGATTAAATTGTATTTTTCCCGCCATGCGACTGAAATGCTATTTAAAATGGTGTAAATTACCATTAAACCAAATTCGCTTGGCAACCTATATATCTTTTACCAATATAATAATCATTTCTCAGACGACTAGAAACATAGTGCTTACCATAGAAATACATATGTATGTCCCCATATATACATGTATGCATAACTGAACGGCGCTAGTCAAGTTTGGGTGTCCTTTGCCAAGGCATTGCAGAGCACCGGCCTTGTCTTGGCAAAACCTTGATAAGATCTAACCATCGAGGTGACGTCGTGATATGTCTGAAATGCTGTCGGTAGCGGCGTAAACCCCATTATAACAAGAGGGCAAACAAAACAAAATTAGCCATCTAGGACTGGTATTTGCCAACCATTCTTAAGAAATTTCTTAGTCTTATTCTCCAGAATTTCTAAATTTAAAAGTAACACAACTTCTGAATAGCTAAACTAAATGGTTTAGCCAATTAGAAGCTGTGTTACTTTCAAATCTAGAAAATCTTGGAGAATAAGACTATGAATGTTCTAAAGAATGGTTTGTGAATACGTACCCACATAAAGCCTTTCATCATATCTTTTTAATATATATTGGCTTCAATTCCGATACGTACCCTTTTTGTGATATATCTGAAACAATGTTTAAAGCGGCGTAAACCCAAGTCAAACAAACAAATAATACCAAATTAGCCAAGGGAAATGTTTTATCTCATGGTAGCTGTATTTCAGATACCTACCCTCTGTATAACTGGACGGATCACTGGACGAATTACTGGCCTAATAACAGGTCTAACTACAGTAGTCACGTGTGAATGGTGCCTTGTAAGGCTTGGTTTTACGCCCATCACACTCTCGGTTGAACCAACCACCGGCTCTGGGATTGATACAGGTGTGTCGAACATGGCGCCACCTCGGATCACGGGCGCGTCTGGAACAGATACACCCCCCGCAATTTGGCCGGTTCCAAGCCCCTTTCCACCAAAGAAGCCGTTATCCTGGGGCCCACCATCTATGAATCCACCGCTCACGGGACCTCCACCAACGACTCCTCCGCCTATTGGACCAGAGTTGACCACGCCTCCATCAATAGGCCCGCCACCTCCAATTAAACCACCATCGATTGACCCACCATTGATTGGCCCATTATTGACTACGCCTGGGTCACCGCCTACGAGTCCCTCCCCTCTAAAACCAACACCTCCGCCGTTGTTAAAACCGCCGTTGTTAAACCCATTATTGAACCCAGCATCATTTATACCGCCACCACTGAAGCCAGGTCCGCCTCCTATATTCAAACCGGGGGCACCAACTCCGCCCCCTATGAACCCAGGTCCGCCTCCCATATTTAAATCACCTGGTCCGATTCCGCCCGCATTAGCTAGACCAAGATCCATTCGATTAGACCCTCCGCCTACCGGTCCACCAACAAAGCCACCGCCGACACCATTGTCGTTAAAACCGACACCCGGCCCTCCGTTTATAATTCCTCCACTTCCGCCATTTACAATACCCCCATTTCCGCCACCGATAAAACCACCTGCATTAACTCTGCCCTGTGGTCCGAACCCATCGTCTCCGCCTACAACGCCAAATCCGCCGCCATTGGCACCAAATCCATCGTCTACAAAGCCGTTATTCCCGTCAATAAATCCTCCAACACCTGCAGAAGGTAAGAGCAAAGCATCTAGAGAGGCAAACATGCGACCATTTCTTTTCCTGGCAATTTTTTTTTTTTTTTGTCTGGGGCAGTAGACATCTTTAACTCTTTCAGCGCCGAATACTTAAGTTAAAGGCCCAGTAGCGGCCAAAAAATCAAAGCAGGTGTTGGAATGCATTTAAATTTAAATCATAGCATTTAAAAGTATTGAAAATATTGTGAAGATGACAATCTGTTATTGTTTGGTCGGTCAAAAAACTGAATTTAAATAAAATCAGGCAAAAAGTAAACACAAGATAGAGTGACCTGGCAGGTTAATTTTAACCTAGTTTTGAAATTAATTTCTCTGCCAGCGACTATAATTTGGACCGAACCTGCAATAACAGATCGTCGTCTTCACAATTATTTCCATACTTTTAAATGGTATGATTTAAATTGTAATGCATTTTAAAAGTCGCTTTGTTTACTTATTGGAGCTAATGTTACTTTAACCTCTTTCAACAGCTGCAAATGCAATCTATGAAAACGCAGAGAGACTTTTATTTTACAGTCTTTCCTAAACAAGCGGACTGTGTGGATTGAAGATCAGACTACACTTTCTGTGCAGTCTTTTATTTCATGCTTTCCGGTAGGTTATCGAGAAATATCGGTGAAATATTTTTCGATATTTCATGGTTACGACCAGTGAAAATACCGATTTTTATATTCTAACTCTTCAATTGAAGGCGGAAACAGTTGTTCCCGCGCACTAGTTAGCTAGGTAAAATGCGCGTGCCTCACAACCAGATGGAAATAAGACATAATATTTACCTTCCATTTCTCGCGCTTGACGTAATATTGTAATGCGTTGCTATGCGGAAGGGGTACGCCACGGGGAATAACCGAAAAGAACTGTACTGGATTTTGATTAAATTCTTCCCAGAAAAGGTTAACAGCATGAAATAAAATAGAATATTTGTTTTTTACGGTGAAAGATCGAAATTTATTTCATCGAGTGAACATCATGGGTAAATATTACCGATGATGTTCACGAGATGAAATAAATTTCGATCTTTCACCGTAAAAAACAAATATCCTCTATATCTTCATCTATGCAGTCTGTGAAATCTCCCTTTTCGTCTACGGCGCCGAAAGGTTGAAAAAAAAAAACAATTCCGTATTTCATTTATCGCAACTGGTGCATTGACCCTTGCGTTTCTAGAGTGTTTTCCCGGTACAAATAGATGTACACACTTTTCTAAGAAGATGGCTGCTTTTCACCTAAACTCTTTACCAAATGACAAAATTTCGGACAGGACCCAATTGAAAACATTTCAAGACGACAGATTACACGTAGCTCAAATTATCTGTCTTTTGTTAAGTAGAAAACATTGTGGGAAAAGAAGAAAATGCTGGTTACCAGCATTTTCTCCTTTTCCCACAATGTTTTCAAAGTTGTTAAAACTCGCGATTGTGTGGTAAGGGGATAAACTCATTCGAAGCGATGTATTATGGAGAAAAAGAGATAACTTTGATTTTTATCGGAAACATTCATACAGAGCCGGTATACGAGCTCACAACCCCTGACTTTTTACTCCTGAGAGTGTGCGTTACTCGTACTGGTCAGTGACTTATGAGTACTCATCAGACGTTAAAAAAAGCCACAGATATTTCCCTTGGAAGAACCAAGCCATATAGCTTTTGTTACGTGGCGGCGCGTGAGACTTGAAAACATCAAGTCTCGGGCCACTATAGACTTTGGGCTCGAGTTCCACGACTGACCATCTAAAACTACCAGTACTTAGTCTTTCGAATGTGACGTTAGAATTTAATGGAGGTCCCTTGTGACAGTGCTATAGCCTACGCCGAGCACATTAAAGAACCAGGCGTAATTAAGGATGAGTTTCGTCCTGTATCTACACTATCCCCCGTAACATAACAGCCTTCAAGGGGCGTCTCCCATATGAGCGACCCGTGGAGACGATGCATCAACGGAAAATCAATCAACCCTGTGAAAAGGAACATATATACCTGGAGCTGGTCCTGGCACCCCGCCGCCCTTGCCGCCGACATCCACACCAAACCCTGGATCTACCGGAAGTCCACCGGCGCCTCCGTTAAATCCGCCATCGATAATACCGCCTGATTTTTTGGCACCATGTATGTCTGTAAGATACCAACAAGGTATGTGTCATATGTGGCTTGCATCACGCGAAAAGGGGCATTCGGAAATTTGCGTAAAGTGTCGTCTCGGATCAGCCTGCGTAGGCTAATCCGAGACGGCACTTTATGACTACATTAGATTTTGTTCCTCAGTAAACTTGCGCAAAAACAGGAAATTACATAAAAACGGAAAGTGTCCTTCCGGATTAGCCTGCGCGGACTGCGCAGGCTGATCAGAGACGACACTTTACGCAAATCTCCGAATGCCCCTTTTCGAGTGTTGCAGGCCATATATGAACTTAGTGATTTAACTATTTACCAAACATTCCCCAATTTTAACGATCCTGCGAAAGAGGCCTTTTGAGAACCTTGTGAGAAATTGCTGGTATCCAACATTTTTTTCTTTTCCCCACAATGTACAGTATTCTACCGTTTTAGACACAATTCCTACCATATGAGCCGTATCTTTTGTTATCTGCAAATGCTTTCATTTTGCACAAGAGTAAAATTTTGACTTGTGGTAATTGGTTTACTCTTTACCAAACATTCCCGATTAACGACACCTGAGAAAGATAATTGATTGATTGATTGACTGACTGACTGACTGACTGACTGATTGATTGATTGATTGATTGATTGATTGATTGATTGACTGGTGTATCTCGGCGACCAGTGCACCTATCCATGCTTTGAATATTGACTTATCTAAAATTTTGCCGTGTTATATAAAGAGTTAAGCAGAATAAGACTCAAAACTGATTACCTGTAAAAAGTCCAAAAAGCAACATGTGAGATATCAGGGCTCGAGTTTGCAGAAGACGCATCTTTTTGTTTTCTAATACTGTATTTGTTGGAGGGAAACTACAATTAAACATAAAATAAAACAACATCGACAACAGTTCGTCATTGTAAGTATATCATTTAAGTCTTTTCCATACTACAAAATTTTAGACTCATCCAAACTCAAAGCAGTGGCAGACGACAAATAAAATTTGTCTCGACGGATAAGATTTGTCTGCGATAGGGTAGAAAACATTGTGGGAAAAGGTGAAAATGCTGGTTACCAGCATTTTCTCCTTTTCCCACAACGTTTTTCGGTGTCTTTTTTTCTGGATCGTTACAACACGGGATTGTATGGTAAAGGGTTAAATCAGCTTCCAAATACTCTAACATTCTGTACCAGCCAAACTCATTTGAAACAATTTTTTTTTTATATACGCCGCAAAAAAAAGAGAGAAACTTTCACGCTATTATCCTATATAGAACAACAAGGAAATACCCCACACAGCACTAAGAAACATCAATAATAAACCAAATTAACACATATGTATATATACATTCATTTATTCGTTCGTTTGTTCGTCCGTCCGTCCGTCCATTCATTCATTCATTCATTCATCCGTTCGTTCATTCATTCATTTACTGGTTTTTTTTTTTTCATATTTCATTCACCGACTTTACGAAATTGTAGGCCTATACGTGACTGAATAAATGAACTTTGGGCATGTAGCAAATTATTATTTTGAAAACTGATTTCTCTCTATGGCGTTATAGCAGTCTTTCAGACACGTAATACACGTAAAAGGGCGATCTACGAGATTCAACATAATAATCCTCCAGTAGTAAAGACCTTGGACTTAAACAGAAAAACGCTCAAAAAAAAAAAGATATTGAAATATCAATTAATTAGCCTGAATAATTGTTGCACCCTGAACTAGTGTATTTGAAGAGCATGAAGATGAAGAAGAAGAAGAAAAAGAAGATCGCATTAGATTTTGAAATTTCATTTTGACTTAAAAGTGGAATTGCTATAAAAGATATTTAGGCATATTTTTCTAGTTTAATTATGTTATATTGTTTTGAAAAAATAAGCAGACAAAATACTTTCATCACATAACAACGCTTGTTTCTCAATGTGATTCTGCCAATACGAATTTTCTTATCTTACACACGTTTTAGATAAGAAAATAGTCCCGTATTTGGTCAACGCTCTATAATCATACACCTCATTTCTGAAACATTGCTGACCCAGATTTCTCTGTGAGCTTCACAGTCAAAATCAATGATCGTGATAAAAATGCGAATTTCACCATCTTAAAATGTAAGTCAAAATCATCACGTATATGATTATTCAAGTTTATTTTGAACTATTTTTCTCTGTGATGTACACACTTATCAAAGAAGCGATTAGGCTTCATGTAAATTTCATTATTTCAAAATTTCATGAGTTAATGCAGGCCTTCGTTTTAATGCATCATGAGATACAGCTCTTGAAATACAGTTATGTGATAAAAATAATCTTACCTTCGCTAGCTTTGATGTAAAATTTTTGTAAACTTGTCGACCAAAAATGTTATTGGGCCCGCCAAAGGCTTGCGTTATCGTGTTATTTTTTTAGACTGGTATAATAAAATTTCATTTCAGATGCTAACTTATGTCAGTTCCTGTAAGTCATCTATGAGAAAATATAAAATATTTTTCAATAAATTCCAAATTAACTCTCTACCACACAATTCCGAGTTAAAATGACCCCGAGAAAGAAAGCCTTTGAAAGCATTGTGGGGAAAAGGATAAAATGCTGGTAACTAGCATTCTCTCCTTTCCCCTAATATTTTCTGAACTTTCAGAGGAAAAAAAAAAATCAGGTCATTTAAGCCACAATATATTCATCGTCTGGAAATGCTTTCAATTTGGAAGAATCTAAAATTTTGTTTTCTGGCAAAGACTTAAGTCTTTCACTACTGAATCAATAAATTGCATTTTCTCAAAGGCTAAAAAAATACATTTCCTCTGTAAGATCAAGAGACAGTTCTGTCATAATCTAGAATATAGCAGTGGCCAGTGTAGGTCAGAGATCAGACTGCACGTTATGTGCAGTCTGATCTTGATCTATACTGTCCACAAAAGATTCTGGTGTCGTCTGGCAAAGAGTTAATAAAGATAAAAAATATTTACACCGTTTATTCCTATTGCTTACACAGCAACATGAACTAGTTCCGGGCCGGAATGTAAAACGCCAAATAATTTGGACTGTCATGGTCATCCAGTCTTTTAAAGACCGGGCTGGTAATTAGACATGCAGCCTAATTATTGTTAATGATTGACCCTGTACACAAAGATCACATGTTTTTTTTTACAACCCTGAGGAAGAATGAGAACATAATGGAAAATGGAGAAAATGCTGGTAACCAGCATTTTTCTCCTTTTCCCAAAATTTTTTCTGCCATCTCAAAGAGAAATCACATATTTCAGCTCCAACATTAATTCGTTAGATCTGCAATTGCTTTCATCAAGAACTCTAATCATTTTTTGTCGTGTGGTTAAACTTTTGCCACACTTCCCGAGCTTTAACGACCCTGCGAAAGACGCCATTTAAAAGCACTGCGGAAAAGGAGGGAAATGCCGGGTAACCAGGATTTTCTTCTTTTTCCACTATGCTTTCTATCCTTTCTTAGAGAAATCCCATTACTTTGAGTCACATTTATTTTTGTCGTCTGCAAATGCTTTGAATTTATACAAGTATAGAATGTCATCCTTTGGCAAAGAGTTCGTTTACGGTATGTCATAGTACGCGAGTTTATAAGATGCAGAAAAGTGTTTATTTTGGACATTCTGAAATTGAAAGCATGTATATGTTTACATGTAACCCTAGACATTTGCGAACTATATACTGAGAGGACATACTGGAAAACATAGTGACAAATTAGACTAATTACTCGAAATTAAAACAATATAAAAATTTCGTTGTATATTCGTTCATTTGTCGTATGTTAGCTTTTACTTTAACTGAAAACCATAGTGAAAGGACTGATAAATAGAGGATATTTGTTTTTTTACGGTGAAAGATCGAAATTTATTTCATCGAGTGAACATCATCGGTAATATTTGCACGAGTGGCACAGCCACGAGTAAAAATATTACTGATGATGTTCACGAGATGAAATAAATTTCGATCTTTAACCGAAAAAAAATATTCTATTTATTTCATGCTTTTAACCCTTTCTGGGGGGGACTTAATCAAAATCCAGTACAGTTCTTTTCGGTTATTCCCCGTGGCGTACCCCCTCCGCATAGCAACGCATTACAATATTACGTCAAGCGCGAGAAATGTAAGGTAAATTACGCCATATTTCCATCTGGTTGTGAGGCACGCGCATTTTACCTAGGTAACTAGTGCGCGGGAACAACTGTTTCCGCCTTCAATTGAAGAGTTAAAATATAAAAATCGGTATTTTCACTGGTCGTAACCATGAAATATCGAAAAATATTTCACCGATATTTCTCGATAACCTACCAGAAAGCATGAAATAACATCGGTTATTTTCCTAGCCGCTCAGGATTTCGCGTGAAGCATTCTGAACGGTATCCGTTTGTGGCGCAGGTCAAGTGAGAGTGTCCTTTGACAAGGTACTACAGAAACCCCAACCAAGTACGAATGAAATCCGGGAAAAATGAGTATGTGAGCTGTTATCGTGATATGACTGAAATACAATTTTTCATCTACAGCTCGTCAAAAAAGAACATGTTGAAGCTATTTTTAGGTGTCCGTGGTTGTGAGATAGAGCGTCGGCCTCGTAACCATAACGTCCAGAGTTCGATACCCGGAAGTGGATGTCAGCTTTGGGATTGTTCATTGGCCGACACATCGGCGCGAGTACTGGTGTAGTTCGTTGGAAGCAGAATCGAGACAGATTAGTATAAGTTGTAAGGGCTTGTTTCTCATTCGATGTAAAATAAATATGTTTAAACTAAACTAGCTATTTCCAAACAAACCCGTCTTTGTATGACCAGACGAAAAAGGCTATAGAAAATATTGAGGAAAAAAAAAAACAGGAGAAAATAATGGTAGTCAGCATTTCAAAGACAACTCCCATCACTTGAGACACAGTATTACGTCGTCTGCAGGTGCATTAGCTGCGACAAGTCGAAGAGTTTGTCGTCTGGTTAAGAGTTTAGCATTTCCAAACAACCAAGGTAATTATTTACCAAACAATAAAACTTTGGAGTCGTCTGAATTGAAAGCATTTGCAAACGAGATTTGGCTGTGCAAGAGTAGTTCTCTAAAGTTTTGTTGGAAAATGAGAAAATACTTGTTACCAGCATTTTCTTCTCTTCCTACAAAGCTTTTTTTTTTTTCCCTCAGGGTCGTTAAAATTTGGGATTGTGTGGTAAATGGTTAATGATACAAACCAAACTCTTGTTACAATGTTAACCGAAGACTGCGGCGGAATGACAGCGCAAACAAAGGCCTAATGACCAGACAGCACGGCGGTATACATTAACAGGTCACGTGCATGTTTAACCTTATGATGGCGAAGTCAATATGTATAAGTACATTTCTGTAACCCCGAACAATTTGATCTGTCAAAATTCAGATTTCTTCAACCCAGTTTAGGCTCAGCACAACATAAGTAACTGTAGAGGACAGCGCAGATCAACATCAGACTGCACAGAACATGAATTCCGATCTTTCATCCACACTACTTAAATTTATCAGTTAGGTATTGTTGCCAATCAGCGTTATAATTGCAACATTCCTGTTTTATGCACGTACATGTATTTAGAAATTAAAGGATTACAAATACCCTAAAATCTGTCTGCAAATATTTACAATATATTTTTCTGTACGAATTTGCTGTCTGTCTGTTTATCTCCTTTCCCTCTTTCCATAACTTTTTACAAAGCAAACATCTTATAGAAATCTTTTGTACAATCCTAAGACTGAGCACAGCAAAATCGGAAACGCTGGCAGCCTCAATTTTAGTCTATTTTGCAGGGACTCTGACAGTGTTTCTGATCTTTTACGTATTCCAAAACTTGTTCTCAGTATAGCTTGTACAAGTTGTCACACCAGATGGTACACTGAAGATAGAGTGAAATCACTTTTTGACACTGAGTTGGTCTTTTCCTGGGAGTTTTGCTGCTAATGTTTTGACACGTATGTTCAACAGCCTTTATAAAAAGTAGATAAAGATGAAGTTTTAAAGGCCCAGTAAAGGCCAAAATATCAAAGCAGGTGTCATAATACCTTTAAATTTAAATCATACCATATAAAAGTATGGAAAATATTGTGGAGATGACAGTCTGTTATTGTGTGGTTGGTCCAAGTGTTAGTCGCTGACAGAAAAAAGAATTTTGAAATCAGGCAAAAAGTAAACAAAAACACAGCTACCTGGCAGGTTTTAACCTGGACAGAGAAATTAATTTCCCTGTCGGCGACTAACACTTGGACCGACTGTACAATGACACATTGTCATCTTCACAATAATTTCCATGCTTTTAAATGGTATGATATAAATTCAAATGCATTTAAACACTCGCTTTGTTTACATTTAGCCTTTATTGTTACTTTAAGCTATTTCTCCTAAAGCACACCTGTCCAACGAAAGTAAAGATGGGGCATATGCTTGTAGACTATGTCCCTCGGTGCGGTCACGGACATTAAAATGACAATAAAGCCCAAAAGTAAACAAAGCGGGTGTTTAAATGCATTTGAATTTATATCATACCATTTAAAAGTATGGAAATTATTGTGAAGATGACAATCTGTCATTGTACAGTCGGTCCAAGTGTTAGTTGCTGACAGAGAAATTAATTTCAAAACTAGGTTAAAACCTGCCAGGTAGCTATGTCTTTTGTTTACTTTTTGCCTGATTTTAAAATTCTTTTTTCTGCCAGCGACTAACATATGGCTTGACCACACGATAACAGACTGTCATCTCCACAATATTGTTCATACTTTTACATGGAATGACTTAAATTTAAATGTATTATGACACCTGCTTTGATATTTTGGTCTTTACTGGGCCTTTAAATAATTCCAATAAAAATAGCAAGGTTAGAGATCTACTCAATATCTAACGAAATGATCCACCCAACATCAGACGTACACATTTCAGACATTCCCCCATCTTTCCAAAACAAAACATTGTAGAACAAGCGCTTGGTATCAAATTTATTACTGAGACTACTTTTCATTCTGAGACTCGGAGGATATCGTTCTGGTGTTATGACGCACGTAATTGAACCATGCACTGTGAAAACGGGCTTAATGCATCTGCAAAAAGTAGCAACCCATGTCAGCCTGCGCAGTCCAAGCAGGCTGACATCAGTCTAAAGTTTTTTTTACTATTTGTAAATTTTCTGCATGTCCAGGGACCATTTACCCTCATGATTAAGTCGGTTCAGACAAAATGAATTTTATGGATCCGATCCATAATTATGTGATGACTTGTTCGGTATCATGTATCACGGAGATGCATACCCCCCACCCACCATTTCCACAGAACATGGCCTAATTATTTTGAGGGTGACCTGTCCTTCGTTGCCTGCACATGTCATATTCTTCGAAAATTGCAGGCTGACTGGGGTCGAAACTTTCTGCTATTGGTCAATTTTGGTCAATTTTCTGCATGTCAAGGGACCAGTCTACCTGCTTATAAATTTATGCGGTTGTTAGATCAAATGGATTTTATGGCTCTACAGTTATGTTATGACTTGCTTGCTATCATGCATCACGTTGATGCATTAAACCCCCTTTTGCCAGAGCGAGGCTCGTTATTCCTTTACCGCACAATGCCGACATTTCCAGTTATGACCAAGGGAAAGAAGCCTTTTGAAAACATTGTGGGAAAAGGAGAAAATGCTGGTAACCAGCATTTTCTCCTTTTCCCACAATGTTTTTTACCCTATCAAAGAAAAATTGCACCATTTGAGCCTAATTGAAATTGTCGTCTGCAAATGCATTCAATTTAGACGAGGCTTTAATTTTGTCGTCTTGTAAAGCGTTAATATTTATGATACTACTTTGACCTTCATTATAGCATGTCTGTTGTATCGTAGGTCAACCCACTTACAGATCTTGTAAATGACCCATATAACATTCATCGGCGATTGTCAACTCTTTGCCTGGCCAGAAAATTTTGGACACTTCTATATTGAAAACAAATTACAGATGACAAAGTGTGATTATAATTTTTGGATTCGTGTTTCTTATGGTACAATTGTTGGTAACGGAGAAAATGCTGGAAACCAGCACTCTCTTCTTTGTACCACACTTGTTTTACAGATTTCTTCTTCGTGGTCGGAAAATCCCGTTGATTGATTTGTAAAAGATTAACCCATAGGATACTGAGCGCAACCCGAAGACTCTTTACGGACAATGAAGATCTGAAGATCAAGATCAAACTGTACAGAACGTGCAGTCTGATCTTGGAGGTACAATGACCTTTAAGGAGATATTATTCCCCAAAAAATTAATTTGAAATGGCAACATCTAGGTTTTTACTATTGGCTTGAAAGTTTCATTTGAATTATTTAGCAGGTAAAGGATTAAGTAATGTCCGATGAACCACAAAGAATTGCTTTTTTGCTCATTTTGTCCGGATATTTTTTGTGTGTGATGCAAAGGTTACCGTGTCATCTATACCAAGTTGACAATAGAGCAAGCCGCCATTTTGTAGTAGTAATATACTCGTAGTTAGTGGCCATAAATATTTCATCTAATTCCTAATTTTCCTTCACTTACATGTATATCCAAGTTTATTGTGGGTTTAAAAAAAGTAAGCTATTGTTAAGAAATATATAATATGAAAATATAGCAAAATGATTTTGACATTGAAATCTGTAATTTCAAGTTACTGCAATAAATATGGTGTCCTAACAGTACTGACGGATGACCGAATGTGGAACTAGGCTGCCTCGGTAAAGATAAAACTTGGTTGGTCCATACAAGTCCGAGCCAGTCCGATTTGGTTATCAAGTCTGATCTGATTTAGAACGGTCCAGTCCGGTTATCAAGTCTGATCCAGTTCGATCCGCAGACTTAAATATCCACCGCTCATAGCCATTTACTTATCACAATAGAAAATACCGTGAAAAAAAATCTGTTTGTTGATCTTTAAATAAAAAAAAGGCAAATAAAGAATGATTTAGCATTTGAATACTTTCTAGAGTTCACTTTGATAGTTCTGGTATTCATTTAGTTACGAAAGTTGATGGCAGGACCAGGATTGCACACATAAGCCCTGAATGATCAACATATGTTTCATTTTTCACTTAAAATTAAGACATTTGCATCTTAGGTTTATACTCTCATCGGAACTAATCAAGTTTCTAAAAAGTCTTACTAACTGTTAACCAGACTGTATATTGTGCTTTTGTTGATGCAATAAGATCATTTGTATAGTTACTCAAGAAGATGTCTAAAGTTACATAGAAGTCGTAAGCTATCCTGTCGTTGAAGATACCTTAAAGGTTTAATCCCTGCATAAAATGAAAAAGAGGGAAAAAACTTATTGTAACTACTCGTATACCGTACATATGACTTTCACGAAAGATTTCCATTGGCCCACACTCTACAAAGTGTCAAACAACGAAAATGTCAATAAAGTCATTAATTAGCTACGGGACCTCTACTCGTGGTACAATTGATAATAAATTGTGCTGTTGTCATTGTTGGTCTACAAGACAGTGTTCATGGCTCCATTTCAGTATAAAAGAAACACATTTGTTAACCATTATCCGGCTAGATAACTAAAACGAAACTTTCAAGCCGACAGTAAAAACCAGAATAATGCTATTTCATACCTATTTTTGGAGATAAATATCTTCTAATCGGACAATGCAGATCTAAGATCAGACTGCACGTTCTGTGCAGTCTGATCTTGATCTACACTGTTCGCAAAAGGTAAGTAAGTCGCTTTTAGCAGCCTAAGGGTTAATTTCAGTTACTTCATGTAGGCTTACGTGATCATGTCACATAATGCCAATTTATCTGTAGCTGACGTGTGGTTTTATGTTATTCCTGAAAGTTTATTCAAATTGGTTGCTTGAAAAATAAATTAAAGCCCACTAAATGTATTTTGCCGTCTTTTATGAGAAACGCAGCCTTGCATTGTTTTATAGATTATTTGTTAAAAAAGAAGAGTGCTTTTCATCAGCACTTGCCTTTACTGACATTTGCTGTGTTCAGAGAGTTTTTGTCTGTAAAGATATGGCAAAATGTATACAAATCTCAACTACATACCAAGAGTTTAAGTAGAATTCCCATGGAACCAGAGATAAGTTACCAAAATGACGATCCTGTACATTTAACATCTCAGTGTTACTTTGAAATAAGGTTCCTAAATTGAATAGCGAGTATCTCAGTGACGGGACATCGTTGATAGGGAAATAAAATGATGTTAGACTCCTGAAATGCTATATTTACTGTAAAAACGTTTTTTGCATTCGAATAGCTCATTTTTCAATATCTTTAAATGAGCCATGCTCTGTGAAAAAGGGGCTTAATGAATCTGCGAAAAGTACAGACGCAGAATGCGCAGGCTGGCCTGGGCCGAAACTTTTCGCTCTTAGTCAATTTTCTGTATGTCCAAGGACCAATGTACCTCGTGATTAAGTTGGTTGTTTAAAAAAGCCGCTAATATGGAACCATAATGTATGTTATGGCTTGCTTGGTACCATGGATCATGGAGATGCATTAAGCCCCCTTTTGCCAGAGCATGGCTTAAATGTAAATTGCACCCCGATTTTTGGAATTTCTGTAAATCACCTTTTCCCAAAACCCCGCTTATTTAAAGGTTTACTTGCTATATAGATTTATCGATATGAATTCCCCTTTTGATAGTTTAAAACTAATACAACATTTATGTAAACAGATCTATCTTCAGATATGAGAAAGATATAAGCAAATGCCAAAGTTTTTTAATGATGACGCAACAAGAAATAACTCGAAACGTTGAAAATCAAAATTCCAATAATAGATCTAATCATCCTAATGAAACAAAGAATGGTCTATTTTTAAATCTTATCAAAGTTATCCATTTAAAATATCAATATTTATGAAGTTTGACGAGCTAGATCTAGTAGAAGGCTGACAAAAAATGTAATTTGTTTGATACTGTTGTACCAAAGAGTTGGGACGAAAAAGTAAGCGCGAACAAGTCCCCGGACGAAAAAGTCTGATCCGAAGGCAAGCGTGAGATAAAACGGGAAGCAGGCTGGCGGAAACACTCTAAACTGCACGTGCAGAATTATGATGTAAACAATATTTTCTCATTTCTGAAGTCAAAAAGAGCCAGTCCGAAAGGTATGGAAACCGTTTTGATAAATCGAGAGTAAATTAAAGGTGACAAACAACGAAGGTCATTTGAAATAAAAAGGAACAGGCGTTCTTCCCTTCCCACTTTTTTCGTTAATTCGGTTCGTCCCAAAACCAGTTCGTACCTAGGGTTGTTCATCCTTGGGCTCGTTCGCCAGGGCTTGTTCGTCCTGCACTTTTTGCACGCTACTTTAAAGACTGAAATGAATGTTAAGTACAACATGAATCAGAAAATCAATTTACAATTTGTACTTAAGGTTGAATTATGTAACATCGTTTTTGTATACAGTTTGTTTTTGCATCACTGATATTTCTTTACTTCGCAAATTGTAACAGGCATACAGTAAGGGATTCCTTGCCATTGTTGGTTGCTTCTCTATACTCTGACTACACTTAATTCAAACTTTGGATAAGGAAAAAAATAGATTTGCCTGTGCCACATGTCTGTTGGTGCCATATCTTGTAACAGAACTTTGGCCCTAAGCTAGTATTGCAAAGTATATTTCTGTTACCCTACCATTGATTGATGTAATTGTGTTGGGTATGATAAACAAAGTTAATTACCATCATTAATTGCTGTGATTTGTCACCCAATTTATCCTAAACCAATAAACATTCACAGAAAAATCCGGCATGACCAAATAAAAAAGGGCTATGGTGCCTTTTTAAAAAGGTCACATTTGAAGGTCAAAATGCATAAAAGATGTTCAGTAAAAATTGATGAAGTAAATAATGAATGAGAGAAAAGTAGTAAATACTTTCCATTTGACAGAGCCGTTTCTATTCTAATACTATACATCATGTTGGTGTATGACAGTGGCCTAACAACAGGCTTTTGTGGGCGGGAACAGAGAGTAGTGCTGAAAAAGAGCAGTTTTCGTTTTATGTATTACTTTATTAACCCATTACCACACAATCCCTACTTTTGATGACCCTGAGAAAGAAGCCTTTGGAAAACCTTGTGGGAAAAGGAGAAAATGCTGGTAACCAGCATTTTCTCCTTTTCCCACAATGTTTTCTACCCTTCACAAAACAAATTTTAAATTTTCAGTCACTTTTATTTTGTCGTCTGCAAATGCTTTCGAATTGGAAAAACCTAATATTTTGTCGTTTGGTAATGAGTTAAATAACATGGGGCTTTTGTACCATGGGGCAATTGACCTAGGGGGCTTTTGTCCTATGAGGCTTCTGTCCCACACCCAAGTTCTTTGACTATATGATCATATTTCTACGTTTTAAAGTCTGGGTCAATAGATCTTGTATGACAATCAATTTATGCACTTATCTTAAAGGAATGAAGGTTACAGTCAAAAGTCCACCACTGCACACATCCTTATTTAGAGTCCCTTAGGTGAATGGAAATCATTGCTCTTCCAGAGAACATAGTAGTAGCTTTATATCTCACTTGTACATACACATACAAGTACATTGTGAATACAGTATCATAACATTAAGACAATATGCATGAAAAATATGGGAAAAAATATGTATCAATTTATACACTGTAGAGAAAATAGACAATTTGTTGCAGTCGCTGTTGTGAAAGAATGTGAGATTTTATGTAAAACATTATGAACATAAATCATAGACTTAACTACATTGAAAGTATTTCTAGACCAAAAATTTTGATTCAAATGATGGAGTTTGTCTTTGAAAGGATTTCAATCATTATGAGAATGGAGAATGTGCAAGCCATTTTCCTTTCCTGCAATGTTTTTAAAAGCCTTAGGAAAGGCGTTCACTTTTTTAGTAGGTGAAAGAAGACCACTAATTTCTCCTGAACGTTTTGTTAAGTAATGCTGCCATAATAACACTCAAAAAGTGTGCTCGTCCAGAGAAAATTTAGTACCATTTATGAAATGGTTCTGTGTTTTAAGACCTTTAGAATGACAACGGGCCATGTCCTGGCAAAAGGGGGCTGAATGCATCTCCATGATACATTATACCAAGCAAGTCATCACCTAATCATGGATCCATAAAATCCATTTTGTGGAACAACCATCTATACCATCGGGTAGAATATTTCTTTAACATGCAGAAAATTTCAAGATAGCGAAAAGTTTCGGCCCATGTCAGCATGCGCAGACATTGGTCGATACTTTTCACAAATGCATTAAGCCCCATTTTCATGGAGCATGGCTCAAATGTTTTACAACATATTGTGGATAAAGGAGAAATTGACAATTGTAACCAGCATTCTGTCCTTTCCCTACAATGTTTTGTTATTCTTTCAGAAACAATCTCATGTTTTAGCAGCATGTTTTACACAAATTCTTCCTTAGTATTAAAACAATGGAACAGTGATAAATGTTGTCTTGTTGAGAGTTTATTTACTGTTATATATGTTATTTACTTACAGGTGACATGGTGGACATATTTCCTGATTTGTTATTTAGAGGTTCTGAGTTTGTTCCTCACTTGCAGCGTTGGTATTTATGGGTGTATCCTGAGGAATGACACAGCAGAGTCCTAGTCTAAGCCTGATGAAATCCAGAGAACAGATGAACAAGTTAGCTGTTGCCATGATGTAACTGATACAGTACTGAAAGTGGTGGAGGGGGGGGCTCTTGGCATCCAGCAGTGTCAACAATTCTATAAAAATCTTCTTCTCTGAAACCGCTGGTCAGATTTTGAAATAATTTCACAGATATGTTCTTTGGGTGACCCTTTTCAAAAATTGTTCGCGAAATTTTGATCCGTCGAAAAACATGGCCGTGGTGGGGGGGGGGGGAGGGGTCTCTTGGCGTCCAGCGGTGTCAACAATTCTTTAAACATCTTCTCCTCATACAGCGCTTGGCTGATTTGGACCAAACTTGGCTGGAATGTTCCTTGGGAGGCCCTCTTTAAAAACTGTTCATAGAATATGATTTCATCAAAAACTTTGGTTGCCATGGCAACCAAATGGAATTTTCCAAGAAATGCTTTAAAAATCTTCTCTTCTGAAACCGCTGGTCAGATTTTGAAATAATTTCACAGATATGTTCCTTGGGTGACCTTTTTCAAAAATTGGTCACGAAATTTTGATCCGTCGAAAAACATGGCTGTGGGGGGGGCTCTTGGCGTCCAGCGGTGTCAACAATTCTATAAAAATCTTCTCCTCTGAAACCGCTGGTCAGATTTTGAAATAATTTTACAGATATGTTCCTCGAGTGACCCTTTTCAAAAACTGTTTGCAAAAATTTGATCCGTCGAAAAACATGGCCGTGGTGGAGGGGGGGGGGGTCTCTTGGCGTCCAGCGGTGTCAACAATTTTTTAAACATCTCCTCCTACAGCGCTTGGCCGATTTGGACCAAACTTGACTGGAATGTTCCTTGGGAGGTCCTCTTTAAAAACTGTTCATAGAATATGATTTCATCAAAAACTTTGGTTGCCATGGCAACCAAATGAAATTTTCCAAGAAATGCTTTAAAAATCTTCTCCTCTGGAACCGCTGGTCAGATTTTGAAATAATTTCACAGATATGTTCCTTGGGTGACCTTTTTTTAAAAATTGTTTGCGAAATTTTGATCCGTCGAAAAACATGGCTGTGGTGGAGGGGAGGGGCTCTTGGCATCCAGCGGTATCAAAAATTCTATAAAAATCTTCTCGTCTAAAACCGCTGGTCAGATTTTGAAATAATTTTACAGATATGTTCCTTGTGTGACCCTTTTCAAAAACTGTTCGCGAAATTTTGATCCGTCGAAAAACATGGACGTGGTGGAGGGGGGGGCTCTTGGCATCCATCGGTGTCAACAATTCTTTAAACATCTTCTCCTCCTACACCGCTTGGCCGATTTGGACCAAACTTTCCTGGAATGTTCCTTGGGAGGTCCTCTTTAAAAACTGTTCATAGAATATGATTTCATCAAAAACTTTGGTTGCTATGGCAACCAAAATGGAAGTTACCAAGAAATTCTTTAAAACTCTTCTCCTCTGAAACTGCTGGTCAGATTTTAAAATAATTTCACAGATATGTTCCTTGAGTGACCCTTTTCAAAAATGGTCGCAAAATTTTGATTCGTCGAAAAACATGGCCGTGATAGAAGGGGGGGGCTCTTGGCGTCCATCGGTGTCAACAATTCTATAAAATTCTATAAAAATCTTCTCCTCTGAAACTGGTGGTCAGATTTTGAAATAATTTCAGATTTTTTCCTTGGGTGACCCTTTTCAAAAAGTGTTCGTGAAATTTTGATCCGTCGAAAAACATAGCTGTGGTGGAGGGGGGGGGGGGCTCTTGGCGTCCAGCGGTGTCAACAATTCTTTAAACATCTTCTCCTCCTACACCACTTGGCCTATTTGGACCAAACTTTCCTGGAATGTTCCTTGGGAGGTCCTCTTTTAAAAGTGTTCACAGAATTTGATTTCATCAAAAACTCTGGTTGCCGTGGCAACCATATGGAATTTTCCAAGTAATTCTTTAAAAATCTTGTCCTCTGAAACCGCTGGTCAGATTTTGAAATAATTTCACAGATATGTTCCTTGAGTGACCTTTTTCAAAAATTGGTCGCGAAATTTTGATCCGTCGAAAAACATGGCCGTGGTGGTGGGGGGGGGGGTGGGGGGGGCACTTGGCGTCCAGCGGTGTCAACAATTCTATAAAAATCTTCTCTGAAACCGCTGGTCAGATTTTGAAAAAATTTCACAGATTTGTTCCTTGAGTGACCCTTTTAAAAAAATGGTCGCGAAATTTTGATCCGTCGAAAAACATGGCCGTGAAGGGGGGGGGGGCTCTTGGCGTCCAGCGGTGTGAACAATTCTTTAAACATCTTCTCCTCCTACACCACTTGGCCGATTTGGACCAAACTTGGCTGGAATGTTCCTGGGGAGGTCCTCTTTGATTTCATCAAAAACTCTGGTTACCATAGCAACAATATGGAATTTTCCAAGAAATTCTTTAAAAATCTTCTCCTCTAAAACCGCTGGTCAGATTTTGAAATAATTTCACAGATATGTTCCATGGGTGACCATTTTCAAAAATTGTTTGCGAAATTTTGATCCGTCGAAAAACATGGCCGTGGTGGGGGGGGGGCTCTTGGCGTCCAGCGGTGTCAACAATTCTATAAAAATCTTCTCCTCTGAAACCGCTGGTCAGATTTTGAAATAATTTCACAGATATGTTCCTTGGGTAACCCTTTTCAATAACTGTTCGCGAAATTTTGATCCGTCGAAAAACATGGCTGTGGTGGAGGGGGGGGCCTCTTGGCGTCCAGCGGTGTCAACAATTCTATAAAAATCTTCTCCTCTGAAACCGCTGGTCAGATTTTGAAATAATTTCACAGATATGTTCCTTGGGTGACCCTTTTTAAAAAAAACAGTTCGTGAAATTTTGATCCGTCGAAAAACATGGCAACATGGCCGTGATGGGGGGGGGGGGGGGGGGGGGGCTCTTGGCGTCCAGCGGTGTGAACAATTCTTTAAACATCTTCTCCTCCTACACCACTTGGCCGAATTGGACCAAACTTGGCTGGAATGTTTCTTGGGAGGTCCTCTTTAAAAATTGCTCACAGAATTCAATTTCATCAAAAACTCTGGTTGGCATGGCAACCATATGGAATTTTCCAAGAAATTCTTTGAAACTCTTCTCCTCTGAAACTGCTGGTCAGATTTTAAAATAATTTCACAGATATGTTCCTTGGGTGACTTTTTTCAAAAATTATTTGCGAAATTTTGATCCGTCGAAAAACATGGCTGTGGTGGTGGGGGGGGGGGGGACTCTTGGCGTCCAGCGGTGTCAACAATTCTATAAAAATCTTCTCCTCTGAAACCGCTGGTCAGATTTTGAAATAATTTTACAGATATGTTCCGTGAGTGACCCTTTTCAATAACTGTTCGCGAAATTTTGATCCGTTGAAAAATATGGCCGTTATGGGGGTGGGGGGGGGGGGCTCTTGGCGTCCAGCGGTGTGAACAATTCTTTAAACATCTTCTCCTCCTACACCGCTTGGCCAATTTGGACCAAACTTGGCTGGAATGTTCCTTGGGAGGTCCTCTTTAAAACTTGCTCACAGAATTTGATTTCATCAAAAACTCTGGTTGCCATGGCAACCAAATGGAATTTTCCAAGAAATTCTTTGAAAATCTTCTCCTCTGAAATCGCTGGTCAGATTTTGAAATAATTTCACAGATATGTTCCTTGAGTGACCCTTTTCAAAACCTGTTCATGAAATTTTGATCTGTTAAAAAACATGGCTGTTGTGGAGGGGGGGGGGGGGGCTCTTGGCGTCCAGCGGTGTGAACAATTCTTTAAACATCTTCTCCTCCTAAACCAATTGGCCGATTTGGACCAAATTTGGCTGGAATGTTCCTTGGGACGTCCCCTTTGAAAATTGTTCAGAGAATTTGATTCATCAAAAACTCTGGTTGCCGGCAACCAAATGGAATTTTCCAAGAAATTCTTTGATAATCTTCTCCTCTGAAACCACTGGTCAGATTTTGAAATAATTTCACAGATATGTTCCTTGGGTAACCCTTTTTAAAGTTTGTTTGTGTAATTTTGATCCGTCGAAAAACATGGCCTGGGTGGGGATGGGCATCTTTGCACTGTATGGACTTAAAGAAATTCTTTGAAATTCTTCTTCTCCTAAACCACTTGTCAGATTTTGAAATAATTTCACAGAAATGTTCCTTAGCTGCCCCTTTTGAAAATTTATTCGCGAAATTTTGATCTGTGAAGAAACATGGCTGTGGTGGGTGGAAGCTATTTGCTCTCTGAGGACATGAAGAATTTCTTAAAAATTTTGTCTTCTCTGAAACAACCATTCAGATTTTGAAGTTATTTCACAGAAATGATCCTTATATTATACCCCTTATTTAGCTTAGCTGTTTTCAAAGAAAACATCGAGGTATTGACATAGCCCTGTTGGCGTCATCTGCGTTGTTGTTGTTGTGCAAAAACTTTGACATTTTGTTATATCTCGGCTTCCACTCAACACATGTACTTAAAACTCGGAATAATTGTTCACTAGTAAAAAGCAACCCATACAATAAGGGCAGTTAACTCCAAAATTGTTTTGTCCAAATTATGCCCCTTTTGCGACTTGGAATTTTATTTTACTATCTAACAAGGTTCCAACAGCCAATTATTGGCACTCTCATGAGGTGCTCCTGTTCAACTTAATATTTTTAGCCACTATCGGGCATGTGCTCTTGTTCAAGATAAGCTCTTTGGGTGACCTATCCTAAAATTTATTTGCAGAATTCTGATTCGTCAAAAACATGACTGTGGTGATGATTGTAGGGGTGGTGACAGATTTTGAAATGATTTTTACAGGTGACCTTTTTATAATTGCTTGGCAAAATACTGATTTTGTTTCCAAAATTTCAATACTTTAAAAAAAGTTGGTTATGTCCTCTCAAAAATTCAGGTGAGCAATCCAGGGTCATCTTGGCCCTCTTGTTTCCTATTGTTTTCTAGCCAAGGCTGGTTACCAGCATTCAATCCTTTTTCAACACTGTTTTCTTGTCTTTAAAAGACAATTTTACCATTTAAGCCACATCTAACTTGTTTTTTGCAAATACTTTGGATTTGGACAACTCCAAAATTTTGTTACTTTGTACAGAGTTTAATTGTCCACAAGGTGAGTTTGAAGGAGTTTACAATGGCTCAGTTGGTAAGCCATGGTCACATTTATGATCATGCACGTAGTTGTCCGTGGTTCATTTCAAACGTAGTCTGCCATAGTATTACTACAGTAAACTAGGTTGAAGTACGTTGGAAGAAGGTTTAAAATTGGCAAAAAAGGGAAACATTGAAAGTCTAAGTAGGTTGAACTACGTGTAAGTACGGTCAACTACATTCAACTGCAAGCAAAATGGCTAGGGTGAACTAGGGTATCACTATGTCTGACTTCAAGTAAATATGTTACACTACGTATAAGCTACGTCATAAGTATGTGCAACTATGGTTAGTTAGTGTCAACTGGGTTAAGCTAAGGTAAAACGTTGTGGCTGCGCCTGCTCAGTACTGGTAAGCTACAGTCATTGTGCTTTTGAAAGTTGATGAGCCAGAGATTGCTGATCACTTGTTCTGCCATGCCGTCTTGCTAGAAAAGGTGTTCTTTCAAAACTAGGGTCATCTACAGTACACACTATGGTTAAGTAGGGTTGATTACATTTAACTGAGGTCAACTACGTTCAAACTACGGTCACAGGAGGGTCACGACATCATAGTTAACCGTAACCAATTTTTGAATATGTTGAAAAATTATGTACTTACTCCGGGCAATTCATAAATTCAAACTATGTTCATTACTATGTGTGACTACATTGAACTACGGTTATCTACGTGTAACTATGTTTCATGCCTTCAACTGCAGCCAACTATGTTCATACCCCATTACGGTCAACTACAGAAGGTGTGACCAAGGTTTTAGGGTGTTTGATCCCTAATCAGAGAGATCTTTGTCTGATCCCTGATGGCATTAGGCATTACTGATGGCATTAGAGGGTCTTATGACTGATTGATCGATTGATTGAATGGTGTTTTACACCTCTTTCAACATTATTTTGGTCATATCACAGCAACAGCTTGCTTATTTATGTATGTCCATAGATTCACCAGTGCTAGGTTAGGGCACGGAAGTGTCTTACCCAAGGACACAAGGACAATCTCACACACAAAAAAAATGCTTCCAGTGAGGCTCGAATCCAGGGCCTCCAGGTTACAAATCCTGCCCTTTACCACTTAGCTACGCAGGACCCAGAGTGTCATACTGAAAAGGAAACTGCAGAGCCCAAGGTTGGTACCTCTGACGCAGAGAAAAACATGACTGGGTGATTTTCAGTGTTTCAACGACCCAGGGCAAAAAGAGTTTTGAAAATATTGTGGGAAAAGGAAAAATGCTTGTCACCAGCTTTTTCTGCTTTTTCCATTACCAGTATTTTTTCATTAGCTGTCTTCCTCAAAGTCATAAAAATTCAGGATTGAGTAGTAAAAGTCTAATGTTATATTGCAGTGTTTTCACAGGGGAATAATGCATATGGACAATGTGGGAGGCCTATAGTGACAGATGAAGTTTATAGGTGAGTGTTTTTAACCCTTTACCATACGATCCCATGTTTTAACTATCCTGAAGAAAAAGCCTTTTGAAAACATTGTGGGAAAAGGAGGAAATGCTGGTTACCAGCATTTCCTCCTTTTCCTACAATGTTTTCTACCTTTTCAAAGACAAGTGATATTAATAGAGCCACATCCAAATTTTCGTCTGCAAATTCTTTGAATTTGGACTAGTGTAAACTTTCATCATCTGCTAAAACTACCCTTATTATCTGTTCAATACAGCTACTTTGAATTTTATTATCTTACACACATCAGAGATAAGCAAATAGTGCCATATTTAGAAAATTCTCTGTGATCACATGCCTTGTTTCTATAACATTGCTGACCCAGATTTCTTCGTGGAATTTATTTTCATATTTTGATGATCATGACAAAGCTGCTAATTTCATCCTCTATAGATTAAAAAGAAAATTGCTATATTCAAGTGTCTTTGGAAATATTTTTCGTCCTTGTTGTAAAGAAGTGAATAGGCTTCATGTCAATATCAATTTACATGTACACTAAGGCCTATGTTTTAACACACCATAAACTATCATTCTTGAGATACAGTTATGTGATAAAAAGAAATTTGACATTCATTGACATAGATTTGTATAATTTAATTTCATCAAAACGCAAACTAGTGTCAGATCCAGTTTATCTCTCAAGTTCTTTTCTGTACAGAGTTATACAGTTTAACACTTTACCACATAACAAAATTACAGACGCATCGAAAACAAATCGAAAGCAATTGCAGACAATAAACTAGTTATGGATCCAGAGGTGGGATCTGTCTTTGATTTAGTAGAAAACATTGTGGGAAATAGAGAAAATGCTTGTTACCAGCATTTTCTCCTTTTCCTACAATGTTTTCCAAAGCTCTTTTTTCTCAGGGTCGTCTAAAGTCGTGATTGTGTGGTAAAGGGTTGACCCTTTCCTCAAGTGATGAAATTTATATCCTTTGAAATTGGAGGCATCTGCAGATGACAGTTGAAAAAAATTGATACAAATGAGCTTAAGGGTCCGATTGGGTAGAAAACATCTTGGGAAAAGAAGAAAATGTTGGTTACTAGCATTTTCTCCTTTTTTCACAATGTTTTCTAAAACCTTTTTCTGAGGGGTATTAAAACGCAAGATTGTGTAATAAAGGTTTTACACAAGCTAATTTCAGACCTTCAGAAAATTTGATTTTTTTTTTCTTTCTTGTAGCAAAAGGTCCAACTTACAGAAGGTAGAGGGACTACCTGACAATGTGAAAAAGGTAAATTTTCAAAATGGTTTATCTCAGTAATTACAAAGAAGTTTAGATAAGTAATAGCATAAAATGTTCTCAAATCATTTTTCCGCCTAAACCTATGTTGTTGGTTCTCACCTCTAATAAGAATACACAAGATATGTTTAAACTCTTTGTCAAACAGTCCCCTGTTTTTTAGCTCACCTCAGCACGAAGTGCTCATGGTGAGCTATTGTGATCGTGCTGTGTCCGTCGTGTGTCGTGCGTCGTCTGTCATGCGTCGTCAACTTTTACCTTGTGTACACTCTAGAGGCCACATTTTCAGTCCGATTCTTATGAAACTTGGTCAGAATGTTTGTCTTGATGATATCTCGGACGAGTCTGAAATTGGGTCATGTCGGGTCAAAATCTAGGTCACTAGGTCAAATCTTACAAAAACCTTGTGTATGCTCTAGAGGCCACATTTTCAGTCCAATACTCATGAAACTTGGTCAGAATGTTTACCTTGATGATATCTCGCACGAATTCGAAAATGGGTCATGTCGGGTCAAAAACTAGGTCACTAGGTCAAATCTTAGAAAAAACCTTGTGTACACTCTAGAGGCCACATTTTCTGTCCAATACTCCTGAAAGTTGGTCAGAATGTTTGCCTCGATGATATCTCGGACGAGTTCGAAAATGGGTCATATCGAGTCAAAAATTAGGCCACCAGGTCAAATCTTAGAAAAACCTTGTGTAACTCTAGAGGCCACATTTTGAGTCCAATACTCCTGAAAGTTGGTCAGAATGTTTGTCTTGATGATATCTCGGAAGAGTTTGAAAATGGGTCATGTCGGATCAAAAACTAGGTCACCAGGTCAAATCATAGAAAAACCTTGTGTACGCTCTAGAGGCCACATTTTCAGTCCAATACTCTTGAAAGTTGGTTAGAATGTTTGTCTTGATGATATCTTGGTGGAGTTAAAAAATGGGCCATGTCGGATCAAAAACTAGGTCACCAGGTCAATTCTTAGAAAAACCTTGTGTACGCTCTAGAGGCCACATTTTCAGTTCAAAACTCTTGAAAGTTGGTCAGAATCTTTGTCTTGATGGTATCTCTGATAAATTTGAAAATGGGCCATGTTGGGTCAAAAACTAGGTCACCAGGCCAAATCTTAGAAAAACCTTGTGTATGCTCCAGAAGCCACAATTCGGTCCAATACTCTTGAAATTTGGTCAGAATGTTTGTCTTGATAATATCGCAGACGAGTTCTAAAGTGGGCCATGTTGGGTCAAAAACTAGGTCACTAGGTCAAATCTTAGAAAAACCTTTTGTACGCTCCAGAAGTCACATTTTCAGTCCAATTCTCTTTAAAGTTGGTCATAATGTTTGCCATGATGATAGCTTGGATGAGTTTGAAAATGGGTCATGTCAGGTCAGAAACTGGGTGACCAGGTCATATCTTAGAAAAACCTTATGGAAGCTCTGGAGGTCACATTTTCAGTGCAATAATCTTGAAATTTTTTCAGAATGTTTGTCTTGATAATTTCTTAGACTAGTATGAAAATGGGTCATGTTGGATAAAAAAATAGGTCACAAGGTCAAATCTCGGAAAAACCTTTTGTACTATAATTACTGTCCAATATTCTTTGAACTTTTGTTAGAATGTTTGTCTTGATGATATCTTGCATGAGTTTGAAAATGGGTTACATAGAATAAAAACTAGGTCACCAAGTTTGATCCTTGAAAAACCGTGTGTATGCTCTAGAGGCCACATTTTCAGTCCAATAATCTTGAAATTTGCTGTGAATGTTTGTCTTGATAATATCTTAGACTAGTATGAATATGGGTCATATTGGATAAAAAACTAGGTCACTAGGTAAAATCTCGGAAAAACCTTTTATACAGCCTACAGGCCACATTTTCTCTCAAATACTCATGAAAGTTTGTCGGAATGTATGTCTGGATAATTTCTACATGTCAAGTAGGCCGCTGAGACACATTCTTGAAAAAACTTGTGTGCACTCTAGAGGCCATATTTGTAAGCCCAATACTAATGAGTGTTTGTCAGAGTGTTTGTCTTAATATCACTGAAGAGACTGGAAATGGGTCATGTTTGATCAAAAGGCTCAGGTGAGCGACTTAAGGGCCATCATGGCCCTCTTGTATAATTTGCAGTTAAATGCTTTGGAAAACATTGTTGGAAAAAGAGAAAGTGCAGGTAACCAGCATTTTCTCCCTTTCCAATGATGTTTTCTACCTTTTCAAAAACAAATTCGGTCACTTTCGGCATATTTACCTTGTCGTCTGCTACTGCTCTCAATTTGGACAGGTGTGAAAACTTCTCATCTGGTAAAGGGTTATATTTGTAGGAAGTAAAAATGTTCTCCAATTATTCTTTCTCTTGTCATTGCCACAGAATTCATTCCTCTCTCACTGCTGTACAATGTTTTGACAATATTCACGTGGGAAAGCAGATAATGGAAAGAATGTTGTGAAAAGTATGTACTGGTAAAAGAAACTTCAGAAAAGCATGGATAGGTGCACTGGCTGCCGCAATATAGCTGAAATGATGTTGAAAGTTTTAAACACAAAAGAAGTAAACTCTTTACCACACAATCCTGACTTTTAACAACACTGATGAAGATACCTTTAGAAAACATTATGGGAAAAGGAGAAAATGCTGGTAACCAGCATTTTCTCCTTTTACCACAATGTTTTCTATCCTTTCAGGGACATATCTTGTAATTTGAGCCGCAATTAATTTGTTTCTAAAATGCTTTCAGTCTGGACAAGTTAACATTTTTCTTGTGTGGTAAAGAGTTATCTAAAAACAATTTTTGTTGTGATGTACAGGTTGTATGTGGGCAAGATCACACCCTGTTTCTGACAGACCAAGGTGAAGTCTATTCTTGTGGTTTAGGAGCAGATGGGCAGACAGGTGAATTTTTGAAGTCCTTTAACCTTTTGCCAATCACAACTTTTAATGACCCGGAGAAAAAAGCCTTGTGAAAACATGATGGGAAAAGGAGGAATTGGTAGTAACCAGCATTTTCTCCTTTTCCCTCCATTTTTTTAGCTCACCTGAGCACAAAGTGCTCATGGGGAGCTATTGTGATCATGCTGTGTCAGAATGTTTTTCCCAATAAAATTTCAGACGAGTTCGAAAATGGGTCATGTCGGATCAAAAACTAGGTCACTAGGTCAAATCTTAGAAAAATCTTGTGTACGCTCTAGAGGCCACATTTTCTGTCCAATACTCCTGAAAGTTGGTCAGGATGTTTGCCTTGATGATATCTCGGACAAGTTCGAAAATGGGTCATGTCTGGTCAAAAACTAGGTCACCAGGTCAAATCTTAGAAAGACCTTGTGTACACTCTAGAGGCCACATTTTCTGTCTAAAACTCTTGAAAGTTGGTCAGAATGTTTGTCTTGATGATTTCTCGATCGAGGTTTGAAACTGGGTCATGTCTGGTCTAAAACTAGGTCACTAGGTCAAATCTTAGAAAAACCTTAGGTATGCTCTAGAGGCCACATTTTTAGTCAGATACTAATGAAAGTTGGTCAGAACGTTTGTCTTGATGATATCTCGGACGGGTTTGAAAATGGGTCATGTTGGACAAAAAACTAGGTCACTAGGTCAAATCTTAGAAAAACCTTGTGTATGCTCTAGAGGCCTGATTTTCAGTCAGATACTCATGAAACCTGGTCAGAACGTTTATCTTGATTATATCTCAGATGAGATTGAAAATGGGTCATGCTGGGCCAAAAACTAGGTCACCAGGTCAAATCTTAGAAAAACCTTGAGCACACTCTAGAGGCCACATTTTCATTACGGTACTCCTGAAGTTTGGTCAGAATGTTTGTCTTGATGATATCTCGGAAGAGTTTGAAAATGGGTCATGTAGGGTCAAAAACTAGGTCACTAGGTCAAATCTTAGAAAAACCTTTTGTACACTCTAGAGGCCACATTTTCAGTCAGATACTCATGAAACTTGGTCAGAACGTTTATCTTGATGATATCTCGGATGAGTTGGAAAATGGGTCATGGTGGGTCAAAAACTAGGTCACTAGGTCAAATCTTAGAAAAACCTTGTGCACACTCTAGAGGCCACATTTTCAGTCCAATACTCTTGAAATTTGGTCAGAATTTTTGTCTTGATTATATCTCGGATGAGATTGAAAATGGGTCATGTCTTGTAAAAAAGTAGGTCACTAGATCATATCTTAGAAAAACCTTGTGTATGCTCTAGAGGCCACATTTTTAGTCCAAAACTCTTGAAATTTGGTCAGAATTTTTGTTTTGATGATACCTCGGACAAGTTTGAAAATGGGTCATGTTGGGCAAAAAACTAGGTCACTAGGTCAGATCTTAGAAAAACCTGGTGTAGGCTCTAGAGGTCACAGTTTCAGTCCAAATTTCTTGAAAGTTGGTCAGAATGTTTGACTTGATGATATCTCGGAAGAGTTAAAAAATCATTCATGTTTGGTCAAAAACTAGGTCACTAGGTCAAATCTTAGAAAAACCTTGTGTGTGCTCTAGAGGCCACATTTTCAGTCCAAAACTCATGAAACTTGGTCAGATTGTTTGTCTTGATGACATCTCAGACGACTTCAAAAATCGGTCTTGTTGGGTCAAAAACTAGGTCATTAGGTCAAATCTTACAAAAAGCCTGTGTATGCTCTATAGGTCACATTTTCTGTCCAATACTTATGAAAAGTGGTCAGGATCTTTGTTTTGATAATATCTACAATGGGAAAATTGGCTATGGTTGGCTAAAAAGTAGGTCACTGAGAGAAATTGTAGAAAAAGCTTGTGTACATGCTAGAGGCCAAATTTTCAGTCCAATAATAATTAAAGCTTAGTAGAATGTTTGTCATGATATCTCAAAAGAGATTGAAAATGGGTCATGTTTGGTCAAAAGACTCAGGTGAGCGACTTCAGGGCCATCATGGCCCTCTTGTCTTATTTTTCCACAATGTTTTCAAAGGTTTTCCTAAGCATTGTCAAAAGTGGGTATTGTTTGGTATAGGGTAACCTTGTTGGCAACATTTATTCTGATTGTAATATTCATTGTTTTATCAGTGACTGCAACTTAAACCAATCTTACTTAACTCTTTACCATACAATCCAGAGTTTTAAAAACCTTGACAGAGGAGGCTTTTGAAAACATTGTCGGAAAAGGAAAAAATGCTGGTAACCAGCATTTTTCTATTTTTCCAACAATGTTTTCATATACTTTCACTAACAATTACCATCATTTCAGCTAAAATTAATATGTCGTCTGCGAATGCTTTGAATTTGGATCAGTCTAAACTTATGTAGCTTGGTAAAGAGTTAAAAGATCACCATACTTTTATATGGTATGAATGAAATTTATCTGTACTTTATACACAGAATTATTTACATTTGGTAGCTTGGCTTTTAACCATTTATCAAACAATCCCAATTTTTATTAACTCCAAGAAAGAAAGCTTTTGAGAACATCATGAAAACAATATTAGTTGTACGGTCAGGTGGCAGGGGAATTGGAAACTTGTTCACGGCTGTGGAGAATAATGTCGCCACCTCGCCTTCGGCTCGGGGCAAAATGATTCACTGTACGGTCAGGTGGCAGGGGACTTGGAAACTTGTTCACGGCTGTGGTGAATCATGTTGCCCTGAGCCGAAGGCGAGGTGGCGACATTATTCTCCACAGCCGTGAACAAGTTTCCAATTCCCCTGCCACCTGACCGTACAACGAATTTATTATACTGCAAAGTTTTACCATTCCAACGTGTGTTAAGCGAAATTTACCAGTTTTTTTGGTTTCAAAAATTGAGTACGCTGACGAAGTAGAATTTCCCTTCTGAGTGCCCCAATTCAATGAAAAATGACGTCACTGGGAACTGATGACACTGAAATCTTTGAAAAACGTGCAGCTTGGTGCATATTCTTGATGTTAATCTTGATCGACGCCGCCATTTTGGATGTTGTGTTTAAGGTGTAGTCATGTATACGGGGCTCCCGAAAAGGAAACTGCTTTTACATTAGTTTTGCCAGTGTACATGATATATATGTTTGGGGCATATTATCCAATCAGATCACGAGAAATTTCTTTGCAATATAATTATGTTTTCTACCCTTCTCAAAACAAGTTTCAATCTTTGAGTTCCATTTACATTGTCGTCTGCAGATGCTTTCAATTTGGACAAATCTAAATTTTTGTGTTTCTTAAAGGTTTTAATGTCTTATGGAAAATGTTAAAGTCTTTCTCCTTTTCAGGTCTTGGCATTTTTCAGTCAGTGGGTATACCTGAAAAGGTCAAAGGTGATATAGGCAGTGTGAAAATAGTTGATATTGCTTCAAAAAGTGACTGTGTGCTGGCTGTGTCAGAAAGTGGGGAGATATTTGGGTGGGGTAATTCAGAGTACAAACAGTTGTCTATGTTAACAGACAAAACACAAGTCAGTGTTCCAGCACATATACCAGTGAATAATTGTGGGAATAAAGAGTGTTGTTTCTGGTGGCTCAATATGTGGTCTGTTGAATGGTAAGTATGATTTATTTATTGTACTGTATATGTGGATATATACGTGAGTCGAAAAATTTTGAATTACTGATAACAGACATTTTGCGCATGGAAATGTTTGCAAATTCAAGATTCTCATTATTGGTTGGTATACTTGTAAAATATGCAAACCGAAAAGTTTATGAATTTTTCATATTTGCAAAATAGCAAAAATTTCCACTATACAGTATTTGGAATGGGATCAAGCACTGGTTTTAGTAGTCTAGTCCTTAATCAGCCAAGCCAGTAGCTTAGGAGGCAACAAACACAGTATGAAACCAAGCTTGACCAATTTCTTTCTGAGGATTGGTGTAGGTCACTGTGACAGAACTCATTCCTCTCTCACCATTGATCATTCCTTTGGTATTGTTTACATGGAGAGAATACTGTACAGAATACTGCTAAAAAGGACTCCAGGAAAGCATGGATAGGTGCACTGGCCTTGATATAACTGGAATAATGTTATAAACAGCATTAAATGTCATACAAAAGAACAAACCAGTCCTCGTTATCTTTGGGATGAAGCCTTTTAAAATCATTATGTGAAAAAGAGAAAATACTAGTAACCAGCATTTTTTCCTTTTCCCTTGATGTTTTCTACTCTTTGTATGATAGAAACCTTCCTATAGGCTACTTCTGATTCATTCTCTGCAAATGCTTTTACTTTGGACAAGTCTTTAATTTTGTTGTTTGATAAAGAGGTACCCTCCCAAAAAATAGGTTTTCAGTTTGAAAGAGTATGTGTTAAATGCTTTACCACAGAAGCAAAATGTAGACTTGTCCAAATTGTAAGTTCTTGAAGTTGACAATTTAAGTGCTCAATTGATGAAATCTGTCTTTGATAGGGTACAAAACACAGTTGGAAATGTGAAAAATTGTTGCTCTTTTTCCCACCATGCTTTCAAAAGCTTTCTTTCTAAGGGTCCTCAGAAGTCAGGATTGTGTCATAAAGGGTTAACAGCCACATGCTCAAGGGGAGTAGTTTTGTTTCTCTTTGTGGCATATTTAGCCAGGTTTGACTGTCACATATTTAACTATTTGAGTCATACACTGGCAAAAGGGGGTTTAATTCTATATCACAGGACAAAATTTTAGACTTGTCCACATTTAATTCAAAGCAATTGTAGAAGATAAAAGTAGCACAAAGTGAAACTTGCCTTTAATGAGTAGATAATGTTGTGGGAAAAGGGGAAAATGCTGGTTACCAGCATTTTCTCCTTTTCCCACAATGTTTTCAAACATTTTCTTTGTTGGGGTCATTAAAATTTGGTATTGTTTGGTAAAGGGTTAGTGCTTCTATATGGTGTATTATGGGAAGTCATCACATAATTATGGATCCATGAATTCCATTTTGTCTTACAAGCAGCTGAATCGCAATATAGAATGGCCCTAGGACATGCTGAAAATTTACCCGAAGAAAAAAATTCTACCTAGGTCAGCCTGAGTGGAGTGTGCAGGCTGACTTGGGTCGACACTTTTCGTACATGCATCAAACCCCTTTTCACTGTGTGTAATTCATTTAATTTTTTTCCAGATAGTGGTCAGGTCTATGTATGGGGTTATGGAATTTTGGGACAGGGCCCAAGAGTAGATGCCCTTAAAAGACCCAGTTTACTCCCACCCCCACTGTTTGGCTGCAACGAATTCAGTCCCAAAGTCAAGGTCATCCAGCTTAAATGTGGGATGAGTCATTTTGCAGCTGTCACAGGTGAGTAAAATGCCATATCTATGTTTTCTTGTTTAGTATGATTGTATTGTATGGTGTTTTAGTGTCATTTTCAACATTAACTAGTAATGCGGTGATTAGTGTACCTAATTATGCTTTGCAGGAATTTCTGTTACCAGTACATCGCACAATATTCTTCCCAAACCAATGGCTGCTTCCTCCACATAACCTAACTTAATCATTGTTGAAACAATGATTAGTGATGAGAGAGGAATGGATCCTGTGGCAAGGACCATCATTAATCCTGATGATGAAAGAAATGGGCAGAACGGGAGATTTGAACCAGAGACCCCATGTTCTCAAGTCCCCTGTATGCTACTGTCTGCCTTCTTGGGGCTCTGCGTTTTCTTGTTAGGTAAAAGATGTGTAACATGGAATAAGTTTTCAGTCCTGTTCACAAGCCCATTTTTGTCCCTGTATTTGAGGAGAGAGATAGCCGATATTTTGAAATCATTGTTTGCTATTCACCTTTTACCTAGTGTTTTAAGAAGAAGGCTTTTGAAAATAATGTGGGAAAAGGAGAGAATGCTGGTAACCAGCATTTTCTCCTTTTTCCACATTTTTTTCTACCCTTTCAAAGACAATTTTGATAATTTGAGCCTATATTCATTTGTCTGTAAAAGCTTTCAATATGGACCTATGTGTATAAAACATGGCAAGTAGCTTGACTGTTAACTGTTAAGCTATTTTGGAATTTTCAAGAATATGGCCTGTAGATAGGGACCATGTTTGTAAGTTATATCTATCAAGTAACATATAAGTGAGCTTTTTTTTTTTGTGGGAGTGTCCTTTGGCATGGTATTGCAGAATCTCTGCCCAGTTCTTGTTAAGGGTTACAACTAAAATTTTGTAGTATGCAGCATATGGGAATTACGAACTGATCAGTATTTCAGTGCGGTTTATCGCCGTTTTTTCGGCTTGGGTCATATTAAGGCGGTCAGTGCACATACTCTTGTGTTTCCTGGCTTTCTCACGCCATTGATGACACAACTTTCATTCCAAGTCACGACTTTTATCACATGGATCAGAGGTGAGAGGCAAAGAATCGCCGGAAAGAAAGTTTGCCTCAACTGGGTATCAAACTCAACAACCACCAGGTCATGAGTTGGATAGGCTAACCACTGAGCTACCTGGCTGGGCTACAAACTGATCAGCCAAAGGTGAATAGAGAAAGGTAGTGTAATGCCATCTTTGGCAAGGGATACTCATAATAAAAGTATACTTGCTTAAATTTTTACCAGATGACAAAATTTTGGACTCAACCAAATAATGATAATATCCGTCTTTGATAGGGTAGAAAAAATTGTTACCAGCATTTTCTCCTTTTCCATCTTTTTTCAAAAGGATTTCATAAAACTCAGGACTGTGTGATAAAGGATTAATGCCAGTTTCTGCATAATTTCAGTTACATTGTGGAGGCCAGTGCACCTATTCATGCTTGCATGGAGTTTGTTTTTACTGGTACTTTGCACAGCATTCTTTCCGAGCCACTAGCTGCTTTCCGACATAAACAATGTTGAAACAATATTCAGGGATGAGATATAAACTCTGTCCCAATGACTATTATCACCCATAAAAAAGAATTTGGCTGAGCTGAGGATTGAACAGTGACCCCTTCGTGTCAAACCTTATTTGTAACAGACTTGAATACTGTGCACAGCACTTTATTCTCGCCCTTTGGCATTCTTGGATGTGGCAGGGAAGGAAGAATAGTGCAGATAGGAGTTGGATCTGATCTTATGTTTCTATTTTTAGATATGGGTGACCTTTACACTTGGGGAAATGGAAAGTATGGCTGCCTTGGGCTTCACGACAAGAAACAACAGTTTTTCCCTCTCAAAGTAAGTTTTTGAAAAATTAGTTTCAGTGTTTTACAGACACTTTTATAAATTCTATGGGCAAAAGAGGAAAAAATGCTGGTAACAAGCATTTTCTGCTTTTACCCACAATGTTTTAAAATCATTCACGGACGAATCCCATAATTTGATCCACATTTGATTTGTTGTCTGCTATCTGTTAGCCCTTTACCACACAATCCCAAGTTTTAACGACCCTGAGAAGTTGGGCCTTTTGAATACATTGTGGGAAAAGGAGAAAATGCTGGTAACCACTCCCTTTCCCACAATGTTTTTTTAGACTATCTGACACAAATCCCATCATTTGTGCCATATAAATTTTGTCGTCTGCAGGTGCTTTTTAATTTGACCATCTAAACTTGCTGTTCGGGAAAAAGTTAAATGGTAAAGTTGTTTATAAACTAGAGTGAAACAGTACATAGATTATTAACCTTTTACTATAGAAACAATTTGTAGCACTCAGAAAAATGGCACAAGTCACAAACAGGAGAAACATTTGACTAAAAGGCTATGTTTTGAATAATATAGAAAAATATGTCACTTTCTAATTGCTTCTTTTCCATCACTGTTTTTCCTTTGCAGGGGTATGCTCAGTAATGGGTCATCTCACAAGAAAATTTCAAAATATCTACAAAATTGTAGGCCACACACAGGAAAAAAATGAAAAGGGAACTCCGAAGAAAATATATATCTGTTTGAATTCTTACGTAAAACTATGAGAGGAGCTGTGTTTGTAACAAGCAATCATTTCTTTTCCCTAAGTGTTTTAAAAAGGCTATCTTCTTCAAGAAGGTAAACACTTGTATGTAACAGTAAAACCTGTCTTATTGGCCACCTTTGTTTAGCAAGAAACCAATATTAAGCAAGCATACACTGAGTTCCCTGATAAGGCAAATTATATGTTGTACCTGCATTAAGCAAGCACCTGCCTTAAGCAAGCAAGCAAATTTTGAGTTTCTTTTGGGTGCACAATACTGGTATTAGTAACTGCAGAAAAGCCTGAATGGGTACACCAACTGCTGCAGTTTAACTAAATGTTGACAATTGAGTTAAACACCTGAATCAATGTACTGAATTTTCTGTACAATAAGCTGCTTCACTGGCACATAGGCCATGACTGATACGCTTAGTTTAATTACAATGTCATCCATCTATGGATATATGTACCATTACATATATTACAGTTGTTACGGGAGACCACTCCTTCATGCATGGTTTCGTCCCGATTTAAATACAATACCTAAGAACTGAGTTAGGGAGAATTCGCTTTAGCTGAGTGGTTATGGTATTGGCCTTTCATCCGGGCGTTCTAGGTTTGAATCCTGCCCGGTCCTTGTATTTCTCCCATGCATTTGTTTCTTTGTTACAGACTTTGTTCGTAAGATGGGGGCTCGTCCGGGTTGGCCATTGAGCCATTAATCCCATTTGTTGTCCAAAAATGGACATTTGTTGTCTAAATAATAGACTTACTGCCCAATAAGGCTTTGAGTCATCAATAAATGATGACTTTAAGAGGGGGTGTGTTACAGGAGACCACTCCTTCATGCATGGCTTCGTCCCGATTTAAATACAACACCTAACAACTGAGTTAGGGAGATATCTCTTTGGCTCAGTGGTTAAGGTATTGGTCTTTTAAACCTCAAAAAACGAGGATCTTGTCGGCCGTGGGTTTGAATCCCGCCAGATGCGGTTTGTGTTTCAGCCATGCATTTGTTCATTTGTTTCTTTGTTACGGAGTTTATCCGTTGTCTGGAATCATTCCATTGGAGTGATTTCCCCTTCTGGAGATCAAATCACTCGGAGGACTCGAGACCATAATCATTCATTTATCACTTATCGAATGTTTTAAGAAATATCGAAATTGTCAAATTATCACTTAGATAGATAAATTGCCGACACACACCAAACAACGCCTTCAATTACATGTACATTTGTAATTAACTACTGTTTGGTACCGATTGACATCATCAATCAATAGGTGTGAAAATCAAGGTTGGTCAGGAGTTTTAACACATTCATAAGTTTGCAAGTGTATTAATTAACGTACCAGCTAAAGGTAGGTATAAATGTTCGAAAACCACTTTTGGGCGTGAACCACAATCTCACCCACATCGGGAATTGTAAACTGGTTTTCATTTACTTTCAGTTTTACAGGCCTCACTAAAAGATCATTCAGAAAAGTAAAAATTAATGTATAAGCCGCTTCGTCTTTTAGGCTGCAGCCTTTAAAATTTCCACTTTTTTAATGGATACGCTGTGGCCTATTGTCTGGAAAATACGGTACATGGATTATGGATAAATATCAGTAACCATTAACCAAACAATCAAGAATTTGAATGACCCTCAAGAAGAAGACTTTTAAAAACACTGTGAATAGGGGAGAAAATGCTGGTAAATAACATTTTTTTCCCAGGTTTTTTAAACCTTCCTTAAACAAATTTCATCTTTAATTTAGGTCACATTTATTTTGTTGTCTGGATATGCTTTCAATTTGGACAAGTATAAAATTGTGCTGTTTGGTAAAGAGTTAAATAAGGATTAATAAACAAATACATGCAATGACATTGTGCCAGAAGTGATTGCAAAGAGCAATTTCTCCTTTTGCCACCATGTTTTCTGCTGCAAATTTGTTTCAGAGAAAACAAGGGTAATCTTCAACTCTACACTACATGACAAAATTTTAGACTTGTCCAAATTGAAAGCATTTCCAGATAACAAATCTGTGTGGGGCAAATGATAGCATTTGCCTTTAACATAGCAGAAAACATTGTGGGAAAAGAAGATAACTCTTCTCCAAATGACAAAATTTAAAACCTGTACAGATTGAAAGCATTTTGCAGATGACAAAATAAATGTGACTAAAATGTGAAAGCTGTTTTTGGGAGGTAAGAAAACATTGTGGGAAAAGGAGAAAATGCTGGTTACCAGCATTTTCTCCTTTTCCCACAATATTTTCAAAAAGCCTTCTTCCAACGGGGCTGTTGAAACACATGATAGTTTGGTAAAGGGTTATTAATTACCATCTACATTATCTTTCAGATTGCTCTTCCAGCCGTTGCCCTCAGCGTAGACTGTGGTGTGGACCATTCTGTAGCCTTATGTAAATCTTTTGCTTAACTCTGTATCAGACGACCAAAATTTTAGACTAGTACAAATTGAAAGCGTTCACAATTTGCCAAATTAAACAAGGCTCAAATGATACGATGTTTCTGAAAGGTAAGAAAACATTGTGGAAAAAGGAGAAAATGCTGGTTACCAGCATGCTTTTCCCACAATTCAAAAACCTTCTTCAACAGGATTGTTAAAAGTCTAATTGCTGTTTTTAAAAGTCTTATTTACCAGAGTCTTTAAAACTCAGGGTTGTGTGATGAAGCCTGACTTTCAATATATTTGTGGACAATGCAGATGGTCAAAACCAGGGTCCCTAAAACTCAGGATATGTGATGAAGGGTAGCAAAAACTTTACAGTAAAATCGTGAAACCTGCCTTTCAATATACTTGTGGACAATGCAGATGATCAAGATCAGAGCCAGAGTTGCTAGGTGGTTAAGTGCAGAAAAAGTGATTCAGGAAGGTGGTAGACAGTTTGCAGACTAGTGTTTACCTACACTGGCTGCTAGTACTTCTCAAGTTGTGATCCACTCTTTATTAGTGAAATTAACGACAATATTTTGTAAGTGTGTGTGTGTGTGTGTGTGTGTATATATATACACACACTAACAGAGCTCCAGATAAGAGAGTGATGGTATTCTAAATTCATCATTTCTCTTCCAAACCCTATGTTGTGGGTACTCATTAGAATTGTCTTGATGAAACGATTCTAATGAGTACCCATAACATAAGGTTTAGTGGAGAATAAATAATATTTTCAATTTTGAAATCAAAACCACTCTCTCTGTCTGGAGCTCTGAACTAAGAAATAAATGATGCTATATGACTTTAATGTCTTATTATTTTTCAACCAAGCTTAATTTTATTGATTGTCCTCAAGGCAGTTGACAGCATTTTCTCCTTTACCCTGAAAGTTTTTATTTTTTACCCTCTCACAGACAACTTCCATTATTTAACCCTTTACCAAAATATTCCAACTTTGAATGTCCCTGTGAAACCATTTCCTCCTTGAAAGGTTTTATACCCTCTCTCAGTTATTTCCCATCATTCAATCCTTTACCACACGATTTTAACTTTTATTGACCCTGGGGAAGAAGGCTTTTGAAAACATTGTGGGAAAAGGAGAAAATGCTGGTAACCAGCATTTTCTCCTTTTCCCACAATGTTTTCAAAAGCCTTCTTCCCCAAGGTTGTTAAAACAAGATTTTTTGGCAAAGGGTTTATTATGTTTGTAGTATACTTCATTTTTTCTGTTACAGTGTTTAAACAGTAACTCAGTGATGACACATGCTTCTCAATATCAACAATGCAGTTGTCGTTTGCTTTAGCTCACAGTCCAAAGTTTTAATGACT
Organism: Hippopus hippopus; assembly: GCA_946811185.2. Taxonomy (NCBI): domain Eukaryota; kingdom Metazoa; phylum Mollusca; class Bivalvia; order Cardiida; family Cardiidae; genus Hippopus; species Hippopus hippopus. The sequence continues at coordinate 23,573,994 of OX328113.1, read as the reverse complement.
GTAAGATAGATAAGTTTTATGAGAACATTTTGGGAAAAGGAGAAAATGCTGGTAACCAGCATTTTCTCCTTTTCCTACAATGTTTCCTGCCATCTCACAGAAGCATCTCATCATTTGAACCACATTGAATTTGATGCCTGCAATTGCTTTCAATTTGGACAGGTATAAAACTTTCTTGTGTGTTTAGACTAGCAACTATCACCCAAGCAAACTAGAAACTATCAGCCAAGCAATCTAAATGTTGCAATTTCTTCTAAGTCTATGGAATAATTTCTCAGCCACTGTTTGCCTTCAATTGTTTCCCCTTTAAGTTCATCCTCCCAGGCACCACTTGGAATGTAAATGTCCCTTTTTCTGGCCCCTCGTTCAAGAATTGGGGCCACAAGTAAAGAGCTGCCAACAAGAAACTGGGAGTCTGTTTCAAGAGCGTTGATATCATTCGGATCATGCCACCACAAGGGTCGAATAATTGGAGTGCCTGAAAAAAGCCAGTAGCTTAGTAACCTTTTTCCAAAATTATAAATATTAGGCTCCTCAAAATTCAAAGCATTTGACAATGACAAAATAAATGTAGCTCAAAGGATGATTTCTGTCTTTGATAGGGTTGAAAACACTGTGGTTAAAGGAGAAAATGCTGGTTTCCTTCATTTTCTCTTTTTCACACTATGTTTTCAAAAGCCTTCTTCAGGGTTGTTAAGGGAAAGGGAAAAATGAAAAGTCCCTAAGGAGGGCGTTTGCTAAATAAAAGTAAATTTTGCCTTATTTCTGACATATATAAACTGATAATGTCCTTTTCAGACAAGTTGGTTGCTTTTTTACAAACAATCCCGATTTTAAACGACTCACAGTAAAATGGCTTTTGAATACACTGTAAGAAAAGAAGAAAATGCTGGTAACAAACATTTTACCTTTTTTGACACCATTTCCTATTGGTTGAAATACCAATCATCTGAGCAATATGTAATTTACCATCTATAAATGGTTTCAATTTGGATATCTAAAATTTTGTTGTCTGGTAAATTATGAAAACACCAGACAGGTTTGAGTCTTAACACATATCAAAATACAGGATTTGTATTTCATTAACACTTTACCACACAATTCCAAATTTCAACAACTGTGAGGAAAAATAGTATTTTGAAAACCATGTGGAAAAAGGAGAGAAATGCTGGTTTTATAGACTTTCAAAGACAACTACCACCATTTCAGCTAAATCTAATCTGTCATCTGCAAATGCTTTCAATTTGGGCCAGCCTATAATGTTGTCTGGTAAAGAGTTAAGTGAAATAGACGATTTCTTGTGTCCTGCAGCAGGCTTTGTGAGAACATTTTGGCAAAAAATATGTCGCAAGATACTTCTCCTTTTACCACAACATTTTGATGTGCAAACTTGTCTGTTTGTGTCTTTGTCTTCAATTAATGCTTTTAATATCAATTTACAGTGGTCAGATTTGTTTCAGGGGTTAAATCTAATTAGTTAAAAATGTGAGACAACAGCATAAAAAAAAGCATATCTACATACCAAAAGCCTGCGCCTCTTCAGAAGCTTTTAGCACCATTGGTGTGACAATTTCCTCATGAATTTTGACATAGTGTCTAGCTATCTCGACTACTTCTGCGTCATACTGCCACGGAACGAAGGAGAATTGCATGGCAGGAAAATACGATGTCACCTCAAGCCACCTGATGTAGAGTTCACGGTCAGGTATCTTTGTAGCCACAAATGGGTTGTCTACTTCATCATCATAATTGTAACCATTTCCTGTATAGGGACAAGAAAAAAGACTTCTGGTTTAAATATTTGGTTTACTGTTGGTCAAAAGATGATAGTAATTTATCTTTCAAATGTCCACTTTAAAGTTTGAAGAAAGGTCAATCCAAGTCAGATTCTGGGAAGGGCCTATTGTGATGGAGCAATTTATAAGGAATCATACTAGATCTATAAACATATTGCAGGATAATCTACATGAACTGAAAAATTGTAAATGAACTAACTTTCTCATGGTTTTCTATTCTTACCCTATCTATTGTGCTGACCTTACATAATCTAATAGAAATTAGCTGTTCTTTCAAAATGAAACAATTAATGAAAAATGGTGTCGCGTATGTTACACACAAAACACAGCACCAACCTCCTATCATATCTGGGAGTACATACGGATATCCCAGAATTCCAAGGGTCAGTACAGTTGGTATCAAGGTCTTGAGGCCATTATCATAGCCCCATCTGGACTCTTTGTCGGCCATCCTTACAAACACTGGGTATTTTTGTGAGCGATAACTGCATCTAACCTGAAAAAAGTTGTTGTTTGACTATTTGTCATATCAATGTCGTTCTTGGTTTCAAGAAGTAGACCTTTACTAGGCTGTTCAGTGCCTTGGGCAAATTGCATCACCAGTGAATATAAAGAGAGGGGGAGGGAGGGAGAGAGAGAGAGAGAGGGGAAGAAAACAAGGGAGGGTAAAGACGGCCTATACAAAGCTAATATTAAGAAATAACGTCCGTAGGCAGTAAGTGAACAAAAGCAGTTACCTCAATCATTGATCCCATTTGACTGACAGCTTCTACATATTTTGTGGCATATGTTGTCGAATCCTCCCATGGTACTTTGGGCTCACATTGAGTTGGAACATAATTTGTTTCTCCAGCATCAAACTTAAACGAATCAACCCCATAGATCTCTTTCATTCGATTAAGCCTATTAAGAAACCAACTGACTGCATCTTTATTGGTCACATCAAGTACCGCACCCATTCCTTGCCACCATTTGACTAAGGCTGGTGCTCCATCAGGATTTGGAAGCCAATAGGAATGTTTTGCTCCAATTTCGAATGCGTTTGAATCAGGGTTGGCAAATGGTGTAACCCATACCATTACACGAAAACCTTGGGACTTTAAAGCAGCAATCACTTCAGCTGGATTCTCAAATTTTTCGGGATCAAAGTCCAAATCGCCATAAAACGTGGAGTACATATCATCAATTTCTATCTGTGAGTTTGAAAACCCGTTGTCAACTATTTCGTCTGCATATGAAAGAACAGTGGTTTCATTTATTTCTGTCTTGTATTTGGCCCACGTGGACCAAATGGGGGACTTAAACATTCTCTCATCTGGAATTCCTTTAACTTTGTCCTCAAACTTTTCATTTACTATGTTAAACGCTTCTTTTACATTATCTGTATCACATACAGTCATATTCAATATTGGCCAGGAGTTTTGTGCATTTTTAAAAGTTTTGCTGTACTTTGCAGTGAAGCAAATTTGATTCTGATCTACACTAAGATATAATGGCACACTTTCATTTATGAAAATAGCCGCACCCTTGGAGCTGATCCAAATACGCTCAATAACGTTTCCGTATGATGTTGTATAAGTTACAAAGTCGTTTGATATGTATGGCTGATTCAAGACTGTAGCCTGATTTAAAGGCCATCTTTGACTGTGCAGTTCAGAGCCACCATACCACAAGGCATTGTCAGTATCTATACAAAGCTGTGAAGACGAACGACAAGTTTCTTTCAAAGTGAAGGCAAAGCAGTCATGCTTTCCTGCGTCTCCTTTTTCCAGTTTTGTTATTGAAAATTCTGTTGGGTGTTGTATACTGCTACATGTATCACATGGATGTATAGGATGATCCAAGTCTTTCTCTTTGATGCTATAAACTTTGCCCTTGATATCTGGATACTGGGCCTTTTTTCTATTTTCAATCTGAGAACTTCTTGACTGCCTTTCGTGACGTCTGATGGAGAGGTGTCACAGTGCCATGGTTCAACAGCATGACAATCTGGCGCAGGATATCTTTGGCTTACAGCTTTTGATACTACGACCATCAATAGGATTACGGAGAGTGTCCAAGAAATTGAAATTTGAGACACTGTCCTTAAAAATTTAAGATTAAATGCATCTCTGTGATCCATTATGTACTAAACAAGTCATCACATAAATACGGATCCATAAAATCCATTTAGTCTAACAAATGACTGAATCAGGAGGTAGAATGGTCCTTGGACATGCATAAAATACAAAAGCAAAAACTTTCGATCCAGGTCAGACTGCACAAGCTGTCCTCAGTCGATGCTTATTGTAGATGCATTAAACCCCCTTATCACAAAGCATGTCTTATTTGATATGTAAATTAAATCATGCATAGTAGCCCATTTTCTCAGATATAATAATCAACCCATAACACTAAAAGTGCTGAATTACTGATTTGGACCTTTTTAATTAGGAAAAGCAGCCCAAAATATTGCTATTTCAAGAGTATGTAACATAGTATCATACAGTGCAAATCAAAGATCAGACTGCACGTTTTGTGCAGTCTGATCTTGATCTGCACTGTCTGCAAAAATAACTTAAGTCGGTTTCAGGGCTTTAACGGTTAACCTGCTAAATAAGTGAAATGAAACTTTCAAGCCTATAGTAAAAATCCAAATTTTGCTATTTCAAAGGTAATTTTTGGAGGAAAAATATCTTGTTATTGGACAATGTAAACCAAGATCAGACTGCACATTCTGTGCAGTCTGATCTTGATCAACACTGTCCGCAGAAGGTCCTTGAGTGGTGCATGGCATCCTTAGGGTTAAACATTGATTATATTTCATCGATCTTAGACTGAAAAAGTTACATATAAAAGAGCAAAGAAGATACTTTCAAAGTTGTTGGCAACAAATTGAGGTAATTCTCTTGTACCCATGACAAAATGACAAAAGTGTGTACTTGTGCAGTTGAAAGCATTTACTGACAGACTACAGAATGCTCAAATGATGGAAATGATGTTTACATTGGTAGGTAGAAAACATTGTGGGAAAAGGAGAAAATGCTGTTTATCAGTATTTTCTCTTTTTTTCACAATATTTTCAAGTTCTTTACCTGCAGGTTGTTAAAACTTAAAAGTTTTTGGTAAAGGGTTAAAAAGTATTTCTCTAACACATGCATCAACTGACAAAAAATGTATTGGCGTCTTCATGTACCCTTTACCACTAATTTCCCTGCTTTAATTATCCTCAGGAAAAAGGCTCTTGAAAACATTGCTGGAAAAGGAGAAAATGCTGGTAAGCAGCATTTTCTCCTTTTCCCACAATGTTTTCAGCGCAATGAAGGATATATTTCATCACTTGAACGACATTTGATTGGTCATCTGCAAATGCTTTCTAATTTGACAAGTGTACCTAGACAGTTAACCCTTCAACACATGATCCCGAATATCAACTACCCTAAACAGGTGGAAGAAACCTTTTGTAAACATTGTGAGAAAAGGAGAATATGCTGTTAACCAGCAATTTCTCCTTTTCTCACGTCTTCTTCCCTTTAAGGGTCAGGTTCATCAATTGAGCCACATTTACATTGTCATCTGCATCAGCTTTGAATTTGGACGAGTGTAAAATTTTGTTGTTTGGTAAAGATTTAAGGACAGTGACTTCACAACTTTTTAACATCTGTCTTAGACTAATTAGATTTCTGTTATTGATTGATTGATTATATGATGTTTAATGCCGTTTTCAACATGGCGGCCAATGCACCTATCCATGCTTTCCCAGAGTTTCTTTTAGCAGTACTCCGCACAATATTCTTTCCGAGCCACTGGCTGCTTTCCCACATAACTGTCGTCAAAACAATGATCAGCGGTGAGACAGAAAATGAATCCTGTTGCAATGACATCAGTCCTTGGAAAGAGATTGGCTGAGCCGGGGATCGAACCAGCTGCCCCTTGTTCTTGAGTCCTGTACAGATTTCTTGGCACCCTTCTTTGCTTTCCCATTTGGCTTTTCAACATTGCTGTACTGATTGTCTACTTTATTAGTTTTTCATTTTGTTCCCTGCTTTACATTGTTCTTTGCAGATTTGCCATTCTGTTTACCTTGTTTCCGAGATCTATTCTTCTGCCAAAACTCTTTCCATACCATAGACGACACCAGGAGCTATTGTGAACAATGTAGACCAAGATCAGACTGCACAGAACATGCATACTGATATCTGATCTACACTGTCCACTGCTGTATTCTAGATTATGACCAAAATGTCTCATGATCTTGCAGAGGAAATGAATCTGTAGCCTCAAAAAAAATTGCAATTTATTTATTCAGTAATGAAAGAGTTAATATGGCCATCATTTTCCTCTGAAAATATAATTTGTTTGGTTTTTTTTTTATGTTTGCTAATTTTTAACATTAATTCAATAATTCTAATAACTAAAATCTATAGAAGAACAGTGTCCAGGTTTCTTTACCAGTTTTATGAAGAATGTTCTATAGAAGCTAGAGCTCTCAGTGGTTAGCGCATCTGACTCCTGACCTGGTGGTTGCAAGTTTGATACCCAGTTGAGGCAAACTTTCTTTCCAACCATTTTTTGCCTCTCACCTCTGATGCATGTGAAAAAAATAGTGACTTGGAAAGAATGTTGTGTCAGCAGTGGTGTGAGAAAGCCAGGAAACACATGCATAGGTGCACTGACAACTATGATATGAGCTAAGCTGTTAAAACTGCGTTAAACTCCAATACAAACATATCTATCAAAGCTACTGATTTGCTTCCATTTATCAACCCTAAAATGCCTTTTACTCCTTTTTTTAGCCAGTGTGGATTTACGTCGGACTTTCAGCGAGTGAAGATCTAGATCGGACTACACAAAATGCTTTGCTGAAACATTCTGGACAAATCAAACATGATATTGCACTTGATGTAGTTTTTAATCAAGACTGTATATGTATCTTATATTAATCTGGTGCTTTCAGGGCTAACACAGTTTGTACCATGCTAAGTGGTTTGTGTGGATTCCTGTCTGATATTTAATTTAAAGACTTTCAAGAGAATAGATGTTTAACCAAGCCATGACGTCTTTAAAAAACAATGGATGGATAACAACATGCATATTGGTTCCATGAGAAAATGATTAACTCTCTACCACACGACAAAATTTTGGACTGATCCAAATATTGACAGCATTTGCAGAGGACAGAGTTACTCTCGCTACTTTACTCTGCAAATTACAGCGATATGCGCTGAAAGTGGACCTTCGGTTTAAAACGAAAACTAATTCCTTAAAATCATCCGTACAAATGCCTCAAAGTTCAAGCTCTATTATTGACGGTTTAACTTTCGAAAACTCTGAATACACTTGAAGACTTGTTATCCTGACCCGGAAATAGTAGCTACAAGAAATCTTATCTCTGATTGGTTAAAAAATGAAGAGGTGTGTCTCAACTGACCAATCAGCAACACGAAACGTGAGCTGCTGCAATCGTGAAAGATTAATGGTCTAAGGGAGAAAACTCGTACTTATTTCTTCTTAAATTCTAGCAGAGTTTTTTCCCTTATAAGACGACGGCATAAACCCGCAAACGAATAATGCGTTACGGACGATCGTAATAAAAGCGATTTTTACGTTGATCTGAAGAGAGTGCTTTTATTCTTTTAGGATAGGATAACAAATGCGTATAGTTCTGGCGGTATCATGATGTCAAATCGGAAGAAGAAAGACTAGCTTAGATACGTATGGCCGATCGGCTTTTTTTTTTTTTAACGGGTACCTGTTTTCGAACCTGAAATGATATCCGAATTTTCAGGCGAACTGTAAAGATAATGACATCGGCTTTTTGAGTCTTTTCTTTCAACATCGATAAACACAAAGACAGAGTCATTTAAAGTAAGGACGGCTAATTTTTGTCTCGATTCTTTTTTTAAAAGGGTTGTCACTCTTCATCACTTCATAAACTTGAACTGAATTGAATCATCATTTCAAACTCGTGAGCAACAAAACCAAAAGTTAGCATCTCTTCTATCTTAGGTATTTGCGCAGTGTGAAAACTAAAAATTTACAATGGTCAAATTATTGATCCAATGTTAAAGCGGAGATCGTATAGATTTATAACAAGTTTTAATTTAAGATCCCTGGCTAAAGTGAACAAAACTTATGAATAAATAAATAGGCGCTTACTTGTAAGTCAACGTTAAGTAACGTTTAGGATTTTATTCATTCATTTAATGACGGCATTATTTTCTTACCGCGTTCAGTTAAAGTCTGATGAAGTCTTACTTTGGTTACCTTAATTTAAAAGTGTGACGGTTATGTTTACTAATGCTATGAAATACAAGGGAGATTACCTTCTTGTTTAAAAGAAATACATGTCTTTAACTGCGCTTTCTTCTATAGATCTGGCTCCATATTATTTCTAGAACCAGTCATATTTATAATCGTATCTTAAAGATATTTAAGTTTCTCTTCAGGTCAACAACAACAACAAAAAAATCGTATATATTCTGATCGTCTTTTTAACGTTTCCAAGCATCTTACTCGTTTGCAGCTCTATGCCGTCCATCCTTACAAGGGAGGTGACTCTGTTGCAACTCTGGATAAAAATAAGTACGAGTTTTCTCCCTTAGACCATAAATCATTTACGATTTCAAACCCGAGACAGTACGTGTTGTTGATTGGTCAATCGAGACACACCTCCGGATTAGTCCACCAATCAGAGATAAGATTTCGGGAATCAGCTACTTCCGGTCCAGGAAATAAAATGTCGTACGAATCAGACCTAGCCTTCCGGAAAAAAAGAGTTTTGGTAATATTTAAACCACAAATGACAAAGCTTGATAGCTTGTGTACAGGTAATATTAAGGAATACGATGTTGTTATGTCGTCAAAGTTGGATAAACAGCAGCCATATTTATTACGAGTTAGTAGCGAAAGCCATATCTGGTTTTTCTTGCGAATTTCGCTAGGAAAGACATCACCACTATTTTAAGTTTAGCGATGCTCTGATTTTGAAAAACGGTCTTGCCTCTGTTGACTTGTGAAGTGCGGATTAAAAACATGTAAAATGTAATGTTTTTCGTAGAAATGTTGTTTTTTACAGATTTTCCATTATGTTTACCGACTCGATATAAGCCACCTTTTCACCCTTTGTTTTACCTCTAGTTTCAATAATGTTTTCGGGAGTTTTCTTTGCGCAACCTTGTGTGCATGGGAATGAGTTTTTTAGTCCCAGGGCTTGTTCACCGGAGCATGTTCGTTCAGGCTCATTTGTCAGGGTGTGTTCGTCCTTTGAATGATCTCATTCTTTTCAAATTAGATCTGGACCACTAAGAAGCTATATAAGTATAAAAGGGGATATTTGACCCTTCACGAAGGAAATAGTTGAGTAGAACTTGTATACTTTCACCAGGTCTCCCTGAAAAACGTCAACAAGCTTCTGCAACAAAAATTAGATGAATTTTCCCCTTTATTATAAATGTACTTCAACGGTAAAGTCATTTTATTATCAATTTGATATCAAAAAATACAAAAATAGCCAATCTAAAAGTATGTAGAATGGCCAAACTGCAGACCCTTTTGTATTATGCATAGCATACTTGAGCATCTACAGGCCTAGAGGTGATAAAATGTCAAAACATTTCTCTTTTTTTTTTCCATTATGGCTTATTTGTAACTTTCTTGTTGCAAATATTTACAAATGAATTGCAGGTTGTTAAAATGTGCACGTTAGAATTTATACTCTGTGAGAAATGCACCCTCTCCTGTTTTATGATCATGTAGTTCAAACCCATCCCTTAACAAATGTATGTTTTTTTTTTTAATATAGATGCACGGTAATGACAATTTCTTCAACCATTTAAATTCATCTCATAAGTGGAAGGATACTGTCTTACCAAATTTCATGACATGAACTGAATTTAACTCTTAAGATGTAGTCTTTGGTTTTCTTACAACTTAGTAAATCGCACGCACACCGGCCAGTGGCTTGGTAGTGTAAAGAACAAATAATATTGTTTATAAAATCTGCTAGATACTTGTAGACGCTGTTTAGGGAGACCCCTTTCACCTTATGGTGCAAATTCATAAACAGCGTAAACATGTTTACGTGGATGACATTTTGCGAGGAAATCTAAGTTAGACTATACATTGTATTTCAAAGATTCAGTCTGCATTTCCAAGAAATGATTCTACAAGGAATACCGATTGTATACAACTAGCAAGGCAGACGAATCGAAGGTCACTGTCAGAACTTCCTAACCCACTTCTTCATATGCAAACTGTACAGAAATATATTCTTGGAATGAGAAATCGTTGCCATCAAACAAGCCATGGAAAAGTGGTTGTCAAATTAGTAGCGTATCAGGGGTGTAAAATTCTACTCGTCCGCTCATATTGACGAGTAACATTTGGCTTCGGGCAAGTAGAAAAAATGCCAAGCTCATCCTGTCGGATGAGTACATTTCAAAACTATTGAATTCTAAATTTGTCAAGTAAAATTCAACTTACAGGTTATTTCACGGTGAACACAAAACGAAAGTAAAACTGAAATTCCAGAGTCTCTTCGATCACGATACAGGATGTTTATGTTTATTACGCATGCACATCTGTAAAGTGCTTGATGGGTTTTCTGTTCACGGCGTCGGTTAGACTAGTATACCTGTACTTTCTATGCTACAATTCCTATATTGTTAGATCGGGACAGGTTTACCAGTCAAGCCACCGGAAAAAAATAAGTATTAAACACAGTCTACTTTGTTTATATCGACACCGTAGTATATGCAGTAGAAATGGTCATTCAAGTCCGCAAGTTGGAACAAGTGATAGTGTCATAAGGATGAGTAACGTTTTCTACCCACTCGTCCTACAGAACAAGTAGACTAAGAAAAAATTTTACACCCCTGTGTATGTCAAATTATCAGCCTGCAGACTTGACTAAAAAAGTGGTTGGTATAGATCCAAGATCAGAATGCACAATCTCAGCTGTCTGATCTTGATCTATGCAATCCACCAAAGCCCCTGTTTTTGACTATGGAGCCAAAAGGGTAAAGTGGTGTTTCTTATTCAGAGCACTTATATGACGTTGCATAATGCATAGTAAAACCAGCTCACATACCTGAACCAGCCCTCGTTTGAAATAAATTTGAAAATTTACCGTGTTTACCGGAACCAATCTTTTCTTATGGGTGGTCCATGATAATAGGTGATCTGTCACTTAAATCTGACTCATCAAATGTTGTATTGTGTTTAACTGATACATGCCTATGCTTGTCTGTGGTTTTCAAAATAACTTTGTGCAGTCAGTTTTCGGTAAAACTACAAATTTTGTGTAAAAATGTGTTATGGTTGCCATGGAAACTGTAATTTTGTCAAAAAACTGAACACATTGACATATTTTTTGTGTTAAATTTGAATAGAAGATACGATAAAAGTATTCTATACAGAAAAAATGGACATAATCTATGGAAACTCAGTTTTTACTTGCAGAACCATTAATTTATATTCGTTTTTTTGTGTGTGTGTGAATACAAAGTTGTGATAAAATGACCCTATCTACAAAAATGTAATCTAAAAATCAAACTTTCTAAATGTTTGATAAAGATACACACATAATTATCTCTAATTTTACATGAATTATAATACCAGAGCTGCCTGATAATGTTATAATTACAGTATTTTGAAGCAAAAGTCACAATTTTTAGAATTTGGGAGTATACTGTTACCATGGAAACAGGCATTTAACAATAAAACCAATATGTCGATATATCATTTTCTTCTTATTTTTGTATTCAGCATAAAATTTTATATAAGTTATGTGAAAACAAAAAAATTCTATGCAAGAATTAAAACTATAGAAAACGTCCTTAAATTAAGCAAGAAAAAGTGCTTGACAGTTAGTGTAGTTAGTTTGACTGCATACAATTTACTAATATGGATAGGAACGCCTTATTTTTGCTGTTATTGAGAGTCGTCACAAATCATAACACTTGTCTGTACTTACCTTCTATCCAAAGGGTAGTACAGATAACTGTATCCAAAGGCAATTTTAATTTTTGACTGGTCGCCTCTTATGGGTACAGAGACCATCGTGAAAAAAATAGTTGAAATAAGGATGTATATGTCCAAATATATGGACTATGCAGTTTATCTATGTTTATGCAGCTGACTAAATTCTGAACCATTCTACACACTATTCAAGTTTTAATTGCCTTATTTTGGTTTCTGGCTGTAAGGATGTATCTTAAACATGATTGTTTTTCTAGAGGGCTAATGTTTTGTTGGGATCCTAGGTAGGTAGACTTGGGTTCCACCTGCATGACTGTCTACAAAAGGTAATATGCCAGAGGTCGCCGGTTCCAAGACTCACACACTGTTCGTACTAATTTCTATATGAACTTTGGCAAAAGGGGCTTTAATGCATGTCTGTGATGCATTAAACCAAGCAAGTCATCACTTGTTTATGGATCCTGAAATATAGTTTGCCGAATAACTGGCAGAATCATGAGGTAGAATGGTCCTTTGACATTCAGAAAATTGGCCAATAGCAAAAAGTTTGGTCTCAAGTCAGCCAGAATAGGCCGATCTGGGTCAATACATCATTACTTTTTGCAGATGCATTGAACTCTCTTTTCTCAGAGCATGACTTTTAGATCTGCACATGAGGAAATGCAACATTTTCACCGAGTTTTGCTTATATTTATCAACAGATGCAGGGAAGGCTCAGCCAGAAGAACTTGACATGTTGTGGGAACTAAGTAAACAAACAAAAGGCCACACAATCTGCGCATTAGGAGATGGTGCTGCCTGGCTTGTGCAGGTAGGTGTTAACTCTGCATCAGAGGAGAAATTTCAATAGATTTGGCTGCAATCTGTTCTGTATTAAAAAAAAAAGGTTTTGTGAATCTTTTGATATTGGCATATTGGACAGTAAGCATCAGTGTGATTATTTGATGTGAATTAAGGAAGGGATTGATTGCAGAAGTCAGTAATCATTAGCATGCGTGACCACTGTGTACAAGGCTGACTGCCTGACAGTGACGTCACATTGAGAGCACAAGCTTGTTTATGCCAGTCTGTAGGATATTATACCATTCTATTATCTATCATCTGTCATCTATATTTACATTTAGTCAGTTCCTTTGAAATGGCCCCTTATCTTGATCTGCTGTATAATAGAACATGTTTATCAAAAATCAGATTATCGTCACATGAACTTCAAATAGAAACCGGCAGATACAGACCAAATAGAATTCCCCGAAATGAACGGCTGTGTCAGTTGTGTAATTAACCAGAAATAGAAGACAAATTTCATTTTATTCTTGTTTGTTAAGTTTTTCAAAATTTAAGGGTTAAGTTCATTAAAAAATTTTATCGTAGCATGTTAAAGTTCATCAACCTTTTAGAAAAAGAATAAATCAGTTCTGATTAATTTAGGCAAATTTATTTTCCATGCAACGAAACAAAGAAACAACTTTCCGAGTTCTTCAACTTAATTGAATTTTCTTAACTGATTGATACAAATATCACGTGATATATGATTTTTTTCACCTTGTTTTAAAGATGACTATGTACCACTAGTATACATCATTAAAATTTGTGTTCAGTTCTATTATGCCATTCTTCATGCATTGCTGGTCGTAGGTCATTGACTTTGTTTTGTGGGTTTGGACGTTGACAGATGCATTGATCGAGATTATCCTATTCAAATCCGGTCTTTTTTGGGAACCAGCTTACGATTAAATCAGCGTTATGATTTTGCATGAACTGTATAGTGACACAAGAAACCATATTTGAGCAGCATTTTTGAGCTTTTATTTACTTTTGATATATCCTATTTACTTACAGGTGACATGGTGAACATATTTCCAGATATGTTATTTAGAGGTTTTGGGTCCTCACTTGCAGCGTTGGTTTTCATGGATGCACCCTAGGAAATGAAACTGCAGAGTCCTAGTCTAAGCCTGATGAAACCCAGAAAACATATGAACAAGTTAGCTGTTGCCATCATGTAACTGATATACTGCTGAAAGTGGTGTAAAACACCAGATGAAAACAAGTCTACTGAATGGAGATGAACAATGGACAGAGGTACATGTACAAATTCTGTCTTAATTAACCCTTTACCGCACAATCCTACCTTTTAACAACCTTTAGAAAGAAGACTTTGAAAATGTTGTAGGAAAAGGAGAAAATACTGGCAACCAGCATTTTCTCCTTTTCCCACCATGTTTTCTACGCTTCAATAGACATATTTCATGGTTTTAGTAGTATTTAATTTGTTGTCTGCAAATGTTTTCAATGTCGTTTGATAAAGGGTTAAATAATCAACACTTTTTTCAATGCTCCAGCGGTTTTTAATACAGCTGGCATATGGTACCCCTGCTGTCCATAGGTAAGTCATGGACGTCCTGCTAACAGTCAGGAAAATGTTTTTTGTCATCTTTGAATACATTTTGAGTAGGATTGATATTTTAAACACAGGTAAATAATGACAAGGTCATAGGTCAGAGAGCTTGAGTTTGATCCATGACAAGATCCACCAATTACATTTACATGCATTATTATCCCCTGCTGAAGGCAGAGGGATGTAGTTTTAGCGTTGTCTGTCTGTCCTTCCATCTATCCATCCGGGAGAATATCTCCAATACCATTGGACAGACTTTCGTGAAACTTTAAACGTGTGTACAATAACCCACTCTTTTTTCTTTTTTTTTTTTTGATTTGATGCAAAATGGCCAACTGGGAGCACTTTTAAGTTACGCCGTCATGTAAATTTTTTCGGCAGGGGATATCATTTCAACGAAATTGCTGGTTTATTTTCAGTTATGATCAATTGCCAACTTCATTTTTGGTATAGTATCAGACAGATCATAATGGTAGTGAAGATCCCAGGTCAGTCTGCAGTAAACATGCAGTGTGATCTTAGCTGCAAAGATAACTATAGTTGTAAAACTGCCTTTAGACAGAACATAATGGTTGGTGTAGATTCCAGGTCAGTCTGCAGTAAACATGCAGTGTGATCTTAGATCTTCACTGGCTGCATAGACAACTATAGTTGTGAAAGGCTATTGAAGGGTTTTAAAGAAAAAGAAATCAATGGGAATTTTGCTTTCTATTTTCAGGCAGACAATGTGATGTAGAGATGGGTATCAGACTGAATCTTTCCAGCTTTAAATATTGGACTATGGTGTGTGGCTTTAACCTGTTACTGCCAGAAAAAAAAAAGAATTGTAATTTCAAGGCTGTTTTGACCCATGGGAAAATTTAGCAGATCTTCAAGCATTGTCTTGTGTTAACCCTTTCCCAAACAACAAATCTTAAACCCTACCAAACTTAGAGCATATGTACACAGCAGATTTGAAAGTGGTGCAATTGAACAAAAGCTCTTTGACAGGGTAGAAAACATTGTGGGAAAAGGAGAAAATGCTGGTTACCAGCATTTTCTCCTTTTCCACAATGTTTTAAAAAGGCCCCTTCCCAAGGGCCGTAAAAACCCAGGATTGTTTGGTAAAGGGTTTAAGAGTAGGGCCTAGGCCAACAAATTTGGTATACAAGTATATGTAGATTCCTCCAGTGGACCTTTAGCAAGATTTTTTGCAAGTACCAGTAATGCCCTGTTAAAAAAAAAATCGCCCCTGCTATTTTCACAATTTTTATGCAGGCACATATTGTGATAATCTTCTTTTTTTGCCAAACTGAAAGGCAACATCTGGTAGACTTGTACCAAGAAATTTTCAATTTTGCCCCATAGGATCAAAAGCAGCCCTTCAATTTCAAATAATTTTAGATAAGCTTGTATATGCTTATTTTTCCAACTATGTTTTGAAGCATTTTATGGGAAAAAAAAATGACCCTTTGAAATTAGCTGCATTTTGGCAGGTGTGAATTGAGACCAGACTGCACATAACAGGCGATCTGATCAAGGATCTAGATTGGTATCTTTGTTTTGACCGAAAATGTCTGTTATCTGTTTATGAGACAACTAATTTTTTTTAACATGCTGGTAACCATCATTTTCTCTTTTTCCCACAATATTTTCCTATCTTTAATATTGTGAAAACAGGAGTTTATATTGCACTCTAAGGGAAAAGGTAGGATATTACATCATTCTGACAAGCAGTCACATACCGAGTCCTTTTCATCATCTACAATCATTTTTACATGCATCTGATGAAAATAATGTGACAAGTTGACAAGATGCTTTCTTTAAGGTTTCTATTTATTTGCAACAATATTTTCAAGATGCTTTTCAGTTTATCTCTTTATAAAACTGATTTTGTCAAAGGTTGGGATTTGTCTTTCAGAGTGTATTTACTGGTACGAAGCAACAAAATTTTAAACTAGACCAAATTAAAAGCATTTTCTTACCACAAATGAACTGGTACTCAAATGGTGCAATATCTTTTTGAAAGGGTAGAAAACAAAGTGGGAAAAGGAGAAAATGCTGGTTACCAGCATTTTCTTCTTTTCCCACATTGTTATCAAAGGTAGTGTTCCATAGGGTTTTTGAAACATTTGATTGTTTAAGTGAGGGATTAAATGATGGACTCTGTCTTGAAATGGTTGAAAATATTGTAGGAATGGGAGAAAGTGCTGGTCATCAGTATTTTCTCCAATTTTGCACATTAACAAAACTTTTCCTCCTCAGGGTTGTAAGATGTGGATTGTTTGGGAGAGGTTTAACACATTAGCATCTGAATACAACTCAATTGACTAGCAGCAAACTAGTTCTTAAAACATTTTTGCGAAAGAAGAAATTCTTCAGAACAAGACTAGTGGTTTCCCCTTCTACTTCATTGCTCTGACATATATAATGTTTTGAATTTAATCATACTTGATGCTGATAACTTTCATTTTTAGCTCCTGTGGGCCAAAGCAGACAAGCTTATGATGTCTTGACCAGGGCCCATATTTACCAGTCATTCTTAGTTTCACTCGTGGTCTTATTCTAGATTTAGAAAGTAACACAACTTCTGATTGGCTAAACAGATGGTTTGGCCAATCAGAAGTCATGTTACTTTCATACATGTATTAAGAAAATTCATGATAATAAGACTAAGAATACGGTTGGTGAATACGGATCCTGGTGCCTTGTTTGAAATGCTAACCCTTTACCAAACAATCCCTAATTATAAGAACCCTGAGGAAGACGGGGCTTTGAAAATATTGTGGGGAAAAATGATGGTAACCGGCTTTTTACTTTGAGAAGCAAATGCTGTAATTTCAGCCCAGTTGAATTTGATGTCAGCAAATGCTTTAAATCTTATATTTTGTTGTTTGGTAAAGAGTTGCTTGATCCATGGGAAGATGTTTTATAGAATTTTTGAAAGAATTCTGATCTATCAAAAGTAATGGCTCATGTGAGGTTGGTTTGTTATCTCTGAATATTAGCTAGCATATTTTATGATGGTCAAAGGGAAATAAGTCATTGCAATATGTTTAGTATTGTATACTTTCCAGTCTTGTGGGTTAAAAAATGTTCAATTTTGTGTGATTGATTTGCTACGTTTTAGATTATTTTAATTTTTTCGTAGATGTGTTTCATATTGTGCATACAGCAATATTTGTATAAATCCAGTGTTTTCCCCAAAACATAAGGGTAAGAGAGAAAATACTGTTATCCAGCATTTTCTCTTTTTCCCACGTTTTCTACCGTTTGAAATGCAGAAATTATGTTTTGAGCTACACGGAATTTGTTTCCTGCAAATGCTTTGAATTATGATGCTTAAAAAATGTTATCTTTAAGTGAAGAGTTAACCCATTACAGCACAATGCCGACTTTTAATGACTGTGGGAAAGAAAACATTGTGGGAAAAGCATAAAATGCTGGTAACCAGCATTTTCTCCTTTTCCCACATTGTTTTCTACCCTATCAAAGAAAGATTGCACCTTTTGAGCTACATTGAAATTGTCATCTGCAAATACTTTCAATTTGGTCAAGGCTAAAATTTTGTCATCTGGTAAAGATTTAATGTCCCTCTTCATGCCATTGTGGATCATTTACATGTATGAGTAAGGCAGTGGAATGATACAGGACTGTCATGGCCCTCCTGTTAAAGGGTGTATTCAAAATTATTTGCTTCAAACTTGTTAACCCTTAACCACACAATGCCAACTTTTGACGCCCCCTGGAAAAGAAGACTTTTGAAAATATTGTGGGAAAAGGAGAAAATGCTGGTAACCAGCATTTTCTCCTTTTCCCACAATGTTTTCTACACTGTCAAAAAAACATGGCACCATTTGAGCCACTTTGAAATTGTCATCTGCAAATGCTTTCAATTTGGACAGGTCTAAAATTTTGTCGTGTGGTAAAGGGTTAAAGTTGTGAAACCAGCTTAAGTTGCTTTCGCAGACAGTGGAGATCAAGATCAGACTGCTTAGAACATGCAGTGTCTTTTGACCTTTTTACCTCATAATGTCAAGTTATAATGACCCTGATGATAAGGTCTTTTGAAAACATTGTGTTAAAAGGAGGAAGTGCTGGTAACCAGTATTTTCTTCTTTCCCCACAATGTTTTCTACACTTACAGAGACAAACTTCATCATTTTAGCTATGTTTTATTTGTTGTCTGCAATCACTTTAAATTTGAACTAGTCTAAAATTTTCTCATCTGGTAACGGTTAAAGTATATGAAGGTTTTCATTTCTCATTTTCTTTTCCTGTAATAGGTTAGTAAACCATTTATTTACATTACCAGCATTGTATTAGTTCCTACAATATGGAGCTTTATAATATACCAGTAAATTTTCCTGGATCAAATACATGCATTGAATCGGATGAAGTAACACACACGACAGAAAAAAAATCTGTATCTACACGCAGTGAAATACAGTCCCAAATATGGTATGATGACATATCTCAAGCACGGACTAAGCATGCATTGAGTCGTGATTTGATTGGTTAAAATGTTACGCTGTAATATTAATCCACTATTCATAAAAACAGAGTTACTACCATCCGCACTATTAATGGTCTCATTTTGTTTGCCGTTTTCGAATAAAATGTCAATAATTGCAAAATGTCATTATTGAAAGTTGTAGGTATATAATAAAAGGAATATTATGTTGTAGTAACTTTCCTGGTGCTTGTATTTACTTCTCGCTGCGTAAGAAAATTTTGACATCGTGCGAGACTAAAGGTCTCGCGTGATAGCAAATTTTCTCACACTGCTCGAATTAAATACAAGCACCACGAAAGTTACTGCAACATAATATTCTGTATGTATTGCAAGATTCATTCATTTTCAAAATCATTACACACTCCGAATTGAGAGTGTTATTTCACCCTTTGGCTGCTAAGTACCATCATCATGCAATTCCCTTTTACTGGTAAAGGGGAAAGATTATACTGTAAGAATGTAAATAGTTTTAAAGTTTTCAAAGCCAGTTTTGCAGCTTCTGAAAACATCGTGAAAAAAGGAGCCTTTGGTCTTAACAAGCATATGGTCATATTTCCAAAATGTTTTACCAATTTTTTTCCTATCATTTCTCTGTTTCTTCTTAGTGAGATTTGTGCTAGTTTTAGTTCAAGCCTAGAATAAACATTTACTTTGCTAGATTATCCCGTTATTATAGATAACTGAAAAATTAGTATTTTTACTTATAATTATTTATTTCTTTGGACACTTTTTGAAAATAGATACTCTGTATCTACCTACAAAACTTCAAATCAAACGTGGATCATACGAGTTAATTTGTCTCTTTAGAGGGTAGAAAACTTTGGGGGAAAAGGAGAAAAAAAAATGATTATTAGCTTTTTCTCTGACACTTTCCTTCAATATTTTCTTAACCCATTACCACACAATGCTGACCTTTAATGACCCTGAGAAAGACTCCTTTTGAAGACATTGTGGGAAAAGGAGAAAAAACTGGTAACCATTTCTACCCTATCAAAGAAAGATTGCACCATTTGAGGCACATTGAAATTATCATTTGCAAATGCTTTCAAGTTGGACAAGGCTAAAATTTTGTCTTGTGGTTAAAGGTTAAACAGTTGTTAAAATATTTGATTGTTTGGTAAAGGGATCATGGTAAAGAAGCCAGTGCTTCCTGTAAGCCAATATGCCTTCACACTTTATTTTTCATGTTGTGTGGAAAAAAGATGTTTATCCTTCTGTAGAATATTTATTCCTTTTGTCATTCGTACATGTCTCAACTCTTTACCAAACAACAAAATTATGAACTAGACCAAATTGAAAGCATTTGTTGAAGACTGAAAACATGTAGCTCACATAATGATTTCTGCCATTGATTTAGTAGGTGAAACATTGTGGGAAAAGAAGAAAATTTTCTCCTTTTCCTACAATGTTTTCAAGAGCCTCTCTATTCAGGTTTGGTAAGACGAGATTGTGTGGTAAAGGGTTAAACTTCCTCGGGATCATTGAAACGTGGTAGTTTGGTAAAGGGTTCAGGATAAAGTAGCAAATACACCTTTTGTCACATTGTTTTTTATGTTGTTTAACCCTTTACCACACAACGACGACTTTTAACACCCCTGATAGAGAAGGCTTTTGAAAACATTGTTGGAAAAGGAGAAAATGCTGGTTACCAGCATTTTCTCCTTTTCCCACAATGTTTTCTACCCTATCAAAGAAAAATCATTTCATACGAGCCACATTGAAATTGTCATCTGCAAATGCTTTCAATTCGGACAGGTCTAAAATTTGTTGTGTGGTAAAGGGTTAAAAATGATGTATACCTTTCCGTAGAATATTTTTCCTTTTTGCCATTTGTATATGTTGTTAGTATGTTTTAACCCTTACCAAAAAAACCCACACAACTTTTATCTACTTGGAGGAAGAAGATTGTGGAAAACATTTCGGGAGAAGGAAAAAATGGTGGTATTCAGCATTTTTCTCCTTTCTCCATCATGCATTCTAGTCTTCAAATGCAAATTCCATCATTTGAGCTACATTTATTTGTTTTGGTGAAAAGAGAAAGTAATGATAACCTGCTTTTTTTCTCTGAGTAATTCAAAACGTTCTGGTGTGCCAAAGACCAAATCCATCATTTGAGCTACAACTAAACTGTCATCTGCAAATGCTTTTGATTTGGATCAGTCTACTTTTGATTTGGATCAGTCTAAGTTTTTGTAATTTGGTAACAACATAAAACTGTGTGTATTGTGATGAGTTTATTGTATAGATTTTACCCCTGTATCAAATCATTTTTTTTTTTTTCTAGAAAAAAAAAAACAAAACACTAAGTAGGCTCTTGAAAATATTGTGGAAAATGGTGAAACTGGTGATAAGCAGCATATTCTCCTTTTCCTGCATGTTTTCTACCCTTTTAAAGACAAATCACATCATTTCAGCCAAATCTAATTTGTAGTCTGCAAATACTTTCAATATACACAAGTTCCAAATTTCATCATTTGGTAAAGAATCATTTGAAATACCATACATGCATTGTATATGTTGTTTTGAGGTTATTGTCTTGTTTTTTAAATGCTTTATCAAACCATGCTTTTTTACCCTTTACCACACAATACCGAGTTTGAACAACCTTGAGAAAGAAGACTTTTGAAAACACTGTGGGAAAAGGAGAACTTTGTGCTGGTCAACAGTATTTTTTCCTTTTCCCACAATGTATTCCACCGTCTCAAAGACAACTTCCACAATTTTATTCATATTAAATTTTGCGTCTGCATAATTATTATGCTTTTGGTTTAGACAGGTCTAAAAGTTTGTCATGTGGTAAAGGGTTACAGAAGATGAATAAGGTTCTTGAAAAAATTGTGGAAAATGGTGAATGTGCTTTTAACCAGCATTTTCTCTTTTCCACAGTGTTTTTTTTCCCCCTTGAAAGACATATTGTATTGACATAGCTTCATTTGACTTGTCGTCTTTCAATTTGGAAAAGTCTAAAATTTCGTTGTTTGGACGAGAAATAATGAACTTGTTTTAATGCTTTTAATGATTTTATTTGTATTTGTGTGTTGACCCTTTTCCAGATGACAAAATTTTAGATTAATCGGTATTGAAAGCATTTGTTGTCGACAAATTTAATATGGTTCAGATAATGGTAATTGTGAAGTGGTGGAAAACATTGTAGGAAAGGGGCAAAATGTTGATAACCAGCATTTTCTCCTTTTCCCATAGTGTTTCCTAAAGCCTTCTTTTTAACCCTTTCCCAAACAATCCCTGGTTTTTACAGGTCAGGAAGAGAAGTCTTTTGAAAACATTGTGGGAAAAGGAGAAAATGCTGGTAACCAGCATTTTCTCCTTTTCCCACAATGTTTTCTACCCTATCATATAGAAAAATCATCTTTTTAGCAACTGTTAATTTGTCATCTGCAAAATGCTTTCAATTTGGTCTAGTCCAAAATTTGCCGTTTGGGAAAGGGTTAATTTATTAAGTGGGTTAAATTTGATGTTTGGGTAACATGTTTCTGTTGTATAAATCAACATTTCATTTTTGGGTATTAAAACATTTTCTCTATACTTTGTTGTTCTTCTTGCTTAAACGTATAGAAGTTCTATAAACTTAAAAAAAACTCAAATAAATATTCATCTTTTATTAAACACCTCTATTAAAATTGATAAATGCAAATACACAGAGTAGTAAAAGGTAATTTCCCTGTGTCCCACCATCGCCTATCCAAGTGTCTTTCTTGCCCGTTCTCTATCCGGCTGTTGTTTCTCTGTCCAGCTGTCTTTCTCTTTTTTGCCCCCGTCGCTCTTGTTTTTTTTTTTCTTCGGGCTGTGGTGCGTCTCGATCTCGGTTCGCCGGCTTCCGAGTCGACTCCCCTAACCATTGCGCCACTTTGGAGCCTACTAGATTAATGTTGTAGTTTTTATTTGAATACAATGTCTTGTAAAAACATTTAAAAAAAAAAGTTCTACCGGAAGTCTCGCTATCAACTCCAGGTGAGTAAAGTTCTTCAATCAAAACTTGCTACCATACTGGCCTGTGTTTTAACAAACGCTGAGAGGCTTCTGAAAACATTGTGAAAAGAGGAGAAAATGCTTGCAACTAATATTTCTCATTTCCCACAATGTTTTCTTTACTTCCAAAAAAAAAACCCACATTATTTTAGCCACAATTAATTTGTCGTCTGCACATACGCTTATTATGGACAATCCTTAATTTTGTAGTCTGGTAAAGCATACGCTTCAAGTGAAAATACCAAACTCGGCACCTTCACAATCAAACACGTATGCAGCAGATAACTTTGAAAATATCCTGTAAAATACTTAAGTGAAGATGACAATACCAAACATGAATGCACACGAAAAGATTGTGACAAAAGGAGCTGTTGAGCCTGGGCCTAGGTGCCAATAATTTCTTTATCGGTCCTAATCACGGTCTACATAGATCTTAAAAAAAATAATCCCGAAATTTGTACCGTTTTCTTTCTTTTTTTGACAAAGTAACGCCAAAATAAATGAGCCATGCTCTGGCAAAAAGGGGCTTAATCCATCTCCGTGATGCGTCATATCAAGCAAGTCACCACATAAATACGGATCTATAAAGTCCATTTTGTCTAACGAACGACCGAATCATGGAGCACATTGATCCTTTGACTTGCGGAAAATGGACGAATTTCAAAAAGTTTCGGCCCAGGTCAGCCTGCGCAAGCTGACCTGGGCCGATACTTTTTGCAGATGCATTCAGCCCCCTTTTCACAGAGTTTGGCTCAAATAGAAGGGAAAAATGATCACACCTAGAACCAAGGCTGTCATTAAGTCGCGTGTCAAGGCAACTTCGCTTATTTCATAACATAATATTGTTTACGCTGCATAAAACTACATTTGCATGAAAATAGCTCACAGTGTAAGCGACAATTAACGTTACTAGTCCACATGAGTGGAAAACAGACTTACATAGATTTTCATTATCTGAGAAGTATGTAAAATAAATACGATTGAAGAAATTACATAGAGCAACATAGTATATCAAAACCTGGAGCGCCAACCAAAACCAATAGACTAGGCTATGAGATTTTTGAGACCATAATCAGAATACACGTCATGCGCAGTCCGATCTTGACGATACTGTCTGCTACGTGTATCCTGAACATCGCCAGTACCAGGCTGTTTCTCCGCCTGGCCAAAGAACACTCCAACGAAAAACCAGAGCCTCTTGGTTTATATATCGATCACCATAACTCTTTACCAGATAATAATATTGTAGACTTGTCCAAATTTGAAGTATCTGCAGACGACAATTCAAATATGGCTAATATTATATTATTTGTCCATGGTAGACTTGAAAATACCGTGGGAAATCATTTTCTTCTTTCACCACAATATTTTCCAAAGCTTTCTTTCTTGCGGTCGTTTAAGTACTAGATTGTATGTTAATGGGTTACGGTGCTGGATTTGAAATAGTCAAGTTCTTGAACGATCCCCGCTTGCAGCGCTAGATCTGTTCTTGTTAAGTGTCCTTGTGCAAAGCACTGCAAAGCCCTAGTCTAGTACTGGTGAATATCAAGACATTGATAACCTGGTAACCGACATTTTCTCCTATGTCCACAGTATGTACCTTTCTACCCTAGACAAATCTCAGAAATCTAATGTATCGTCTGCAAACGCTGTCAATTTGGACACGTCTGAAGTTTTGTCGTCTGATGAAGAATTTAAAATGATGTCTATGGCGATAAAGTTATCGGCTACTTTCCCGTGTCTAAATGTAAGGAGAAACGATTTTTATCACAATGGCAATATTTTCACTTTGGGGTGATTGACTGAATGGTGTTTTAAGCCGCTTTCAAATAATTTCAGTCATATCACGGCGACAGCCTACATAATTATGTATTTCCTGGGTTTCAACAGTACTTGGCTAGGGTTCTGAAGTGTCTTGCCCAAGGACACTCACACGAAAAACCCAGCGCTTCCAGTGAGGCTCGAACCCATGGCCCGGCATCGAACCGACAACCCCTAATTTTTAAAACCTTGTTATCACCAGGTGAGTTACCGGGCTCGGCCTTAGAACAGACAAACCCTAATTTTTAAGCCCTGTTGTCACCAGCTGAGCAACCGGGCTGAGCATAGAACCCGCAACCCCTAAATTTTCTAGATCCGTGTATTACCGACTGAGCGTATCACGACCACCATCATTTAACCCTAAACCTGCTGTATAAATTAATGACACTTTCAAGCATATAGTGAAAACCCAATTTGTTTCAAAGTTATCTTTAGTGGAAAAATATCTCCCTATTGGACAGTGTAGATCCAAGATCAGACTGCACGTTCTGTGCAGTCTGATCTTGATCTACACTGGCCGCAAAAGGTCCTTGAGCCACGCCTAGTAGTCAAAGGGTTGACCTGGTTGGTGATGGGATGGGGTGAAGAAGGCGACGATAGTGAGTATGATGATGAATTCACCAAAAAATGGCATTTAAAAAAAAAGGAGAAGAGGAAAACAATAGCAATAAGTTCACCCACCTCGATGTTTATTGTTTTCCAGAATTTATCTTTTAACTAAATTATCCATCAAAGTAGAAAAAAATCTCCTCATAAACAAACATTTTACACAAGTGACGAACACACTAAACAGTGAATACAAAAACATGTCTAAATTAAGCACGTGGAAAGTGTGCAAATTTGCTAGGGGGGGGAGTATTTGAGTGGGTATATATATGTATAACTGTACAGGTTTCCCTGCCATGTATTCGACAGACAGTGTTTACCAAGACGAACTTGTGCAGTCTGATCTTGGTCTTTGTTATTCCGGTCTGGTTATGATTTAAGATTATACATAATTGTTGACGAATGTTGATGAAAACTATAATCACACTAATGAAAGTAATGACTGAATTACGAATGTGGAATATGTTGCCTTGGTAAAGATAAAACTTGGTTGCTCCATACAAGACTGAGGAAAAATGGTCCAATATATTTGAACCATGCTCTGACAAAAGGGGGCTTAATGCATCTCGGTGATCCATGGTACTAATCAAGCCGTCACATACTTTCTATTTATTCATTCAGGACCAAAAAGTAGGCCAAAAGCCAGCACATTCAGTTACGCCGAAAACTTGGACTACCGTCTGGCCTCCATCACTACATGATCACCCATTCAAGCACTGACCCGAAATGCGCGTCATTTATCTTAACCCGAGACTCGAGTATCACACCGTTTTGCTGTGAAGGCTAGCAGATTGCTCAGAAAATGTTAAATTCTTACATACATGAGCCGTGCTCTTTGAATAGGGGCATTCATGCATCTGCAACAAGTGTCGACCCAGGTCAGCCTGAAGGCTAGCAGATTGCTCAGAAAATGTTAAATTCTTATATACATAAGCCATGCTCTGTGAAAAGGGGCATTCATGCATATGCAACAAGTGTCGACCCAGGTTAGCCTGCGCAGTCCGCGCAGGCTGACCTGTGTCGACACTTGTTGCCTTTGGTAATTTTATGCTTGACCACTCTACTTTAGGATTCATCCGGTTGTATGACAAAACGGGTTTTATGGATGCATTTCATATAATGATTGATTGATTGTATGGTGTTTAACGCCGTTTTCAACATTGTTTCAGTTATATCGCGGCGGCCAGTGCACCTATCCACGCTTTCCTGGAGTCTCTTTTACCAGTACTCCGCACAATTTTCTTTCCAAGCCACTGGCTGCTTTCCCACATAATCATTGTCGAAACAATGGTCAGAGGTGGGAGAGGAATGAATCCTGTCGCAGTGACTATCATCAATCCTCGGAAAGAAATTGGCCGAGCCAGGGATCGAACCCTGCATTTTATATAATGACTTGCTTGGTATAATGCATCACGGAGATGCATTAAACCCCCTTTTGTAAGAGCATGGCTGACATAAAATGGCTCTCCATGACACACTCCAAACTCTAGTCTCATTTATAAGCCCCTACGTACGTTATATTTCGTTTCGACATTCATCTTGTACGAAGGGTTTTATCGGTTCCTTCATATGCATCCGTCTGCATGACTGATAAAACATGGCGACGACTCCGTCGGCAATCCGACATGAAAGTGATTTGATAGAATTCTGAAAGAATCTGCCCATTATTTATTAAAACTGTCTGATTGTATGGTGTTTAACGCCGTTTTCAACATTATTTCAGTCATATCAGCGGCCAGTGCACTTATCCATGTTTTCCTGGAATTTCTTTCACCAGTGCTATATTCTTTCCAAGCCACTAGCTGCTTTCCCACATAACTATTGCCGAAGCAATGGCCAGCAGTGACAGAAGAATGAATTCTATCGCAAAGACTATCATCGATCTTCGGAAAGAAATTGGCCGAGCCGGTGATCAAACCAGCGACCCCTTTTCCAATTCCTGTATGCTACCGACTGAGCTACCGGAGCTCGGCCTATTTATTAAGACAGCGGCTGAATAGTTTCAAGATGAAGCTGCTCCTAAAGCCAAATCAAGTTCTTTTTCTACTAATTCCGGTTTAAGAGAGATCGACTTGCTACATAGAACTGAATGGAACCCGTTTATATGTTACAAGCAAAAAATGTGAAATATCCGATAGATAAATGTTGAAAGATAAATACGGTATAGTATGCTGTAGTGACTTTCCTGGTGCTTGTATTTACTTCGAGCAGCGTTAAGAAAATTTGGTATCGCGCGAGACCGAAGGTCGAGCGAGATGCCAAAATTTTCTTACGCAGCGAGAAGTAAATACAAGCACCAGGAAAGTCACTACAGCATAATATTCCTTTTATTATATACCTACACCTTTTCAACGACAAAATAGTGCAAATTATTGACATTTTATTCGAAAAGGGTAAGCGAAATAAAACAAATAATGGCGTAGTAGCCATAACTTCGTTTTTATGAATGGCGGATAAATGTTACGGCGTAAAATCTTGACCAATGAACTTGTAAATAAATACATACGTACACCGCCCGTGAGTTACGTCATTATGACATCATCATACCATATTTGGAACCGTATTCCACTGAGTGTAGATACGGATTTTTTTTCCCGTCGTGTGTGATTTTATCCGCGTGCGACCCATGTATTTAACCCGGAAAACTTTCAGGTATATAATAAATAAGCATGTACATAGTTACGTTTAAATATTTGGACTATCCGAAATCTAACGAGGTTGGCCGAATTATTCTTTTAACGACGTTCGCGACAGTTTCCATTATCACGCTTCGTGTAACTATCACGCTCACCTTTTTACTCGAAAACGGTGAGCACCTAACACAGTTGATCCTGCCACACTTGTCAATGTCTTCAGAATGGATAATCCAAGAACTAAAACGGGTCGTTTCATGTCAGCAAAACGAAGAAAAACGTATTTGAATCAAGCCAAATAATCATATGCGAGGCAAGAATCCGAAATTACCTATTCAAAAGATCGGACTGAAAGTCAAAGTGAATCACCTAACTACGTCACCTAACAACGGAAATATAGACACATGCTACTAGCGCTCTATTTTGCAGACGTATCGTCGAGCTAAAACATCCTTTCAGATGCAGATGCTTTCAGTTTGGTAGAGTTTAAAATTATGTCACTTGGTAAAGACTTGCAAAAAAAAAGGGGCTGTACATAACTCTTTCTCCTTTACCAGGTTATCCATTAGCTTGATAAGTCTGCAGCCGACATTAGAAAACATTGATGTCAAAAGGAGAAATTGCTCCTACTGACTGATTTCTCCTTTTCGCACAATGATTTCTGACCCATCAAAGAACTGTGATACATGAATACCAGGTTATGGTTTGGCGTCTGCAAACGCGTCAAATTTAGAAAAGTCCAGAATTAGTCGTTTAGTAATGGGTTAGTAATGCTAACATCAGTATTACATTTATATGCTATGGATTGGTTTATTATGACAAACAAACTTGATTCCTATAAACATTGTTGAATTGTTGAAAAAATTGAGATAATTTACTTCATGTAATGTCTTTGTTTTTGACAAACCCTACATTTATTCATTAGTTATTGCCCCACCCACAAACTTAAAATGTATTTTCTTAAAAAATAAGGCTGGTGACATTTGTTTTAAGCCTGATTCTTTTAGTTTAGTACCTGAATATTATATACAGAAAAAAATAAGAAAAATCTGAATGTTAGAACATTGAAAAAAATAGCTTTAAAGGATACTCTTTGTTTTCGGGTTTTTTTTTCCAAAATAAAGGTGTTTTAGCCATAAGTCAAGGGTATTTTTTTTTTTTAAAAGATTAATACTCAGTATACTCTAAATTATTTTTTTTCATTAAATTTGATGTTTCACCAATACAGTGACATTAAAAATTTGCTTATAATTGTTGTCATTTAAAAAAAATATAAATAGACTTAGTTTTCATAGGTGAAATTTCATCCTGAACTGCCGCAATTCAGGGTGTACTAAAAGAAATATTCATAGAATTTTCCCAAGGCTGGTGACCCCCTTTTTTTATCTCCTATTTTTGAAGATCAGATAATATACTATCACCACACAAAGTTTCATGAAATTCTGAATGTTTTCAAAAAAATGGTGAAACTGTAGCGATCGTTTTTAAGTTATTATGGCGGGTTACATTAAAATATTGAAGTTTAACATGAGAGAGGAGACCTGAAAGGCCACTTTCTAAATTGTAGCTGTTTAACTCTTTACAACACAATTCCGAGTTTTTACGACCCTGGGAAATTAGACTTCTGAAAACATTGTGAGAAAAAGAGAAAATGCTGGTAACCAGCATTTTCTCCTTTTCCCACAATGTTTTCTAACCGTTCAGAAACAACTCCAATCATTGTAGCCATATCTAATGTGCTGTCTGCAAATGCTTTGAATTTAGACCACTCTAAAATATTGTCGTTTGATAAAGAGTTAAAATTGATCAACATATTCGATAAACGTTTTGACATCTATGTTAATGGCGACGTCGCAATCATAGGAAGTAGTGTACATGTAATTAATTTCTGTCAGACTGAAAAATGCATGTAAGTCAGTGGAAATGCTCGTTACCAGTAGATCTATTTTGTCCTTTTCCCACAATATTTTCAAGAGCCTTCTTCTTCAAGTTCTTTAAGACCAAGGACTGAGTGGTACAGGGTTGAATACCACACAGCTAACTAATCTATCAAAGGCCTTCAAGTATGAAGGAACGCGATTGATTGATTGATTGTATGGTGTTTAATGCTGTTTTCAACAATATTTCAGTTACATCCCGGCTTATCCAAACTTTCCTGTAGTTTCTTTTACCAGTAGTCAGCACAATATTACTTCCAAGCCATTGGCTGCTTTCCCACATGACCATCGTCGAAACGATGGTCAGTGGTGAGAGAGGAATTAATCCTGTCGTAATGACTTATCATCAATCCTCAGAAAGACATTGGCCGAGCCGGAGATCGAGCCAGTGACCTCCTGTTCTTGAGTCCTGTACGCTACCGACTGAGCTACCGGGGCTCGGCAGCCAACGGAAGGATCACAAACTAACAAAGTAATACTACAGTATATATCAGGTTTATTCCTGTAAAAACGTCATATATGTCCGATTTCAAACTGCTCAGTACAACCAACATAGAAATTTCCAAATGTTGTTCTTAATACAACTACTAAATTCAGACTTACACAGAAAGCTAGGGCAAGTAAACAGATCTAGAAATATTTCATGGAAGTAAAACATCAGTTATTCTATACTGATATAATGATATAAAGCAACTGCTCCTTGTCCTACAATGTTTTCAAAAAGGTAACATGGGACTAAAGAGTGCATTTAACAGCAAAAGATACAAACATAATCACCTGATCCAACGATGAAATTTTAGATTCATCCAAAATGAAAGTATTAGCAGAAAAAAAAAAAAAAAAAAAATTAACCCTTAACCACACGATAAAATTTTAGACTTGACGAAATGGAAAGAATCTGGAGACGACAAATTCAAAATTAGTACAATTCCGCTAAAAATCTCTCATGGAGTAGAAAACGTGGGAAAAGGAGAAAATGCTGGTTACCAGCATTTTCTCCTTTTCACACATTTTTGAAAGCTTTTTTCTTCTGGGGTGTTAAAACTTGTGATTGTGTGGTAAAGGGATGGCTCAAATGATAGGTTCCATCTTAACAAGGGTAAAAACCTTGTCAGAGAAAGCAGAAAATGCTTGCTTGTCGCATTTTATCCTTTTCCAAATGACAGAATTTCTCTTCACAAGGGTAAAGGCCTTGGAAGAGAAAAAAGAAAATGCTGTTTTCTGGCATTTTCTCCTTTTCCAAAAATGTTTCCAGTAGCTTCGTTGTTAGGGGTGTTGAAACACTTTGTTTGGTACAGGATTACTCTTCTAAAAGATGAATTTCTACAAATCTGCTAAAGTTACATAAATACAAACTGAGTAAGAAACATACACCTTGTCTTTGTATAAGTCAAAATGACAGCATGGTTTCAAACAAACTAAACAAAGTTCAACAAACAAACAAACAGATATAAGTTAATGACAATGTATGGAAGTCAGCAAACACAAAATATATATGGGCTATGCTCTGCGAACAGAGGGTTTAACGCATCCGCAAAAAGTTTCAACCCATGTCAGCCTGCGCAAACTGCGCAGGCTGACATGGGTTGAAACTTTCCTGCAATGTGTAAAGTTTCTGCATGTCGAAAGACCATTTTATCTTATGGTTCAGTCTGTTGGTAGACAAACTGGAATTCATGGCTCTGTAATGTGATGACTCGCTCAGTACAATATGTAAGAGATGCATTAAGCCCCCTTTTGCAAGAGTGCCACTCATTTCTAAAACCCTTAAAGTACCTATCAAAACTTAACCCTTTACCATATGACAAAACTTTCAACTTGTCCTCGTTGAAAGCATTTGTTTTTCCAGGTGACAAATTGAATGTTCGTCATATAGTAAGGTTTTCCTTTGCGAAGGCAGGAAATGTTGTGGGAAAACACTGGTAATTGGTATTTTCTCTTTTTTCCACAATGTTTTCAATTGCCTTTTTCTTCAGGGGTCATTCAAACATGGGATTGTTTGGTAAAGGTTTAAGATCTGTTCGTGGACAGGGTAGATCAACATTAGACTGCCCATTCTTTGCAGTCTGATCTTGAACTTATATCATCTAGTGCCATTCTGGCCAAACTGGCTTTGAAACTGCAAAATCTTGGAAGGTAGGAGGTTGATACTCCCTTTTATTTCATTGTATCCAGAGCCATGCTCAGTAAAATGGAGGCTTTATGCATCTGCAAAAAGTATCGACCCATGTCAGCCTGCTGACGTCACATGGGTTGAAACTTTTTGCTATTGGTAAGTTTTTTGCATGTCCAAGGACCATTTTACCTCATGATTCAGACAAAATGGATTTCATGGGTCCATAATTATGTAATGATAATCATGGAGATGTATTAAGCCCCCTCTTGCCAGAGAGTGGCTCATATATTTTCACATTCGTAGGGTTGCATAAAACACACCCACATAACAAAACACACATCATGTAAAAATGGGGTTTTACTACAATATTTTCATGGGCAATCCAATAGTTTATCTGTAGGTTCAAGTATAGGGTCAAGGCATACTCCCAAAAGCATAGGTTAAAGGAGTCGGAGCTTATTTATGGCAGAGTCAGGGTTCAGCCCTGGATATAGAACCAACCTATTAGCTGGCCGAAATATTTAATTCTTTTGTGTCATACTTTACTTTCTCTCTATCATTCTTACTTACAAATGTACACACCCAACCCTTCCAGCACCAAATATGTATACTGGATTTCGATCAACAGCCGAAAATACAACCCACTGAAAAATCCCAAAATTTTTATTTCGTAGGCTTGTCAAAAAAAAGGAAACTCATACAATATACATCTGTGCAGTCTGATCTTGATCTATGCTGTACACAAAAAAGTCCTGATGGTGCTTTAAATCTTTACCACACAACAAAATTGTTGACTCGTCCAAACTGAAAGCATTTGCAGACAAAAATTTCAGTGTGGCTGTAACGATGGAATTCCTCTTTGATAGATTAGAAAACTTTGTGGGAAAAGGAGAAAATGCTGGTTACCAGCATTTTTTCCTTTTCTCACAATTTTTTTCAGAAGTTTTCCTCCCAAGGGTTGTTAATACTCGGGATCGTGTGCTAAAGAGTTTAGGGTTAGACAATTTTCAAATACATAAAACCGTAACACTTCACTCACAATGACTCACCAAAACTCAAAAAGCCTCATACTCTCACTTTAAGAAAAAAATATCTAGTCCATACAGCAACTATTCACACACATATGATATGAACATTAAATCAAATAAACTATGTTCAGTATGATGAAATTAGCTAAGGCCATTCCTCATGTCTCTCCTCTGTACAGTATTGCACAAATAGTTTTGAAAACCACACACAAAAACTAACATAGTATAACTATGTTAAAACACTGTCCTTATGACTGATGCTTTATGTGAGAACTTCTGCTGAAACCCATTTTCTCAACCTCAAATCGGCCACTGCTTTCTTACATCTTTTATCTTCTTCTAAAAATAGAAAAAGTCCCATGGCTGCATTCTTTCACCATTTTGAAAAGCAGTCCATTGGTATAGTTTTCAAGAATTTCCAAAATATCAAATTGACCCCATTCCTGATTGGCTTCACCCTTAACTAAATTATCTTTTGTTTGAAGGACTCTGAGGGAGACGGTTTTGGAAGACATTGTGGGAAAATTTATGCTGGTAACCAACATTTTCTCCTTTTCCCCAATGTTTTCAGAGGCCTTCTCTCTCATGTACCTTAAAACACTGGATTGTATGGAAAAGAGTCCATTATATCTTGAATTAGCATACTAACATATTAATTACTTCATCAGTTTCCTGGGAGAATGGTAAAAATATGGGTTAAAAAAAGGCAAAGAGCAAAACTGAACACAATTTTGGGAAGGAAAAATATCAAAAGAATGCCTCTAAGAATTGCTCATTCATCAACAAATCATGGCAGGGGAAAAAAAGGCAAAAACTATCGATTCACACTGGAAGCACTTCTTTCATCGTCTTTTAAGAGCTCTGATCTGTCTCGCGTCGAGACATAATATTGAGACAAAAATGGGTGACGTAAGGCCTGTTTTAGTGTTATTCTCTCTTTGGGGTCGTAGTTTAACATCAGCGCAATAAGGTCAAAGAATTCACTGTGATCGCAGCTCTCCGGTTCCTTTAAGTACCGCTGTAACGAAACAGAAAAAGAAAATATATATTTTTTTGATAAACACCAAGCCCTTTACTGTGCAGCAGAAATTAAGACCTGTCCATATTACAAGCATCTGAAGAGGTCAAATCAAATGTGACTCAAAGAATGGGATTTATCTTAGAAAGGGCAGAAAACATTGTTTTCGAAAACCTTCTTCCCACATAATTCCTATGACTCAAATGGTGAAATTTGTCTTTGCAACAGTAGAAGCCATTAATTTCCTGCATTTTCTCCCTTTTCCACAATGTTTTCTATATGATATACAGTTCCTGGGTCTGTATTCACCAACTATTCTAAATTCAGGTCTAGTCCAAGCTTCTAGTACTAGTAATCTGACTTGCGGAGACGGAACGTATCGGCCAATCATGACGGCTATTTTTTGAATGTAGATTTTGAGCAATACAATATGGTCTCGGACCACTTATAGTGTTTTCAACAATTCTCAATACTAATGCAGTGTCCTCATGAAATTCTAGGGAGTTTTTTTTCCAAATTTTGCTGATTTACAGCTCTGGAGCACCAGCACCAAACTTTAGCCCTGCAACCTGTGCATGTATCTATATGGTCTGCAACATGTGAAAAGGGGCTTTCGGACATTTGCGTAAAGTGTTGTCTCAGATCAGCCTGCACAGTCTGCCCAGGCTAATCCGAGATGGCACTTACCTCAACATTAGATTTTGTCTTACGGTAGACTTGCGTGAAACTGAAAATCACACATGATCGGAAAGTGTCGTTTCGGATCAGCCTGCGCGGAGTGCACAGGCTGATCCGAGACGACACTTTACGCAAATGTCCGAATGTCCCTTTTCGCATGTTGCAGGCCATATATGCTTATCGATGGAGTAAAGTAAGACTTAGAGAGTATTAACCATTAAGTGCCTCTTGTCCATAAAATTAGACAACTGCAAAAATTCTAAGCTCAGATCAGACGCAAACTAAAGCTCAACCAATCATAGTGGAAGTTGCAGGTGCATAAGTTTCCGGCAGGAAAGCTTTTAAATAAAGTTCAAGCCAAATTGGTTGAAAAATTGCGAGTCTAATATACCCCTCCCCATATCTTTGTAGGGGTTTAACTATGCAAAATGCTACACCTAATGTGGGTTCACAAGAGTTGTAACAACTGCAGAGAAAATATAGCAGTATTTTTTAGGTCTACTGGCAGGCAGTAACTTGTGGTTTTCTCCCTTTATAAACCAAACCAGTGATATTACGATCCTCAGGAATATGGATTTTCACAATATTTTGGGAAAAGGAGAATATGCTGGTAGCAAGCATTTTCTCTTTTTCCTTCACAATGTTTTATGCTTATCAATATGACAAAATCGTTCATGTAGGCAACATATAAGTCGTCTGCCATTCCCTTTATCATGAATGCAACTAAAATTTTGTCATTAAGTTGAGTAAAAATAAAACTTTCAGCGGCAAAACAAGAAAAGAAAATCTAGCCAGACGAAAACAAGCAAATAAAGTAAATACAAAATAGATTACTTTGCAGATACATCTACCAACACTGCTGAAATCAATTATAAATTCAAATTTGAAGACTGGCTTTTTGATTGGTTGAGAAGCTCAAGTCTGAGCCAATCAGACAGCTAGTGATGGAAATCAGCATTTTTAATCCTTTACCAAACAATCCTGTGTTTTCACCTCCCTAAAGGAGAATACTTCTAAGAACATTGTGGGAAAAGGAGAAAATGCTGGAAAACAGCATTTTCTCCTTTTCCCACAATGTTTTCTAACTATTCAAGGACATATTTAATTTTTGAGACATATCTATTATATTGTCTGCAAATGCTTTGAATTTGGACAAGTCTAAAATTTTGTCTTTTAGTAAAGAGTTAAGCTGGCAAGTACAGCATCTTAGTGGAATCACTAAAGCCAAACTGCTAAAGCCCTACAAATGAAAACAAAATTTGCTGCTCAGCAAAAGTAATAAGCCCTAAGGAAACCAACTTAACAAATACTGTTCTTCTGAAGTTTGGCCATGCAATGACGATGGTGCTAATGATGATGTTGATGATGGTTTTCACTTACACTGTACATTACATTAATAGATAAAACAAAACATTGTAGAAGCTTGATAATTCAACAATTAGAGCATTTGATTTATCCCAAAACAAAATTTAGTGCTCAGCAAAAAATCGTAAGTCCTAAAGAAACCAACTAAACAAATGTAGCATACTGTTTTTCTAAAGCTTTGCCATGCACAATGACAGTGGTGGTGATGATGATGTTGATGATGGTTTTCACATATGCTGTACATTACATTAATCCTTTACCATACAATCCCGAGTTTTAACGACCCTAACAAGGAAGTCTTTTGAAAACATTGTGGGAAAAGGAGAAAATGCTGGTAAGCAGCATTTTCTCCTTTTCCCTCAATGTTTTCTGCTCTGTGAAGGACAAACTTATTCATTTGGTCCATCCTAAATTTGTTGTTTGTAAATGTTTAGAATTTGGATTTGTCTAAGATATTGTTGTTTGGTAAAGGGTTAATAGATAAAACATTGTAAAACCTTGATAGTTCAACAATAAGAGGGTTTGATTTTAATTTATCCCCTTACAACCTTGCATTTGAACCACCTTGAGAAAGAGGACTTTTGAAACCATTGTGAGTTTAACCGCCTTGTTTTCTATGCAATCAAAGACAAGTGCCACTGTTTCAGCCACATTGAATTTTTCACCTACAAGTGCTGTAAATATATAGGCCAGTCTACACTTTGTATTTAGTAAACAGTTTATCTCTTTACCAAACAACATCATGAAAATATTTGCAGCTGACAAAATAAAGCTGTCACAATTACTGATATCCATTTTTGAAAGAGTAGAAAACATTGTCGGAAAAGGAGACAAAAGTCTTCTTCTTTAGGGTCGATAAAACTCTGGATTATGTGGTGAAGAGTTAATGGTGTTATACAGTGCATTCAACAGTATGAGAGTATTACTTTGACAGCACACTAATCCACTGATTTCCTGGTTTCAACGGTGCCAGACCTGGGTCCATATTCACCAAACATTTTTAAGAACATTCTTGGTCTTATTCTCCAGGATTTCTATATCTGAAAGTAACAAAACTTCTAACTGGCTAAACCAAACCATTTGGTTTAGCCAATAGAAGTTGTGTTACTTTAAAAAATAGAAAATCTTAGAGGATAAGACAAAGAACATTCTTACGAATGGTTGGTGAATACGCATCCAGCACTCTGCTGGGCTTCGCTCAAACACAATTCTAATGCACCAGCACCACAACTGAGAATCAAACCTGCAACCCTTGGAATAAAAATCTAACAGCTTAACCATACAGCTTTTAAGGAGCTCTTGAAATATGAGGGAGCCAAAGGACACTACTGCAAATCCCATGGGGAGTATCCTGAGGCAAGACAATGCAGGGCCAAAACTATTACTGCTGAAACCCAGGACACTGATGCAAAAGAAAACTGTTGCGGTGATATGACTGAAATGAAAACATGCATATTCTGTACAATCGTATTTTGATCTACACTAGCAATATCCCACGTCCTTTCTCCTAATCTGATGTTCTATGACCTTCATCAACACTGTCTGCAAATGAAACCTAAGTTTATCCATGAGATGGCCTTCTTTGACAACAATTTATGATAGCAATAAACTTACAATAGTTATACATCTGTGTTAGTAAAAAACAATATTCATTCACACATCAGCTCCCACCTCATGAAAGTTATATGCAGCAGACAATTCTTTTAACCTTCCACCCTTTACCAAACCATGAAGAGTTTTAACAACTGTGAGGAAAGAGGCTATTGAAAACATTATGGGAAAAGGAGAAAATGCTGGTAAGCAACATTCCTCCCCCCTCCCCCCCCCCCCCAAAAAAAAAAAAAATTTTTACAGCTTTTCAAAGACAAATCCCATCAAATGAGCTACATTCAATTTGTTGTCTGCAGTTGCTTTCAGTTGAAAAATTCCAACATTTTGTTGCAGGTAAAGGTGCAGGTAAAGGGTTGAAGAAAAAGAAAATCAACATAAATCAAAGTATCATACTTGATTTTATACTAATTCAATGTAGTACAGGGAGAAAATTTCTTGCTTAACATTTTTCCTTCTTGTTACCAAGTATGCAAAATTTGTCTGCTGCAGGACTATAAAAGTTGTCTATTGGAGGTGCTGAGTGCAACAAAATGGAGACAAAAATGGAGATGACGAATGAAATTCTAAAAGAAAGTGTTAATAGACACATAGAATTTGACGTAAGTTGGCATCTGACATAAGCTGGCCTTTAAGATTAAATTTTTATCAAATGAGTGTAGAAAAATGTTATCAAGAGAGCCTCTGGCAAGCTTACTAATATTTTAGTACATAGATTAGTTTAATAAAAAATTTTTATCACATAATCTCCCTTGTTTTCAGTGTCATATACCCATTACAAATTTTTTTCTTATACACGTTTGATATTACAATTGTTTGACGTCATTTTTGACGTCATTTTGTGCTTATTTCATAGAAGTGAACGGGTTTTAAAGATAGTACCGCGGGTACATCTATAGATGGTTTTGCATCTTCTGATTTTTAATTTGTGAAGTATCGTTATGTGATAAAAAGAATCCAACATGAGTTGGTGTTTGAGATAAAATTTTGTTAAATTCATCAAGAAAAATTGTTATTAAGCTAGCCTTTAACATTTTCTTTAGACTCGTTCGATAAAATTTTATCTCAAACGCCAACTCATGTCAGGTCCTTAACTGTCAAAAACAATTACATGTTGTTCTTTTTATCACATAACAAAATCACCTGATTTATTGGTCAGAATATGTAAATTCTTGCAAACACAGATAGTAATTTTCATAGATAAACCTTCGTTACCTTCTCTGAAAGAAGCATGTAAAACTTATGTTGCTTATGATGCCACACAATGCTTTCTCAAATGTCAGTAAGATAGGAAAATTGGTATTTTGAATACACTGAAAACAAGGGAGGTTATGTGATAAAAACCTCTGACATGAAAAATAAGTCGATACTCAATAAGTGGACAAAAAGACACTCTATTCTTTTTGTTCCTCATAGATCTTTGTTCAAATCATAACTGCTGTGTTTCATTAAAAAAAGTTGAAACTAACTATACACAGGTTTGATCATAAGAGAACACTGCTACAAGTACTGCTCCTTTTCCAACAACATTTTCAAAAGGCTGCCTACATGGACAAGACAGAGCACAGGCTTATTTATCTCTTGTAAATTAACCCAACACACATTTCCTGTCTATAATAAGACCCAAATAATTACAATTAATAGTTGCTTTTGTCTATTGTGTTTTATCAAGACCTAAAGTACATGCTAAAGATTAGGCTGCACATTATGTGATGTCTGATCTTGACCTACACTGGCCAGAAGGGCCACTCTAATCATGAAAGGCCCATCTTGAGTTTAACCCTTTAACACAATCCCGACTTTTCAACGACCCTGAGAAGGAAGTTTTTTTGAAAACATAGTGGGAAAAGGTAACCAGCATTTTCTCCATTTCCCACAATATTTTCTACTCTTCCTAAAACAAATTTAGATTTCTATAGTCACATGTATTTTGTCGTCTGCAAATGCATTCAAGTTGGACTTGTTTGGTAAAGTGTTAATGAAAAGGGGAAAAAGGCCAAATCATCACACATTCTATGCCTACAATGTTTTCAAAAGCCTTCTTTCTAATGTTAAAAGAAAAGTTGAGCTTATCTGGGGGTATACAGTTAATCAATAGAGCTCAACAGAAAATTTCAGTAGGTAAATTTTGGCTCAGATCATCATGCAAGTGGGCTAACATGGACTATCAAACAGAAAAATGTGTGAAAACATTATCATCTTGTGATACATGGCAATGTAGGATAATCAATGGAAAAATGAAAAAAGAATATTCTAAATACACACATGGACAGACAGATGCATGGATAAATGGATGGATGGATGGAAGGATGGTATGTAAAAATTAAGTTCAGTGTTTCATTTAAGTTCAGTGTTTCATTTCTCATTTGTGCAAGAATGGATATTCACAACACATACGGCTTACAACAAAATCAGGCTTCAGATCATTTCAAAACTATCTAATACAAAGAAACCAGTGAATGTATTACTCGTTAAATGTAAGACATAGGTGATAAACTCTTTCCAACACAACCCTGTATTGTAGCAACCCCGACGAAAACGCCTTCAGAAAAACATGGAGGGAAAAGGAGAAAATGCTAGTAACCAGCATTTTCTCCTTTTCCTACAATGTTCTCTTACATTTCAAATACCATCATTTAAGCCACATTTAAATTGTCATCCACCTAGGCTTTCAAGTTTAGATCAAAGATTTTGTGTCTAGTAAAAGGTAAA
This sequence comes from Hippopus hippopus, assembly GCA_946811185.2. Classification (NCBI taxonomy): domain Eukaryota; kingdom Metazoa; phylum Mollusca; class Bivalvia; order Cardiida; family Cardiidae; genus Hippopus; species Hippopus hippopus. The sequence continues at coordinate 23,533,836 of OX328113.1, read as the reverse complement.
CCAGTGAATTTTTTTCAATACAATCTGGAGTTTTTGTGACTCCGAGAAAGATAGTAACAAACATTTTCATCCTTTTCCCACAAAGTTTTCAAAAGTGGTCTTTTTCAGGGCTGCAAAAAACCTTGGATTGGTTGGCAAAAGGTTATTGTGTCTTTGTTATGGAGCAACCATTCACTGTTTCACGAGGAAGGCTCAAGCTGACGATCATAGACAGTCACCTTTTGGAGGAATCACCGTTAGCACCAAGTGTCGCCCTTTCTGAATCGCATGAGCTTTCGTCAATTACAATGGGGTCTGATGATTTGCTCCCATGAGCCATTAGACTTGAGTTCCCATTGACGTTATTTTTAGCCAACGAGGCAGCGAGAGCCAAAGCAGCCTCTTCCGCCTCGTCCTCGGCTTTGTTGTGTAGCGATTGGAAGAACTGATGTCGCTTTGCCTCTTTCAAGGTTACACGACTGGAAGGGTCATACTCGAGCATTTTTTCTGTAAGGTCAAAGAGCAGGAGATGCTCAGGTCCCTTGTCTTTAAGATAGTGCTGAAACAGGAGTTACAAAGCCATTCAAAGTCATGTACATGTTCCGGTACATAATGACATAATCTCTAATTTACTGAAAACATAGGAGCCATGCTATGGCCAAAAAGGGGCTTAACTCTTTACCACACGATCCCGACTTTTAACGACCCTGAGAAAGAAGCCTTTTGAAAACACTGTAGGAAAAGGAGAAAATGCTGGTAACCAGCATTTTCTCCTTTTCCCACAATGTTTTCCACCCTTCCCAGAACAAATTTCAATTTTTGAGTTGCATTAATTTTGTCGTCTGCAAATGCTTTCAATTTGGACAAGTCTACAATTTTGTCGTTTGGTAAAGAGTTAATGCATCATCTCCTTGATGCTTTATACCAAGCAAGTCATCACATAACTATGGACCCATAAAATCCATTGTGTCTAACATCTAGCTGAATCCTGTGGTCAAATGGTCCTTGGACATGCATATATTTAGGAGAAGCAAAACGTTTCCACCCAGGTCAGCCTGTGCAGACTGCACAGGCTGACCTGGGTTGATACCTTTTACAGATGCACTAAACCCCTTTTCACAGAGCATGGCTCATAAACATAATACCAACAAAAAGCCTTATAAGATATAAGCAAGTACAAGAATAGGCAAAACATTAGATATTTACCTATCTTTATATCAAAGGTTGAGTTCAACTGTTTACCAAATGACAAAACTTGGAAACATCCATATTGATAATACTTAGTCTTGCAGACAACAAATTATATGTGGCACAAGTGGTGCAATTTGTGTGTGAAAGAGTGGAAAATTTGTGGGAAAAAGAAAAAATGTCAGTTACCATCATTTTCTCTGTTTTCTGCAATATCTTCAAAGCTTTCTCAAAGTCATTAAAACTCGGTTTTGTTTGGTAAACAGTCAGTCCTTCCAGAGCGAGATAGATTGAGCAAGGACTTAAAGTAAGCAGAAATGACCAAATCATAGTAATATCAAAGCTGAATAGTCTGGAGAATTTTGTAAATAAATAAAAAATCCTCCTAACCAAAACTGTCAAATAAATAAAAAAAGTTACATGAAATAGATAAAAAAAAAAGTAAAATAAATTAGATATCTAAAAAAAAAGTTTACTAACTTAAATAGCTTAAAAAATGAATTGAACTTCAAACACAGAAAGCAAGTTGTCTGCTGCTGATTACATGATAAATGAGACTTTTCTTCATGAAAATCAAGTCTTTATTTAATTAGTCCTTCTGTGTTCATGTTTTCACAACTCAACCCTTTACTACACAATCCAAAGTTATACCAACCCTGATGAAGATGGCTTTTGAAAACATTGTGGGTAAAGGAGAAAATGCTGATAACCAGCATTTTCTCCTTTTCCCACAAAGTTTTCTGCCCATTCACTCCCAAATTCCATTAACTGAGCCATATTTATTTTGTCATCTGCAAAAGCTTTGAAAGTTGGACATGTCCAAAATTTTGTCTTTCGTTAACCCTTTGGCTGCTAAGCACGACTCACTGACCTTTTGCAGACAGTGTACATCAAGATCAGACTGCACATTCTGTGGGTCTACACTGTCCAATAAGGAGATATTATTCCCCAAGACACAACTTTGAAATTGCAATATTTGAGTTTTTAATATCGAAATAAAAATTTCGTTTTAGTTATTTAGCAGGATAAGGGTTAAAGGGTTGATTCTTGTATGTATGTAACAGATGAGCCATTCTCTGTGAAAAGGGGACTTTGTGCATTTTTCTGAATGTTCAAGGACCGTTCTACTTCATGATTCAGTCCATTATCAGATAAAATGGATTTTATGGATCAATAACTATGTGATGACTTGCATGGCATAATGCATCACGCAGATGCGTTAAGCCCCTTTTTGCCAGAGCTTGGCTCAGATGTATTAGTAGTTGTCTGCAAGTGCAACATTTTTTCACAAAGATAATGCAGAAATACTATGGTACTTATCACTTTTTCACAAGATAATGCAGAAATACTATGGTACTTATCACTTTTTCACAAGATAATGCAGAAATACTATTTATCACCATACCAAAAGATAATGCAGAAATTCTACTTATACAATCACTTTTCTATAACAAATGATGATTATATGATATTTATATAAGCAAGCACTACTAACCTTTTACTTAAAGCATCAAAAACATAAATATGCACAAATCAAATATTCACTCCAAGCAATTAACCCATACAGCGTTACACACAACTTTTGTTTCTTTTGCAGTGTAAATCATGATTAGACTGCACAGAACATGCAGTCTGATCTTGAATCTAAACTGCTCCATGACATTTGTAACATATTCTGGCGAAAATTACCTAGAGATAAATTATCATAATAAGGCTGTTTAAACCTCAAAGAAAAATAAGTCAATTTTGATAATTCAGCGCTAAATGAGTTAAGAAAACATCAACAGTTTCAACAAGATTATTTACATGCTAAAAGATTCCATGTTTGGGCATCCATACACACAAACAAAAAAGACATTGGCCAACAAAAGTGAAAATCAATTAACCCTTTACCAAATGACAAAATTTTAGGCTTGTTCAAGTTGAAAGCTTTTGCAGATGACAATTTCAATGTGGCTCAAATGGAGTAATTTGTCCTTGATAGGGTAGAAAACATGGTGGGAAAAGGAGAAAATGCTGGTTACCAGCATTTTCTCCTTTTCCCACCATGTTTTCAAAAGGCTTCTTCCTAACGGTTGTTAAAACTCAGGATTGTGTGGTAAAGGGTTAAAAACGAAGGCTTTTATTGCTTTCAATTAACCCCTTACCACACAATCCCGACTTTTATCGACCTTAATAAAGAAGTCTTTTGAAAACATTGTGGGAAAAGGAGAAAATGCTGGTAACCAGCATTTTCTCCTTCCCCCACAATGTTTTCTACACTCCCCAAAACAAAATTCAATTGCACAGTCGTAATTATTTCGTCGTCTGCAAGCGCTTTCAATTCGGACTAGTCTAAAATGTTGTTGTTTGGTAAAGAGCTAAACACTTCAGACCTTTAAACCCTTTAACACACAACCTAGAGTTTTAATAACCCTGTGGAAGAATTTGTTTCAAAAAATTGTGGGAAAAGGTAACCAGCATTTTCTCCTTTTCCCAAAATGTTTTCTACCCTATCAATAAATTCCATCATTTGAGCCACATTTAAATTATTGTCTGCAAATTCTTTCACTTTGGACCAGTCTAAAATTATGTTGTTTGTTAAAGAGTTAATAGCACAAAGGCATTTAGTGCAACTTTGGTACTATTTTGCAAGTTACTTTCTATAACTCCTGAAACCCTGCATTTTCCCCCTGTATTTTAATACTTTTATTTGAAATACAACCAACCTAGATAACATTATAATAAAATGTTTCAAAAAAACAGAATTTGGCAAGCTTAAGACCTTATAACTAAGTTTTGGATCCTTACTAAAAATCAGAAAAATATCTATCAAAATGTCAAGATCTACATCTATTATCTTATTACCATACTGGCTATTTTGATAGACATCTCCATTAACCATATACCTAAAAATCCCGTTTCAACGATCCCGAGAAGGAAGACTTTTGAAAACATTTTGGTAAAAGAAGAAAATGCTGGTTACCAGCAGTTTGTTCTTTTCCTCGATTTTTTTCTGTTTTTATAAACACATATACTGTTACTTGAACCCCATTTGTCATCTGTAAATGCTTTCAACATGAAAGAATCTAAAACTTCCTTGTCTAGTAAAGACAAATTTCTTTGAAAATCTGGAAAACATTATTATCAACATATACTCCTTTTCCTAAAAGTTTTCAAAAGCCTTACTCAAGGTCAAACAAGGAATATCTTTAAATTTGCCTGCCAATTAGAAGGGGCCCTTAAAATAAACTTGTCTACATTTTTGACCAATCACAAATTTTTATTTATTCACCTGTTATCAGTACCAAAAAGTAGGTCAAAAACAAACACATTCAGCTTTGCCAAAAAACGGAATGTCTGAAAAAGCCTTAATTCCCCATGCTTCCCACCCAAAGGATTGGAGGAATGTAGATTTAACTGCATTTTTGCAGATGAAAAAATTAGGAATATTCTTCCCATTCATTTTTTTTTCATTTCTTATGTAACTTATTACAAGAAGAGTAAAATCTGAACACATACTTGCCAAGAGACAAGGTGGGCATGAGAATTCAACACGCCTGTTTGCAAGTCTGTGATTGCAAAACAAAATAAATTTTACCAAACTTTGGTACCAAAAAGATTTCTTCTTTTCATGTTTTTCAGGTCTTTATCTGATTAATTTCATTCCTGAATATTTCAATAATCTAATCAGAAGAAATTAGAAGAAATACATAAAACATAATTATGTGTAAGGCTAAACACAATACATACACAGAATTACAATATGTAATAGTCATACAAGTGAGGTAATACACTGCATACAGTTCAACACACACAAACGAAAAAAGGGTGAGTTTAAATGAAAAATAATTTACTTTTGTGATCTTACTTCACACACATGGTTTGTATTTTTTCTTTTCTTTTATTTAAAGGGGGTTTGACTTCTTTCTAAAAGCCTCAAAAACATTTACACATGTACTTTGGATCAACATTTTTCTTCTTCCAATCCGCAATATTTTTTCTCAACACACAATTTCTCCTTTTGCCACATTGTTCCCAAATATATTCATGTACTAAGCCTAAATTAATTTGACATTACATATTCTAAAAGAGTACTTTCAAAGTCTTATCATTGATGTTGCTTAAACTCTAATCACGATATTACACAATAGGCCTCACCAAAGGGCACCCAAATTTATAAAGCTTGAAACAGAAATATTTAAATCCTTACCACATGATACCTTAACTCATTACCAAATGACAATATTTTAGGCTTGTCCAAATTGAAAGCATTTGCAGACGACAAAATAAAGTGACTGAACATTTGAAATTCGTTTTGTGAAGAGTAGAAAACATTGTGGGAAAAGGAGAAAATGCTGGTTACCAGCATTTTCTCCTTTTCCCACAATGTTTTCTAAATGCTTCTTTCTCAGGGTCGTCAAAAGTAGGGAATGTGTGGTAATGGGTTAACCTTTCATTAATTAATCACATATTTTAACCCTTTACCACACAACCACACCCTTTAACAATGCTGAAGAAGAAGCTTTTTGAAAACATTCTGAAAAAAGGAGAAAATAATGGTAACCAGCATTTTCTTGTTTTCCTACAATGTTTCCTACCCTTCCCAAAGCCAACTTCACTTTTTCAGTTACACTAAATTTGTTGTCTGCAAATGCTTTCAATTTGGACTAGTCTAACAATTTGTTGCTTGGTAAAGAGTTAATGACTCCTAGGAAAAAAGCTTTTATGGGAGAAAATGATGGTGTCTAGCATTTGCTCTGTTTCCCATTTTCTCCCCATTTCACAGGCAATCATTCGAGCCATGCTTGATTTGTCATCTGCAACTGATTTCTCTGGTTATCAGCATTTTCTCCTTTTCCACAATGTTTTCAAATGCCTTCTTCTTCATGGTTAATTGTGTGGTAAAGGACTTTGAAATTTGAAATGAAATTAATACAATTTAACAAAGATTAAATAATGCCTGCAACAGATTTGAAGTAGACAACTTCATGAAAACATTCACATATATAAATTAACATCATTCAACCTGAATACAAGTGAAAATATTGTGGCAAAAGGAGAAGCTGTTCAGTGTTTCCAAAAAAAGGGCTGCTGCCAGTTAAGGCCATCTGCAATGGGTCATGTCCTTAGTGAGAGAGAATGATTTTCGAGGAATCAAAACCCACTTACCTTCAGTGGTTTACAATTCTCCCTAACGTAGCGGCCCGCAGAGCTTTTTTCATCCCAGTTTAGCCGTTTCTCATTGTGCGAATCATAGTAGAAGTAGCGTTTTCTTCATCACAAAAATAAACAACAAAAAGCCAAAATCAACAACCATGCATCACAGAGAGAGTCAAGATGTTCAGTTCTATTTATACATTAGCATGCCATGCTTTTTAAACGCAAGTTAAGTTTATTTTTAACCTTTTACCATAAAATCCAAATTTTAATGACCCTGAGGAAAAGGGCTTTTGAGAATGAGAAAATGCTTTCTATCCTTCCCGAATAAAGTTCCAATTTTTGAGTAGTATTTAAAAAATTTGTAAAATAATGCTCCAATTTTGGACTTGTCTAAAATTTTGTTGTTTGGCAAAGAGTTTACCCTTTACCACACAACCAAAACATAAACTTGTGCAAGTTAACAGCATTTGCAGGTTACAATTTAAATGTATTTCACATGATGGACTTTGTCTTTGATATGGTTGAAAACATTGTGGAAAAGGAGGAAATGCTGGTTACCAGCATTTTCTCTTTTTCTAGCAATGTTTGCAAAAGCTTCATTCTCAGGATTGATAAAACTCAGGATTGTAAGGTAAAGGAATAAAGTGTTACTACCAGCAAGTCAAAACAAAAAGCAAATGAGACAACCCAGCCAAGTACAGAGAAGTTGCCTAGCTAGGGCACTTAAATGTACCATGAAACAAACCTTTAGACTTGTCCAAATTCAAAGCATTAATTTGTAGACCACAAATCAAAGGTGGCTCTGATGATGAAACATGCCTTTGAGTAGGAAGTATTGGGGGAAAAGAAGAAAATACTGGTTGCCAGCATTGTCTCCTTTTCCTAAAATGTTTTCAAAAACTTTCCTTCTCCACGACATTAAAACTCAAGATTGAATGGGAACAAGTACACACAGGGATACACACAGAGGCTTGCAACATTACAATAGACTTGCCTTAGCCTCAGCTCATATACCCATGTAAACACCCCAACACTTTCAATGGCTTATCTCATTTGCATTCATTAAAGGGAGGTAATTAGGCTATACATAACAAGAAGTACAATACATAATATATCTTGCAGAAATACAAAAGATTTTACCACTTAACCTAACAGTAAAAGTTAAATCCTGAGGAAGTGAAGAAAATGCCAACAACAAGAATTTTCTCCTTTTCCAACTATGTTTTCAAGCTTATCATAGACCTATCTTTTCATTTTAGCACATCTAAAATATTGTCTGCAAATGCTCTCACTCTGAACAAATCTTAAATGTTGTAATTTGGTGAAGAGATAACCTGGTATAGCAAAATAGACTACATCCTTGAATATACAAAGAGCATCATTTTTTCACTCTTGAGAGATCTTTTATAATTGAAAAAAAAAAATTTAAGTATTTCACTCCCCTTAATGCCTTTCAGACATCAACAGTTGCTTTTGCAGACAACATAGATCAAGATCAGAAAACCAGAAAATACAGTTCAATCTTGAATCTAAAATGTCCAATATATAACAGGATTGTTCTAATAGAAAGAGAACTAAAGTTCTAAAAAAATTCAGGTCCATTTCGTATCTTATTTTGCCAAACGGCTAATTCTTTTGTATTTCTACATTAAACTTATTTTTCCATCATCATTTTTGTTAAACACAAAAAGTAATTTCAATGAAGAGCAATAAAAGCTGTTAACTCCTTAAATGTATTCCCAGAATTTTCAAGTATCTTTCATTTGGATGACATATTATGCGGAAAGGAACAAAGACTTTTGGCAAGAACACTTTTCCCTCATTGTTCTCAAAAGGCTTCTTTCTAACGGTCCTCAAAACAGAGGATTAATTGGTAATGGGTTGATATTTTTCAGAATCACCTGGTTTCAGTTGCCTCCCCTTTTGTATCTCAAATAACTACTGATATAAATGATTTTGCTACTGTCATTGGCAAGCTCTTGTTTTGTAAGTAAAAAAAAAACATCAAAAATGACAATGGAAAACAAGGTCTTTAGACTAAATAGAAGCAAACTGGACAAGTAAACTTAACTTTCTGCATACATGATAAACAGCAATGAGAAGAAATTCTGAAAGAATCTGAACTACATCAGACAAATGTTTCACATATCAAGAATAACTCTTTACTGCACAATCCCGACTTTTAACGACCCTGAGAAAGAAGCCTTCTGAAAACATTGTAGGAAAAGGAGAAAATGCTGGTAATCAGCATTTTCTCCTTTCCCCACAACGTTTTCTTCCTTTCCCAAAACAAATTTCAAATTTTCAGTCACTTTTATTTTGTCGTCTGCAAATGCTTTCAATTTGGACCAGTCTAAAATTTTGTCGTTTGGTAAAGAGATAATTTACTTTTCTGGCAGGGTAAATTTCTAGATGTTAATTGTCCATTTGGCTTCTGTATAGCATGCTTTATGTTCATGTTGCATACTGCATTAACTGTGCCCACAAAATACTCTGCTCGCTAATATCCACATCGATATTGGTATCACTAACGGAGTTCTCAATACAAACCAAAGCTTAAGTACTTTCCAAATAATGAAATTTTGTTAAAGGACCTTAAGACCTATTTTCTAATAAATAAACTCTTGCACATGAGCATTTTTGTCTTTTAACCCTTTACAGCACAATCCCAAATTTTATTAACTCTGAAAAAAAAAACCATGGGAACGGAGGAAATGCTGGTAATCAGCATTTTCTTCTTTTCCCACAATGTTTTCTATCCTAACAAAGACAAACTCTATCATTTGATGCTTATTTAATTTGTCATCAGCAACTGCTCTAAATTCAGACAAGTCTACATTTTTGTAGTATGGTGAAGAGTTAAAATTATTGTTGCGAAGACAAATTTGCTTAATATGAGCAATTTCTCCGTTGGCAACCATAGTAGACTTTGAACCAATGTTGCAAACTTGTAAACGTCACAAGTTGCACAAGCAGTAGGTAATAGGTAATACACCAGTTCAGATTGAATTCACTGAAAAAACTACATAGGTCCAATTCTTCTGCAAAATGCAACATAACTGTACAGTCAATTCTGATCTATTACCCTTACCAAAATGTTGAAGATTTTGAAAGTAGATAAGGATCAACTATTTCTTAATCAATGCTCTTCAAGATCTGTACACAGACAGACATAGAGCATTTGAAATATCTCTTTACCACACGAAAAAATCTTAGTCTTGTCCAAATTGAAAGCATTTGCAGACAACAAAATACATGTGGGTCAAAAGTAGAAATTTGTCTTTGGAAGGGTAGAAAATGTGGGAAAAGAAGAAAATGCTGGTTACCAGCATTTCCCCATTTCCCCACAATGTTTTCAAAAGTCCTCTCCTTTGGGTTGTCAAATCCTGGGATTGTGTGGTAAAGAGTTAATGTTAATTAAATCTTTTAACTCTTTACCAAACAATCCCGGGTTTTCACGACTCTGAGAAAGAAGTCTTTTGAAAACATTGTTGGAAAAGGAGAAAATGCTGGTAACCAGCATTTTCTCCTTTTCCCACAATGTTTTCTACCCTCTTATAACAAGTTTCAATTTTTGAGTCACGTTCATTTTGTCGTCTGCAAATGCTTTCAATTTGGACCAGTCTAGAATTTTGTAGTTCAGTAAAGAGTTAAGACAAGCAGTCAAGGGACCTTGTAAACTTGCCAAAATTTTGTCATCTGGTCAGGAATCAAACAGATAGATTGCCTACTTTTCATTTTAAGAACTCAAATGTTACCTTCTTGAAAAAGACTGGTTGCTAACTAGAGTTTGCCACCAAGGCAGCTTTCACTGTATTATGTAAGTGGTGTATATATATTTGGATGGGAATTAGATCAAAGGCTATATAAACTTGCTCAATGAACAGGACACATCATTAGCAAGTTTACCATGGTAACTGTTATACATCTAAAAGTTATATTGTCACATACAAAAGTCATTGTTATACTTCTGTGAGACTTGCTTTAGAGCTCTATCTCATCATAGCAGCAGCAGCTCCAGTTACTTGTGATTTAATGATTCAAATCTTACCCAAAAGAAATTTTGAAACAACTGTGGTTGCTTTTGAAAGGTGATAAGTAGATAATGTCCATTTTATGTTTTTGCATTCAACAAGTTTGAGTAGACATTGGGAGTGATCAAATAAATCTTTAAAAAATCTCAAAAAAAAAAAAAACCCTTTGTTGTAGGCTATCATTACAATTTTGTTGGGCTTGCAGAATCCAATTATATCATAAACAGCATCATAGAAGTATTACAATGGTTTTCTGACCCACATATAACTTCATTTTGTCATGCAAAATAATAATAATAATAAATGAAATAAGCCTATCAAGACTGTATGCAGTCAAAAGTCTCAACACTATCAAATACATGACAATACACAAAGGGGCATCCACAGAGGTCAAGGTAAAAAATGCCACATTTTGCATGACAGTAGAACGCCAGGGACATTGTCGCATTGGACTCAACGGTCATACTTACATACAGTGGGCGACAGTTTTCTCGAACATATCGCCCGGATGAAGAGGTGGGATCCCATTCCAGTCGCCCATGCCAGAAATAATTGGTTCTTTTATAATGGAAGAGTAACACGAGGTAAAAAAGACAGGAGTGCAACAGTTCAACATGTACACGTACAAAGGACCTTTCACACCTTCATCCCCTCAATAAACAAAGGGCTTTTCAGAGGTACAGAGTTCTTTGGGCTTCAAAAAGTTATATCATCTTAGCAGTTTACTAAAACATACGCTTTTGGTATTCATTAGAATCAGCTCTGTAAGATGACTCTAATGAGTACAGTATTTTCAACATTCTTTTTTAGGTTGAAACTAAAGTTTCTAGAATTTCTTTTCACCAAAATAACTGGACCTCTTTTATTTAAACTCCTACAGGTGCTGGGGACAACTTAGGGCCTTCTCTGGACAGTACAGATCAAAATTAGACAGCACAGAATTATTTTATGCAGTCTGATCTTGAATTCGCACTATCTAATACCTTCCAAAATATTCTAGCAAAAATTGCAACAATTGAATTTTTTCCTGCCAACTCAAAACACCCATTTTATGTTGTTCTTGTAGTAGCCCATGGGAAAATTTAAGATGCAAGTGCAGCAAGCAACTTTCAACCATTTAACACATTCATGTTCTGTGTGTTTGGGGTTTAAGGCCATTTTCAACATTATTTCAGTAACATCACACAGCTCAATGCACGTATCCATACTTTCCTGGAGTTTCTTTCACCAGTACTTCACACAACATTCTGTCCAAGCTACTGGCTGCTTTCCCATCAAAACATTGTCAAAACAGTGTTTAGCTGTGAGGGGGGGAATGAATTCTGTACCACTACCATCAATCCTTGGTAAGAATTTGGTTTAACCCATTACCTAATACACCATTTTGAGATCGTCCCAAATTCAAAGAAGCTGCAGACGACAACTGAAATGTGGCTACTAGTGGGTTTTAAGATACAGATTGCATAGAAAACATTGTGAGAAAAGGTGAAATTGCTCATTTTGAGCAATTTCACCTTTTCTCACAATGTTTTCCTAAAGCTTTTTTCTTCATTGTGTTAAAACGAGCATATATGGAGGAAAGGGTTAACTGGGGAATCGAAGCAGAAAACCCAGTATCAAGCCATGTCCCGTACCGACTGAGCTGTCAGGTTTGGCAACCCATTAATCCCCAATGTCCAAAGGTGGATGATAGAAAATGGTGTAGATCAAGGCAAGATGGCACTGATCTGAATCTTAACCATTTGCTCTGAGGAAAGAGGTCTTTATCCATAGCCAGGTTCCATATTTACCAACCATTCTTAAGAACATTCTCAGTTTTATTCTCCGGAATTTTCTAAAATTTGAAAGTTACTACACAACTTCTGATAGCCTAAACCATTCGGTTTAGCCAATCAGAAGTTGTGTTACTTTCAGACTCAGTAAATGTTGGAGCATAAGAGTAAGAAAGTTCCTAAGAATGGTTGGTGAATACGGACCTTGAACTTTCTATATTTGCAGGACAGGAAAGCTAATCCTATAATTTTATCATTCAGGTTAAAGGAGGTTAACTCTTTACCACACAATCCCGACTTTTAACAACCCTGGGGAAGATGCCTTTTGAAAACACTGTGGGAAAAGGAGAAAATGCTGGTAACCAGCATTTTCTCCTTTTCCCACGATGTTTTCTACCCTATCAAAGACAAATTTCATCATTTGAGCCACCTTTGATTTGTCGTCTGCAAATGCTATTAATTTGGGAAAGTCCAAAATTTTGCCATTTGGTAAAGAGTTAAGCCTTTTCCAAATCATTCCAGTTTTTTTTTTTTACCCTGGTGGCTCAAGAAAACTTGGGAAAAGGAGAAAATGATGGTTACAAGCATTTTCTCCTTTTTGGACGTTTTCTACCCTTTCAAAGACAAATCCAGTTGTTTGAGCTTATTTATGCCAATTTAGTCCATTTGTTTTCAGTATGGACACACCAAAAATTTTGTCCTCTGATACTTATTTAACTCTGTACTGAACAACAAAATTTTGAACTGGTCCAAATTGAAACCATTTGCAGATGACAAATTAAATGTGACTCAAATACTGAAATTTGTTTTGGGAAGGGCAGAAAACATTATGGGAAAAGGAGAAAATGCTGGTTACCAGCATTTTCTCCTTTTTCCATAATGTTTCAGAAGGCTTCTTCATCAGGGTCATTAAAAGTCGGTATTGTGTGGTAAAGTGTTAATGTGACTCAACTGGTGAAATATCTCTTTGATAAGGATACAAAGCATGGTTGAAAAGGAAGAAATTTATATTTTCTCCTATCCCCATTATGTTTTCAAATGGCTTATTCCATAGTGTCATAAAAACACAGGTTTGTATGGTAAATAGTGTAGACATCATCAATAGGTAACTTTTGAATGCATTATGGGTTAAAAATTATCATTTAGCAATTCCATAACTGTTTCCTTACATGTTGAAAATGCTTATAATATTGCAAAAATCCCCATTGATATGTAAAGTAAAACTAACTCAACCAATACCAGGCCATTTCTTTCATTAGCAACCATGTTTTCAATAACAGTCTGCTGCAGGAAATACCCAGGAAGGGGAAAAAATTTTTGCTTGGCATAATGGTTTTAACATAAACTCTTTACCAGACATGACTTTCGACCAGTCCATGTCGAAAGCATTTGCAGATGAAAATTAAAATGTGGCTCAAATGATAGGGTCTTTCTTTGGCTACCAGCATTTTTGCCTTTTCCTACACAGTTTTCAAAACTTTTTTTCCTTTGGGATGTAAATACTGTATTTGTTTAGTAAAGAGTTACTGAATCATTCATCTAAATAAATTATGCTATGAAAATAATGTCACAGCTCTTCAAATTTGTTCGTCCTTCCTTTTTTTTTTTCTTTTCAAAAACTATCTTTATTCCAACACAAGAGGGCCAAGATTGGCCCTGGATCGCTCACCTGAATTTTTGAGAGGACCATAGCCAATTTTTTTTTGTTATTCCAAAACCTTTTCTTCAATAACTTCAATAAAAAAAAAAAACAAGAGCACCGCATGCGGGTGCCAACAATTGGCTGTTGGGTGCTGGATAGTAAGTTAAAATTCTAAGTCGAAAAAGGGGCATAATTTGGCACCAAAGAATCATTTCTGTGAAATTATTTAAAAAATCTGACCAGTGGTTTCATAGAAGAAGAATTTTTAAGAATTTCTTCATGTCCGTATAGTACAAATAGGACATCCCCCCCCCCCCCCTGTTTCTTGACGGATCAAAATTTCGCTAACAATTTTTCAAAAGGGGCATCCAAGGGACATTTCTGTAAAATTATTTCAAAATCTGACGAGTGGTTTAAGAGAAGAAGAATCTCAAAGAATTTCTTTAAGTCCATACAGTGCAAAGAGGCCCCCCCCCCGCCGCCATGTTTTCCGACAGATCAAAATTTCGCGAACAGTTTTTGAAAAGGGTCACCCAAGGAACATTTCTGTGAAAGTATTTCAAAATCTGACCCGCGGTTTCAGAGGAAAAGATTTTTAAAGAATTTCTTTGAAAATTCCAATTGGTTGCCATGGCAACCAGAGTTGATGGAATCAAATTCTGTGAACAGTTTTTAAAGAGGACCTCCCAAGGAACATTTCTGCCAAGTTTGGTCCAAATTGGCCCAGTGGTTTAGGAGGAGATGATGTTTAAAGAATTGCTGAGGACGCACGACGGACACCGGGTGATCCTAAAAGCTCCCCTTGAACATGTTGTGCTCAGGTGAGCTAAAAAAACAAAATCCTTACTTCTATCTAAAATTATTTTTCTATCTTCTCCCCCCCCTTACCCTTAGAAAGAATCATACAATTTACCCTATTTCAATACTCTTGCTTACATCACTAAGGTAATAAAAGAGTTCATAAACCAAGAGGAAATATCTGTATACATACTTAGTTTTCTTTGTCATTCTGTAGGGCAAGTTGCCCAGTATTCTTTCCATCATTGCTAAATGTTCTTTGTTATCGTGAGTCTGAAATAAAAACAGAGAGGAATCTTTGTTACCATGTGTCTGTCTGAAACAACCACTGCGTGTGTCTGAAACACTAACAAAAAGGAACTAAGTGCTCCTGGAAAAAGAGATTTCTCTTTTAACAATAATACAATTTTCCTGTATCATTTTCTCATTTAATACTATACCATTCAATCTGGAGTTTCAAGGACCCTGAGGAAGAAGGCTTTTGAAAATATTATGGGAAAAAGGGGAAATGCCGGTAACCAGCATTTTTTTCTTTTTCCCACAATGTTTTCTATTTCATCAAAGACAAATCTCGTGGTTTCAGATATGTTTAGTTTGTTGTTTGAAAGAGTTAAACTCTTTCCCCCATTATCCTGAATTTTAACCACCTTGAAGAGGCAGGCTTTTGAAAACATGGGAAAAGGAGAAAATTCTGGTTACCAGCATTTTCTCCTTTCCCAAAAATGTTTTCTACCCTTTTGAAAACAAATTCTGTCAATTGAGACACATTCAATTTGTTGTCTGCAAATGTTTTCATTTTGGACAATTCTAAAATTTTATCGTTTGGTAAAAAGTTAACCCCTAGAGCACCTAATAAACCCACCAGACATTTTAAATCTATAAACAAGACCCAACTGAGGGGGCAATTTTAAGGTTCATTATGTCTATGTTTCAGCAAAGCATAAAGTGTAGATAAAAGATCACATTTTGTATAGAACATGTCATCTGATCTTGGATCTATCCTACTGCTTGTTCAGAAAAGTCTTCAGGATAAAAATCTGTCTAAATTTCAACTGATAGCTCTTTCACCTGTAGAAAGAGATCAAGATCATGAGCCAAGCTCATGTGAAAAGGGGTTTTAACTCATTACCAAACGACAATATTTTAGGCTTGTCCAAATCGAAAGCATTTGCAGACGAGATAATAAAAGTGATTGGATATTTGCTTTGTGAAGAGTAGAAAACATTGTGGGAAAAGGAGAAAATGCTGGTTACCAGCATTTTCTCCTTTTTCCACAATGTTTTCTAAAGGCTTATTTCTCAGGGTCATCAAAAGTAGGGATTGTGTGGTAATGGGTTAATGTGTCTGCAAAAAGTATCAACTGCACAGTCTGCACAGTGCTGACCTGGTTTGAAAGTGTTTGCTTTGGGTAAATTTTCTGCAAGTCAAAGGACCATTCCTCCTCATGATTCAACTGGTTTTTTTGCATCCATATTTATATGATGACTATCTTTGTATAATGCATCACAGAGATGCAATAAATCCCCCTTTTGCCAGAGCACGGTTCATTTATTTGGTGCCTCTGAAGGAGTTAAGTTTCTCAACTTATCAACATATCTGATAATACCATAAGGCAGTGAGGGTATTGACATTATTCATTGCTTTTCTCATCTGTTTTTGCACTTGTAAGCTACCTGTATGCTTTCTTTTTCTTATGATTGTACCAAAGATGATTGAATGACAGGTGAATACACAGCTACAAGGCCCCTGGAGATATATACTCGTACACTAAAGTTTCTTAACTTTTCCACTCATTTTATAATACCATAGAAAAGTGAGGATAATGCCATTATTCAATGCCTTCCTTTTTGTTTTTGCAGTTGTAAGCTACCTGTATGTCCTTTTTCTCATGACTGTTCCAAAGAAGAATGAGTGAAAGATCCCTGGAGATACATTCTTGTACAATCAGGTTTTGTATACTCAAGTTTCTCAACTTATCTATTCATTTTATAATACCATAGGGCAGTGAGGGCACTGACACTTTTCAATGCTTTTTTCCTTACTGTAAGCTCCCTGTATTATTTTTTTTTACTATGACAGTCCAAAAGAAAACTGAGTGAAGCTTGAACCTATGGTGGAGATATATTCTTGTATACTTGTTTATAAACTTTTAAATCTAGACTAAAAACGTCTGTTGGGTTTAATCTGCACTCTAAGGCTTAACCCTTTACCACGCAATGACGCCTTTTAGTGCCCCTGAGAAAGAGGCCTTCTGAAAACATTGTGGGAAAAGGAGAAAATGCTGGTAACCAGCATTTTCTCCTTTTCCCACAAAGTTTTCTACTCTAACAAAGAAAAGTTGCGTCATTTGAGCCACTATGAAATTGTCGTCTGCAAATGCTTTCATTTTGGATAGGTCTTAAATTTTGCCGTGTGGTAAAGGGTTAACTTATCTTCTCATTTTGATATGATAAGGGATTACTCATTTTGATAAGGAATTGAGAATACTGACATTATTCTATATCCTGCTAAATAAGTGAAATGAAAGTTTCCAGCCGATAGTATACACCAAATTTGGCTACTTCAAAGGTATTTTTGAGTCAAAAGTATCTCCTTATTGGACAGCATAGATCCTAGATCAGACTACATATTCTGAGCAGTTTGATCTTGATCTACACTGTCCACATAGGTCTGTGAGTCGCACTTAGCAGCCTAAGGGTTAAAAAATTTTACAGCCCTAAGGAAGAGGGCTTATCACAACATTATGGCAACAAGAACGGAGATAAACTCTGTATACAAAGCTTGTAAAGTCACCCCTACTCATTTGTCTGTGTTTGTGTTTTATGGTGTTTAATGCCACTTTCAACATTATTTCAGTTATATCGTGGCAGCCAGTGCACCTATCCATGCTTTTCTGGAGTTTCTTTCACCAGTACTCCTCACAAGCCACTGGCTGCTTTCCCACAATAACCATCGTCGAAACAATGGACAGCGGTGAGAGAGGAATGCTGTTGCAACGACTATCATCAATGTTCAGAAAGAAATTGGTCGAGACCGGAATCAAACCAGCAACTCCCTATTCTCAAGTCCTGTACCAACTGAGTACCCAGGGTTCGGCATTGGTAAAGTTAACCTGACTCATTTGATAATAAGATAATGCACTAGCTGTCGTGGAAGCAAAGGGTACTGGCATCCAGGGTACACACCTAAATTCCTAATAATGGGATTTCACTGACCTTATGGTCACTGACCATGATAAACTTTACTCATTACTGATAAGACTCCTTACAGATGTACCAACACCTGTTACAGATCACATGGAGAGCAAACAATTGAAAGACTGGAAAGTACCTTTTTATCATACTGAGACAGAATTCTGTAAAGCCCCCCTCACACCAAACTAGATCTTAGAACGTCTTACCCCGTCCTGACATGATCAAAAACGGGTTGCAGTCAGGGTAGAATGTGTTTTTTTGGCCCCATAATGCCTGAAACCAATCTCACCAAACCTGTTCGTAGAAAGTCTTACTCCGGTCAACAAAATCGTAAAATAGGCTGCAGTCAAGACAGGACGTATAACTTCGGTCGATAAAATGCAAATGCACTGCAAATTGATGCTCGATTGCACCACGTCTCTAATAGGATCTAAGTATGGCAGTTCCGTTTGTATTACGTCCATCTCGTTTTAAGTATGTTGTCACTCTGTCTAATAACAGGACAGGATGGACAGCAAAATATTTTGAGCGGGCTCAAAGATCTGGAGCACCCTTCCCGCTCTAACCTGTCCATTATGTTTGTAAACAGATTGTAAAAGGTTGCTAATACGTCCACTCTGTCTGAACACAGTTTAAATCCATTTGGCAAAAATTTTCAGAACAGAGTGAGAACGAGTTTGGTGTGACGGGGTTATAAGGAATTCGAATACAATCTAACACATAACATAATGGGAAAAAACACTGTTTTCTTTGCAGTTAAAGGCTCTTGGCCAAACTATTGGAAAAAAGTGTGATTAAATTCATACATGTGTAATTTTTTAGTCTTAAATTTTGTCATGTGGTAAAGAGTTAAGCTTTAGCCCATTAACTCTTTACCAAACAACAAATTTTTGCACTCGTCCAAATTCAACGCTGTTGCTTGACTCTAAATGGGTAGAAAACATTGTGGGAAAAGGAGAAAATGCTGGTTACCAGCATTTTCTCCTTTTCCCACAATGTTTTCAAAAGGCTTCTTTCCCAGAGTCATTAAAACTTGGGAGTGTGTGGTAAAGGGTTAACACACAATCCAGAGTTTTAACAACCCTTATAGTGATGACTAAGTGAAACAATAGCACCACATGCAGATGCCAAAGCTCGGCTATGATTATTTTTTGGTAGAGTTCACCAAGTGTTCGCAATATGAACAAGTTTTGATGTCTGGTATTCCTTTTACCATTGTATGTCTACTGTACCCTGTTTTCATCTCACCCATCCTCTTCTATTATTTTCTGACAATCAAAGATGCAAAAAACACAGAATTGTTGCAAAACTTATAAATGCCAAACAAAAGATGTACAATTTTCCCCCATATATTTGTTTGTTAATGCTAGCCTGAAGACAATTAATTTACTTTTGGGAATTATTGTTATCTTTTTGAACATGTTCCAAAACTGGATTTGTTAGGATTGAAGAAACTTCATGTTTCAAAGACTGTAGCTTGTTTGGGTTTTTTGTTGCTTCATACTGCACTAAACATTAACTCTTTGCTATACAATCCAGAGTTTTCAAACACCTTAAAAAGAATACTTTTGAAAACATTGTGGTAAACAGAGGAAATGCTTGTAACCAGCTAACCCACTGAGTCAAACAGGACCTGCTGATTTTGGCAAAGAGACAGCATAGGTTAGTTAGAAGGATAATGCTAAAACAATATAATTATGTCTCCACCTTTAAGCTGGGGATAAATACCAGCACCTGGATAGAACTATTTCCCACTCCCACAATGTTTTCAAAGGTCCTACTACCCATGGAGGTAAAAAACATAGGATCATTTGGTAAAAGGTCAACTTTTAAGCTGCAAAGTGCAAGACTTTTTGTGGACAGTGTAGAGTAAGATCAAACTGCACAGAACTTGAAGTCTAAGCTTGGATCTACACTCTCTGACAAGGAGATATTTTTCCCCCCAAAAAATTACTTTGAAATAGCAACATTTTGGATTTTACTACCTACTTGAAAGTTTCATTTCACTTATTTAGAAGGTTAGCTCTTTACTGAACGACAAAATTTTAGACAAGTTAAAATTGAAAGCATTTACAGAGGACAAAATAAATGTGACTGAAAAATTAAAATTAATTTTGGAAAGGGTAGAAAAACATTGTGGGAAAAGGAGAAAATGCTGGTTACCAGCATTTTCTCCTTTTCCCACAATGTTTTCAAAAGCCTTCTTTTTCATGGTCTTTAAAACAAGGGATTGTATGGTAAAAGGTTAGGAGCTAACAGAACCATGTGCCCTACTCACCTGGAAAAGTGTGTAACCTGTATAGAGTTCAAACATTATACAGCCAATGCTCCATACATCACAAGGCTGGGACCATCCTAATTCTGAAATGAGAAATAGTTGATGCTTTTTAACTGATTTCATGAAAGTATTTACTTCAATCTTTGCAGTAAGCAAAATTAAAATTCAGAGATAAAACAGGCTATTTTCTCACCTTGAGCAATTTGTCAATTTGCCACAACATTTTCAACAAACATGACAGAGATTTAACTCTTTACCAAAATACAGAAACTTTGAAAACATCAAAACTGAAAGCATCTGCAGACCACAAACCAAATATGGTTCAAATGCTGAAATTTGTCTCCGGAAAGGTAGAAAAAATTGTGAGAAAATGCTGGTTACCAGCATTTTCTCCTTTTTTTCACAATCTTTTCCAAAGCTGTTTCCCCTAGGATCATTAAAACTACACAATTTTCAGCCCTGTCCATATTGAAAGCATTGGTTGGTACCACATTAATGATTTTAAGGCTAAAATGATAGGATTTCTCTTAAGTTCTACAAACAAAGTCAGTAAAGGAGAAAATGTTGGATACTGTGTATTGGGTACAGGGCGAACCTATAACATAATGGCCTATTAGCTAATAAATGAGTCAGTGAAGCCAGACTGGCTTATAATATGCCCCAGACTGCCAGGAGTAATTGTTTAATTAATGTCAGTATGTATCCACACTTCCCTGGTAAATATCATTTCACCTTATCTTTACTCCTTGGGTGCTGGGTGCTAGCATTGCTTTTGCAGACCTTGTAGGTCAAGGTCAGGCTGCAGAGACTGGCGTATGATCTTCAATTTCATTTTGTGGACAGTGTATGTCAAGATCAGACTGCAAAGGCTGGTGTTTTCATACTATTGGTTATATCTGTACAATATCTGGCAAAAATAGTTCAAATTTGATACTTCAACATTTCCTTTCCCTGACTCAATTCATCCACTTTTTACACATGATAAATTTCAACATATCCAGTTTGAAGGTATTTTCAGATGACAAAATCTATTAACCCTTATCCTGCTAGGTAACTAAAATAAAATTTTCAATCCGATAGTAAAAACCCAAATATTGCTATTTCAATGTTATGTTTTGGGAATAATATCTCCTTATCGGGCAGTGTACATCCAAGATTAGACTGCACGTTCTGTGCAGTCTGATCTTGATCTACACAGTCCGCAAAAGGTCAGTGAGTCGTGCTTAGCAGCCGAAGGGTTAATGTGACTCAAATGATATATATTTGTCTGTGAAAGGGTAGAAAACATTTTGAAGGATAAAAATGTTGGTTACCAGAATTTTGTCATCTAGTACAGGGTTATGAAAACCATTCTATAATAATGAGCAGTTTCTCCCTTCATTACAAATCATTCCTCTTGACGTTTAATCCTTTACCACGAGTCACAACCATGAGCAAGATTTTTGAAATCATTGTTTGAAAAAAAGAAAATGCTGGTAACACCATTGCCTCCTTTCCCCCCAATGTTTTCTACCCTTTCTATGACAATTTTCTCCATTTGAGCCCCATTTAATTGGGACAAATCCAAGCTTTTCTCATATGATAAAGAGTTAAGAGATATTCATCAAAACTTTGGTAAAGGGTAAACAGTTATAATACTAGCAGAAAATATAAACATCATTTCTCAGCTCTGTAAACTTAGCAACATAAACAACTCACACATAGTGAGAGACTGGGGCAGTTTAACCCTTTACCAACAACAAAATTTTAGACAAGTTAAACTTGATAGTTTTTGCAGACAACAAATTAAAGGTGACTTGTATGATGTAATTTTTTTTTGAAAGCATTGAAAACTTTGTGGGAAAAGGAGAAAATACTGGTTGCCAGAAAAGGAGAAAATGCTAGTTACCAGTTTTTCCTGTATTTCCTATATTTTCAAAAGCCTTTTTTCTTAGGGTCCTGAAAGCTCAGCAATGTGTGATAATGGGCTAAAGTGCCTTTCCCAGCTTCTGTTGCTTTTAATAATAGTGTATATCCAAGATCAGACAGCATGTTTTCTGCAGTCTGATCTTGGATCTGCACTGTCCACCATGTAGAGATATTCATATCAAAAACATTCCTGATTGTTCAATATTTGCACACTCTCTTTGAAAATTTCCAATTTGTTTATTCATTCTGTTTTTCTGGTTTTCTCACACCAGTACTGACACAACTTTCCTTCCAAGTCACTGACTGATTTTCTGTCATGCATCAGAGGTGAGAGGCCAAAAATTGCCTTAGAGAAACTTTGCCTCAACTGGGTATCAAACTTGCAATCACCAGGTCACCAGTCAGATTCACTACCCAATGTGCTACCCGTGCGGGCTTCAGCTCTCTAAAGGTTTACAGGAGTGTTAACCTTTCTCAATCCCTTAACTCTTTACCTCAATTCCAAATTTTTACGACTCTGAGAAAGAAACTTTTAAAAACATTGTGGGAAAAGGAGACAATGCTGTTCACCAGCATCTTCTCCTTTTCCAACAAAGTTTACCTCTTGTTCCAAATCAAATTTCAACTTTTGAGTAACATTTATTTCATCATCTGCAAATGCTTTTGATTTTGATAAAGCTAAAATTTTGTCATTTGGTAATGAGTTAAATGATGATGAGGACATAAGCTTTTGAAAACTTTGCAGAAAAAGAAGAAAAAGTTGATAATCAGCCAATGAAAAAGTGTAAATAATTTACTTGGTAGTGAAAGCGTTAAGTTGTTGTATTTTTTAAGCTTGGGGGAGGGGGGGAGTTTTCTGTAAACTAAATACCACATTGCTTCCATGCTTGGCATTAAGAATAAGAGGACAAGGGTACCAGCCAACAATGAGGAAATGAAAGCAAGGATACCAGCCCACATTGAGGACATGTGGAAAAGGGTACCAGCCCACACTGAGGAAATGAAAGCAAGGGTACAAACAGAGGAAAGATTGTATCAGACCTATTTATCCATAATGTAAACATCAAAAAGGAAGAAGGTGAAAGATGGCATGCATATGTTCCAATCAGCCTTTAATCTTTTGATCTATGGCCTCAGTCTGTGTATTGCTTTCCTTACATAAAACCTCCCCTTACCCCACCCACTTCCATCTGAGTTATGATAAGCATGTGATATTGAATTATACATATGTGGGTTGAATTCTTTACCATGCTACAAAATCATAGAGTTTTTGATATTAAACCATTTGAGGACATCAGTTCAATTGTGATTAAAATGATTTTAGCAGCACTCTTGCAAATGGGGTTCAATGCATCTCCATTATGTAATACACCACACAAGTCCTCAAATAATTGTAGACCCATAAAATCCGTTTGGAGTCACATCCGACTGAATCATGAGGTAGACTGGTCCTCTGACATGCAGAAATTGACTTTTGAAACATTGTGGTAAAGGGACAAAATTGCTCATGACCAGGTATTTCTTCATAAGCCTCATTGTTTTCTCATGAAATCATGTTATCCATAAGAGCACTGATTAAACCAAAGAGACATTTTCAATCAAGAAATATGACCTAAGTAGTTAATAGACCTATTTAGATAGCTAAGTATCATGGTTGCTTTGTTGCAGAATGTCTAAGTAAGCGGGCAGTGTAGACCAAAGATCAGACTGCACATTTTGTGCAGTCTGATATTGAGCTACACTAGCTGCAAAGGCAACTATAGTAGCAAAAGGCACTTTAAGGGTAGAGACCCTGATTCATGAAAATGTTACTACATTTGACTTGAATGTTTTTGAAGTCCTGCACTTTGATTTCAGAAGGTAATAGGTTTGAGTTGGTAGTCTCCAAAATACAAATGGGCCATGGTCTGGCAAAAGGGGGCTTAATGCGTCCTAGTGATGCATGGCACCAAGCAAATCATAACATAAATATGGATCATAAAACGTTTTTTCCTACAACAAACTTAACATGGAGGAGGAATGGTCCTTTGACACGCAGAAAATATAACTAAAGCAAAACTTTTTGACCGAGTTCAGCCTGCACAGGCTGACCTGGTCACTATTTTTTTGCAGATGCATTAAGCCTCCTTTTCACATAGCATGGCTCATATCCAGAAAAACTTGACAAACAAAAGTTGCTTACGTAAGACAAGATTTGTTCATGAGTGAAAAAACGACGAAAGCAGTCTATTTATAGCCCCACATTTGACAGTTCTTTAAGATAGTACTGTGCCAGCCTTTGGCATGCATGCAAGCCAAAATATGCCAAATGGTATGCGACTTATTTCTCCAAGAAGTAAAACTTATTTGTTGGCACGATAATGCATCTGTGAAAACTATTTCTTTTGAGGTTCTGTGACCCTTTTTCAAAGAATCCTGTATATCTATGAACTTGAGGTAAAAAGCTTTTAACTTTACCAAACAACAAAATTTTACACCAGTCCAAATACAAAGTATTTGCAGACGACTTGATAAATGTGACTCAAAAACTGAAATTTGTTTTGGGAAGGACAGAAAAAATGTGGAAAAAGGAGAAAATGCTGCTTACCAGCATTTTCCCCTTTTCCCATATTTTCACGAGGCTTCTTTCTCAGAGTCTTTAAAACTCTGGACTGTGTGGTAAAAAGGATAAAAAATCATTGTAGGAAAAAAAAAGGAGAAAATGCTGGTGACCAGCATTTTTTCCTTTTCCCACTTTTTTTTAAAATCAATAAGTAGACATGTCCCATGATTTGACTCACATCTTGTCATCTGCAAAATACTTAAAACTGGAAAACTCTGTAAGTGCTTTGAAGTTGGACAAGTCTAAAATTTTATCTTTAGGTAGAGAGTATAATTACACTGTGCTGTATAAAGAAATTTGATACTGTCTGAAACTGTAACAGCAATATCACACATTTCTTACACATTTGAGCAATGCCCTGTGAAAAGGAGGCTAATTGCACCTGTCATTGACCCACTTCAGCCTGCACAATCCACGCAGGCTGATCTGGGTCGAAACTACTTGCTTTGTTCAATTTTCTGCATGTCAAAGGACAAGTATGCCTCATAATTCAGTAATGACTTGCTTGGTATAATGCATTACAAGGATGCATTACACCCACTTTTCACAGAGCATGGCTCATTAAAGTGGCTAAATGAATGGAATGAACTTTTACAGTGACATAGAAAACACAAGTATTCAGTTTTGAGACATCTGGGCAGGATTACTAGTGAACAATGCCAAGTGTAGACCTGTGACAGCAAATTCTGTACAATTGTATGATTGAATAAATAGAGTTGTCAACATAATTTCAGTCATATCTAAGACAGTATTAAGCCTTCACCACACTATCCAGAGTTTTAACAATGCTGAAAATGAAGGCCTTCGAAAACATTGTGGGAAAAGGAGAAACACTGATAACATTTTCTCCTTCACCCAGTGTTTCTACCTTCTCAAACACAGAAATAATCATTTAAGCCACATTTAATAATTTGTCATCTGAAAATGCTTTCAATTCGGTCTTCCCCAAAACTTTGTTGTGTTGAGAACAAATAATGTAGCTTGTGTGGACCGTGTAAATAGGCTGCACAGAACATGCAATCTGATCCTGAATTTACACGTAACTGCTACTTTGGAGAAATTTCTTGCAAAAACAATCCTTAAACCTGGAAAGCTTTGGCTGTTTTTTCCCAACTGAAAAGAGCATTTCATTTACTCTTCACCACAAAGCAAAATTTTGAAAGCATATGGACCACAAATTAGATGTGTCTCAATTACTATAGATCTGTCTCTAAAAGGATAGGAAACTTTGACAGAAATGGCATAAAAATACTGGTTTACCAGCATTTTCTCCTTTCAGCAACATGTTCTTAATAGTCTTCTACCTCAAACCATATTTTTGCAATCCCAAAGCAGAAAGCTTTTGAGAAATTTATAGGAAAAGGTGAAAATAATTGTAACCAGTATTTTCCCCTTTTCTCAAAATGTCTCCATTCACTTATTTTAACTTACTTATTGTATTAACCCTTTACCAAAAAAATTTTGGACTTGTCCAAATTCAAATCATTACCAGACGACAAATTAATTGTAGCTTAAATGGTAACTTCTATGTTTAATAGGGTATAAAACATTGTAGGAAAAGAACAAAATGCTGGTTACCAGCATATCCTTTTCCTGCAATGTTTCAAAAAGCCTTTTCTTTCAGGGTCATTAAAACTCATGATTTTGTGGTAAAGGGTTGAAGGGACTTTTTTCTGGTTGTAGCATTAATTAGCTTATAAAAATTTTAGCAATTGTAGACTACAATTTAACAGTAGCTCGAAGTGGGATTTATCTTTGAAAGGGTAAAAAAAAATTGTGAGGAAAGGAGACTATGCCAGTAACCAGTATTTTTTCTGGGTTACTATAGTGGTTTCAAAAGCCTTTTACCTCCAGGTCCGTAAAACTCAGGCTCGTGTAATATGGGTCAACTCATAATCAATTGACAAACTTCTAGTACAGTCCAAGTTTTTACAAATTCTTTTTCAATCCAACTATAAAAATGTTTTATTTTATTGCCCCTGATCCTTTACCAAAAATCCCAAGTTTTGCAACCTTGTGGAAGAAGGCTTTTGAAAACACTGTTAGAAAAGCAAAAAATGTTGGTAACGTTTTCCTACAATGTTTCATACTCTTTTGAAGGAAGTTTCAAATACAAGCCGTATTTAACCCTTTATTGCACAATGCTGACCTTTAACAACCATGGGAAAGAATCCTTTTGAAAACATTGTTGGTAGCCAGCATTTTCTCCCTTTTCCGCAATGTTTTTTACCCTATCAAAGAAAATAGCACCATATAAGCCACATTGAAATTGTTGTCTGCAAATGCTTTCAATTTGGAGAAAGCTAAAATTTTGTCGTCTGGTAAAGGATTAAATTGTTGTCTGCAAATACTCTGAATTTGAACAAGACCAAGATTTTGTCTTTTGGTAAAGAGTTATATCTTAACCACACAATCCTGACTTTTAATGAACCTGAGGCAAAAGGCTTTTGAAACAGTTTGGGAAAAGGAAAAAATGCTGGTAACCATCATTTTCTCCTTTTCCCACAATGTTTTCTATCCTTTGAAAGACAAATTTATATTTTGAGCAACATTTAATTTGTTGTCTGCAAATGCTATTGATTTAGATCATGCTAAAATTTTGTCATGTGGTAAAGAGGTTATGTACCTGTAGCCTCGATAGAATCTAAAATGAAGTATAAGGTTAATATTGGGTACAAAGGTATTATACCTAGGACAGAAAGTCTTCCAAAATCACTGTTTTCCAACAGCCCTTGACTTTTATGAGTTTTCCAATGTTAACTAGCTATCTGGAACCTAACCTTGTAAAACATGTGTTCAGAAATAACTTGTAAACTGCGCATTACATTGACTTCACCTGAGCATGCTTTATAGTGACTAATAATAATTCTTTGTGTAAAACATCCTATATAAAATATCTGCTTCTTCACAAAGATTAGATAATTAATTCAGGATCAAACAATGAAGCTTACAGTTTATTCATAAGAAGGCATAAGAAAATATTGATTGATTGAATTGGATTTTAATGCTGCTTTAACAGCTTAGGTCATATCACGGCAGTCAGTGCACCTATGCATGTTTTTCCTGACTTTCTCACACCAGTACCGACACAACTTTCTTTCCGAGTCACTGACTACTTTCTCACATGCATCAGAGGAAAGAGGTGAAATATTGCCGAAAAGAAAATGTGCCTCAATAGGGTATCAAACTCACAACTACAAGGTCAGGAGTCCGAATTGCTAACCACTGAGCTATCTGGGCTGGTGCAGAAGAAAATAAGTCAGCCTTTTACAGTTGAAATCATAAAGAAATTGTAACTTCAACCCTTGGACCACAAAACACTGGACCTTGAAAATTCTGTTTTCTTAACCCTGGACCAAACCATCCCTAATTTTAATGGCTCTGAAGAAGAAAGCATTTGAAAACATTATGGGAAAAGGAGAAAATGCTGGTACCAGCATTTTCTCCTTTTCCCACAATGTTTAAAATTTCTGAGACTGCTGCAGTTTCAGCCAATGTTTTATTCTTTTCTGAAAATGCTTTTAATTAGGGCAATTATAAAAACGATCTGGTGGTTTGTTTGTTAGTTTGTATTAGAGTTTAATGTGCTTTTAAAGATTTGACTCAATCACGGCGGCCTGTGCACCTTGCTTTCTCACATGAGTACTGACAAAATTTTCTTTTAAGTCTTTGTTTACTTCCTCACATGCATCAGAGGTGAGAAGTAAAAACTTGCCAGAAATGTGTTTTACTGTAACAGGGAATCAAACCTGCAAGCACTAGGTCACAATTCAGATATGCTAAACACTGAGCTACCTTGCCGGCTCGTCGTTTGATGGAGTTAGTAAAGAACAGTTTATGTCTGTATAGTTCAATACTGTACAGATTATTTTTTAGATACTGAAAACTGTTAGAAATGTAAAAAGTGACACAAGGAGAACTATTTAAAGGAAAGGAAAATACCTCATTTGCATACCACGTTAAAAAAGAAGGTTGGAAAAAGGAACTGTTGCTTGTTACCAAGATACTGCTGTTTTGTCCAAGCAGTTTTCAAGAAAGTGTCTAAAGCTTGGGCATGAGCAGTTGTACAAGTAAGGTTACTAGGTATAGCTTATGAGGGAAAGGCTATGGTATATCTGTAATACAAAGTCATTCACAATCCTCTGTCATTTCTCAGTTATTTGGGAAAGTAGCCAGTATCTTACATTTATAATATTTGTAAGCAGCCAAAAAATAATAAGGACAGACAGCCGTCTCACTTCATTGGAATGGCAAACAGAAGAACACAGGAATCACCCTTATTCCAACAGTAGATCATTGTTTCAACAATGGTTATGTGGGAAAGCAGCCAGTAGCTTGGAAAGAATATTGTGCGACATACTGGTAAAATTAATCCCAGGAAAGCATGGACAGGTGCACTGGCTGCCGCGATATAACTGAAATAATGTTGAAAATGGCGTTAAACACCATACAATCAATCAATCTATTCCAACAGAAATAGCAAACACTTCATGCTAAGAGCACTCACTTAAATCTTTACCATACAGGGAAACTGTAGACTTGTCCAAATTGCAGACGAGAAATTAAATGTGACTCAACTGAGGAAATTTGCCATTCATAGGGTAAAAAAACATTTTGGGAAAAGGAGAAAATGCTGGTCACCAACATTTCTCCTTTTCATACAATGTTTTCAAAAGGTATTTTCTTCAGGGTCATTAAAAGTTGTGACTGTGTGGTAAAGAGTTAATTGAAAGAGACACTTTTATTAAGTGGAAAAGTTACCATGCATTATTTTGACTACCTTCTCTAGAACTATCACAGGCAGACTGATAGAGTCCCCCCCTCCCCATCTGATATATCATGGGATCAAGAAAGAAATACAAACTGCCAGAACTTCTGTAGCAGTCAATCATGATGACATAAATGTGAGCCCCGCTCTGGCAAAAGGAGGTTTCATGTATCTCCATGATGTCTTTTTTAAACAACCGACTCAATCATGAGGGAAACTGGTCCTTGGACATACAGAAAATTGACCAATAGTGAAAAGTTTCGGCCCAGGTCAACATCTGCGAAAAGTATCGACTCAGGTAAGCTTGCGCGGACTGTGCAGGCTGACCCGAGTCGATACACTTTGCAGATGCATTAAGTCCCCTTTTTACAGAGCATGGCTCATATATGTGTGGTGTCCGTGGTTGCGAGGTAGACCATTGGTCTCCTAGCCATAAGGTCCTGAGTTTGACATCTGGAAGCAGGTGTCAACTTTTGGACTGTACATTAGCCCATACATTCGGCATGAGTACTGGTATAGCAGAATCAAGAGAGATTAGTATAAATTGAAAGAACTTGTTTCTCAATTGATGTAAAATGAAGATGTTTAACAATCATGTTGAAAATTGCAGATGCAGAAGTTACCATGGTAGAAATAATTCCATTAAACCATTAAAGATACATCTCGTTTTCAGCCAGTTTTTAACCCATTTCATTTTTATTTTATCGAACTATGATCATTCTTGTATCTTCATGCCAATAATGCCCGTGACGGTTGCAAAGTTGCATAGATAGAAAATGCATTTCATTTGCTGGAGGCCATCGAAGAAATCAGTTGTGACGTTTCTGGTTTTAAATGAAATATTTCCGATATAATGTATTTATCCTTACACCATATACATTGGTAATTTATCTATGTTTACACAGCTGACTAAATTCTGAAACAAACTAATTGTGTCTACAGACTCATCCATATTGAAAGCATTTGAAGATGAAAAAAGGCAATGTGGAGTAAGTATTGGAATCTTTTACTACAAAGGGTAGAAAACTATGTGGGAAAAAGAGAAAATGCTGGTTACAGCATTTTCTCCTTTTCCCACATTGTTTTCAGAAGTTTCTTTTTCTTAGGGTTGTTAAAAGACAGGATTAATAGGTAAAAGATTAACTATTATCGATATAAAACTTACCTAATATCACTTCTGGTGCCCTGTAATGTCTGGTTGATACAATAGTACTGTGGTGTTCATGGTCAAAAGTAGCGGAACCAAAATCTATTAACCGAATGTCAGTATTTTTTATGTATCGTTCATCACGTTTCTGAAAGTGGACAACAAAAACAAATAATAAAACATAGATTTATGTACCGGTAATAGTTCTGATTTCTTGGGTGAAGCTATGATTGAAATCCAATCAAGTTTTCCGTAGTTTTGAACTATGTGTCTTACGTCTTTACCACATGGCAATATTTCAGACAATACTGAAGGTATGTTCGCACAACAATTCATAGTATTTGTTCATGGATAGTTGGAAAACAGTGTTGAGGGAAAAGGTAATCAGCGTTTTCTCCTTTTCCCTCTTTCTAATTGTCATTAAAACTCAGGGTTGTTGGGTAAAAGTTTAGTCTTTACAAGACAACAAATTTCAGACTTGTTTTAATTGTAAGTACTGGCAGAGGGAAGATGGACCATGAATAAAAAAAATAACTTTGAAAGTTAACTTTTAAATGGAAGGAAACATAACTGGAAACAGGACAAACAATGTTGGTAACCAGCATTTTTTTTTTCCCACAATGCTTTTGAAAGCCTTTTTCCTCAGGTTCTAAACATCATGGGATTTCTTGTTAACTCTTCACCAACGACAAAATTTCAAACTGGTCTAAATTGGAAGCATTTGCTTTACCAACTAACATAATTTCAGACTTTACTGAATTGAAAGGATTTGCAGATGATACTCAGTATAGTTAAAAAGATGATTTCTGTCATTAAAACCATAGAAAACATTGTTGAAAAAAGAGAAAATGCTGGTTACCAGCATTTTCTTTTTTCCCCACAACGTTTTCAAAAGCCTTTTTCCTTTGGGTTGATGAAACTCGGCATTATGTGGTAAAGGGTTAAATGTGGCTCAAATGATGGACTTTGTCTTTGATAGGGCAGAATATATTGTGGGAAATGGAGAAATTGCTGGTGACCAGCATTTTCTCCTTTTCCCACAATGTTTTCTAAAGGCTTCTTTATCAGGGTCATCAAAAGCTCAGGATTGTGTGGTACAGGGTTAAAGTGTAAACTATACTTAATCTGATCACTTACCTTTTTAGAATTGTATACAACTTCATATTCTGAGTTGACAAATAAAATATTTTCTGGTTTAAGATCTGTATGGGTGAGATGGTTTCTATGAAGAACTGAAAAAAAGAAGAAAGAAATAGCATTACAACACACAAATCTATGCATCCTCTAACAATAGCTGCTTTCTATAGGCAGTATAGATCTAGATCTTACTGTACAAAACAGGCTGTCTTATCTTGGACACATGCAATAATTCTTGATGAAACATCCTTGATATTGCAAAATAACATTAACACTTCTGGTTCTGTCTTTCACAGAGTACAAAATACTATTGATAAAAAGAAAAATTTGGTCACTAGCCATTTCTCCTTTTCCCATAACATTCTCAAAAGCTTCCTTCCTCAACTCTATATCACATGACAAAATGTTGACATGTTTAAATTGAAGCAATCACAGCCGTTAAATTAATTAAGGCTCAAATAAGAGGCATTTGTCCTTGGAAGGGTAGAAAACTTCTTGGGAAAAGGAAAGAATGCTGGTTTCCAGCATTTTCTCTGATTCCAACAATGTTTTCAAAATACTTCTCTCTCAGTGTGGTTAAAACTCAGGAGTGTTTAATAAAGGGTTAAAGTCATGGGTCTATACTTTCTGCAGATGGATTAAGCCCCCTTTTCACACAACATGGCTTAAATACTTACATTCTACAGCATAGCAAAGTTGATATGATATATGGCGTACTTGATCTATGTCATAGGGAAGGTAGTTGTTTTCTTTCTGCAGAGGAAAAAAAAGAACAAATACAACAAATGAGGGACGCTCTGTTGAAGGGGAGTTTACTGGGTCTTCGTAATGCATCAGATAAAGCGAATTGTTGTAGAATATGGATTCAGTTTGTCAAAACAGAGACTGGATCCTGACTTAGAACAGTCCTTTGACATGTTGAAAATGGACCAATAGCAAAAAGTTTTGACTGTGATCAACCTGTGCAAACTGTGTAGGTTGATCGGGACAAATACTTTTTGCTTTAAACCCCATGTCAACAGAGCATGACTCAAGTCATTTTTCAAGACCAAAAGGAAATATGAAATTTTACAAGCATAAAGAAAAGAACAAGGTGAAAGAGCAAAAAAGCACAATTTACCTTGCTTTTGCAGGTAGTGTAGATAAAAATTTGACTGTACAGAACATGCAGTCCCATCTTCCATCTACAATGTATGCCCTTTGCTTGCAGATTATGCAGGTGCCCACGTTCCCATGGTACAAATGCTTCCATCAAAACTGATTTAACTCTTTAACTCTTTACCAAACAACAAAATTTACAACTCATCCAAACTGAAAACATTTGCAGAGAACAAAATAAATGTGACTCAAATTTCAAAGATCGTTTTGGGAAGGGTGGAAAATATTGTGGGAAAAGGAGAAAATGCTGGTTACCAGCATTTTCTCCTTTTCCCAAAGTGTTTTCAAAAGGCTTCTCTTTCAGGGTCGTTAAAAGTTGGGATTGTGTGGTAAAGGGTTCACACTAGAAGAAGAGGGTGCAGGACTGCATCTACCATTGAATGGATGGACTGACAGACAAGCTGGTTCCAGTACCATAGTCTGATAATCAAAGGGACACTGCCACTTTGATTGCAAGGCTGTTTTGGCCCATTTTTGTGCAAAATAACAGGACAGATCGAAGATAAGGCTGCATTTTCTCTTTTGTCTTTTTTCCCACTTTGGTTTAAAACGTACTAAGGTATTACAAAGACCTTTTCAAAACAGTCTGCTACAATTACGTTTCTAAATGTAGTAAGTTAATTTGAATTTTTTAAAGTCTTATGCAAAAATGCTAATAAATAGATAAAATAATCATACTTACAAGAAAATCAAACACACTGAGACCTAGAATGTCGAAGGCTAAACACATATGACCATGGTAGTCAAACCAGTCAAGCATTCGTACACATAATCTGCAAATACGTAACAAGAATTAAAGGCCCACTGGCAGCCATAAGTAAATAATTTAGGGTTCAAAAATTGCAGGCAAATTTAATCCATACCATTTTAACCTTTACCACACAATCCTAAGTTTTAACGGCCCCGAGAAGAAAAGCTTTTGAAAACATTGTTAGAAAAGGAGAACATGGTAACCAGCATTTTCTCCTTTTCCCACAATGTTTTCAAATTTCAATTGTTGAGTCACATTTATTTTGTTGACTACAAATGCTTTTAATTTTGACAAAGCTGAAAATTTGTCATGTGGTAAAGAGTTAAAAACATGTTGATCATTATGAGTCTAATAATGTGTTACAGCACAGTCTGTCAGAGTTTCAGTTGCTGACAGATAAATGAGAAATCAAACAAGAAATTCAAGCTGCCACTTTTAATTCTACTTCTGTTACATGCTTCTTTCTTTTAAACAAATAATCTTTTCTTTGACCTAACCATTCATAAATTATTTATCTATGGTTCTACTCTTATCTAAATAATTTACTCTTGGCCTTTCTTTTAATTAAAATATTCTCTCATAGCCCTACTGTATTTAAATCTTTTACACCACCACTGAGTTTTAATGAAAATATCCTTTCAAAGCCAGACTATATTTAACTCTTCACATGATCATGAAGTTTAAATGAAATTATCCTTTTATAGCCCTACCATATTTAACCCTCTACACGACCATGAAGTTTTACTGAAATCCTGTCATAGCCAGACTATATTTAACTCATTTCACTACAATAATTTGTTAAAGTAGCAATAAAGGCCTTAAGTAAACGAAGCCGGTGTTTAAATGCACTTAAATTTATATCATACCATTTAAAAGTTTAGAAATTATTGTGAAGATGACAATCTGTCATTGTACGGTCAGTCCAAGTGTTAGTTGCTGACAGAGAAATTAATTTCTATTTAATTTCAAAACTAGGTTAAAACCTGCCAGGTAGCTGTGTCTTTTGTTTACATTTTTGCCTGGATTTAAAATTCTTTTTTCTGCCAGCAACTAACATATGGCCTGACCACACAATAACAAGACTGTCATCTTCACAATATTTTCCATACTTTTAAATGGTATGATTTAAATTCTAATGTATTATGACACCTGCTTTGATATTTTGGCCTCTACTGGGCCTTTAACGAAATTATCCTTTCATTGCGCAACTATATTAAACTCTTTACTGTCATACTTTACATGACCATGAAGTTTAAATGAAATCCTTTCAAAGCCCAACTGTATTTAACTCTTTACACCACAATAATGAAATTATCCTTTTGTGGCCCTACACTCTCAACTCTTTACACAACCATGAAGTTTTAATGAAATCCTTTTACAACCCTACTGTATTTAACTCTTTACACAAGAAAGAAGTTATCATTTTATCATCCTTTCATAGCCCTACTATATTCAAATCTTTACATGACTATATGCTGCTTTCTTCCCAAGTTGTGCATGTTAACTGTAGTTTTTGCCTATGCACTTGACCTACTTCAAACATCAACATTTCTTATTTTTATTGAAAGTGTACAATGATAGTAGAAAACAATCAATCAAAAACTTAAACAAGAGCACAGCATGTGGGTGCCAACACTCTGCTGCAGTTGCTTGATTTTTTTCCTCAGTGAAAATTCTAAGTTAAAAAAGGGGCATAACTGTGTCAAAAATACTTTGGTTATCTGCCCTTCTTAATAATTAACAACTTATTTGAGTTTGAAGTAAATATCTTCAGTGTAAGAGATATCATAAAATGTCAAAGTTTTTGCATGACAACGATGACGATGCTATGACCCCCCCCCCCCTTGTTTTCTTCAAAAACAACCAAACTTAAAATCTAACACTTTTAAAATTGAATAAGTCTAAAATTCTGTCCTCTGGTGAAGATTTACATCATAAAAATTTTACTGCACTTACTTTTTGCCATCGGGATCTTTTTCTTTTAACTTTTCTAACACAGCTATCTCTAGTTTAGCAGCTTCTCTGTACTTTTCTATATTTTTGATTATCTTCAGGGCAACTGCCATGTCATCCCTAAAAAAAAATGCAACATATAATTTTGTTAATAGTTTAGCAAACAAAAACGTTTTAACCCCTATCCAGCTAAATAACTAACATGAAACTTTAACTCTTTACCAAACGACAAAATTATAGACTTGTCCAAATTGAAAGCATTTGCAGACAACAAAAATTGAAATTTGGTTTGGGAAGGGTAGAAAACATTGTGGTAAAAGGAGAAAATGCTGGTTACCAGCATTTTCTCCTTTTCCCACAATGTTTTTAAAAGGCTTCTTTCTCAGGGTTGTTAAAAGTCGGGATTGTGTGGTAAAGAGTCAAAGCCGATTGTAAAACCCAAAATTTTGCTATTTCAAAGGTATTTTTCGGAGGATAGTGTAGATCCAAGATCAGACTGCACAAAATGTGCAGTCTGATCTTAATTTACACTGTCCGCAAAAGGTGAGTGGGTTGGGCTCAGCAGCGTAAGGGTTAAAATGGTCCCAATTGAATGCATTAGTGTTGCAGAAGACAATGTCAATGTTGCACAAATGATTCAAATTCTCTTAACTCTTTACCAAACGACAAAATTTTAGACTTGTCCAAATTGAAAGCAATTGCAGACGACAAAATAAACGCGACTCAAAAATTGAAACTTGACTTTAGAAGAGTAAAAAACATTGTGGGAAAAGGAGAAAATGCTGGTTACCAGCATTTTCTCCTTTTCCCACTATGTTTTCAAAAGGCTTCTCCCTCTGGGTCGTAAAAACCAGGGATTGTTTGGTAAAGGGTTAAATGAGCCTGAAAACACTGTTTGAAAAGGAGAAAATGCTGGTTACCAGCAATTTTTCCCTATTCCCATCGTGGGATTGATCGGTAAGAGATTTATGTACATGTATCACATCAAATCCTATCCCATTATCTTGAATCATTGTTCACTATGTAAATAGTCATTAGAGATAAGATATCTGAAGACATAAACTAGACTTGTCTTTGACAGGGTATAAAGCATTGTTGGAAAAGGAAAAAATGCTGGTTACCAGCAAGTTCTCTTTTTCACACAATGTTTTTAATTCTTTACCATACAACAAAATTGTAGACTTGCCCAAATTGAAAACATTTGCAGACCACAAATCAAATGTGCCTCAAACCATGGAATTGGTCTTTGATAGGGTAGAAAACTTTGTGGTAAAAGGAAGAAATGCTGGTTACCGCATTTTCTACTTTTCCCACAATGTTTTCAAAAGACCTCTTTTTCAGGGTCATTAAGAACAGAATAGGTCAGAACAGGTCTACAGGTCTACGACTATCAGGTAAAAAGGAAAAGGGGGGTAGCAAATATGATAGAGCAGAGATGGTATAGCCATCAGAAACATTTATCTTATCTCCACAATTTGGAAACTCAGCAGCCTTATCTAGAAACTATTTCCATGGAAATACCTATTTTACAGTTTCTCAGAATATCACAAGACTGATAAGCCTCTACAAAGCATTGGTTAAGGTAGTATCCCATCATGTGTAAACTTTTTCACTACTTTCCAAATACATGTAAATTGCATTTTCTCAAAGGCTAAAAATACATTTCCTCTGCAAGATCAAGACAGTTCGGTCATAGTCTAGAATAGCAGTGGACAGTGTAGATCAGAGATCAGACTGCATGTTCTGTGCACTGTCCACAGAAGCTTCTGGTGCTGTCTATGGTATGGAAAGAGTTAACCCTTTACCACACAATCCTTGGGTCTAATGACTCTGAGAAATAAAACTTTTGAAGATATTGTGAGAAAACCAGCACTTTATCCTTTTCCCACTGTTTTCTACCCTATCTTATACAAATTCCATCATTTGAGCCACATTTGAATTACACTCTGCAAATTCTTTGAATTTGGGGAAGTCTAAAATGCTGTCATGTGGTAAAGAGTTAACCTTTTACCACACAATCCCGACTTTTAACGACTCTGAGGGAGAAGCCTTCGAAAACATTGTGGGAAAAGGAGAAAATGCTGGTAACCAGCATTTTCTCCTTTT
Organism: Hippopus hippopus; assembly: GCA_946811185.2. Classification (NCBI taxonomy): domain Eukaryota; kingdom Metazoa; phylum Mollusca; class Bivalvia; order Cardiida; family Cardiidae; genus Hippopus; species Hippopus hippopus. The sequence continues at coordinate 23,496,279 of OX328113.1, read as the reverse complement.
CCCACAAGGTTTTCTACACGTCCCAAAACAAATTTTGATTTTTAAGCCACGTCTATTTTTTGATCTGCAAATGCTTTCAATTTGGACTGGTCTGAAATTTTGTCGTTTGGTAAAGGGTTAACTCTAGAGACTGCTATGCACAGCTCCCAACCAACATTTTCACTTACATAAGCCAACAACATTGTGACATTTAGAAATTGCATCTTGAACATTGTATACTTTCCATCTGCCATGCCAAACCACTCAATACATGAAACCTGGGCCTGTAATCCCCAACCATTCTCAAGAACATTCATAGTCTTTTTTCTCAAAAATTTTCTAAATCTGAAAATATTACAATTTCTGATTGGCTAAACCAAAATGGTTTAGCCATTCTGAAGTTGTGTTACATTTCTAAATCTAGATTTAGACTTAGAATGAAATAAAGCATGTCAGAGAATACAGACCCTAGGCTTTTCTTTAATTCGAGTGCATTCAGGAAACAAACCTCACTTTAAAATTTACAAGAAATAGTAGCATTGTGACAAAAGGTGAACATACTTATTTTGTGAGTAAGCGATTTGCCACAATAATTTCATTGGTGCACTCTTCAAAAGATATCTTCAAAAGGGTTTATCAAGAGAGGAAGAGGAGTTAATTAAAAACAGAAATAAAACAAGACAAGTTTTTGCCATTTTCCCCATCATGATTTCAGTTCTCAGTTAAACCCTTACAACACAATCTTGAGTTATAATGACCTGCAGACAGGCAGGTTTTGAAAACATTGTGGGAAAAGGGGAAAATGCTGGCTAACAGCATTTTCTCCTTTTACCCACAATGCTTTCTGCCTTTTAAAGGATATATCCTATAATTTGAGCCACATTTAATTTATCCCCCTATGCAAATATGTTCAATATAGGTCGGTCTGAAAATCTGTCAGTTGGAAAAGAGTTAATTCTTCACTGAATGACAGAATTTTAAACTTGTCAAACTTGAAAGCACTTGCAGAAGACAATTTCAAAAGCTACTAAAAACATGAAACATGTCTTTGAAAGGGGAGAAAACCTTGTGGGAAAAAGTAGGAAATGCTTGTTTATACCAGCATTATTTTCCCTTTCCCACAATGTTTTCAAAAGCCCCGTTCAAAAGTGTCATTAAACCATGGAAGCAATTAGTAAAGGGTTGAAACCACTTGAGGAACAAAAAAGAATTGGTGTGAATTTCTTAATGGAATAACACAAAAATTGCCTCCATGTTCAATTAAAGGCAATTGTCTTAACCCTTTACCAAACGACAAAATTTAAGACTTGTCCAAATTGAAAGCATTTGCAGACGACAAAATAAACATGACTCAAAAATTGAAACCTGACTTTAGAAGAGTAGAAAACATTGTTGGAAAAGGAGAAAATGCTGGTTACCAGCATTTTCTCCTTTTCCCACAATGTTTTCAGAAGGTTTCTTCCTCCAGGTTGTAAAAACCAGGGACTGTTTGGTAAAGGGTTAATTCTTCACCAAACAATCCCATGTTTAAAGAACTGAGAAAGACGTCTTTTGAAAACATTGTGGGTAAAGGAGACAGGTAAACAGTATTTTCTACCTTCCTCACAATGATTTCTTACCTTACAGGGACAAATGAATGCAATCATATGAGCCAGAGTGAAATTGTTGTCAGCAAATGCTTTCAATTAAGATAAGTCTAAAATTTACTTGTCTTGTAAAGAGTTATCTCTTGACTAAACAATTCTGTATTGTTTTGATGGTTTGGATGATACTGAATGCTGTTTTCAAACATTATTCCACTTACATTGTTGTGCCCTGTGTACCTATCAATACTCTTCTGTGTCCATATTCACCAACTATTCTTAAAAATGTTCTTGGTCTTATTCTCAAGAATTTTCTTTTGTTTGTTTGTATTGGAGTTTAACGCCATTTTAACAGCTTAGGTCATATCATGGCGGTCAGTGACGCACCCATGTGTTTCCTGGTTTTCTCACACCAGTACTGACACAACTTTCTTTCCAAAGCCACTGACTGCTTTTCTCACATGCACCAGAGGTGAGAGGCGAAAAAATCACCTGAAAGAAAGTTCGCCGCAACCGGGTATCGAACTCACAACCTCCAGGTCATGAGTCAGATACGCAAACCACTGAGCTACTCGGCCAGGCCAAGAATTTTCTAAATTTCAAAGTAACACACCTTCTGATTGGCTAAACCAAATGGTTTAGCCAATCAGAAGTTGTGTTACTTTCAAAATCAATAATTAGACCAAGAATGTTCTTAAGAATGGTTGGTGAATATGGACCCTGGAGTTACTTTTACCAGTTCTTAGCACAATATTCTTCCAAAGCAACTGGATGCTTTTTCACATAAACATCATAGAAACATTGATCTTCCAAACCACTGGCTGCTTTCTCACACAGAAACAATGATCAGCACCAAGAGGAATGAATCCTGTCACAAAGGTGGTCGTTAAACCTCAGAAAAAATTTGGCCAAGCTGGAAATCAAACCAGCAACCCCTGAGTTTCAAGCCCCATACCTATCCAACTGTTGGGATACTAGGCTTGGCTAAAGAAACCTTTAACCTTTTAGCACACTATCCCCATTTTAAAGATACTGGGAAGTACCTTTGAAAACATTGTTGGAAAAGGAGAAAATGCTGGTGACCTGTATTTTCCATAATATTTTTACTACATCAAAGACATAAATCTTCATTTGAAAAAAAATGTAACTTTTCGACAAGTCTAAAATTCTATCGTTTGATACAGAGTTAAGAGCCTTTTGCTGACAGTGTAGATCAAGACCAGAATGCACACATTGCTTATAAGGCTGATCTTGAAACTACCTTGTTTAACAAACAACTGCATAGCTACTGGACAGCAGTCTTGACATTTTCACCCTTTCCCAAATGACAAATTTTAGACACTTCCAAATTCAGAGCATCTGCGTATAACTAATTTGAAAGTAGTACAAATTAATTTAAGTTCTTGTAAGGGTAGAAAACATTGTGGGAAAAGGAAAAAATGCTGGTTACAAGCATTTTCTCCTTTTCCCACAATGTTTTCAAAAAGCCTATTCCCCTGGGTTGTGAAACATACGATTGTTTGGTAAAGGGTTTCCATCTCAGTCATTGAACACAACCTGTCAAGCACTGTATAGGACTTCAGTTGCTGTTACGGGCTAAGTAGATAAAGATCAGAATGCACTGTACCTGCCTTCTGATTTTAAAGTCCTGATAGCTGCCAAAAGTAAATAATATGGGTGTTAAAATGCATTTGAATTTAACTCATACCATTAAAAAGTATGTAAATTATTGTGAAGATGACAATCTGTATGGTTGGTCCATGTCTTAGTCGCTGGCAGAAAAATGAAATTTAAACATGATTAACTGTTGCCAAGACACTCAGTCTTTTATTTGTTTTTTAGCCCATTTGAACATTTATTTTTCTGCAAGCAACTATCATTTGGATGACAGTACAACAACAGATTGTCATCTTCACAATTATTTCCATACTTTTAAATGGTATGAGTTAAATTTAAGTGCATTTTACTACACCATTGTATACTTTTGGCCTCTATAGGGCCTTTAAATAAATACTGTCCCTTAGGTTCTTAAATAATCAGAGGGAAACATCTTGAAATAGCAGTATTTTGTCTTTAAAAAAAGTATAATTCACTATCTCAGGGTTTTCAAGGTTGACCCTTAACTCTTTACCAAACAACAAAATTCTAGACTTCTCCAAATTGAAAGCACTTGCAGACGAAAAAATAAATGGAACTCAAAAATTGAAATTTGTTTTGGGAAGGGTAGAAAACATTGTGGGAAAAGGAGAAAATGCTGGTTACCAGCATTTTCTCCTTTTCCCACAATGTTTTTAAAAGGCTTCTTTCTCAGGGTCGTGAAAACCCGGGATTGTTTGGGAAAGGGTTAACCTGCCAAATAAACTTTCAAGCCACTAGTAAAAACCCAAATTTGGCTAATTCAAAGTTTTTTTTTTTTTGGGGGGGGGGGGGGGGGGAAGAATACCACCTTATTGGACAGTGTAGATCCGAGATTAGACTGCACATTCTCTGTGCAGTCTGATCTTGGATCTACACTGTTCGCAAAAGGCAATTTAGTCACACCAAGCAGCCAAGGGCTTAAGCACCTATAAACATAATAGACATTATCAGTCTAGAAAGAAATAAGATGAAATGATTCCAATTTCAAGATTGCTCTGGTCCAGAACGACTCGTAAAATTGGACAATGTAGATCAAGGATTAGATGGAATTTTTATCCAATAGCATGCTAAGCGTGACTTGGTGACCTTTTGTGGACAGTGTAGATCCAAGATCAGACTACACAGAACGTGCAGTCTGATCTTGGATCTACACTGTCAGGTAAGGAGATATTTTTTTTCCTATGAATAAGATTGAAACAGCATCATTCTGGTTTTTTAATATTGCCCTAAAGTTTTATTTAATTCATCTAGCAGGATAAGAATCAATGCAATTGAACCTTTGATCTACAATGACCACAAGGGCCACTAAAGCAGTGGAAAGGCGCTTTACAGGCTAAGGTTCAGTGGATCATACAGCAAAGATAAGAAGATTTTTCGGCAAAGCGAAATGTTGAGAAATTTACATCAGCATATTGCCATGGCAACACAGATGGTTCATACAGATAATAGCCTAGGTTTTTTTTTTACATATGTTTGTTTTACAAGTTCCAGTGCTGGATGTGTAAACGAGCAGACACCATGGAACACATTCCTAAACCCTTTTTCTCGACCATTGAAGTGCTTAAACCCAGATTTAACTGCTTGTGCTGACAGAGTAGATCAAGATCTGACTGCACAGAATGTGCAGCCTGACTTTGGGTCTACCCTGTCTGCTTCTATGACATATATTTGATACAAATAGCTTTCAGACTGCAGTACCAGCATCTTTAGTACTGACAGGGAATGTCCATTTCATTTTTTTAGCAGTACAAGGTCTCCTTTCGGTACCATACGGTAAAACGAGGGCTTTTTCTGTTGGCATATATCAAGATTCTGACTGCACAGAACATGCAGCTTGAATCTATACCATCTCCTTGTTTAGCTATCTGTTTCACTACTGAATAAATAAATTAAATTTTCTCAAAGGCTAAAAATACGGTTCTGCTGCAAGATCAATAGACAGTTCCATCATAATCTAGAATATAGCAGTGGAGAGTGTAGATCAGAGATCAGACTGCACATTTAGTGCAATCTGATCTTGATCTACACCATCCACAAAAGCTTCTGGTGCTGTCTATAGTATGGAGAGAGTTAGTCAAGCCTACATGATAAAACTTTCTCTGACTCAGTGGACTGTATTTTCAGCATGGAAAAAGGTCAAATTTATTTTAATTCATACATTCGGTGCAGAACTTTTTACCAGTCCGAAGGACAAAATTTCGCACAAGTCTATACTAAAATCATTTTCAGGTGACAATTGTTGTTCAAACCTTGGTATTTACGTATGATAGGGTATTAGAAAAACATTGAGGGTAAAGGAGAAAATGCTGCATAACAGCATTTTCTCCTTTTCCTACAATGTTTACAAAAGGTGTCTCCCTCAGAATCTTAAAGGCATTTCAGCGAGTTATTTCTAGCGCAGAGAATTTTGTGAAATTTGACACAGAGACACTTTAACCCTTTACCACACAATCCCGACTTTTAACGACCCTGAGAAAGAAAGCTTTAGAAAACATTGTAGGAAAAGGAGAAAATGCTGGTAACCAGCATTTTCTCCTTTTCCCACAATGTTTTCTACCCTTCCCAAATCAAATTTCAAATTTTGACTCACATTTACTTTGTCGTCTGCAACTGCTTCAATTTGGACTAGTCCAAAATTTTGTCGTTTGGTAAAGAGTTAAAGTATATTCTTTCAATATATGAAGAGATAATCAGACCTAACAAGATGAACAAAAAAGTTCTTAGCCCATAAAGAACATAACCCTTCTTTCAAATTACACAAAAACCCAGTTATTGCAGCAAACATCAGAATTTTGTGAGTAAAGTCTATCATTTTAGCCAAATCAAGTTCTGTGTGTTTAAAATTCATAAGAAACTGATTGATCCTCTCTACTTGATGAGAAATTAATATTTGTTTCAAATTAATGACCCGCTATCGATGTTTCAATAACATCCATGACCGCCACAAAGACCATTTTATTATAGAAAGTAAAGACATTATTTGACTCCCAAAAAAATCTAGCGCAGAAATTTTTCTTGTTTTTCGCAGATATACACATGGGTATATCCTTTATCAAAAAATGCAAAAAAAAAAATGACAGATCGCCTAGCTACTTTTCCCATTTTAGGACTCGATTACCTCCCATTGAACAATGAAAATAACACAAATCACCCAAGATTCAAATTAATAAGTAAGATTAATTATTTTCAGCACAAATTAATGTCTTTTTCACAATAAAGATAATACTGCCTTTCTCTGATATATACTCGATTGAACAATGGAATGGGATGGCTTTGGAAAACATTTTGGGAAAAAGAGTAATTGCTCATAACAAGCAATTTTGCCTTTCCCCACAATATTTTTACACAAGAGGCATTTCAACTTGCATTAATACCTTTTTTAAATTTGTCATCTGCAAGTTCTTTCAATTTAGAAGTTCCTATTCAATTCATTTAGGAAAGGGTTAATGCGAAATAGTACATTTTTATGGATGGAAAAACAATAAAAGTAGAACTGTCCAGGAATTACTCGAAGGCATAAATTACAGATGAATCTTATAGCAAAATGAACCAAGTGATCCCAATTTATATCAATATCCAGGAAAGAGACTTTGAAAACACTGAAAAGGAGAACTGCGTGTAGTTTTCTCTTTTTTCTCACACTAAACTTACTATCCGGATAAGTGATGTCCGAAAAATGTACCTGTTCCGTGTCTGCTGTTTCGGAACGGTTTACACTTTCATACATTGATCTTTAAAAAAAAATTGTATCTACCACTACTTCCTCCATGTCTTGCAGCTGAAATCGGCAGTCCGATAATAGTACTACATGTGAGAAAAATCATGCGCAAGGAAAAAAAAAAGCAGAGAGACATGCGCGGAAATGTTGCGCAATGACAATTTGACGAAATCTCTTTAAAAAAACAAAAGGATTATTTTGTGAAAGGTTAAGCCTTAAAATGCTTAGTACAAATTTAAGTACTGTTGTATAGACTGCACCATATGGCCTTAAATTTTAAAGTCTGTTTCAGTTAGTGTGGTGCCTTCACCCTTTTCCCATTTTTCCACAATTTTTTTTTATCCTATTGACTCTTTCCATACCATAGACGACACCAGAAGCTTTTGTGGACAATGTAGATCAAGATCAGACTGCACAAAACGTGCAGTCTGATCTCTGATCTACACTGTCCACTGCCGTCTTCTAGTTAATGAACAAACTGTCTCTAGATCTTGCAGAGGAAATGTATTTTTAGCCTTTGAGAAAAAGCAATTTATTCAGTAGTGAAAGACTTAAAGACAAATTGCGTCATTTGATCACCAAGTTTTCAACAGTTTCATTGCAACTGTTTTCAAAGCCAGAAACTGAGTTAGGGTTTGATCATGTAGGAAAGCAGCCAGTGGAAAGTGTTGAATAATGTTTGTTTGTTTCATCTTGTGTTGAACATTATTCTCAACATTACATAAGTCTTGTCATGGGCACCATAGATTATTATCCATCCTTTCCTTGTATTTCTTTTACTAGTAGTTCCCACAACATTCTTTCCTGTCTACTGGTTGCTTTCCAACATAAACATCTTAGAAATAATGTTAAGGAGTAAGAGGGGAATGAGTCCTGTCCCAATGACTGTCATCAACCCAAAGACAGAACTTGAAGAGCTAGACAGAAGGGGCACCTTGTGGCTTTCAAACCCTGTATGTTACCAGAAATAATGTGCTACTACCAGGCTTCCCCACTTTGTACATGTACATAGAGAATCTGAAGAATGCATGGACATCAGGCACACTGATTGAAATCTAGTACGAGAGCAAAAAGCATAGATTTATAAATCACCCTCTCTCAGTCCATGCATTCAACTCAGCCTCTTTGGATGGCAGAAAATATGACCCAATGAAACTCAGAAAGAGTTTATCTTATAAACATGTTAGATCCAAGATCAGACTGCAAGTTCTGTGCAGTCTGATCTTAGTCTATGCTGTCTTAAAAAGGCCCCTGCTGTCACCTGTGGCACTGAATGGGGACTTACAATGGATCCAATTCACTTAGTCATCTTCTGCTATATGGCCTGCAATATGCGAAAAGGGACATTTGGACATTTGCGTAAAGTGTCATCTGGGATTAGCCTGCGCAATCCGCGCAGTCTGACCCGAGACGACACTTTCTGATCGTGTGTGATTTTCTGGTTCACGCAAGTCTACTATTGCACAAAATCTAATGTAGCCGTAAAGTGCCACGGACTGCGCAGGCTGATCCGATATGACACTTTACGCAAATGTGCGAATGCATCTCTTGTCATGTTTTACACCAAGCAAGTCATATAATTATGGATCCATAAAAACTTTTTTGTCTAACAAGCGACTGAATAATGAGGTATACTGGTCCTCTGGCATTCAGAAGATTTACCAAAAGCAACAAGTTTCAACCCATGTCACCCTGTGTGAACTGCGCAGTCTGAGATAGGTCGATACTTTTTGCAGATGCATTAAGCCCCCTTTTCGCAGATCATGGCTCATATAGATCAGAGCGCTGACTCACCTTTGTCTGTCCTTCACCTTGATCACCTTTCCAAATGTTCCCTCACCCAGAGTGCACACAACATCATCTACAATAAACAAAATACAACTCGTATTAGAACCACTCTTTGTTGTTACTTTGGTCCCTATATAAATGCAAACTAAATTATATGATAATAATGTAACACTTTAATGCCTATACCATGTCATTAAATAGCATTCCCTGGTTTTATTGAATGACCTTTATAATTCATAATCTGACCTTTAGAAGTCAAAGCCTTGATAATCACAACCAGTTATGATACAAAACTTATAGTATTTTTTACAGCTTTGCAATGGAGTTTTTGAAATCAGTGTGGCATGAGGAGCGAATGTTTGTTACAGGCAGTTCGTAATTTTCTGGGACAGTATTCCGTATTGAAAAAATGAAACGTTATTTTTCTTTCTTTCACATATTCCTCATTGTGGTCACTTGCATCAGGGAGTATCAAGCACTCAATGACTCAACCCTTATTTCTTTACCAAACAACAAAATTTTCAACTTGACCGAATTGAAAGCTTTTGCAGAAGATAAACTAATGTAGCGAAAAAACCTATTTTCTTTGAAAGGGTAGAAACATTGTAGCAAAAGGAGAAAATGCTGGTTACCAGCATTTTCTCCTTTTCCCCCCCACAATGTTTTCAAAAGGCTTCTCCTTTACGCTCATTAAAACTCGCGACTGTGTGGTACAGGCTTAAAAAACCCAACAAAAGCTGCAGTTGCTTTTTGCAGATGACATAGATCAAGATCAGACAGCACAGAACAAGCCATCTTATCTGAGATGTAAATTTCCTAATATGGCAATTTCAGGATGAATCCTGTAACAAACTTGTGCTCCAACAAACCACAACCATATTCCATCATATTTTGTATAGATTTCTGTCAGAGACATCGGAGATTCTAGTTCTCGACAGTTTGTCTCAAGAGATCGTAAATTCAACCCTTAAGGTGCCTTTCATATCTTTATTGCCTCTGCGGCCAGCATAGATCAATATCAGACTCCACAAAATGTGTAGTCTGATCTATGATCTATACTATCTGCTTTCTTAATTTTGGACAAGAGCAACCTTTGAAGTAAAATAATTTGGGTTTTACTGCGAGACTGAAAACATCTGTTGGGTTTATTTGGCGCTCTTAGTTCAGTTAATGTACTTGAAAGGAAACAGTCTACAAATTTTCAGTCCACTTACTCAACTAAGCACTTAACCCTTTGCCAATTGATGATGATCCCATGTTTCAATAACCATTAGGACGACAGCTTTTTTTAAAAACATTATGGGAAAAGGAGAAAATGCAAATTAACAACATTTTTCCCTTTCCAACAATGTTTTCTAGCTCAATACAGACAAATCCCATCATTTCAGCCATCTTTAATAGTTGTCTTCAAATTTTATTAACATGGATGAGCCTTGAAATACATTTTTCTACTAAAGGATTAAGCATTAATTAGAAGAAAAAAAGCTTGTCATAATGTCATAAAAAGTTTTCAAAGGATTTGTGAGAGACAGAGTTGAAAACCATGTTGGAAAAAGAGAAAATGCTGGTTACCAGCCTTTACTCCTTTATCCACCCTGTTTTCGAGCGACATTTTCCTTGGAAGCTGTTAAAACACTGGATCACCTGCAAAGACCCATCAGATAAATTTGGAACAACCATGACTGAATAACCAAAATTTTACACTATTCATCACATCATCTTTATCAGACATCTTTTACTTTGTTTTTTCAAGAAAACATTGTGGGAAACTATCAATATCTCCTTTTGCCAAATACTTTTCACTTTTGTTCATGTACACAATTATAATTCAACCTTCAATCTCCTTGAAAAATGCATTGTTTTACAGGGTTATTTTCAAAGTTCCACTGCTGCCAATTTGTTTCATGAGGTACCAAGGAGATACACACACAAGGAACTTATTCCAAGTTGCTGCAAGATAATTTACTCAAGTATCCTACATTATGGGAAATTAACCCTAGAAACACCTTTCTAACTTATAGTTGCCTTTCTGACCAGTGTAGATCAAAATCAGACTGCACAAAATGTGAAGTCTGATCTTTGACCAACACTGTCCACTCTGATGAAACACTATAGACTTAAGCAACCATGTAAGTGCAGTTTTTTGGGCCTTAAATCAAGCCAGAAACTGTGTGTTAGACTGTTTGTCACTCTAAAGGTTAACTGCCAATCTAAACCTTCTACAGTATATTTGATTCATGGTATAGGCATCATGTTTATAAATTAAGCAATGCCTGAATATTAGCAAAATTTATATCTACAGAATATTATAGTGAGAGTACAAAAAAAACCCATGGATCTTAATTGTATTAAATGATGTAGATTTATTTACATTTTTTGAAAGAGAGAAAAAAAATCAAACAAACATAAACAAAAAAAGAAAAAAAAAAAACCTGTTAAAAAAAAAAACTCCCCCTAATCTATCGTTTTGGTATCAATGCAAAGGACTCAACAGGACTTAAAGGGAAGGAAATGCAAAAGTGCAAAAGCACTTCCTGTTCATACAGGCCACCCGGGACAATGACAAAATATATAGATAAGAATAATCCTAGACTAAACATTACGAAATGCAAGTACATCTAGCTTGTAGCACATCTCCTTCTTGATAAATAAGATGTCCATCTTTATCATCCTCTACTTTCTGTCCTTCTCCCCCTCCTATATCCTGTAGCAGCAGCCATTGGTCATTGCAATGGGTACCATTAACCAATCAACCAGTTCGTTTGTTCGATAGTAGTCGTTTGTTCGATAGTAGTCGATTGTTCATCAAGTCGATAGTGGATCGTTTGTTCGTGTAGTAAGGAGCGTTGTGGTACGGGGGGTTGACGAGGATGTGAGGTGATGTGAATTTCGTACAATTGGCCAATTCAATCGTGACGGCAATTTATTCAAGCCACAAGCCAAGTTCGGGACATATGTGATAAAAATAGGGGAAAGAGGCCCCAGTAAAGATAATGTCATCACATAGCATTTTGCATAAAAACAAATGATCAAACAATATATTCAATATGACGGCGGAAAAATAACTGTTAAAGGTCTCATTGATGGAAAAGCACTCCCTTAAAGCCGAATGGCTACTAACCCTAAAAAGTTTTTTATGCCAAAACACCTGAAATAACCATGTTTCACAACAGGTTTTCATGTTTTCATTTTCTAAAATAAGCATCTAAAAGATGAACATCTAAAAGTTCATCCCATGATAAACCCCCCCCCCCCCCATCTCCCCTTTCCTATCTTATTTTCAGTTGATGCATAAACTGAAAATGTCCTTTTATATATGCAAATAAAATCTTCTTGAACACACCATTTTTTCAGAGGAATGCAGTTTTGTTGATATTATAATCAGTTCATTTCTCTGTTCTGCTTTCAAACAGAACACAGCGGTAGCTTCCATGTTGGGGATTAACTTTGTAAAAAAGCAATTCCCTGTTTCATTCAGAAGAATCACTTGTCTGACTACAATGCTTTCAAAACTTGTCGTATGTGCAAACATCGAAATTGCTTATTTTAACCATGTTATCAGATAAAACGCTGTTGTACTAACATGTATTTAACTACATCATTAGGTACACTAATGTGTAATACCGGCAATTATTTTATTAATATTATACAACATTATACCATGTATAAATGAAACAGAACATTTTTGGTCAGAAGAAAAACTCAGTTTTATGCAGTTTTGACAAGCAAAATATCCAACAGTTTGGATGTACCATCAGACTTCGCAGTCACAGGGTCTGAGAAACTTCTCCTAAGCATTGCTGGTCCATTTTGTTTCCATAATAAAAATTTTGACCCATTCCTTCTTTGACCCTCTGATTATACTCCAAAGAACCCAGAGATTTGACATTAACAGTGCATTTTCATCCGTGAGAAAACCTTTCAACTTCTGTCTGATTTTGGAAAGTTCAGTAAGGCAAATCTATGTACATGTAAACTCTTACAGCGCAAACAAACCAAACATTTTCAGTCCAGCCAAGACCCAAATAACTGCATTTTCAATTTTCATTTGTCCAGAATGTCTCAGTAAAGCCAACAGTGTAGACTAAAGATCAGTACACATGTTTTGTGCACTCAACCTTGATCTACACAGAAAGGTCAACTCTGGTTTGTGAAAAGGCGCTTAGAAAGATTTTGTATATAAAATTACATTTATCTTGATGACTTCTGAGTGACTTATATCATTCTTTGATATTGTCAGTTTCATTTGTGTTAATGTGATTGTTTCCTTTTACATGTATAATCCAGACTCTCAATTCAGCTGTCCTAAACTACTTAATATTGTACTTTAAATTTAAGTGTTAAAAGAAATGCATGAAAATGTAAATCAAATTTTAAACTACATGTAATTCTTTGAAAGTAAACTGCTTAACAAATTGGAACAATTAAAAACTTAAAATTATCGCATTATTCAAGAGTATTAAATCACTTTCGTATAAAATTTGATATTCATTAGGTTGATTCTTTAAGTTAAATACAGGAAATTCTTCATTAAGTTAATCACTAAAGTGCAATTTTTTCTATCCTTAACTTATTTCAAGCACTTCTACACATTCTTCCATCCATCATTCCATCAATGTCAGATCTAAAATTCAATCCTTCATGAAGCAAGACCATTACTCTGTGCTATTTGCCACCTTTTCCTTCATTTACACAAACTAATTAGAAATGAAACATTTCAAAATTATTATTTCTTCTTTCTCTTAACCCTTTACCAAATAATTTCCTGTTCATAAAAGCATGGTGAAGAATACTTTTGAAAATATTGAAGGAAAAAGAGAAAATGCTGGTAAATTGCATTTCATCCTTTTCCCAAAATCTGTACTAACCTTTCAATGACAGATCCAATATTTTTTGTCTACCGGTATTTAATATGTTGTCTGCCAAATATTGCATATAATATTGACATTTCTTTAAAGTCTTGTACAGATTCGTATGTTACAACCAGTTGGTCTTTACAAAAAAAAAAAACTCAAGAAGAGCAAATCAGTGATCAGACTGCAGCTTGATCTTGATCCAATATGGCCAAGAAAGATCCAATATGGCCAAGAAAAGTACAATGTGTGCCCTTTTGGGTCAAATATATAATACATGGATCCGTGGTGATAAGATAAACCAACTTCCTTGGTTACTGTTGCCAAGGGCTCCCAAACAAACACAGTAAATACATATACAGTATTGCAGATAACCTACTTAAATCGTGATGTCATGACTGTATCTCTCAATAAAAATTCCAGAAAAAATATTTGTATGATATGTATCTGCCGATGATAAATTCTCGGTAAGTAATTTAAAGATGCTTGAACTAATTTACACAAGGATATGTACAAAAAGGGCAAATTACGGAGCTACAGACAATGTAACAGATCTACTTGTTTTAGCAAAGTTTTGAATTTCAATGAGAAAAAATAAAACACATCAACAAATCTCTGTTTTACCACAGAATAATAGAATTAAAAATACTTATTGTTTTCGTAAGGCTAGTAAAATCATCTCAACATCATACCCAATTAAATAACACTGAGTTACTAGTATTTCGAAAAATTTATAGATTGTCTGGTTCTACAGAGAGGTGTAAGTTTATGAAAAATTTCAATATCAGGTAAAGGGAAAAGGGTTGTCTGATGATTTTAAAATGTGTTAAGTGTGCTTTCAATTAAGAAACCTGTTAATATCATTGACCGTAGTTTGTTTTATCTTATGATATACTAAAGACAACGAGTGGTCAAGTTGATTGGAGCGGCAAATTGGTTTGCAATCAAACTCACTTCCTATCAATTAACAGATTACCAACACACCATTTAACATGGCAGATGTGCTAATCCACTTAAACTCTTCACCAAATGACAAAATTTTAGAACAATCCATACTCAAACATTTGCAGACAACAACATAATTGACTCAACAATTGAAAATTGTTTTTGAACGAGCACAAAACACTGTGAGAAAATGAATGTTACTAGCATTTTCTCCTTTTTCCGCAATTCATTCAAAAGCTGTCTTTCTCGGGGTCGTTGAAACTCGGGCTTATGTGGTAAAGGGTTAAAACGGCTAAGTCAAAAGAAAAATTTACAAGTTGCATATTGAGCTGAACTTCCACCAGTACAGAAGTTAGACCTTTTTACAATCGAAATCTACTCTTAGTGAAGAAGACAGTAAGAACTACACGTCAAAGTGCTTATTGTAAATAGCAGATAGTTTAAGTCCAATACTAAACTTCATGTAATTTGCAATCTGATCTATATCTACACATTCAGCATATTCTTCATGCACCATGGGTTAAGATTAATGTCAAACTGAAACATTGGTGACAAGTGCCACTTTTTGGATGTGCATAGGTTATTGAACAAGGTTAGATATTCAAGTTAACTTATTTTCTTTTTATTAGTATTTCATATAGGTCTATTTTTACCTTTGTTTTCCATTTTAAAACATTTTTGTCTCGTTTAGAATCTTTTAGAGGGGAAAAAACTATAGAATTAATTAATCCATTGTGTAATGTAGCGCTGATAAGAACTCTTTACAAATGTCTAAATTTTCAGTCATTATCATAATTCAAATTTGTCTACAGCCTCTGCGTGATCTCACGTCAGCGGTACACGTTCGCAAAGCACATTTTTAAACTTTTTCTTAAATTCAAATGTTTAAAACACAAAATAAATAAAAACTATCGCATCACTCCAACGTTAACAGTCATTTATTTGGGAGCCGAAATAACAGACAACAAGACTGTACATCAGGTAAAATAAATGCGATGACCTGATTGGTCAAATATCGATTCCCACGGATCCATGTATTGAAATAAAAGTGATATCCTTGGGATGTTATGGATAAAGAATTACCAAAAATAAGAAATAAATGACCCAGAAACATATATGGGCTGTTTGTTACTGTAGGAATCAATAATGTCAGTGAGTCCCATTTCAGAAATTTCCCAGTTTTGACTTTTTTCCCACAGCCATTCAGACCAGACCGTCTACAGATAATGGAAAAACATGAATGAATTTTTATCTCATCTTCTGAGACAGACTCATGCATCATAACCCTTTTACTAGAATTCCTATGTAGAAGTTTTCTGAAACACTGTGGGAAAAGGAGAAAATGCTACTAATCAGCATTTTTCTCCATTTTCACAAGTGTTTTCTCAGCTTTCAAAGATAAATGCCATCATTTACACCACAATGAATTTGGCATCTGTAATTTGCTTTTAATATGGAAGAGTCTAGAACAAAAGATCAACCTTAAAATCTGAGCCTATACAGTAACAAGCAAAATAGAACAGTTGTTTTGTCAGGAAGTGCTGATCAAGATCAGAATAAAGAATGTGCAGTTTGATCTTGGACCTACAGTAACACTGTCCTAAATTTTTGGAGATATCCATACTACAGAAACTATCACGAAATTTGGTCCTTTTTACTGGTTCCAAAGGTAAGTTATATAGTAAGTTGGTGTTTCAAGAGCTGTTCAATGTTTTGTATCTATACCCAAAATATTTTGAGAGTAACACCCACCATGGTTTATCAATTCATTATGTTACCATGGTAACAATTTGCCAGGTAAATTAGGTTTTAATAGATCACTTCCAGAAAATGGTTTGTTTTTATTACCTTAATTATCTGTGCAATGCGGAAAAAACAGAATGAAAAGTTTATAAGTTAAATTTCTATTATTAGACTAATTAAAAGTCCTTACAGAAGAATTAATCCTTTACAAGTCAAGAAAATTTTAGACTTGCCCAAATTAAAAGAGTTTGCGTATGACAAATGCGATTTAAATGATAAGGTATGTCTCTAAACCTTAAGAAACATTGTGGAAAAGGAGGAGAAAATGCTGGTTACTAGCATTTTCACCTTTTCCCACAATGTTTTCAAAGGCCTCTTTCTCAGGGTTGTTAAATCTCGGGGATTGTGAGGTTAAGGGTTCACTGGGAACAAATTTGATATAAATTTCTGTTATGCCACTTTAACTATCTTGTCTGACTACACCAGGGAACAGAGGTTTTAGTCAGATGATTTCTTTCCAGGTCCTTGGGACATAATGTTAAAACTTTTGGGGTGCTTGTATACAATTTGGGAGTCCCTTACTGGATACCATATTTCTCCTAATAAAAGCTCCGGCAGCTATGCAAAACATAGCTAAGGAGCCTTTATTTTGTACCCAATTTGCAAAGCAAAAAGTCTGTCCAATTTTGCAATTCTTTGTGTTTTAGTGATTGTTAAGGGGGATTATTTAATCAAATTAGAGGAAATATTCATCAAATTCTTCAAATATTGTCATTTTAATCAACTAATGTACATTAGGTTCCAATGATTTAAGGGTTTTTCTTGGGGTGGGGGCAGGGGCTACTACTAGGGAGGGCGCTTTTATTAGGAGAAATACGGTATGTGTTTAATAACCCTTTACCACAGATTTCTGAGTTTTAATGACCCTGAGGAAGAAGGCTTTTGAACACAGTGGGAGCAGTAAACTTGTAAACTTTCAGAGGAATTCTATCATTTAAACCTCTCCAAGGTTTGTATTCACCAACTATTCTTACAAACATTCTTGGTCTGATATGGATTTTGGAAGTAACACAACTTCTGATTGGCTAACCAATAGGTTTAGCCAATCAGAAGGGTTTGTTACTTTCAAATTTCAAAAAATTCTTGTACATAAGACTACCAATGTTCTTCTGAATGGTTTGTTGATACAGATTCTAATGTGGTTTCTGCAGATGCTTTCAAATTTGGCAAGTCTAAAATTTTTGGTTTTTTATAGAGTAAAAGGACAAGAATATCTGTTCTACACTGACAACTTTCCTACTGACATATTTCTAACAAAAGCAGAACTATTCTTCATTTGCATTTGAGTGTTTATGATAATTTTTCTTTTTGTCTTTTAAATACACTTCATTGGGGATTGAATTTTACCCAATCATTGATGATCATTTCGACCCACGCTCTCAAACTTTCTCCCCCATTATTTAACGAACTTTATACCTGCTCCACACCATTTCTTAACTTCTCACTAGTACTGTTTTTTAACCTGTTGTTACGACTTTTAACACCCTCGGACACCCCATTGGACTCCCCCTCTGCATTCTCGCGGCGTTCTAGATCAGTGGCAGGCATTGTTCCCCATGCTTTGATACCAGCAGTACTTAAAAGATCTACTCGCATCTTACGCTACAAAACCTGCTAATTTCTCCTCATCAACCACACTACTGGATCCAGTTGTGATTGATAAAGGCAACAAATATAATCTTCCTGGTCTTAAAGAAGAAATATTGTAAAGACTTTTATAGAAAATTTGCTGCTTGATGCATGTTATCAATTGGTCGGAAAATATTGTTCTTATAATTCTTCAATAAATCGTTGTTGTTAGGCTATAGCACCACGTAAAATCTCCTGAGACGTTGTGTGGGTAAAAAAAATCACAGTTCTTGGTAAAATCCAGGACAAAAACAATCAGACCATTCCTATCACAGACTTGCTGAATTAAAAATATTTACAAAGTAGCTTCTGGGTTTAATTTTCTCCTTGTTGCATCTTTTCACATCTATTGCACTTTTCCCAACTTATTTCTGTGTATTCCTACACCTCTCTTTCTCTTTTATTATATTCCAAAAATGTCAGAATTTTATGTTTCAATTTCCTATTTTCAAAGGCCTTCTGAAAATTTCTTCGAACAGTTTCCAGGACTTGTAATTAAAATGATTTCAGACGTGTTGATCATCAAATGCGAAAAAATCTAAACCATATTTCCACAAGAATTCTTTCCACTTAAACGTTTCAGTACTAATCCACCAAATTCATTCAGAAAATATACATAAATATGCACAATCAATGAATCACTATTCCAAATTTATAACAAATGTATAAAAACTTCCACTGGGATTTCGTAAAACTGAAGTCTAGATGTTTCTCGCTGGCATCACTGAGGCAATTTTCAGCCTACGTAAACCTACATGTACCTAGGTAAAAACCTGGCATCAGTTCATAAACCACATGTACATACTTCTGAGAGTTCCTAACTCTCCACAGGTAGATTCTACCTAACCCATGATAGAATGTTCATCAGCTGGTCCCAGGCAACAACCAAAAAACATCCCTAGCTGGGATGCAGCCACATGCTAAAACAGTATCAATCTGGTTCTCTGTAGAATTATTCCCCAGGCAATAAAAGAATGACATAAAGCAGGGAATAAGTAACCAAATTTTTTCTATGCCAACACAAATCAACAGCTGGTACCCATTCCAAACAAATATTGGATTACTTTAACAGACACAGCAGGACGGAACCACTGACAACACCCTTCCCAGGAAATCTTAGACAGCATCAGTCAGAAAACAGATTAAAAAGCATATTTGAAACAATACATTAGAAGTCAATAAAAACAAGTTTCCCAGAATGCTATATGTGGCCATGTTCAGCTTTGTGCTCCATACACAAACACTTTTTACACGAGATAACAGAGATACAGGTTTTATTAGGAGAGCCAAAGCCATCATCAGTATATAAGAAAGGGTTTTCACTTCAGAGTTTTGCTTCCAGTATTCTACACACATATGGTACATGAAGTGATGTATACACTCCTGTGTATTGGTATACTTTGACCTCATGCTTTTAACTCTTTTCTAAACAAGCCCTAGTTTCATAGACACTTAAAAGGAAGACTTGAACAGAACAAGGAAAAACATGTAAAAAAATGCTGGGATTTTCTCCTTTTCCAACATCTTATCCATCCTTCCAAAAAAAAACTCCAGTTTTGAATCATATGTATTTTGTCCTCTGCCAGACATCGGAATGTTAGACTTGTACAAATTGAAAGTATTTGCCAATAATAAATGTTGCCTAACAAAAATGGACTTGTCAAAATCCAAAGCATTTGCAGGCAACAAAATAAAGGTGGCTCAAACGGATGGATTTGCTTTAGAAAATAGAGAAAACATTTTGGGAAAAGAAGAAAATGCTGGTTACCACTGCCGACTCTAACGTCAACACTACGACTGACACTGGCAGTCGTATTTTTAACAGCTTTCCTGTACTCTGTCAAAAAAGGCTCAAAATGCTTTTGAAAACATGGTGAAAAAAGGAGAAAATGCTGGTAACCAGTAATTTCTCCTTTTCCTATAAAATTGTCTACTTTCCCAAGAGCAGATTCCAATTTTTGAGCATTTTAAAAACAAATGTTTTATCCAGTGCTATTGATAACTATTTACCAGCCCCTTGCTGCTTTCTCACAACTCATGGTTTACAAGCCCTGCATGTAATAACTGAGTTATCAGACTTGCTTGTAAACAGTTTGAACAGGCTATCTCACTTTGAGCTATCTATAATTTTAGCCACCGGTTGCTTTTCCACAGCCCATAGATGACAAGCCCTGCATTTAAAAACCAAGTTACCAGGGTTATCATTGTAAACAGTTTGAACAGGCTAGCTTGCTTTGACCTACCAGTATTTCAAGCATTCAGTTGCTTTTCCACAACCCATGGATAACAAGCCCTGCATATAATAGATAACAAGCCTTGCATTTAACAGATAACAAGCCCTGAATTTAAAAGCTCAGTTACTAGCGTCTTACCTATAAACAGATTGAAAAGAATGGCTTCTTTTCAGGAATTTCGATCTAACTGAAGAGGAACCACTGAGTGTCTGCATAACAGTAAGTGTAAGCTGGAAGTGCTTTGAGCTATTTAAAGCTACCAGCTTAATCAACCTGCAAAGCAATCACTGAGGTCCCTCATGATGGAAAGTATGAGCAACAAAAGCTTTGAGCTATTTAAAGCTACTGGCTGCTTTAAAACAGTCCATGGATAAGCCCTGCATGTCACAACTGAGTTACCAGGCTCCTGCTTGCAACTGTTTCAACAGACTAGCTTATTTTGAGCAATTTCCATTCAATTGCTGAGGAATTCACTTCAAGCCTGCATGGCAGAAAGTGTACAGCCACAAAATGTGTATGTATATTCCAACATTAACCCTTTACCATACAATCCAACAAGGAAAAAGGCTTTTGATAACATAGTGGAAAAAGGATAAAGCTAGTGACCAGCAATTTCTCCTTTTCCTACAATGTTTTCTACCCTTTCAAAGAAATATTCAACTCATTGATTCATTTACTTTATCCTCTGCAAAATTCAGTATGTTTGGTTTGGTCTTGTCCTAACCCTTAAAAGGCCTTTCACAATCGTAATTGTTTTTGCGGCCAGTGTAGATCAAGATAAGGCTGCACAAAATGTGCAGTCTGACCTCTGATCTACACTATCTGCCGACCTCAAACACTTCAGACAAATACAACCATCAAATTGCAATTAATTGGGTCTTGTTCTTAGACTGTTGGGTTTATTTAGCCCTATTAGGGTTGAATTTTGTCCTTTGGTAAAGAGTTAAACATGATTTATTCCACTGTGTATGCGTCTGTATATAAACCAGCAGAAATACAGGAAAACTCTCCCATATGAAAACTTTCCCTTTCTACTTCTTTTACCCTAAAAACACCTTTCACTGCTATAGTTGCTTTGCGGCCAGTGTAGATCAAGATCAGGCTGCACAAAACATGCAGCCTGATCTTTGATCTACATTGTCCGTTTTGCAGATACACTGTAGACAAAAGCAATCATGAAACTGAAAGTATTTGGGTCATATTTTTAGGCTAAAATCCTAAAAATTTCTGTTCAGTTTATTCGGAACTCTAGTGGTTAACATTACCTCTGGCAGATAGGTTTGCATCTTGCAGAAGTTAATGTATGAAATATGTGTGGCAAAAGAATAAATCATGTAACACATTTCTCCTTTTGTCACAATGCTTTCAAAACAGTATTATGTATACGTGTATTAAACCCTCATCAATACAGGGAGAACATGTTTGACCAGACAGTGCAATTCAAGAACAGGCTGTACACTAAAGCCCCTGTCACACTATACAGCGTTTCCACTGCGTTGGCACGGTTTTGTTAAATTTCCCTGAGCACCATGAGATCGCAGGAAAAATCAGATATTTTTCCTAAAGACGGAGATATCATGGCGTTCTCACCACGACCAATGCGTTGCTACGGAGCTTCTTTGGCGCGTTTTCGCGTTCCTACGGAGTTCTTCTTGGCGATTCTCTGCACTCTCACAGTGCTTCCACTGCGTGCTCTGCGCTTTCGTGGTGCCCATAGTGCGTGCACTTGGCGTTCACAGCGTTCTCAAGGCGCTCACACTACGCTGACGGCGTGTTCTTGACAATCGTTTGAACTATCTCTGAAAATGAATTGTGCGTATACACATTTACTAATCAATTGATTCTTTGCTGTGGTCTCGAAAAGTCAATAGAGAAAAAAAACTGTGCTAGTAAAAAGAAAGGGGGAAAAAGCAGGACATAAACCCCAACCCTCTCAAACAGAAGCAAATCAACCACTGTCACCCCATCAACCATTACTAGCCAGGTTTGCTAGCGTCCATCAGCCACAGTGAATTCAATGGTTATTTGCATTCTTCGTCTACAGTAAATCTGTTTTTGTCAGACAAAGACTGGTGGACGCAGTAGCAGCGCCTTAGAAGCGCAATGGTCGCCGTTGCAGCTCAGGAGTCGTTTTAAGAGCACAGTAAAATAAAAAACACTCCGTGTCAGTGCCGTTGACGCGCCGTATAGGCGCCGCTGATGCGCTGTATAAGCTCAGTAGAGACGCAGTGACATCTCAGAGCATGCGGTACAATCTCAGTGCAAGCGTCACCGACAACCATAGCATTCGCACTGTGACCTCTGTAAGCGCCTGCGGAGCTCCCGTGGTGTTGTGGGAGAGCTTACTGCGCTGCTAAGATGACCTTCCGGTGATCTCACCGCGCTCTTTTCAGAACGCCGAGCGACAGCGTTTGTTTTGTGCATGCTCAAAGTGCGCGCTGTCCCTCGGCGTCCTAGACGATCCCAACGCGACTACTCGCGATACCACTGTGTTGCTGTGGTGATGCTTGTGATCGTACTGCGTGCAGCTCGGCGTTCTGCATTTTTTCTTGGACACCATGGGATCGCCGCCCTGGTGTGACAGGGGTATAAGCAGCAAGCTTTTCATCTGATCTGGATCAGCACATTATACCCAGGATCTGAAGCACAAGGTCCTGGCTGATCTGTTCTTAACCATTTACCACACAATGACGACTTTAAACGACCCTGAGGAAGAAGCCTTTTGAAAACATTGTGGGAAAAGGAGAAAATGCTGGTAACCAGCATTTTCTCCTTTTTCCACAACGTTTTCTACCCTTACATAGACAACTTCCGTCATTTGAGCCATATCTATATTGTCGTTTGCAAATGCTTTCAGTTTGGATGGGTCTAAAATTTTGCCGTGTGATAAAGGGTTAATTCGTTATCCCACCAGCTATATTTCGACTAAGTTTGTTTGGTGGTAAACATTGTTTTCAACATTATTTCAGAAATTACTGCAGCCATCACAAATACCCAAGCACTCCTGGAGTTTCTCTAATGCAATACTTTGCACAAAAGTCTTTAGATCCCTCTACAAAAACAATCTCCTAAGGAGAAAAGGGCTTTTGCTGGAAACCAGTATTTTCTCCTTTTCCCATAACATTTCCTACCTTTTCAAAAACAAATGGGCCATGCTCTGGCAAAAGGGGCTTACTGCAGTTCTGACGCATCACACCAAGTAAGTCATTATATGATTATGGGACCATAAAATCAACAACCGACTGAATCATGAGATAGAATGGTCCTTTGACATGCAGGAAATTGACCAATAGCAAAAAATTTCGACCAAGGTCAGCCTGTGGAGACTGCAAAGGCTGACCGTGGTCAATACTTTTTCCAGATGCATTAAACCACCTTTTCACAGAGCATGGCTCAAACTCAAAACATAAAGCAGAATAATTGACTCTCTACCACACAATCCCAAGTTTTAAAGACCCTGAGGAAATAGCCTTTAGAAAACCCAGTGAGGAAATGCATGTAACCAGCATTTTCTCATTTTCCCACAAGGTTTTGTACGCTTTCATAGATAATTACATCATTTCAGCCACATTCAATTTGTCATTTGCAACTGCTTTCATTTTTGACAAGTCTAAAATTGTATGGTTTTGTGGAGAGTCAGTTAAATGAACATTAATATACAGCCAATAGTCTACACCCAAAAGTTGTAGTTTCAAAGAGCTTTTCAAATGAGACAGTGTAGATCTCAAATAAAACAGCAAACTCTTTGCAATGTAATCTTGATCTACATTGTCTGCAAAATAAACTCTTGGGCTGATTGTACAGTAACAGATTGTTATCTTCACAATAATTTCAATACTTTTAAATGGTATGATTTAAATTCAGCTGCATTTAACACCTCCATTGTTTACTTTTGGATGCTGTTGGGGCTTTAAAGCACATGAAAGAGTGCTGTTTGTTAAAAAAACAACAATTAACCCTTTACCACACATTACCGAGTTTTAACGACCCTGAAAAAGAAGCCTTTTGAAAACATTGTTGGAAAATGAGAAAATGCTGGTAACCAGCATTTTCTCCTTTTCCCACAAAGTTTTCTACCCTATCAAAGACAGAGTCCATCTTTTGAGCTACATTTAAATTGTGGTCTGCAAATGGTTTCAGTTTGTACATTTTCATAATTATTTTGCTTGTGTGGTAAAGAGTTAACTGTGTAAACCAGTCCTTCAGCAGCTTGACTACATATCTCATACAAGACCCAGTAACATGCTCGCTCTCTCTCTCTCTCTCTCTCTCCTCTAGTATTTTGGGATATTCCATTCATAAATTATACATTCCTTTTCACCATGTTAACATTACCTCATTATTATTTATTATATTGAATCCTTTATATTTTTCATATTGTAGAAAAGACATTTTTAAACCTTCACAACATAATCCTGTTTTAACGACTCTCAGAGAGTAGGCTTTCTTTAACCTTTTACCACATAATCCCGAGTTTTAACGACCCCGAGAAAAGAAGCCTTTTGAAAACATTAAGGGAAAAGGAGAAAATGCTGGTTACCAGCATTTTCTCCTTTTCCCACAATGTTTTCTACCCTATGAAAAACATATTTCGTCCCTTGGGCCACCTTAATTTGTCGTCAGCAACTGCTTTCAATTTGGACAATTCTGAAATTTAGTTGTCTGGTAAAAAGTTAAACATTAATTTACGTTTTCAAAGGCAAATCTGAATCATACTGTATTTGTTGTCTGTAAATGCTTACAATTTGGACCAGTCTATAATTTGGTCATTTGGTAAAGATTTAAGTCACTGTCTCCAGAAATAATGTTCAGTAAGCAAGTTTGGAAATATCCTAGTGAAACATGGATAACCATCATGAATTTTAGATGAAAACTAGTGATGAAATTGTGGCAAAAGTAGGAAAAACAGTGTGTATTATACTTGAAAACATTTGTGCACATTTTCATATTTTTAGATATATATCTAATAAAAAGTGTTAAGTATCTATTGCATAATGACATAGTTCTAAACATTTTTTTGCCTATTTTTTTTTCACTATTAAATTTTCTTCAGAATCATTTGTACTTCAGTTTTATAACATTTATTTGGTAATTCTTTCTGTTTTTTAAGCTAAGAAATTTAGTTTGCGTATGTTTAACAACTGTTTCAAAACAAAGAAAACCAAAATCTGTCATTGATAAATATTATTTTGAGTAATGTCTCATTTTTATAAAATACACTTGATTTGAAGGTAAATTTGTACATTCATTATTCAAAATGACATTTTTCATCTTCTTGCTTTCAAAAACAAGCTGTAAATCGAATTGAAGTTTTGAATCAAATGAAGATAAAACAATCATAAGTAAAAATGCAACTAACTTAGGCTTATTGTACAGTCACTCTGACTTGTTTTGTTTCCTCCCCAATGAAAATGCACTATACATTTATAAACAACTAAAGATTTTGTCCAGTAAGTTTCTTGTAGTCTCTCATGCAGATAATCATATATTTTCATCTCTTTATTTTGTCCTGCAAGACATCAAAAATTTTATACACTGTATTCATTTTGTAAATTGAATCAATCCCCCATAGGTCAAATCTACCCACTATCTGTATATAATTGTATTATCTACAGGCCCTAACTCCCACATTATTGAAATAAAATGGACCTTAAATAAGCATTAAAATGAATGATTTAGGACCTGTACTTACCCAGCTTGTCTGTAATAGAGAAAACAGATATATAGCAAAGGGAGTGAGCGTTTTCTTGTATAAAGGAGGTAACTCCTGCACCAGGTTCATTTATGAGGAACATTTACAACGGACCAGTTATCTCCCATATCTGTTGTCAAAATTTTACAGAATTTGAGAAAAATAGAGTTTCTCTTTTTAAATGATCAAGATCCATATTTATGAATAACCATAACAAACCATTTTCCAACATCCTAAAAAAAGTCTGAACGTCTGTGCACAGAATTTAGATGGGGTGAATCATCTTATCTATTTTACAGCATGATATTGTATCACAACTAATGGACTGACCATCGAAATCATCAGAATGGGATAGATAATTGAAGATAATTAAGAAAATTGCTGACTTACTCTTACAACAAAAAGAAACATCCATCCCGAAATACAATAACCAAACAAACAGAAACATCCATCCCAAAATACAATTACCCAAGTCCAAAGAATCCACCTTCTATTCCTTTCTTTGAATATTTTTTCTAATTTTGCATTTCTCACACAAACAAAGCATTGGGCACAAGTCAATATAGGCAAAAATTTATTGAATAATGAAGGTAACATCTTGACAATTTAACAGAAGTCTGCATCTACTGAAAGAAAAGGTCCTTATTCTTGTTTGTTCCTAAGGTAATGGAGGTGTTACATGATTTCAGGAACTACTTCCCAAAACGAATTTCAGCAACCATTTTAACCCTTAATTTGATGACAAAATTCTGGACTTGTCCCAATCCAAAGCATTTGCAGACCATAACTTAAATGTGGCAAAAATTGAGGAAATTGTCTCTGAAAGGGTAGAAAACATTGTGGAAAATGTGGAAAAAGGTGAAAATGCCGGTTACTTCGATGTGGCAAAAATTGTGGAAACTGTCTTTGAAAGGATAGATTTACATTGTGGAAAACGGCCAAAATGCCGGTTACCAGCATTCCCTCATTTTCCAACTGTGTTTTCAAAAGCCTTCTTTCACAGGATTGTTAAAACTTAGGATTTTGTAGTAAAGGGTTATCTCTGGTTATGAGCAATTTTTCCTTTTTTCAAAAGATTTTTGAAATATTGTCTGATATAAGCAATTTTCATCTGCACATGTAAATTATGTCAAAAAAAAAATGTCCCTTTCAAATGACAAACCATCAACACCTAACAGGGAGGCAAACATGAGAGAAAAAGCAGGGCTTGCTTTACTGGCCTGTCTATGCTTGCTACCATTGCATTAGTGTTGCACTAAGAGAAAAAGAGACCGTATGGCTACTTTCCCATACTTGTCAAAAATGAACCTGGTTACAGAAATACCACCTAATACAAGGAGAGACATGTCCTGTCATGATCTGAAGTGATCCTTCATACCCAGTAGTATGTCTCTACACATGAGGGGCCTTGGGTTCGATAATCTAAAGCACAATACTTTCCACTCACCTGACTGTCTCTTGACCCGTATGTTGTTCTCTGTCTGTGCCTGTAGCTCCTCCGCCTGTGTTTCCGTCGGTGACGTCGGCTGCTACTGCTGTGGCTGGTATGTCTGGAATGATAATGGCTGCTACGGTCACTGTCATACCTATGACGACTGTAGCTTCCTCGGTGACGCTCTGGACTTACAGATCTGTCTCTGTAGTAGTCGGGGCTGTGATTGTCTCGAGATCTTCTTCGTTTGTATCTATCATGGCTGTAAGGAAAACAATTAACTCTTTACCGCATGACAAGATAACAGACTAGTCAAAATTGAACGTATTTGCAGACAACAAATAACATGTAAAAGTATCTCAATTGATGGAATTTGTTTTTGAAATGTTAGAAAACATTGTGGGGAAAAAGGAGAAAATGCTGGTTACCAGCATTTTCTCCTTTTCCCACAACGTTTTCAAACGGCTTCTTCTGAAGGGTCGTTAAAACCGGGACTGTTTGGTAAATGGTAAAGTTGATAACTAGAGAGCAGAATTATTGTTTGCATGCTGTTTATCCCTTTACCAGGGTTTTCCCTCAGCTTTAAAATTAGGGGGTCATTGTGACCCCTTGCCTCATTAGTTGAGGCTCAATTTCTTTATCTTAGGGGGTCAAAATAAATGGGTCTCAGCGTCGTCAAGCATGGATTGCAATGCATTTCACCTTTAAACTCCAAGAAGGTAAAGTCTGTAAGTCATTTCAGACGGAAAGCTCGAAAGCTTGTGACAGACGAAACATTCTCGTCCGAATCGCTGCTTGACGTGGCTTGATCGGCAGCTGTAGGAAGCAGACGATAGAAAGAATGCTACAGTTTACTTCGTCATGACATTATTTTCCGCGAACAGCACAGACTGGTAATGTGTACTTTTATCTACCGGAAGTGGCATACAGTAAGTTATGAAATACAGAGAACCCAACCAAGTCTTTGACTGGGCCCATATTTCAGACACATGTCCGATGTACTTTACTGCAATAATGCGTAAGCCAGTCTTATTCTATAAATAAATTACCAGAAAACCACTTTTATCTAAAATAAACCATGTGGTTAAAAAAAGAATGGTATTCGTCTGATATTGAAGCAAGAATAGACTTGGATTTATGATGCTTCATTCAATTTCCTAGATGATTTAGATTTTGGAAAGTTGCGTCACTGATGACGCACTGTCATTTATTTTGGGGGTCATTTGAGTTAAAATCGCATCAATGACGCAGGGTTTGTGCGTCATAGAAAACCCTGCTTTACCATGCAACAAATGGTAGACCCTTCCAACTGAACGCATCTGCAGACGACAAGTTTGAAACTGGTACAAATGACCTTAAATTTTTTAACAGGGTAAAAAACATAGTACTTTTTTAAAAGGAAAGGAGAAAATGCTGGTGACCAATTTTCAAATTTAGCTCCAGCTTTTTGATTCATGATAAAACCCTTTTCCTGACACCCTGATTTCAAAAAGGCTTCATGTATTTCACTCTCAATTTTCATTTTCAGTTAACATAAAACTTCAAGCTTTTGCCTACAAGCTAGTACCCACCAAGGCAGGCTAAGAGGGATTGATACTTTCAAGCACATGGCTCTTTTGAAAATTTAACCTACGAAATAACTCACATCCATTTATACATAACAATCTCATATGTCTATGTCTACAGGCATGCAAGCACAAGGCTTTCATTCCATTTGATCTGTAGTTGATCTTTTTTGTGCACAGATCACAAAATGCAACTCCAGTTACATCGGGCACTATTTACCAGTCACTGTATCTTTCTCTGCTTAAATCAAAGCGTTTTCCCCATTCTCACTTTCATTTATCTTTCTCAGTGCTCGCGCTGCCAATCGACATTATCGACAATTGTCGATTAATTAATTCAGCTGTCGATTAATTCTTCCAATTGTCGATAAAAATTGTCGATTAATTTATTCCCAAAAAAAGTCGGGTAAAATTCCCTTTACTTGCCTGGATCACGCGCTAATTTGCACCGAAAATGTGGTAATCGCTTGTTTCACACCTTGACGGACGCAACCTTAGGTAATGGACAGGTCACAGTTGGCTTGTATATTCCACAACGCGTGTCATGTTATCGGTTGTTATTCTAAGCCGTTAATTGGAGAACGCGATTATTTGTTTATTTCACGTTAAATTTTGATTGACTGTTTTACTCGACGCAGTGATAGAATGCCTTGGATTTCAATACCGCCAGAAACGGCGATGGCGACTACAGGAATTCAATTAGATATCATAAATTCGTTTACATTGCTAACGTAAATCGGCGCTGTTTAAATGTCGGCGAACAAAAAGAAAACAATAATTCATAATTGAATTTAATTGACATGTTGACATTATTCTAATAAATCTTGTTCTTGAACCCTTAAAATCTTATCATTCTTCACTTATACGTCAACATGGGTCGTCCTAAACGAAAACTATCGCCAATTAAAAAAGATAATAAACTAAGGAAAATTTAACTGCATTTACAGTATTGGATTTAGCAGTGGTACCAGTGAATAGCAGTATGAAAATTCGAATTAAATTTAAAGGCTTAAGTTGATAACCTCGTCCACTTCACTGTTTAGATACTATCGAGTGAATGACTTTATTTAAGACATTTTATCCTCCTCATTGACCTTATTAGAAAATAATTAAGGTTAGCAGATAATAAAGGGAGGTAATTCATCATGTAATAGAAAATTTTCTCCTTCTCTTGTGCACATCATTTATTACAATAAAAAAAAAAATGTTTGGTAAAACAGTAACCATTCATCAAAAGAAACTAGGACTTAAATGTCTGTATGCTTTTATGCAAATAATGTGGGAAAAGGAGAAATATCCTTAGGAAATGGTGTTGAACAAATTTTCCTTTTCCTACAATATTTTCTACAATGTAAGATTAAAATGAAATTTTGTCTTTTGGTAAAGGATTAACCATTCAACAAAAGAAACTAGGACCTAAAAGCCTTTATGCTTTTATGTAACTAATGTGGGAAAAGGAGCACTATTCCAGGAAATGGTATAGAGCAAATTCTCCTTTCCCACAATATTTTCTACAAGGTAAGATTAAATATATATGACCATTTTATTATTATTATTATTGTAATGGAAATGATTATGTGAATGAAAGTTTGAAACTATGAGTAAAAAACAAAGTTAATACTACATGTGCATGTCTTTTCTTTTAAACCAAACTTCGCACGCTTAATTTGTCTATTATTTTTTTCAAGAAAAAATTGTTGGCCATTATTTTACTTGGGCCAGAGCCAGCACTGCTTTCTTGTCCTTTTTGATTTCTTCTGAATTAAAAGCGAGCGCGCCCATGTGTGTATGTGTGTGTAAAAATTCCATTTTTAACAGTGAAAGTCTTCACTTTAACTTAGTATCCATGTTATGATATAGGATGATCGTTCTCCATTCAACAAGTATCTATTGGTTGACCAATATATTTTGGTCCAATCAAAAGACATTTTTCAAATAGGCAGCCAGAAATGCTCCTATAAATATTCTGAGTATACTCAGCCACAAAAACTTAGCTGATTCCATATCAGAATCTCTGTTACCAGACGTTTGACATGAGCAATAAATGACCAGGAATAGCTTCAAACAAAGGAAATGCAGTTAGGCAATAAACTTTATTGGTAAGGCACCCAGAGATCAGCTGACTTGCAATATGCCCGAGATACCAGATGGGGGGGGGAATTATTCCCCCCTGCCCTATATTTTTCCTGCGAATTTAGAAAATTTGGAAAAATGACCTAGTTGGACCCTAAACATATGGAATTCCGCAATAATATCAAATCTTTCACTCATACATTATATAAACAGGGTTTTCCCTAACTCCCCGTTTCTTTGAATTTGAACCCCAGTGTTCTGCCAAGGATTTTAAAAAGTAGAGACAAATGTCTCACTCATCCAGAAAATTTTGAGACATTTTTAAAAATTCGGAGACAAAATTTAGCATGTATAATTTAATTGGTTTAAAAAGAAGAAATTGAAATTAGTTCCCCAATACCCACACTTGTTAATTGCTATGTTCTCTTTCACTTGCCAAAATGTGGATCTAAATACAAATAACACAGCTGATTATTTCTCAATGAAACTTTCCCTACTGTACAGTTTTCTTAAAATCCCCCTGAAAAAACTCGGCTATGGCGGCTGATTTACAATAGACGTTCTCTGCACGTAGTACATAGAGTAATAGTTTTGAAGTTCCATTTTTTTTTCAGTAAATGAGTACTTTTGGGTTCTTTTAAACACATTTCACAACCCATAAAGTTGTAGTCACGATCATATTCCAAAAGAACTGTCGTACAGGTATTTTTTACTGTCTTTCAACAATGCTGACTGAGTGGGAGGGGTACTGGGCATCAGAACATTATCGGACTTTGAGCTCTGATTGTTGGTATGATTTGGCTTACCATAGAAGCTTGGGAAAACACCTGGATTTTTCGCCGTGGTGACGAAACCATTTTCCGACTGAGATTGCAGAAGATACCAATGAAAGTAGAGTACACGATCAATACTTGGTTGATGTTTTCGGTCTGCGTCCAATCCGTTGTCTGCGCATGTCATATTCTTTGAAGATTCGACCTGTCTGCTATGACGCATCAACCATCCCCCGAATATTCGGGAAAAGTGTGGCTTACAGCGAAGCTATTAGCCTATTACCCAAGCATGTAGGGGCTGTTTTAATAAATGTCCGATGCATAGGTTACATGCTTGCCGATCAAAGCTGAATGAATCGCACCAGGTAGCGTTTTAATGAGTAAACGTTTATTTCATTTTGAAATTCAAAGCAACGGTTGTTGTTTTGAAAAGTAGTCCAGTTCTGTACCCATAATGCCCATATTAGATAGATGTGTATTTGAAGAATGCCATCTAGCGGGAGATAATGGCGTCCAATCAAATTTCATTTTGTATATATGGGGATAGGGTCAAAATGGCCCACTTCCAAAACCGCCCGATCCTAAACGGCCCACTTTACCGAAACGGCCCAATGTTATGGGTACCAAAACGGCCCACTTTTGAACTACAATTTACTGTTTTATTTCAACAAGTTTTGACAGAGTGAATTTTATAACTTTCTTTACCCTTATTTATTTTCAAATATTGGATTTTATTTATTGAGCTTTAGCCTCGATTCTCCATACTTGTGTGGGTTGTACTCTGCATTCCCATCCGATGTTATAATGTGAGTTCATTTGTCTTCCCTCCCCCCGATCTTTTCTCATGATCAACTGGAATTCTTCTAAAAATGTATACGTTGATGTTAGCTTTCCTACACTCTTTTTACCTCAGTTATGCACAAATTACTTATGTTGAGAACGACAGCTCCAAACTTTCTAGAAAGGATATGTATCTCTGTACATGTTTCAATAAATTCGTAGCAGGAGACCATCTCGCTCGATTCACATGATCAAAATTCAGGTTATAAGTAAATTTTATAAAAAAATAATTTATAAGTGAATTTTATAAAAGTAACTGTGTGATCCAAATGACGGTTCTTCAATGGGTTTTAATTAATGACATTTTGGTACCAGGCCGTTTCAGCACTGGGCCTTTTTAGTACCTGGCCGTTTTGGAAGTGGGCCGTTTTGACCCCAATCCGTACATACGCACCTTCGGCGCCCATGAAAAACACTAAATTGTAATGGTTACGAGGCTGATTCCGTGATTTTTGCTATGCGACAAAAATCACCTTTTACCGATTTTCTCTGCGACATTTTGAATTTTTTAGCGAGAAAATCGCAAATATGCGGCCTCGGCAGAACACTGGGACCCCCCCCAAGTTTTCTAAATGATCCCCAAAATTAAATGTTTGCCTTATTTATTTCATTTGAAGGGGGTCAAATGACCCCCTTATATGAAAATTGAGGGAAAACCCTGTTTAAATGCGTTTATACTAAAATTTTTGTTTTGTTCTATGGTGAAACCCTTTCTAAACAATCCCGTACTTTAACGACCCTAAGGAAAATGCTCTTGAACACATTTTGGGAAAAGGGAGAAAATACTAGTTAACAACATTTTCCCACAAAGTTTTCTACCATATCAGAGGACTTAAGCTCATATATGTCGAATTCAAATTTGTCGTCTGAAGGAGCTTTCAGTTTAGAAGACTCTACATTAGTGGTTTGGGAAAGGGTTTAACCATAAACAGTCAAACCTTCTAGATCTATCCCTGGATCTGTCTCTAGATCTATCTCTAGATCTGTCTCTGCTTCTGTCTCTCTCCATCTTCCGCCTTTTTCTGTGTCTGTAGTTGTCCTCATCATATGGAGAATCATAGCTGTAGGACCGATGTCTGTGAGATCTTGGCATCTGTAGAGAGAGATAGAGTTGTGTTTAACCCTTTACCAGAAAAATAAATTAAATTAATTGTACACTCTTCTTATTTTCAAGCGCTGGCAGAGAACATATTAAACATGGCTCAAATTATGACAATTGTCTGTGAAAGGGCAGAAAACTTTGTGGGAAAAGGAAAAGATGTTGGTTACCAGCATCTTCTCCTTTTCCCACAATGTTTTCAAAAGATGACATAATTTAAGATTTGTACATTAATCTATTGACAGCTACAGGGTTCAAAATTCCCATGTATTTACTCGCAGAATGCGAGTCAGAATTTGAAAATGCGAGCTAAAATTTCACACACCAGAAAAAAATTGCCAGTGCAAATTATTGAAGGCCAATTGCCAAAATGTAGATCTACTTCATTTTACATGTGCATACAAATGAGGTAATTCTTTTCCATCTGGATAAACATCGGTCATGTCACACTGAGAATATCTTCGATGGCTGTTAATAATTACATGTAGCCATTGAAGCCTCCAAGTTGTTGTTCGTTATCCGAGTTTCGTGAGCCAAGTGCACTCGTTCGCACTAACGGCCAATACCACGATTTGTGTTTTTTACGAAAAAACGGTAAGCGAATTCAATCTCTGATTATAAAACAGAAATATGTCAATCTTTCCTGAAAAGATACAGTAAAACCTCTCCTCAGGACAATACGAGCAACCCGTTATTACAAACGATTTTTGTCAGAATGAAATTTTTCCTTCTTAAAGAACTTTTGCATTCATGGATAGGAGTGTCTGTAGCACACTCTTAATCTCTTGTAATGCTACAGCAAGGCATGGGACAGTGAAGATCAGGATCAGAGTGCACAAAGTGGACTGCATGTTCTGTCAGTTCTGTGTCTGGTTGTTTTGATTTCATTATTATTACAGTCAAACTTCGGTGGCTCGAATATGGGTAATTTCGAATACCAAAGAAAGCTCGAACAACGATATCGGTCCCGGCGAAATCTCTATATAATTCATATTGTTCTACCTTGGAAAGCTCGCACAACCCTTAATTGGAACTTTCGAACACATATCACGGTCCCATCATTCATTTTCCTGTGTATTTTACCTCTCAGAAGTCGAACAAAGGGTTAGTCAACAATCAGACGTTGGGTTTCACACCTACATTGTTAATTGGATACACTGGTAATCGTCTGTCAAATATTGGATAAGGTGCATGTTTTTAACACTTACTGTAAAATATACACACACTTTATCAAAGTGTCAATTACAAATTGTTTAGCCATGATTGAATAATCGCTTTGCTTTTAATTCTTTGTTTTTCGAGATGGCTGACCTAAATTAGTGGTCAAGTCATTTTTGTGACGCTATGTTTGCATGAAGAGTATTGCTTTTCAACACATTAGGTTTTATTAACCGCATCTGTCATCTTAATCCGCACATGTAGCGTTGATAGAAGTTATAATTAGAACATAAACAAGGTGATGTTTTGCTCTCGATATCTGCAAATGTCCTTTTTTTTCTGATAAAATGACTTTTAGATATGTGCAAAGAAAATGACCCCAGGAATCGGCCGTTTAACTGGTGAAAATAGCTTGCTTTCGGCCGAAATGGATACTCTCAAAAAAAGAAAAACATTAACAGAGTGTATCGATTTCGGCCGAAATCAAGCCATTTTCACTAATTAGACAGCCGATTCCTGTAAAATGACAAAGTTATGTGGTGTGTTCTGTGTGATATTTCCAAATACAAAAGTCATAAATATGCAATAAGAATACATGTAACTCGTTCACTGACCACTTCGTACCTTGAAATATGGATACGTCGAACTACCGATATTTCGAACAAATTACCTAGTCCCAGGGCTGTTCGAGCTTCCGAAGTTTGATTGTATATACATAGAATGGATCAGAAGTGTTTTCTTTGAGTCACAATAAGGCATCCAGATCATCTGCTAGATCATGTGACAATGCTTTTAGTTCATGGTATACTGGTGTAATCGAATTTCGCCAACGCAAGGGAAACTGCTCTTGCGGATTGCACAAAACAATAGATATTTTCTTTATGGTTAAATATCTATGCACCTGTACTCAAATACTTTTGTAGAAATATTTTTTACCACTTAAACATCTAAATTTATCTGTCAAAACATTGTTAGAAGTGAGACAGTGCAAAGTCGCCATCTATAAAAAGAGTAAGCCAATTTCGACAACTCTGGTTTTCCAAAAATTAGAGGCCCCAGAGAGGGTAAAATGAAATAAAAAATTCATAGCATCATTTCAGGAATATTCATTGCCCCCCTTGGATATTAACTCTACATTTACTTCCTTTGAGAAAACCTGAAGAACATAAAACAAAACGCAGCTCTCAGAAAATAAAATCGACAGTTATTTTTTGTGTAATTATTTCTGCTGTGGCACTGAAATATTACAATCTTAATCAGGATGACAGTGTTGGGGATAAACAGGCTGTAAATCCGAAAAAAGATAACCTTTTGTAGCTCACAGAAAAAAGGTATTTTTGTACCTGATTCAATTTATTTTCTTAGGAAAAAATGAATAAGGACCCCTCTGTCATTCATATGGATATATTTCCCTTTAGGTGCCCCATACGAAACTTCGGCTATTGAAGTTCAAAAGATAACCTGTCAAACCAAAAAAAGACGAAACAAAAAAGTTTTAAGGATCTTTTAAAATCTGCATATAAAGGAGACACCTGAAAAGTGATAATAAAATGGCGGGGAAAAGCATGTGAGAGGTTGCTTATGAACTTTTTTCCTATTGATAGGTATTTTTCTGTCATTAGATTCAAATGACAGTTCAAAACACCTTTGCTGCTAAGATATCAATCATTTCCGTGAATGGATGATGTCACAGATACAAAAATATTGCCCGAGAACATAGTTGGCAAAATTCGATTACTAGCGAAATTCGCTTACACTCCTATAATATAGATTGGCTCCACTATCCCACAGCCATTTTGAAATTGAATCAATCATGTGACTTTACTGGTATTTGTCAGAAAGTCATTGCAACTTTATATTGATCTAGTTGAACCAACTCTGATTTTAAACAATGGGAGAATAAAGCAGAATACCATTAACACTTTACAATACAGCACAGTTTTAGATTTGTCAAATTTCAAAGCATTTGCAGACGAGAAATTATCCTCGAGTGCCCTAGTTGCGCCCCCCTAAGTGTAAACACCGGAACCGACGAAAATAAATTGAGCGTGTGTAATAAGTGAAAGACTTACCTGATAAAGTATCCAATTCTCCTTATTTCTGCAAGGAATCCGTATAAAAAATATCAAAGTAAACACAAAAATTATCACTTCAAAATAACCATGTCACTTCAATGTCTGCCATTTTGGATATGACCTTTCCTCGCCCGCCACATGACGTCACTACTATAAGGCCAAATTATTTGTTATTGTGCGTTTCAAGTATCATATAATGTTAAAAAGGAACAAGAATTGTTAAACAAGAACTTTTTAAACCTTTAAATGTTAACTATTGATATGTGTACATCAAGTTATTTTTACTATTCCTCACTATGACAGTGTGGACAAAAAAATTTATCACCCCTTCTTATTACCTTTACAGGTGAACAGTATGAAAGATGGACCCAATGCATACACGGAAAACCATTTTCCTTCATCCCATCACACTGAGCCCACTTCACAAAAACTAAGGAAACACAATTTGATAGTTCAGCCGGTTGAAACTTTTTGCAAACACAACAAAGAGACTCTTTTTCAATGGGCTCACTTTCAGAAGAATAGTCACCATTACATGTATCAGATGTTAAATTGATGCATGAAGGTCCTGGTATTGGATCCTGATTATTTTTTAATTCTTTTATTTGTTTTTTCTGCTTTTTGACTGATTTGTTTTTGATATCATTTGATTTTCTTTTTGCTTCTGGCAGTTTGCTCCTGTTCTCATGCTCTTTCATTTTTTCAAGAATGTCACCATTGATTTCTTTTCCAGATACAATTTTACTCATTGTCCTCCTTGGTTTTGTCATTTTTTCACTTTTCACTTTTTTCAGATGTGCTTCCTTAGAAGAAAACATTTGCAAAATATAATCCTGGTTTTCCACCTGACCTTGATTTCCATCATTTACTGAGTCTTGACTAGCAACATCTTCAACTTCATTGTCAGGGTTCTCATCTTGATACACCTCAGCTGGTATAAGGGATTCTGATGGTATTGCTGTTTTGTCCAAGGGGTGTATGCCAGTGCGAGTAAATGCTGACTGAGCATTTTCAGGAGAAAGGGCTTTGGAATATACACGGCAAGCTATCTCACAGATGTTAAAACGAGTTATCACAGATTCTGTTTTCCTCATCAGCTTGTGGCATTCGGAATTGAACATTCTCTCAAAGGGCCCATAACAGGCAACATCCAGTGGCTGGAGGAGATGACTTGTGTGTGGTGGAAGGAAGAAAAAGATAATTCCATTTTCCTTGGCCCACTCACACAAACCTACTGAAACATGGGATTTGTGACCATCCATGATTAGCAAAATATTCTGGTTCTCACGACCTGGTATAAACTTTAGGAAATGGTCTGTGATATACTGCCTAAATACAGAATGGTTTGACCAACCTGTTTCACTTACAGTTCCATTAGCTCCAGGAGACTTTCCATCCAAGAGTGCTGCATTCATGCGTTTACCTGG
Source organism: Hippopus hippopus (assembly GCA_946811185.2). Lineage (NCBI taxonomy): Eukaryota > Metazoa > Mollusca > Bivalvia > Cardiida > Cardiidae > Hippopus > Hippopus hippopus. The sequence goes on along the minus strand of OX328113.1, from coordinate 23,457,975 downwards.
AAAAACAAAAAAAGGAGGAAGAGCCATTCCACTTGCACTGATGCAACCAAGAATTGTAATGGTCTTTCCACGTCCAGATGTCACAGCTGGGGGACAGTAAGATGAGGTCCCAACAATGTAAGGGGGTTTGTGTTCTGTTGTGATGCCCTTTTCATCTAGATTAAAGATTAGATGAGGCTTATCAGTCAGTCCATGTTTAGATAGGCATCTTTCAAGGTTCTCAAAGTACTTATCAACTGTAGCTTTTGATGTCAACTTAGCTCTATTGTGTTCCAGACCTCGAGGTTTCAACACTCTAAGTTCAGGCCATCGCTTAAGGAATCCTCTCATCCATTTTAGTGTCAGAGGTTGCTCTTTAGTTCTCTTTCCCACTTGAACAGCCATGTCAGATGCCAGATTTACACATTCCTGTCTGGTGTAGCCATACCCATAACTTGCCATTTTTTTAATATGATCAACAAGTTTGACTTCTTCCAACTGGGACAGTAGAGGTAACTTGGTAGTCACTGTGTCTATATGTATTCTTCCAGAAAGCCTGTCTCTCAAAGTTGTCCTTGGGATATTAAAGAGTTTGGCTGCTTTTCTTACAGGCATTCTGTTTTCTTTGCACTCTTTATATGCGTTTGTAAGTGCTTCATGGGAATAACTCCTTGATGGAACCTGCTTTTTGCGGGGACTACTCTGAAAAAAATAAGAGAAAAGACAACTTGTTACTTTTCATACCTAAGGACCCCCATGTACTTGCAACAATCAATAAAATTAGCTTGGCCTTAAAAAATTCCATTCTGGTCACGTGATTTTTGTCATGAATAATAAACATTGCAGACGACCTGTCAGAATATTTTTGTCTTCACATTTTGGTGTTAAAAACGACGAGTTTTGAAAAAACAAAATCGTACGTATGAAAAACGATGAAAATACTGGTTTGAAAAATAAAAATCGATTTACTTACTTGCTTTTGTCGCATTTTTCACGGATTTTCGCTCGGCGTAGTATTTTTGGTCGTAGTAAAAGTTTTCCCACGGTCGGTCATGCGCAGTGACGTAATCTCGCGAGATATCGATGTAAACACAAAGTATGGCGAAGGTAGGTCAGGGGCGAAGGTAGGGCACTCGACGATACAAGTAGCCCAAATGATGAAATTTTTACCTTTGAAATGGTAGAAAACGTTGTGAGAAAGGCAGGAAAATGCTGGTTACCATCATTTTCTCTCTTTCTCACAATTTTTTCAATTGGACCTCTTCTTCGGGCTCGATGGAACACAGGATTAAGTAGTAAAGGGTCAAATCACTCGTGATCATCGAATGAAACAGTGATGTTCCGCGCTGGTTCAACGAATGGCGTGTAGTTTTGATTCAGCATGTTTCTTTGATTACCTCACTAGGTTCAAACTTAGGTTTGTGTCCTTTGAACAGTTATTTGAAAGGCACTTTTCCTACAATATTCTACTTACAGTCATAGGTGTGTTTGGCCCCGAACTTCCCCACAAAAAGTCAAATTTTAATCGATCTTTACAGTGCTTGACGAACGAATTAATAACGTCCATTAAACTCACTGCGATTTGATTGGTTGATTTTTGCAATATAAAACACTAAACGAATATAATAGCGTTACAATATCGTTGTCGTATGTAAAATTTTACGGTAAATTCGGCAATTCAGACAACATGGATAAATCGGACCAATATGCTCAATAGACTGGAGGATTTGGCGACAAGGTAATTAGTTGATCAATGTGAAAATCGTCTTTGGTGCATTGATACTATGTACCTTTATAATTACCTCGGTATTCAAACTTCCAATTGAATAAATAAGTCCATAATTTACCGACCGTGTCTTCTGTTACCGAGATATCCGACATCAGTTTTAGTTTACCCATTAGATAAATCAGATAGAAGTACGAAGGGCATTCATTTGCTCTTTTCTTCAAAATATTTTCAAACCGTACTCCAAAATACACAAAAACAGGCTCTAGTATAAACATATTTATTTTACATCGACTGAGAAACAAGTTTTTGCAACTTATACTAATCTCTCTCGATTCTGCTTCCTGGGAACTACACCAGTACTCACGCCGAAGTGTGGGCCAATGAACAGTCTCAAGGTTGACACCCGCTCCCGGGTATCGAGCTTGGGACCTTATAGTTACGAGGCCGACGCTCTACCTCACAACCACGGACACCACAAAAAACTCGTACATATGCCCCTTGCTCAATGTAAACCAAAAGGTCGTTTACTCTGAATTTTGACTGTACCCAACAATTTAAGGTCTAGGGGAAAAAACTCTTACACTTTTTAAATAAGAAACGAGTGACCTCCCTTATTATAGCGGAAAGCATAAACCGAAAGGGGAGTAAAAAGAAATGTTATTCGTCAATATTAGTCTTCTAGGACGATCGGTGTAGAATGTTTTAGTTCCGTCCAGATATAATGAATCCTAGTATGTTTTATTATAGAATTATTTATAGACTTAAAGATAACAGAGAGAAGAAAGACTCGTTCAATATACATATTTAAATATACTATTCCCTAACCAAGGGGTTGCCTCCCTTTTTATTTTATGTCATTGTTTTCTAGCATAACCGCCAGAATTTAAAGTGGAAAATACACTAATGGTTTGGTTATCATATTAAGGTAATAATTTACATTGAAAACGAAATTAATCAATGATATAATGTCCTAATTCATTAATGAAAGAGACCCTTAGTTCACTTGAGATATGCTTAGGTGTCATGTTGATTTTTGAAAAATATCGTCAAATGTGCCGAGTAACCCCGAAAGTTATCCTATCTAATTAGGCAGTAAAAAGAATTCCAAAACTATGGCTGATAGAATAAGAAAATAAATAGATCTAGATCCCCACTGTGATTTTATTGAATCGTAAACAGCAATAATATAGCCCGAAACTGCCTCATATGTGAGGTTTTTCGAAGCTGTAGATCTAGTTACATTTTATACACCAAATGTAGATCTAGACTATTCATCCCACTTTGGAAATCCTTTGCAAAATTCTTGTCTATACTCACTTAAAATTCCTACATTATATGTATCATTTAATAGCTCTCTTTTTATTGAAAGTTTACATAGATCTTTTGATTCCGAAGGAATTTTTTAGATAATACTTGAACGATTTATCGGGGAGGGGGGGTGTACATTAAGGGAGGTCACTCTTCATAATATATAGTTAAATGCTGTATGAGTTATCTCCCATAGACCTTGTAACGATTGAAATACATCATTACCGCTTAGAATTTACTTACTCAACTTTAAATTGATTAACAAATGTTATAAGTGATAACCATTAAAAAAAAATAAAGGTTAATTAGGAAGAAAATGCAACGATTATTTTTGTGTAGAATTTATGCACATTTTACAGGTTTGTCAGTAATTCTGACTCAAGTTGACTAATTGGAGGTTTGGTAACAAGGTAATTATGCTGTATTAACCTAGACGACAGAATTTAAACCTTGTCCAAACTGAGAGCATTTGCAGAGGACAATTTCAATGTGCCTCAAATGGTGAGATGTTTATTTGATTGGGTAGAAAACATTGTGGAAAAAGGAGAAAATGCTGGTTACCAGCATTTTCTACTTTTCCTTCAGTGTTTTCAAAAGGCTTCTTTCCCAAGGTCGTTAATAGATGAGATTGTGTGGTAAAGGGTTAACCATTACAACCCCGAGTTTTAAGGACCCTGAGGAAAAGGACTTTTGAAAACTTTGTGGGAAAAGGAGAAAATGCTGGTAACCTGCCATCAATAGCTTGAACCCTATACATTTTGAAGAAAATTTGAAATCCAAAATTCTAAAATGTGACAGCTTTAACTCTGACAGAAGAGATTTTTCATTTATGGCTTAGAACCGATGCTTAACCCTTTACCACACAACCCTTTGTTTTCATGACTCTTAATAAAAACACTTTGGCAAACACTTTCTACTTTTTCCACAATATTTTCTGGCCTTCCAAAGACAGGTACAGCCGTTTGTGCCACATTTTATTTTTCATCTGCATACCCGTTGAATTTGGTTGATTGATTGACTGATTGTATGGTGTTAAGGGCAGTTTTCAACATTATTTCTGTTGTTTCACGGCGGTCAGTGCACCTATTCATGCTTTCCTGGAATTTCTTTTTTTACAAGTACTCTGCACAATATTCTTTCCGAACCACTGGCTGCTTTCACACATAACCATCGCAGAAATAATGGCCAGCAGCGAGAGAATATTGAATGCTGTCGCAATGACTATCATCAATCCTCGGAAAGAAATTGGCCAAGCCAGGGATCAAACCAGCATACTGTTCTCCTTTGTTAAAGAGTCAAAGGAACATTTATAGTTGATTAGCTGTGCTGGCCAAAGGCAATCTTATTGTCAGGAATTTTCTAAATTCGAAAGTAACACAAGATTGGCTAAAGCAAATGGTTCAGCCAATCAAAAGTTGAGCTACTTTCTTGAGTCTAGAATTAGACTTAGAATGAAATTAAGGATAGATTGTAAATAAGGACCCTGACCAGCTTATGTCATGGTATGGTGTCTGTTGTCCATCCGTCTATCTGTCTGTCCATCAATATGTTAGTCTTTTTCTTATTTTACAGATATAGGGCTTCATTTGGCCTGCAACACGCGAAAAGGGACGTTCAGACATATGCAAAATGTATCGTCTCGGATCAACCTGCGCAGTCCACACAGGCCAATCCGAAACGACACTTTCTGCTTTTATGTAATTTTCTGTTTTGCGGAAGTCTACTGTAGCACAAAATCTAATGTAGTCGTAAAGTGCCATCTCGGATTAGCCTGCGCGGACTGTGCAGGCCGATCCGAGATGACACTACGCAAAAGTCCGAATGCCCCTTTTCGCGTGTTGCAAGCCATTTGTGGCTGGATTTTTGTGAAACTTGCATAGTCTCGTTATATCATTTATTGCATGAACCTCATAGATTTTGAGAAAAATCAAATCTGTAGTTAGGGAAAAGTACTGTTCACATTTCTTGTTTATGTGAAAGGGTTCATTTTTTATTCCATTCTTTTAGAAGGTGTAGATGATTTGTATCATCAAGAGGCTCAAGCCTTTTGAAAATGCAGAAAATCCCATGATCAGTTTAGGAAAAGCAGCCATTTGATGGATTTGTCATGTCTACTCAAAAGTCTATATTCTTGGTCCCGCTTCTTTAAAGCTTACATGAACAGAACAGAAGATTTGTGGTTTGATTTGTACAAAGTACATCACTATGAAGAAAACATATACAGAATATCATACTATATAGTAACTTTCCTGATGCTTGTATTTGATTTGGGCAGCGTGAGAAAATTTGATATCATGTGAGACCGAAGGTCAAGCAAGATTTCATAATTTTCTTACGCAGCAAAAAGTAAACACAGGCACCAGGAAAGTTATTTCAACATAATATTCCTTTTATTTTATGCATGTACCCACAACTTTCAACGACAAAATTTGCCTTTATTTGACATTTTATTAGAAAACAGCAATAATAATACAACAAATTATGGTGAAGTGGCTAGTAACTTTGTTTTTTATAAATGGCTGATGAACATTAGTGTGTAACAGTTTGACCAAACAAATCACAAATCAATACATGCATATTCCGCTCGTGACATATGTCATCATGCCATATTTGCAACTATATTTCACAGTGTACAGATACAGATTTTATTTTGTTGTGTGTGTTTTATCCATGTGCGACACATGTATTTTTTGATGGAAAAATTGCAGGTATAAAATAAACAAAGATATTATATACACGGATGGTCTTATGCAGTGAACAATAAATCCTATCAAATTTGACATGGACAGTTACAATTGCTTCTTAAAGTTTAATGTGCTGGTGTATAGCACCATAACATGGGACCCGTATAGCACCATCACACGGGTCCCGGTTTAATGTATCATCCGAAAGACTATCATGACATCTAGTACTAATTTTAGACAGTCAGCGGTGGGGCCAAACACACACCCCCTAGTGGCCAGTGGCTTGATGTTTACAATCCTACAATTTACCTCTTGGGCTATCATTGATGGGCTGGTCAGTAAGTTAGGTGCTTTAAACTGCAACTTCTCTATAGATAATAATAATTATTGAGACATGTTCTATGAAAAGGTGGTTTAATGCAACTGAAAGATAAACGACCGATGACTGCACAGTCTATTGGTAAGTTTTCTGCATACTGAAGGACCATTCTACCTAATGATCAGTTGGTTTGGTTGGTATGATGAATTACAGAGATGTATTAAATCCCCTTTTTCACAGGGCGCCACGAAAAAGAAAATCGAGTTATTGCAAAAAGTTTATTAGGAAACCTTCAGGTTACACACACACACACGCACGCACGCGCGTGCGCATGCACACACATACACACACACAAGTCTAGTTTCGTTGCGAAAATATCCGGCGACACAATTATCTGGTAAGTTGTGGCAAATCTGTTCCACCATACGTACATGTGTTTCCGGCTGGAAGATTTACCGGCGTAAGCCGGATCAGAAATAAATAACCAGATAAAACCTTAAATAACCCGTTTTACGTGGAGGGAATGGGAGGATTTATAGGTTATTTTGACATTCATATCGATGATACAAACAAAAAAAGGAAATATATATTTCTACAGAATATCAGTCAGAGTCTTCCCCCAACTTGAACCGGAATTTATTGGGAACGCATCCTTTCGTTATTTTTGCCCTGGGGTTGAATCTTTCCGAGGTCAAGTCTATATGATTTTAATTTTTCTATTATGTTTAAATTCCTGAATGAAGTGAATGAAGATACACACACACACACACACACACACACACACAAATGCAAAATGTGGTGGAAAAGCGTAAAATCAGTTTCGATGCGATTATTAAGTCCGATCCGGTACGATCCTATGAAATCACCCGATTTTAGTTTCCATAAATTATTCCTTCATGAAGATCGAACCAGTATTTTGAGGTCTGTTAGCGTAGAAAGTCAGGCATAGTGGGTATTATACGTTTTGCTTTTCAAGAGATCAAATAATTTTCTCTTCTTACCGAAAAAAATTAGTCGGTTCTCAAATTTTGACCTAAATGAAATTCGGTGGTACACAGGCGGTAACGGGCTTTTTCGTCCCTGGGACTGTTCGCCCAGGCTCGTTCGTCCGGGCTTGTTCGTCCCAACTGATTTCCCGTTGGTCCGGGCTTGTTCGTCCCGATTTATGAATCTGCCATCCAAAGGTGTTAATAGTGCATACTTTACTGATTCTGATAGGTATATATGTAAAGGTGTTAACTGCACATATTCCCCGACCATTTTACTCAACCCGTAGATATATACTCAGTAACTGTGCAAAAATAGTCATCCCTATCAAATAAGAGAAGTAATCAAAGTAAAGAAAATATGAATGGATATGGATTTTCAATTTGTAGTGTGTTTTAGGACGGTAGGCCGTAAGTAAGAGGCTCTGTAGTACAGGGTGCCATGATATAACTGCAATATTAACAAAAATGGCGTTGAATACGACGTTGATGAACAAAAACGAACTCTGTGTTCCTTATCATAGTACGTTTTACCACAATATTCACATGTTTAAACAACCCTATGGTAAATGTTTTTTGCCAACAAAAGGAAATAAACTAGTCAGTATGTCTGTGAGACTAGAGGATAGTTCAATAGGAGAAAGGCAAATACAAAGCATTGTAAAGTTTTATTCAAAATATGTAAAATAACAATTAATTTTAGAAGACACACAGCACTGTACATTCCAGTACGACTGAAAAGGTAGTGTGGGACGAACAAGCCTGGGAGAACAGGCCCTGGCAAATAAGCCCAGGGACGAACAAGCCCAGGGACGAACTGGTTTTGGGATGAATAAGCCCGGAGCTGCACAGGCGAGGCGTTCGCTCCCAAGTCGTTTGGCCTTGGTCAAAATTTAATGATAACTTTGGTCGTTTTGGCACAATTTTGATGGTGGACTATTCCAACTGCATGCTGAGTAATTTCTGATGGAAAATTATAAATCAGTAGTTTCTAATTTAAGTCTTCAACAAGCAAAAGCAAAGCAAAGTTTAGCCTGCCAGTGGCAGGAATGAAACCCACACCTTATTTGAGTATATCTGGCCAGCAAAATCTGAAAGGGTCTATAATTGATGCTTATTTTACTGTAACTCATCACCAGATGATAAAATTTTAGTCTTGTTTAGACTGAAAGTCTTTGCAGATAACAAAATAGATTTTACCTGGAACATGACACTTCATTTTCAAGGGATAGGAAACATTGTTGGATACAGAGAAAATGCTGGTCACCAGCATGTTCTCTGTATCCCACAATGTTTTCCAAAGTCATTTTTCCTTAGGGTAGTTAAAATGTGAGAATTGTATAATAAGGAGTGAAAGAGTTATGTCTGTGTTTTTTAGGAAAATAAAATGGAGTTTGTCGAATTCATCAAAACACCGATGTTAGATGGAGTTAAACTGAGACGACCATTCTGCAAAGCCGTAGAAGGAACGTTGTGTATAACAGGTCATCATTTGATTTTGTCTTCCAGAAAAACAAATAAGGAAGAACTATGGGTTAGTATTTTAAAAACATGTTTAGCTCTGTACCACATGACATTATTTAAATTGGTCCAAATTAAAAGCATTCAATGAGGATAATTTGAATTTGCCTCAAATGATTGGATATTTCTGAAAGGTTAGAAAACATTGTGAGACAGGAGAAAATACCTGTTACCATAATTTTCTCCTTTTCCTAAAATGTTTTCAAAAGTCTAATTTCCCAGGGTTGCTAAAGCTCTGGATTGTGTGGTAATGGATCAACTCCTTACCAAGCAATCCTGTGTTTTAACCCTTTACCACACAGCAAAATTTTAGACTTGTCCATATTGATGGAAGTTACGGACAAAATTTCAAATGTCTTTTGAATGATATTATTCGGTCTTGAATAGGTAGAAAGCATAGTGGGAAAAGGAGAAAATGCTGGTTACCAGCATTTTCTCCTTTGCCCACAATGTTTTCAAAAGGCCTCTTTGTCAGGGTCGTCAAAATTCGTGATTGTGTGGTAAAGGGTTAATGACCCTGAGGAATAAAGCCTTTGAAAACATTGCGTTGAAAGGATGAAATGCTAGTGCCAATAATTTCTTCCATTTCAAACAAAATATCCTTATTTCAGTAACATAATCATTTAACATTTAATTTGGTGACTGAAAATGTTTTCAATTTGGACTAGTCTTAGATTTAATCTTGTCCGTATTAAAGCATTTTAGATGACAAATTAAATATGGCTCATATGATGGTTTTTGTTGTGAGAAAAGGAGGAAACACTTGTTACCAGTACTTTATCCTTTTTCCACAATGTGTGTTACAGCATTTTTTCTTATGGTTGTTAAAACACCGGATTTTTTGTGGAAGGGATTAAATGGGTAGAAAGCATCTTGTTCTTTTTCTACAGTGTTTTTAAAAGCCTTTTACCCAGGGTTTTTAGAAAGAAGAAATTATTCAGGGATTATCAATAGACTGAGTTAGTTATATAAAATCAAATAAAATCAACATTTTCAGTAATTATTAAAGACCCAGGGATTGCAAGAGATTTCTCAAAAATTACTAGTACATGTATTTTGACAGTGTAGATCCAAGAAATTGAGTAATTATATGTTCTGTACGGTCTGGTCTTATCGATATTGTCCAAAAAATCCCACAAATTTGCTCTAAAGAGTTGACTCACTTTGAAATTGGCTTTCTAGGCCTCCTGTAATAGTGATTCTTTCCTTGAAATATTTTTAAAATCTATTCAGCAACTTATAATCCTTGTTTTTACTATCCTAAAGAAGAATGCTTTTGGAAACATTGTGGGAAATAAAAAAAGAAGAATGCGGATACATTTTTTTTTTTCCTTTTCCTAAAATATTTTTCTACCATTTGCAAGAAAAATTCTATCACTTGAACAACATTCAATTCTGCTGTCAAGAGGTTCTTTCAAAACAAGTGACTTTATTGTCTTGCAAATGATTAACTCTTTACAAAACAACAAAATTTTAGACTCTGCCAAGTTGAAAGCATTTGAAGTGACCTAAATAAAAGAATTTGTCTTGGAAAGGGTGAAAAACATTGTGGGAAAAGCAGAAAATGCTGGTTACCAGCATTTTCTGCTTTTCTCACAGTGTTTTCTAAAGTTTTTCACCTCGGGGTCCTTAAAATTTGAATTTGTATGGTTTAGAGTTAAAAAGTCATATTTGTTTTTTTATTGTAATATTATTTGAACCATATTCTGGCAAAAGGTTTTATCTCTTTGAGGAATTATACCAAGCAAGTCATCACATTCATTTAGTTATGGATCCATAAAACCCATTTTGTCCAACAGTTGTCTCAATCTGGGGGTAGAATGGTCCTTTGACATGCAGAAAATTGACCAAAGGCAAAAAGTTTTGACCCGGGTCAGCCTGTGCGGAGTGTGTAGGCTGACAGGGGTGGATACTTTTTGCAGATGCATTAAGCCTCCTTTTCACAGAGCATGGCTCATAAATATAATGTGTGTTGTAATATCATTTATATTCCAGTTGCTTCACAGCAGCATAGACAGTGTGGAAAAAAGACTGGTTGGCGCTGGAGGGACCCTCACAATCAAATGTAAAGACTTCACTTTTCTATATTTAGATATTCTTCAAGCAGAGGACTGCCTGAATGCTGCCTCTTCCATAGAACAACTGTCCAATATAGGTAAAGTGTTTGTTCACACAGAACATCTCAGAATGTCATTTCTGTATCTTGTTAACTCTTTACCTGACAGCTGAGCCCCTGTATATTTCTATGGCAGTTTCCAAAATTCATGAGACCCACTTCAACATATTGCTTGATTAATGGCTACTTGTCATAATCTCTCTCTTAGTTACCCTTTGTCAAACATCTCATTACTATTGACCCTGAGGTAGACAGCTTTTAAAAACATTGTTGGAAGGGGAGAAAATGCTGGTAACCAGCATTTTTTCATTTTCCCAAAATGTTTTCTGTCCTTTCAAAGACAAATCCTATCACTTGAAACCACACATAATTTGTGATCTGCAAACCTGTTCAGTAAGGCAGAGTCCATAATATTGTCATTCGAGAAGGAGTTAGCCCTGTCCTAGATGACAAACTTTTAGATTTGTCCACATTTTAAGCATTTGCAGGCGACAAATGTGGCTCAAACAATGGGACCTGTCTTTGAAAGTTGAAAACATTGCAGAAAAAAAGAAAACCTATACCACAGCATCCTAAGTTTTAGCCAGCCTGGGGAAGAAGCCTTTTAAAATCAAAGTGGGAAAAGAGATTGGATGGTATTGGAGTTTAACACTATCTAAATAGCTTAGGTCATATGCATGGCGGTCAGTGACACACCCATGTGTTTCCGGGCTTTATCACACCAGTACTGACACAACTTTCTCTCCAAAGCCACTGAGTCCATATTTTCTCAGCATTTTCTCCTTTTTCCACAATTTTTTCGTACCCTTATAGCAGTAAATCACATTGATTAACTGTTTACCAAACGATTCTGACTTTTGACAACCCTGAGGAAAAAGACTTTTGAAAACATTGATAGGAAAAAGAGAATGCTTGTAACCAGCATTTTCTCCTACTGCCACAAAGATTTTTACTTTTTGAAAAAATAGACTTCATGTTTAGAGTAACATTCATTTTGTCACCTGCCAATGCTCCCAATTTGGACAAGGCTAATTTTAATCCTTTACCACACAATCCCTACTTTTGACGACCCTGAGAAAGAAGCCTTTAGAAAACATTGTGGGAAAAGGAGAAAATGCTGGTAACCAGCATTTTCTCCTTTTCCCACAATGTTTTCTACCCTTCACAAAACAAATTTCAAATTTTCAATCACTTTTATTTTGTTGTTTGCAAATGCTTTCGATTTGGACAAATCTAAACTTTTGTTGTTTGGTAATGAGTTAAAGAGTTCAGTCATATGAAAATTGTGGTCTGCAACTGCTTTCAGAATGGACAAGTGTAAATTTTTCATCGTCTGGTAAAGATTAAGCTGATGTATATAGAAAACAATAATGTTTGGAATAAGAACAGGTATTTTGAAACGCCCTCTATACTTTTGTGCATTGTTTTTCTTTCAAGATTTCTGCAATTTTTCATTCATTTCTGGTTTTTATTTTTCATACAGATGATATAACCCTAAGCTATCCATTTTTCTACCGCACCTCGTTTGACATACTAGAGGATGGTTGGCAAGCATTTAAAATTGAAAATGAGCTGAATAGATACAAGGAGTGCTCTGAAGAATGGAGAATTTCTACCGTGAATAAAGATTACAAGGTAAACAAGTCTTTTGTATCCTGTACCCCTTACTAAGCAATGCTGTGTTTTTATGGCACATTGTGCAAAACCTTCTAAAAACATAGTGAGGAAAGGAGAAAATGCTAGTAAATAAGCATTTTTCTTCTTTTCCAACTATATTATCTATCTTTCGCAGTCAAATTACATCATTTAAGCAACATTTGATTGGACATCTGGAAATGCTTCTAATAGGGACAAGTATAAAATTTTGTTGTCTGGTAAAGGTTTTTATCCTGTCACCTTCTACAATTTCGACCCGATAACAGGGTGCCGTATATTTTTTTTGATATCCGTCAGTTGGTCACGTGACCGCTAAGTGCGCACCTGCTAACTGGGACTATTTTCAACCAAGCGTCTTCCTGCCGTAATGAATCAATCAATTGCTAGCGAATACTTTTGCTCGTCTGTTATGTTAAAACACATTGTCGTCTTCGCCACATTATTTTTCTGCGGATATATGCCACTTTTAACATTTATGATGTAGCCAATATCATTCATGACGTCATTATTGCACCTCCATATCCAGAGGGTGTTGTAAACACGGTTCTTCCTTTTTTAAAGTTTCTCATAGATCTAGCAAGAAAGATGTCAATATGTGCCTTATTTCGAGCGAAATGTTCAATTTAGTCGGATTTTGGATTATAACTGAGTAGAAGGATAAATAAAATAGACGGTTGGTGTCTTGGATTCTGAAAGTCGATCAGGTTTGGCTCCGGAAATTTATTAAAGATACGGTCTTTATCAATGTTTTTTTTTTCCGTTTGTTTGTTTTGTTTTGTTCCATTACAGTGAGTGACAGGATAAATAGAATAGATGGTTGGTGTCTTGGATGGGTTAAGTTTATCGGGCTCGGCTCCGAAATTTATCTGGTTCGCCTTCGGCTCACCAGATAAATTCCTCCGCCTTGCCCGATAAACTTAACCCATGCAAGATACCAACCATCTATTCTCTATAACTTTATCACAGGACAAGACTAGCCGTGTCCACATAAAAGAATTCAATGGCAAATGATAAATGTTACTCAAAACATGACAAATTCTTTTCCAAAGGGTAAAATACATTGTTGGTAAAGGAGAAAATGCTGGTTACCAGCATTTTCTCCTTTTCCATCAGTGTTTTCTACCCATTCAGCGATAAATAATTTTCTTCTTTTCCCACAATGTTCTTAAAAAAGATAAAAAAAAGTTTTGCATAGTGTTGTTAAAAGTTTGGAACTTTGGATTGTTTGATTACTTTTTGTTCCTTATCATGGTTTTCATTGTTTACATTGTCAGGTGTGTCCCTCATACCCACAGTCAGTGTTTGTGCCTAAATCTATAACAGATGAAATGCTTCTTAAATCAGCTGGGTTCAGACAAGGTGGCAGGTTCCCTACTTTGGCCTACTATCATAGAGACAGCCAGGTATATGCTCAGCAGTTAATATTTACAGCATTGCTTCAGCCACAGGTTGATCTTGGTCATAAGTCTAGGGAGTATTTTGGAGGAGTGAAGAAAGGATTTGTTACTACCCATTCATAAATCGACCTTTAATTTAGGTATTGAGCAAAGTCCTGCCCAGCTTTTATCAACCTGAGGAAAAAGTATGACAAGGGGATAATACTAGCAGTCATTATTTATTTGTAATGTTTCTATTTTTTGTATGGTAGACAACCCTTTACCACACAACAAAATTTTAAACTTGCCCAAATTCAGAACATTTGCAGACAACACATTAAAGGTGGCTCAAATGATGAAACTTGCCCTTAATTGAGTAGAAAACATTGTGGGAAAAGGAGAAAATGCTGGTTACCGGCATTTTCTCCTTTTCCCACAATGTTTTCAAAAGCTGTCTTTCTCAGGGTCGTGAAAACTCTGGATTGTGTGGTAAAGGGTTAAAGTTGGATTAGATCAAGAGATTCAATTTAATCCTTAAATCACCTTTCACGACTATAGTTGTCTGTGCAGCCATTGTAGATTAAGATCAGACTGCACAAAATGTGCAGTCTGATCTTTGATCTACACTGTCCGCTTTGCAGAATCTGTATCGACAAAAGCAACCATGAAATTGCTATTATTTGGGTCTTATTTCTCGGATCGACATGTCTGTTGAGTTTTATTCGGGGCCGTAAAGGTTAATGAACATATAAACCTAAATGAAAGAAGTAGATTCAATATAATGACGTTAAAATTTCTTAATCTTGCAAATAGTAGAATGTTATATATTTTAGCAAAATTCCAGTCTGCATTCAGAAATCTTTTGTTCAGTCCAGAAAGGTACAGACAATGTCCTTATAACTCTCCTTTCATTGTATTTCCACCTTTAAGCCTAAAAATGGCAACTTATAATATTTACTATATGAAATTTCCCAATTTGATAGTTTTCAAGGGCCCTGGCCCTGAGTGAAAGAATATTGGAAAGTTGCAGGGATATTTAGTGTGTAGTCTGTTTTCAGTATCAAAACTCTTTGTAGAGCTATTACATCATTTCTATAGGCTGTCCTGATGCGATGTAGTCAGCCTCTAACAGGAACAGGTGGAAAGAGGTGTAAAGAAGACGAAAAACTCGTAAATGCTGTCCTGAAAATAGGACGTAGAGGATATATTGTAGACACAAGATCCTTGAACACTGCAAAGGCTGAGTTTAAAAATGGTATGTTTTGTGTTAAGTTACATTGAATTGAGATTCAAATGTTATTAACCCTTAGGCTGCTAAGCACGACACAAGGTCCTTTTTACGGACAGTGTAGATCAAGATTAGACTGCACAGAACATGCAGCCTAATCTTAGACCTACACTGTCTGATAAGGCGATATCTTTCCCCCAAAAACACCTTTGAAATAGCAAAATTTTGGTTTTTACTATCGGTTTGAAAGTTTTATTTCACTTTTTTAGCAGGATAAGGGTTAAATCATTTTGGTTTAGATATGATATGTAAACTCTCCTGCTGTAGACTGAACATATGAATTTTACATTGATTGTGAAACAAGTTCTCACAACTTATATCAATCACTCCTGATGATTGCTTCCTGGAGACCTGAACCAGCACTTGCAGCACAATGTGGGCATTTCCAAAGGTTGACCCCACTCATCTTGGGATGTAAAACTGGTCCATAGCATAGAGGACTTAAAACCTGGCAGTTGCTGCTTTGAATCCATAGCTCAGAGGATTTCTTTTTGAGGATAAATGATAGTCATTGCGGCAGGATTCATTCCTCACTCACCCCAGATCATTGTTTAAAGGATAGTTTTGCTTGAAAACTTTGACATTGCATCATTTTGATTTCATGTCAGATAAATTCAGATTTTATTCATCCCTTAATTAAACAATCCTGACTTTTTTTACCTGTGCAGTTGACGGCTTTTGAAAACACTGTGGAAAAAGAAGCCGTTGCTTGTAAAATCAGTAGCTTTTTTTCCCAAAATGTTTTCCAAACAGTTGAAAAAACATTTTTAGCTTGGCTGTTTTTGGAAAAAACGAGTTATTGTCATAGCCTTGGCGTCGTCTGTGTCACTGTTGTCGTGCAAAAACTTTGACATTTTGCAATATGTAGAGATATTTACTTCAAACTTGAACAAGTTGTTAACTGTCAAAAGGAGAACCTATACAACAAGGGTGGTAACTATGAAAGTTTTTGACATGGTTATGCCCCTTTTTTCGACTTAGAATTTTCACTTAAAATCAAGCACTTGCAGCCAAGATTGGTAACTGCATGCTGTGCTCATGTTCTTTATACTATTTGTTTTAAGTTTCAATGCGTCTGAAATTTGCTGTATTAAGGTAATTTTGTATTGAAAGAGTTATTTCTTCCTGTAGGTGGAGGGTTTGAGCCAGAGGCTCACTATTCCCAGTGGAAGAGGATTCACCAGGCTATAGAGAGGAGAACTGTATTTCATGAATCACTGATTAAATTGATAGAAGGTGAGAAATTGGCTTTTGATTTGTGGTTTTGTTCTCTCTTTGTAAATTTGAAGTAATGATGGTAGATTTTAGAACTTGTTTTTACTCTCTGCAAATTGATAGAATTTTGGACTCATCCATATTGAAAGCATTTGCATATGACATTGACTTTTGGCTCCAATGGTCTTTCAAGGATTAAAAAAAACATTGTTGGAAAAAGAGAAATGTTGGTAAGTAGCATTTTCTCATTTTCCCACAATGTTTAAAAAAGCATCGTAAAACTCGAGCTTGTATAGTAAAGGGATAAACCAGTTTAAATAGGATCATTTTCTAAAGAGTTAAAAACAGATTTGTAAACTAAAAAAAAAGTCCTTAACGCAGAAATGTGTTATACTGTCAAGATGATAGCCTTAAATTTCAATTTACTCAAACCACGCTGTTTTTTGAAATTATATAACAGACAGAATCAAATATCAAAGGCAAATAAAGACAGATTTTCATCAAATCAAATTTTTTTCATGAAATTTCCCTGTGTCTAGAGGCAAGTTTTGCCACCAAGATGATTCAATGACATTCCGTAGGCCTGTGTTCATCAACCATTCTTATTGACATTCTTAGTCAGATTCTCAAGAATATTCTATATTTCATAGTAATGAAATTTCTGATTGGCCAAATCAAATGGTAAACCCTGTACCAGACGACAAAATTTTAGCCTTGTCCAAATTGAAAGGATTTGCAGACAACAACTTCAATGTGGCTCAAATGGTGCAATTTTTCTTTGATAGGATAGAAAACATTGAAGGAAAAGGAGAAAATGCTGGTTACCAGCATTTTCTCCTTTTTCCACAATGTTTTCAAAAGGCTTATCTCCAAGGGTCGTTAAAAGTCAGCATTTTGCGGTAAAGGTTAAGCCAATCAGAAATTATGTTACTTTACAAATCTAGAATAAGACTATGAATGCAATTAAGAATAGTTAAATATAACCCTTACTTTTAGAAGCCCAACTTTTACCAACACTGAGAAAGAAAGCTTTTGAAAACATGGTAGGGGAAGGAAAAAAAGCTTGTAACCAGCATTTTCTCCTTTCTCCGCAATGTTTTTTACTCTTTCCAAATTGAATACAATTTTTGAGCCACATTTATTTTGTTGTTCGCATTATGCTTTCAATTTGGACAAATATAAAATTTTGTTGTTTGATAAAGAGTTAATACAGACCCTGGTTCCCATTTCAGCCTGTTCTGACGTTGGAGCCACAGTAGATAAATGGTTATCAAAGCTGGATACCAGTGGCTGGATGTCTCATATCAAAGATATTCTAACCTGTTCCTGTCTTGTGGCGCAGTGTATTGATAAGGATTGTAAGTAAAGTGTTTGTATACCTCACCTCACAGTCCCTAGTTTTAACAGCCTTGAGGAAGAAGGCTTTTGAAAACATGGGAAAAGGAGAAAATGTTGGTAACAAGCATATATTCCTTCTTCCAAGTGTATTTTACCCTTACAAATACAAACACCACAATTTGAACCAGAACCACTTTCGTATATCATCTGCAAATGCTTTAGATTTAGACTAGTTCAAAATCTTGTTATCTGGTTATAAGTTAACTTTTATCCAGATAGCAAAGTTTTGGAGATTTATTAAATTTAAAGCCCTTGCATACCACAAAGAAGTGTCGCAAATAATGGGATTTGTCATTTGAAGTGTAGAAAACGCTGTGGAAAAGGAGAAATTGCTGATCACCAGCATTTTCTTCTTTTCTGCCAATGTTTTCCAAAGCCTTCATCAGAGTCATTGAAATACAGGATTGTTCAATAGTTTATCTCTCTTTCGATTCTATCAGTCTGATTTTCTGTAACTAACAATTTCTGCTGAATGAGTGGTCACATTTTGGAATTATTTCACAGGAGTGTTCTCTGGATCCATCCTTAGGGTTCGGCGTGGCTCAGTGGTAAAGTGTAGGACTCATAACCTGGAGGCCCGGAAGCACCTAGGGAAGACACTTCAGAGCCCTGTCCTAGTATTGGTGAAACCCAGGACACACATGAATATGTGATCTGTTTCTTTGATGACTGAAATAATGTTGAAAGCGGTATAACACACCATTCAATCAGTTTATCAATCAATGGATTCCCTTTTACCGAAAAAGTGCTAAAACCAGTCTGCTCCAAGTAATAAAGATGCGGTCCCAAGCTAAAGATAGGAAAAAAGCCTTTAACCCTTTACCACACAATCCCAAGTTTTACCAACCCTGTAGAATATACTCAAGTGTTAAACTTCTAATCTTCCCAAACTTGGGGAAATACAATAAATTATAGCAGCTATCTTTTGATGATCTTCAACAAATTTGCTTCAGTAAACAACATAGCCATCACAGAACTTTTCCTGGTAAATGAAGGTAGATTCTTCTATTCTGCAGGAGTGTTCCTGGGCTTACTGTGTCCTAATTTTGCTCAGATGTGATGCAAATGCTTTAACTCTTACCAAACGATAAAATTTTGGACGGGAACCAAATTGAAAGCCTTTGCAGATGACAGAATAAATGTAATTCAAATGATGACGATTTCAGTGTTTGATAGGGTAGAAAACATTGTGGGAATTGGAGAAAATGCTGGTAAGCATTTTCTCCTTTTCTCACAATGTTTTCAAAAGCTTTATTCTTCAGGGTAGTTAAAACTTGTTATTGTGTGGTTAAGAGTTAAATTGCGATATCACTTAATAATTTATGCCAAAAAATGAAAAAAAATCTAGAATGAAGAGCAAGCAATTTAACCTCTGCCACATTGTTTCAAAAGGTTTTATGATTCAGATAGTAAGAACAGGATGATGACTGTCATTTTCAAGTCATTGTGCTGATTTTTGTGTGTGTTTACAGCTGCATGTGTGTTGGTCCATGGATCAGAGAGTATGGACTCAACATTACAAGTTACGTCTCTGGTACAAGTTATATTGGATCATGACTGCCGGACATTTACTGGGTAAGATGTTTATCTAATGCCTTTTTGTTTTCTTTCTGCAGAGAAAAGGAGCTAGTGGCTATATTGACCTAAAGAATGCTTATCTCTTTACAAAAGCAATCTGTAGTTTTAAAGACCCTGGAGGAAAAGCTTATAAAACTGGAAAGGGGAAATTGCTGAGAGAGGCAATTGATCAATATCATTGATATGTAAGCCATGCTTTGTCAAAAGGGGGTCTAATATATCTCTGTGATGCATTGTACTAAGCAAGTCATCATATAATTATGTATCCATAAAATCCATTTTGTCTAACAACCAACTGAATCATGAGGTAGACTGGTCCTATGATATGCAGAAAATTAACCAGTAGCAAAAAGTTTGGACCCAGGTCAGCCTGGGCAGAAGCATTAAAAGCCAGTTTCACAGAGCATGGCTCAAATATATTTTGAGTGTTCTTATCATCCTGAACAAGAAGGACTTTATAAATGTCATTGGAAAAGGTAGCATTTTCTCCTTTTCCCATGATGTTTCATCCTTATAGGGAACAAATTCCACCATATAAGCTGCTTTTAATTTGTGACCTGAAAATACTTGCAGTCTGAATTGGTCCAAATTTTTGTCATCTGGTAAAAAATTAAGATGACAATTCTCTGTATATGTTGTCAGGTTTGAAGCTCTTATTGAGAGAGAATGGATACAGGCAGGGCATCCATTTGTGGACAGATGTGCCAAGTCAGCCTACGCCATTTCCAAACAGAGACAAGAGGCCCCTGTGTTTCTGCTGTTCTTAGACTGTGTGTGGCAGGTAAGTAATTGTTACTTGTTTACAAAATGTCGCCAGATATAAAATGAATGTCGAGACAGTGTAGGGTAGATCACTGGTCTCTCACATCAAAGGTTATGAGCTCGAATTCCGTGACAAGCAGGGTCATCCTTTTGAATTACCCACATTACAGCGTGAATTCTTGGACATTATTCACCAGCCATTCTGAACAACATTCTTAGCCCACTTTTCAAAAACTTGAAAGTAACCAAATGTAGCCATTCAAAAATTGCATAACTTTCTGAGTTTAGAATTTTGACTGAGAATGCAATTTAGAATGGTGATTGAATATGGCCCCTGGTCTTGGTTTTAACCCATTACCACACAATCCCTACTTTTGACGACCCTGAGAAAGAAGCCTTTGGAAAACATTGTGAGAAAAGGAGAAAATGCTGGTAACAAGCATTTTCTCCTTTTCCCACAATGTTTTCTACCCTTCACAAAACAAATTTCAAATTTTCAGTCACTTTTATTTTGTCGTCTGCAAATGCTTTCGAATTGGACAAACCTAAAATTTTGTCGTTTGGTAATGAGTTAAAGGAACAATCATGGAGAGTAATTCATGTAAGTTGTAGAATTTGTTTCACAACTAATTGGGACAAAAAAAAAATTAAACTTAAAATTGATTCACCTCATACTATAAGTCAATTTTTGTACAACTGAAAGCTTTGGCACTGTAGTTCGTGATTTCTTAACCCTTTACCAAACAATCCTATGTTTAACAATCCTGAGAAAGAAGCCTTTTGAAAACATTGTTTGAAAAGGAGAAAATCCTGGTATCCTATCAAAGATAAGTTTCATCTTTGGAGCCAGATTTAAAATTTTGATTGCACATGCTTCGCATTTCAACTAATTGACACTTTTGTCATGTGATAAAGAGTTCATGCATTTATCTGTCTCGGTGGATCATAGATTTATGAACATGAAAACTTAGATATCAAAAATCTGAAAAAGAGAAAAGGGACATTTTAACTTCTGAAAAGAGACATTTTAACTTCTGACATGTTTATTCTCCCTTTATTTTCCTTTTCTTTTAGATTTGGCAACAGTTTCCATGCTCTTTTGAGTTTACAGAAGATTTTTTGATCCTGCTGTTTGAACATGCCTACTCTTCCCAGTTTGGTAAATAGGAATTTATCCCACTACAACACAATCCTGACTTTTAAATACCCTGATGAAGAAGCCTTTTGAAAACATTGTGGGAAAAGGAAAAATGCTGGTAACCAGGATTTTCTCTTTTTTCCACAAAGTTTTCCATCCTTTGAATTACAAGTTTCATGTTTTAAGTTATATTTAATGTGTCGCCTGCAAGTGCTTTGAATTTGGACAAGGCTGAAATTTTGTCGTCTGGTAACAGGTTAATAACTTTAAGAGATACATGTTTTGGGCTACTGAAACCTGAGATTGTCTCATCTTTTATTGTTTTTTCATACAGAAAAGCTGAAGACCAGATAGCAGTCCTACTTTGGTCTACATTGTCTTATGTCAGATACTCTGATGTTACCCAGCATTACTATTGCAATTTGATTGCCTCCTATACCAATCCTTTCCCACACAATACCAAGTTTTAAGGACCCCTGAGGAAGAGAGCTTTTGAAAACGTTGAAGGGAAAGGAGAAAATGCTGGTAGCTAAAAGCCTTTTTTTCAACAGTCTTCTGTTTCAGGGTCATTAAAACTCAAGATTGTGTGGTAAAGGGTTAAGCACCATTAATGAAAGGGTCTTTTGTAGAATTCATAAAATACATTGTAAGAGATCTCAATCCTCATTATTTTCAAAATCATTGTTGAACATTTTCTATAGAGGATAATCAACTGGTGGTGTGTGATATTAAAAATCTGTCACTAGAATGAGGTGTGATGCAGTTGAAAAAGGAGTCCGAAGGACGAGTTTTTTTAACCGTATCAAACCCCATATGAGTGACAGATTTTTAATATCACACACCACCAGTTGATTATTCTATTTATTATATTCCTAATTCTCCCTTTGTTTGCTTATAATTATCAAGAATGGTAGGTATACATGTATAGGACTTTCCTATACAAACACATGATCCATTTTTGGCAGAAGCAGCTGACGCAACAGATGATGTAATGCTCAAGGGTATGTTATGCATCTATCTCACCGTTTGAAGGCATGCATTGTTTTGCACCTTCACACTTTAAAACCAGCCATCTGAAATTAGGACAAGAAACAGTTAACCTTTTCCCACATGACAATTTTAAGACTTTCCCAAATTAAAAACATCTCCAAATGACAAATACTAAATTGGTACAAAAGGTCTTAGGTTTTCTGATAAGATAGAAAACATTATGAAAAAAGGAGAAAATGCTGGACGGTAGTATTTTCTCATTTTTCCACAATATTTTCCAAGAGCTCTCTCCCACAAAAGCTACCTTCTTTTCTCGAAATGTTTTCAAAAGATTTCTCCCACAAGTTCGTTAACTCAGGGCTGTTTGGAAAGACTGTACCGAAAATCTTTTCACTGTGCTATTGTTTACTAAAGCTGTTTGAAGCAGAGACAGAAACTGCAGACTTTGAGAAATACAGAAAAAAAGGTAGTTCAGGCCAACATTCTTAAACCATATCATCACTAGTGATGATACCATATCATCACTAGTGATGTTATTCACTGTGAAAAACTGAAAAAATAATACACTGAGAAATCCGAGTAATTCACTGATAAGAATATAGTCAATCTCCTTTACAGGAACATTTTTGTGTAACAATGACATGGAGAGAAAGCAAAACTGTCTAGACAGAAGGACAGTGTCACTATGGTAGGTGTTTAAAGTGCTTATTACTATTTATTTTTAATCAGCATATCTGTAATTCTTGTTATCTTGTAATTCTTTTGCCCTTTAATTGAGCCTTGTTGCGCAGTCAGTAGTGTACATGCCTTGAAACCAGGAGGTGGCTGGGTTGAATCTCCAGCTTGGCTAATTTCTCTCCAAGGATTGTTGGTGGTCATTGTGACAGGATTCATCCCTCTCTAATTGCTAATGACCCCAAGGAGAAAGTATATTGAAAACATTGTTGGAAAAAAAAAGTGCTGTTGTACATCATTTTCTCCTTTTCCCACAATGTTTTCTATCCTTTCATAGACAAATCCAATTGTATGAGCCACATTTATCTTGGTTTCTGCAAATACTTAAAGTTTGGACAAGTGTAAAAGTTTGCATTTGGTAAAAAGTTTACTAGACTTGCTTAACCCTTTACCACACGGCAAAATTTTAGACCTATCCAAATTGAAAGCATTTGCACATGACAATTTCATAGTGGTTCAAATGACACAATTTGTCTTTGATAGGGTAGAAAACTTTGTGGGAAAAGGAGAAAATGCTGTAACCAGCATTTTCTCCTTTTCCCACCATGTTTTCTACCCTATAAAAGAAAAGTGGAACCATTTGAGTCACATAGAAATTGTCATCTGCATATGCTTTCAATTTGGACAAGGCTAAAATTTTGTCGTCTGGTAAAAAGTTAAATGGATCAGTAATAATCACACTAAGTACAAGATAACAAAAGAACAGTGCTCCATGAATGGTTCACCTATTAGTTAACAAGAAGTTTTGAACATGAGTCAAGTTACCTGGCCTCTTATCATTTCTTTTTTGAGTATCACACCTGGGTCTCAATATGTTTTTGTGCTCCTTAGACAGTTAGTGAAAAAAAAATCAGCCCATATTTTCATTAATGCCTCTTTAATCCTTTTACATGAAAAATGAGCATGCGTGGGGACATTCTGAAGAATGAGTGGGGTTTTAACCCTTATCAAATAGTGCTGCACAAATTATGGAATCTGTCTTTAAAAAGGTAGAAAACATTGAGAGCTGGTAGACAGCATTTTTACTTTTTCCCAGAATGTTTTCAATGTGTTTGAAAGCCTTTATTTATGTGGTCATTAACCCTTATCCTGCTAAATAAATGAAATGAAACTTTTAAGCCGATAGTAAAAACTCAAATTTTAATATTTCAAAAGTATTTTTTGAGGATAATATGTCCTTATTGGACTGTGTAGATCCAAGATCAGACTGCACGTTCTGTGCAGTCTGATCTTGAGCTACACTGTCCGCAAAGGTCAGTGAGTCGCGCTTAGCAGCCTAAGGGTTAAAGGTAAGATTGTTAGAATGGTTCAGAATTTAGTCAGCTGTGTGAACACAGATATATACTGATATATATATACCGATATAAGGAATAAATATATTTATTATATACCAGTAAATTTTCCGGCTCAAATACATGCGTCGGACATGGATAAAATACCATACAGGACAGAAAAAAAATATGTATGTACACACTGTGAAATATGGTTCCAAATATGGTATGATGACGTAATTATGACATAACTCACGCTCTGAAAATTTTTTTATTCATTTTCAATTTGATTGGTCAAAATTTTACGATGTAATATTCATCCGCCATTCATAAAAATGAAGTTACTGGCTAATACACCATTATTTGTTTTATTTCGTGTACCGTTTTTTAATAAAATGTCATCAATTTGAAATATTTTGTATTTGAAAGTTTTAGGTATACATGTATAATAAAAGGAATATTATGCTGTAGTGCCGCACAAGAAAATTTTGACATCGCGCTCGACCTTCGGTCTCGTTCAGTATCAAATTTTCTCACGCTGCTTGAGTCAGATACAAGCACCAGGAAAGTCACTACAGCAAAATATTCTGTATATATCTAAAATCTTTGATTTAAAACCATAAGCATCACAACAGTGATTTCTTTCATGGCCTCCAGAAAATGAATGCATTTTCTATTGGTTGTAATCTATCCAACTTAGCAGCCTTCAGGGGCAACACTCGGCACGAAATAAAGATGAAATGGATTAAAAACTGGCTGAAAAATGTATGACAGTATGGATGTATCCTTAAAGCACAGAATGGTTTGACATAGGGTTTAATGAAAATTCAATTTTCATTTCATGATTTATACTCACCTGATGGAAACATACATAAGGATTATATTCCCACATAAGTCCACAAATCCGCAAAATAAACAAATAATAAAGCGTCTGTAATACACCCTCCATGAGACGCTTTATGTAAACCCCGCTTTACCTCAGTTTATTCAAAGTGAAAACATGAACCCAATGGTACGTCTCAAAATACCTAGGGGAGATGGGAGGTAACTCCATCAGGTGAGTATAAATCCATTCATAAAATTCCAATTTGATTACAAATTGAGTAATTTTCTGTCAACTTTCTGCCCCTAGGTCCTACATCAACAGACCTGAAGTGCTGGCTAACTATATCAACCCCATGTATGACCCCAACCCAGCTGTGATCTGGCCCTCTGTGGCCCCACAGAGTCTGGTAAGGATCTGACCCCTTTTCCTTATCTCTTTACCTGAAGACAGAATTTTAGACTTGTCTCAGCTGAAAGCATTTGTAGACAACAAAGTAAAAGTGAATAAAAAACTGAGATATTTTTATTTTGCAGGGAAGAAAACATTGTAGGGTTAATACTAGTTAGGAGCATTTAATCCTATTTCCACAATGTTTTCAAAAGCCTTCATCTTCTGGGTCATTAAAACTCTAGATTGTTTGGTAAAGAGTTTATACAGAATATTCTTGACTGTAGCCACATTAGACTGAAATGTTTTGATTGAAAAAGCTACTTATAGTTAACATTGTCCTTGCTTTTTATATATCTTCTATACTCAGTACATACTTATACCCCTGCAAATCAAATGATTTTCATTTGGTTACACTGGATTCACCCAATCTGTCCACCTAAAGATGCATAAGAAGGGTTTTAGAGTTTTTACACACTCCAAATCAAGACAGGTATTTATCTCTTGAAGTGCTAAATGAATGGAATTTCACAACCAGGGAAAGAATAACATTTCAGTTTTAACTCTTTACCACACAATCCCTACTTTTAACGACCCTGAGAAAGAAGCCTTTTGAAAACATTGTGGGAAAAGGAGAAAATGCTTGTAACCAGCATTTTCTCCTTTTCCCACAATGTTTTTGACCCTTTCCAAAAAAAAAGTCAAATTTTCAGTAACTTTCATTTTGTCGTCTGCAAAATGCTTTCAGTTTGGACTAGTCTAAAATTTTGTCGTTTGGTAAAGAGTTAAGGCAATTTTTGCCAGTATGCTTGACAAAATGGCAGACCAGACAGTGTAGATGCAATACCAAACTGTATGTTCTGTGCAGGCTGATATTGATCTACGATGTTAACAAAAGTAGTAGGACCTTAATCTTAATATTATAGTATAAATAAATAAATAATTAACCCTTTACCACACAATCCAGACCTTTGTCAACCCTCTGGAAGAGGGCATTTGAAAACATTGTGGGAAAAGAAGAAAATGCTTGTAGCCAGAATATTTCCTTTTCCTGCAGTGTGTTCTTCTCTGTCATAAACAATTTTCATCATCTGAGCCACATATAATTGAGCCATGCTCTGTGAAAAGGGGGCTTAATAGATCTGCGAATAGTATCGATCCAGGTCAGCCTGTGCAATCCTCGCAGGCAGACCTGGGCCGAAACTTTTTGCTATCGGTCAATTTTCTGTATGCCCAAGGACCAGTCTATCTCATGATTAAGTTGGTTGTTAAAAAAAGTGGATATTGTGGATCCATAAGTATGTGATGGCTTAGTTAGTACCATGGATCACGGAGATGCATTAAGCCCCCTTTTGTCAGGCTCATTTTGTAGTATTCAATTAATTTTGGGAGAGTCTCAAAACTTCGCTGTTTGGTAAAGAGTTAAGGTTGTGCTTAGAACTCGAAGGCATAATGGTGCGAATAAATTAATGCTTAAAAGTAACAAAAAGTATCTTTGATCTAATCCCATATCCTTTCTCGTAACATAACCCACTTGCATATTATACGTTAAGGGCATTACACTCTTGATCCACTGCATACACATAGGTATTTAAGTGTTGCAAACCCTCTTTTCAGTTTTTGAGCTATAAAAAAATAGCTGGACTAAACTGGACTGGACTGAAAAGTTATAGACCCAAGTCAGCCTGCATGGACTGCGCAGGCTGCCTTGGGTCTATACTTTTTGCAGATACATTGAGCCCCGTTTTCACAGAGCATGGCTCAATTATATTTGATATTGAAATTTTGTTAACTTGTATTATAATTATTCTCATACAGAGTTTATGGAGCTCACTCTATCAAAGGTGCCAGATCAATCAGAATAAACAGAAAGAAGCCTGGACAGAGATATTTAAAATTAGGGAGACAGACAAGGAACTTCGATCAAAAGTTGGAAAGTTGCGCAGGTAGGTATGACAGTACAATCATCAGTCATAAATTGCATGATTGATGTCATTGTGATGCATTTTTATGTATTTATTTTTCAGAACATTTTAGCCATGCTCTGGCAAAAGGGGGCTTAATGCATTTCAGTGATGTATGATACCGAGCAAGCCATGACATATATATAGATCCATAGTTATCTGATTTTTTAATAATTGACTTAATCATGAGGTACACTGGGCCTTGGACATACAGAAAATTGACCAATAGCGAAAGTTTGGCCCAGGTCAGCCTGCGCGCACTGCGCAGGCTGACCCGAGTCGATACTTTTCACAGATGCATTAAGCCCCCTTTTCACAGACTATAGTTCATTTCTTTTCAAACCTTTACCAAACAGTCCAATGTGTTTTTTAGAGGCTGAGGAAGACAGCTTCTGAGAGCATGGTGGGAAAAGAAGAGAATGCTGATGATCAGCATTTTCTCCTTTTGCTACTCTGTTTTCTACCTTTTTAAAGTAATACCCTACCATTTTGGCCATATTTAGCCTGTTGTCTACAATCAGTCTCAATATGCATGAGACTGAATAAATTTTGTCTGGCAAAGACGAAGTTTATTTTCACAGAGATATATTGTGATTCATGCCTCCTTTAGGCTTTTGAAAACATATTTACTAGTAAATTATTTACTGATTATTAATGTTTTCTATTTGTCACATTATTAACATTGATTTATCAACTCTCAACAGTATTGTCAGTAGTATCACTGATTATCTTTTTCTTTTTCTATAATCATCACATACTTCTAATCCTTTACTGCACCAAAGTTTTAATGACCCTAAGGAAGATGACCCTTGAAAAGATTGGGGTACACAGCATTTTCTCCTTTTCCCACAATGTTTTCAACCCTTTGAAAGTCACATTTCATCATTTGAGCAAATTTGAATTCGTTGTCTGCAAAGCTTGGAATTTGAATAAGCTTTTGATTTTGTCATCAGATAAAGGGTTAACTCTTAACTAATAATAATTGTAGACTTGTCCAAATTGAAAGTATTTGCAGATGACAATTTAAATGTGGCTCAAATGATGGAATTTGTCTTTGATAGGGTAGAAAACATTTGGGGAAAAGGAGTAAATTCTGGTTACTAGCATTATCTCCTTTTAGTGAAGGATTAAAACACCAAGTAAACCCAAAGGACAAATTTTGTAGAAATTAAGACCCTGAAATTTGTTATTTTATAGTTGCTTTTGTCTAGTGTCTTTCAGCAAAGTAGACAGTGTACATCAAAGATCAGAAGGCATGTTTTGGGCAGCCTTATCTTGATCTACGCTGGCTGCAACTTTAGGAATGAAAGGCACTTAACGGGTTAGTCTCATGCTTTTATTTATTATCTATTTACAGACAACTGGCAAGTTTAGAGAAAGAAGCCCTGTCTGCAGGTGTGATACTGCCTTCAACCCTGGATGGTGAAGTTAATGAATAAGATGTTTTAAAGCTTGGCTGTAATATATCACATGACTTCCCATAGATGACTTTCTTTTATGTGTCTTTCAATCTTTCAATGGACCATTATTTTCTAATAGGCAATTTGACCATTTTTTTTTTACAGTGTTTGGACAGGTTTTCATACTTTTTAAGCCTTTACAGAACAATCCCATGTTTTCATGACCCTTGGGAAGGGGCCTTTTGAAAACATTGGGAGAAATGGACAAAATGCTATTTACCAGCATTTTCTCCTTTTTCCGCAATTTTTTCTACCCTGTCAAAAAACTTAAGTTCATTTGTACCACTTTAAAATTTGTCATCTGCAGATGCTTTCAATTCGGAATGGTCTAAAATTTGTCGTTGGGAAAGGGTTTAAGTAATTCCAGTTGATTATTCTAGTTTTACAAAGATTTTTTCAAAGTCGTCTGCTGTAAATTTGCCTCACTGAAATTCAAGCACTTGCAGCCAAGTATTGGCACCTCTTGTCTTTTTTTTTTTTTTTTGGGGGGGGGGGGGTTTAATCAGGAGATTGTTTTGCTGAAGGATTAAAAACAGTATAGACATATAGATCAGATTGCCTGCTCAGTGCCATCTGATCTCTGGTCGATACTGTCCAATTTTGTAAAAAGATATTCTGACCCATAAAAGACTTGAAACATCCATGATCATATGATTCAGCAATGTGAATTTTTTTCTTTTGCTTTTTGCTATTTTTGTTGAAGCATTCCAGTGTATGTAATTTATTATTATTGAATTGTTTTACTTTGTATTTGTTACATTTGTGAAAATCTACTATTTGTACCCGTTTGGGCTAGTGCAATAAAAAACAGGAATCGGAGTTAAGTTGCCATGTTTTTCTTCAACTCTTTACCAAACAATGAAATTCTGCTCTTGTCTACATTGAAAGCACTGGCAAATGACAAACTGAATGCAACTCAAATTATGAGACTTGTCTGCGAACGAGTAATAAACATTGTTGGTAAAGGAGAAAATCCTGATTACCAGCATTTTCTCCTTTTCCCACAATGTTTTCAAAAGCCTTTTCCATGAGGGTTGTTAAAACTTTGGATTGTATGGTAAATTGTAATAACAACCCAGAAGAATTTCAGCCAATTAATTTGTCAACTGGTAAACAGCATTTGCCCCATTTTTCACATTGTTTTCCATCCTTTCAAAGACAGGTTCTGTCATCTGAGCCATATGTAATTGATGTCTGCAAATCCTTTTAAATTGGACAAATCTATTTTTTTTTTTGTCATCTGGTAAAGAATTAATGTTTAATTTCTTCAGATAACACAAGGATGTTTTCAAACTTATCTACTAGAATTTTATTTCATGAGGAAATGGGTTAAACACAGAAAAACTTCTTTTCACTCTTCATTAGAAAAAAATCTGATAGTCTTTAGAAATCAGAATTGAAAAGAATTTTTCAAACACACATAATTATGCCCCCCTTCAATGTTGCTAATGTCCGTCGGTAGACCAAACCTTGTCCGGATGATAACTAGACACAGAATTGACCTAGGTTCGTCAAATTTGGCACAGACATTTGTCTCAGAGTGCAGATGATCCCTATGAATTTTGAGATTAATCTATCAAAGGTCAAGGTCACAGTGGCCTTCAACTTAATGATATTTAGACCTAACCTTGTCCAGATGATAACTAGACACAGAATTGACCTAGGTCCTTCAAATTCTGTACAGATATTCATCTTGGAGTGTAAATGATCCCTATCGATTTTAAGGTTAATCCGTGAAAGGTCAAGGTCACAGTGACCACCAGATGATTCAGGGCCCGCGCTGCCATTTGCCACTTGAGCAATTTGCTAAAAAAAAAAATTAAAATCATCATGTGTGGCTCAACTTGTGGCTCCAACATTTTATTCGCATATTATCGGGGACATAGTAAGCATCGAAGTTGACTTGGAAAAAGCGGAAGTCGAATGCGCGTGCCGAAGAGAAAATCGATAACCCAGTCTGTGTATCGGCGACTGTTTACAATCTTGTATGTATACACACGGCGGTGCGTATAACTATGCGAACTGTTGACAGATTATCACGTTTAACAATTGAAGTGGGCTATAAATCAAAAGGTGACATCGATATTTCCCAATCAATTCTTTTGATATCAGTTTATGAACTGTGCCACTTCCTGTATCAATGTGGCAGTAGGGGAGCATGACTGTTTTACAAACAGACATCTTGTTATGTACACACTTATACGAAAGCCTACAAGGGTCAAAATGAGGATAAAATGTTTTTCAAAAACACATACCAGTAATAACATGAATTTTAAACACGTAATAACAAAAAAAGTCGCACTGACGCGAAAAATCTCGTAATAACATGTTTTAAAACACATAATACAATGTTTAAAAGTCATGGTAACGCAAAAAATCTGGTTATAATGTGAATTTTTAACACGTAATAATGACAAGAAAGTCACACTAACGTGAAAAAATCTCGTAATATCATGTTTTAAAACATGTTGTAACACGTTTAAAAGTCGTAGTAACGCAAATCGAAAACTCGCAGTAACATTTTTTTTCACTTTATCAATATTACATGAGAACAGTTTACATGTATGTGCAATAAGTTCATTGACATGCATTTGAATTTCCCGATAAATATTGAATTTGTACTTCCTTTTTGACCCTTGTAGGCTTTCGTACACTTACCACTTACCTGCAAGTAAACTATTTTCATCCAGTTGTTGCTCATGGCTTTCAAAAAGATTACAGTGAATAAAGAAACTAACCAGAACAGGCAATTTCTCCATTTCCCAGAATATTATCATGATTCTAGTTATCACTGAGTAATTGCTCTTGTCCTGAATTGCCATCTTACCAAGCCCAGTAGCTTAGTCAATACTGTCTAGGGCTTTTAACCAAGGGGTAGCTGCTTTGATTCCCAAGCCTGGCCAAATTCTTTCTGAGGATTGATGTCAGTCAATGCTACAGGATTCATACCTCTCTCACCACTCAACATTGGATCAAAGATGTTTATGTGGGAAAGTAGCAAGTTGCTTGGCAAGAAAGTTAAGCAAAGCACTGGTAAAGAAACTCCAGAGAAGCATGGATAGCTGCACTGGTAATGAAAATGAAATAATGAAAATGTTATAACCTTTATCAAATCAAAAAATCCAATATGCATCCAAATTGACAGCATTTGCAGACAAAATACTGGATATGACACAGATGATGGGGTTTGTCTCTGACAAGGCCGAAAGCATCGTGCAAAGAGGAGAAAATACTGGCCATCAGCATTTTCTCCCTTTCCCACATTGTTTTAACAAATCTCTTGATCTACAGTATCTAATTCTGTGAGATTTTCCATCGAAAAGAAATTAATAGAATGAAGTTGCAGTCTTTGGCTTTTTACTATCCATTGGAAATTTTCTTTTTTTTTTTCAACAGCTTCAGGCTTAATTATGAACATGGAGTTGTTTTATAAAGTGATACAGGAAATGTTTTGCCTGATCCCATTTTGTCTACATTACTCACTTGCGTATTGTTCGTTACGGACACTATGACTTTGCTATTATTTGAAAATGTCTAAATGAGGAGCCTGGATGATTATTGCGAAGCATAGAATTTTAACTCTTAAAGTGCCTTTCACAACTAAAGTTGCCTTTGCAAGATCAAGATCAGGCTGCACAAAACGTGTAGCCTGATCTTAGATCTATTCTGTCCGCTTTGCTAAAACACTACAGACAAAAGGAAGCCATTAATTTGCAAGTATCTAGGCCTTATTTTAGAATGAAAATATCCATTGAGGTTATTTAGCACTTTAAGGTTTAACCTTATACCAAAATACAAAATTTTAGACTAGTTCAAATTGAAAGCATTTGCAGTTGTTTTAAAAAAAATTGTGACTCAAAAATTGATTTTTTTTTTTTTTTTTTTTTTTTTGGGGGGGGGGGGGGCTGAAAATATTGTGCAAAAAGGTGAAAATGCTGGTTACCAGCATTTTCTCCTTTTCCCACAATGTTTTCAAAAGGTTTCTTTCTCAGGATTATTAAAAACTGGGATTGTGTGATAAAGAGTTAATAGTCTGTATGAAGTAAACAAAATAATAACCATGTGGAATTGTTTTTTGTGAAAAAATTATTTTTTCATGGAATGTCGTTAAATGGCTGGATCAGGTGTGAGGAAGACTTCTACTGTAATAATTTTACAATGTTAAATATCAGTGTTAAATATTAACCCTTTACCTATTAATCCTGTGTCTTAACGACCCTGAGGATAAAGCCTTTCGAAAATGTTTTGGGAAAAAGAAGAAAGTGCTGGTAACCAGCATTTTATCCTTTTTCCCCCCACAATGTTTTATACTCTTTCAGAGTCGATTGATTGATTGATTGATTGTATGGTGTTTAATGCCGTTTTCAACATTATTTCAGTTATATCGCGGTGGCCAGTGCACCTATCCATGCTTTCCTGGAGTCTCTTTTACCAGTACTCCGCACAATTTTCTTTCCAAGCCACTGGCTGCTTTCCCACGTAATCATCGTCGAGACAATGGTCAGCGGTGGGAGAGGAATGAATCCTGTCGCAATGACTTATCATCAATCCTCGGAAAGAAATTGGCCGAGCCAGGGGTCGTAGCCAGGGATCGAACCCTGGACCCCGTGTTCTCAAGTCCTGCACACTACCGACTGAGCTACCAGGGCTCGGCTTTTCAGAGTCGAAGTTGACTAATTGAGCCACATTCAATTTGTCCTCTGCAAATGCTTTGGAATTTGACAAGTCAAAAATTATGTTGTCTGCTAAGTCTCTACAAGATCTTAGACATGTCCAAACTGAAAGCAGTTGCATTCTAATCTTATTCAAATGGGGAGATTTGTCTTAACTCTTTACCAAACGACAAAATTTTAGACTGGTCCAAATTGAAAGCATTTGCAGACGACAAAATAAAAGTGACCGAAAATTTGAAATTTGTTTTGGGAAGGGAAGAAAACATTGTGGGGAAACGAGAAAATGCTGGTAACCAGCATTTCTCCTTTTCCCACAATGTTTTCAGAAGGCTTCTTTCTCAGAGTCGTTAAAAGTCGGGATTGTGTGGTAAAGAGTTAAACACTTTACCAGACGACAAAATTTGAGCCCTGTCCAAATTGAAAGCATTTGCAGACAACAATTTTGATGTGGCTCAAATGGTGCAATCTTTCTTTGATAGGTAAGAAAACATTGTGGGAAAAGGAGAAAATGCTGGTTACCAGCATTTTCTCCTTTTCCCACAGTCTTTTCAAAAGGCTTCTTCCCAGGGTCGTTGAAAGTCCACATTGTGTGGTAAAGGCTTAAATGGGTTGAAAATACTGTGCGGAAAAAAGGGAGAAATGCTGATGACTAGCACTTTCTCCTTTTCCAACAATTTCTTCAAATGCACTGTCCCTCAAGGACATTAAACTATGGGTGTGTTTTGTAAAGTGTTAATCCCTTATCAAATGGTCCAGACTTTTGCTGATCCCAAAGTAGAAGCCCTCTGAAAACACAGACAGTGGAAAAAGGAGAAAAATGCAGGTAACTAGCAGTGTCTTCTTTTTCCTCCATTTTTCTTCCTTTCAGTAACAAAGATCATGATTTCAAACCCATTTTGATTTGACTTCTCTAAATGCATTGAGGATTGACAAGACATGCCGGTAGTCCAACATTTTTTGGTATAGTAGAGAGTAATTCCGCATTGAAAACATTTTGTGGGAAACGAGAAAAATGCTAGTAACCAGCCATTTCTCGTTTTCTCAAAAAGTTTCCTATCTCCCCAAAGACTATTTTCATCATCTGAGCCATGTTTAATTTCTCATCTGCAAAGACTTTCAATTTGGACCAGTATACGTATATTTTTGTCGTTTGGTAAAGATTCAAATGACATTCATTTTGCTAACCTTTGATGTGATAAAGAATTGAATAACATAATTCAGTCCCTAAAAAGCTGGAGAGATGGCAAATCAAACAGCTTCTCAAACTAGAATGCCTCCCTAAAATATCTACCATATGTACATGTATTATATTACATAAGCTTCAGAAAGATTTAACTCTTTTCAAAACAACAGAGTTTCAGGCTCAACGATATTGGAAGGACTTTTTGACAACCAATTATAAGCGGCTCAAACAATGGGATTTGTCTTTCAAAGAGTAGAAAACATTATGGGAAAAGAGAAAATACTTGGTACCAGCATTCTCTCCTTTTTCAACAATGTTTTCCAAAACCTTCTTCCCCAAGGTCATTAAAGCTTGTGATTGTTTGGTAAAAAGTTAACATGTTCAATCTCCAAGCACAATGTTTTCTATAGCTGTCATTCCCAACATCGTTAAAACTTGTAATTGTTTGGTAAAGATTTAACCCTTTACCAAACAATCCCATGTTTTTAAGACCTTTAGGAAAAAGTTGTTGAAAACATTTTGTGAAAAGGAGAAATGTTCCCAAAATGTTTACTATCCTTTCAAAGACAGATATGAATAATATGCTGATAACCATCAATTTTTCCTTTTCCGACAATGTTTTCTACCCTTTAAAGATTAATACCAGCATTTGTGCCACATTTGATTTGCCATCTGTAAAAGCTTTCAGTTTGGACAAGTCTAAAAGTTTGTCATATCGGTCAGGGTTAATCCCTCGGCAATAAAGGATCCTTCTGGTTTTAGTTGAAGCTTTAACAGACAACAAAATTTCATGTTAGGATAAATTAAATGCATTCGCAGAAAAAATTAAAGCGCTAACGCACTGAAGGCAGCGGATTTCTTTTCTGGCTCCGAATACATGCTACTCATTGGTGTGTTCTATGATTTTTGTTCCTCATAAACTAATATAAATCAAAACGGAAAGTTCTCCAGAGAACTCTTACCCTTGAGATTAGGGTACGAGTTCACCAGGGTCCGAGTTCTCCAGCAACGAGGTATGTTATTGTATTTATGTGCAGATGGTGGAGAGGTGTTAAACCCAGCACGTTTTTTTGTTTTATTTAAGCTGAAAATGTTTTGTTATCTTAAATTAAAAAGACAACTGAAACATGATATCTTAATTTTTTTCAGAGAACATACAGTATCAAGTTGAACTGCTTTGTTAGAATGTCATTGGCAGAACTATTTTGTTAGTGTACGAAACTGGTTTTGTTTACACGCGTATCCAGGCAAAACTTGCCGGAAGCAAAAATCTGACCTAGATAAAGATAGTAGGCTTCAAAAATCAGTATATACATGCACATGTGATGTGGGAACTATGATAGCGGGGTAAACCCGCTGCCAAAAACTGCATACGGCTCAAATGGAAGGATAGATAACATTGTGGGAAAAGGAAAAGATGCTGTTTACCCACATTAGCTCCTTTTCCTAATGGTCGTTAAAACACAGCATTGTTTGTAAATGATAAAAAATAAGGGAGAAATAAAGTACTAATTAATATTAAAACCTCATAGAATTTATTGTATTATTTTTTTTTAACTATAATACAAAGTGGTCATCTAGTATAACCCTACAGTAGTACAATGGTCATCTAGTACAATCCCGACTTTTAACCACCCTGAGGATGACATCTCTTGAAAACTTTGTGGGAAAAGGAGAAAAGCCTGGTAACCTGCATTTTATCCTTTTCCCAAAATATTTTCTGGCCTTCTAATAACAACTTTCAGTTTTTGAGTCACAATTATTTTGTTTTCTGCAAATGCTTTCAATTTGGACAAGTCTAAAATTTTGTTGTCTTGAAAAGGGGTTAAAAAGGACAATCTAACAAATTCAAAGGTATCACAATTTTATATGACAAAACAGTCTATGGTATGTAGAAAACTTACAACTATATTTATCATTTCAACCCTTAAACAAACTTTCCTAAGTTTTAATGATTCACAGGAAGAAGGCTTTTGAAAACAATGTGGGAAAAGGAGAAAATACTGGTAGCCAGCATTTTCTCCTTTCCCACAATGTTTTCTATCCTTCCATAACAACTTTCAATTTTAAGTCACTTTTATTGAATAACATTTAATCTGTCTTCCAAAAATGCTTTCAATTTGGACAAGTCTGGTGAAGGGTTGAAATTAAAAATCTAACAAATCTAACAAATTGAAAGCAACAACAGTATTATAATAATAGTCTATGGCACACAGAAATTTTATAACTACATGCACAGCTCCAGACAGAGGGAGTGGTTTTGATTTCAAAATTGAAAATATTAATTGTTCTCCACTAAACACTATGTTGTAGGTATTCATTAGAGTCTTCTCATCGAGACTATTCTAATGAGTACCCACAACATAGGGTTTTAAAGCGAAATAATGGATTTAGAATACCATCACTCCCTCTAATCTAATGCTCTGTACATGTGTAACATATATTTATGATTTCAACCCTTTAGCAAACTATCCTAAGTTTTATTGATTCAGAAGGAGAAAGCTTCTGAAAAAAATGTGGAAAGGGAAAAAACCAATCTGCTAACCAGAGTTTTCTCCTTTTCTCAAAGCCTTTTCTACCATTGGAAAGACAAATTTCATATTTTGAGTAATATTTAATCTGCAAAATGTTTAATGCTTTTCATTCGGACATGGCTAAGATTTTGTCGAGTGGAAGAGTTAACACGTTATCAAAATTTTAGCCATGTCCAAATTGAAAACATTTGCAGACGACAATTTCAATGTGGCTCAAATAGTGCAATTTTTCTTTTAATAGGGTAGAAAACATTGTGGGAAAAGGAAAAAATGCTGGTTACCAGCGTTTTCTCCTTTTCCCACACTGTTTTCAAAAGGTTTCTTTCCCAGGGTCGTTAAAGGAGATCTAACAAGTCTGATGGTAAGTTCAAATCAAATACGGCAAACAAGTGTAGGACAGAAAATAAGCGCCATTGTAAAAGGAAAATAAACATGAGTGTTAGCAAGCCTATTTTACTCATATACTACATCATTAGATGGTCTATCCCACTTAGACCACATAAGTAACATATACGACTATGAGTTGTATATGAGTCATGCTCTGTGATATGGGGGTTTAATGCATCTGCAGAAAGTATGGACCTTGGTCAGCCTGGGCAATCTGCACAGGCTGATGTGGGTTAATACTTTTTGTCATTCGTTTATCTTCTGCATGCCAAAGGACCAGTCTACCTCATGCTTACCTAAGTCATTTGTTAAACACATTGGGTTTTATGAATCCATAATAATGAGACGACTTGTATTGTATAGCGCATCATGAAGATGCATTAAATCCCCTTTTGCCAGACCTCTGCTCAAAAAGATATAAAACCATGAGAGTTGTATCTTCAATATACATGTACCGGTACATGTATAATTTCAAAATACTGTTTGCTGATAGGTCATATGGATTGATGAAACTTGGAATGTAGGCTCCTTGTGATGTTATTATACACTGAGCACCTTAACTCTTTACCAAGCGACAAAATCTTACAGTGGCCCAAATTGAAAGCATTTGCAGATGACAAATTAAAAGTGGCCTAAATGAAAAAAAAACTGCCCCTGATAGGTTAAAAAACAATGTGGGAAAAGGAGAAAATGCTGGTTACCAGCATTTTCTCCTTTTCCCACAATGTTTTCAAAAGCCTTCTTCCTCAGGATTGTTAAAGGTCGGGATTGTGTGGTAAAGGGTAAAAGAACCACTACAACATTTCAACAAAAGACTTAAGTCTCTGTAAGTCTTATGTATTCTGGTAAAACCCCCTACCTGTTTCATTTACCAACTGAAGTTGAGTTCGTTATTTTGTGATACATGTCACTAATAATAACAGATTTTAGTAACGATCTAAAATTCTGAGTTAACACGATATTCCAGATTCAACTCAGCAAAATAAGAGACTGAAGTCTGTAAACTGATGTAAGTCTGGTTATTTTGCTAAGCTGTGTATGAAACATTGTGTCAACCAAGGATCTGAGAATGTTACTGTTAGTGAAATACATATCTGCTCAAATAAAGAACTCAAGTTGGAAAATGAGAGTGTCAGGGGATTTGAGCAAAATAAGGGACTTGAATTTTTTGCAAAAAACGGCTCAGGTGTAAAATATGATTTCTTTCCTGCTGTACCTTGCATCATTTCCTATAATATAAAATGACTAATAGCCTTTTGGGGCATCACTTATTTGGGCAAGCGGTGGCGGTGATAAATAAAAAACGAAAAAAGCACTGACATACAGAATTAGTATGGAATACCCACACAAGCGCTCAAAACATTGCACCTTGCTGAGCTCTTTACCAAACAACAAAATTATGATCTATTAACTCTTTACCAAACGACAAAATCTTGGTGTCGACCAAATTGAGAGTATTTGCAGAAGAAAAAATAAATGTGGCTAAAGTGATGATATCTGTCTTTGAAATCGTAGAAAACATTGTGGGAAAAGGAGAAAATGCTGGTTACCAGCATTTTCTTCTTTTCTCACAATGTTTTCATAAGACCTTTTATTTAAGGTCGTTAAAACTCGGGATTATTTGGTAAAGGGTTAAAAGCATTGGTTGTCTATGAAAGGTTAAAAAAACATTATGGAAATAGGAGAAAATGCTTGTTTTTCAGCATTTTCTTCTTTTCCTGCCACAATGTTTTCAAAAGCCTTCTTCATCAAGGTAGTTCAAACATGTGATTTTTTGGTGAAAGGTTAAATTTTCACAAAGATAAAAGCACCAAGCCTCATCACTTTAAAGGCTAGGAGAGCTCTACAGTAATACTGTAGTCTTCAATAAGCGACAAAGTTTTAGACATGTTTAGATTGAAAGTTTTTGCAGACGACAAAATAAATGCCTCAAAATTTGAATTTTCTTTTCGAAAGAGTAGAAAACATCATGGAAAAAATGGAGAAAGTAGTGATTATCAATCTGAATGAGCACAACCATTTTAGAATTAACCCTTACAGGACCCAATAAAACTGGCTTTTGAAAACATTTTGGTAACCAGCATTTTCTCCTTTTCCCACACTGTTTTCTAACCTTTCATAGACAAAACTCATCATTTGAGCCACATTTAATTTGTCATCTGCAAATGCTTTCAATTTCCAAGAGTCTAAAACTGTATCATTTAGTAAAGACTTGAAGAATCCTCAAAGATTGTTCTTAAATAGTTTTCATAGGACTTTTGGCACGAAAAAGTCATTAACTATTATCAATTAAACACAAAAGGCTCACAAGGGCCTAAACTGGCCTACTCACAGTTACTGGCCATTACATTTTAATGTGATGGAAATTGCATGTATTTAATGTGAACTACGGTATTCAGACTTTTATATTCTCACCAATATTACAAAAATGATTTATTAGTGAATTCAGTGATGCAATAGTCCTGTGATCAATAACATACATCAGTTACAAGAACTTGTATTCAAATCTGTATGATGACATCATACAGTATGTAGTAAAAAATAGACGGAGTTACCAAATACAAAACAACCATTCCTTTATCTAAAGCCCAAAATTGCACCTTTTTACTGAATGTAAAATATTATTTAATGCGTATTACTTAACCCTTTACTCCATAGATACTCATTTTGACGTATCAACAACAGACAGCTTTTGAAAACATTGTGGGAAAAGGAGAAATTGCTCGTAACGAGCAATTTCTCCTTTTCCCACAATGTTTTCCACTCAATCAGATATTTGTATCCTCATTTGTCCATATTTTTGACATCATATCTTTATTTGCTGCTGAAATGGAAGAGCCTCAAATTGGCATATCAGGTAAAGGGTTAAACCACACAGTTTTACACTGCATGTTACTCCAACAATATAGTTTTTCCTTGTAAATGTTCTACTGGGAGAAAGTGTTACAAAAATCTTGAAAAAGACAATAGCTGAAATATTAAACAAGAGAGCTGAAATATTAAACAATAGAGTGATTGATTTCAATCATTTCCTGAGAAATTCACAGAGTCACTTGTTAATTGTAAGTGTCATGAAAATCTGACCACCAACACAGAATCTATCATGTTAACCAGAAAAGTCTACAAGACAGACTAATACTCCCAGAGAGACAGAAAGACAAGCCGTTGCAAGACAGATGACAGGAACCATGCTATGACATACCTGTAAGCTCTTTTGATCTTTGGATCTAAAGCTAACATAAAATTTCTCTCCTTAATGGCAAAATTTTAGACTTGTCCAAATTGAAAAACATTTGCACATGTGCAAGTGACAAAATAAATATTACTCAAACAATGAAATTTGGTTTTAGGAAGGGAAGAAAATATGGTGGGAAAAGGTGCTAATGCTGGTAACCATAATTTTCTCCAATTTCTCAATTTTCTCCTTTTCCCACAATGTTTTCAAAAACTTTCTTTCTCAGGGTTATTAAAAGTTGAGATTGTGTGGTAAAGGAGTAAACTCTTTAACCCTTTACCACACAATCCCGAGTTTTAACGACCCTTGTGAAGAAGCCTTTTGAAAACTTTGTGTGAAAAGGAGAAAATGCTGGTAACCAGCATTTTCTCCTTTTCACACAATGTTTTCTATTCCTTTAGAGTCAAGTTTCATAAATTAAGCCACAGTTAAATTGTCGTCTGCAACAGCTTTGAATTTGGACGATTGCAAAAAATTGCCGTTTGGTAAAGAGTTAAGTCTATCCAACATCAAAATTTTTGACAAGTCCAAATCAAAAGATTTGCTGATGACTTACAAAATGTTACTTAAAATGATAAGACTTCTGTTCAAAAAGGTAGAAAAATTTTGGGAAAAGGAGAAAATGCCATTATGTTCTCCTTTCCCCGTATGTTTTCTGGCCTTTAAGCGACAAATCCTATCATGTTGGTTACAAATAATTCTTTATCTGCATCTTCTCTGAATTTGGACAAGTCCACAATTTTGTCGTCTGGTAAAGAGTTGACAGTTTCTGGATTTCCTGCACAAAAGAATTCTTGGAATGTTGTAGAAACTACTGGAATCCTGAAGAATAATTATTCTTAACCCTATACCACACAGTCCCGAGTTTTAACAACCATGACAAAGAAGCACTTTTGAAAACATTGTCGGAAAGGAGAAAATGCTGGTAACCAGCATTTTCTCCTTTTCCCACCATGTTTTCTACCCTATCATAGACAAATCCATCACTTGAGCTACTTTTAAATTTTCGTCAGCAAATGCTTTCAATTTGGGCAGGTCTGAAATTTTATAGTGTGGTATGGAGTTAATCAATGAAATACATGTACATGTACATCATCACACAATTCATCTCTCAATCATTAAAAAAGCATTGTAATTCCAATGCAAAATTAGGCAAACCACAAAATTGTAAAATCAAATATTAACCAAATTGAAACCATCTGCAGAAGACAAATCAATTGAAGCTTAACCCTTTACCACATGACAAAATTTTAGACCTGTCCAAATTAAAAGCATTTGTAGATGACAGTTTTAACGTGGCTCATATGAAATGATTTTTCTTTGATAGGGTAGAAAACATTGTGGGAAAAGGAGAAAATGCTGGTAACCAGCATTTTCTCCTTTTCCCACAATGTTTTCAAAAGCCTTCTCTTTTAGGGGGCGTTAAAAGTCGTCATTGTATGGTAAAGGGTTAAATGATGATTGCAGTCTTTGAAAGGGCAGAAAACTTTGTGGGAACAGGAGAAAATGTTGGTCACCAACAATTTCTCATTTTCCCTAAATGTTTTTAAAAGCCTTCTCTTTCCGGGTGGTTTAAACTTTGGATTGTTTAATAAAGGATTAACATACAAGCTCTCAAAATAAGTATTTCGATTTCTCATAAAGGTTTGGAAAATATAATTATGTAAATGCATTATTTTTGACACACATTTTGTGAAACACAATTAAACATTTTTAATAAGATAAAAGATAAGGGTTTTTTTTGTAAGAATATATACAGTTTATAATTTAGAGATATGACTAATAACAATAACATAATATATATGAGCCATGTTCTGGTAAAAGGGGGGTTAATGAATCTCTTGTGATGCATCATTCCAAACAAGTCATCAAATAATTATGGATCCATGAAATACATTTTGTCTACCAACCAATTGAATCATGAGGTATACTGTCCTTTGCCACGTAGAGAATTGACCAATAGCAGGAAGTTTGTACCCAGATCAACCTGTATGGGCTGCACAAGCTGACCTGGGTTGATACTTTTAAGAGATGTGTGACGCCCCCTTTTCATAGAACTAAGCTCATATTAAATTTCATTAACAAAAATATATGAATTTAAATATATTAGTACATTTATCTACCTATGCATAAATAACCCCTTTAACCCTTTACCACACAATCCCTACTTTAAATGACCCTAAGAGAGAAAGCCTTCGAAAACATTAGGGGAAAAGAAGAAAATGCTGGTAACCAGCATTTTCTCTTTTTCCGACAATGATTTCTACCCTTCCAATAGCAAATTTGAACTTCTGAGTGACATTTATTTTGCCTCCTGCAAATGCTTTTGATATGAACTACTCTAAAATTTTGTCATTTGGTAAAGAGTTAAAAAAAAAATCCCATCTTTAATGACCGGCTCATTCAAACCAATTTTAAAAACATGGTGTGAAAAAAAGAAAACACTGGTGACCAGCATTTTCTACTTTTCCCATGATGTTTTGTCGGAAACAACTACCATCATTTGAACCTTTTATTTTGCTGTCTGCAATGGCTCTCAATTTGGGCAAGTCTAAAATT
The DNA here is from genome assembly GCA_946811185.2 of Hippopus hippopus. Classification (NCBI taxonomy): domain Eukaryota; kingdom Metazoa; phylum Mollusca; class Bivalvia; order Cardiida; family Cardiidae; genus Hippopus; species Hippopus hippopus. Next base: position 23,414,718 of record OX328113.1, on the reverse strand, counting down.
TTGTAGTCTAGTAAAGAGTTAATATATTGTCTGATTATTATTAATACTTGGGTGCTTTTCATAATACTAGGATTCATGTTTTTGCATCTCTATTTTTACACATTATCAAAAAAAAAAGGAAAAAATTAACATGTTCAAGTATGTGAAATTTCAAAAGCAATGCAACTTTTGTGTGTTACAGTGAAATATGTATTTTTACATTTTAACTTTATGCAACTGTAAATAACATTAAAGATACAATAAGTGTGGATCAGAATAAGAGAGATACAGCTTTTTATTTCCTTTTGTCGGAACAATTTTCTATGTAAATTTCTTGCACACCTTTCTAGATGTTTGTTTTTGTTTTTTTATATACTTTTCTATGATTTTGACCTCTTATGCACTTTTCCATGTTCTTGATTTCTTATACACTTTTCTATGTTCTTGATTTATTATACACTATTCTATGTCCTTGATTTCTTGCTCTTTAACACACTTTTCTACATGTATGTTCCTGATTTCTTACATGCTTTTCTATGTGGTTTCTTACACTGTTTTCTGTGATCTTGAATTCTTGTGAACTTTTCTATGTTCTTGGTTTCTTACACACTTTTCTATGTTCTGGATTTCTTACACCCTTTTGTTCTTTACTTCTTCTGTCAGGTATAGAAATTTCCCATTTAGTCAAAACTTACCAATTTAATGGTGAAAAATTTTGAGTTATAAATTATCTAACAGCATATTTTCCAGTTTCATCTTTTTTTTTTTTGTCAAAGTTAAAAGTATCATTTTCATGCTGAATTTTCCAATAGTTGTCATGTGTGCCAAAAAATCCCCCTACAAAGATTCCAAAGGTATACAACAACTCTCATTCCATATATATATATATATATATATATGTATCATAAGTTTCATTCAGCATACAACACTTTCATTTGGTACACAACTTTCATTCCAGAAACCGCAACTTTCATTCAGTATACTACATTTATTAAGTACACAACTTTCATTCCATACATCACAACTTTCATTCAGTATACCTCAAGGTTTTATAGGCACAAACAATCATTTAATATACATGTACCACAACTTTCAATCAGAATATGTCAAATTTCTTTTATCATACAACTTTCATCCCGTATACAACACTTTTTACTCAGTGCGCAAAGAACTTTCATTCTGCACATATAAAATTTCATTCATTATATATTAAATCTTATTCTTTATACATAAAATTTCTTTTAATATACATAAAATTTAATTCAGTGTACATAGAATTTCATTCAGTCTATTTAAAACTTCATTTAGAACATGTAAAACTATTCAATTTATGAGCCACGCTCTGTCATAAGGAGGCTTAATGCATCTCCGTAATGCACGATACCAAGTAAGCCATCACATAATTATGGATCCATAACAGCTACTTTTTTTAACAACCAACTTAATCTTGGGGTAGACTGGTCCTAGGACATACAGAAAATTGACCAACAGCAACAAGTTTCGGCCCAGGTCAGCCAGGTCGATACTTTTTGTAGATGCATTAAGCTGCCTTTTGCCAGAGCACAGCTCATATATAAAATTTGTTTCCATATACAAATAAATTTCATTCAGTATACATGTCCATCTAATTTCATTCAGTATTCAAGTGAACAAACAAGTATTTTAATATAGTGATCTAATTATTTTTTCAAGATTTTATGAATTAAAAAAAAAAATCTTATAACAAAACATGGCATTGTTTTGCCTAGATGTCACTTTGTTAGCATGATATTCTATTGCTGAGAATAGAATCTTAGCAATAGATTTGGTTAAATCTTTACCAAACAACAAAATTTTAGACTTGTCCAATTTGGAAGCATTTGCAGATGACTAAATAAATGTGACTCAAAGATTGATTTTTTTTTTTTATGGAAGTGTAGAAAACATTTTGGGAAAAGGAGAAAATACTGGTTACCAGCATTTTCTCCTTTTCCAAAAATGTTTTCAAAAGGCTTCTTTCTCAAGGTCGTTAAAAGTCGGGATTGTGTGGTAAAGGGTTAACCCTTTACGACACAACAAAATTTTTGACTCATCATTCATGAAAGCATTTGTAGAGAAGAAACTAAACATGGCTCAAATGATGAGATTTATTTTTGAAAGAGTAGAAAACAATGTGGAAAAAGGAGGAAGTGCTGGTTACCAGCATTTTCTTTTTTTCCCACAATGTTTTCAAAGGCCACCTTCCTCAGGGTCGTTAAAAGTCGGGATTGTGTGGTAATGAGTTAAAAAGCTCTTGTTAAGGTCTTATTTTTAGAATGAAAATGTTGGTTAGGTCTATTTGGTACTCTTAGGGTTGACTTCCTTTAAATCTTTACCAAACGACAAAATCTTAAACTGGTACCATTTCAAAGCATTTGCAGATGGCAAGATTAAATATGGCTTAATCTATGAAATATTTGTTTTTCATGGGGTATAAAATATTGTTGGAAAAGGAGAAAATGCTGGTAACCAGCATTTTTCTCCTTTTCCAATAATTTTTTCAAAAGCCTTTTTTCTCAGGGTCGTTAAAACTTGGGACTGTGTGATAAAGGTTTAATAGATATCTAGTCAATCCTGAGGTTAGAAACCACCTCAACCCATAAAGTGTAAAAAAAAAAAGCCCCAAATACCCGTTTTCATTCTTGAGATAAGACCCTAACGCAAGCAATTCAACGTTGCTATTGTCCACAATGTTTCAGCAAAACAGATAATGTCAATTAAAGATCATACAGCATATTTTGTGCAGTCTGATCTTGATTTACATTGGCCTAAAATCAAATGCAATTTGTGAAAGGTGCCATGAGGGTTACGAAAAATGAATAATGGTTTCTAACAGCAGGTGGTCTTTTTATGCAGGTTGACCTAAATATGATATTGATTATCATCATGGTAAACAGAGACATATAACTCTTTACTAGCAAGATCGCTCTTTGCCGCAATGTACTTAACCAAACTATCCAGTTTTTGAACCTGAGAAAAAGGCTTTGAAAACATTTAGGGAAAAGGAGAAAATGCTGGTAACCAGCATTTTCTCCTTTCCCCACAATGTTTTCTACCCTATCAAAGACTAATTCCATAATTTGAGCAACATCAAATTTGTCCTCTGCAAATGCTTTCAATTTGGACAAGTCTACATTTTTGTCATGTGGTAAAGAGTTAAGCAAATCACACTGCAAAATAATTTGAATAACTACAACCGGTAAACATTCTATATATGCTATCTTTCAACTCTTCTTTCATAACTTTGTTTCTATGCCTACATCTAGTTTGGACTCAAATCTGAAAATTTCAAATTTTCATATGGACTACTGTTTTCAACCTTTTTTGACCTATAAGTGTCTATCTTTTTAAAAACTGCAGAATTTTCATAATCTTCCAAACCACTATCGTCAGGAATATCCACTCCTGCCTCTTTCTCTTTAACATTCATATCTCTACCTTGCTTAGCCGCACTTGTATCTGTGGATACTTTTCCAGCACTATGTTGCCTTTTTTGTGTCCCAAACTCCATGTCTTCATATGATTCTTGCATATCACTTTGTTCAGTGTCTACTATATCAGGCTTTTTCTGCCTCTTTAATGTACTCATATTTTCATATTCTTCCTGTTCAGTCTCAGTCTCCTCCGGTTCCATTTTGAAGTTAACATTTTCATAGTCTTCTTGCTGAGTATTGTCTGGATCTGCCATCTTTCTTCTGGGCTTTTTGACTTCTGGCTTTGACCGTGAAGCACTACTCATATCCATATACACTTTTTCCTTTGGCTCCACTTGTTTTTGGGTACCTGGACATTAATTGAACAAAAATCAGTGTAAGAGTATTTTTCTTTCTTTTTTCCTAAGAATAATTACAGTGTATAATTTCTATACATTGTCAAAGACGGAGAAATTGATTTTTATTGAGCAATGGTTTCATTTGACACCGTGTTTGCTTGAAAGAATCAGTATCTACATTGTATTTGTCAATATTTTCAGTTCCAGATTTCTTAAATTTATGGAAGTGTAGAAAGTGCATGGGACCAAAGTTCATGCTTAAGTGAGCCTAAGTAACAGTATTAGTCCTTCTGTTCAAATGTGTCTACTTCATTTGAATTTTGTGATACCAACATTTCTCCTTTTCCTACAATGTTTTCAAAAGCCTTTCTCCTCAGAGTCATTAAAAATCAGGATCTTTAGGGTTAAACAAGAGCACCAGAGGTCCTGTGTGGCTCAGTGGTAAAGTGTAGACTTGTAACCTGGAGGCCCCAGATTCCACCCTCACTGGAAGCTCTGAAATTTTCACGGAAGTTTCCTTTAGCAAGACACTTCAGAGCCCTGATGAAACTGATGAAACCCTAGACATACATGATTAAGCAAGCCTTATGACTAAAATAATGTTGGAAGCAGCATAAAAACAACATGCTATCAATAAACAAGAGCACCACATTTGGGTGCCAACAATCTGCTGCAGTTGCTATTTCAGTGAAAATTGTGAATTCCTAAAAAAGACATAACTGTGTCAAAATATTCTAAGCATTACCTGCCCCTGGTATGGGCTGCCTTTTGACAGTTAATTATTTACCAAACAACAAAATTTTAGACTAGGCAAAATTGAAAGCACTCACAGAAGACATCCTAAATTAAGCTGAAATGATGGTGATTGGCTATGAAAGTGTAGAAAAGCTTGTGGGACAAGAGAAAATGCTGTTTACCATCCTTTTCTCCTTTTCCTACAAAGTTTTCAAAAGGCTTTTTCCTCGGGGTCCTTAAAACTTGGGATTGTGTGATAAAGGGTTAAAAACTAGTACATGTAATTATCATCAGTAATGACAGAGATATAGAACAGTATAGTTGACTGACTGACTGATTGACTGACTGACTGATTGAGACTGACTGATTGATTGATTGATTGATTGATTGAATGAATGAATGAATGAATGAATGAATGAATGATTGATTGATTGATTGATTGATTGATTGATTGATTGATTGGTTGGTTGGTTGGTGTTTATCACCATTTTCAACATTTTTTTCAATTATATAGCGGTGGCCAGTGCACCTATCCATACTTTCCTGGAGTTTCTTTTACAAGTACCTCGCAAAATATTCTTCCCAAGCCACTGGCTGCTTTTCCACATAATCATCATCAAAACAATGATCAGCTGAGAGAAAAGAATGAATCCTGTCGCAACTAGAGCTGTCACTGAATGTGACTTAATACCCCTGCCAGCGCTTTGATAGAAAAAAGTGTGAAGTTCAAGGGGAGATAATTCCTCAACCAGGAGGAGTTGACACTTGAAAATTGCGTCTTGCAAACCTTCAATATATGATCAATATATGTGCAAAGTTTCAATACAATTGAAGGAAAACTGTAGGAGGAGTTCGCGACACAAAATTACTAGTATTTTGTACACAGACAGACACACGGACGGACGGACACACGGACAGACAGACAGGCTGATTCCAGTATACTCCCGAAAACATTCGTTTTGCGGGGGTATAATAACTATAATCAATCTTCTGAATTGTGCTTGACATTCAAAAAGTTGAAAAACACCATGTCTACTTGAACCTTTTACCACACGATCCTGACCTTTAACGACCCTGAAGGAAAAGGCTTTTGAAAACATTCTGGAATAAGAGGGCCATTATGGCTCTGTATAGCTCCACTGGCTAATAAGTACAAACCATACATACCAAGCATTGTAAATTTAGGCCAAGTGGTTTCGAAGAAGAAGACTTATATAGTTTTCTATACAAAAGCCCATGTGAAAGTTGACCCCAGGCCGAAACCATTTTTGACAACAGAACTTTAATTACTTGAATCCTGAGAGAGGTCCACGAGATAAAGCCACATGCTAAATAATACAAGTCGTGGCCGTATGGTTATAAACAAGAATATTTTCAAAGTTTCCTTGATATAAAGCTCCTGTAACACAAGGCTGGGCTGATTCTGATTGAAGGGGTAAATTTTAAACAAATTCAAAAGTGATCAAAATTCGTAGTACTAGGATTTATGGCTAGGAGCAGGAAGATTTTTAGAATTTTCAGTCTATAAGCACATGTTAAATCTATGACCCATGGAGAGGGGCCAATTTTAGCACCAGGGCTTAAATTTGAGCAATTTTGGAAAAAGCCTACTAGATGATAACACGCACAAAATATTACAGCTCTATCTCAAGGTCAGGAACAAGATCTTAAAATGTTCACTATATAGGTCTATGTAAAAGTAATGCCTTGGGTCAGGGCAAATTTTGACCCCAGGGCTATAGTTTGAACAATCTTGTTAGAGGTTCATTAGATAAACATACATGCAAAATTTGGTAGACCTGGGTCTTCTGGTTCGGAACAAGAAGATTTTTAAAGTTTTCACCATACAGTCCCACATAAAACTTGTGACTGCCAGCGCTGGGCCAATTTTGACCCAAGGGCTACAAGTGGGCTATTTTGGTAGAGGCCCACTAGATAAAGCTATCTGCTATATACAAAATTTTGTAGTCCTAGGCCTTATGGTTAGGAACAAGAATTTTTTTTTTTACAGTTTTCAATATATGAGCCCATGTAAAACTTGTGACCCCCAGGATGGGGCCAATTTTGACTCCAAAGCTATAATTTCAAAAGCTACATGCCAATTTTGGTAGCTCTGAGCATTATGGTTTCAGACAAGAAGATTTTCAAAGATTTTTAGTATTTTTCAGTTTTGTTTCCACTGCAATCCGAGTTTTTATTGGAATCAAATTCTTTGAAGAAATTCGGAAGAGGGCCATGGAAGTGTGAAGTTTGGTCAAATTTGGATGAGCACTTTCAGAGAAGAAGATGTTTGAAACAAGAGGGCCATGATGGCCCTGGAGTCACTCACCTGAGTCTTTTCAACAAACATGGCCCATTTTCAATCTCTTTCGAAAATATTATGACAAATATTCTACCAAACTTTCATAATTACTGGAATAAAAATTTGGCCTCTAGCTTGTACACAAGCTTTTTCTAGAATTTCTCTCTGTGACCTACTTTTTAGCCAATCATAGCCCATTTTCCCATTGCTGATTTGATCAAAACAAAGATTCTGACCACCTTTCACATACTGGACAGAAAATGTGGCCTCTAGAGAGAACAGAAGGTATTTCCAAGATCTGACACAGCAACCTAGTTTTTTACCCAATGTGACCCATTTTCAATTTCATCATATTGATCATCAAGACAAATATTCTGACTAATTTTCATAAGTATTGGACAGAAAATGATGACTCTAGAGCTACACAAACTATTTTAAAAATTTGACCCAGTGACCTAGTTTTAAACCCGATGTGACCCATTTTCAAATTCATTCAAGATATCACTATAACAAACATTCTGACCAACTTTCACAAGTATTTGACTGAAAATGTGGCCTCTAGAGAGTACATAAGGTTTTTCTAAAATTTGACCCAGTGACCTAGTTTTTGACCCAATGTAACCCATTTGCAAACTCATCCAACAAATCATCATGACAAACATTCTGACCAAGTTTCATGAGTATTGAACTGAAGTTTGCGGCCTCTGAAGCGTACACAAAGTTTTTCTAAGATTTGACCTAGTGACCTAGTTCTTGACCCGACATGACCAAATTTCAAACTCGTCTGAGATACCATCAAGACAAACATTCTGATCAACTTTCAAGAGTTTTGGACTTAACTTGTGGCCTCTAGAGCATACACAATGTTTTTCTAAGATTTGACCAAGTGACCTAGTTTTTGACCCAATGTGACTCATTCTGACCAACTTTTAAGAGTTTTGGACTGAAAATTTGGCCTCTAGAGCGTACACAAAGTTTTTCTAAGATTTGACCTCGTGACCTAGTTTTTGACCTGACATGACCCAACTTCAAACTCGTCCGAGATATCATCAAGAAAAACATTCTGACAAACTTTCAACAATTTTGGACTTAAAATGTGGCCTCTAGAGCGTACACAAGGTTTTTCTAAGATATGACTTAGTGACCTAGTTCTTGACCCAATGTGACCCATTTGCAAACTTGACCAAGAAATCATCAAAGCAAACATTCTGACCAAGTTTTTGACCCAATGTCACTCATTTGCAAACTTGTCTGAGATATCATCAAGACAAACATTCTGACCAACTTTAAAGAGTTTTGGACTAAAAATGTGGCCTCTAGAGCGTGCCTAAGGTTTTTCTAAGATTTGACCTAGTGACCTAGTTTTTGACCTGACATGACCAATTTTGGAACTCATCAAAACAAACATTCTGAGTAAGTTTCAAGAGTTCTGGACTCAAAATGTGGCCTCTAGAGCGTACACAAGGTTTTTCTAAGATTTGACCTAGTGACCTAGTTTTTGACCCGACCTGACCCATTCTCGAACTCATCTAAGATATCATCATTTTAAAAAAAAAAAAAAAAGATATCAAGACAAATATTTTGACTACTTTTCAAGAGTTTTGGACTGAAAATGTGGCCTCTAGAACGTAAACAAGGTTTTTCTAAGATTTGACCTAGTGACCTAGTTTTTGACCTGACATGAACCAATTTCACACTCGTCTGATATCATCAAGAAAAACATTCTGACCAAGTTTCATGAGTATCGGACTGAAAATGTGGCCTCTAGAGCGTACACAAGATAAAAGTTGACGACGGACAACGTACGATGGACGCCAGACACAGCACAATCACAAAAGCTCACCTTGAGCACTTTGTGCTCAGGTGAGCTAAAAAAAGTTTACACACTCATGCACTGGCGGGTGGGCGGGCGGACAAACGGACACACGCATCCACAACAGACACAGGGCCATGACATAAGCATGCTGGCCTTTGGCCAGTGGAGCTAAAAAGGAGAAATTGCTGATAACCATCATTTTCTCCTTTTTCCCACAATGTTTTCAACCCTACCGAAGACAAATTTCATCATTTGAACCACATTTAAATCTTCATCTTCATTTGCATTCACTTTGGACAAGACTACATTTCCGTTGTGTGGTCAAGAGTCCAAATCTTTCCTTGGCAACAAAATGTTGGATTCACCTGTAATGATAGCACTTGTAGACAATATAATTAATGAAATTTGGCTCAAATGGTGAAGTTTGTCCATAATACGGTGGAAAACATTGTGGGAATAGGAGAAAATGCTAGATGCCAGCATTTTCTCCTTTGCACACAACAGTTTCAAAAGCCTTCTTTCTACAGGGTTTAGTTTAAACGTTTTTATTTTACATTGAATAAGGAACAAGTTCTTGCAACCTACGCTAAGCTCTCTTGCTTCTGCTTCCTCAAAACTAAACAACCAATCTTAGGAATATTTTTAGTCTTACACTTCAAGATTTTCTAAATTTGAAAGTAACACAACTTCTGATTGGCTAAACCAAACAGTTAAGCCAATCAGAAGTTGTGTTACTTTCAAATTTAGAAAATTTTGGAGAATAAGACTAAGAACATTCTTAAGAATGGTTGGTTAATACTTAGCCTGTTTTTGCACCAAATATGTGGGCCAATGTTCAGTGTTAAAGTTGACACCTGGTATCGAAATAAGAACCTGGTGATTACCGAGTTAACTCTTTACCTCACAACCACGGAAACCATACTAAGGGTGTTGGAAACAGGACTGTTTGGGTTTGGTAGAGGGTAAAAAAGGAAACTGCAAATTAACTCTTTACCACACGATCCCGAGTTTTAATGACCATGAGGAAATAGCCCTTCGAAAACCTTGCGGGAAAAGGAGAAAATGCTGTTAACCAGCATTTTCTCCTTTTCCCACAAGATTTTCTGCACTTTCACAGACAATTACCAACATTTCAGCTACATTAAATCTGTCGTCTGCAAATGCTTTCAATTTGAACAAGTCTAAAATTTTGTCGTTTGGTAAAGGGTTAAATGTCATCTAGAAGTGGAGAAACTTAGTTGCTATGCTGACATATTTTAATTTTGCAAATGAAATTTGATCAGATGGCAGGGATAACCAAAAAATTTTACCATTGTAAAATAAAATCATGTGATAGTTTGGTAAAAAATTCAGACTATTTTGGAACAGAAAATTCCTCACTTTTTTATCATGTTTTAAAGATCAGGTAGAAGAAGGCATTTAAAAACTACTAGAATAGGAGAAAATTTTGGCATTTGAAATTGTTAGAATAGGAGAAAAGTTTAGTGTTTAACATTTATTCCTTTACCCACAATGGTTTCTACACAAATGCAGTCAGTTAATTTGTCATCTACAACCATAATTTTATCCTTTTTTCCAGCCTTTTAACTCTTTAACAAACATTCGTGAAGCTTAGATCTTTCCAACTGAAGGAATATCCAGACAATATAATAGATGTAGCACAAATGATATAACTTGTCTTTGGCAGGACAGAAAATATTGTGGGAACTGGAGAAAATATCACCAGCATTTTCTGTTTTTCCCCACAAGGTTTTTAGTAGCCTTCTACCCAATGGTCATTAAAACTTGGGATTTAATTGGTAAAAGATTAACTCTTTACTAACAACAAAAATTTGGTTTAAACCAAATTGTAAGCATTTGCAGATGACAAATTAAATGTGACTCGAAGACTGAAATTTGTCTTTGGATGGATAGAAATCATTGTGGGGAAAAGAGAAAATGCTGGTTAACAGCATTTTCTCCTTTTCCCACATTCTTTTCCAATGCCTTTTTTCTCAAGTTCATTAAAACTCGGCTTTATGTGGTATAGGGTTAAGCAACCCTTCAATTGTCAGCTGCAACCAACATTTTTTTACTTTTTACCTGCAATGATTTCTATCCTTTCAAAGACAAATCCTGTCACTGTCACAATATTTAATCTGTTGTCTGCAAGTGCTTTGAAATTTGAAGCAGCTAAAGTTGCATCATCTGGTTGGAAGTTAAAAGTGCAATCTTTTGTCACAGGCTGAAAATATTTAGTTAATTCATTTGACATTTTCAAGACTAACAATTTACTAAACAGTTTGGAGTTTTATGAATCATATACAAAGACAAGAAATTCAACCCACGTTTCTTGCTCTTTACTATACTCTTTGATATGCGTTTAACGATGCTTGTTCTTTTCTTTGCTGTTGGAAGAGCAGGAGCATCTGGAAGCTGTTCAATCTCCTCTATTTCCAATCGCTCCTGCAACGTTTCTTGTGATACTTTTTTGCCTTGAAACGTTCTCTGAGCTCGAATCATTGCTGCATTGGCGTACGTATCTGAGTTATCAGGGTTGGATGCCTAAGAAAAGTAAAGAATTTCACTCTTTAACAGAAGACAAGATTTTGGGCTTGATCAAATTAAAAGTATTTGCAGATGAAAATTAAATATGGCTCAAAGGGCAAGATTTATTTTTTGAATAGTCAGAAACACTGTGGGAAAATGAGAAAATGCTGATTATCAACATTTACTCGTATTTCCTCACAATGTTTTCCAAAAGCCTTCTTCGTCAGGGTTGTTTAAACTCTTGCTTATGTTACCTGCATTTTCTCATTTTCCCCCCACAATGTTTTCCATAAGCCTTCTTTATCAGGGTTGTATAAACAGTTGTTTATATGATAAAGGGTTAATATCCCAACAAGCTGACATTTTAGTCTAACCTATTTGTTGTAAAGTAAGAACAAGAGCACTACATGGGGATGCCAACGCTCGGCTGCAAATGTTTGATTTTCACTGAAAATTTTAAGTCCAAAAAGGGACATAACTGTGTAAAAAATTCTTTGATGGTTATCGCCCCTGTTGTATGAGTTTCCCTTTTGTACAGTTAACAACTTGATCAAGTTTGAAGTAAAAATATTCAGTAATAACAGAGATATTACAAAATGTCAAAGTGTTTGCACCACAACAATGATGATGCAGACAACGAAGCCAGGTTTTCTTCGAAAACAGCTGAGCTAAAAATTAGAATTTTTACACTAAAACTGAGATTGTTTTCAGAAGCCAATAAATCCACAATAAGCAAACTAGGCAATTATCATTGACTGTTTCTTTCAGTAGTACACTGTGGAAAAAAAAACACTTTATTGTTAAACATTTCTGCCATTGCCTTTTTCACTTTAGAACATTTTTAAGAGCTTATTACTCTGCCTAAAATTGACAATTCTGAAAAAAGCTGTACTCCGCAGACAAAATAGGATGTCAAATACATAAATCAGCATGGATTAAAATGCTGCAGATAGCCCACACTCTGGGTTTTAACATCAAGGATGCGCAATTTCATATACCGTGTAACATTACTTAATGTTTAACAAAGAGCATAACGTTGACATTGCGTAACAAAGTTGATGTCACTTCCTACCAGTAAGACAATTTGGTTGGAGTAATACAAACTTATAATTTGTTCTAATGTGATAAAGTGTTTCTAAACTCTAGAAAAAGGCAACAGCCAAAATTTGAACAATAGAGTGTTTTTTCTTATAGTGCTTCATTCATTCTCTTGGGAATTCATAGAATTCTATTTCAATTTCATATCAGATTTTTCACAACAGGAGAAATTTTTTCTAACTACAAATTAGGGAAGCATTTCATGACTTCAAAGGTATTTTCTTTTTTCATTGTTTTTGGCACAAAGTTCATTTTCAGGCTGAAGAATTGAGAAAAAAAATTCAACAAATTATCTTACACCAGATTTTCCCTTTGCCTTCTCTGAGGTCTTACATGTATCTTTTGAATATGGACCAACCTATTCCAGCAAAAACAACTTTTACTATTCCTGACAGATAAAGGAAGCATTTCATCATTTCACCAGCAATTTCTGTCTTTTTTTTTGCAAGAAAGCCATATTTTTGGCTGCAGAACTGACACAAAAAGATATGGGCCAGGCTCTGTGAAAAGGGGCTTAATGCATTGGCAAAAAGTATCGACCCAATTCAGCTTATGCAGTCTGCAGACGCTGACCTGGGTTGAAACTTTTAACTTTTCGTAAATTTCCTGCAATGTCAAAGGAACATTTTACCCCATGAATCAGTTGGTTTTTATACCAAATAGATTTTATGGATACATAATAAAGTGATGACTTGCTTGGTATCATGCATCAAGGAGATGTATTACTCCCTCTTTTGGCAGGGTATGGCTCATTTATTTCATGCTTTTGGGTAGTTTACTGAGAAATAATGGTGGATTATGGTTTGATATTTCATGGTTAAAACCAGTGAAAAATACCAATTTCATATTTTCTAACTTGAAGGTTGAAACAGTAGTTTCTGCGCACTATTTATCTAAATAAACAGCATGTGCCATTCAACCAGAGGGAAATATTGCGTAATTTATGCACATTTACCCTACATTTCTCGCACTTTACATAATATTGTAAGGCGTTCTTATGTGGAGGGGGTATGCTACTGGGAATTACAAATGTGCTGGATTTTGATGAAAGTCTCAACAAAAAAGGGTTAGAAGCATGAAATAAATAGAATATTTGTTTTATGGTGAAAGGTCAAAATTTGTTTCATCTTGTGAACATCATCAGTAATATTTTCACAAGTTGCGTAGCCACTCATGAAAATATTACCAATGATGTTTACTTTGATGAAATAAATTTCGATCCTTCACTGAAAAAAACAAATATCCACTACAATGTGCGGTATATTATCTTACACCAGATTTTGCCGCTGTCTTCTTTGTGGTTGGATCCTTTGTATAGCGAAATATATTTTCCCCATGTTCCTGAATGTCTCGTGGAAACGTTGCTCCGGGGTCAGGCTGGTTCTCATAATTTCGTCTCTGTGTAGTTGGTTTGCTTGCTGTTTGTCTGGTGTCTGGCTTCACTTCTTCGTTCCGCGCCTGAAAAAAATTAATGAGCACTTGACTTTTGACTAAGCCACAAAATTTTAGACTTGTCCAAATTCAAAGTATTTGCAGACGACAAACCAAATTTTTCCGAAATGATAAAATATGTGAGGGAAAGAGCAGAAAACTTTGTGGGTAAAGGAGAAAATGCTGGTTAACAGCATTTTCTCCTTTTTTTCATCATGTTTACCATAGCATCGTCCCTTAGGGTCATTAAAACTCACGATTGTGTGGTAAAGGATTATATTACAATCACTGGTACTCCTTTTGCAAAAAATCCTGAATTGTAACAAACCTGTAGAGGAAGAGGCTTTTTGAAAACATTGTGGGAAAGGACAAAATGCTTATAATCAGCATTTTCTATTATTTCTACGAGGCTTTCCACTATTTTAAAGATAAATCCCATCATTTCAGTCACATTCACTTAACCCTTTACCACACAATCCCGAGTTTTAACGACCCTGATGTATAAGCCTTTTGAAAACATTGTGGGAAAAGAAGAAAATGCTGGTAACCAGCATTTTCTCCTTTTCTTACAATGTTTTCTATTTGTCTGAAGCTAAACTCTATTTTTTAACTCATACGAAATTTGCCATGTGGTCAAGGGTTAATTAACCCTTTCCCACACCACAAAATTTTAGACAGATACAAGTTGGAAGCATTTCCAAAAGGACATAGTAAATGTAGCACAAGTAATGGGATTTGTCAGTAAAAGAAAAGAAAACATTGTGGGAAAAGAAGAAAATGCTGGTTACCAGCATTTTCTCCTTCTCCCACAATATTTTCAAAAGCTTTCTTTCTCAGGATCATTAAAACTCGGGATTGTGTGGTAAAGGGTTAATGTCTGCAAATGCTTTCTACAATGGGCAAGTATAAAATTCTATGGTCTTAAGTTATATTTGACTGCACCTTTATCGTAGAATTCATTCTTAAAATCTTGACTACGGTAAAATGAGTGATCCAACAGAAAAATTAAAGGAAATGGCAAATTCTTTTACTAATGGCAAAAAATTCAACTTTTTACCAAAGGACAAAACTTTGGACTTGACCAAAGTATTAGCAGACCACAAAATGGTATGGTGCTAAAATGATGGTTTCTGTCATTGATAGCGTAGAAAACATTGCGGGAAAAGGAGAAAATGCTGGTAACCAGAATATTTTCAAAAGCGCTTTCTTTCAATGTCATTAAAAGTTGGGACTGAGCTGTTATAAAGGTTTAACTCTTTACCAAACGACAAAAATCTAGACACGTCCAAACTGAAAGCATTTGCAGAAGACAATTTAAATGTGATTCAAAATGATGGAACTTTTCTTTGATTGGTTACAAAACATTGGGGGAAAAGGAGAAAATGCTGGTTACCAGCATTTTCTCCTTTTCCCCAAATGTTTTCAAAAGGCCTCTTTGCCAGGGTCGTTAAAACTCAGGATAGTGTGGTAAAAGGTTAACTCTTTACCACACAACAAAATTTAAAACGGATCCAATTTGGAAGCATTTCCAAAGGACATAAGAAAATGTGGCATAAGTAATGGGATTTGTCTGCAAAAAGAAAAGAAAACGTTGTGGGAAAAGAAGAAAATGCTGGTTACCAGTATTTTCTCCTTTTTCCCACAACATTTTGAAAAGCTTTCTTTCTTAGGGTCGTTAAACTTGGGATTGTGTGATAAAGGGTTAGGGAGGTCCACCCAAGGTCTACAGTTCGTTCATACAGACTTGTAGACAATTGTAATGGGTTTTTATTTTGAAGCAGAAGAGCTGAAGGCCTCATTTTTCTCCATTTATCGTGAAAGATTATCAAAATGTGTGTCTTGATAATAAATCAACCTCAAAGAAATAAAGGTTCAAGTAAGCAATCCAGGGCCATCATGGCCCTCTTGTTTTGTTTTATTGCCGACAGAATCATTTAAAACTAGTGAAGTAGTATCAGCCAAGAAAGTTTGGTGATCAGTATTTTCTCCTCTATAAAGACAAATTCCATCATTTGTACCCCATTTATCTGTTTGAAAACCCTGCCAATATGGAAAAGTCTAAAATTTATCATACAGTATAGTATTAAGGCCAGAGTGTGTCACTTGGTGAGGGTAAAATGATTTTTCAGTATAAATACATTAAATAAAACTTAAGAAAATCTTCTTAACAACAAAATACATTCCTTAACCCTTTACCACACAATCCCGACTTTTAACGACCCTCAGAAAGAAGCCTTTTGAAAACATCGTGGGAAAAGGAGAAAATGCTGGTAACCAGCATTTTCTCCTTTTCCCACAATGTTTTCTACCCTGCTGGAAACAAATTTCAATTTTTGAGTTTCGTTTATTTTGTCGTCTGCAAGTGCTTTCAATTTGGACCAGTCTAAAATTTTGTCGTTTGGTAAAGAGTTAATATGCATACATAATAATCCTGAGATTTATAATACATGCTTTGTGTTTTTTTCGGTGTAGCTGCATGTGCTGGCTTTTGACCTACGGTACTTTTTGGTCCTGATAACAATTGAATAAATAGAAATTTGTGATTGGACAAAACTGTACACATGTTTATTCTAAGGGCCCATGCCTATTTGCTGGCAAATTTACACCATCTATCTTTTTTAAAGATATTTTTCGTTTGTAATTTCTGTGTACAAACAAATGACACAATATCATTGTTTAAGTATACAGTGTTAACCCTTTTAACTCATTCATGTTGAAGGAATTTACAGACAATGATTGAAATGTTTTTCAAATGATAGTATTTGTCCTAGAATAAGTAGAAAACATTGTTGGAAAAGGAGAAAATGCTGGTTACCAGCATTTTCTCCTTTTCCAACAATGTTTTCAAAAGTCTTCATTCTTAGGGTCATTAAAACTCGGGATTGTGTGGTAAAGGGTTAAATACTATATACCATACAAATCCAAGATAAATGTAGTTTACTTTCAGGTGATTCACTGCCAATAGTAGACATCAAATTAATGAAAGTCTAAATTAGTTTCATTTAACAATAAACTAAGAAATATCATCAGTTGTGACCTTTTCAAGGAGTACTGGTATTAGCTATAACAGATTCAATTAATCCTTTACCCAATGATCACCATTTGTAGTAGCACTGAAAAAACACACTTTGGAAAACATTGTGGGAAAAGGAGGAAATGCTGATTACC
Organism: Hippopus hippopus; assembly: GCA_946811185.2. Lineage (NCBI taxonomy): Eukaryota > Metazoa > Mollusca > Bivalvia > Cardiida > Cardiidae > Hippopus > Hippopus hippopus. Next base: position 23,397,870 of record OX328113.1, on the reverse strand, counting down.
AGCATTTCCTCTTTTTTCCACAATGTTTTCCACTATTTTGAAAAAAAGTCTCATCAACTGAGTGATGTCTTATTTGTCATCTGCAGATGCTTTCAAATTGGACGAGTCAGACTTGTCATTTGGCAAAAAGTTAAATCTTTAACAAACAATCCAAGTTTTAACCCTTTACCACGCAATCCCGAGTTTTAACAACCCTGAGAAGTAGGCCTTTTGAAAACACTGTGGGAAATGGAGAAAATGCTGGTAACCACCATTTTCTCCATTTCCCACAATGTTTTCTAGACTATCTGATTCAAATCTCATAATATGTGCCATATAAATATTGTTGTCTGCAAGTGCTTTCAAATTGGACCCATCCAAAATATTGTTGTTTGAGAAAGAGTTAATGGCATTGAGAGAACAAAGGATATGAACAAATTGTGGAAAAAGGAAAAAAATGCTGATAATTAGCCTTATCTCCTTTTTTCTGAAGTATTTTCCACCCTTTTAAAGACAAATCCTACCATTTGAGTAAGATTCAATTTGTCATCTGCAAATTTATGCTTTCAATTTGAAAAAGTGTTAAATTTTTGCAGTCTGGTAAAGAGATATAATAGGGTACTTTTCCATTCCCAAATAAATAAATCAATCTTGTTTAACTCTTCAGCACACAATCCTGAGTTTTAACAACCCTGAGGAAATAGCCTTTTGAAAACATTGTGGGAAAAGGAAAAAATGCTGGTAACCAACATTTTCTCCTTTTCTCTCAAGGTTTTCTACACTTTCACAGACACATAACTCCATTTCAGCTAAATCTAATACGTCGTCTGCAAATGCTTTCAATTTAGACTAGTCTCAAATTTTGTCGTTTGGTAAAGAGTTAAATCTTTACCACACGGCGAAAATGCTGACTTGTCCAAATTGAAAGCATTTGCAGACAACATTTAAATGTGGCTCAAATGATGGAATTTGTCTTTGATATGGCAAAAAACATTGTGGGAAAAGAAGAAAATGCTGGTTACCAGCATTTTCTCCTTTTACCACAATGTTTTCAAAAGGCCTCTTCCTTTAAACATAGGATTGTTTGGTCAAGGGTTAAGAGCGGCTAAAATACTGACTCCAAATCAAATGAAGAAAATTCTTCTCAGATCATAATATTCAGAATCAAGTAGCTGGCAGAGTAGATTCATGACCATTTTAGATGTTCTTTGGAGGTGATCTTAATCTATACAAGATCCAAAAGCCCGGTAGCTCAGTTGGTAGTGTACAGGACTTGAGAACAGGGGGTAACTGGTTCGATCCCCGGCTCAGCCAATTTCTTTCACAGGATTGATGATAGTCATTGCGACAGGATTCATTCCTCTCTTGGTGCTACCATTGTTTTGACGATGGTTATGTGGGAAGGCAGCCAGTGGTTTGGAAAGAATATTATGTGGAGTACTGGTTACAGAAACTCCAGGAAAGCATGGATAGGTGCACCAGCTGCCACGATATAACTGAAATAATGTTGAAAATGATATTAAACATCATACTATCAATCAATCAGCAAGATGCAAAACAATAGCCTGCAGTGGTATACATGTTTGAGCAACCTCTTAACTCTTTACCAAATGATAAAACTTTGGGCTGGTCCAAATTGAAAGCACTAACAGACGATAATTTAAGTAAGGTTTAAACGATGGGATTTGTGCTTGGATAGAAAGGATAGAAAAAACATTGTGGGATTAAAAGAAAATGCTGGTTACAACTTAACAGTATTTTCTTCTTTTCCCTAAATGTTTTCAAAAGCTTTGTCATCCAGGGTGCTTAAAACGTGAGATTGTGTGGTAAAGGGTTAATTCTTTACCAAACCATAAGAAATTTTGACTGGTTCAAATTGAAATCATTTGCATATCACAATTTAAATGTGGCTCAAATAATGGAATTTGTCTTGGGAAAGGTCCGAAACATCTTGGAAAAAGGAAAAAAATGCTAGTTAGTGACATTTTCTACTTTTTCCATCAATATTTTCAAAAGCTTTCTACCTCAGCATTGTTAAAATATGGGCTTGTCTTGTAAAGGGTATGTTAGACAACAAAATTCTAGACCCCTCTGTATGGAATGCATTGCTGAAAGGGTAAGATCTGTCTTTGGCAAAGTAGACAACAACAATGGAAAAGGAGAAAATAGTGGTATTCAGTATTTTTCTTCTTTTTCTAAAATATCTTAACCCTGAATCCTAGGCCGCAAATGGGAATCCTACACTTTTATGACTGACTCATGCAAGGCCCCAGGGGTAGGAAAGCATAAATAAGTTAATCCTTTACCACACAAACCTGAGTTTTAACGACCCTGAAAAAAAAGCCTTTTGAAAACATTGTTGGAAAGGGAGAAAATGCTGGTATCTATCCATTCTAAGGTCTAAAATTTTGTCACTTTCTAAGGGTTAAAGACTTCTTCAACACAGGATTGTTTCATTGATTCTTTACCAAACAATCCTGTGGTTAAACACCCATGAAGATGAAAGACTTTGAAAGCAATGTGGCAAAAGAATCACTAGTAACCAGTCTTTTCTCCTTTTCCCACATGGTTTTCTTCACCACTCAAAGACAGGTCCTCTTGTTTAGGCCAAATTCAATTTAATGTCTGGAAATGCTTTCAATTTAGATAGGCCTAATTTATTCTTTAGTCTGGTAAATGGTATAGGGTTTAGTATTAGAATTCTAACTTACACTATAGAGATAATTTTCCGACAGATCATCATGACAAAGAAATCCCAATTTAATGACTTTCTTTGCTAAAATATTGCTTAACCCTTTACCACACAATAACGACTTTTAACACCCCTGATAGAAAAGGCTTTTGAAAACATTGTTGGAAAAGGAGAAAATGCTGGTAACCAGCATTTTCTCCTTTTCCCACAATGTTTTCTACCCTATCAAAGAAAAATCATTTCATATGAGCCACATTGAAATTGTCATCTGCAAATGCTTTCAATTCGGACAGGTCTAAAATTTGTCGTGTGGTAAAGGGTTAACCCTTTACCAAACAATCCCAAGTTTTAGGGATCCTGAACAAGAAGGCTTTTGAAAACAGCATTTTGTCGTGAACTACATGAAAGTAATTTTCTCCATTTTTGTTTTCGTTTGTGTGTATGTTGTTTTCTGCTCCCTTCCAAACCTCTTAGCTCTTTGTGTGAACATTTAAGTGAGCTCTAAAATCATTGGTTTCACATTATTCATGTGAGTTTTATCCCTTTTGTCAGAAAGATGTCAGTATATAAAGAAAAACACACTTCAAGGGTGCAGGCTTTCATAGCCTGTTACAAGTTGGTTGTAAATATAAGCAAGATTCGGACAGGAGCAGACAGTTGCATTAATATAAGCGAAAACAAAAAAGGAGAAAATTACTTTCTTGTAGTTCATTTCTTTTTGGTAACCATCATTTTGTCCTTTTCTCAAAATGTTTTCTACCATATCTAGACTGAAATCATCATATGAGCTACATTTTGGTTGTTGTCTGCAAATACATTCAATTTGGTAGCATTCCAAGTTATGTTGTATGCTGGTGAGTTAAATGTTAGATAGCCCAGATCAAAGACCAGATTGCTTTTCCTTCACGACAAAATTTTACACCAATTCAACCAATCAACCAGTTCACCAACTATTCTTAAAACTATTCTTTGGCTTATCCTTGAGAATTTTCTAAATTTGAAAGTTACGCAATTTTTGATAAGCTAAACTATTTAGTTTAGCTAATTGGAAGTTGTGTTACTTCCAAATTTATCAAATTCTGGAGAATAAGACTAAGAATGGTCTTAAGAATGTTTGGTGAATACGGACCCAGATTGCTTTTACTTAACGACAAAATTTTACACTAATCCAAATCAAAAAACATTTGCAGACCACAATCACATGCGGCTAAAGTGATGGAATTTCTCCTATAATGCTTAGAAATCATTATGAAACAAGGAGAAAATGCTGGTTGCAGTATTTTCAAAAGCCTTCTTATCCAGAGTCATTAAAAATCTGAATTGTGCAGTAAAGAGTTACATAATATTTCATCTAAGAAAGTCATAAAACTGGTATTTCTGTGTTCTGTTTTCCACAGGGCTGCTAGAATTCAGGATTGTTTGTGAAAGGGTAAAGCATCAAATATACCATTATAATTAATTCAATCAGAAGACTGATACTGTATTTCTAAATAGTATTATATTTCAATCTAAAGAAAATCCTTGGCTTTGTTATCCATCGAGTTGAAAGAAAACTTGGAAGGCGACCCACTTACAGTGGCATGGAAACTGATAATAAGTCTTGCTAGAGTAATTTGATACCTATTTGATGCTCTCATTAACTTCTACACATACAAAATATTTATATTATTATAATTTTCTATAATTCTTTACCGAACAACAAAATTTTAAAACTAGTTCAAATTGAAAGCATTTTCAGAAGACAGAGTGAGTGTTACTGATGTATTGTAATTTGTTTTGGGAAGAATAGAAAGCATTGTGGGAAAAGGAGAAAGCTGAAAGAAAACTGGAAATATGACCCAAAGACTTTGGCATGGAAAATGATACATGGTTATAAGTCTTACTAGAGAAAAGTAAAAGGTGCATTTCTTCCTTTATCCACAGTGTTTTCAAAAGCCTTTTCATTAAGGGTCGTTGCTTCGTAGAGTTAACTGTCACACTTTTCCTTACCTCAATAATTGTACTCATTCGACTTCTACCCCTAGGTTGACGTCTTCTCAACAAAATGATGACAACTATTACGACCACAGTTAAAGCCACAGCACCTCCTGCAGCACCTGCAACAATTGCAACAGGAAACTCCGAGTCATCTTTAGAATCGCCTGAAGGAATGTTACACAGAATTGCTTGACTATTTTCTATGCTTTTACTCACAGTATCATTTGGACATTCACTGACACAAGATCCATTATAGGAATGACGACATGGTTCGCAATCCTCTAGACTTGGTCCGACACAGTGCAGACATAATTGATGACAAGACATGCACTTGTTTCCATCAAAAAATTCATCATTTTCACACTTGTAACAAAGATTGCCAACGTTGTTGGAACTAGCATTGTCTGCTGTTTGTCCTTCATTTATGTTTTTTCTTGATGAAACTTGTGTGGTATATTCTGAGGTTGTTGTTGTTAGTGGAAATTTTGTGCTGGTTTCCTGTAAACATATGTCTGATATGAGATTGTGAAGCTGGAAACCGTCTGGGCATGTGACATTTTCCCCGCAGCCATCTTGATTGGAACACAGACAACATACTCCGGTAAAATTCTCTGGAACTTCTGTACAGTTTGTAGGGGACGAGGAGCCCTGAAATGATAAACAGTAAAAACTGTCTGAGTGGACACCTTTATTAAGCAATCAACCTGTAGTAAATCTCTACTAAAACCCCAAAATTTCAGAACAGTCTAAATCGAAAGCATTTGCAGACAACAAAATAAATGTGACTCAAAATTGAAAATTGATTTGGGAAGGGTAGAAAACATTGTCTGAAAAGGAGAAAATGCTAATTACCAGCATTTTCTCCTTTTCCCACAGTGTTTTTAAAGGCTATCTTTTCTCAGGGTTGTGTGGTAAAGGGTTAAGCAAGCATCAGTTAGATTCCCAGAGAAGTCAAAACAGACATTAAACAAGTCATCTTATTATAATTATGGATTTATAAAACCCATTTTATCTAACAACCAACTGTATCATAATTTCGACCCAAGTAAATCTGTATGGACTGCACACAGCCTCACGCTGACATGGGTCACTACTTTTTGGAGATGCTTTAATCCACCTTTTCACAGAGCATGGGTCAAATGGGTTGCAGTGTACCTGCACTAAACATGAACCTGTCCTTACCCTTTACCAAACAATATGGAGTTTTAACAACCCATAGGAAGGAGTCTTTTGATAACATTCTCCCACAATGTTTTCTACCCTGTCCAAGCAAAAACCTATCATGAGAGCCACTTTCAAATTAAAGTCTGCAAATGCTTTAAGTTTAATTCTTTACAAAACGACAAATTTTAGACTTGTCCAAATTGAAAGCATTTGCAGACGACAAAATAAACGTGACTCAAAAATTGAAACTTGACTTTAGAAGAGTAGAAAACACCAGGTTATGCTGGTTACCAGCATTTTCTCCTTTTCCCACAGTGTTTTCAGAAGGCTTCTTCCTCTGGGTTGTAAAAACCAGGGATTGTTTGGTAAAGGGTTAAACGAGGATGATATATACAGGAAGAAGTCATTTGCAAAAGATGGCCAAAAAAGGACAAAATGCTGGTTTCCAGCAGTGTTTTCTTTCATGAAGACAAAAATGCTGGTATCAAGCTTCGTCTCCTTTTTCTACTAGGGTTTGAAAAGCCCTTTTCTGTTGTGTTGTTAAAATACAGTATTGTTTGGTCATGCTGTGTTTACATTAGCCACAATGTTTTGGGGAAGTGTGATGAGCGTGTGGGGTTGTAGGATCGAATGGTGTTTATCTGGAGGAAACTTGGCACAATTGGAATGATCACAAGGATCCAAGGATCTTGACAGAATTTTTGACGGCCAAAGATTTTGCCAAGATTACCCAAATTTATTGTTTTTTTGAGAGAACGAGATAGAAAATGGAAATCATTGTAGAATGTAGCATAACTGTAGAGACCTTAATGCCGCGCATCAGACCTTGATGGTCTATTGCCGGTGATCTCGGTGAAGTTTACACTATAATTCAGAAAAACTCACTACTTCATGTCTCATTAAACAGTTGTTAAAAAGTTGAGAATATTGCCCCAATAGTTTCCCTTGATTCTCCATTCACCTAGTCCTATTTATAAGCCCCTATCTACGTTATTTTTGATTTTGCCATTCATCACGTACATGCAAAAGAAAATTAAATGTGAAATGTCTGATAGATAAATGTTGAAAGGTAAGTAAGCATTGTACAAGTCTAAATATTTTGACTACAATTCACCATGGTTTCTTTTGGCAAGTCTAAATAGAGGATATTTGTTTTTTTCGGTGAAAGATCGAAATTTAATTCATCTCGTAAACATCATCGGTAATAATTTCACACGTGGCTGCGCCACTTATGAAAATATTACTGATAATGTTCACTCAAAATAAATTTTGATCTTTCCCTGAAAAAAACAAGTATTCTATTTATTTCATGCTTCCAACCCTTTCGGGGGACTTAAATCAAAATCCAGTACAATTCTTTTTGGTAATACCCAGTGTTATACCCCCTCTGCATAACAATGCATTACAATATTACGTAAAGCGCAAGAAATTTTGTCATATTTCCATCTTGTTGAGTGGCATGTGCTGTTTACCGGGGTAACTAGTGCACAGGAACTGCTGTTTCTGCCTTCAATTGAAGAGTTAGATAATAAAATCGGTATTTTTTACTAGTCGTAACCATGATTTCACAGTTAAATTACTCGATAAACTACCAGAAAGCATGAAATAGTAATTTCTATTTATTTTTCTCCTCTCTCCTACCCTGTGACAGTATCCTATTCTGTATGTTGTTGTTGCTGACAAAGAATAACCATATAGGTATAAAAACTGCCAATTTGGCATCTTCTTCATCTCTTAGATGCCTAGCTCGTTTCTCTTTTGAACATCTGGAGAGAATGAGAAGATAGATTACCACTGGCATCTATCTATTCTAAAATCATGCTCAAAACGTGAAAATCACAAATAATTCATTGATATATTGTATTCGTAGCAGAGCTTGGCAGAACTTGAAAACAAAAGGGCTCTGAACAGAACGTGACAAAATGTGATAGCAGATCATAGTAATTGTACTCGAGAGAACTTGAAAGAATGTGATGACAATCATGGTAAATCTTGACTTGAATCTCTTTAGCTTTGTAACAAAGCGCTGAAGCTATAGCAAAACTTACTGACAGTGTAAAGCACAAGAAAGCGTGGAAAAGCAGAATTACTGCCATAAATCATTGAGTTCCGTGCTGTTTTCTAAATTGTGGTTGTTGTGGACATCATGATTACTGTAAACGCAGCATTAAGCAAAGATTCTGCAAGCACCCAAACAACACTCATATATGAATAACTTTTTACCAAATGACAAAATTTTAGATCGGTCCAGTTTCACAGCATTTACAGAAGACAAATGTTACTCTAAAAGTGAAACAGGTAGAAAACATTGAAAAATGAAATTATGCTAATTACCACAATTTTCTCCTTATCCCACAATGTTTTCTAATGCACTTTCTATTATGCAGTACCAAAGCAACACTCAAAATATAATTAACTCATTAATAAATGACAAACTTGTAGACCGGTCCAATTTCAAAGCGTTTAACGACAACAAATCAAATGTTACTCAAAAATGGAAATTTGCCCTTGGAAGGACAGAAAACGTCGGAAAAGGAGAAAATGCTGCTTACCACCATTTACTCCTTTTCGCACAATGTTTTCGAATGCATTGTTCCTTAAGGTCGTTAAAACTCCGGACTGTGTGGTAAAGGGTTAAGACTTGTTTAACTCTTTACTAAACAACAGAATTTTGGACTGGTCCAAATTGAAAGCACTTGCAGACAACAAAATAATTGTGACTCAAACACTAAAATTTGTTTTTGGAAAAGGTAGAAAACATTGTGGGAAAAGGGAGAAAATGCTGCTAAGCAGCATTTTCTCCTTTTCCCACTATGTTTTCAAAAGGCTTCTCTATCAAGGTCGTTAAAAGTCAGGATTGGGAGGTAACCTGGGTAAAGGTACTGGAACTAAATATATGCCTGCTTCACTCAACCAGACAACCAACTTAAAGACTTGTCCAAATTGAAAGCATTTTGTAGGCAACAAATCAAATGTCCTTCAACTTATTAACTACTGAGACACATATGTTCAATCTTTCCTAGCTATTTATAGTAAATCAAAGAATATTAAGAAAGTAAACCATTAATTTTGAACCAAAATATGATATTGTTCATAGCGTTCAAGAAGTCAACACATTCAGAACAACAACTCTTTTACCTTATCTTTGGTTCCCGACACACAATACCAACTTTAAATAACCCTGTGGAAGACAGCTTTTGAAAACATTGTGGTAAAAGGAGAAAATGCTGGTAACCAGTATTTTTCTCTTTTTACCACAATGTTTTCTTTCACAAACAATTTTCAATTCTCACGTCACATTTATTTTGTTGTCTGCAAATGCTTTCAATTGGGATATGTCTAAAATTCTTTTTGTTGTATTGTAGTGCAAAGCAGACTAGCCCTTTAAGTGCTAAATAAATGGAACAAAAATTTCCAATCAATTGTAAAACCCCAAATATTGCCATTTCAAACTTGATTTCACCGGAAAAAAAAAATACCATATTGGAAAGTGTAGATCAAAGACCAGACTGCATGTTTTGTGCAGTCAGATCTTAATCTACACTGTCTGCAAGAGCCACAAGAGTTACGCTTAGCAATTTAGGGGTTAACTGTTTACTACATTACAGGTTTTTTTAAGACTTGTCCATACTGAAAGCATTTGAAGATGACAAGGTAAATGTTGTTCACAATGAGAATTGTCTTTAAAAGGGAAGAAAACATTGTGGAAAAAGGAAAAAATGCTGGTTACCAGCATTTTTTCTTTTTCCCATGATGTTTTCTGCCTGTTTTTAAAACCTAGGACTGTTTGATAAAAGGTTAACCTTTAGAGTGCTGAGCAAACCCAACAGACCTTTTTAGTCTAGAAATAGGACCCAAATACTTGCAGTTTCATGGTTGTGTTTAGGATGTAGGACAATAGCCCAAAAGGACAAAAGCCTAATAGGATGTAAGCTCCATGGACAAAAGTTTCAAAGGACAAAAGCCCCCTTGTGCAATTGTTCCATAGGACAAAAGCCCCATAGGGTGTAAAATCCATGGACAAAAGCCCCCCTGTACATTTGTTCCATAAAACAAAAGCCCCATAGGATGTAAGTTCCATGGACAAAAGCCTCATGGGACAAAAGCCCCCTTGTACAATTGTTCAATGGGACAATAGCTCCATGTTAACTGATAAGGTAATAAATAACAAGCTATGACTTCATATCCTTAATTTTTCAAACACCTTTTGTTTTTAGTGAACGATTTCTCATGTTCAAGCAGCATAGAAACTTTTGTGGTTCATGAGCAGATATATAATTTCTGATACTTTCCTTGTCCTTTCGCCGAGCCCCGGTAGCTCAGTCGGTAGCGTACAGGACTTGAGAACAGGAGGTCGTGAGTTTGATCCCCGGCTCAGCCAATTTCTTTCCGAGGATTGATGATAGTCATTGCGACAGGATTCATTCCTCTCTCACCGCTGATCGTTGTTTCGACGATGATTATGTGGGAAAGCAGCCAGTGGCTTGGAAAGAATATTGTGCGGAGTACTGGTAATAGAAACTCCAGGAAAGCATGGACACGTGCACTGGTCGCCGCGATATAACTGAAATGATGTTGAAAACGGCGTTAAACACTATTCAATCAATCAATCAATCCTTGTCCTTTCAAATGGCCTGAGATATATAGGATCTGAAATGAGTTTGCATTTGAGATATTTTTTTTCTTTAAGGAGGTCTAGGAAAAATGTTATTATGCGAGCCTTTTTATCACATAACTGTATCTCAAGAATTATAACGTTCAAAACGTGTTAAAACTTAGGCCTACATGTTCATGTGTACTGAAATTTACATAAAACCTACTCGTTTCTTTGACAGGTTTGTACATCACAGACAAAAAATAGTTCTAAAGAAGCTTGCATATAACGGTTTTGTTTTACATATAAAGATACTAAAATGTGCAGCTTTGTCATGATCATCATTTTTGACATTCAATTTCACACAGAAATCTTGGTCGGCAATGTTTTAGAAATGAGAGGTATAATTACAGCACATCAAGGTAACACAGCACTACTATTTTCTGATCTCACACATGTGTAAGACAAGAAAATCGTAATGGCTGTCTTATTTCGAAAACAAGGGGAGTTATGTGATAAATGATAATCATTTGAAGGCCATGCCAATACCCCATAAATTTGGTGGGGATGTGACAAAACGCTGACTTGCCTATCCCCATAGCTGTTGTTTCTTTTTCATATTTTTTTTTTTCATTTTCTTGTACATTAAAATTGTCTTTTTTCACTGGTGAAAATAAGTTCTATAAAAAATCCCCCCTCCCAGCAAACCTTTCTAAACCTTTATTATCCATTTGGAAGAGTCTAAAACTGGTAATGTTGGAAAGGGTTATGACATACCAGTACTGTATGTTTTAGTGGTATGTATTTGAACCGCACCTGTTTATCTTGCACCACAATCATGACTGATACAGCTGTATATACATATGCAATACTGAACGACAAAATTTTGGACAAGTCTAAATTAAATGCAATTGCACACAATAAATTATGTGCAGCTCAAACGATTAGATTTGTTGTGAAAAGGTAGAAAACAATTTTGGAAAAATCGAAAATACTGTTTACCAGATTTTCTCCTTTTCCGACTATTTTTCAAAAGGCTTCTTTTCTCAGAGTCTTTTAAATCCTGGATTGTTTGGTAAATGGTTAACTGATAACTATATAATGCACTTTGGACTGATAAAAATTAACATTAACCAGTACTCTTTCCATATTCTTTCCAAGCCACTGTCTGCTATCCCACATAACCATCATCAAAACAATGGTCAGCGATGAGAGAGGAATGAATCCTGTCACAATGACCATCATCAATCCCCCAAAAAGAAATTGGCTGAGCCAGGAATCGAACCACAGACCCCCTGTTTTCAAGTCTTGCACGCCACCAACTGAGCTACCGGGGCTTGGCACACAACAACAAGGAAGACGGCTTTTGAAAACATTGTGGACAAAGCAGAAAATGCTGGTAACCAATGTTTTCTACCCTCCCTAGGAAGGTTTCTATCATTTGACCCTTCACCACACAATCCCATGTTTGAATGACCTTGAATCACTTTGACTTCTGCTTAATTCAAGACAAATTCTATTATTTGAACCACATTTAAAATTTTCTCTGCAACTCCTTTCAAGTTGGACTAGCCTAAAACTTTGCTGTCTGGTAAAGCGTTAACGAGGTATGTCACAAAGTTTTTTTTAACTGACAGATTTTTTTAAAACTTCGCACAAACAAAGCTTGTCATGTCTCTAGGAGATTACAGTAAAAAAAGTTATGGGTCACCGTGCTCATTTCTGAGAAATTTGCCTTTGAAAAGGGTATATACAGCTCCAAAATTCAGCTTATATTGGAATTAACACACATTTCTTTAATAGTCAGTCAAACAGAAAAATTACCGTAAGAATATACAAATAGACATAATTTTAATGAAAATTCATTTATTTTTTCACAAAAAATATATAAAAGCATGGTTTTGAGCATGGTAAATGTACAAATTTGCATGTAATATATGGATCATTGAGTTAAAATGGGAGATAATTTGACCGAATTAATGGTTAATCTTTAATACATACTATCTAACGAACAGATTTTTCTTAAAATTTCCAGACTTATAGTATTTATAAATCTGAACAATAGGAAAAAATAAAAATGGCACCTATCTGTGCTTGTTTCGTCAGAAAACAGTGATGAAGGTCACTGTAGAAGTTAATTTTTTCAAGGAAAAAAATAGGATAAAAGCTCAGCAGACATAATGGGAAAAGGAGAAATTGATCATTTGGAGTAATTTCTCCTTTTTCCACTGTAATTTTCAAAGTGTAAACAGCTACTTCCACAGCTTTAAATTTCCTGCTTTTGTTTGCTTATTCAGTGTGTAACCCCGTGTCAACAGTATTTTAATTATTTCAAGATGACAATTCACAGATCCATCTTTTTTCTCTTTACTAATACTACCAGAAGAAAGTGCTACTTGTTTCAGTGCTGCAATAGTATTACCGTATGTGCGAAAAAACATTGGTGCACTTTTGATTCACTGTCCATGACAAAAACACATGCTCAGTAGGATGTGCGCAAACATTTGTAATATACGTCATTAAGCCACATTAAACTTGTCATCTGCAAGTACTTTTAAATTGAATGAGTCTAAAATTTTGTCATCTAGTTAGGGGTTCAGGGGGCTATTCAGATTATTATAATCATAGCAGGCTTCAAAAGTGTTTCATCACTGAATCAAGCATGGTAATGATTTGCAACATTCAGCAAACAAGAGCTCCATAAAGCTGGGCAATATAAACCTGAGCGATTGGTTGTATGGTGTTCAACGCTGTTTCAACACTATTTCACTTATATTGTGGGGGCCAGTGCACCTATCCATGCTTTCCTGGAATTTCTATTACCAGTACTCCGTACAATATAATCCTGAAGGAAGCTATTAAGAGCATGTGACTTAGATTACAAGCTGTGACCTTAACCTTTTACCACATAATCCCAAGTTTTAACAACCCTGAGATAGAAGGCTTTAGACAACATTGTGGGAAAAGGAGAAAATGCTGGTCACCAGCATTTTCTCCTTTTCCCACAAAGTTTTCACCCTATTCAAAGACAAATACCATTATTTGAAAAACATTTGAATTCTCATCTGTAAATTCCTTTCATATGAAAGAGTCCAAATTTTGTCTATGTGGTAAAGGGTTTACCTTGGAGCCTGGGTCAATATTCACCAACCATTCGCAAGGACATTCTTAGTCTTTATATTTTATATTTTCTGAATTTGAAAGTAACACAAGTTCTGATTGGCTAAACAATGGTTTAGTCAATCAGAATTTGTGTTACCTTTAAATTTAGAAATTCTGCAGAAAGAGGCTAAGAGAGTTCTTGAGAACGGTTGGTTAATATGGACCATGGTGACATATTTATGTATGTCATTGAGGTTCAAGGCCAAATGATAATGAAACAAAAGCAGCAAATTGTAGCAAGATATGCCCATCCCACCACCAGTTGTCGAGGAGATATAATAATTGCAAAGGGCAGGTAATGCAACAAACATGTTTACCAAGTCTCAAGTCAATTTGACATGAGACTTCAAAGTTCCATTCTGGACAAGCAAGAAATACTGTATGAATGAAGATCAAAGTGGAATTACTCAAAATCTGCACTAGGTAGAGTTATTGTTCTTGCGCACAGTACTCAGTAATATTGCAACAAACATGATTATCAAGTTTGAAGTCGTTCTGACTTGAGATGACAAAGTTATATTCCGGACAAGCACTAAATGCTGTAAAAATGACGATCAAAGGGAAATAACTCAAAGACAGCGCGAGGTAGAGTTACAATTCTTGTGCACTGCACTTCCAAAAATTGCAACAAATAAGCATACAATATTTCAAGTCATTCCTACTTAAGATGACAAAGTTTTGCTCCGGACAGGCAAGAAATGCTATAAAAATGAAGGTCAAAGGGGGAATAACTCAAAATTCGTGCTAGGAAGAGTTATGGTTTTTGTGCACTGCACTCCGTAATTTTTCAACAATCATGCATACCAAATTTGAAGATGTTCAGGCTAGAGATGACAAAGTTATATTCCGGACAAGCAGAAAATGCTGTAAAAATGATGATCAAAGGGAAATAACTCATAGACAGTACAAGGTAGAGTTATAGTTCTTTCACGCTGCACTCCGTATTATTGCAACAAACACAAATGCCAAGTTTCAAGTCAATCGGACTGGAGATGACAAAGTTATGCTCCAGTCAAATAACTATTCTATAGAACTTTCTAATTCAAGGGCAAATAACTCCAGTTGTTCTTGTCCAATTAGACCCATAATCAAATTCATTCCAGATCTTATGGTCATATATATTTTGATCAAGTTTGATGCTGATTGGCTAAAAATTGTAGATGCTAGAGTGTAAACAAAGTCAAATATAGCAATTTTTCTTATTGAAGGGCAAATAACTCCAGTTATTCTGGTCCGATTAGACCCATAATCGAACTCATCCGAGATCTTATGGTCATATATATTTTGACCAAGTTTGGTGCTGATTGGTGAAAAATTGTAGATGCTAGAGTGTAAACAAAGTCAAATATAGCAATTTTTCTAATTCAAGGGCAAATAACTCTAGTTGTTCTGGTCCGATTAGACCCATAATCGAACTCATCCGAGATCTTATGGTCATATATATTTTGACCAAGTTTGGTGCTGATTGGTTAATATTTGTAGATGCTAGAGTGTAAACAAAAAAATGTGAACTGACAGACGCCGACGGACGGTGAGTGATCACAATAGCTCATCCTGAGCACTTTGTGCTCAGGTGAGCTAAAAACTCAAAATTCCTCTGGGTCATTAAAACCCGATATTAAGTTGTAAACAATTTAGCTCTCTGTAAAAGTACTTAAAACCCAACCTAGGCATAGTTTGATGTTTTCGGGATATAATTAAGGAATATTTGGCTTTTTGACAAATTTGAATAGATAACGAAAAGAAAGCATGCTATAAGCTAGCATAAATAGAAGGTGAAATCATGAATAAGATTAGGTCACATGTATCAAATTGCAGATAATATGATAGTTATCCCTTTACCAAGCAACAAAATTTTTGACTTGTCCAAGTTCAAAGCTGTTGCAGACGAAAAAATTAGATGTGGCTCAATGGATGAAATGTGTTTCTGAATGGGTAGAAAAACATTGTGGGTAAAGGAGAAAACGCTGGTTACCAGCATTTTCTCCTTAACCAACAATTTTTTCAAAAGCCACCTGTTTTCAGGGTCGTTAAAACTTGGGATTGTGTGATAGTATATATAACCCCAACCAAATATTGCCAAATATCAAATTCAGGAAGTGAAATAAGCTGTTGCAGACGAAAAAATTAGATGTGGCTCAATCGATGAAATGTGTTTCTGAATGGGTAGAAAAACATTGTGGGTAAAGGAGAAAACGCTGGTTACCAGCATTTTCTCCTTAACCAACAATTTTTTCAAAAGCCACCCGTTTTCAGGGTCGTTAAAACTTGGGATTGTGTGATAGTATATATAACCCCAACCAAATATTGCGAAATATCAAATTCAGGAAGTGAAATAAGTTAGTCACAATGTATCAATGTTCCTTTCATCCCACGTAGTTACATCATAACTTAACCCTTAGAGCGCTGAATAAACCTTTCAGACACTTTCAACCTAGTAGAAATACGTCCCAAATAACCGCAATTTGATGGTCGCATTTCATGGTACCTTTTGTCTACAGTGTTGCAGCAAAGCAGACAGTGTAGATCAAAGATCAGGCTGCACATTTTGTACAGTATGATCTTGATCCACACTGGCTGCAAAGAAAGTCATAGTTGTGAAAGGCCCTTTAAGGGTTAAATTTGATCCTTAGGTGTTTTATAGATTTTCAACAATATTTCAGTTATAACACATCTGTAAGTGCATCTATGTGTACATTTGTCTTTTTATTTTAACCCTTTACCATGCTCTGTGAAAAGGGGGCTTAATGCATCTGCAAAAAGTTTCAACACAGGTCAGCCTGTATGTCTAAGAACCAGTCTATTTCATGATTAAGTTGGTTGTTAAAAAAAGTGGATAGTATGGATCCATATGTATGTGACGACTTGGTTGGTACCATGGATCATGGAGATGCACTAAGCCCCCTTTTGCCAGAGCATGACTCATATATAATGTATAAAACAATCATTAACATAACCGTAAGTAAAAATCTTTACGAAACAATATGAGCACAATGCGCTGATTGCGCTCTGGGTGTTACATGAAGCTCATGCCCAAGCCTTTAATTCTTATACGCAGCAAAGAGATTGTATTTTGTCGATATCCTATACACGTGATTCATGCTCTGTCAAAAGGAGGTTAAATGCATCCGCAAAAAGCATTGGTCACGGTCAGCCTGCAAAGTCCGAACTTTTTGCCACTGTTAAATTTTCTGCATGTAAAAGGACCATTCTATCTCCAGAATCAGTCAGTTGTTTGACAATATGGATTTTGTGAATCTATAGTCATTTGATAACTTTAATACATCATGGAAATGCATAAATCCCCCTTTTGTAAGATTTACTTATTGAAAGGTATTATACGCCGCTTTCAACATTGTTTCAGTCATATCACGGCGACAGCTCACATATTCATGTATTTCCTGGGTTGACCCGTTTGCAAGAGCACAACTTCTTTCAATTAATATACCGGGTATTACATGTATTCTTTTAAGCTATTTTTAAACTAATTCAGGCAATTTGTATTAATCCCTCTTTTTTTTCTATTACAGTTTTTGACCTTTTTACATCCTGAAACAATCTTTCAAAACATATTATCAAAATAAGGGTAACGTGATATAACATGACACAGAATGTAAGTCTGACCTTTTACTGAACAAACCCAAGTTTTAATGACACTGAGGAAAAAGTCCTTTGAAAACATTGTGGGAAAAGGAGAAAATTCTGGTAACCAGCATTTTCTCCTTTTCCCACAATGTTTTCTACCCTGTCAAAGGCAAATTCTATTATTTGAACCACATTTAAATTGTCATCTGCAATCTCTTTGAGTTTGGACAAGTCTAAAATGTTGTTAGGCAAGTTAGCTACGACGCAATCACACACAAAACAAAAAGATTCTGGCGCAGGAGGAGAAATTGCTTGTTATACTTAAACCTTTCACTCCAAACCAAATGAAAAAATTTTGGACTCAATTAAATTGAAAGCATTTGCAGATGGCAAATTAGATGTAGCTCAGATAATGATTTCTGTCTTTGATATGGTAGAAAACGTGCAGAAAGGAGAAAATGATGGTCACCAAAAAAAGTATCAAAAACACAGACCATGGTACAGGAATAATGAATTTCAGAATTTTGTATGTGTGTATTTAGGACTGTAGATTATTGTTTAGAAAATTCATTTAACCCCACACCAAACAATCATGACTTTTAACAACCATAAGGAAGAGGGCTTTTGAAAACATTGTTGAAAAAGGAGAAAATGCTGGTAACCAGTACTTTCTCCTTTCCCCACAATGTTTTCTACCCTATCAAGGACCACTTTTGTCATTTTAGCCACCTTTAATTGATCATCTGAAAATGGTTCCAATTTAGCACATGTTCAAAAGTTTGTAGTTTGGTAAAAACAATTCTGATGTTAAATTCATTTAAAGGCCCAGAAGTGGCCAAATGTAAACAATGCGGGTGTTAAAATTAAAACATTAAATTTTTTTATTTCAATGACCGTTTAAGGTCTTAGACCCCTAAAGAAAAAACAGCTATTTCCACTATAATATTATCCAACAAACTTTGCTATGATTAAAAATGAGTATTATTTTACTATTTTAACTGAGCCACTTTTTCCTTTTTTTCTTTCTTAGAACTATTATTTATAAATCTAAAACCACTATATTCTCATTACAAAAGGAGATAATAATTACCTCCTTTTTCAGGAAACTAACAAAAGTATCAACAAATAATTTCAAGATAGACATCAAAGGAATTTCTGGTCGGTTAAAAATGTGCAAAAGTATTATATCAGTATAATCCTTATTTATCAATAAACAAGAAATTTTATTCCATGTTGCACTAGAAGCATTAGGGGTCTAATACCTTTAAGATATGGAAATTATTTTGAAGATTTTGTGTCACTTGTATACACTCGTCACAACTCGGCCATTTCCGTACCTACATCTAACCTCGTCTGTATAACGGTCGTTTCTGTTTGAATTGCCAATCATGTGATCTTATACATGGCGGCGCCACTGTAAGTTGTTTAGCAATGACATAAACAACCTAAATGAAGTTATTCACATCTATCTATCGGTGAAAATTTCAATTGGAATTGATAAACCACGTTAAAAAATTAATGTACGAACTGTTTGTCAACTGAAATATAATTAGAAAGATTTAGATAGAAAATTGAGACTCAGGTTTTCTTTTTTACGAGGAGCCTTACAATTTTCAGTACGGTAAATTGGCGTATTTCCAGCGATGAAATGTACCGTGTAGGTGCATATCAAGCTACCAGATACAGCCAAGGGACTTGATGGCCTCCATCACCCGAGGTATGCTGAATGACTTGTATATACAAAAACAATCCAAAATACAGCAACACAGTGTTGGAATCATGAATTTCAAAATTATTGTTTAATAATGTCTATTTTCGGAACTGTAGGGTATTGTTTAGAAGATTTATTTAAAGGCCCAGTGGTGTCCTAAAGTATTAAACAATGCACATGTTAAAATTCATTTAACTTCAGTGTGACTTGGCAACTTTTTACATAGCTTTAAAATATACTTTTCTGCCAACGACCAATACTTGGACCAAGTGGGATTGTGTGGCAAAGATTTCAGCTTTAAAAGCATTTTACTCATTTCAATGCTTTGAATTTTACCAAAACAACAAAATCCTAGACTCATCCAAATTAAAAGCATTTGGAGACAACAAATAAACTGCGCATTAAATGTCTGGATTTTCTATAAAAGGCTAGAAAACACTGTTGAAACTAGGAAAAGGAGAAAATAGATCTACTGCTTACCAGCATTTTCTCCTATTCCCACAATGTCTTAAAAAGACTTCTATGAAAGAGTTGTTCAAACTTGAGATTATGTGGTAAAGGGTTAAAGCGGTTTCAAAAGTGGCTTGCTTTATAATGGAAAAAAAAGCTAGTTAGAAAAGACAAAGAAAATATTAATGAAGTATACTCTAACACAAGGGGGTTAACTCTTTACCACACAATCCCGACTTTAAACGACCCTGAGAAAGAAGCCTATAGAAAACATTGTGGGAAAAGAAGAAAATGCTGGTAACTAGCATTTTCTCCTTTTCCCACAATATTTCTACCCTATCAAAGTCAGAAATCATCATATTAACAAGATTTAATTTGTTGTCTGCAGATGCTTTGAATTTGGTCCAGTCCAAAAATTTGTCGTTTGGTGAAGAGTTAAAGGCGTCTCCCTGATACATTAAACTAAGCAAGTCATCACATAACTATGGATCTGTAAATTCCATTTTGTCTAACAACCAACTGATTCATAAGGTAGAATGGTCCTTGGATATGCATAAAATTTACCAAAAGCAAAAAGTTTCCAGCCTGGTCATCCTGTGCAGACTGCCCTGTGGTAGAATGGTCCATGGACATGCAGTACATTAACCAAAAGCACGAAGTTTCGCCCCAGGTCAGCCTGCATAGACTGCCCTAAGGTAGATTACTCTCTGGACATGCAGATAAATATATTTATGTTGGGTACTTGGTTACTTATTATACCCTGTCGAGTGTATGTTGCACACGGGCGCTTCTCGTTGTAGTATAAATAGAGAGCGCGGCTCTACTCTGGTCATTCGACGGCTAGACTACACACTATTCACGATAGCTTTATAACCCGCCCACCTACCTATTCTGAGGGAATTACATTACTATTGTATAAAGTTCTGTACTGTTATTTATGCATGTCAAATTTCCCGTTCATGTTAACCTTATGATAAGTAAATTGAATGATAAGAGATTGAAATATGTGAACTTCCCAAATACAATGCGTAGTCTATGCCACTACTCCTATTACCAACTTCTGTTGTTTACTATTCCATAATATGTTTATTATTCCATAATAAGTCCATGCAGTAGAACATAAATGTTTTATATTTGTCTGCGTGGAACGAAAGAAAATATACATGTAATTTACCAAAGTGAAAGGTTTTGACCCAGGTCAGCCTGCTCAGAGTGCCAAAGCAGACCTGGCTCTATACTTTTCACAGATGCATTAAACCCCCTTTTCACAGAGCATGGCTCAAATACTTTTCATATCTATTTTCATCCTATGCACTAAAATTGGACACATCAAACTTAGGTCTTTGCCATTCTTTTTAACTCTTTACCAAATGACAATATGTTTGACTGATCCAAAATTGAAAGCAGTTGCAGACGACAATTTTAATGTTGCTCAAATGTAGAAAATCATATCAGATAGGGTAGAAAACATTGTGGGAAAAGAAGAAAATGCTGGTTAACTGCATTTTCTCCTTTTTCCATAATGTTTTCAAAAGGCTTTCTTCTTCTGGGTCGTTAAAACTCGGGATTGTGTGGTAAAGAGTTAAACATATTTATTTAACATAAATTGAGAAGCAAGTTCTTGCAATTATACTAATCTCTCTCGATTCTGCTTTCTGGGAATTACACTAGTACTAGCCCCAAATGTGTGGGCCAGTGAACAGTTCCTAAGTTGATAACCACTCCCTGGAATCGAACTCGGCACCTAATAGTTGTGAGGCCAAGGCTTTACCTCCCCACCACGGACACCATACCACACCCCTTTACCAAAAGACAATTTGTTAGACTGGTCCAAATTGAAAGCATTTGCTGACGACGAATTCAGTTTGGCTAAAATGATGGCAGTTGTCTCTGATACTGCAGAAAACAGTATTTTCAGAATCAGCATTCTATCCTTTTCCGACAATGTTTTCAAAGGCCTTCTTCTCCAGAAGAAGTTCAAAGTTAAAACATGGGATTATGTGATGAAGGCCTAAATGAAGTACATAAGAGTACTGTTTCTCACATCAAATTATTTTTTTTCCTTCTTCACTAAAATGAGGAAGGGAAATGCCAGTGATGTCAACATATAAGGAATATTAACCTTTAGGACAACAAGTACATCTTATGACCCTTTTGCTGACAGCATAGATCAAAATCAGACTTCATGGAGGGTGCAGTCTTATCTTGGTTCTACACTGGCAATCAAAACAAGTTTGAAACGGTAGAATTTTGCCATTTTTCCAAATTAATAAGATCCATTTCATTCATTCAGTGCTCTCAGTGTGAAGAATTCTGGGAAAAATTATCCCAAACAAAGAACTTCCCTTTATGATTAACCAAAAAATCCCAAGTTTTAACAACCCTGGTGGAATAAGCTTTTAAAAACAATGTGAGAAAGAGGGAAAAATGCTCTTAATCGGCATTTTCTCCTTTTTCCACGTTTTCTACGGAAACTCAAGCTTATTTGTACCAATTAGGAATTTGTCGTCTGCTGATATTTTGAAATTGGAAGTACCAAGATTTTACACTGGTCCAATTTGAAAGCATCTCCAAAATTAACAAAATTAATGTAGCACAAATGATGGGGTTTATATCACAAAAAGTAGAAAACTTTGTGGGTAAAGGAGAAAATGCTGGTTACCAGCATTTTCTCCTTTTCCCACAATGTTTCCAAAGGACTTTTTCCTCATGATCATTAAACTTGGGATTGTGCAATAAAGGGTAAATCACACTTCCTGAATCAACATGTAAAACAAATGGATTTACAGCTCCATCTTGTGGTTGTTGGTAACAGATATACTCATGATGAATGGACAATAGCTGCATCAATCAGCAATCTACGGAACCCCTAAAGTGACATGCTCGATTTTTTTTTAGTATGCAAATTTCTCAAATTATTTCGTTTTTACGAAATAATATTTCGTTTTAACGAAATAATATTTCGTTTTTACGAAATATTATTTCGTATTTACGAAATACTATTTCATTAAAACGAAATATCATTTCGTAAAAACGAAATAATTATTTCGTATTTACGAAATAATTATTTCGTAATTACGAAATAATTATTTTGTTTTTACGAAATAATTTTACCAGTTTGTATATTCAAAAAGGCCACGTAGCCTTGAATTCCATTATTGATCGTGTTAACGCCGATGTCATCATTATTCTATCTATATCTAGGCCAAAACATAATGGACCGTGCTCTGTGAAAAGGGTGCTTAAAGCATTTAAGAAAAGAATCGATCCGCGTCAGCTGGCGCAGTCCGCACAGGCTGACATGGGCCGAAACTTTTCGAGTTCTTCAAATTTTCTGCATGTCAAGAAGCTATCGAGCTCATCATTCGATCGCACATAAGACAAAATGGATTTTATGGATCCATTACAAAGGCGGACCGAGGATTTTTTGTTCGAGAGGGGGACCAGAATAGATCATTATATATGAGATATGCTCTGTGAAAAAAGGGCTTAATGCATTTGTGAAAAGTATCGACCCAGGCCAGCCTGCGCAGATTGGTAAAACTTTTCGCTATCAGTAAATTTTCAGTATGTCAAAGGACTAGAACTACCATATGATTCAGTAGACTGTTACAAAAAGTGGATAGATCTTCTATGGATCCCCCGTTGTGATTCATTCATCAGATTTAAGAATTAGAATTTATGGCTCTCTTTCTTATCACTCGGGTGCAGGAATCACTACAGGCTCTTAATTGTGATGGTAGAGTACATGCAGAGTAGGGAAGTGGTTGATTGATTGATGCCGGGCTAAATAATTTTCAATCATAATGACGAATAGCACTTATTCATGTATTCTTAGCTTTCACCAGTAGCCGGATGCGGCTCTGATGTGCCTTGCCATAGAATTGAGACTCAAACAGCCCCGCCAGTGGGATTCTAACCCAGAACCTCTTTCTTATAAATACGGTGCCTTAACTCTTTACCAAACAACAAAATTTTAGACTTGTCCAAATTGAAAGCAAATGCAGACGACAAAATACTAGTAAACATGATTGAAAAATTGAAACCTGACTTTAGAAGAGTAGAAAACATTGTGGGAAAAGGAGGAAATGCTGGTTACCAGCATTTTCTCCTTTTCCTACAATGTTTTCAGAAGGCGTCTTCCTCTGGGTCGTAAAAACCAGGTATTGTTTAGTAAAGGGTTAAGCTCCATATATAAAAGGACTCGTAATGTTCAGGCATCCACAAATGCGTCTTAAAAGATGGACAAATCAGCGTCGATGTATTTTCGAGTAGATAAGCAGCCTGTTGACTTTCATTCCTTTTGTATAAAACTACAGATCTTTAATATAGTGCACATAATAAGCATTGCTATATCGAGAGCTTTAACCGCTTATTTAGCCGAGTGGTTGGGCTGTCCCACTTGAGAATGGGAGGTAGCGGGGTCGATCCCCTGCAAATCCATTTCTAAGACTAATATAATGGCCATAATAGCGCGTTCCTTACTTCTTTCCTTCTTTGCACTTGGAAAGACGGGATAATATTTCGACTGTCGCTTAAGTATCAGGGTAAGAGATTTGTAGAGTGATGATTAAGAGAGAGAGACAGACAGACAGAGAGACAGACTGACAGACAGAGAGCTAAGGTAATATCACGGTGGTTAGCGATGCAACCATGTGTTTCCTAGCTTTCTCACACCAGTGCTGACAGAACTTTCTTTTCAAAGCTAAGAGAGGGAGACCAGATTCTTAAGAGATCGCCTCGGAGGTGGAGAACAGCGAGGGGTAACGTTAGTGTTTTCGTGCTCATACAAACAAATTCTAATATGGTAGTAATGGAATTCCTTCCTTGGTACTCAGGGTCTCTAGGACAGCACAACGACTGCCTCACCAGTGTTAGGATTATGGGACTTTTCAAGTGCTAGCTGGTGATGATAGCCCAGGAAAAATGTTTTGTGAACTATTGTCGTGAAAACACTGAAATAAAAGATTGATGCAACGTTAAATGCGAAGCAATCAGACATGATTGAGCCGTACTCTATGAAAAGGGGGCTTAATGCATCTTCGTGATCCATGGTACCAAGGAAGACATCAACTGATTATGCATCGGCGGATCAGCGGGCGGTCAGGGGGGTCCGGGACCCCCACCTCCTCTACAATTTTCAAAGTAACCGCTGTCTGCCTGAAATTTTTACCAAGTATGAAAGGGTCATACAAGTTCTAAATCTATGCCAAATATAAGTCAAATCCACAAAGAACTTCTTCTAACTAGCTGAAATGCGTTAGAGAATAATGTTTAAAGTTGTACACAGTAGCAAATTTGAAACTGAGCCATGCTCTGACAAAAGGAGGCTAAATGAATCTCCGTGATCCATGACACCAAGCAAGCAATCACATACTGATGGATCCATACTAGATCTATCCACTTTATCTAACGGTAGACGGAATCATATAGTAGTTCTAGTCCTTTGACATACTGAAAATTTACTGATGGCGAAAAGTTTCGGCCCAGGTCAGCCTACGTGGATTGCATTAAATACATATGCATTAAGCCCCTTTTTCACAGAGCATGTTTCATATATAATGATCTATTCTGGACCCTCTCTCGAAGAAAATCCTGAACCGCCCTTGTTACGGATCCATATCCACTTTGTCTTATGAGCGATCGAATGATAAGTTCGAGTAGCCCTTTGACATGCAGAAAATTTGAAGATTTTAAAAAGTTTCGGCCCATGTCAGCCTGCGCGGATTGTATTAAATGCATATGCATTAAGCCCCTTTTTCACAAGGCATTTCTCATATATAATGATCTATTCTGGACCCCCTCTCGAAAAAAAATCCTGGATCCGCCCTTGTTATGGATCCAATCCATTTTGTCTTATGAGTGATCGAATGATAAGTTCGAATAGCCCTTTGACATGCATAAAATTTGAAGATTTCGAAAAGTTTCGGCCCATGTCAGCCTGCGCGGACTGCGCTGGCCGACATTGGTCAATTCTTTTCTCAAATGCATTAAGCACCCTTTTCACAGAGCACGGTTCATTATGATTTCGCCTAGACAAAGATAGAATAATGATGATAGCGGCGTTAATACCAGTCAATAATGGAATTCAAGGCTACGTGGCCTTTTTGAATGGTAAAATTATTTCGTAAAAACGAAATAATTATTTCGTAATTACGAAATAATTATTTCGTAAATACGAAATAATATTTCGTAATTACGAAATAAATATTTCGTAATTACGAAATAATTATTTCGTAAAAACGAAATAATTATTTCGTAATTACGAAATAATTTTACCAGTCTGTATATTCAATAAGGCCACGTAGCCTTGAATTCCATTATTGACTGGTGTTTACGCCGCTGTCATCATTTTTCCATCTATATCTAGGCAAAGACATACATAATGAACCGTGCTCATTGAAAAGGGTGCTTTTTGCATTTGAGAAAAAAATCGACACATACCAGCCGGCGCAGTCTGTGCAGGCTGACATGGGCCGATACTCTTTCAATATGATCTTCCAACTTTCTGCATGTCAAAGGGATATTTGAACTCATAATTCGGTCGCTCATAAGACAAAATGGATTTTTATGGATCCATATCAAGGGCGGATCCAGGATATTTTCCGAGGGGGGGGGTCCAGAATAGATCATTATGTATGAGACATGCTCTGTGAAAAAGGCGCTTAATGCATTTGCGAAAAGTATCAACCCAGGCCAGCCTGCACGGATTGTGCAGGCTGACCTGGGCCGAAACTGTTCGCTATCAGTAAATTTTCTGTATGTCAGAGGACTAGAACTACCATATGATTCCGTCGGCTGTTACAAAAAATGGATAGATCTACTATGGATCCATCAGTATGTGATTGCTTGCTTGGTGTCATGGATCACGGAGATTCATTTAGCCTCCTTTTGTCAGAGCATGGCTCAATTTCAAATTTGCTACTGCGTACAACTTTAAACATTATTCCTTGACGCAGTTCAGCTAGTTAGAAGAAGGTCTTTGTGGATTTGACTTATGTCTTCGCATAGATCTAGAATTTGCATGACACTCATACTTGGTAAAAATATCAGGCAGACAGCGGTTACTTTGAAAATTGTAGAGGAGGTGGGGGTCCCGGACACCCCTGACCCCCCGCTGATCCGCCGATGCATAATCAGGTGATGTCTTGCTTGGTACCATGGATCACGAAGATGCATTAAGCCCCCTTTTCATAGAGTACGGCTCAATCATGTCTGACTACTTCGCGTTTAACGTCGCATCAATCTTTTATTTCAGTATTTTCAGGACAAAAGTTCACAAAACATTTTTCCTGGGCTATCATCACCAGTTAGCACTTGAAAAGTCCCATAATCCTAACACTGGTGAGGCAGTCGTTGTGCTGTCCTAGAGACCCTGAGTACCAAGGAAGGAATTCCATTACTACCATATTAGAATTTGTTTGTATGAGCACGAAAACACTAACATTACCCCTCGCTGTTCTCAACCTCCGAGGCGGTTTCTAAAGAGGCTGGTCTCCCTCTCTTAGCTTTGAAAAGAAAGTTCTGTCAGTACTGGTGTGAGAAAGCCAGGAAACACATGGTTGCATCGCTAACCACCGTGATATTACCTTAGCTCTCTGTCTGTCTGTCTCTCTGTCTGTCAGTCTGTCTGTCTGTCTGTCTCTCTCTCTCTCTCTCTCTCTCTTAATCATCACTCTACAAATCTCTTACCCTGATACTTAAGCGACAGTCGTAATGTTATCCCGTCTTTCCAAGTGCAAAGAAGGAAAGGAATAAGGAACGCGCTATTATGGCCATTTCATTAGTCTTAAAAATGGATTTGCAGGGGATCGACCCCACTACCTCCCATTCTCAAGTAGGACAGCCTAACCACCCGGCTAAAGAAGCGGTAAAAGCTCTAGAAATAGCAATGCTTTGGTGTGCACTATATTCTATACAAAAGCAATGAAAGTCAACAAGCTGCATATCTACTCGAAAATACATCGACGCTGATTTGTCCATCTTTAAGACGCATTTGTGGATGCCTGAACATTACGAGTCCTCTTATATACGGAGGTTAAGGCACCATATTTATAACAAAGAGGTTCTGGGTTAGAATCCCACTGGCGGGGCTGTTTGAGCGTCAGTTCTTCGGCAAGGCACATCAGAGCCGCATCCGGCTACTGGTGAAACCTAAGAATACATGAATTAGTGCTATTCGTCATTATGATTGATAATTATTTAGCCTGTTATCAATCTATCAACCACTTCTGTACTCTACAAGTCCCCCACCTTCACAATTAAGAGCCTGTTGTGATTCCTGCACCCCAGTGATAAGAAAGAGAGCCATGAATTCTAAATATTAAATCTGAAAAATGACTCGGCTGGGAATCGGATCCTCAACCGTGCTCTAAACAAACTGAATATTGTAACTTACTTTTAATTATCAATGACAATTGTGCGTACACAATTCATAAACAGAAGAAATAACAGACGGACAGATAGACGAGGGACTGACTGACTGACTTTCTGACTGACCGACTGAATAAATAGATTTGAGTTTACCAGTCATATTACTTATGCTTGTCCCCTTTTGTCTAATGTACTGATATTAAGCTTATTTATTTGACATCGATTCTGGAAAAGCACAACTTAGGTCAATGACTCTAGATGATAGCTCCCTTGAAACAGAATCCAAATTCGAACATGGTGTAGGCAATTCAGGAATAAGACAGCTCAACTCGGAATTCAAATCTATAGCCTATGATGTGAGAGCCTGTAAATCAACCCTACAATGCAGCCCTATCGCAAGGCAGTCCAAGTGCCTCGACCCCGAGTCGAACCGAGGATGCCTGTATTTCAAATTATCAGATTATTTCGTATTTACGAAATAATTATTTCGTTTTTATGAAATACTATTTCGTTTTATCGAAATAATTATTTCGTAATTACGAAATACTATTTCGTAAAAACGAAATATTATTTCGTATATACGAAATAATATTTCGTAAAAATGAAATAATATTTCGTAAAAACGAAATATTATTTCGTAAATACGAAATATTATTTCGTAAAAACGAAATAACTTGAGAAATTTGCATATTAAAAAAAAGTCGAGCATGTCACTTTAGGGGTTCCGTAGCAATCCTCCTAGTGATCCAGGCGATTCTTTGATCAAATCCCTTCAACCCTTTACCACACAAGCCAAAGTTTTAGAGAAAAACTTTGAAAACATTGTTGGAAAAAGAGAAAATGTTGGTGACCAGCATTTTCTCCCTTTACCACAATGTTTTCTACCCTATGAAAGACAAATTCTATGTTTTGGGTATCATTTAATTTGTTGTCTGCAAATGCTTTGAATTTGGGCAAGGCTAGAACTTTGTCATATGGTAAAGAGTTAAAGGCCCAGTGGCAGTCGAAAGAAAATGATGCAGATATTAAAATGTATTTACATTTAGATCATATCTTTTTAAAGTATGGAAATTACTGTAAAGATGACAATCTGTAACAGTGTTATTGTAATGGCTGGTCCAAAAGTTAGGCACTGCCTGAAAAATGAATTTTAAAACTACACAAAAATTTGCTAAGTCCCTCTACCATTTTGTTTATTTTTTACCTGGTTATAAAATTCATTTTCTGCCAGTGACCAAAACTTTTACTGACCGTACAATAAAAAAATTGTCATCATCACAATAATTTCCATACTTTTAAATGGTTTGATTTAAATTTGAGATACATTTTAACACCTGCATATTTCACTCTTGGTCGCCATGGGGCGTTTCATACAATGGATGATATGTACGTACACCTCTTATTTCTTTGCCGGAAACAACCCAATTTACTGCTCTTAAAATCATAAGACTCCACTTAACAAAAAGATAACATTAGTCCCAATTTCCTATGCATTTCCATTTCCATCAACGAACAATTTGTAAATTCTTCTTTTTTTAACAATCTGTCTATTTCATTGGCATTTCTCACCAACAGATTGATAGAATGAAAGTCTTAACTGTGGTTGTTACTGCCACTGATCAATGCTATTCATGAGTGCCGCCATATTTAACCCTTTACCACACAATCCTGAGCTTTAGCAGGAACAAGGCATATGAAAACATTTTAGGAAAAGGAGAAAATGCTGTTACCCAGCATTTTCCCCTTTTCCCACAATGTTTTCTACATTTTCAACAACAAAGTTGATCATTTGATCCACATTTTTTTTTTGTCGTCTGTAAATGCTTTCAATTTGGACAAGTCTAAATGCTTTTCATGAGTGCCCCCATGTTTAAAGTCTTATGACTCAAAGAAGTTCAAAATGGAAGTCTCCTTGATGCTGTCAAGGTCAACTGTAGTTACAGAAAAGGCAGAACTGTGACAAGTATAGCTGCTTAAGTAAATAACCCCTGCCCAGAGCAGAAATCAAAGTCCTGAATAGCTCTTAGCGCTGGTTTATGAATGATTCATTGAATGGTTATATATGCTGCCTTCAACATCATTTCAGTCATATCACAGTGACAGCTCACTTGCTGGCATCTAACCAGTACTAGTTTAGGCTCTTAAGTGTCTTAACTCTTTACCACACAATCCCGACTTTTAACGACCCTGAGAAAGAAGCCTTTTGAAAACATTGTGGGAAAAGGAGAAAATGCTGGTAACCAGCATTTTCTCCTTTTTCCACAATGTTTTCTACCCAAAACAAATTTCAATTTTTGAGTCACATTTGTTTTGTTGTCTGCAACTGCTTTCAATTTGGACCAGTCGACATTTTTGTCGTGTGGTAAAGAGTTAAGAGATACAGCCCCCTGTAAAACCCACCGTGTGTATCAAACCCAGGGTCTCCAGTAACAAAGCTGAGCCAGGTAAGCCCATTACTGGATTATGAATAGGGTAGGGTGTAGCAATATTATGGAGGAATTGAAAATTAACTTTTCAGTATACATTATACATGTGTAATGCACCAATAGCACAGTTGGTATGGTATAAGACATCAACTTTGGCTAAAATGATGAATTTTATCTTAAAAAAGATAGAAAAGATTGTTAAAACTTAGGGATTGTTGGGTAAAGGGGTTAGTTAAGTGGTTCAAAATATAAAAAAAAATCTGAAAACTTGTCATTGTTGTTGTTGAATACAAGCAATAGCTGCTTTTACCCTGTATACATGTAATTTGAACATCTGAAATGAGTAATGATGATAAGGGTAGTAAAATTCGGATAGTCAAGGTGTCATCAGCTAACTCTTCAAGCTCTTTTCACAACTTCAGTTGCCTCTGAGGTCAGTGTGGATCAAGATCAGACTGCACAGAATGTGCAGTCGGATCTTTGATCCACACTGTCTGCTTTACTGAGACATTCTTGACAAAAAGCAACCTTACAATTACACTTACTTGGGCTTTACTTCCAGACTGAAAATGTATAATTATCTAGTGCTCTGAGGGTTAAGATTGGACATAATAAAAGTTCAGTTTAATCTTGGATTTACACTGTCTGATAATTTTACTATATATGTATATGAGCCTTGCCCTGGTAAAAGGATGCTTGATGCATCTCCATGATGCGCTTACACCAAGTAAGTCACCACATGGATCCATAAAATCAATTTTGTCAAACAATAGGCTGAATCTTGAGATAGAATGGTCCTTAGACATGCAGAAATTATCAAAAGCAAAAAAATTCTGATGCAGGTCAGCCTGTGCGGTCTGCACAGGCTGACCTGGATTGATACTTTTTGCAGATACATTAAGCCCCTTTTTAGTTTTTTAAAACATATTTCTTTTACATCGATTAAGAAACAAGTTCTAACAACTTATACTAATCTCTCTCGATTCTGCTTCCTGGGAATTTCACCAGTACTCGCAACGAATGTGTGGGCAAATGAAATATCCCAAAGTTGACACCCGCTCCCGGGTATAGAACTCTGGACCTTATGGTAATGAGGCCGACGCTCTACCCCACAACCACGGACACCACAAGCCCCTTTTCACTAAGCATTGCTTATAGATGTTTCATATTCTGAATGAAACAGGTGAAATTTCAAAAGGATTTTCTTTTTGGAAATCCACTTTATTTATTTTTAGCTGTAAGATTTCACAAGGAAGAAAAGGATTACCAAGTTAACTCTTTACCAGACGACAAAACTTTAGATGTGTCCAAATTGAAAGTGTTAGCAGACAACAACATGAATGTAACTCAAAAGTTGAAAATTGTTTTGGGAAGGGTAAAAAACACTGTGGGAAAAGGAGAAAATGCTGGTTACCAGCATTTTCTCCTTTTCCCACAATGTTTTCAAAAGCCTTTTTCTTTAGGGTCGTTAAAAGTTAGGAATGTATGGTAAAAGGTAATTCTTTGTACCCAAATGACCAAAAAATATGACTCAATAGTTGAAATTTGTTTTGTAAATGGAAAAAACATTGTGGGAAAAGGGTAACCAGCATTTTCTCCTTTTCCCACCATGTTTTCAAAAACCTTTTTCTTAAGGATTGTTAAAAGTTGGGAATGTGTGGTAAAAGGTTGATTCTTTGTACCCAAATGACAAAATTTCAGACTCGACCAAAATTTAAAGCATTTGCAGATTACAAATTATAAGAGGCTCAAAAGAAGATTTATATCTTTGAAATGGTAGGAAACATTGTGGTAAAAAGAGAAAAGGGAAAATGCCGGTTACCAGCATTTTCCCTTTTTTCCAGTGTTTTCAAAAGGTCTCTACCTCTGTTTTGTTTAAACTTTTTAATTTGTAAAGGGTTAACCCTTTACCACACAATCCCGACTTTTAACAATTCTGAGAAAGAAGCTTTTGAAAACATTGTGGGAAAAGGAGAAAATGCTGGCAACCAGCATTTTCTCCTTTTCCCACAATGTTTTCTACGCTATTAAAGAAAAATTGCACCATTTGAGCCACATTTAAATTGTCGTCTGCAAATGCTTTCATTTTGGACAAGGCTAGAATTTTATCGTTCAGTAAAGGCCTAACTCTGAACTGGAGGAAAAAGCTTTCTAGATTTATCAACATTAATAGCGATAACAGACCACATATTTACCCTTAACAAAAAGGGCTTTAATCCTTTACAAAACAATCCCAAGTTCTAACGACCCTGAGAACAAAGGCTTTTTAAAAAATTGTGGAAAAAGAAGAGAATGCTGGTAAGAAGCACTTTTCTTTTTTCCACAATGTTTTCTACACTTCCAAAAACAAATTCTGATTTTTAGATCACATTTATTTTGTCTTCTGCAAGATGCTTTCAATTTGGGCAAGTTTAGATTTTTTTTCATTTGGTAAAGATTTAACCCTTTAACCACAAAATCCCCAGCTTTAATGACTCTGCGGGAGACATACTTTGAGACATATGGGAAAAGAAGAAACTGCTGGATAACCAGCATTTCTTATTTTTCTGCAATGTTTTCTATCCTCTCAGAAAACTTACCCTCATCTGCGCCAATTTTGAAACGGTCATCTACAGACGCTTTGAATTTGGGCAAGTCTACAATTTTGGCTATTGGTAAAAAGTTAAATAGCAAAATCTAAATGATTTTTATTTCATGCTTTTCTGTAGTTTATCGAGAAATAATGGTGAATTATGGTTTGATAATTCATGGCTACCACCAGTGAAGAATTCTAATTTCATATTTTCTAACTGTTCAATTGAAGACGAAATTGTAGTTCCTGTGCACCAGTTATCTAGGTAAACAGTGCGTGCCATTCAACCAGAGGGAAATATGTCTTAATTTACATACACTTACCCTATAATTCTTGTGCATAACGTAATATTGTAATGCCCTTTATGTGAAGGGGAGTACACCACAGGGAATTACAGAAACAACTGTACGGATAATGATTTTGATGAAAGTCCCAACAAAAAAAGGGGTTAGAAGCTTGAAATAAACAGAGTAGAGCAAAGTCGGGTAATGCCGACCCCCCAGTAATATCGACCCCCCTATTAATTTCCACATTTTGGAACCTTCTGGGGGAAATGTATGAATTGTTATATCATCATGTTACATTATCACGTAATTTTAAACAACCCTTTACACCACTTACTTTACCAATGAAGAAAAAAACATGACTACAGTATTAGCTCCTCAATATTATCCTGTATCTTAAGGTAGGTAAAATATTTTTCATTCAGAATTTTCAACAAAAGTATGTTTTTCTGTAAGTTTCATTACTTCAAAGTTTATAGAAAACGATGGTATGTATCAGGATTAAGTTAAAATATGATATAAGCAGTCAACAATTCATGAGTGGGGTCGACATTAGCAGAACTTTAAATGATGTTAGGTTAATATCAACCCCTCCCTCCCTCGAAAGTGTTTGTAGGGTCTTCTTAATCAGTTAGACCATGTAAAATATGTTTAGATCGATAAAAAGTATCACTTACATGTCAACTGACCTACTACTACTCTTTCCAATCCAAAAAAATTACTTCACCAAAATAGAAAATTCTCGTGTTAAAGGTGGGTATTTAGATTTTTCACATTTCACCAAATTAAAATATATATATATCACTGAAATTTATATGAAAAAACAATACAAATCATCAATAATTAAGAATCATAAAATTGCAAAAAAAATTTTTTTGATGGTGTTCCCTTAAAAGGCTACGTAGCCTCTTAAGGTATTTTTAGATTTCGCGCCAGAAATCAAAAAAGCATTGTGGGAATGTCAAGTGACTGGCACGTGACTAATGACGCTTAAATTCCATAACATAACAAACATGTAATTATTTTCCATAATGTCTTCTTCTGACGCTATGTTTGAAGCTTCGTCTGCATATTTCCGGTATGTAAATGAGCGAGTTGCTCATGTAAAAATAGACCGTGTTTCCTGTTGGTGTCAACCTGGGCCGTAGTAAATCTCTAATTTCTCTTGTTGTCGGATGGTTTTCGACTACTGGGGTTTTATGAATGAAAATTAAAAGGCTTTGGGAGTATAAGGATGATTTTTTTTGTATTTTTGTAAAATTTTCGTCCCAAAATCTGAAGGGCCACCTTTAAAATTTGAATACAAATTTTCAGTACCAACATTGCCCACCATTAAAGTGTCCTTAAAAAACACCTATTCATGCTCACTTTTGAACTTTTAATAAAATATAAACTATCTTTAAAGTAACTGTATACGGAGATGGACTGATAATTCCTCTTTTTCAACAATATTATAGGGGTTGATTTTATCCTCAAAGAAGGGGGGTCGATATTACACACCGGGGGTCGATATTAACAGAAGTCACTAGTAGTTTTTAACTGTTCACTACTACATTTCTACAGACAGTTACAAAGTATTTGATAGGACGAAATGAACCAATAAATATTTGTCTCGCGCATGATTAATGACGTTTTCCATACAACTTTCTCAAGGTCAAGGAAAACTCGAATGGGCGTTAAGGGGTCGATATTACCCGATTTTGCTCTATTTCTTTTTTTTGTGTGTGAAAGATTGAAATTTATTTCATTTCATGAACATCATGGCTGCACCACTTGTGAAAATATTATTGATGACATTCTCTTCCTGAAATAAATTTCAATCTTTCACTTAAAAAAACAAAAGTTCTATTTATTCTATGCTTCTAACCCCTTTTTTGTTGGAACTTTCATCAAAATAAAAAAAAAACAAATATCCTCTCTGTACTTATGTCCATTTCAGTTTTTAGCACTAAATGTGGTAAGACTGATCAGATTTGTTTTCTGAAGGCCTGTAAATCTACACACTGTTACAAAAGGAGAAAATGCTGCCTACAAGAATTTTCTCCTTTCACCAAAGTTTTTAGAAGCCTTTTTTCTCTGGGTCATAAGACATTGTGTACTCTAGTAAAACTTTAACCTTTTTCATTCTATAGGCAACATAAGCAGTTGGATCAAGATCAGACTGACGAGAAGCAATCTGATCTTGGTATACTACATAACACCAAAAAAAGATTTCTATTTCCCGCAGAACTGTATTTTCAGACCGCGAAAAAAAGCACCCACGAATATAAATGTTAAATGGCGAGCGAGTACATGGTTTATCAAAATCACATAACGGTTAGAGACTTACCCCCACATGGTAAATATCGCCGCAAAACCAAAGTATGGCCACAACAAACACAATTTTCTTAAGAAAATTCTCAATATCCCCCATGCTTCACAGTTCCTACAGGGTCACCACATCATTTAATCACCATTTTTATATGATATCCTGGTTAAATCTCGGTTTAGAAGTTATCTGTTGATACGCTAACTGATTATATTTTCCTTCTGAACCAGGAAGTTTTAAAAACTTTACAAAGTTTACGCGTCGCTTATGCTATGAGTGACTTAACGCGCGTATTACATGGGTCGCTTAAACATGTGTAATTTGGGAAAATATATGAGGGCGAGCGGTCTTTTTTTCGCTCACCTGTGCTTTTCGTATAGCTCACTGTCCAGCATTGTGAGACATGCGTCACTCATCTAAAACACTTTTATTTTTACAAATACTCTTTCAAGTCTAGAAACCATCGCACCGAATTCAGTCGAACCTCCCACAAGCTAAGATCCTTGAGTAGTCTTCGAATCTATAGTTTCTGCCGATCCGTGACTACATCTTAAAGCATTCAGCAGACTTGGGGTACTTACGGAATAGGTCGAGTTGTAACGAGTGCACCTAACTGATCGCTCGTCCCAACTCAGCCGATTTCGTAACTATATCTAACCTCGTATGTATCGAGGGGTTTCCATTTTGAAATACTAACAGTCACTTGATCTTTAACATGGAAGCGCCCTGTAAATCGGTCAGCAACGGCGACGCCAAGGTGATAAGCAACCTATCGCTGAAAAAATGCCAATGTAATATTAATAGACCGAGTTAGAAAATAAATGTATAAACTGTTTGTCATCGAAAATGTTTTAAGAAACATTCCCACGGAAAATTGTGACTAGTGTTTGCTTTTTAAGTGAAGTGTTAACATTTTAAGAGCGGTGAAGCGGTGTACTTCCGGCGAAAAATGTGCCGTGTAGGTGCATATCAAGCTACGTGATACAGCCAAGACACTTGATCAAGGGATCAACCGAGGTTTGCCGAAGGAAGTCCGTAAATCTGCACGAGCGATAGGTCCTAAGTCTGCGTAAAACTACGCGGTTGACTTCCACTTATCACGATATCATCGTCTGCTGATTTTTTTCTAATCGACATACGTTTGTCTTTTCGATATTCAAGTCAAATTGGTGAGTATTTCAAATATTAAAATAATCATTCAATACAATTTTTTAAACTGTAAAACTGGGTGTCAGTAAAGATGAAATACCTCTGAGATTTGTCAAAGTTAACCATCTCTCTCATTAATTTTCATCTCACCTACATGTAGGCTATTTTATGTCGAACCACCAACTCTACATTTTCCCGTTTTGCACGAAAATAAAAGATCTAAAGTATATTGATCAGAAGGAAGAATCTTGAGAAAACCTTATCCGAAACGGAATAAGGTCTACCTCCTGCTGATCTGAAACCAAATGCGCAAGTTGTGGATTTGATCTTTGTTTCACATAGTCTAGTCTCACTTCCAACCCGTAGCAGACATCCTTCACTGCATCTTTTAAACGGTATGACCTAAATTAAAATGCATTTTAACACCCGCGTTGTTTACCTTTGGCCGCTATTGGGCCTTCAAATGCCACAATGTAGGCATATAGCAATATTCAAAATCCTCATCGGAAGATGAAAACAGATTGATGTATCGGGTTTATATTTTTTACACAAAGGTACATAATCTCAAAATGTTTGTAAAGTTTGAACTAGTTTAAATTTAACCATTTATCATGCAAGTTACAGCCCTCTTTTTCTACCGGGGCTGCACATGACAAATTGACTCATTCCTGAATCTTTTCTCGGAATTAATTCCAATTACTTCCAATTAATTCCAAATAAATCTGACTTGAGTCATTAACTCTATTTCATATTTGACCGTATAAAGGCTGCTATCGGCGACTCAAGGTGTTTTTTAAGACAGTATAGATTTAGATCAGACTGCCCAGACCGTTGATTTTGGATATAGATCTAGCGAGATTTTCATCCGCAATACAGCCTTGAAATTGATACAAAGGAAAGCAAACTATTATTTCGAAATGTCAATTCATCCAGCCGTTTAATCCCTAAACTGTGGTTTAGTCTTTAAATGGACCTTTTTTAAGCCAGTGATTACAATCGCAAGTGATACCATTTCAAAGCAGTTTTTGCCATTATGATCATCATTAATCGGGCAGTGTAGATTAAGATCAGACTGCACGTTTGGTGCAGTCTGATCTTGATCTAAACTGCCTGCGAAAGGACCTACAGAGAAGCTTAGCATTAAAAGGATTAAGTGTTCGCGATTTACAAATAATATTCTCTAGAGATGTGCCAAAGCACGTCTATACCAGGAAAAGGAGCGAACTTTGGAGCACGTGACTTTCATTTTTGTATCTGTCGCAAGTCACATTCGCAAGTGCACTTTGTTCATCAGTTTACATCCGGGACACCACGACTCTTTATCACGCAACAATATTGTAGACTCGTCCATATTCAAAGCATTTTCAAACGACTTATTCGACATGGCTGACATGATTTTGACTTGTTGATTTGTCTTTGATATGTCGAAAGTATTGATTTAACGGACAGGGAGGCTTACAAGCATTTCTCTCTTTCCCCCCACCCCCCAACTTCCCAACGATGTTTTCGAAAGCATTTTTCACCAAGACCGTTATAGAAAGGGATTGTATGGTACGTAGTCACTGTGAAAAATTAGAAAGGGAAAGCCGACCTATGATTCTCTTCCTCGTGACGCCGAGCCCAGGGTTCATACAGTATGCACTAACCATTCTAAATTATACTATGATGAGCCACGGTCTGGCAAAATGGGGCTCAACGCATCTCCGTGAAGCAATGTACCAAGCAAACCATCACATAGTTATGGATCCGTAATAGCCACTTTTTTTAACAACTTACTTAATCATCGGGTAGACTGGTCCTTCGACATACAGACTGATCAATAGCGAAAAGTGTCGGCCCAGGTCAGCCTGCGC
The DNA here is from genome assembly GCA_946811185.2 of Hippopus hippopus. NCBI lineage: Eukaryota > Metazoa > Mollusca > Bivalvia > Cardiida > Cardiidae > Hippopus > Hippopus hippopus. The sequence continues at coordinate 23,359,591 of OX328113.1, read as the reverse complement.
GGACTGCGCAGGCTGACCTGGGTCGATGCTTTTCGCAGATGCATTGAGCCTCTTTTCACAGAGTATAGCTCACATTCTTTGTCTTATTATAGATTTAGAACGAATAAAATTTCTGATTGGCTAAACCATTTGGATTAGCCAATCAGATATTTCGTTATTTCTAAGTTTAGAAAAATTTAGAAAAATTATCGAGAATTAGACTGCAGAATGACATTAACTAACCCTTTACCACATAATCACAAGTTTTAAAGATTCTAGTGAAGAAAGCTTTTGAAAACACCTTGGGAACTGCAGAAAATGTTGGTAACCAGCATTTTTCTCCTTTTTCCAAAATGCCTTCTACCTTATGATTGACAAATTCAGTATTTTGAGTCTCTTTTAAATACGTCGTCTGCAAATGCTTTGATTTTGGTCAAGTCTAAAATTTGGTCGTTTGGTAAGAATTTAGTGTGGTGAATGAATGCGAGCGAGGGTAGCACTGAAACGTTTAACTCCCTACCAAACAACAGCGAGACTAAATTGAAAGTATTTGCAGACAACAATTTCAATATAGCTGAAATGACGATTTTGGTCTTTGATAGGATAGAAAACATTGTGGTAAAAGGAGAAAATGCTGGTTACCGGCATTTGCTCCTTTTTCCACAATTTCTTCATAAGCCTTCTTCTTCAGGCTCTATGAAAAGTTAAAGCCCCATTAACAAGCAAACACTAAAAGTGTCTACGTATGAGTAATACGCTCGTAGTAAACTGAGGTAAGTAAAATATATTTGCACTACCTCTAATTAGAAATAGCAATACTATGGACTGCATTTCTCAGGTTAATTTAGGTTAACTTTCTACCTGTCAAAAGACCATTCTATCCTATGATTCGGTTGGATTTAGAACAAAATGGATCGATTTTATGTGATGACTTTCTAGGTATAGTACATCACGAAGATACATTAAATCCTTTTTCCCCCAAGAGCAACGCTCAAATATGGCTTGCAACACGCGAAAAGGGGCATTCGGACATTTGCGTAAAGTGTCGTCTCGGATCAGCCTGCGCAGTCCGCGCAGGCTAATCCGAGACGACACTTTACGACTACATTAGATTTTGTGCTACAGTAGACTTACGCAAAAGAGAAAATGACATAAAAACGGAAAGTGTCGTTTCGGATTAGCCTGCGCGGACTGCGCAGGCTAATCCGAGACGACACTTTACGCAAATGTCCGAATGCCCCTTTTCGCGTGTTGCAGGCCATATATAAAGAGTTTCGATTCTCAGAAAGTAGTTAGATGACTATGTAAATACATGTGTATATCAACTAAAAAAAAAAAGTTGTTTTTTTTAACACTTTCTAAGGGTGGGGCTGGGTGACTGAGTCTTTTCAAAAGAATCAAATTTGTGCTGATATCATGACGCTGCGAATTTCGTTTTTGTTGCGTAGCAACGTTTACGAATATGTAATGATTCACCATCCGAACCTATAGAGATATTTTGATTCTAATTACGCTCGTATGACGGCAGAAATAAATATATTTCAACCAACTACCCTTTAAGACATTGTTCAAACAAAAAATCATTAAAAAGGACACGCATTCGAAGATAGGTGAAATATCGTTTTTCTTCATATATGTAAAAAAAAAAGCATTGTAGGAAAGCAAGAAATCTCTGTATAGAAGCCATCGCTCCTGTTTCCATTTTATTTTCCATACATGTCAACGATTGTGTCCTAGTCATAAAATCTAGTCTTAAAGGCCCACTGGTGACCAAAAATAAACAATTCGGCGATCAAAATGCAGGCAAGTTCAATTCATGCCATTCAAAAGTAAATACAAGTGTGATAGGTGTAACAGTAGTTCTTCAAAGTTCAAGTCATTGGCAAAAAAAGTAACAGTAAAGGCCAAATGTAAACAAAGCGGCTGTTTAAATGCGTTTGAATTTATATCATATGATTTAAAAGTATGGAAATTATTGTGAAGATGACAATCTGTCATTGTATGGTCGGTCCAAGTGTTAGTCGCTGTGTCTTTTGTTTACTTTTTGCCTGATTTTAGAATTCTTTTTTCTGCCAGAGACTAACATATGACCCGACCAAACGATAACAGACTGCCATCTCCACAATATTTTCCATACTTTTAAATGGTATGATTTAAATTTGAATGTATTATGACACCTGCTTTGATATTTTGGACTTTACTAGGCCTTTAAACTAGAATTAAAGTTATTTGAAAATAATACCTTTAGAAGAATTAAGTAGACTTGATCTTTATACACTGATTTTATATTTGGATTTAATCAGCATTTTTTGCTGTCGCGTATATAAATCTAAAGTTAACTAATACCATTGAAGAAAAAAAAAATAATATATCTATTTATAGATGAGCTAAGCTCTGTGAAAAGGGGTTTAATGCACCTGCAAAAGTATCGACCAAGGTCAGCCTGCGCAGTCCGCGCAGGCTGACCTGGGTCGATACTTTTTGTCATAAACAGTTTTCACTTTGTCAAAAGACCAGTATACCTCTAGATTCAGTCGGTTGTCAGACAAATTTAAGATCCATAATTATGTGATGACATGCCAGTTGGTATAATGCATAATGGAGAAGCATCAAACCCCCTTTTGCCAGAGCATAGCTCTTATATATAATGTCTGATAAAGTATCTCCTTTCAGAACTCATCAAATCACGTAAAAACGCGCCACCTGATTCGATCGTATTTAAGTTAATATGATATCATCTGAGTGTTGAAGTTTCTGCACCATTTGATGACATACGAAACCGCCAATACTTGAAAATGGAAGCTTATTTCGCAGCAAGGTGTGTTTTTTGATAGTTCGCATCTCTGTTTACCAGTGAAATGTATTGAACATTTCTTTTGGCTGTTAGATATTTCGTTTCAGAATCAAAACTTATGTGTTACCCTGACGTGCGCACACTCAACGTGACACTGCGTTAATTCTTATCATGCTAAATAAATGAAACTTTCGAGCCGACGGTAAAATCCTGAATATGGCTATTTCAAAGTTATTTTTTTTTGGCAAAAATATCTCCATTTCGGACAGTGTAGATCCAAGATCAGACTGCACGTTATGTGCAGTCTGATCTTGGATATACATTGTCCGAAAAAGGCCATTGAGTCGTGCTTTGCAGCCTAATGGTTAAATCTTCATCAAACAATTCTATACTCATTTTAGCTGGATCCTGAGAAATAATGGCGTCTGAAAACATGGTTGGAAAAGAAAATGCTAGTAACCAGCATCAGTTTCTTCTTTTTCCCACGATATTTTCTGTCCCTTCATCATTTGAGCCATACTAAAATTGTCGTTTTTGATTTAAACAAGCCTAATGATGTGAAGTCTAGGAAAGTTTAATAAATGGCAGACGACCAAAGATACCTTTTGCTTGTCTTGAAGCAGACAAGTTTTAAGAAAATTCTAGCGAAAGGAGGAATAATTCCTTACAAAACCCAGTGTGACAGACAGACACGTTGGCAGCTTGTAGCCCGACACAGTACTTTCAACAACAACAACAACAACAATAACAACAACAACAACAACAAAAATAATGTAAATATAATCAAAATATCGTCTAGTTTAGTTTAAACATAATTTAGTGCCATCTTTATTTACAAACTTATACAATATACATACATTACATTAGAAGAAATGTATGTCGGGCAGAAGGGTCTGGCCACAAGCTATCTAAAGTGTAAAGTTACAAAAAAAGAGTTCGGTAGGAGGTATGAGTATTTTCTACAGATTTGGATAGGCAGCATCTCTTTCGTGCACCAGGACGAACTTTCCCTTGAATTGCAAAAGAATACCTATTGTTAGTTTTTGTACGCAGCAGAAAAGCCAAGGGTTCATAAAAAGAAGCTACTAAAATGTTCAGCGGGAGATAACTGGCTGAAGAGTGCACAGGAAGTAGTTACAAGGCCCTATAATGTAGGACCATAAGATAAGCGGAGCGATACATGGAGAAGAAGGAGAAGACGAAGAAGAAATTTTGGACGATGCATCATCTTTTCAACCGCTTTATATGAAATTGAGCATTTTCAATGAAATATAAGAAAATAAGAAACCAAATATTTAGGAATTCCTTCCTCTCACCCCAATCAGGAAATAAAAAGCACGCTGCGCGTTCGGTGTAATCTGACATTGACTAATGTTGTTTGCACAAGAGTGGACGAGCCCGGGTAGCACAGTCGGTTGCGTACAGGACTAAAAAAAAAGGGGGGTGTCGCTGATTCGATCCCCGGCTCGGCCAACTTCTTTCCGAGGACTGATGATAGTCATTGCGACAGGCTTTATTCCTTTCTCACCTCTGATCATTGTTTCGATGATGGTTATGTGGGAAAGCAGCCAGTGGCTTGGAAAGAATATTGTGTGGAGTACTGGTGAAAGAAAGTCCAGAAAAGTATAGATAGGTGCACTGGCCGCCGCGATATAACTGTTCAAAGTAATGCTGAAAATGGCGTAAAACACCATACAATCAATTACACAAGAATCATGGTTTATTTTTGCCGTACTTGAGTTTCTTAATATTTTATCAAACTATCCCGTGTGTAACAAACTTGTGGAACACAGCTTTGAAAGCATTGTAGGAAAATGAGAAATCCTGGTAACGCACAGTGTTTTATTTTCTCTCAAAGACGAAACCATCACTTGAGCATGGGTACTTCTCTAAAGTCGTATGTTGGAAATAACTTTTTACCCTTAGCCTGCTAGATAAATCTAAATGTTGCTATTTCATAGTTGTTGTTTTTTTTTTTGGGGGGGGGGGGCGAATATCTCCTTATCGGACAGTGAAGATCCAAGATCAGACTGCACGTTTTGTGCAGCCTGATCTTGATCTGCACTGTCCGCAAATGGTGGCCGAGTCACGCTTAGCAGCCTTAGGAATATAATATAATGTAATATAATAAAATATAATATGGAAAACGGTCTTTCATTTTGTGGTCGGGTTACGCTTAGACTAGAAACTAGAACTAGATTTTTAAGAAAAAAAAAAGAAAATCTCTGACCATTATTTATCTAGACTTTAAGAAAAAGATATCTTTGACGAAATTTGAAATGAGTGATTAAGTGTGATACTTAATTTCACTAGAACAACTTAGTTATTACTCCTAACCAACCGACAAAACTTTAAACCCGTTCAATTTGAACGCATATGCAGAGGTCCGATCAAAAGTGGCTCATTTGATGGGATTTGACTTTGAAGAGAAACATGAAGAGAACAGGAGAAAATGCTGGTTATCAGCATTCTCTCTTTTTTTCCCACAATGTTTTCACAAGCTATCTTCTTCAAGGTCGGTAAAACACTGAATTGTTTGGTTCAGTCGTAATGAAGGAAGCATTATAAACTGAGAAAATGACGACAGCGCGGTTTCGACCGTAACTGAGCCACCATGCTTCCATGCAGTGTTCTTTAAGTATATTTCTAACTTATTTAGCGACATATCCCACCCCTATACATGGGCGGATCCACCGTGGGGGTGGAGGTCAGAGGGGTCCGAATCCCCCCCCTCCCCCACCCCCGAATTTTCAAAGTAACCGCTGTCTGCCTAAAATTTTGACTAGGTATTATTCAAATAACATTTCTTTGCATAGGTTTTCTAGTAATATTGTTCGCAGGTATACTATTTTACCGATATACACACTGACGAGAAATACAAACATTTTATGCAGCAGCAAATTTGATATGTAATGATCTAGTCTGTTTTCCGGAACCCCCCCCCCCCCCCCGAGAAAAATCCTGGATCCGCCCGTGACACAACTAACGAGGCCAGAAAATCAGAAAATTCAAAGAAAATTCACAAATGAACAGACATCTTTCTCTCTCTCTTTTTTATCAAAACATATCTCAATTTTTCCAGAAGTTTTTCTTTTTCTAATAAAAACCTACTGAAACGAAATCTTGTTTCGTGGAGCTATAAGGATAGCAACGTCAACGACTTTGCTACATGCTTCAAAGCAGTGAACACAACTGCGTCTATAGCTCTTTCATCATGAAATTGTGATCATATTTAAACCTTATACTGCTAAATAAGTTGAATGAACCTTTCAATCCGATCACGAGTAAAATTCCAAAAATGCTATTTCAAACTTACTTCTCTGAGAAAAATATCTCCTTATCGAACAGTGTAGATCCAAGTTCAGACTGCACGTTTTGTGCAGTCTGATCTTGATCTTCACTGTCTGCAAAAGGTCAGTGAGTCCCGGTTAGCAGCCTATGGGTTAAGAACAACTAATTACTCCTGCTGTAAATCTAAACTCTGTTTCACCTCTCTCTTTTGACAGGAAAACACCTATGGTAAGAAGACACGTTTCAATACACTGTCAAAGGAAGGCGCTTCTTTCAATCCTGTTCCACACAATCCCGGGTTTTAAAGACCGTAGGGAAGAAGGCTTTTGAAAACATTGTGGAAAATGGAGAAAACTGCTGATAACCAGCATTTTCTCATTTTCCGTACAATGTTTACTCCATTTTCAAAAGTAAATCCAACTATTTAAGTCACATTTATTCTGTCCTTTGTAAGTGTTTTGGATTTTTACAGGTCTAAATTTTGTCGTGTGGTAGAGTTTTAATGGTATGCTGCAATATTAAAAATATTGTTGCAAACGAATAAATTGCTCAAACCGAACAGTTAACCCCTTTGCTACATTTTTTTTTTTTGACATTTAGTCATGTATTTACCTGAACTCTTTACTAAACGAAAAAAACTGAGACTCAGCCAAATTGAAAGTATTTGCAGACAAAATATTAAATGTGGCTCAGATTTGTCTTGAATAGGATATAAAGCATTGTGAGAAAAGGAGAAAATGCTGGTTACTAGCATCTTCTCCTTTTCCCACAATGTTCTCAAAAGTCTTCTTCCTAAGGGATGTTAAAACACGACATTATGCAGAGAAGGAATAAAAATGTATTATGATAATCAATATTTCAAAATGATATTTTCGAAGTTGTCTTCTGCCAACTTGTTTCAGGAGGTAACGTGTTATACAACCTGGATTTTCCATATATGGGTATACTGGGAATTCTGGGAAATGAGAACCCCTGACAATTCCAGTAGGAACGCTTCCTTCCACAGAAGAACACGTGCCCGTCTACCTGCCATAGGTAATTTGGCTCAACGATAAATATCTCTATGGTAAGTGTTTAATTATTTCGTTATTTCTTGTACTAGAACTTACATTTATTATTATCTATAAATTTCTTGCAGGCAATGGTATCTTATATTTTATCGTATTAAATTTTCTTTGTCACCTTCCTCCTTACTTTTGTAACATTACATAAGGATGATGCTAAATCAATAAATTGATAAATAAATACATAAATAAATAAATAAATAAATGATAAAAATAATAATAATTATTATTATTCCTCCTGCATTTCGATTGCGCTTTTTTTAAAATTTCTTTTCAATTTCCTTGCCTTTTTCCTATTTTTTTTTCTTTTTTTGAAAATGATGGCTTCGCGTGTATAATTAATCTTATCAATTTTTTTTTTATTTATTTGAAGCTATCATTAAAATCAAATTATTCAGTACCTCTTTGATAAAAATATTAATTTCTTGTTACCATTTACCATCATTTTTGTTGTCATTTACTAACCTTCTATTGTCGTTATCAAAAGATTTAGTTCTATTACTATTACTATTGAATATTATCCTAGCATATTCTTTATTGATATTTCAAAGAGTAGCATCCTTTTATATGTCAAAACTTTTTTAAGCTATCCGTAAAAAATGGATATGTATGTATGTATAGAATTTGTATTTTCTACCATTCAGGACAACAGTGCAGCGAGCAGGAAGGATTTGGAAGCCAACGGTCATGTGGGTATGTAAAACCGAAGTCTCATACTTCAGTCGCTTATTTGTCATCCAAGTGAATAAAAGCTTTCAAGCTGGACCGAAAACTACAAAATTGCAAATCTCTCAATTTCGTAAACACCCGCAGTCATGATAATCGACGTTAGCCATCAGTCTTTATATTTCGTTCTTAATTTGAAATGAGAGTATATCATTTTAATGACGCGAAGAAACTTTGAATATCCCTCAAAACAGTAATTAAGTCCAGTGTACAAAGTTTCTTGGAATATTGACAGACGTCAATTAGGCCATCCTTTACCGAGTTACTCCGTGTTTCACCGGCCCTGGACCAGGGCTTGTAAAAATAATAAAGCGAATTTCAAACACGTACAAAGCAGAGCAAATCGATTTAACGCAAAAAATCTGTTACATGCGTAAATTAATAAACAAGTAATTTCAACGCGATTAAAGTCGCAGTTTTGCGAAAAGTCTCATAATAAAGTGAATTAGTGCGACCTTTTTTTTTTCACGACCGGCCTATATAACGTGTTTTAAAATTTGCGTTGAACGAGATTTTGAGAACTGAAAGCAAAAAAAATGGAGGAAAATTATTATTTATAAAAAGAGCCATACCATGCCCTGTGAGGAGGTTCTCAATGCATCTGCAAAAAGTATCGTCCAAGGTCAGCCTGCGCAGTCCGCGCAGGCTGACCTTGGACGATACTTTTTGCTATTGGTCAATTTTCTACATGTCCAAAAACAAGTTTTACCGCACCATTCAGTCATTTGTAAGACAGAATGAACCTTATGGATCCATAATCAGGTGATTACTGGCATGCTATCATACCACATGTAGATGCATAAACTCCGTTTTGCCGGATCACGGCTCAGCTGAATGAGTTAATTTTATATAAATAATACATTTATATTTTTGTGGCCGTTTTCGTCCACGGAAATAAAAGAAATACTAAGAAAGGTAAAAAATATCCAGGTAAAGTATTTCAATTTTGATAAAGAAAAAGTTGTTCTCCTCGTACCAAAACTAGAATAGAAAGTTCTTAAAATTGAAAGAGATGCCTATCTGAAAGAAAGTTCATGATTTAAACCTTACAAATCTATTCAATTTTGAAAGTATGTAATAGACAACGGAAGAAGTAAAATATTATTTAACAGGAGAGTTTTTAAAGACATGAATTAAACAGAAGCCAAAGCAAATATATTCAACATTTAATATCCATACAAAAATAAAAATGTACGCAAAAATGTGCGATATCACTAATGTTGGCGAGATTGGTTCCTCTTGATTTTCAACTCGGATTCAAACATATAGTGCAACCGAAACTGTTCAAAACAAAAGAAATTTGTGTAGGCCAGCTTCATTGGAATGGTTTTCTTCAGTACCGAAGTCACGCAAGAAGTGTAGCTTCAAGTGAACAAATTTATACCATTTTATACAGTTTCTTTCAGAGCGACGAAACAAAATCATAAAACCTAAGTTGTTCAAGCATTTTCCATTCATCATTTCCGAAGATATAGAAGAAAGGTTAGAAAAAAATGCAACCTTTTCAATTCATTTGAGTCACAGTTGATGTGTCCTTTGCAAATGCACTCAGTCGTACAGGGTGTCCAAAAAGAAAGTTTACAGTTTCAATGTCTATTTATTATATCTTTACTTCTGCTAGATAAACGAAAACCTGCACATGTATAGACATTAGATGTAAGTTTTCTTCTGTATCAGTTATAAGATTTTTACTCCTTTACTTTTCAGAAAAATGTCAATTTACTAAAATTACCATATTTTGTTCATGACTTGGCTAGTCAAGTTACCGATAAACTAATTTCAAATAGAGCTGCAGGAAATAAAAAGCCGGGGCAATCATTCTGAATATTGTGGCGATCATATAATTTTGCTTTAATCATTTTATATTTACTTTTATCATAGATTGACCATGTTTAAGTCGTTTTCTAGAATGCAGTGAAACAAGTTTATATCCCCACCTCCCACACACACGCGCTTCACAGCAGAAAATCAACGGTATCGAACAATATCAATTTTGTAATCTATTAAATAAATAAATAAATAAATAAATAAATAAAATAACCTTACAATGCTGCTTTAACTCTTTACTAAACGACAAAATTTTAGACTGGCCCGAATTGAAAGCAGACCACAAATTAAATGCGTCAAATAAATGATTGGATTTGTATCAGATAGGGTAAAATAACGTTGTAGGAAAAAGAGAAAAGGCTGGTCACGAGTATCAGCATTTCCTCCTTTTCCCGAAATGTTTTCCAAAGCCTTTTCTCGGAGGGTCGCTAAAATTTGGGACTGTGTGGTAAAGAGTTAAGAGACAAAACATGCGCATGAAAACTGACCTGTTAGTATACGTACTGTTTTGTAGAGGATACACCATCTGAAGGTTCCAGTGAACAACTGAACCCATACCAGAAAAGATCCCGCCGTATGGAGTATGTCTATATCTCTATTGCTGTTGTTTTGGGTGCCGCTCTGATTGCTGTACTGGTCTACTATTCTGGTAAGTCCATCTCTACACCTATATAAATCTACCATCACACTTTGTTTCCCTTGACACCATTATTTTCCACTAGCTTCAATTTTTCAAATACATACCCATTATCTTCCGCTAGGTGGCATTTTTCAAATACATACCCATTATCTTCCCCTGAGTGGCACTTTTTAAATACGTACCTATCTGATTTTGGCATTCTGGGTACAGCACCAGACTACTTTTCACAACGGCAAACCGTTACTTCGAAGTTCAAAATAAAATAAACGTTAAATCAAGAAAACGCTACCTGGTACGATTCACATAGCCATGGTTAGCTAGCATGTAGCCTAGGCACTATTAATTTATAAACACAGACCCTATAAGCTTGAGAAACAGCCCCGGTATAAGCTCAGCATGTGCGGGGCGTTATTTTGTTGTCAAAGCCTGTTGCACAAATCCCGGTCATCCCCATGTCTGTATTCAGAAACGGTATGCAAAGATTTGCAGTAAAAAATGGTATGTTATTTTTTTTAAAATGATTTTTCCCGCGTAAAATTATCATATTTCTCGGAAATTTTGGGCGATAAATAGACTTAATTTTTCCACATAATTATTATTAATAGCCATTTTCCGCTCGCTACTTTTTAGCGGCAGAGTTTTGTGATTTTTTTATGCACCGCATATTAATATTTATCCTATACAGGAATGGGATGCGTCATAGCAGACGAGACTAATCTTCGAAGAATATGACATGCGCACACAATGCCCTTGACACATTTCACGGAAGTTGTCGTAACGAACCACAAAAAACCCCACTTACATAGGATGAATAAATCTTTGAGGGATTTATTCAGCCCTTAAAGCGTCTTTCACATCGATAGTTGCTTTTGCGGCCTGTGTAGACCAAGATCAGACTACTCAAAACGTGTAGTCTGATCTTGATCTGTCTGTTTTGACATTCTTTGAAAGAGTGACCTTAAAATTACAATTCTATGTGTCTTATTTCTGCGCTGAAAACGTCCTCATGCTTAATTCAGTTTTCTCAAGGTTATAATCTTATAACAGTACTTAACTTTAAAATTGTTATAGGCCTGTCACTGAATTTCAGTAGATTTCCAGCCAAAGACAGGCGAGATCGTGTTCAAATAGGTACAATGACCTTATATCTGTTCTTCATTTAAAAAAAAAGACGAAGTTTCCGATCGCAAAACGACTATCTGGTTATCTAAACGCCATAACACATTTTTACCGAGTGTAACCATCGTCAAGTGTCTTTACGCTTGTAGAGAAAAAACACACTTTTATCATTATCTATTAGAAAAATTCGTATTATCGTGATAGAAAAAAAAAAGGATGACGTTTTTTTACCAATCCGAACTCCGCCGCCTTTTTTGCAAAAGTATCCGCAAGAATTATCAGGTAGATCTAAGTGGTGGCAGTTCTAAGCCAACAGGAATTGATATAAAGACGTTGTCTGCGCATGTCATATTCTTCGAAGATTCGACCTGTCAGCTATGACGCATCACCCATCCCCCGAATATTCGGAAAAAGTAGGGCTTACAGCGAAGCTATTAGCCTATTACCCAAGCATGTAGGGGCTGTTTTAATAAATGGCCGAAGCATAGGTTACATGCTAGCCGATCACAGCTGAATGAATCGCACCAGGTAGCGTTTTATGAGTAAACGTTTGTTTCATTCTGAAATTCAAAGTAACGGTTGTTGTTTTGAAAAGTAGTCCGGTTCTATACCCATAATGCCCATATTAGATAGATGTGTAATTTTAGAATGCCATCTAGCGGGAGATAATGATATAATGAACCTCAAGTGGCTGTAATAAACTTTGTTTTGGTTTGTATTGGAGTTTAACGCCATTTTAACAGCTTAGGTCATATCATGGCGGTCAGTGACGCACCCACGTGTTTCCAGGCTTTCTCACACCAGTACTGACACAACATTCTTTCCAAAGCCACTGACTACTTTTCTCACATGCATCAGAGGTGGAGGCGAAAAATCGCCGGAAAGAAAGCTTTAATAAACATCTGGGTACCTTTAACTAAACTGCGTAGATTTACGCATTTTTATTTGAGATTGAATATACACGTTCGATCCCTGCTTTACCCAAAGATATGAATTGGCGTAATGTTATGCAAATACTTGTTCAAATTGTAAAGTTATGCAGTTCAGTAAAACTTACTTTCAGATTTGATGCTTGCTTAAAAAACTGCGCAAGAAAATTTCGTACATAGGCAGTTTAGTGCTAGTATTTACCCGTATATTCTAAATACTTTTAGATTCCCTCGCCTATAAGGAGCATGCCCTACTTCACAAAAATTTAGGGAAAGCCTGTCTTATATAATCAAATATACAATGATAACTGTATTCCTTGAGTGACCGTGCGCTCGTCTATTTTGAAAGCTTGCCTTGCATCACAATACAATTATTACGTTGAATGCAGGATGTTTTGAAAGCGATTTGCTTCCATTAGATTTCTTTTCCAACTCATCGTTTTTATTTTCCTTGAATCTCAGTGACAAATGCCCAAAAGGATGACCCAGTAGCTGTATCAAGTATGGGTATGTAGTCTTTACAAATATTTTTTTTTCTCCACACAGGGGTATCCCCGGATTTGTTGGGTAGCTTCAATGTCATTTTCATGATGGTGTAGCGGAGACACAATCACGAAAATGACATCGGAGCTTTACACCGAATCGGGGATAATGCATGGTTGCCCTTCAGGTTTCTTTTTTGTCCTGTCAAGCCTACCACTTTTTTGGTGCTTCAAGCAGCATGTCCATCAACGAAAAATCTTGCGTGAGTCATGTAAAAAATATCCGTGCCCGCAAAAAAAAATAGTCAGGTTCATGCACGAAACCAAAATATGGATGACGAGGGGAGGAAAATCCCATGTAAGACTTTAAAAAGTGTAAGATGTACTTGTTTTCTCTCTTGTGGTGCCCCCTAAACTTGATATCCCAGAACCACCAGTTTTTGGCGCCTTTAAGCAGCTCAGATTCTGTACCATTAGTCTTATAAACTACTTAAGTACATAAATGCAGTTTCTAGAAGCTTTAAAATAGAATTTTGTCTTCTTCAAATCTTTATCATGATTGTTTGTGATCTACATAGGTAAAAAAAAAAAAACCTTTCTCGTTTATAACATGTAAATCTCAGGAAAAAACTGACAAAATTTATCGTGTGTGGCGGCCATTTCGTGTGTTATCGGGAACGTAAACAACTCGAGTAACAGATGAAATGAACTGTTTTTTCTTATATTCAGGGTTTGAATTGGAAATATTTGTGTTTCAAACGAAGGGTTATTGAATACGCAAGCAACAGGTATGGTCAAATCCTAGTTTTGTGCTTTATTTGTGAAACTAAGAGAGTTCAAACTTGCTCACAAAATCTGTGCGGAGATTTCAACGTTTTTTCTTTTCTTGATCGTCTCTGTACCGAGAGGCGACCCAACAAAAAGTAATATCGCCTTTGGGGACAGTTATCTGTAGGCCTACTGTGATTAGTGTTCGCTTCCTAAGTGGAATGTTATAATTTTAAGAACGGTGAAGCGGTGTACTTCCGGCGAAGAAATGTACCTTGTAGGTGTATATCCACTCGTCACAACTCGGCCGATTCCGTACCTACATCTAAGCTCGTCCGTATAACGGTCTTTCCATTTGAACTGCGGATCACGTGATCTTATACGTGGCGCGCCACCATCAGTCGTTTAGCAACGACATAAACAACCTTGATGAAGTTATTCCCATCTGTCTATCTGTCGGTGAAAACTTCAATCGGAATTGATAAACTACGTTAAAAAATGAATGTACGAACTGTTTGTCAACTGAAATATGGTTAGAAAGATTTCGATAGAAAATTGAAACTCAAGTTTTCTTTTTGAAGAAGAGCCTTACAATTTTCAGAACGGTAAACCGACGTATTTCCGGGTGTAAAATGTACCGATCTGGTGCATATCAATCCACCAGATACAGCCGAGGGATTTGATGGCCTCCCATCACCCGAGGTATGCCGAATGGGTGTATATCAAGCTACGTGATACAGCCGAGGGACTTGATCACCGGATCACCCGAGATATGCCGAATGTGAGTTTCGTAAGCCAGGTGCGTTCGTCTGCACTCATGGCCAATTAGACAATTTTTGCGTTTTTTAAACGGGAAATCGGTAAGTAAGTCGATCTCTGATTGTGAAACAGAAAATATTTGTCGATCTGACCTGAAAAGATAACTACCGTGCACAAATAACAACGAGAACAAAGTTGGAAACTGTCAATTGGGTATACCCGTAATCGGATATGAAGATATTCGGATGCGAGATGACCGTAATATTTACTCACAAAAACAGTCCAATATAGTTATTTTAATGAAAATTTGACTTACTCTGAGAAGAAAGGTATTAAGTTGGTATTGAATATATATAGATCTAGCAACCTAGATGTGAGTCCGCATGAAAATGGCTAAAGACCTTAAATGATTTCTGCATATTTAGATGTAGTTCGTAATGAGTAATGTTATCTATAAATACATATGACAAAATATTATACAATTTAAAGGGCTAGATAGACAAAAAAATCATAAAATGTTACTTATGAATAAAATGATTTCATCTTTTTTTATTATTTGTTTTTTATCATCTGTACCCCTTAAATTTGCAATGTACCCCAAGTTTTATCCAAGGGGTATTCATGTAGTACTACCCTATGTTAAAAAGGTCAGTGGGCATGCTGCTTCCAGAACATCAAAGCAACAAAATTAATGTTGTTTCTGTGATACCAGTGGTTGAATGTTTATACATATTTTACTTTTGAGGCTATCTATTGCTTCACAAAGTATAGATCTATTAATTGAAGTACATGTAGTTAAAGTAACAATAGCTGCCAAAAGTAAGCAAACATATTTAAAAGTATGGGAAATAGTGTGATGGTGACAATCTGTCATTGTACAGGCAGTGCAAGTGTTAGTCGCTGGTAGAGAAATTAATTTCAGAACTAGGTTAAAAGTTGCCAGGTCACTCTATCTTTTGTTTACTCTTTGTCATATTCCAAAATTTATTTTTCTGCCAGTTACAAACTCTTGGACTGACCACACAATAACGTATTGTCATCTTCAAAATATATTCCGTACTTTTAAATGGTACTGGTATGATGTGAATTTAAATGCATTTTAGCAAATGCATTTTTTGGCTGCTATTGGGTCTTTAAAAAGCAAGGGGTTACTAAAGTAGATCCTTGTTTGTTTGCTTTTTATGGCTCTTTTCAATATTATTTCAGTTATACCTAGTAGTGCACCTATCTGTACTTTCTTGTTTCTTTTATCAATGCTTCGCACAACAGTCTTTGCAAGCCTGGCTGCTTTCCCACATTAACATGGTATATAGATATTTTCAGCCATTGGAAAGTAAATCCTGATGCAATGACTATTATCAGTCCTCTGAAAGAATCCGGGAATCAAACCAGTGACCCCTGGGTTTTAAGACTGGTACTTAACCATTTACAACACAATCAAAGGCTTTTGAAAACATTCTGGAATAAGGAGAAAATGCTGGTTACCAGCATTTTCTCCTTTTCCAACAATGTTTTCTACTGTATCAAAGACAAATTTTCTCATTTGAGTCATGTTTAAATTGTCGTCTGCAAATCCTTCCAGTTTGGTCAAGTCTACATTTATATTGTGTGGTACAGAGTTAACTGACTGAGCCACCAGGCTCAGCATAAGTAGATCAACTTGCTGTCTATGCATACCTAAAATCTCTTATGGAGTCCTATGTGGCTCAAGGTGAAGGTGAGGCTTTGCAATTCACAGACGATGGATTTGATCCTCACTAGAGGGATGTTTCCTGGGGATGTCCTTGAGAAAGATTCTTCAGAGCCAAAGCCTGGTACAGGTGAAACAAAAGACACATATAAATAAGTGAGCTGTTGCTATATGACTAAAATAATGTTAAATCGGCATAAAACAACAAATGATCAATTTATCATTGACATACTTCAAATGCACACGATAGAGCTACCGTATAGGCTTGTTTATTGGTTTGAATCCTGTGTAAAATGAGTGCTGTTTAAAAAAAAAATCAACTTATATCTTTTAATCTGATTTCAGATATGACATCAACAACGACAGGTAGATATAGAATATTTATCTGATATTTAGCTCCACTGGCTGAAGGTTAGTCAGCTTTTATCATTGTCCTGTGTCAGTCATGAGTGTGTGGGTGCCTTTTTGTGATAACTTTTATTTCAGACATCTTTTATGAAACTACCTATCCAATTTTGGCCACTCTTCACAGACTGGGACTGCTATGGTGCTCTTTCAAACTTCCTCAAAAACTTTGATCCCCTCCAAAACTGTGGTTGCAATGGGAACAAAATTGATAAATATTGAAACATTTTTTATTGACAAATTGTATAGATAATCATTTGGTGGACCTCTGACATTTCTTGATCAATATAATTTGATTCAGCAAAGAACATGGTTGTTGTGGGGTACGTTATTGTCAAAGTTCATTAATATTTGGTATGAATGATATTTACTCCTGCTTGTATTCACTGACATTGTTTTGGCGTATGAAAAGGCTATGACTTTTTAAAATCCCGAAAAAATTTTTCGGGGGCATGTAGTTTTTAGTCCATCAGTCTGTCTGTACATATGTCTGACTGTCCATCCTTTTTTGTGTTCAGGCAATAACTTTTTCCCCTATGACTGAATTTTGAAATATCTTTGCACCACATATAGACAATGCGCAAAGTCATGTCAATAGGTTAAAGGTCAAGGTCACAGCAAGATCAAATGTGTGTGTGTGTGGGGGGGGGGGAGGGTAGTATTCATGTCCGGCCTGTAACTTTTTTAAATCTTAATGAATTTCAGTATAACTTTGCAGAATTGTTAGCCACATAAAGACAATGTTTAGCATGCAAAGACCATGTAAGTAGGTCAAAGTTCAAAGTCACAGGGAGGTCAAATATTTTTAAAAAGAAATTTTGGGTGGTTATGTTCAGATTTGGCCTGTAACTTATTTTAATTATGAATAAATTTCAATACAACTGTGTAAAATTGTCAACCACAAAAAGACAATGTGTGACGTGTAACAGACATGTCTGTATGTCAAAGGTCAAGGTCGAGGCAAAGTAAAATGTCCTTTTTCGTCTCCGGGTCATAACCTTTTTCCCTAAACACTTAATTTTAGAATAATTTTTCATAAATATTAATCAAATAAAAATGATGTGTCATCGGCAAGAGTCATTTCTGTAGGTTAAAGGTCAAAGTCACAGCAAGATCAAATTGTTTTTTGTGGTTAGTGTTTGTATCCGGCCTGTTACTTTTGTTACTTTTTAATTATTGTTGAATTTCAGTGTAACTTTGTAGATTTGTCAACCACATATAAACAATGTGTCAAACCCAAGAAGCATGTCAGTAGGTTGAAGGTCAAAGGTCAAGGTCACAGCCAATTCAAGTAGCATTAAAAAGAAATTGAGGAGGGTTTATGTTCATATGCTGTTTATTGGCTGTTACTTTTTCAGTTATGAATGAATTTTAATGCAGAATTGTCTTCCACATATAGATGATATTTTGGGGGCAAGAACCATATCTGTAGGTCAAAGGTTAAGGTCATGGTAGGTTCAAATGTCTGTTGTTGTGTCAGGGCCATAACTCTTTTCGCTATGACTTAAATAATATCAAAATAACTTAAGTTTTCACTGATCAAAAGTTTTCACAAGCTATCAGCTGTGAAGCAAAAAACAAATGAGCCATGCTCTGTGAAAAGGGGGCTTCTTGCATCTGCAAAAAGTATCGACCCTGGTCAGCTTGCACAGTCTGACCTGGCCCAAAACCTTTTGCCATTGGTCAATTTCTGCAAGTCCAATAACCAGTTTACCTCATGATTCAGTCAGTTGTTAGACAAATAAGTTTTATTTATATATGATCATGTGATGACTTGTTTGGTAGCATGCATTAACCCCCCTTTTGCCAGAGCACGGCTCATTTGTTTTTTGTTTCGCACCTGATAGCTTGTGAAAACTTTTGCTGTGTATGGCAATTTCTCTTTTGCCGCATTTTTTTCATGTGTGTCCATGAATCAACACATAATCTATGGTGAATACATATTAGCCATACTCAGGCCAAAAAGGGGTTTAATGCATCTTCATAATGCATTATACCAAGCAAGTTATCACATAATTACAGATCCATAAAATCTATATTGTCTAACAAGCATCTGAGTCCTGAGGTAGAATAGTCCTTTGACATGCAGAAAATCTACCAAAAGTAAAAAGTTCTGACTCAGGTCAGCCTGCACAGGCTGACCTGGGTCTATACTTTTTGCAGATGCATTAAACCCCCTTTTCACAGAGCATGGCTCATATATTTCCAAGACATTTTCAAAATTTGTCTGCTCCAATTTTCTTTTCTGGCAGGAAATGTGTTTTAATTTACGACCTTTTTGTTCTGTAGATTACGATGACCTGTTTGGAAATATAGGAGGAGAAGATGATGACGACAACTCACAAGGTACATAATTATATATAAATGTTTTAATATTTATCCTCACCACACAACCCTGAATATGCCCTTAGAAAGACTGCTGTTGAAAACATCATTGGAGGAGGAGAGACCGCTGGTAACCAGCATTTTCTCCTTTTCCCACAATGTTTTCTACTGTTCATAAGGCAAATTCAAATAAAATTTAATTCATTGTTTGCAAGTACTTTAAATTTGGACAAATCTAAAATTTTGTTGTTTTAGAGGTAAACCTGTTTCTTTGTGTAGGTCTGCCTATCGTTGTTACCTGTTTCACAAGCTACAAAACTTTTTCAAATTTTTCAATTTCAAAGCAATAATTTTATAGACAACAACTTAACACTTCCCAAACCATACAATTTTGGACTGGAGCAAATTGAAAGCATTTGCTGACGACCATTTAAACATAGCACAAAAGATTTCTGTTGATGAATGTGTCAATGAAACTTTGGAAAACATTAATAGCATTTTCTCCTTTCCCCAAAATAATTTCAAAGCCTTCTTCTTCAGGGTCATTAAAATACAGGATTGTTTTGTAAAGTGTTACTTGTGGATCAAATGAGAGAACCGTCATGGGGAAAGGAGAAAATGGTGGTTACCAGCATTTCCTGCATTATTGTCAGAGGTTTTTTTTTCTGAGGGCATGAAAATATGGCATGGGTTGCTGAACAGCCATCTTCCTCCACCCCCCCCTTTTCTCTCTCTGTCTGTCTCTCTCTCTCTCTCTGATGTGTTTGCTTAACCCTTTAACGACCCTGAAAACATTGTGGGAAAAGGAGAAAATGCTGGTAACCATGGTGTTTTCTACCCTATCTACCCTATAACCTGTTTGAGCCAGGTTTGATTGCCTTTTGCAAGTGCGCTGGATTTGGACAAGTCTGAGATTGTGTGGTAAAGGGTAAAGACGGGCATTTGCCTAATATAGAGAATTGGGAAAGTCTATCAGACAGGGCTCCAGACATTTTTCTGATTTGCCTTCAGGTTATGGGATAAAATTTCTGTGTCTTAATCGATAAACTTTCCCAATTCAAGACACCATTCAGCTATTCCTTGTAGGAATGCCCACCTGCACAAACTTTGTTTGTGGGGGGGGGGTTTAATAGGAGTCACCATGTTGGTCGGTCTGTCTGTAAGTTGGTTGGTCGGTCTGTAGCTTTTTTGTATGTCTATTTTTTCAGTAACTACTGATGGATTTTGATCAAACTTCATAGGGAGTTTCAATACCAAGCCAAGATGTGCATATTATAATTTGGTTATGGTTGAGTAATTTTCAAATGAGTTATGGCCCTTTCATGATTTTGTTTGTCTGCTCTTTTTCTGTATAACTATGAAGTGCATTTCTATCGAACTTCATAGGAAGTTTCAGTATGAAGCAAAGATGTGCATATTATAATTTGGATATGGTTGAATGGTTTTTCAATGAATTATGGCCCTTTGATGATTTTTTTTTTCCAAGCTATTTCTAATTAATTTCTAATCATATTTTTGTCTGCTCTATTTCTGAATAACTATAAAATGCATTTCTATCAAACTTCATAGGAAAATGGTTTTCCATTGAATTATGGCCCTTTGATGATTTTTTTTCTATCCAAGCTGTTTCTAAATAACTACTGGACAGATTTCTATCCAATGTCAGAAAGATTCAGTACAAAGTGAAGATGTGCATATTATAATTTGATTATGGTTTAATGATTTTTCCAATGAGTTATGGCCCTTTGATGAAGTTTTTTGTTTGAGCTATTTCTCAATAACTACTCAAAAGATTTCAATCAAACTTCAAAGGAAGTTCCAATATGAAGCAAGGATGTGCATATTTCGTTTCGGTTATGGTTGAATGATTTTCCAATGCGGAATGCTCTTTGATGATTCTTTTTTTTTGTCCGCTCTTTTGTTCAGTAACTACTCAACAGATTTTTATTGAACTTTGTAGGAAGTTTCAATATGAAGCAAAGATGTGCATACTGTAATTTGGTTATGGTTGAATGATTTTCAAATGAGTTATGGGCCATGATGATTGTTTTGTCCGCCCTATATCTAAATAACTACGGGACAAATTTCAATCAATCTTTTTAGGAAGTTTCAATACAAAGCAAAGATGAGCATTTTAAAGCTTGGTTATTGTTGAAATATTTTCCGATGAGTTATGGACCTTTGATGAATTTTTTTGTCCAAACTTTTTGTCAATACTATTGAATGGATTTCTATCAAACTTCATAATTAGTTTCCATATGTAGCAAATATCTGCATTTTATATTTGGTTATAGCTGAATGATTTTCCAATGAATTATGGCCCTTTAGTAAATTTTTTGGTCCATGCTTTATCTCAATAATTAGGGAATGGATTTCAATCAAACTTCATAGGATGCTTTAATACAAAACAAAGGTGTGTATATTATAATCAGTTTATAGTTGAATGATTTTCTGATGAGTTATGGCCCTTTCATGAATTTTTAGAGCATTCTTTGTCTGAGCTATTTCTCCATTACTCTATGACAGATCTCAATCAGAAAATTTCAATAGCAAGCAAAGAAATGCATATTATACATTTTTTGTGGTTGAAGATTTTTCACCGAGTTACGATCATTTGATGTGGGTTTTTTTTTTTATCAAATTATGCTTATGGTATTCCTCAGTTATTACTGGATTCAATCAAACTTCACAGGAAGCATCAACAGCAAACACTGATTGTGCTCATTATACTATCATTATGGTTGGTTGAATTTCTACTGAGTTATGGCCCATTGGTATATTTTACTGATTAGTCTTTGCCCATGGTATTTCTTAATTTTTGACGGAAGGATTTTGGTCAAATTTTATACCGTGAACACAGATTTGCTCACTGTACTGTTATACTAGTAAAGTGAGTATCTGTCTAAAAGAGTACACAATTATTCATGTAATTCATTAAAAAAAATAATGGTGAGCAGAGTGCATTGTGTCATTAGGGGAATGGAAGAGGAGCCCATTTCAGGTTGCTTTTCAAAGTTTTCTTTTTTTTTCAGTATTTATTAGCTGCGTAAAATTCTCTTACATTTTGAGCTAAGGCATTGTGCATTTGTGTGACAAAGTATTATTTCTTGACATGGAGCTGGTTGGGGGTATTGATCACTTTTAGTGATAGCTCTAGTTTTTTTATATCAGTTTAAGTTAAATGTTTGGATCCTTACTGATTTTTCATCCTGTCGATTATTTCATGTAATTCTATAATGTTATTAATTAACCCTTTACCACACAATGCCGACTTTTAACGACCATAAGGAAGAAGCCGTTTGGAAACATTGTCGGAAAAGGAGAAAATGCTGGTTACCAGCATTTTCTCCTTTTCCCACAGTGTTTTCTACCCTATCAAAGACCAATTTCCTTATTTGAATCACATTTAAATTGTCATTTGCAGATTCTTTCAATGTGGACAAGTCTACATTTTTTTCATGTGGTAAAGAGAAAAGTAATTTCTTATTGGCGGACAGGCTCAAGGCCTTTGGCCTCAAGCTAATACTGCAGACCTCAGACCTGTAACTTGGCCAATGCAGAATTACAGGATTAATGACAATTTTATAAATTTACAGCAGGGATTTGTCATTCACTTTGTATTTGATATTGATCATGTCATATTTGCCTTGTTTTGTTTGATATTGGTGAGTTTTTCTTATGCAGTTTTTCTTACGTTGGCGGAGTTTGTTGATATTGGCAAAAACTATCATTTAAACTGGTATTAAATGGACAGTTTTTGGCATATAAATGCAATAATACAGTTTGTTAAAAATAAACATTGATAAAGGCTAAATTATCTGATTTATGCTGTTTTTAGGAATGGATGGACTTTTACCTTCGGACATGACAAGAGGTAAATTTTTGTCTTTATATCTTTCCATTAAGGTTTAAATGCATTTTTTTTTTGTGCGTGTGTGTGTTTGTTTTATACCTTTTTCCACAGAAATTGAGTTTTGCCAGTGCACCTACATTTGCATACTTGGTGATTCTTTACCAGAAATAGAGCCTTCTGTTAAGCCACTGGCTGCTTTCTTCAAAACCCCCTCCCCCAACTAAAAGCCCAGTGTAATTACTGAACACTGTCTGCCTAAATGGCTAGCAAGAAGTCCTCTGAAATGAGATATGGTGTGGCAGGGAATCAAACTCATTACCTTATAACAGTAGTTTTCATATTGTTATAAAAATCATTATTTTGGAACATATGGATGAAGAGAGAGATAGAGACAGATGACAGACAGATAGGTAATAAGGGAGGGAGGAAGAGAGGGTGAGAGAGAGAGAGGGGGGGGGGAGATATCACTCTTAAAAAAGTAGAATTGATAAAAATACTTGTCAAAAACTGTTTGTCTTTCCATCTCTCTCTCCCCTCTGTCTGTCTGTCTGTCTGTCTGTCTCTCTCTCTCTCTTAATACATGCTTGCTTCATTTTAGATAAGACTTGACACCCTTTTTTCTTCTTTTCTACAGCTGTAAACCGTCAGTAACATTTGTACATGTATTTTGTTTTAAGCTGCTTATAGCTGGATTTTTTGCCCCCAAGAAAAATTTGTGTAACTCTTTACGAATCAACAAAATTTTAAATTTGTCGAAATTGAAAGCATTTGCAGATGACAAAATGAAACCTGACTGAAACATTGAAATTTTTTAACAGAAGGATAGAAAACATTGTGGGAAAAGGAGAAAATGCTGGTTACCAGCATTTTCTCCTTTTCCCAAAATGTTATCTAAAGCTTTCTTCTTCAGGGTCATTAAAAGTTGGGATTGTGTGACAAAGGGTTAAACCCTTTACCAAACAGTCCAGTCTTTTGATGACCTTGAGGATAGAAGCTTTGAATAATATGGCGGGAACCAGCATGCTTCTCCTTCTCGTACAATGTTTTCTTCTCTTTCATAGTACAGATCCAATCATTTGAGCAACAGTTAACCCTTTAGTTAATGACAGAATTTTTAGACGGGACTAAATTGAAAGCATTTGCAGTCAAAATTTGCAGTCATCTCTGTTTCCCCTCTCTCTCCCTCTGTCTGTCTGTCTGTCTCTCCCTCTCTCTCTCTCTCTCTCTCGATACATGCTTGCTTCATTTTAGATAGGTTTGACTCCATTTTTTCTTCTTTTCTACAGCTGGAAATCGTGAGTAACATTTATACATGCATTTTGTTTTAAGCTGTTTATAGCCAGATTTTTTTCCCCCAAGAAAAGTTTGTCTTAACCTTTAACCAAATAATCCAGTCTTTTGATGACCTTGAGGATAAAAACTTTGAATAATATGGTGGGAACCAGCATGTTTCTCCTTCTTGAACAATGTTTTCTTGTCTTTCATAGTACAGATCCAATCATTTGAGCAACAGTTAACCTTTTACTTAATGACAGAATTTTAGACAGGACCAAACTGAAAGCATTTACAGTCAACAAATTAATTGTAATGATGATTTCTATCTTTGATAGGGAAGAAAACATGTGGGAAGAGGAGAAAATGCTGGTCACCAGCATTTTCTCCTTTTGTCACAATGTTTTCAAAAGCATTGTCTTTCAGGGTCATTTAAACCTGGAATTGACCAAACTACAGGTGTCAATCAAAAACCAATAAGCCAATCAGCAATTAGCATTTTTCCCATTCAGAGCAGAAGCTGTCTCACCGTTATCAAACCTAGACATTCTGAATCATTAGGAGTTACAAGTACACATAAATATATGAATAGTAGATATAATTTAAAAAACCTGATGAATTACATTAAGATTGATATCCATCATTTATTCTTAGATCCACGATTTCAAGATACAGCTGTACTAGGTAAAACTATTGATGCAGATGACAACTTTATTTGAAAAAAAAAAAAAGGAGAATAGTGTTTGTAAATATGCTTAATATGTTGTCACAATTTTCCAAAATTTAAATCTTAGCTATAAATACCCTTTCCTTTACTAAAAGAAATAGATACTCGTAGATCATATTTTACACTAGTGATTGGATTTATCGAGTTCATTCCCCCCTTTCTTTTTTTTTTCCAATTTTTTATTTGTTTATATATTTTTTAATTCAGTTTCTTCCCAAGTCGAGTTAACTTGCTATTTTGAATGCTTGTTATATCTGTTTTGTGAATTTTTTACACAAATAATCCTTAAAGAAAATGTTAATGGAAAAAATTCACGTCAAAATGATTAATTTTCTTGAAAATGTTATTCATATAGTCTTCTTGGGAAGGAAAATCTAAACAGCCCCTTTACTTTAAAATAAAATGCTATATAGGCACATTTTAGACGTTTGTTTAAATTAAAGACAAATGTCATCTTCCTGCATGCGTAAATATTAAAAACATTGTTCTCATTGGTCTCTGTATTTTAACTTTTTACCAATGTAAACTTAAAGCCCATAAAAGACGATATGCCACCCTGTATAATATCACTCCCTTTGTTTTCAATCTTTTAATTAACCTCGCTTAAACTATTATCTAATTATCGAAAATCAAAGAGAAACCAGTCAAGCTGTCTTCCTTTTAGGACAAGATCTGTTGGATATGTTGCCAACAGTTTTTACACAAGAAGTGGAGCAATGGTTTATGCGGTAAATATCCTTTGATATCGGTATCTCCACGCTACAAGCGTCTGGTACTGTCCTACCTATAAAGTTACACGCATGTGTCATATCAGTCTGACTCTTCGTGACCATTTTTGATTATTAGTGATTGAAATTTGGATTTTACATGTTTAATTGTAAGTCAAGTTAATTTCTTTTTCTATTACTCTAACAGAAAAGTATACAGAGGGAATGCTTGGAAATATACTCATGTTTCTATTCTTTTTATTCTTCTCCTCAGGTTTTTCTCTCGTACTGGTAAAAAATCAATTTGGTAACCTATTTTTTGCTTTTGTATAAATCTTTCAATGTCAAGTCAAACATCGGAAAATCATTTTATCCTGCTAAATACATGTATATATCGCTTGGTAATTTTAAAGCTTGCTATTCTTGTTAAATTATTGAGGAACATATTGCGGACTAAATAATGAAAAAATCTGTGTAAGAGAAGTTTAAACTTTGAAAAAATTATTTTTGTTCATGTAAAAGATGAATTGTATTAGCAGACCAATGACTTTGAAAAAGTGTAGGGAGTACGAATTAAATGTATTACATTATCAAATGTAAGAGTTGTAAGACGGCATTTTTCAACTGACTTCTGAATAAACCAGCCTTTATTTGAATTTTAACACTCTATAACTTCAAAAAACCTAATCCAAAAGATGTAAGTGCCTTTTCTTAAATTGTTCCCATTCTTGTTTTATCTAGAATAATTATTTTGTGGTAGAAACATCTCCCGGTAACTTGCACATATCTACTAGCTAAGCCCTAGTGTCTAGGTTATTTGTCTAGGTATCTTGATTTGCGGTTAATTGTGTGGTATAGGGCTAAACTGATGTCTTCAAAACAACTGGTTATGGTCTAGTCTAAAATTTTGACTCTTGCTCTTTATCACATTACGAAATTTTGGACTGGACCAAATTAAAAGCAAGTGCAGATGACAAAAAATTAACGTAACTCAAATGATGATTCCTGTCTTTCACAGGGTAGAAAACATTAGGGGAAAATTGAGAAAATGCTGGATACCAGCATTTTACCCTTTTCCCATAATGTTTTCAAAAACCTTCTTTCTTCAGGGTCAATAAAACAAAGAGTTGCACAACTCCCTACTAAACAACAAAATTTTAGACTTGTCCAAATTGAAAGCTTTTGCAGAGGACACATAAATTACTGCTCATATGTGAGATTTGTCTTTGATCAGATAGAAAACATTGTGGGAAAAGGAAAAAAAAATGATGATTACTTTTTCTCCTAGGGTTGTTGAAAGTCGGTTTTGTGTGGTAAAGGGTTAATCTTTGAAAGGGTATAGATCATTGTGGTAAAAAGAGAAAGCACAAGAGATCTACCAGCAGTTTGCTGCTATTCCCATATTGTTTACTAAAACCTTCCTCTCTATGGTTGTTAAAACATGGTTATGTTTGTAACATGGTTAACTCTTGGTAACTAGGATTTTGTCCTTTTACCACCGTATTTTTTTCCCCTTTTTGATACAAAGAGCATCATTTGTGCAACATTTAATTTGTTGTCTGAAAATATTTTCAATGCAGACCAGTCTTAAATTGTGTCAGACGTAGGCGTAGCCAGGATTTAAATATTTATACGCAGAGTGAACTATATGATGAACATTTGCTCGACAGCATGATGTCACATGAAACATCACCATGTATTGTAAAGCAGGAAAAGAGAATTCCTAAGTCATCAGTGCATTAATCTAACCCATCTACATGTATTTAGATTAAAAAGACACACAGATCTAGAGAAAAATCATTACATGTACCAGTATATGATATTGTGATTTACAACTTTGGTTGTGGATTTTTTTTTTTTTTACGCACATGCATTTTGTGCATAATGGGCATTTTCTCCTTTTCCCACAATGTTTTCAAAAGCTTTCTTTCTCAAGGTCGTTAAAAGTCATGATTGTGTGGTAAAGGGTTAAGGTTTAAACTCAGGTAACCAGCATTTTCTCCTTTTTCCACAAAGTTTTCTACTCTTCCAAAAAGCAATGTTCAATTTTTTAGTCACATTTATTTTGTCATCTGCAAGTGCTCCCAGATTTGACAAGTCTAAAATTTTGTTGTTTGGTAAATAATTGACCACATAATCCAGAGTTTTAACAACCCTGAGAAAGAGTTCTTTTGAAAACATTGGTGGCAAAGAAGGAAATACTGGTAACAAGCATTTTCTCCATTTCCCACATTGTTTTTTACCCTTTCAGACACATAGCGTTATTTCATTATTTTAGCCACATTAAATTTGTCATCTGCAACTGCTTTGGAATTGGTCAGGTCTAAAATTTTGTAGTTTAGTAAACAACCCTAAAAGAGAAGGCTTTTGAAAATATTGTAGGAAAACGAGAAAATGCTCTTAAGCAGCATTTTCTCCTTTTCCCACAATCTTTTCTTTCTCTTTGAAATACAACAGTTGTCACTTGAGCCAGATTTGATTTGTCCTCTGCAAATGATCTCAGTTTTGAAAAGTCCAAAAGCTTGTTGTTTTGGTAAAGAGTTAAAATGTATTACTGTAAAAGCTTGTTATACAAATGGCTACTTTTCTAGGAAGAAAACTTCACAAAAGAAAAAAAAAGAAATAATAGGATCTGATATGAGTTGGCATTTGAGATAAAAGTTTAGTAAACAAGAAAAAAGAAAAATGTTATTAGGCAAGCCTTTGGTGAACTTAACATTTTTCTAAACAAGTTAAATGAATTTTTCCCTCAAAAGCCAACAAATCTCAGATTCTTTGTTTCACATAATTAAGAATTATACTATATCAAGAATTATAGTTCATGATATTTAAAAAAAAAATTTAAAAAAGATATGCCGACACATACATGTGTGTTAAAATCAATAAAGATGATGATGGTGATGATGATGATGATGACCATTATCATTAACTTTGCCATCATCATCATCAATGTCGTTGTTGTCCTCCTCATCATCATCATCGATTTTTACACACATGTATGTTTATGATGATGATGACAAAGTTGATGATGATGCTGATCATCATCACCATCATCATTTTTCTGGCTGTTACTACTGTTATTGTTTTTCTTTCAGGGGTTCCCAGTCCTAGAAATATTGGACAGAGTAAGTATTTGTCAATTTTTATGTGATGTTTTCAAATTATTGGACCATGACAACTAAATAATGACCCATTCTTTGTGTAAATGGGGATTAATGCATCTGCAAAATACATTGATTCAGATCAGACTACCCAATCCGCACAGGCTGACCTGTGTTGAATGAAGTATTTAGCTAAATGTCACGTCTGAGAATAAATCCTGCAAAGATGTGGCAATTTACAAATCTTAGTACATGTGCATGTATTTATTCAGATCCTACAGAGCTAGTTCAGGGAATAGCATAGCTGTTTTCATAAAAGCTTTAGAACTGTTCTTTTGATCATTTAACCCTTAGAGCGTCGAATAAACCCAACATTCATATTCGGTGTAGAAATAAGACCCAAATAATCACAACAATTTCATGGTTGCTTTTGTATAGAGTGTTTCAACAGAGTGGACAGTATATATCAAAGATCAGGCTGAACGTTTTGTGCAGCCTAATCTTGATCTTTACTGGTGGCAAAAGTGACTGTATTTGTGAAAGGTGCTTTAAGGGTGATTTGAGTGATTTGATCTGTAGAAGGAAAAATCACTCCAATGGAATGAAAAAATATGCAAAAACAATGGATAAATTTGTTTCATGTGTTTATCATAATATATAGTGGTACATGAACATGTATCTACAGATGGGTGACATTGTACATTAACCAAGCATGTTGGCCATGGCCTATGTGCGGGAGCGGCCTATACAACATTTTTTATGTCTAAAATGGTTAAAATGAAAGGGTGCGGCCTATATAGTGCAGCGGCTTATTGTCTGGAAAATACGGTATTTTGGCGTGCCTGGTTTTTGTCATCACACTTCACGAAAACTTATGTCCTACAAGAAGCAGGACATTTTGAGCTATGATAGTTTTACTATATTGTTATCCCTTTTTTTTACAACTACCTCTACTACTACTACCATTATCATTATCACTTTTTGTATTTTCATATCAGCAGCAACAACTGAATCTCCAGGAAGTAAGTGTATTTTCAAACATATTTCATAATGTTACACGTTTTTGATTGACTCTTTTCGTATTAAAAACAACAATCTTATTGACTTTCATTCATTTTGCACAGCTGCATGTCATTCTAGAGTTTTCATGTGGTTAAACTGATTTTTTGTTTAGTTTTTAAACTCTTTACCAAACAACGAAATTTTAGACTGGTCCAAATTGAAAGCATTTACAGACAACAAATGAAAGTTGAACAGATGGTAAGATTTGTCTGTAATAGGATAGAAAACATTGTGGGAAAAGGAGAAAATGCTGGTTACCAGCATTTTCTCCTTTTCCCCACAATGTTCTCAGAAGGCTTTTTCCTCAGGGTCTTTAAAAGTTGACATTGGTTTTTTTGAAACCGACATTAGTTTCATATTCTCCATTTACCTGATTTTTTTGTAAAAGCTCTGATAAATACTAGTAGGTCCCAAGACAAATGCTCTACCGTGTCTCTACAAAAGGTATCTCAATACAAGGCAGTATAAGTGTCCACCTATACAAACATATACTACATATATTTACTGGTATATGAGTACCTCTTTTGGCAAAAGGGTGCTTAATACATCTCTGTGATGCATTACGCCAACATTTCAGAACTGGCTCAAGGCCACTGAAATGAAAAATAAACTGGTAGACTTATGTCAAAGGTTAGTCACGTCCTGCCAGGTCAATTCTTTCAACCTTTACACTTATGTAATGTTTGCATTCTTTTCTACTAGATCTACATGTGTATGCAATTGGGCACCGTCATAACTATCATACCTTCAGATCAGTAGAGTGTCAACCACTGATAACTTCCCTTTGTATTTATAAAGGTTGTCATTGACATCGTACTTTCCAGTTTCTTAAAGTGTCGATAATACCGACGTTGCTCTACATGTTACACTGTCTGTGTTTTATTAAAGATATTTCTTGTTTTTCATGCACCAACAGCTTCAACACAAACAGAGGAACCCAAAACTAGTAAGTTTTACTAGTAGTGTTTGTTTTTAACTTTTTAACTTTTTACTAAAAAACAAAATTTTTGAATAGTCCAAATTCAAAGCGTATGCAAATGACAAATTAAAAAATACTCAAAAATTGAAATTCATTATAGGAAGGGTAGGAAACACTCTGGGAATAGGAGAAAATACTGCTTACCAGCATTTTCTCCTTTTCCAGCCATGTTTTCAAAACCCTTCTTCCCAGGGTCATTTTAACTCAGGATTGTGTGGTAAAGGTTTAAGTACAAAGGCCTAGGTGAATGAACCCTATACCACACAATTCCAACTTTTAACAATTCCCGAGAAAAAGGGCTTTTGAAAACATTGTGGGAAAAGGAGAAAATGCTGGTATTGAGCATTTTCTCCTTTTCCCACAAGGTTTTCTACCCTACCAAAGACAAATCGTGCGACTTAAGCCACGTTCAGTACATGGATCCGTGGAAATCGATATTTGACCAATCAGGTCATCGCATTTATTTTACCCGACATGCAGCCTTGTCTGCTATTTTGGCTCCCAAACAAACGACTGTTAACATTGGAGGGGTGCGATAGCATTTATTTATTTTGTGTTTTAAACGTTTGAATTTAAGAAAAAAGTTAAAATATGTGCTTTGCGAACGTGTACTGCTGATGTGAGATCATGCAGAGGCTGTAGACAAGTTTGAATTATGATAATGACTGAAAATGGGACATACAAAAAGAGTTCTGATCAGCGCTACATTACACAATGGATTAATTAATGCTATAGTTTTTTCCCCTCTGAAAGATTCTGAAAGAGACACAAATGTTTTAAAATGGAAAACAAAGGTAAAAATAGATCTATATGAAATACTAATAAAAAGAAAATACGTTTAATTGAATATCTAACCTTGTTTAATAACATATGCACATCTAAAACGTGGCACTTCTCATCAATGTTTCAGTTTGACGTTAATCTTAACACTTGGTGCATGAAGAATATGCTGAATGTGTAGATATAGATCAGATTGCAAATTACATGCAGTGAAGTCTTGGGTTTAAACTATTTAGTATTTACAGTAAGCACATTGACGTGTAGCTCTTACTGTCTTCCTCACTAAGAGTAGATTTCAATTATAAAAAAAAGTCTAAATTCTGTATTGGTGAAAGTTGTAATTTTTTCTTTTGAATTAGCCGTTTTAACCCTTTACCACATAAGCCCGAGTTTTAACGACCCTGAGAAAGACAGCTTTTGAAAGCCTTGCAGAAAAAAGAGAAAATGCTGGTAACATTCATTTTCTCCTTTTTCTCACAGTGTTTTGTGCTCTTTAAAAAAACACATTTCAATTGATGAGTCATTTATTTTGTTGTCTGCAATTGGTTTGAGTTTGGATTGTTCTAAAATTTTGTCATTTGGTGAAGAGTTAAAGTAGATTAGCACATCTGCCATGTCAAAGGGTGTGTCGGTAAACTGTTAAATGATAGGAAGTGTGTTTGATTGCAAACCAATTTGCCGCTCTAATCAACTTGACCACCCGTTGTCTTCAGTATATCATAAGATAAAACAAACTACCGTCAATGATATTAACAAGTTTGCTAATTGACGACAAACTTAACGCAACATAAAATCATCAGACAACTCTTTTTCTCTTAACCTGATAACGAAATTTTTCATAAACTTACACCTCTCTGAAGAATCAGGCAATCTACAAATTTTTCGAAATGCTTGTAATTCAGTGTTGTTTAACTGGGTATGAAGTTCAGATGACTTTACTAACCTTACGAAAACAATAAGTATCTTTAATTCTATTATCCTGTGGCGAAACGGAGTTTCGTTGATGTGTTTTATTCTTTCTCGCTGAAGTTCAAAACTTTGGTAAAATACAAGTAGATCTGTTACATTGTTCGTAGTCCCCGTAAGTCACCCTTTTTTTACATATCCTTGTTTAAATTAGTTCAAGCATCTTTAAATTACTTACCGAGAATTCATCATTGGCAGAAACATATGATTGAAATATTTTTTCCGGAATTTTATCGAGAGAAATAGTCATGACAGCACGATTTAAGTAGGCTATCTGCTATACTGTATATGTTATTACTGCAGTTGTTTGGGAGCCCTTGGCAACAGTAACCAAGGGAGTCAGTTTATCTTACCACCATGGTTTCATGTATTTGTCCTCTGCAAATGCTTCAATTTGGACCAGTCTAATGGTTTTTGCGTTGTCTGTTCTTCCATCCGGACAGATATCTTCTATAATACGTGATGAAAATTGATGAAACTTCATACATATGTTCATTCTAATGGTCGGCACATACACTCTTTTTATTTTACTATTATTTAACGCCGTTTCATGGAAAAAGCAGGCTTGATGTATATTTCCATTATGGACCAATGTCTCTTTAACTACTGGACAAAATTTAATGAAACTTCATATTTATATTGTTTGTTATAACCCACAGACAATTGTTATTTGTTTTTATTTAATGAAATGCCATGTCATGGAAAAAGGGGGCTTAATGTATAATTTCATTATTGACCAGTAACCATCTATTCGTCCATCTGTCCCTACATGCAAAACACAATACCTCGTTTATGTTTGTATCAAAAAAGGTCCTTTTTGGTGTGGTATATCATTTCAACAAAATTGCGTGTTTTCGTAAAGTTTGATCCTAATATTTGTCTTGATCATTATGATTGCGATCAAATGTGGGTCAACTTGGGTCAAATGCGGGTTATTAGATCAAATTTTGGCTAATCCTGGAGTAGACTCTTAACCCTTCACTGAACAATCCCTGGTTTTCCAACCCTTGGAATGAAAGCTTTTGAAAACATGGTGGGAAAAGGAGAAAATGCTGGTTACCAGCATAATGCTGCATTTTCTCCTTTTCTCACAATGCTTTTTCAACCATATCAGAGAGCTTAAGCTCATTTGTACTGATTTTGAATTGATCGTCTGCAGATGTATTGAATTTCAAAGAGCCTATAAATTTGTTGTATGGGAGACTGTACCAAATGACAAAAACGTAGACCAATCCAAATTGAAAGCATTTGCAGACGACAAAATGTATTGGACTCAGAGATTGAAATTTGCCTTTGGAAGGATAGAAAACATTATGGGAAAAGTAGAAAATACTGGTTACCAGCATTTTTTTCTTCTCACACATTTTTTCAAAAGCCTTCTTCCTCAGGGAGGTTTGTTTGGTAAAGACTTGAATAACATTTTCTGCCCAAATTTTTCACAAATTCATATCAGAAATTTTTTATGTATATTTACTTTCTTGAATGTGATTTAAAATATATCATTGAGTGTCAAAATGTAGGTCTCTGGGTAAAGTCTTAGGAAATCCAAGGCCATCTAGAACTAAACTTTCCTATCCCCAGTACATTAAAATTGGACAGAAAGCTATTATTAATACATAATTGTCTTTAAAAAAAAATCTTTTACATTTTTCCCAAAGGTGAGCTATTCAGGGCTATCTTGGTCCTTTTTATTTGTTTTATCACTAATACACATAATGAGTTATGCAGCATGAAAGGTATATGAGTAACATTTATTATTATTTTTATTATTATATAACCAGCACATAGAACCCATCAGAAAGTAATGACTATATTCATTGCTAGGAAAATATATACTTTTCAGTCATTAATTTGTCAACCTCTCTTATTTCTGTACCAAACTTCCTACATGTATTTAAACTACATGCATTCATTTATCAACATAATTATTGTATTTTAAGGTCTATTGTATGATACTGTATTCATGAGTTCATTCTTTTTCTGTTTTAGCACGTACCTTTGTGATATTACGACGTGGTAATGGTAAGTCAGATTTGATCGTGTAATTGTAGTTAGTTACTGCTTAAACTCTTTAACTCTTGACCAAACAACAAATTTTCGAACTAGACCAAATTGACAGCATTTGCTGACGACAAATCAAATGTTGATAAAATGATGATCTATGTCTTTGATTGGCTAGAAAACATTATGGGAAAAGGAGAAAATGCTGGTAACCAGCATTTTCTCATTTTCCCACAATGTTTTCAAAAGCCTTCTCTTTCATGCTTGTTTAAAGTCAGGATAGTGTGGTAAGGAGTAAACAAGCTAAAAAACTGATAACATTTGCAGACAACAAGTTCAGCATGGCTCAAACTGTGTCATTTGTCTTTCATTGGGAAGAAAAAATTATGGGAAAAGGAGAAAATGCTTCTTACTAGCATTTTCTCCTTTTTCCCACAGTTTGTAACCCTTTACCACGCAATGCCGACTTTTAACGACCCAGAGAAAGAATTCTTTTGAAAACATTGTGTGAAAAGGAGAAAATGCTGGTAACCAGCATTTTCTCCTTTTCCCACAATATTTTCTACCCAATCAAAGAAAAATTGCACCAATTGAGCTGCACTGAAATTGTTGTCTGCAAATGCTCTCAATTTGGACAAGGCTAAAATTTTGTCATCTGGTAAAGGGTTAACAGTCCTTTGCTTCAGGGTCGTTAAATTACAGGATTGTATAGTAAATAATTAACCATTAAACTGCTAAATAAATAGAACGAAAATTTCCAGCAAATACTACCGGTATATATCGGAACAGTTCTTCTTGCTACAGAAAGCTTTCCATATCGGACAGTGTAGATTCAAGATCAGACTGCATATTCAGTGCTGTCTGGTCTTGATTCACGCTGTCCCCAAAAGAGACTGAGTTGCACTTAGCAGCCTATGGGTTAAAAGAATCCAAGAGTGTTCAACCTTATTTCCGTTATCCGATTTTTTTAGGTTCTTTGGCGCTTATGAATGTTGAGCTCTGATGGAAAAAATACTATTTCCAATAGTAATAACATATGAAAATTGCCAGAAAAACTTTGCCAAAGGCACTATTCAGACTCACAACTGCTTGATTATTACCTTGTCATTTGAACTAATAGATGTGAGCCAAGCTATGGCAAAAGAGGGTTTAATCTATCTCTGTAATGCATTATATCAAGCAAGTCATCACCTAACGTTGGATCCACAAAATGAATTTTGTTTCACAACAGAATGGGGTATTATTGTCCTTGGAGATGCAAAAAATTGACAATAGCAGAAAGTTCTGTCCCAGGTCAGTCTGCTTGGACTTTGTAGGCTGACCTGGGTTGATACTTTTAGCAGATGTAATAAGTTCCCTTTCCACAGAGCATGACTCATATTGTTTATTGTACAAATTATTGTATACTTAGATGTCCCTTTATTTGCATAGGATTATAGTGTCCAGTACTGTTGTTTATTATATACCAGTAAACTTTCTGGTTCAAATACATGCGTCGCAATTCGATAAAATAACACACTCGACAGATAAAAGAATCCATATCTACACACTGTGAAATACGGTTCCAAATATGGTATGATGATGTATCTTGTGAAAGGACTATGCATGCATTGATTTGTGATTTGATTAGTCAAAATGTTACGCTGTAATATTAATCTGCTATTCATAAAAACAGAGTTACCACCTTCCACACTAGAGCATACATGGATAATGCCATCCCCCGGTAATACTGACCAGCCTATTAATTTCCATATTTTGGAACCTTCTGGGGAATTGTACGAATTGTTACACGATCATGTTACATAATCACATAATTTTAAATTACCCTTTACACCACTTACTTTACCAAATGAAGAAAAAACATGAATACATAATTAGCTCCTCAATATTATCCTGTATCTTAATGTAGGTAAAATGTTTTTCATTCAGAATTTTCAACACAAGTATGTTTTTTGTAAGTTTCAATCATTCAAAGTTTATAGAAAACGATGGTATGTATCGGGATTAAGTTAAAATATTCTACAAGCAAACAGCTAATATTTCACAAGTTGGGGTCAACATTAGCAGAACTTTATATGATGTTAGTTTAATAACCCCCCTCCAAATTGTTTGTAGGGTCTTCTTAACAAGTTAGACCATGTGAGGTATGTTTAGATCGAGAAAAAGTATTACTTACATGTAAAACTGATCTAGTATTACTCTTTCCATTCCAAAAAAACCTCTTCACCAAAATTGAAAGTTCTTGTGTTAAAATTCGAAAACAAATTTTACATACCAACATTGCCCAGCATTACAGTGCCCTTAAAAAGACCTATTTCTGCTCACTGTTGAACTTTTAATAAAATGTAAACTATCTTTAAAGTTACTGCATCTGAAATGGACTGATAATTTGTCTTTTTCAATAATGAAACAGGGGGTTGATATTATCTGCCGAGAAGGTGGGTTGATATTACACTCTGGGGGTCGATATTAACAGACATCACAAGTAGTTTTAACTGTTCAATAATAGATTTCTACAGAGAGTTACAAAGTATTTGATTGGGTGAAATGAACTGATAAATATTTGTCACGTGCATGCTTAATGACGTATTCGATACAACTTTCTCAAGGTCGAGGAAAATTTGAATTAGCGTTAAGGGGTCGATATTACCCGACTTTGCTCTATCAATTGACTCATTTTGTTTACTATTTTCGAACAAAATATCAATAATTGCAAAATGTTTTCATTGAAAGTTATAGGTATATGTATCAAAAGGAATATCATGTTGTTGTTATTTTCCTGGTACATATATTTACTTCTCTCTGCGCAAGAAAATTTTGACATTGAAAATTTTCTCTCGCTGCTTGAATCAAATACTAGCACCAGGAAAGTTACTACAACATAATATTCTATATTTATTTGATTTGTATGGGAATGTATTGTGTCAGATACTCGAATTCTTTTGTATAGTTGCTCGAGCTTGCAAAAACTACAACGCCAAAAGCATTAGTCAGACACTATATATTGCCATACAAATCCAATAACCATTTCATTATGCCTTATGATCTTGTTTTCATAATTTTCCATGATAAAACAGTATGTTACCTTTTGTGTTATTTTCATACTTTACTTTTCATTTTAAAAGCATTAAGAAATCTGTTGAGCTTATCTTCTGTCATATTGCAAAATTTTGATATCTGCAAATGATTATGTCACCCTTGCTATAAATAAACAAGATAGCCACTGAGGGACTTATTCAAAATTACAAAATTTTCAGTGTTGATAAAAAGTTGTATTTAACACATTTTGTGTATCTTTTAGTGACTGTCATTCAAAAAACTCATGTACTGTGTTTTTTTTGTGTGAAGTGTCATGCCTTGCTAAGCTCTTTAAAAAATATTAAACAAAGAAAACCTCACCAACAGAGGCCTTTCTTGTTTTGGTATTGTGTCAGATGGCACATTCTAAAGTAGTTCTTACCTTTGTAGCATGTGAAAAGAATCTTAGTCTTATATCAGTCACCAATATGAAACATTTTTATATACTCTGATATTTTCCCTATGTATTTTCACTTGATGAAAGTATGCAATTACTTTTTCATATTGCATACTTTCATGTTAAATATTTCAGAGCTTTTTCATGCATCACGAAGCATGGCACTATTTTAAAACAAGCCTTTTGGCCAAAAATCAAAATACGAATGGCCGCCATTATGATAAATTTCATTGTTAGACATCATGTTTTACGAATTTTCCAATGCAGTGTACTGACTGAAAAAATAAAAAAAACAAACAGAACATTAATTTTGTTTTCCTAATAGCAGTCACTACAAAGATATGAAAAATTTGTTTATCAAACATGTTTATAGATGATGAAATTATTAAGCAAAGACAAGGATGCTGGGTTGCAATCTTGTTTGTGTACATAGCTCTAGCAGTGGTGACATCATCATAAGCCAGTATCGAAAATTCCGCAAAAACAAGACAAAAAAAATTTCTTATTGCTTTTGAAATATATATGACAGTATAAACATAAATCAATGAATTGATCATGGGAAATGCTGTGAACAATATCAAAATATATCATAAAAAAGGTTACTGCTCTTGTATGGGAATAAATTGTGTTGAACTCGTTCTTCTGGCGAAGTTGTTTATATCATCAATAGCTTGAACCCTATTGATTTTGAACTGAATCAGACAATCAGTAAGGGAAAAGGAGCCATTTCAAGTAAAAAATTTGAATTTCTTGTTTACGTGATAAAGTCACATTGTGGTCAGATTTTCATGCAATTTTCACAGTTCGTTTATATCATCAGTATCTGGATTCCTAATGATTTGGAAAAAATCTGAAAAATATTGTGAGAAAGGTAGCCACTTCAAGTTGAAAATTTAAATTTTTTATTCACGCGATTAAGTCCGCGTTTTTTATTAAATTTTGATTTCTATGAAACTTGCTCAGCTGCTTTATATCATCAATAGTTTGAAGCCTATTGATTTTGAAAAATATTTGACGATGAGAAAGGGAAAAGAAGCTATCGAAATAATACATTTCTTGTTAACATGATTAAGTCAGCATTTTTGATTCACTTCTTTTGAAACTTGCACAGATCATTTGTATCATCAAGGGATTGATCAAAAATGAAGAAAATCCAGCCATCGGTTTAGGAAAAGCAGGCATTTGATGTCTTGTTTACTCAACACAGTCCATATTCTCGAGCATATTTCTATGGAATATGCAGGAATCATTTTATACAATGAGTGCTGAAAACCTATCAAATTTGGCTGGATTCCAAACTGTTTGTTTTGAGAAATTGTACTTCAATTATTTCACTATTTGTTCAATTCACTATGCCTACTTACTACGCTGTTTCATTGAGTTCAAGCCCAGTTGCAACAATGCCCCCTGCCCTTTGTTTTTGTGTGTGTGTTTGTTTTTTATCCATTTTGCATCATTAACTTATGATGAATGCTAGATAAAAAGCAAAATCTCTGCCAGTAGAGCAATTATGGCCCGCAAGGGCCTCTTGTTTGTAATGGACACCTTGATATTAGACTAAGTGAAATTTAAAATTTAGAAATAATCCTTTACTAGTTAATTCCAAGGTTTTACAACCCTGAGGAAGAAGCCTTTTGAAAACTGTGGGAAAAGGAGAAAAATACTGCATTTTCTCCTTTTTCCACAATGTTTTCAATCCTTCCAAAATCATGTTGCAATTTTGAGTCACTTGTTTTGTTGTCTGCAAATGCTTTCAATTTTGTCAAGTCTAAGATTTTGTTCTTTGTAATGAGATGATATATGTATGGGCCATGCTGTGGCAAAAGGGGGCTTCATGCACCTCCGTTATGCATGATACCAAGCAAGTCATCACAGTATTATGTGTCTATATAATCCATTTTGTATAACAGCCAAGTGAATTATGAGGTTCACTGGTCCTTTGAGCTGCAGAAAAATGACCAATAGCAAAATGTTTCGGCCAAGGTCAGCCTGCACAAACAGCATGCTGACCTGGGTTAATACTTTTTGCAGATGCATTAACTCTTTACCAAACGACAAAATTTTAGACTGGTCCAAATTGAAAACATTTGCAGACGACAAAATAAATGTGAATCAAAAATTGAAATTTGTTTCCAACCGGGTAGAAAACATTGTTGGAAAAGGAGAAAATGCTGGTTACCAGCATTTTCTCCTTTTCCCACAATGTTTTCAAAAGGCTTCTTTCTCAAGGTCGTAAAAACCATGGACTGTTTGGTAAGGGGTTAAACCACCTTTTCACAGAGCATAGTCCATATTCATTATATAAAATACTTCTGTCATTTTGTTTTGAGGCTTTACAAAATTTATATTACTGTGTATGAAATAGGTTTTTTTTCCTTTCTTTTCTCAAGGAAACCCTGTCTCTGGAAGTAAGTACAGTCACACTTCAATTTTATACTGAAACTGTTTATTCTTTACCAAATGACAAATGGCGATTTTTTGTCTCTCACCTCTGATGCATGTGAGAAAAGTAGTCAGTGGCTTTGGATAGAAAGTTGTGTCAGTGCTTGTGTGAGAACCCAGGAAACACAAAGGTGCATCACTGGCCACCATGATATGACCTAAGCTGTTAAAATGGTGTCAAACCCCAATACAATACAAACCAAATGACAGAATTGTTAACTATGATAGTCCAAATTGAAAGCTTTTTTTGTATGGTTCTTTGACTGGAACTGATGTTGCAATGAATGCCCCTATCTCATTGTTGACATAATAAGAGTATATTTCGCAGATTTGTGCCTTTATTCGGACTATTTTCAAGCAGAAAAATATGTAATTTTGGACTGTACCGGGGCTTTAAAGGTGGCTCAAATCAAAGGATCTGTCTTTGAAAGGGTAGGAAACATTGTGAGAAAAGGAGAAAATGCTGGATACCAGCATTTTTTCTCCTTTTCCCACAAAATTTTTCCTAAGGTCATTAAAACATGAGATTATTTGGCAAAGTACTATTCCAAATATTGGGATTTCAGAGTTCTTTCTGCAAGATAAAAATCTTTGTGTAAAACCATGTAGATCCAAGATCAGACTGCAATTCCTAGCAGTCTGATCTTGATCTATAGTTTTTGCAGTCAAGGTTAGCCACCTAAGGGTTATCTCCCTTTTGTCTGCTGAATTAACTTGTCTTTATTTCCATGAAGAAAAATACATTTGAGCCATGCTCTGTGAAAAGGGTGCTTAATGCATCTGCAAAGAGTATTGATCCAGGTCAGCCTGCACAGTCATTGCAGGCTTACCTGGGCCTAAACTTTTTGTATTGGTCAATTTTCTACATGTCATAGGACCAGTCTACCCCCAGATCCAGTCAGTTGTTAGAAAAAATGGATTTTATGGATCCATATTCATATAATGACTTGCTTGGTATGATGGATTAAAGAGATGCATTAAGCTCCTCTTTTGCCAGTGCATGGCTTCGTTAGAAAATAAAAACTGTTACATGTAGATGCACAGGAAATTAACCGATAGCAAAAGGTTTCAACCCATGTCAGCCTCTGCATACTGTGCAGGCTTACCTGAGTCGATCCTTTTAGCAGATGCATGAAACCCTGCTTTTACAGAGCATGGATCATTTGTATATGAGCCTTGCTCTGGCAAAAGGGGGCTTAATGCATCTCCTTGATGCATTATTCAAAGCAAGCCATCACATAATCATGGATCTATAAAATTCATTTTGTCCAACAACAAATTGAATCATGAGATAGAGTGATCCTTGGACATACAGAAAATTGACCGATAGTGAAAAGTTTCGGCCCAGGTCAGCCTGCGCGGACTGCGCAGGCTGACCTGGGTTGATACTTTTCGCAGATGCATTATGCCCCCTTTTCACAGAGCTTGGCTCATATGCTTTATTTGCATTTTATAGGTACGGATCAAGAAACTGAAGACAATGCTGGGGACAGTGCAAATGCAAATGAGAATGGTAGGTAGTTTGAATGATTTTACCCTATACCAAACAATCATAATGATTAGGAGATTTTTGAAAACATTGTGGAAAAAGGAGAAAATGCTGGTAACCAGCATTTTCTCCATTTCTCACAATTTTTTCTCTTTTTACAAAAAGTAGATTTCAATTTTTGAGTAACTTTAATCCTTTACCACACACACAAATCTAGACTGGTTTAAACTGAAAGTATTTGCAGGGGAAAGAGTTAAAGTGACTGAAAAGTCCAAATTTGATTTGGGACGGCTGGTTACCAGCATTTTCTCCTTATCCCACGATGTTTTCAAAAAGCTTCTCTCTCAGGGTTTTTTAAGTTGGCATTGTATGATGAAGGATTAAATTCGTTGTCTGAAAATGCTTTGAATTTAGACAAGTCTAGACTTTTTGTCCATTTGGTTAACTCTTTACATGACAATGAAATTGTAGACTGGCCCAAATTCAAGGCATTTGTAGGTGACAAATTGATGTTACTTAAATGCTGGGATTTGTTCACAATAGGGCAGAAAATATTGTTGGGGAAGCAGCATTTTTTTCCTTTTCCCACACTGTTTTCAAAGGCCTTTTTTCTTAGAGTTAGTCAAAACAGGGGTTTTGAATTAACCCTTTACTGCACAATACCTACTTTTAATGAACCAGGGTAAGAGGCCTATTGAAAACATTGTGGGGAAAGGAGAAAATGCTGGTTACCAGCATTTTCTCCATTTCTCACAATTTTTTCTCTTTTTACAAAAAGTAGATTTCAATTTTTGAGTAACTTTAATCCTTTACCACACACACAAATCTAGACTGGTTTAAACTGAAAGTATTTGCAGGGGAAAGAGTTAAAGTGACTGAAAAGTCCAAATTTGATTTGGGACGGCTGGTTACCAGCATTTTCTCCTTATCCCACGATGTTTTCAAAAAGCTTCTCTCTCAGGGTTTTTTAAGTTGGCATTGTATGATGAAGGATTAAATTCGTTGT
This sequence comes from Hippopus hippopus, assembly GCA_946811185.2. Classification (NCBI taxonomy): domain Eukaryota; kingdom Metazoa; phylum Mollusca; class Bivalvia; order Cardiida; family Cardiidae; genus Hippopus; species Hippopus hippopus. The sequence continues at coordinate 23,316,933 of OX328113.1, read as the reverse complement.
CTGAAAATGCTTTGAATTTAGACAAGTCTAGACTTTTTGTCCATTTGGTTAACTCTTTACATGACAATGAAATTGTAGACTGGCCCAAATTCAAGGCATTTGTAGGTGACAAATTGATGTTACTTAAATGCTGGGATTTGTTCACAATAGGGCAGAAAATATTGTTGGGGAAGCAGCATTTTTTTCCTTTTCCCACACTGTTTTCAAAGGCCTTTTTTCTTAGAGTTAGTCAAAACAGGGGTTTTGAATTAACCCTTTACTGCACAATACCTACTTTTAATGAACCAGGGTAAGAGGCCTATTGAAAACATTGTGGGGAAAGGAGAAAATGCTGGTGACCAGCATTTTCTCCTATTTCCACAATGCTTTCTACCTTTTAAAGAAGTTAAGTTCACTTTATATGACTTAAAGATGCCCGTCTACAGCCGGTGAGCAAAAACGTTGTTAAATTTCAAACAATTTAGAACGGTACAGAAATCAGTCCTTTGTGTAAACATGGATAGATTACTTACATATATGGTGTAATTAAAAAAAAGAAACACGGACATTTATATTAGAAACCAAACATTGGTCAGAAGAAAACTGGCTGACGATCGAAGCTGTAAACAATGGCGGTGCGTCACGGAAATTTATCGTTGGTTTCCGCCTAGAGTCGGATACGGTGTAATTTGCATATAGGCCGCAACCTCCGAGGCTGCAACAGAGAAGCCTCCATTTTCCTTTGTTTACCTTGTAATACGAAGGGCGAAGGTCAAATATAGTCACGTGACAGAATGCATGATCATCATACGAATCTACCCGAGTGCATAACGGATATATTGGAAATCTTCGATTCAAAAACCGGAAACGACGAGTCTGTTTACATGGAAGGCCTCAACTCAGCGAAATGCATTTTCTATCAACCATCATCTAAGCAACCTTGCAACCGTCAGGCGCAATATTTGGCATGAAGATATAAGAATGACTATAGTTTGATAAAATAAAGACAAAATGAGTTAAAACTGGCTGAAAATGAGTATAAGGGCCTCTTTAAGAATTTGTCGTCTGCAGGTGCTTTCAATTTGGAAGAGTCTTAAAGTTGTCGTTTGGGAGAGAATTAAGTCCCGCACTTTGAGATAAAAAAAAAAACATACCATGAATTGCACAATTGACATTTGAAGGATAGGTAGATAGGGCTTTGAAACACAGGAATATTTTGTATGACAAGGAACAGTTGCAAACATTTAATTCTTACCCAAATGACAAATTTTGGAGTCATCCAAATTCAAAACATTCTGCAGACGACAAATTCAAAATTGATATAAATATGCTTAAGTTCTCCGATATGATAGTAAGTATTGTTGGAAAAGGAGACAATGCTGATGGAAGACAAAATGCCCGTTACGAGCATTTTTTCCTGTACTCACAGTATTTTTAAAAGCTCTTGTTCAAACTTGTGATTGTATCATAAACGGTTAAAGGAAAGGTAGATATCTTTTTCGAACACTTACAGTAAAAACTGTTGGACAAGTTGTAGTTGCTAAATATTATTTTTTTTCTTTCACAAAAATGGGTTAAAATTGATCTACTTCAGGGGAAGATGAGACAGCAAGCAACGTTGGCAATAACGATGATCAAGGTAAGACTCTGATCTCTTGTACTGTTACAGAAATCTCACTGTAAAAATGCAGTTATTGTATGACAAAACTTTTTCTTTTCATTACTAAAAATATTTTGTTATCAGCCAAAGGTTACATAATTTTTCTGAGGGTGTTTGTTAACTCTTTGTCATACAACAACAGTTTTTGACTGGACCATATTAAAAGCATTGTAGACGACAAAATTGAATGTAGCTCAAATGGTGATTTCTGACTTTTATAGGGTAGAAACTACAACAATTTTTAACTGGACCATATTAAAAGCATTGTAGATGACAAAATTAAATGTAGCTCAAATGATCATTTCTGTCTTTTATAGGATAGAAACTGCTACAATTTTTAACTGGACCAAATTAAAAGTATTGTAGAAGACAAAATTAAATGTAGCTCATTGATGATTTTTGTCTTTTATAGGGTAGAAGTTGATTTTGCGGACAGTGCAGATCAAGATCAGACTGCACAGAGTGTGCAGTCTAATCTTAGAGCTACACAGTCAGCTACCTTGTTTCATCTTATGGTTGAAACAGCCTTGAAATAGCAATATTTGGGCTGCTTTTCTACCTGTAAAAGTCCATCTTACTAATTCAGTACTTTAAGTGACTATTTTTCTCTCTTCATCAGACATGAGAGGCAAAAAAAAAACACCAGAAAGAAGGTTTGCCTTGACCAAGTATTGAACCTGCAACCACCAGGTCTCAAATCAGATAAGGTAACCACTGAGCTACTCGGCAGAAAAATGACTAAGTGAATACATAGCCTTAAAACTGTGCAAACATAAAGCAAGAAGTTATACATATGTTGACTTAAAATATTTCTTATCACTTTTGTAGGCAGTGAAGATGTGCAGTTAACACGTTCATTAAGGGGAATGGGTAGGAGTTTGTCTGTCTCTGTCTCTGTGTGTGTGTGTGTGTGTGTGTGTGTGTGTGTGTGTGTGTGTATTCTTGTCTGTCTGCTTGTCTGCTTGTCTCTAACTCCCTGTCCCTGTCTGTCTGTGTGCTTGTCTCTAACTCCTTGTCTCTCTCTCTGTCTGGCTTCCTATCTCTGTGTGTCTGTCTCTGTGTGTGTGTCAGTCTCTGTCTGTCTCTCTGTTTCTGTCTGTCTGTGTGTCTGTCTGTCTGTTTCCCTGTTTCTGTCTGTTTCCCTGTTTCTCTCTTTCTGCTTGTCTCTCTTCTCTCTCTGTATCCCTGTCTCTGTTTGTCTGTGTCTGTCTCCCTGTCTCTGTCTGTCTCCCTGTCTGTGTCTGTCTCCCTGTCTCTGTCTGTCTGTCCCTGTCTTTGTCTGTCTCCCTGTCTCTGTCTGTCTGTCTCCCTGTCTCTGTCTGTCTGTCTGTCTGTGTCTCTCTCCCTGTCTCTGTCTGTCTGTGTCCCTCTCCCTGTCTCTGTCTGTCCATCTGTCTGTCTCCCTGTCTCTGTCTGTGTCTGTCTCCCTGTCTCTGTCTGTTTGTCTGTGTTTGTTTCCCTGTCTCTGTCTGTCTCCCTGTCTCTGTTTGTCTGTGTTTTTTTCCCTGTCTGTCTCCCTGTCTCTGTCTGTTTGTCTGTGTTTGTTACCCTGTCTGTCTCCCTGTCTCTGTCTGTCTGTGTCTCTCTCTCTGTCTGTCTGTGTCTCTCTCCCTGTCTCTGTCTGTCTGTGTTTGTTTCCCTCTCTCTGTCTGTTTGTCTCTGTTTGTTTCCCTGTCTCTATCTGTCTTATTTGACTTAATTTTTTTACCATACAATCCTGGGTTTTGAAGACCCTGATGAAAAAAGCTTTTGATAACAAAGTGCGAAACATAGAAAATGCTGATAACCAACATTTTTTCCTTTTACTACAATGTTTTCTATCCTGTCAGAGACATCTCATGGTATGGGCCTGATTTGATTTATTGTCTGCAAATAGTTTCAATTTAGACAAGTCTAAAATTTTGTTGTTTGGTAAAAATATTTGATCTGACTGATTTTCCTCAATATTACACTTAATATTGCCCAGTTGTGTAGTTGGTAGCATATAGGACTTGAAACCAAGGGGTCCCTGATTTGAATTCCCAGCACAGCTAATTTCTTTTCGAGGATTGATGATAGTCATTGCAATAGGATTTTTTCCTGTTTAAGCCCTTATCATTGTTTTGTTGGTGGTTTTGAGGGAAAGCAGCCAGTGGCTTGGAAAGAAAATTGTGCCAAGTACTGGTAAAAGAGACTCCAGGAAAGCATGGATAGGTGCACTGGCTGCCGCGATAAAACTGAAATGTTGAAAACAGCCTTAAACAGCATACAATCAATCAATCATTCTAGAAAGAAGGTTGTATGTTTGTATCGTGTTTAACACTGTTTTCAACATTATTTCAGTAGCACAAGATGGCCAGTGCACCTATCCATGCTTTCCTAGAAATTCCTTAACCAGTACTTCACACAATTTTCTTCCCAAGCTACTGGCTGCTTTTCCACGTGACCATTGTCAAAACAATGATCGGTGCTAAGAGGGGAATAAATCCTGTCACAGTGACTATCATCAATGTCCCACAGAAATTGGTTGAGCTGGGGATTTGAACCAGCTACCCCTGGTTCAAGCCGTGTATGTTTCTGAGTTAACTCTTATCCTGCTAAATAAATGAAATGGAACTTTCAGGCACATAGTAAAAACCTGAATTTTGCTATTTTGAAAGGTATTTTTGGGAAAGATATCTCCTTATCAGACAGTTTAGATTCAAGATCAGACTGCATGTTCTGCACAGTCTGATCTTGATCTACCCTATCCACAAAAGATCTGTGAGTCGGGCTTAGCAGCCCAAGGCATGGAATGTGAGAGATCACTAACACTATTATAGCATTTAAATCCAAAACTGCTATCAATTAAAATAATGGTACTAATTACCAAAACGACAAACATTAGTAGGAAAACAATACAGTGTATATGGATATTTAAGCCTTTATCAAACAAATCCAACTTTTAATGACTCTGAGGAAGAAGACCTTTGAAAACATTGTGGGAAAAGGAGAAAATGTTGATAATCAGCATTTTCTCCTTTTTTGACTATGTTTGCTGACCATCAATTTGTCCCCCTGCAAATGCTCTCAAAATGGGCAATTTTAGAATTTTGTCGTCTGGTACAGAGTTAATACTCATAGCCTTGACAGGTTACCAAACATATTTGGGTTTTAAGAACCCTTGGAGAAAATTTTCTGACCTTCAAAAAAAAAAAGAACTCAATCTGTTAGTCACATTTATTTTGTGCTTCTTCAAATGCTTTCAGTCAGGACAAGACTAAAATCTTTTTGTTTGGTAAAGAATTAAATGTATACAAAAAATACTAGAAGGCGCTCTTCCTCCAATATTATCAAGACTCATTTTCAAATGTTATCCTTTTCAATCTGATATACCAATCTTTTATTTGCTCGGCTGTTTTTAAAAAAAACCATGGAGTTATTGCCGTAGCCCAATTGTTGTCTGTCGTCGTTGTCATGCAAAAACTTCGACATTTTACAATATCTCTGTTATCACTGAAGATATTTGCTCCAAACATTGACAAGCTGTTCACTATTAAAAGGACCCATACAACAAGGGCAGGTAACCATCTAAGTATTTTGAGTGTTAGCACTCGCATGAGGTGCTGTCATTTTTCTTTCACATATGCAATGTTATTACGTTTACAATGTACATTGTATTACATGTACAGTGTTTATTGGGAAAGAATACATAAAGGAATAGCAGACAGTATGGGTCACTTTTTAGACTGCATGCTTAACGGAGTTAGATCTTCGATGGACAATGTCCTCTTGTAATTCAAGTACCGTGTGTGAACTTGACAGTAACAAGGGCATTAAGTCCATGTACAAACCTTTATGAAGTAACCTCTTGAAGAAATTGTTGTAAAAGGAGAACATTCTTGTAACCAGCACTTTCTTTTTTTCCCACTATGCTTCAAGTATAAATCCCATTATCTTACCCACAATTAGTTTGTCATCTGCAAGTGCTTTCAATTTGGACAAGTCTAAAATATTGGTAAAGAGTTAAATTTTCTTTTACCTAGGTTAAAGGTTAATTTCATGGCAAAATATTTTTAATCAATTACTCCCATGTATATACCCTGGTCATGCTCTGGCAAAAGGTGGCTTAATGCATCTCCATGATGGATCATACCAAGCAAGTCATCTCATAATTATGGACGCATAAAATCCATTTTGTTTCATAAATGACTGAAACAAAATTAGTCTGGTCCTTTGACACACAGATAATTGACCGCTAAGGACTGCTAAGGCTGACCTGAGTTGATACTTGTAGTAGGTGCATGAAACCATGTTTTTACAGAGTGATCCTTTGACATACAGAAAATTGACCAATAGCAAAAAGTTTCGGCCCAGATCAGCCTGCGCGGACTGCGTAGGCTGACCTGGGTTGATACTTTTTGCAGATGCATTATGCCCCCTTTTCACAGAGTTTGGCTCATATGCTTTATTTGCATTTTATAGGTATGGATCCAGAAACTGAAGACAATGCTGGGGACAGTTCAAATGCAAATGGGAACGGTAGGTAGTTTGAATGATTTTACCCTTTACCTTTACTAAACAATCAATAGTTTTAACAGCCTTAACCCTTTACCTGATATGCCAATTTGAAGCTCTTCCATTTCAGCAGCAAATAAAGATATGATGTCAAAAATATGGACAAATGAGGATACAAATATCTGAGTGGAAAACATTGTGGGAAAAGGAGAAATTGCTCGTTACGAGCAATTTCTCCTTTTCCCACAATGTTTTCAAAAGCTGTCTGGTGTTGATACGTCAAAATGAGTATCTATGTAGTAAAGGGTTAACTCTTTCAGCGCCAAATAAATAAACTCGACCTCTTTCGTCGGCTCTAAATACAATCTATTGAAACTTTAAAAAGATTTTGATTGTATAGGCTTGACTACACAAGCGGGCGGTATTGATCAAAGATCGGACTGCATGTTTTGTGCAGTCTGATCTTGATCTATGCTGTCCAGAAAAGTCACTGTTTTTGCCTATGGTGCCGAAAGGGTTAAACAAAATGTTTAAAAACATTGTGGAAAAAGGAGAAAATGCTAGTAGCCAGCATTTTCTCCTTTTCTCACAATATTTTCTCTCCTTACAAAAATTAGATTTCTATTTTTGAGGCACTTTAATCTTTTAACACACACAAAAATCTAGACTGGTCTAAGTTGAAAGGACTTGCAGAGGAAACAGTAAAAATGACTGAGAAGTGGAAATTTGATTTGGGATCTGGCTGTTTACCAGCATTTTCTCCTTTTCCCACAATGTTTTCAAAAGGCTTCTCTCTTAGGGCCTTTAAAAGGTGGCATTGTGTGGTAAAGGATTAATTTTGTTGTCTGAAAATGCTTTGAATTTGGACAAGTCTAAACTTTTGTCTGTTTGGTTAACTCTGTACATGACAATGAAATTGTAGACTGGCCCATATTCAAGGCATTTTGTAGATGACAAATTAATGTTGCTTAAGTGCTGGGATTTGTCCACAATACGGCAGAAAACATTGTAGGAGAATCGGCATTTTCTCCTTTTCCCACACTGTTTTCAAAAGCTTTCTAGAGGACACATTTTCAGCTGCTTACTTATGTAACTTAGTCAGAATGTTTGTCTTGATGATATCTTGGACAGGATGGAAATTGGGACATAATGGGTCAAAACTAGGCCTTTTGAGAAAATCTTAGAAAAACCTTGTGTACACTCTAGAGGCTTCAATTTCAGCCTGATACTCATGAAACTTAATTAGAATGTTTGTCTTGATGATATTTTGGACAAGCTGGACAAGCTGGAAAATGGGCCATGTTGGGTCAAAAAGTAGGTTTCTTACACTTGTGTGTTTTACATCTGTAAAACCAGGATCTCCTCAGTTTTATCAACTGTAGATGACTTTACTCAGGTGAGCGCTTTAGGGCCAATGCTTTCTTGTTTGTCATAGAATTGGTTGTGCAAAACTTTGACATATTGCAATATTTCTGTCATTACTGAAGATATTTACTTTAAATTCAGACTAGATGTTAACTGTTAAAAGGGGAACCCAAACAGCAAGGGATGGTAACCATCAAATATTTTGGACACAGTTATGCACCTTTTTTGACTTACAATTGCTTGTGCAAAAATGTTGACAATTTCAAATATCCCAGTCATTACTGAAGATATTCACTTCAAACTTGGACTAGTTATAACAACTAAAAGAGGAACACATCCAACAAGGGCAGATAACCAACAAAATATTTGGGACACAGTTATGCCTCTTTTTTGAAACTACAACTGCAGAAAATACAGATGATGTCACCATTAATACAAACACAGATGAGAACAGTGGGCTGTTTATATTATGAACACATTGAATATATTTTAATTTGACACCAAAATATGTCTATTTGTTACCAGTACCGACAACAAATTGATTGACTTTATTTCTGTGAAGATGTTGAATTTTTCATTTTATAATTTTTTCCAGAAGATACAGACAATATTGCCCCAAATGCAGACACAGACGAGAATGGTAGGCTTGTTTGAATTATGAATACCTTACCTACAACAGAACACCCAAATATGTCTATTTACTCCTATTACCAATGATAAATATTGATTGATTTTTAGCTCACCTGAGCATCTAGTGCCCAAGATGAGCTTATCTCTTTACCCGACTACAAATTTTTGGACAAGGCCAAATTGAAAACATGTGCAGACAATAAATTAACCCTTTACCACACAATGATGACTTTTAATGCCCCCTAAAAGAGAAGGCTTTTGAAAACATTGTGGGAAAAGGAGAAAATGCTGGTTACCAGCATTTTCTCCTTTTCCCACGATGTTTTCTACCCTATCAAAGAAAAATCATTTCATATGAGCCACGTTAAAACTGTCATCTACAAATGCTTTTAATTTGGACAGGTCTAAAATTTTGTCGTGTGGTAAAGGGTTATCTCAAATGACGATTTTTGCTTCTGATAGGATAGAAAACATTGGGAAAAGGAGAAATACCTTTTACAAATATACTGACTGACTTTAGAAACGCATCACTTTATTCTTCAAATACTTTCCCTCTAATTTTAAATATTAAACAGATCACAGAATTAGGTAACTGGCTCTAACGAAGTCAATGAAAAACCGATTTTGATGTGAACGCAAATAAAATGTTAAAAGACACTTGGACTTTGTTCTTATGTTGTATTAAGATCAAATCTTAGACAAAACTACATATTAAGGTTTTTATGTGAGTGATTTGTTTCTAAAGTCAGTCGGTATATATTGTATCCTCCTATCATTGCCTTCGTAAATCCTTTGTTATTTTGTCGACTGAAATTGCTTTCAGTGTAAAATATTTATGTCTGATAAAGGATTGAACCTTAAACTGCTTAACTCTTTACCTTGCAATGAAATTTTAGAATCACTGAAATTGAAAAAAATTGAAGACAACAGATTGAAAGTGGCTGAAAATATAGCATTTGTTTTTCCAAGATCAGAAAACAATGTGGGAAACAGACATAATGCTTGTTACCAATATTTTCTTCTTTTCCAACAGTCTTTTCAAAAGCCTTCTTCCTTCTTAAAGCCTTCTAAAAACTTTGAACTGTTTAGTAGAGGGTTGAAAGATTACATGAAAAATTTCAATCAGCTGGTAAAATCCAAAAAATTTCAGTTTTTCTCAATCTTCACATCATAAAATCCTTACTGTGTCAAACAGTGATCAAATATGAGATTGCATGTTCTGTGCAGTCAGATAATTGGAGAGAAAAAAACAACAACATTAACTCATTACCAAATGACAAAATTTTAGGTTTGTCCAAATTGAAAGCATTTGCAGATGACAAAATAAAAGTGACTGAAAATTTGAAATTTGTTTTGTGAAGGGTAGAAAACATTGTGGGAAAAGGAGAAAATGCTGGTAACCAGCATTTTTTTCCTTTTCCCACAATGTTTTCTAAGGGCTTCTTTCTCAGGGTTGTCAAAAGTAGGGATTGTGTGGTAATGGGTTAACTGCACATTTGAGGAAAAAACTGTTAGACTGGCTGCAGCTGCTAAAATTTTTTTTTTCTTATATGAAAATGGGTTAAAATTCATCTACTTCAGGTGAAGATGAGACAGGAAGCAACGTTGAAAATAACAACAATCAAGGTAAGACTTTGAACTGTTGTACTGTTACAGATATTTCACCATAAAAATGCAGTTACTGTATGAGAAAACTTTTTTTTTTTTCATTACTAAAAATACTGTGTGATCAGCCAAAAGTCATATAATCTTTCTGAGGCCGTGTTTGTTAATCATGTGCTATATTATTAGTCCATGAGATGGTCCATAAAACCAGAGCAGCTCACCAACTGGTACCCTTCGTAATTTCGTATGTCCTGTCACTGTCAGATTTAGAGGATCTTACATGAGTGTTTATGTCTCATCATATTCATCAAACCAGTTTGCTAAAATTGTATGATGCAAGCCTAAGCAAGTGTTAAAAACATTTTGGTCAGCAACTTTATATTGATACTATACAAATACAAATGTGAGGTTCTATTTATTACATAAAATGAATGATAGACAAACAAGTATCACCTTTAGCAGAAATATCATTCATGGGTCCACGTTTACAGATGTGGTTCAATTTGAATTCTGTACATACACAAGAGATAACTCTGTGACATTTACATCGAAAATAGAATATAACAGTTTACAGAAGGAGTAAATCAAAAGATTTCCACATTCTATTTTTATATTAAACACCTTTTGCTTTATTTCTTGTTGTTATTAAACATGAAAACTACACAGCTTTCCATGTGTATACATCTTAGCAACAATGACGTCATTTTCCTGCAAAATGGTAAAGTAGTACAAAGTCTGGCTCATACTGTGGTTAGTAGCACCAGCCTCATAACTACGAATTAACCCTTAGCCTGCTAAATAGGTGAAAAGAAAATTTTAAGCTGATGGTAAAAACCCAAATTTCGCTTTTTTAAAGGTATTTTTTTCTGTGGAAAAATATCTCCTTATTGGACAGTGTAGATACAAGATCAGACTGCACATTCTGTGCAGTCTGATCTTGATCTACGCTGTCCGCAAAAGGTTCTTGAGTCGCGCTTAGCAGCCTAAGGGTTAACCAGAACCAGTACTAAAAAACGATATTACACGAACTGTATTATTGAATAAGACTTAGTGATGGGTTTAACTTTTTACCAAAAAACAAAATCATAGACTGGTCCAAATTGAAAGCAGACAACAAATTTTGCAGTTTCGAATTTGTCGTCTGCAGATATTTTGAAATTGGAAGAAAATAAAATTTGTTGTTTGACCATACAACAGAAACAGAGAACAGCTGTCAGTAAATTGCATCCCCAGAGTTTCTTTACCTAAATACTACAGAACACTAAAAAATAAATGCTTTAGCAGTGCTACTGGCTGCCCCCCTCATTACCAACATGGCAGCTGTTAAGGCAGTAGGAAAGGAATGGTGCATCAATCTTAAAGAAATAAAGCTTTGGGCAGAGCAAAGGTTTGAACTTACAACCCTTAATTACAATGTAACGAGCCAAGCACATCAGTAAGCAATCAGGGCTCTATTATTTCAAAGAACATGGATATTCAACAGGAATTAGCCATTTTCCGCACAATTCTAAGTTTTAAAAACCCTGAGGAAAAAGCCCTTTTGCACAATAATTTCTACCCTTCCAAACACAAAATTCCATTTTTGAGTCACATTTATTTTGTCATCTGTAAATGCTTTCAATTCAGACTTTCCGAAAATTTCGATGTTTGGTAACGAGTCAAGATTCTATTCATACATGTATAAGAAAAGGCTGCAGCATGCAGAGATATTGAACTTTACAAGCTATTTTTCATTTTATTACAGTATTTTCAAAAGTCGTATGGTGTGAATTGGAAAAAGTTGTCTTCAGATTGTAATTATTCAATATTAGTTTTTTTCATGAACATTGGCGAGTTTTGATTTGCTGAAAAAAGTTTTTCATAGCTCCATGAAGAAAAAAGATTAAGCAGTGCTGGAACTACTTTTGCAGTCAAACTAATGTAAACAAACATGTATATGAGATTTCATAGTGTTTTTCTTTCTGATTTTAGATCTATGTCGAGTCCGAAGTTCAAATTGCTAGCTGAATTTATTTTCTCTGAATATTGAAAAAAAAAATATCCAACAGTAAATTCAAAGAGAGAGCTGAAAACTCATTGTCACTTTGCTGAGTTCTAACAATCTTATTTTCAATTAATTCTGGCGTATTGAACTTCTAATAATATATCTACTAAATCTGCAAATGTTCAATACTATAATGACGTCACAAATTTACGTCATTTTTACGTCATGAACGAGCAGTTTTACCACGCTATGAAATATGCGCAAACAACGCAATGTTGGATTTACAAAAAAAAAAGCAGTTAGTATTATCTAAGTGCATATTTGTTGTCTGTGATCTTGAATTATAAGGAAAGAAAAGAATTTTTCTCTTCATTCCTTAAATATATCCACTTTTTACCAGACAACAGTATTTGAGACTTGTCCAAATTGAGAACATTTGCAGATGATAAACTACTTTTGGCTTAACTCTTTACCGAATGGCACAGCTTTAGACTTATCTGAGTGGAAGAAATTTACAGAGTAAAATTCACATATTTTTCAAATGATAATATTTTGTCCTTGAATAGGAAGAAACCATTGTGGGAAAAGGAGAAAATGCTGGTTACCAGCATTTTCTCCTTTTCCCACAATGTTTTCAAAAGCCTTCTTTCTTAGCGTCGTTAAAACTCAGGATTGTGTGGTAAAGGGTTGATATACAATAGGATTCATCTTTAACCCTTAAGCTACTAAGTGTGAGGACAGTGTAGATCAAGACCAGACTGCACAGAATGTGCAGTCTGATCTTTGATCTACACTGTCTGATAAGGAGATATTCCCCCCCCCCCCCTTTAATTTTTTTTTTAAATAGCAATATTTGGGTTTTTACTATCGACTTGAGAGTTTCATTTTAGTTTTTCAGCACATTAATCCTTAGGCTGCTAAGCCCGACTCACTGACTTTTTGCGGACAGTGTAGATCAAGATCAGACTGCACTGAACATGCAGTCTGATCTTGGATCTACAGTGTCCAATGAGAAGATATCTTTCTTCCAAAAATGCCTTTGAAATAGCAAAATCTGGGGTTTTACTATCAACTTGAAAGTATCATGTTAGTTATTCAGCAGGATAAGGATTAAGGGATAAAAGAGAGAGAGTGTGGTGGCTGAAGGAGAAAATGTTTGTTGCCATTATTTTCTCCTTTTCACACAATGGGTTTTTAAAAGCCTTCCTCCTCATATTCTAAAACATAGAGCAATGTGGTACAGTAAAACTAAATCTTCATTTTAACCCATTACCATACAATGCTCCTGAGTTTAAATGACCCTGAGGAAGAAACCCTTTTGAAAACATTTTAAAAAAGGAGAAAATGCTGTAACCAGTATTTTGTCCTTTTCTTGCAAAATTTTCTGCACTATGAAAGAATAATTTTACCTTTTAAGCCCCATATAATTTGTCGTCTGTAGGTGCTGTAAATTTGGACAAGTCTAGATATTTATTGTCTGATAAGGGGTTAAAATCACAAAAATGTAATGTTGACTTGAAACATTTTTTTTTGGTCACTTTTGTAGGCAGTGGAAATGTGCAGATATTGCGTACATTAAGGCGAATTGGTAGGAGTCTGTGTGTCTGTCTGTCTGTCTTTCTGTCTGTCTGTCTGTCTGCCTGCCTGCCTGTCTGTCTTTCTGTCTGTCTGTCTGTCTTTTTTCCCCCCTTTCTGTCTCCCTGTCTTTGCCTCTCTGTCTCACTGTCTTTGTCTCCCTGTCCAAAATGTTGTTGTGTGGTAAAGAGTTAAGGAGTTAAGTCAACATGTAAAAAACTATTGAAAAGCATCGAAACATTGTTTGTTAGAGTTAAATGATATATTCGATGATTGATTGATTAAATGTTGTTTAAGCCGTTTTCAACATTATTTCAGTTATACCGCGGCAGACAGTGTACCTATCCATGCTTTCCTGGAGTTTCTTTTACCAGTGCTCTGCATATAATTATTTTCAAGCCACTGGCTGCTTTCCTACATGACCATCGTTGAAGGGACTGTCAGCGGTGAGAAAGGAATGAATCCTGTCGCAATGACTATCATCAATCCTTGGAAAGAAATTGCCCAAGCCGGAAATCGAACCAGCGATCCCCTGTTCTCAAGTCCTGAATGCTACTGACTGAGCGATGGGGGCTCAGCAGTATTTGATGATGAGATGAATCATCGAATGCTTTGTAACACTAGAGCTTTCACCACACAATCCTGAGTTTAACATTCCTGACAGAGATGACTTTGCAAAACATTATGGGAAAAGGAGAAAAAGCTTGTAACGAAATGTTGAAAAAAGCATGTTCTTCTTTTCACTGTAGTGTTTTCAAAAGCCTTCTTCCTCAGGGTTGTTAAAACTCTGGTTTGTCTTGTAAAGGTTTGATGTGAACATCCTAGGCTGCTAAGCCTGACCCAAAGACCTTTTGCGGACAGCATAGATCAAGATCAGACTGCACAGAATGTGCAGCTTGTTCTTAGATCTACACTGTCTGATAATGAGATACTTTTCACAACTAAATACCTATGAAAAAGCAAAAGTTGGGCTCTTACTATTAACTTGAAAGTTTCATTTCACTTATTTAGCAGTTACAGATTAAACTATGAAATACAAGTTTATGTTTATTTTCAGTAAGTGACGACAATGCCATTTCTACCAGTACGCCAGCAGATGAAGGGGGTAAAACTTTCAGCTTCTTCCAATTTATTTTTATCAATGACCTTTTACTTTTTTATTATTTAACCCTTAACCCTGTACCAAACAATCCTGGGTTTTAATGACCCTGTGGAAGAGGGCTTTAGAAACCATTTGTGAGAAAAGGAGAAAATGCTGGTTACCAGCATTTTCTCCTTTTCCCACAATGTTTTCTATCCTATCATAGAATTTTATCTCATTAGTAACAATTTTTTATACCCCCGCAAAACAAATGTTTTCGGGGGTATACTGGAATCAGCCTGTCTGTCCGTCCGTGTGTCTGTCCGTCTGTGTGTCCGTCTGTGTACAAAATACTAGTAATTTTGTGATTTTGTGTCGTGAACTCCTCCTACAGTTTTCCTTCAACTGCATTGAAACTTTGCACATATATTGATCATATATTGAAGGTTTGCAAGACGCAATTTTCAAGTGTCAACTCCACCTGGTTGAGGAATTATCTCCCCTTGAACTTCACACTTTTTTCTGTCAAAGTGCGGGGGTATTAAGTCACATTCAGTGACAGCTCTAGTTTTAATTTGTCGCTTGCAGATATTCCGATTTGGAAGAGTCCAAGATTTTTTGTTTGGGAAAGGGTTAAAGCGCTGATTAAACCCAATTGATATTCTCATTCTAGATTAAGACTGAAAAAGTGGCATATTCATGGCTTCCCTTTACCTGTAGTTTTATCAAAGCAGCCAGTGTAAATCAAAGATCAGACTGCACATTTTGTGCACTCTGATCTTGATCTACACTGGTCACAAAAAGCAACTATATTAATGAAAGTTAACATACAGAGAGTTAACATTTTTTGGGGTCCTTAGTGGCTCAGTGGTAAGTTATAGGACTTTAATCCTGAAAGCCCATGGCTCGATCCTCACTTGGAACACTGATATTTTTCATGGGAGTGTCCTTTGGCTTGACAACTGAGTGTTCTAGCCTTGTAATAGTTAAACCCAACATGAGATAGCAAGTTCTGTGTAGTCTGATCTTGATCTACACTGCCCGCCAAGGAACATT
Organism: Hippopus hippopus; assembly: GCA_946811185.2. Classification (NCBI taxonomy): domain Eukaryota; kingdom Metazoa; phylum Mollusca; class Bivalvia; order Cardiida; family Cardiidae; genus Hippopus; species Hippopus hippopus. The sequence goes on along the minus strand of OX328113.1, from coordinate 23,301,522 downwards.
GGGTCAAGGTTAGCAGCTTGGTTGTTAACAGTCTGTATTATGTCTGTTGTCAAAAAAATACAAATTCACCATTTGTGGGAGTGTGCATGTTTCGAAAACTTATATGGATTATATTATCATGCGTACTCCAAGAATATATACTATGGCTTATAGGTGTCTGTGTGTATACATGTATTTATTATATACCAGTAAATTTTTTGGCTCAAATACAAGTGTAGCAAGCGGATAAAGTAACACACATGACAGAAAAAAAGTCTGTTCACACTGTGAAATATGGTTCCAAATATGGTATGATGACACAACTCGCGCATGGACGAAGCATGAATTAATTTGCGATTTGATTAGTCAAAATGTTAAGTTATAGTATTCATCTGCCATTCATAAAAACAAAGTTACTACCCTCTCCACCATTAACTGTCTCATTTTGTTTACTGTTTTCGAATGCAATGTCATTATATGTAATTGCAAAATTTTGTCATTGAAAGTTGAAGGTATATAATAGGAGTATTATCTTGTAGTAACTTTCCTTGTGCTTCTACGAGGGTTGTTCGATATGTAATGTGTATTGTACGATATCTCAAAAGCATTCGACTCAAATAGTGAAATGAACATTACATCCCTTCAAAGTATTCTCCGCGGTTTGAAATACATAATTTCAATCTCTGAATCCATTTCTGAAATGCGTCATGGTACGCTGATTTAGGTAGACCTCTGAGGCACTGACTGATGGCTGAGCCAAGGGCTTGTCGGGACTTGTAACAACGACCAGATAAGAACTTTTTAAGTTTTGGAAAAAGGAAAAAGTCGCATGGGGCTAGATCTGGAGAGTATGGTGGGTGTGGCAAGACGGTAACCTTCTCCGACTTCAAAAATTGCTTCACAAGCTCAGATGTATGCAATGGAGCATTATCATGAAGTAGACGAACATGCCTAAATCCTGACACAGGGCATCGTTTAAGATAATATTTCTTGACCTTTTTTAGTATAACATCTCGGTAATACCGACCTGTAACACTTTTGCCCTTCGGCACCGGAATTTGTACGGCTATACCATCACATGAGAAGAATATGCAATAAAGAACCTTCTTTGTGCTTGTGCTTCTTTTGGCAACTACAGGCCTTCTATTGTGTTTAGTTAGCCATATTTTGTTTTCATTTTTTCTTACTGGTTCGAAATAGTGAACCCATGTTTTGTCACCAGTAACAATGTTTGCAAATTGTCTTTGATTGAATTTGGGAAACATTTTGAGCAATTGCTTAGAGGTTTGTACTCGTACCCGTTTTTGGTCATCTGTCAATATATGAGGTATCCATCTGGCAGAAATCTTTCGTACTTTCAAAATACGCTTCAAAATGAAATGCACCCGCGATAGCGATATGCCAACAGCGTTGGCAATATCACGAATCGTGTATCTGCCATCACTTTCAATTGTTTCCCTGACTTTTGAGACATTTGCCTTGCCTGTTACAGTCACAGGTCGGCCAGATTTTGCTGCATCTTTGACGGACTCTGTGCCAGTCAGAAATTTCTTTCTCCAACTACGAACTGTCTCATAAGATACCTTATCAGACCCATAAACTTCCCCCATTCAGTAAAAATCTGCATTATCGAATGACCGAGTTTTGTGCGAACTTTTATATAAGCTCTAATTTCTTCAATATTCTTAATCCGTTTCCCAACCATTTTTACAACAGTGGTCAACGACTAGCTCTATTGAAATGACTATAAGTTTAAAACCATGTGGAGCTGAAGGCTCGTGTTTATACTGTTGGAAAGGTATTGAATAGAGCTATTCAAGCGTATCATCATCCACGAAATCGTGCAAAGTGTTATCGTGCTGTGGTACAATACACATTACATATCGAACAGCCTTCGTATTTGCTTCTCGCTGTGTAAGAAAATTTTGACATCTCTCTAGACCTTTGATCTTGCGCGATATAAAATTTTCTCACTCTGCTCTAATCAAATACAAGCACCAGGAAAGTTACTACAACATAATATTCAGTTTTCTTTTACTCCATTAGACTCGTGAACAAAAATTTTATGCTTGTGAATGGAGCTTAGAGTGAATAGAGTACCCAATGTTTTTGGTTTTATTTTATAGGGGCACAGACAGATGAAGAGGGGGACAATTCTGGCAACTCTGCAACGAATTAGGGTAAAACTTCTTATTCAACAATTTAAATTGAGCCATTATCTGTGAGAAAGGGGTTCAATGAATCTGCAATAAATTTCAATCCTGTTTTTTGCGGGAACTGCGCAGGCTGACCAGGGCTGAAATTTATTGGTCAAAACTTTTTGCTCTTGGTAAATTTTTTGCATGTCCAAGGATCATTTTAGCTAAGGATTTTGTGGGTTGTTACTAGTACTCAAAATAAATTTTATTAATCAATGATTATGTTAAAACTTGCTTCGTATAATGCATCGTGGAGATGCATTTGAAACCTTGTTTTGCCAGTGCATGACTTAAGTACATTTGAATATCTGATTATTACACTATTTTTGCAAATTTGAAGTGCTTTTGTGGAATGGCCATATCTTTGGAAAAAAATTGATAGTATTATCTCATTGCTCATTCACATTTGAACTTTTTACCAGCTGACAAAATTGAAGACTTTTCAAAAATTATTGCATTTGCAGACAACAAAAAAAGATACCAGTGTCGGGATCTGGTTTTTAAAGAATAGAAAACATTGTGGGAAAATGCTGGTAACCAGCAATTTATCCTTTTTCCACAAGGTTTTTAAAAGCATCCTCCGTCAGGATTGTGAAAACATGGGATTGTGTGGTAAAGGGTCATAGAATGCTTTTTGAATTGAGAATTCCATGTACCTGTCATTAGGATGTGAAATTTCTGAGTTTGTTGTCAATTTGGTCATCCAAAATGCAATGTTTATACAATCACTGCAAACTTAATAGGAAGGAGTGTTATCAGACAGCATAGAAGTTGCATTCTGATCTCTAATCTACATGTATATTGATTGATTTGAAAATACTCTGATCATGATTTCAATGTATGTGGATTAGGGACCAACATGGCCATCTAAAATGTTTGAACACCTTAAGTGCCACAGACTTGGTAATCAAAAAACAACTTGGCAAAGCAATTACTTCTGAATCAGTCAGTATATCTGAATACTGTAGTCACTGCCAACTTAATCCTTAAGCACCTATAGCCGCTTTTGAAGCCAGTGTAAATCAAGATCAGACTGCACTAAACATGCAGTCTAATCTTTGGTCTGAACTGTCAGCTATACTGAACAAGAAGAACCTGAGATGGCCATTATATAGATCTAAACTCTACACTGAAAATAATTGTTTGGTTTATTCAGCACTTTAAGGGTAAATAATTCAAGATGTCTTAGTACTGCAGACATTGCCAACTAGGCCCTTTAAAATGTCAGAATACATCTGGCACAGCTAATTTGGTCATTCAAAATGCATGAATACAGCAGGTACTGCCAACTGGGTCATTCAAAATATTAGTATACTGCAGACATTGCCAAACTTGGTCACTCAGATCTTTGTTTACTGCAGACATTGCCAATTTGCTCATTCAGAATGTTTGTTTCCTTCAGGCATTGCCAAACTTGGTCATTCAAAATGTTTGTTTACTGCAGACATTGCCAATTTGCTCATTCAAAATGTTTATTTACAGCAGACGTAGCCAACTTGGCCATTCAAAATGTTTATTTACTGCAGACATTGCCAACTTGGCTATTCAAAATGTTTGTTTACTGCAGGCATTGCCAACTTTGCTATTCAAAATGTTAGTATACTGCAGGTATTGCCAACTTGGCCATTTAAAATTGTTGTAAACTGCAGGCATTATCAACTTGGCCATTCAAAATGCTTGTATACTGCAGGCATTGTCAACTTGGCCATTCAAAATGTTTGTTTACTGCAGACATTGCCAATTTGCTCATTCAGAATACTTATTTACAGCAGACATAGCCAGTTCGGCCATTCAAAATGTTTGTTTACTGCAGACATTGCCAACTTGGCCATTCAAAATGTTTGTATACTGCAGGCATTGTCAACTTGGCCATTCAAAATGTTTGTATATTGCAGGATTGTCAACTTGGCCATTCAAAATGCTTGTATACTGCAGGCATTGCCAACTTGGTTTTTCAAAATGTTTGTCAACTACAGGCATTGCCAATGTAGTCATCCAATATGTCAGTAAACTGCAGGCACAAACAAACTTGGCCATTCAAAATGTTTGTATACTGCAGGCATTGCTAACTAGGCTAATCAAAATGATTGTGTACTGCAAACATTGCCAGCTTAGTCATTGAAAATGTTTGTATTCTGCAGGCAATATCTACTTGGCCATTCAAAATATTTGTTGACTGAAGATATTGCCAACTTGGCCATTCAAAATATTTGTATACTGCAGGCATTGCCAACTTGGCCATTCAAAATGTTTGTATACTGCAGGAATATCATTTTGGCCATTCAAAATTTTTGAATACTTCAGACATTGCAAACTAAGTCATTTAAAAAAAGTCTATATATATATACCCCAGGCACTGCCAATTTGTCCATTCAAAATGTTTGTTTACTGCAGACATTGCCAGCTTGACCATTCAAATTGTTTGCTGACTGCAGACATGGCCAACTTGGCCATTTAAAATGTTCGTGTACTGCAGACATTGCCAACTTGGCCATTCAAAATGTTTGTATACTGCAGGCAGGGCAAACTTGGCCATTTAAAATGTTTGTATACTTCAGGTATTGCCAACTTGGCTATTCAAAATGTTTGTATACAGCAGACAGGTATTGCTTATTTAGTGATTCAAAATGTTTGCATACTGCAGGCATTGCCAACTTGGTTGTTCAAAATGTTTGTTTACTGCAGGCATTGCCAACTTGGTCATTCAAAATATTTGTATACTGCAGGCATTGCCAACTTTGCCATTCAAAATGTCTGCTTACTACAGGCATTGGCAACTTGGCCATTCAAAATATTTGTTTTCTGCAGGCATTGCCAACTTGGTCATTCAAAATATTTGTATACTGCAGGCATTGCCAACTTGGCCAATCAAAATGTTTGTTTACTGCAGGCATTGCCAACTTGGCCATTCAAAATATTTGTATACTGCAGGCATTGCCAACTTGGCCATTCAAAATATTTGTATACTGCAGACATTGCCAACTTGGTCATTCAAAATATTTGTATACTGCAGGCATTGCCAACTTGGCCAATCAAAATGTTTGTTTACTGCAGGCATTGCCAACTTGGCCATTCAAAATATTTGTATACTGCAGGCATTGCCAACTTGGCCATTCAAAATATCTGTATACTACAGACATTGCCAACTTATTCACTCAAAATGTCAGTATACTGCAGGCAATGCAAACTTGGCCATTCAAAGTTTTGTTGACTGAAGGCATTGCCAACTTGGTCATTCAAATTGTTTGTATACTACAGGCAATGCCTACATGGCCTTTTGAATTTTTGTTCACTGAAGGCATGGCTAACTTGGCCATTCAAAAAGTTTGTGTCCTGCAGCATTGCCAGCTTGGCCATTAAAAATGTTTGTATACTGTAGGCATTGCAAACTTGGTCATTATAAATGTTTGTTTACTGAAGACATTGCTGGTTACCAACATTTTTGCCTTCTCCCACAATGTTTTTAAAAGTCTTATTTCCCAGCATCCTAAAAACTCGAGATTGTGTGGTAAAGGGTTAACTGGCAGTAATGACAGGGGTCAGAAATACAGATTGACAAACTCAAATGTGAACGATATGCCTCAATTATGAGAACTTTCTAATGGTGAAATGAACGTTTTTCAATTGTTTTGATGGAGTTTTGATTTTATTTCTCCTATTTCAGATCAGTGATGTTTCCAAGTTCTTTGGGACCAGTGTCTTGTTTTTTCCATGTTTTGTAAAAGTATTGGTTTGTTTTCGTTTGTAAATCATATACTTGTACATCTTAACAACCACCTATCCACTTGACAGGTTGCACTTTGGTTTTTCAATTTTTCAAACATCTAACCCTTGTAATGCTAATGAATGGAAGGGACAACCTCATTCGGTAATAAGATGCAAATATTGTGATGTCATAGTAGCTTTTTTTTGTCAGAAGAACTGGCAAAGAAGTAGACAGTGTAGATCTAAGATCAGATTGCATGTTCTGTCAGTCCAATCTTAATCTACAATGGATGTTTAAGCAATTAAATCCAGGTTCAGCGTTACAACAGTCAGTTGTTCAATGTATTGACCAAAAAAGAGTTGCAATACTTAATATTGCCAGTTATCTCTCTTTGGGCACTCTTCTGCATATTTGGTAAGAATGAAGAAAAGTAGAAGTCTTGCAAGACAGCCTATATGGCCTGCAACATGCAAAATGGGGCATTCGCACATTTGCGTAAAGTGTCGTCTCGGATCAGCCTGTGCAGTCCGCGCAGGCTAATCCAAAACTACACTTTCCGTTTTTATGTAATTTTCTGTTTTGCGCAAGTCTACTGTAGCACAAAATCTAATGTAGTCATAAAGTGCCGTCTCAGATTAGCCTGCGCGAACTGCGCAGGCTAATCCCAGACAACACTTTACGCAAATGTCTGAATGCCCCTTTTTGCGTGTTGCAAGCCATATTATTAATCCTTCTCCTGGTAAATAACAAAAATTAAATTATTAGTTCGATAGAAAAAACCTTAATTATTGCTATTTCAAAGTTATGTTTTTGGGAATAATATCTCCTAATTGGAAAGTGTAGATCAAAGATCAGACTGCATGTTCTGTGCAGTCTGATTTTGATCTACACTGTTTGCCAAAGGACAGTGAGTTAGGCTTAGCAGCCTAAAGGTTAGGTTAGATAAGGTGCCCTTATCTTAGGAAAAACAGTAACTAATCCATAGCGAGAATAACAAAGGAAAAATAAAAGCCTGAGTATACTTATTAGACCCTGCATCGCAATGAAATGTGCCTCTGTTAGTAAAGATAGTTGCATTAGATTGTACTTTGTATATGTTGCCATTGATTTTGGTTTAGTTGTGGTCCTGGTTGTAGGTCTAAATACACCTTCAACTTGAGTAGTTCCACTTATGAAAATGAAAAATATTAAAAACACTTGAATGTATTTTTATTTTTTTAAGAGAAATTATCATTGTAATTTCCTTTATCACTTTAGTTGTATGGTTGGCCTGTAAGTTTCATCTCGTGGCAAGATCAACATTGATCCAGGCTTGTATTCATCAACCAGTCAGCATTGTGTTCTTAGTCTAATTCTAGATTTTGAAAGTAACACAAATTCTGATTGGCTAAACCATTTGGGTCAGCAAAACAGAGATTGTGTACTTTCAAATGTAAGCAAATCTTGAGACTTAAACTAAGAATGTTATTGAGAATGGCTGGTGAATGCAAGATGAATATTTGTATTTTCAAGAGAGATTATCATGTACCTTTTTTATGCCCCTGAAAAAAAAATTCTAGAACATATGATATTTGTTTGGTCTGTTTGTCTATCAGTGACATTTTCATGTCAGTCACAAGTTTTTTCCCTATCCCTTATTTCATAAATGAATTTGCACAAATGTTAGCGGCATGAAAATGATGTGTCATGAGCAGGAGTCATGTCTGTAGGTCAAATGTCAAGGTCACAGCAAGGTCAAATGTGTTTTTTTGGGGTACTGTTTGTTTCCGGCCTGTAACACTTTTGATAAGGAATGAATTCCAGTATAACTACAGAATTGTGAACCACATACAGACGATGTGCTGTGTGCTAGAACCATGTCTGTAGGTCAAAGGCTAAGGTCACAGCAAGGTGAAATATGTTAAAAAAGGGAAATTTTGAGGGTTTCTGTTTGTTCATGTGGCCTGTAACTTTTTTTCAATTATGAATGAATTTCAGTATAACTGTGTTCAATTATCAACCACATAAACAGAATGTGTTGCACCCTAGAACCATGTCTGTGGGTCAAAGATCAAGGTCACGGCAAGGTCAAATGTTGAAAAAAAATCAGGGGTTGTGGGTGTTATGTTTGTGTCCAGCATGTAACTGTTTAACTATGAATGAATTTCAGCATAACTGGCAGAAATGTCAACTACCTAAATACAATGTGTAGCATGTAAGAATCATGTTCTTCAGTCAAATGTCAAGGCATGCAAAATGTGTTCAAAAGGAAATGGAAATTTTGGGCAGTTATGTTTGTGTCCTGCTTGTAACGTTTTTAATAAGTCCAAAAATACTCAGTACAGAAAGGTCAATCTCATAAAGACTGTCCTTTGAAAGAATTATGTCTATATGTCAATGGACAAGGTCAGAACTGTTTGTAAAAGTTGTGTCCATGTATAGTCAATGTTCATGTTCACAGCTCACTGGAAAGAGTTATATCTAACTTTTGGGGCATAAGACACTTCTTGGTGACACATATTTTCTATTGTTTTTAGCTCACCTGAGCACAAAGTGCTCATGGTGAGCTTTTGTGATTGTGCTTTGTCCGTCGTCCGTTGTGTGTCGTCCATCGTCAACTTTTACCTTGTGTACACTCTAGAGACCACATTTTTTGTCAGATACTCATGTAACTTGGTCTGATTGTTTTTTATGATGATATCTCGGATGAGTTCGAAAATGGGTCATGTTGGGTCAAAAACTAGGTCACTAGGTCAAATCTTAGAAAAGCCGTGTGTACGCTCTAGAGGCCACATTTTCAGTCCAAAACTCTTGAAACTTGGTCAGAATGTTTGTCTTGATGATATCTCAGACGAGTTAAAAAATGGGTCATGTCGTTTCAAAAACTAGGTCACTAGGTCAAATCTTAGAAAAACATTGTGTATGCTCTAGAGGCCACATTTTCAGTCCAAAACTCTTGAAAGTTGGTCAGAATGATTGTCTTGGTGATATCTTGGACGAGCTCCAAAATGGGTCATGTTGGGTCAAAAACTAGGTCACTAGAACAAATCTTAGAAAAACCTTGTGTATGCTCTAGAGGCCACATTTTCAGTCCAAAACTCTTGAAACTTGGTCAGAATGTTTGTCTTGATGATATCTCAACGAGTTTGTAAATGGGTCATGTCGGGTCAAAAACTAGGTCATTAGATCAAATCTTAGAAAAACCTTGTGTACGCTCTAGTGGCCACAATTTCAGTCCAAAACTCTTGAAAGTTGGTCAGAATGTTTGTCTTGATGATATCTCAGATGATTTCAAAAATGGGTCATGTGGGGTCAAAAACTAGGTTACTAGGTCAAATCTTAGAAAAACCTTGTGTACGCTCTAGAGGACACATTTTCAGTGCGATACTCATGAAACTTGGTCAGAATGTTTGACTTGATGATTTCTTAGACTAGTTTGAAAATGGATCATGTCGGGTTATAAACTAGGTCACTGGGTCAAATCTTAGAAAAACCTTGTGTACCCTCTAGAGGCCATATTTTCAGTCAAATATTCATGAAAGTTGGGCAGAATGTTTGTCATAATTGTATCTTGAATGAGTTTGAAAATGGGTCACGTTGGGTGAAGAACTAGGTCACCAGGCCAGATCTTTAAAATAACTTGTGTAGCTCATGACTCATCATTTTCTGTCCAATACTTATAAAAATTAGTCAGAATGTTTTTCTTGATGATCATTATGATGAAATTGAAAAGGGGTCACATTGGGTTAAAAACTAGGTCGCCATGTCAAATCTTGGAAATCTAGAGGCCACATTTTCTGTCCAATACTTATGAAAGGTGGTCAGAATCTTTGTTTTGGCAATATCTACAATGGGAAAATGGGCTATGTTTGGCTAAAAAGTAGGTCACTGAGGGAAATTCTAGAAAAAGCTTGTGTACCAGCTAGAGGCCAAATTTTCAGTCCAATAATTATGAAAGCTTGGTAGAATGTTTGTCATAATATCTCAAAAGAGACTGAAAATGGATCATGTTTGGTAAAAAGACTCAGGTGAGCGACTTCAGGGCCATCATGGCCCTCTTGTTGTAGTGTGTGTCTCTATGGAATACATACACTTTGTACACATAAAGCCTTTACCAAACAATCCTGAGTTTAACAACCTTTAGGAGGGAGCGTTTTAAAATCATTGTGGGGAAAAGGAAAAAAATGCTGGTGACCAGCATTTTCTCCTTTTTCCACAATGTTTTCTAAGCCAGATATCATCCAATTTGTTGTCTGCAAATGCTTGCAATGTGGTAGGGTACATTTTGTGGTATAGTAAAGGTAACTTTCTTTGTCTGTCTGCCTGTCCGTCTCTCTGTTTCTTTGTTTTTCTCAGTTTGTCTGTCTTTCTTTCTGAATGATTGCTCAAGCAGAGTACCGTATTAGGTTGCATGTGAGCTAAAGGAGACAACAAAATTTTTGACTCGTTTAGATTAAAAGCATTTACGGATGATAAATATAATATAACTCAAATGCTGGTTTTTGTCTTTGAAAGAATAGAAAACATAACTGGGAAAAAAAAGAAAATGCTTGTTACAAGCATTTTCTGCTTTTCTCACAATGGTTTCCAAAAATTTGAGCCTTATTTGTCATCCACAAATGCTTTCAATATGGACGAGTTTGAAATTTTGAAAAATCTTGTAAAGGGTCAAGTGTAAAATTATGGTTTAAATAGTCTTTTATATGGTTAAAAAAAAACAACCCAAAGGCAACAAGAAGAAGGGTTCTTTTCTAATACTTCTAGGGTGTTTAGAACTGAATAACCGTGAAAGTATTGGACGGTGTAAATCAAAGATCAGACTGATCTTAATCTTACACTGTATGCAAAAATAGTTGTGCTTGGGGCTTATATGGTTGGTAACTAGATGTAGACATGGAAGTACTGGTCAGTGTAGATCAAAGATCAGACAGACTGATCTTGATCTTGCGCAAAAGTAGTTATGCTTTGAGCTAGCCAGGGTTGCAGGCCGTTCATTTTTTCCTTTTCTATCATTTGGATGCTGTTATTTCAAAAAGACGACCTGGGGACATTAGAAAACCGATTGCAGCAACATCTAGTTTACCCCATCTCAAAGTGACGTAAAGTAGATGTCGCTGCAATTGGGATTCGAACGTAAATGACTAAAAGTAGATACCGAAATTCCAGTAGCCTTGGTTTGATCACTACATGTTCGTGCGCCTTCTATGAAAATATTGACAACAAAATTTCAGACAGGTTATTCTCGATGACTTTGGAGGATATTTTTACAATATCTGCTAATTGTTTCGGCTGTTTGGCTCTAAAAGCTTTTTAAAGGATGCTGTAACAAGTGTTGTTGAAGGTCGCTATGAATTGGTTGAAAACTGCATGAAACCATTGTTAATACCATTGTGATGTCGTGTCATAAACAAGTCTATTATTAGATTATCGTCACAATTGGTAATCGTGGTGAGACCCTCAAATGTCCCCAGGCGGTAATAATAACGAAAGCGATCAAATGGTAACTGCCAAAGATCTATTAGCAGACTGCGATTAAGAGAGCATGATACAGAGTAATTAAAATTATTACCGTCTGCACCCAGGCTAGCTTTGGGCTTATATGGTTGTTTATTAGATGTGGACATGGATGATCAAATGGTCTCTGCAAACTGTGTCACAATTTTGTCTTTTGTTGTGTTCATTAAACATTCTCATTTATTCTTTTCATCATACAATTACTTCTTCAAAATTACCTTTTTGTAATATCTTAACTCTTTACAAAACAACAAAATTTTAAGACTTGTCCAAATGCAGAGCATTTGCAGACAACAAAAAAAATGTGTCTCAAATGATTGGATTCGTCTTTGAAAGCAGGTTACCAGCATTTTCTCCTTTTTTGAACAGCGGTTACAATAGCAGTCTTTTCCCCAAGGTTGTGATCCATGCTACCAAGCAAGCCATCACATACTAATGGATCTGTAACATCCGCTTTTTTGTTTACAATCGATTTAAAGGTAAGGTAGACTGGTCTTTGGACATTCAGAAAATTGACCTAAAGCGAAAAGTTTTGGCGCGGGCCGACCTGGATCAGTACTTTTTGCAGATGTATTAAGCCCCCATTTCACAGAGCATGGCTCATTAATAGTAAAGTCTCTCCGAGTTTCATTGGATTGTTTTTTAGCCATTGAATGAAAGAGCTCGAGTTAATATATTTCGGGTTGAAAGTCTAGTTCAATCACACCAGTGCCTTCTCCTATTGTACATCATCTACTCCATCAAGTACATTATTTCATTTCCTCGAGACAAATATTAGTGGCAGGAAACTTTGAAAATTTTGGAGAAAATGAAAATTATTGGTATGAATTAAGGTGTAACCCTTCACCAAACAGTCCTCAGTTTCGACAGCCTTGAGGAAAAGGGCTTTGAAACACTTTGGGAAAAGGAAAAAATGCTGGTTACCAGCATTTTCTCCATTTTCCACAATGTTTCCCACCTGTCTATGAACAAATCCCATTACACAAGTCGTTTTTGTCATCTGCAAATACTTTAAATTTGGGCAAGGGTAAAATTTTGTTGTTTCATAGGAGGTTAATGCATGAGAATGTGTAAACAATTTGGCATCTGGAAGATGCAGGTTGTGAGCATTTCCTTTTTGACATAGTGGTTCAAAAGTAGTTTGCAAGCCAGGATGTATGTCATAGTGCAATAAACACCTTGGTATACTGGCCACTTAGGGTGACCAAAAAAAAAAAACAGAACCGATAAACTTCTTAATTACTCCTACAAAAATAAAGCAAAATTATTCTAATTTTGTACACTTGAACTTCTGTCTGTGTATGATTATACCCAAAAGCTTCAGTAATCTAGGATGCTTTGCACAAAAGTTATGATCTCTCCAAAATATTTTCCTGTTCCCGTTAATGGAAGGACAGAAAACATTGTGATAAAAGGAGAAAATGCTGGTAACCAGTATTTTCTTCTTTTCCTAAAATGTATTTAAAGTCATTTTAAGTCGGGATTGTGTGGTAAATTGTTGAACAACTGTAAGTTAAATTTGTCCAAAGGGGTAAGGAATTTTATAACCCTTCACCACTCAATCCCAAGTTTTAACAACGGTGCAGAAGGGGGCTTTTCAAAAACATTTTAGGAAAAGGAGAAAATGCTAGTAACCAGCATATTCTCCTTTTCTCACAAAGTTTTCTAGCCAGTCAAAGACAAAACTCACCATTTGAGACACACCTGATTTGTTGTCTGCTGTTGCTTTTAAATTGGATGAATCTAAAGTTTGTCATTTGGTATAGAGTTAAATTGGCCTATTATGGACATGTAATGTAAAGCTGTATATTTACCCGCATTCTATCAATGCTTTTTTTTTTTTAATCCCCTACCGGCGAAGCTGAAGGGGACTTTAGGTTTGCACTATGTCCGTCTGTCTGTCTGTCAGTCCTCTGGCAAATCAGTTTTCCAGACTTTTTTTTCTAAATGCTGACAGATATTGAGCTGATTTTTGGTGTGTAAGTCAACCACCATGAGTTACAGATCAAGTTCGAGTTTCATTCCAGTCCAATGATTTTTTATGAAATTACGGGCCTTAGACTTAGAAAATTTCACTGAAAAAAAAAATAGTTTTCCGGACTTTTTTTTCTAAACGCTGACAGATATTGAGCTGATTCTTGGTGTGCAAGTCAACCACCATGAGCTACAGATCAAGTTTGAGTTTCGTTCCAGTCCACTGATTTTTGACGAAATTACAGGCCTTGGACTTAGAAATTTTCACAGAAAAAACAGTTCTCAGGACTTTTTTCCTAAATGCTGGCAGATATTGAGCTGATTTTCAGTGTGCAAGTCAACCACCATGAGTTACAGGTCGAGTTTGAGTTTCGTTCCAGTCCACTGATTTTTGACGAAATTACAGGCCTTGGACTTAGAAATTTTCACAGAAAAAACAGTTTTCCAGACTTTTTTTTCTAAATGCTGGCAGATATTGAGCTGATTTTCAGTGTGTTAGTCAACCACCTTGAGTTACAGATCAAGTTTGAGTTTCATTCCAGTCCACTGATTTTTGACGAAATTATGGGCCTTGGACTTAGAAATTTTCACAAAAAAAAAAAAAAAGTTTTCCGGACTTTTTTTCTTAACGCTGGCAGATATTGAGCTGTGTTTTGGTATGTGAATTTACCACTATTGCATGCACACCCATATATAGATCCTCCCCGAGGTGGGTCCTAGGTAACTCATAGTAGAATACCATTCCTTGTCATACCATCATTCATTTTTTTCTGTTGCATCATTTTAGATTTCATATTCCTGTATGTCACAAATTAAAATATAATCTTGATGTCTCTGTAAAAATTTTGTGAAAATGGATTATGAAATTTGAAATCTGTCAAGTTGCTTTTTCAGTCTATGCATGGGACCTAGTTGTTCTTGGACAAGTTGTTTCTATACTTTTTTTTAAATTTAGTAATATATTCCTGTAAAATTTAATTATGTCATAATTTGAAGACATTACATTAAAGATTATTTGTACAAAGAGTAAATTCAAAAACAATATGCCTGATATATATAGATCCTCACCGAGGTGGATCCTAGGTAACTCACAGTAACATACCGTTCCTTCTGTCATATTCACCATCATTCATTATACGCCCCACAACGAAGTGGAGAGGGGGTATACTGGAATCGCCATGGCTGTCTGTCCATCCCTCCGTCCATAGACACAAATTTGTCCTGCGAAATACTCGGACAGTTCTTCAGGTACTGAACTCACATTTACACACAGTGTTCCAATATATATGAAGTTTTGCATGTGCAAATTTCATGACCCTGCTGCGATGTGTTGCAGAATTATCTCTACTTGAACTTTTTTCGTTATGGACCAAGAACAAATAGGTCACATTTACATGCAAAGGACAATATTTCTTATATGTTTTTCTCTAAGAACGTCTTTTTCAGTCTAGGATATCATTTCAAGGAAATAACTTGTTAACAAATGATTCGATTCATGAGGTAGACTGGTTCTTTGGTATGCAGAAAATTATACCCCTCACAAACTTTGTTTGTCTGTAGCTATTTTGTCTGCTTTATTTCTCAATGACTACAAGGCGGATTTCAATCAAACTTCACAGGAAGTTCAATACAAAGCCAAGATGTGCATATTATAATTTGGTTATGGTTGAATGATTTTCAAATTAGTTATGGCCCTTTCATGATTTTTTTTTGTCCGTGCTAGTATTCAATAATTATTGGACAGATTTCTATCAAACTTCATGGAAAGTTTCAGTTTAGAGCAAAGATGTGCATATTGTAATTTGGTTAGGGTTGAGTGATTTTCAAATGAGTTATGGCCCTTTCATGATTTATTTCATGATTTGTCTGTGCAATTTTTTAATAACTACTGGATAGATTTCTATCGAACATCATAGGAAGTTTCCATACAAAGTGAAGATGTGCATATTATAATTTTCTTATGGTTGAATGACTTTTCCAATGAGTTAATGAGTTATGGCCCTTTGATTAAGTTTTTTTGTTGGAGCTTTTTCTCAATAAGTGCTGGACAGATTTCAATCAAACTTCACAGGAAACTTTATTACAAAGCAAAAATGTACATGTTTATTTTGGTTATGGTTGAATGATTTTCCAATGAGGTTTAGCTCATTGATGAATTTTTTTTCCTAGCAATTTCTCAATAACTACAAGACGGATTTCAATCAAACTTCATAGGAAGTTTCAATATGAAGCAAATATGTGCATATTATGAGTTTTCATTGTTGAATGATCTTCAACAGAGTTATGGCCCTTGATGGATTTTTTTGCTGCTCTATTTTTCAATTACTATAGGTCAGATTTCAATCAAGCTTCAACAGCAAACAATGATAAGTACATTGTATTATCATTATGGTTTGTTGATTTTCTACTGAGTTACGGCTCATTTGTGTATTTTACTGATTAGTCCTTCCCCATGGTATTTCTCAAGTTTCACAGGAAGGATTTTGTTCACATTTTAAGCAGGGAACACAGGTTTGCTCACTGTACTGTTATACTGTTAAAGCAAGTAAAGAGTTATGCACTTTTCCATACAATTTATCAAAAGAAATAATGGTGAGCAGAGTGCACCGAGTCATGAGGGGAATGGAAGAGGAGCCCATTTCAGGTTGCTTTTCATAGTTTCTTTTTCAGTATTTATTAGCTGCATAAAAGTCTCTTAAATTTTGGACTTAGGCATTGTGCATTTGTGTGACAAAGAGTTATTTTTTGACATGGAGCTGGTGGGGGGGTATTCATCACCTTCAATGATAGCTCTAGTTTTTTTCTGTTGCATCATCTTAGATTTCATTAAAGCATTGCATACAAAGACAGACACGATGCTTATAATTCTGAAAGGGGTTCAAATACGTTTTTTCTCCTCCACAGAGTTTCACAAACTATACGTGCCAGCGATATATACGGCCGGTAGGGGACTGGATATTGCTATGCAATACAGTACTATCAGAATGCTTGTTTATCTAGGTATATATTTTAATTGTTAAATTCTATGTGCTTTTATTGTTTTATCTCTGTATTTCTAAGCTGCTATGACTTTGGTCTCGATTCTTTTAATATTTTGTTACTTGGTTATCCTTTATAGTATCTAATATTTCATGGTCATAATAAATGTTGTTAAAAAGATAGTGGTGTAGTTCCCTGTTTATAATTCTTGATCATATGACTATTCTTACAACACTTCTCAGGATTGTGGAAAATTTCTTTTCTCTTATTCTTGTAACCATGAATTGATTGATTGATTGTATGGTGTTTAACACCGTTTTCAACATTATTTCAGTCATATCATGGTGGCCAGTGCACCTATCCATGCTTTCCAGAGTCTCTTTTACCAATACTCCGCACAATCTTCTTTCCACATAGTCATCGTCGAAACAGTGACTATCATTAATCCTTGGAGAGAAATTAGCTGAGCCATGGGTCATAGCCAGGGATCAAACCCACGAATCCTATTCTCAAGTCCTGCACACTACCGACCGAGCTACCAGGGCTCTGCTTGTAACCAAGAAACAACCTGCTATCAGCATAAACATCTAAAGACCAGGAGAGAGAGAGACATTGAACAAGTCAAAGTAGTCCCATCTCTTTCCACTCCGAGAACCTAAATATGGCAAATAGGTGACTTGATTCTTTACCACACAACAAAAATGTAAACTTGACCAAATTGAAAGAATTTGCAGGTGACAATTTAAATGTGGTTGAAACCATGGAATTTTTTTTAAAAGGGTTGGAAACATTTTGGGAATAGGAGAAAATACTGGTTACCAGCATTTTCTCTCTTTTCCACAATGTTTTCAAAAGGATTCCCGCTCAGGGTTGTTAAAACTTGTGATTGTGTGGTGGAGGATTAAAGAATGGAAAACTAATTCAAATTGAATTTGTTTGTTACCTATATTTCTCCTTTTTCCCACAATGTTTTTGAAAGCCTTTCATTTCAGGATTGTGAAAAGAAGGAACTGCATGGTAAAGCCCTTTATAGGATTTCTCATAATGCTGCTAAGCACAACTCAGTAGGCTTTTGCAGACAGTGTAGATTAGACTGGATAGAATGTCCAGTCTGATCTTGGGTCTACACTGTTGAATACTGTTTGACCCTTCTGGCAAAAAGAACTTTGAAATGGGGATTTTTCCCATTGGCTGGAAATGTTTTACAACAAAACAAAATTTTAGCCCTTAGGCTGATATGTCCGACTCCTGCTATGCAAGGACCTTTTGAGGACAGAGTATATCGAGATCAGACTGCACGGAATGTGCAGTCTGATCTTGAATCTACACTGTTTGACAAGGAGACATTTAGACTTGTCAAAATTAAGGGAATTTGCAGGCAACAAAATAATAGTGACTTAAACACTGAAATTTGTTTTTGGACAGTCAGAAAACATAGCGAAAACATGGTTGCATTTTCTCCTATTTCCTCTATGTTTTCAAAAGCTGTCTTTCTCAGGGTTGTTAAAACTTAAGATTATCTGGTAAAGGTTTAACTCTTTACCAAATAACAAAAATTTAGACTGGTCTGAAAAAAAAAGTATGTGCAGACAACAATTTAGGTGTGGCTCAGAGAGTGAAAAATGTCTTTGAGAGGGTGGAAAACATTTTGGGACAAGGAGAAAATGCTGGTTACCAGCATTTTCTCCTTTTCCCAAAATGTTTTCAGAAGTTTTCTTCCATCAGGGTCGTTAAAACTCGGGATTGTGTGGTAAAGAGTTAACTCTTTAACAAATGACAAAATTTTGGACTTGACCAAATTGGTTACCAGTTTTTTCTTGTTTTCCCACAACAGTCTTTTTTTTTCAGGATCATTAAAACCCGGCATTATCTGGTAAAGGGTTAAAGGGTAGAAAAACTGGGAGAAAGGAAAAGGATGATGATTACCAGCATTTTACTCCCTTTCCTGCTATGTTTTTAGTTGCATTTTTCCTCGGGGACATTCAAACTCAGAATCTTTTGGTAAACAGCTAACCACCAGGTTAACGTTAGATAAACAATATTAAAAATCTTTTATTTGTACATGATTTTTTTAAAATTTCATTTATTACCATGAACAAGTTACAGAATTATTTGATAAACCACAACATTTTAGACATAAAAATATCATTTTATTTTATAGACCTGATTCATTGAGGGCCCCTAGTGGCCTAAAGTAAACACGCTGGGAGTCAAAATGCAGGCAAATATAATTCATAATATCTAAAAGCGAGGATATTACGGTATTATGAGTCTAACAATGTGATACTGTGCATTATGTCAAAGTACTTTTGCCCGCTACTGAGCCTTTAACACTTTACCAAATGACAAAACTTTGGACTCTACCAGACTGAAAGCATGTGCAGACCACATAATAAATGTAGCTCAAATGATAATTTCTGTCCTTCATAGGGTAGAAAACATTGCGGGAAAAGGAGAAAATGCTGGTTACCAGCATTTTCTCCTTTTCCCACAATGTTTTTAAAAGCCCTCTTTCTTCAGGGTCGTTAAAACTTGGGATTGTGTGGTAAAGAGTTAAATAAATTCTACTCCCACAAGGCAACTGAAGTGTCTTTTATAGAGACAATTTTTTTACCCTTCCAAATAACAACAAATTGCAGACTGCACTTTCAAAATTGAAAGAAATCATCTGAAGTTTTATTTAAGGAATGAAGAGAATTTTATTTTTTTCATGGAGGTATGAAAAAAAAAACCTAATCACAATATATGAAACCGCAAAGCGGTTTCATACAAAAGTGTGATTAGGTTTTTTTTTCATACCTCCATGAAAAAAATAAAATTCTCTTCATTCCTTATAATCTAATATTACAGACAACATACATCCATGGAAATAATTCAAACTGCATTCATTTTTTTTATTTTTAAATCTAACTTTGGAGTTTTTAAAGCCCCTTCCACCCATATTTGTATGGCGCAAGAATACAATAGGGAAGCAGTTTTCAGATCCCCAATACTGAAAATCAATCAATAGAACAAAAGTAAACGAACACAGCAGTGTGTAGGACCCGCAAAAGTAACCTTCAGCAAAAGTAATCTTCAGCAAAAGTAGTTCTGGCACAACGTGATTTTTTTTTTTTTTCATGGAGCTATGAAAAATTTTTTTCAGCCAATCAGAACTTGCCAATGTTCATGAAAACAACTGATATTAAATTATCATAGGGTAGAAAATGTTTTGGGAAAAGGAGAAATTGCTTGATAATAGCTTTAACTCCTTTTCTCACAATGTGTTTTGAAGACAATTTCGGCCATGTTCAAAACAAGGACTTTGTTAGTAGATCAGTTTATGTTTTTTGACAAAATTTTAGACTTCCACCATGAAAGCATTTAAAGATGACATATCAAACAATTTGATACATTAATGGTAGTGTTATCTTTGAAGAGATAGAAAATGTTGTGGGAAAAGTAAAAATAGCTCCCTTTCCCACCATGTTTTCAAAAATTGTAGACTTTTTTTGCATTAAAATCAATTAATTGTACAGTGAAGGCTTAACTCTTTACTAGAAGACAAAATTTTTTACTTGACCAACTTGAAAGCATTTGCAGACAACAAATCAAACGCAGCTCAAATGATCATTTCTGTCTTTGATGGGGAACAAAACATAGTGGGAAAAGGAGAAAATGCTGGGTACCAGCATTTTCTCCTTTCCCCACAATGTTTTCAAAAGCCTTCTCTTTCAGGGTCATGAAAACTCCGGATTGTGTAGTAAAGAGTTAATTATCAAATCAAGTAAGCCTTTTAAATTTAAACTATGGAAAATAATTGAACACTTCAACCAACCATGGTTTGCTTTTTCCATGCATGCATCAAGAACACATCTCAACAAATTCTAAAAACATTATCATTTAATTATCTAATATTATTTATCAACTTAAACCAATATTGTGAGTACTAAGAACTGTCTTAAACCAGACAATTCTAATGAGTAACCACAAAACAGATTTTACTGAGGGGAAAAAATATTTTTTTGGTTAAAGCCTCAAATGTTTTTCTTATCTGTACCAATGAAAAACGAAAGAAAATTACAAATAAGACGAATATTATCAAAATACAAAAATATGGCAATGTATCCATGACAATGATTCTGTCCAAGGAAAGATCTGTTTCAAGTTGTGAGGCAGCATTATCGGTGTATCTGAAACAAGAACAAGATGGCCATGATGGCTAATGAGTAAAAACCCTGCACACCAAACATTACAATACTTGGCCAATTGGTTTCGAACATGAGACCCCTGAGGCAGGGCTAAAATTGGTAGCCCTAGTTCTTATGGTTAGTAACAAGAAGATTTCTAAAGTTTTCACTAAATAAGCCCATGTAAAACTTGTGACCCAGGAGTGGGATCAAATTCAACCCTAGGGCTATAATTTGGGCACTCTTAGTAGAGGCCCATTAGATAAAGATATATGCAAAATTTGATAGCCCTAGGCTTTATGGCTAAGTACAGGAAGATTTCTAAAGTTTTCTCTATATAAGCCCATGTAAAACTTGTGATCCCCGGGCGGGGCCAATTTTCACCCAAGGGCTATAACTTGGGCACTCTTGGTAGAAGCCCACTAGATAAAGCCAAAAGCCAAATTTGGTAGCCCTAGGCCTTATGGCTAGGTACAGGAAGATTTCTAAAGTTTTCTCTATATAAGCCCATGTAAAACTTGTGAGCCATGGGGCTGGGTCAAATTAAACCCAAGGGTTATGGTTTGGGCACTCTTGGTAGAAGCCCACAAGATAAAGCCAAAAGCAAAATTTGGTAGCATAGGCCTTATGGCTAGGTACAGGAAGATTTTTAATGTTGTCTCTATATAAGTCCATGTAAAACTTGTGACCCCCAGGGCGGTGCCAATTTTGACCCCAGGGCTATAATTTGAAGAAACTTGATAGAGGTCCACTAGATAAGGTTACATGCCAAATTTGGTAGCCCTAGGCCTTATGGTTTCAGACAAGAAGATTTTCAAAGATTTCCAATATTTTTAAGTTTTGTTGCCATAGCAACCAGAGTTTTTGAAGGAATCAAATTCTTTCATGAAATTCTAAAGAGGACCATGGCAGGATAATTTCTGTGAAGTTTCATCAAAATTGGATGGATAGTTTCACAGAAGATGTTTGCATGGACTGACGGATGCACGACGGACACCGGGCCATGACATAAGCCCACTGGCCTTTGGCCAGTGGAGCTAAAAACAAAAACTGTCTGAAAAAGTGGCTTGGCTCAACATATTATACACAACATATTAATTTGACTGTGCTATTTGAAAATGGGGTTTAATGCATCTTCAAAAACTATCGACCCAGGTCAGCCTGTGCAGTCGGGCAGGCTGACCAAACACCTGTGTCAAGACTTTTGGCTATAGGTCAATTTTCTGTATGTCAAAGGCATGGTTCAATCGTTGGTCCGAAAAAATAAACATTACAGATCCATGTGTGATAACTTGCTTGCTCTAATGCATCATGGAGACATATTTAACCCCCTTATGCCACAGCATGGCTCATACTCTGAGGCTATGTCCATATTGAAATCATTTTGTAGACGACAAATTCAATTTGGCTCAAAAGCTTGGATTAGTCCTTAAATGGGTAAAAGCCAATGTGTGAAAAGGAGAAAATGCTGGTTACCAGCATCTTCTCCTTACCCCACAATCTTCTCAAAAGCCTTCTTCCTCAGGGTCATTAACTCTTTACCAAATGACAAAGTTATAGGCTCGTCCAAATTGAAAGCATTTACAGACGAGAAAATAAATGTGACTCAAAAATTGAAATTTGATTTGGAAAGGGTAGAAAACATTGTGGAAAAAGGAGAAAATGCTGGATACCAGCATTTTCTCCTTTCCTCCAAAATGTTTTCAAATGCGTTCTTTATCAGGGTGGTTAAAACTCGGGACTGTGTGGTAAAGGGTTAAAACAAAGACATTTTTTGGTGAAAGGTTAAACAATTCAGATTTTAGAAGTAAATCAATTGCTAAACACTTATCAAGTCTTCATCAAAAGAAAAGATTTTAAACCCATCAAGATGAAAAGCAGCTGCAGATAAATATAGCTCAAATGATGAGATTGATTTGTCTCTGAAAGGGTAAAAATAATTGTGGGAAAAGGAGAAAATGCTGGTTGTAGGCATTTTCTCCTTTTCCCACATTGTTTTCAAAAGCCTACGTTCTCAGGGTCATTTAAACTCGGGACTGTTTGGTTAAAGGTTAAAACGCTGTATACATGCATACAATGGATATATATGATCTGACATGAGTTGGCGTTTGAGACAAAATTTTATTGTATGAGTCTAGGGAAAATGTTATTAACCGAGCCTTTGGCTAGCTTAACAACATTTTATCTTCAGGAGTTTAATAAAATTGTAACTCAAATGCCAACTCATGACAGATTCTTTTTATCACTGTAAACATTTCTGAGTGATCAGAAGCTGCAAAACCATCTATATAGATGCACACAGTAATATTCATAAAACCCATTCATGTCCATGAAATAATTATGTACAAAATGAAGTCAAAAAAAGATGTCACACTGTTGTGATATCAAATGTGTATAAGACGAGAAAATTTGTGATGGGTATATTACACTGAAAACAAGGGAGGCTACATGTATATGATAAAAAAGTTGCCACACCCTTATTGTTTCGAACGCCTTCATTCTCATGGGCATGTACACCAAAGATAACAGTTTCTACAACAGAAAAATACTGTTCCTTACCTAAGTTAAATTTCTTTAAGCTCTGCAGGTAAGTCCAATTTCGGATGCTTATTTTCAAAATGCTGTTTGTATGTTTTTGGGTCTGGCATTTGTGACTGCAAAGAAATAAACATTAACATACATGTACCTAAACACTTTCCTAGTACTTGTATTTGCTTCTTGTTGCAGAAGATAATTTCACATTTCACTCCAACTTCAAATTTTCCCTAGCAGCTGGAAGCAAATACAAGATCAGGAAAGTTACTACATGTATAATGTATCATTTCATGCTTTTCGGTAGTTTATCAAGAAATAATGCAGAATTATGGTTTGATGTTTCATGGTTATTACCATTGAAAAATACCGGTTTCATATATTCTCTAAAAGACAGAAACAGTAGTTCCCACGCACAAGTTACCTAGGTAAACAGCAAGTACCATTCAACCAGAGTGAAATAATTATTATGGCATAATTTTTGTGCATTTACCTTATATTTCTTGTGCTTTACTTAACCCTTTACCAAACGACAAAATTTTAGACAGGTCCAAATTGAAAGCACTTGCAGACGACAAAATAAACGTAACTCAAAAATTTAAATTTATTTCCAGCAGGGTAGAAAACACTGTGGGAAAAGGAGAAAATGCTAGTTACCAGCATTTTCTCCTTTTCCCACAATGTTTTCAAAAGGCTTCTATCTCAGGGTGGTAAAAACCAGGGATTGTTTGGTAAAGGGTTAATAATGTAATTCAAAGTGAGAGTGATAAGCCACAGGGAATTACTGAAAAAACTATACTGGATTTTGACGAAAATCCCAACAAAACAAGGGCTAGAAGCATGAAATAAATAGAATATTTGTTTTTTTCGGTAAACATCATCGGTAACATTTTCACTCGTGGCTGCATCACTCATGAAAATATTAACGATGATGCTCACTCGATGAAATAAATTTCGATCTTTCACTGAAAAAAAAAATATTTTTACGTGTATGTATACAACTGTACTCTTTATCAAAGGACAAACTTTTTGACTTGTCAAAATTGAAAGCATTTGCAGATAACAAAATAAATGTGACTCAAATATTGAAACTTGTTGTTTGGAAGGGTTGAAAACATTGTGGAAAGAGGAGAAAATGCTTGTGTCCAGCATTTTCTCCTTTTTCCACAATATTTTCCTCTGTCTGGTCTTTACAACTCGGGACTTTTTGGTATAGGATTAAAGATACATCCTTGCAGCTAGAGAGGATAAAAACCTGTTAAAACCTGAAGGAGTGTAAAATTGCTCAGCTATGTAAACACAGATAAATTACCAATATATACTGTGCAAGGAATAGAAAAACATTTGTCCTCATTTAACTCTTTACCACACGACAAAATTTTAGACCAGTCCAAATTGAAAGCATTTGCAGACGACAAAATAAATGTGATTCAAAAGATAAAATTCTTTTTGGGAAGAGCAGAAAACTTTGTTGGAAAAGGAGAAAATGCTGGTTACCAGCATTTTCTCCTTTTCCCACAATGTTTTCAACAGGCTTCTTCCTTAGGGTCGTTAAAAGTTGGGATCGTGTGGTAAAGAGTTAAAACTGGAAACAACTACAGCAATTACTTGGAAGGCCTCCAAAACATGAAATGCATTTTCTACCCCTCGTAATCTGTGTAATCTTGCAGCCATCAGGGGCAACATTTGGCATGAAGATACAAGAATGATTATAGTATTATATTATGATTATATATTATATTAGATTATAGTATCATAGAATAAGGATGAAATGGATTAAAAACTGGCTGAAAACTGCCTGAATACGAGTAGAGATGTATCTTTAACACATGTACATGTACAATTTACACAAAGGGACGCTTTGACTTGTGTTTCACACAACTTTGGACACTATCTCAGTCATTTCACAACATCAGCTTACTCACATCATCACTGGGTTTCACCAGCACTGGGCTGGGGTTCGACAGCGCCTTGCCCAAGGACACTCCGAAGTGATCGCCACTACCAGCAAGGATCAAACCAGAATTTCAAAATCACAAATCCAGCACCTTAACCAAAAATAAAAAAAAAAATCAAAACAATCCAGGGAATTTCCTACCCTGAATTTGGGTCCAAATACTGACCCATAATATTATCTCAACTAAGACATTTTTCCCAAGTTTATCAATCAAACTTCTCAAAGTATTCATTCATCAAAGTTTGTCATTTCAGCTAATCAGGCACATGCTGATTGATTGAATGGCGTTTTAGGCCGCTTTCAACATTATTTCAGTCATATCATGGCCACACTTCACACATTCATATTTTTCCTGGGTTTCACCAGTACTAGGCTGGGGCTCTGAAGTGTCTTACCCAAGGACACTCCCATGACAAACCCAGAGGATCAAGTGAGGCTCAAACCCAGGGCCTCCAGGACACTAGTCCTACACTTTACTACTAAGCCATGCAGGACCCCTTATCATGCACAAATAGAGTTTCAAAGTGGAAAATAAATCTAGATTATGGTGTGGCTGGTTTCCTCAACTTAAACTGCTATCACTGTATCAACCCTTTACCAAACAATCCCGACTTTTAATGGCCTCAGGAAAAAAGACTTGAAAACACTGCGGAAAAAGGAGAACCAGCATTTTATCTTTTTCCCACTCTGTTTTCTATCCTAACAAAGACAAAACTTGCCTTCTGAGAAACATTCAATTTGTCATCTGCAAATGCTTTCAGAATAGACAAGTCCAAATTCTGTAGTTTGGTAAAGAGTTAAAAAGTTATTGTAGAATATTTAGTATTTCTGCTAAATTTAGAATGGCTACTTTTAGAGCTATTGTTGAATAGGATTACTTCTGTCTTTCAATAGTATGTTAGAAAATAAGTTTTTCCACATGATATTTCTGTTCGAAACAATTAATTTATGACAGAGTTTCATGTATTTCAAAAATCTAGGCAACAATATTTGCACTTTTTGTTATTAACTCATCTTCTTTTACAAAAACTTCATGGCAATTGATCAAAGAATTCAAAAGATTCATACTCAATAATTTTCAAAATTAGGCAAATAGCCCTTCAGCGCCAGCAAAACAAATTTTAAATGTCGTTTATTTTGTTGTCTGCTAATGCTTTCATTTTGGACAGGTCTAAAATTTTGCTGTGTGGTAAAGAGTTATATCCCATGAATTCCTTGATAATGGACGAGTCTAAATTTCTGCCAAACGGTAAAACGTAAATGCAACCAATTGATCCTTTTCCCACATTATTTTCTAAAGCTGTAAACTGCAGTGATGTAATGTGTCAAAATTATAAGGTATTCTATTCCTTCACCAAACAAGTCCATGCTTTGACTCTTAACCAACAGAGAATATTTTAGACATGTCTAAATTCAAAGCATTTGCAGACAACAAATTCAATTTGCCTCCATTGATGGAATTTGTCCACGAAAGAGTAGAAAACATAGTGGGAAAAGAAGAAAATGCTGGTTACCAGCATTTTCTCCTTTTCCTACAATGTTTTCGAAAGCGTTCTTTCTCAGGGTCGTTAAAACACCCGATTGTCAGGTAACTGTTTGGGTTAATGACCCTGACAAAGAAGGATTTTGAAAGCATTTTGGGAAAAGAAAAAAAACTGCTGGTTAACCATGATTTTCTTTATTTCCCATAAACCATGATTTTCTTTATTTCCATAATTTTTTCAATCGTTCTATAGACAGAAATCTTTTAGGCTACATTTAATCTGTCACCTGCAAATACTTTCATTTGGGTAGAGTAAACTATTTTGTCATTTGGTACAGAGTTTAGGTGGTGGGTGTACACACAAGGCACTGTATGATACCAACCTTGCAGCTTGCACAAACATATTTAAGACCTGCCTGGGCTGCCTTCTTTTGATCATGACTTTGTGCCTTCTTCATTTTTTCCATTTTTTCTTTGTTCTTCTGTTGTGACTGTATCTTTTGTTGACCCCTGGCCATGTTTATACTGTAAAAAAAACACTGCATGTGGGTGCCAACACTAAGCTGCAGTTGCTTGATTTTAGTGAAAATTCTATATCAAAGAAAGGGGCACAACTGTGTCAAAAATACATTGACGGTTACCTTGGTTCCCCTTTTGATATCTAAAGATGCACCCTTACAGCCAGAGAGTAAACAAACGCTGTTAAAACTATAGTGTGTAGAATCTAGAAAGCCATGTAAACTTAGATAAAAAATCGATATAAGGTGTATGTGATAAAGAGACGCTAGGGATTTGTCTTCCGTTTAAACCGGAAACTGTGGTTGTTATGTCTATGGCTAGCCGCATTAGAATGAAATGCATTTACTATCCGTTGTAATCTGTGCAACCTTTCAACTGTCAGGGGCAACATTTGGCACGAAGGTACAAGAATGATTATAATTTCATAAAATAAAGATAAAATTGGTTGCAAAACTGGATGAAACGAGTAAAGATGCATCTTTAACAACTAGTCTGAGCTTGAAATGAATATCTTTAGAAATAAGTTACAGCGGTTTTAAAAATGTCATAGTTTTTTCACCAAGGCGGCCCGAGGACACAGTCATATAAACTTATTTAAGTTATTGTAATATCAACAGTTTTCCCTGGTTCCTGATTTGCGTACCATCAATAACAGTTACATGCTGTGAAGCCGGTTAAAATCTAAATGTACAAGTGATATCGTCTATGCGTTTCGCTAAAAGTTTACGAAAAAAAGTTTATTTAAACTTGGGTTTTCATCAAATCTCAAACAGAAAATTCCGGAAAAAAATAAAACAGAGCTTTCATAATTGGGGGATGATAGAAAATATGAGAACAAAGAGCGGGTTGGGACCTTCCAACAACATTGAAATGGAAGCTGGTTGTGGGTTTCGTCCATGATGCAACCATTCAACTGAGTTGCTCCATAAGAAGACTAACACAATAAAAAATATTCTAAATTGCAAATTTCATGTTGGTCTACATAATAATGTTAATTGTTTAATTAAACATCTTTTTTCAACTGAAGCCACCAGAGTAAAAGCAAATTGAAATAGTAATGTTTTTTTTGGGAACTCCTGAGACAATGACTCTGTACAATGACTGGAAAAAAAACATGGTCCTGCCCAAATATACTTTGGACTTCCTGTTATAAGTGCCAAAAGGTCCAAGACCCAGCTACTATTATCACTATTTTTCAGCCCTGGTCGCAAAGGGTTAAGAATGTTCCCTCCGCTGGGTATCAATATATTCTGGATGTATGTATCTGTTTGATTTGACCAATGGCAGTTCATTTCCTGTAAGATCTACGGTTATTATGAAATTGCAAAGCTAAAACATAATGTGTAAGAAATTATAAGAACTGGTGCGAAACAACTAAATCGGTACGAAAGGACTATGATTAGAAATGACCTGGCCCGGTTGCGAAGTAACATTTTGGCCGGATTACTGTCAAAACGTACCCAAACCAAAATGTACCTAAGTCAAAACGTACCCAAGTGGAGTCAAAACGTACCCAAGTGAAGTCAAAACGTACCCAAGTGGAGTCAAAACGTACCCAATGTGAAGTCAAAATGTGCCCACGATTTTTATAGTATTTTTATCTTCAATCTTTGTACAAATTAATAGAAATTATGTAATCACCATCTTGATGTCGACGATTTTTAATTCTGCTTTATTTTAAATTTGCCTTACACAATTAAAACCAATGATGAAGCATATTACATAGCGAAGTCAATCAAACGCTTCATGATAAAACCATGTCTTTCTTTCTTAAGATACAATTGCTATTAATGAAAAAAGCATCAGATACCTTGATATATTTATCCATCATTATCAAGATATGTTTTATAAAAAAAAAAAAAAACATTCATAAGCATCAACACATTTAAAGCAATGATATAACTGTTAAAGAAATGTGATACATTAATTACATTGTTTGGATAGATAAGGTGCAATTTGCACACTCAAAAACAGTGTAACAAATTAAATCTGGTGAATAAATTAATTATTCACAATGGTCTTTAAACTGTTTTAGATTGCATGGTAATAAAATTACATTGCAAATATTTTTATGATTTGAGAGACAGTTTGGTTCAGATGAAAAACCGAAGGGTTGTTTTTTTTAAAATTCAGTAAATGATCTGATGGAAAATTTTTCTCATATTTTCCATTTCTACCCTTTGGAAGTTCTTTATTGTAACATTTTTATCATTTGGAAATTCTTTAAATATGGACAAGTAAAAAATTTGGTTGTCTAAGAGCAGTGACTCAATTACACCTATATATCATTACCAGTATCAATTATATAATTTTTTCACTGAATTAAAATGTTAAACTTTTCTTGGAGGGGGAGATATTATAAGATATATTCTGCAATGAAAATATTTTGAACTTCACTCTTTACCAAACAATAAAATCTTTGACTCTTCAAGATTGAAAACATTTGCAAATATCATACTAGATAAGGCTTGGAAAGGTAAAAAACATTGTGAGAAATGTAGAAAATTGTTACTAGCATTTTCTCCTTTTCCCAGTGTTTTGAAAAGCCATTTTTCAGAGGGACTGTTGATACTATGGATAGTGTAATTAAAGGTAACCTGCGCTTTTTAGTGGGAAAAAACATGTTCAATTAACTGTATCAAACATTTTCATTTCAAACTTAAATTGACTAGATCTAAGTTATTTTTGTTAACCTTAAAAAACGGGAGGGGTTTAAATATACGTAATACTATGTAACAAAATGTCCAATTACCTTTTATGAAAATAAAACTGT
Source organism: Hippopus hippopus (assembly GCA_946811185.2). Classification (NCBI taxonomy): domain Eukaryota; kingdom Metazoa; phylum Mollusca; class Bivalvia; order Cardiida; family Cardiidae; genus Hippopus; species Hippopus hippopus. The sequence continues at coordinate 23,271,760 of OX328113.1, read as the reverse complement.
TAAATGATCACTAGTTTGTTACAGCTGATTAGTCCTGATAAAAACACATCACCCATAATTGAATGTACCTTGGGATTGAAAACATGCTTCTTTTTAAAGAATTAAAAGCATATAAAGTGAGTTTGGAGTTAAACCACCCTGAAAAGGTAAAAAACATGACATTTTTAATGTATATCTAACATTGAAATTGGTACATAGGAAATTTTACTTTGGGTACATTTTGACTTAAATTTTGGGTACATTTTGACTTTATTTTTGGGTACGTTTTGACTTAATATTTTGGATACGTTTTGCTTTGGGTACGTTTTGCTTTGGGTACGTTTTGACCGCATCCCATTTTGGCCATACTGACTGAGCCAGTAAAGTTAGAAAATGGGAAAGGTCTAAGACAAATGATCTATTTGTAGATCGAAACATAATAACACGATACCGAAAACACAAACTTCTTTCTCTGAATATGGATTAAAAAATATCGATATACAAAACTTACGCTTGTCTGAGAGACTGAACACAGATGAAACACGGTGAAACTACAGATGGACAAACCGGAAGTTGCTCAACCAAAATCATTGACTGGTATCCTTTCTATAATCAAATGTAAGATATGACGACTACAAACAGGATACCAGTTTACCGAAATCGTAGGAAATAATCGCCAAAATAGAGATAAAGCCCATAATTTGTTATCTATACGCCATCATACTTATTAAAAACGACTTTAGTGCTTAGCAAGAAGCAAGTAAAGTCAATTTATGGTGATAAAAGAAACCGTTATCAATCAATAGAATTGTTAATGCGTTTTGACGGATTACCAAGAAAGGGGAATTTCAAAGCACGTTAAGTATTATGTTGTCTCTTTTCCTAGGCATTTCTATTTTTCGAAAAACGAGGGGAGGGAAAGGCTTGGGGCTGTGAAATACAACTTATTTCTAAGAGGTAAAAAAGAGAAGGAGAAAAACGAAATAAGACTTTGCAGACCAGTAGATTTGGCTGGTGTACACCATTTTCTTCTTCTCCCACCACGTTTTCAAAAAAAAAAACCTCTCTTCCCAAAGGTCGTTAACGAATTGGAGTTGTCCACTGATGCATCCATAGAGGGATCGTAGATCACATTTGAGCCAAGTTCTGGCAAAAGGGGATTTAATATCACTCCGTACGTGATGCAATTTACCAATCAAGTCATCATATCATGTATCAATAAAACACAGTTTTAAAGATAGGAAAGATCGAGAATTTTGGAGAAGTTTTAGAACATTTGTCTAAATGCGAACTTAAAGGCATTTGGCATTTATATATATATGTGTGTGTGTGGGGTGTGTGTGTGTGTGTGTGTGTGTGTGTGTGTGTGTCACTCTCTATCTCTCTCTCTGTCTCCCTCCATTTGTTTTTTTTTTTTTGTAAACTAAATGTTCATTTGTAGTTGTATGTTCGTTGCATTCTTGTATTGTAACCTTGTATTATTGCTTTGTATCATTTATTTATATCTTCAAACATGGAGGAAATAAAGAGTAATAATAATAATAAGAACATACGACTGAATCATGAGGTAAACTGGTCCTTTGTCATGCAGAAAACTGACCAATAGCAAAAAGTTTCGATCCACGTCAGCCTGCGCGAACTGCGCAGGCTGACCGGGGTCGATACTGTTTGCAGATGCATTAAGCCCCCTTTTCACAGAGCATGGCTCAAATACGATCCGTGATCCATTGGAGTTGTCCACTTGTGCATCCAATAGAATGCAAATGTCAGTACACATGATAATCCCTTAAGAAGGACATAAATTAAAAGAATAAGCGAAAATTGCCAGCCTGTTTTTGCAAGTTGTTTGTTTGGTGTTAAGTGCCTTTAACATTACTTCAGCCTTAAATCGCGACAGCCAGTGCACCTATCTACGCTCTCATGGCGTGTACTTCGCACAATATTCTCAACAATTCACTGGCTGCTTTCCCACACAACATCGTCGAAACACGTGAAAGAGAAATGAATCCTGTCCCAATCACTATCATCAATCCTCTGAAAGAATGTGGCTGAGCTGGGAGTCGAACAGCGACTACTCCCGTAAACCGGAATAAATTCGACGGCGCCAGCCCGGCGGCAGTTGCAATTGAGTGATGGCAGCTGAAAATTTGTTCGTTGAACGGCGCTCGTAGAAGGTTAAGGCACAGGCCTTTGAAGCTCTATTAGTCTATCACAGAACACTAAAATTGTCCTTGGTCGATCATCGAACACTAATAGCACATTGGTGCATCGCCTGTATATATCACGGAATATATTAAAATTTTCATTATCATGCTTTCTATAAATAGCACATTGGCGACTCCCTCTATATCGTATATACTATATACGATACAGAGGGAATCCCCAATGTGCTATTTATAGTAACAGTGTTTGATAGTGAAAATTTCGTTATCCCTTGATAGACCAATAGAGTTTCAGAGACCTATGGTTAAGGTAACCTACGTGCTACGTCACAGTTTGAAAATTTAACTCTTTACCAAATTACATTTTTTTTTTTCGTCCAAATTGAAAAATCATTTGCAGACAACAATTTTAAATGCGGTTCAAACGATGGAACTTATCTTTGATAGGGTAGTAAACGTCATGGGAAAATGAAAAAATGCTGGTAACCAGCATTTTGCCCTTTTCACACAATGTTTTCAACTGCCTTTTCCATCAAGGTGGTTAAAAGTCGGGGTTGTGTGGTAGCGGGTGAAAGGCGACCGTGCATTTTTTTTTTTTTATGGGGTGGGGGAAGTTATTGAGTATAATGAAAGGCATAAATTGGCGAGCATGTTTCCACGTTTCATAATTAAACAGTAAGTTCTATGCACTAGGGTTGGAAGGCATTGTCATTTGTATTGTTCATGATTTAGACATGTCTGCATGTACAAAATTGGCTTGTTTAACCAATCTTTTCACTTAACTCTTTACCAAACGACACAATTTTAGAATCATCCAAAATGAAAGCATTTGCAGACGACAGATTCAATGTGGCCCATTGATGGAATTTGTCTTTGATGGGGTAGAAAACATTGTAGGAAAAGGAGAAAATGCTGGTTACCAGCATTTTCTTCTTTTCCTACAATGTTTTCAAAAGGCTTTTATCCACAGGATCGTTAGTTTAAACATATTTATTTAAAATCGATTGAGAAACTGAAGTTCTTCCAACTTATACTAACGTTAATCTCTCTCGATTCTGCTTCCTGGGAACCGCACCAGTACTCGCGCCGAATGTGTTGGCCAATGAACAAATCCCAAAGATGAAACCCGCTTCCGGGTCTCGAAATCGGGACCGTATGGTTACGAGGCCGACGCTCTACCTTACAACCACGGACACAACACCCCAGGATCGTTGAAAACTCAGGATTGTGTGTTAAAGGGTTCATACATGTTAGCTTCTTCTTCTTCGTTGTATAAACTCCTCCACAAGACTGGAATACCACTCTTCAGTGTTGGTTTGATTATCTCCCTTTTGAGACATTTCTGTACAGGATTAGCTAATCCTTATTCTGCTAAATAAGTGGAATGAATTTTTTAAGCCGATAGTAAAAACCGAAATTATGTTATTTCAAGGGTATGCTTTGGTGGACAGCGTGTCCTTATCGGAGAGTGTGGATCAAAGATCAGACTGCACGTTCTGTGCAGTCTGATCTTGATCTACACTGTCCGCAAAAGGTCAGTGAGTCGCGCTTAGCAGCCAAAGGGTTAATACAGTTATTCAACAGTTGTTTCAACTTTCAAACTGCTGTTACATATATCTGACAGAGGCAGACTGTGTTAGAGAGACAGGGTCGGATACAAGGAAATCCGGGTACAATACCCTACCTCTTCTTCGAATAGATTCCCTTGGTTCTTTCATACATGCTCGGTGTTTACAAAGCAACGACACATGCGAGGCTACCTCTGGGTTTCTAACCAGTTCACCTCTTCTTGGATGGAAAAGACTAAGTGTCTCTGCCAAGCCCCGGTAGCTCAGTCGGTAGTGTACAGGACTTGAGAACAGGGGGTCGTGGGTTCGATCCCCGACTCGGCCAATTTCTTTCCGAGGATTGATGATAGTCATTGCGACAGGATGCAGTCCTCTCTCACCGCTGATCATTGTTTCGACGATGGTTATGTGGGAAAGCAGCCAGTGGCTTGGAAAGTGAATATTGTGCGGAGTACTGGTAACAGAAACTCCAGGAAAGCATGGATAGATGCACTGGCCGCCGCGATATAACTAAATAATGTTGAAAATGGCGTTAAACTCCATTCAATCAATCAATCAATCAGTCAATCAATCAACAAAGTGTCTCTGAAAAGCATATCTACCAGACCGAGGATCGATCTCCAGACCTTCGGACAGGAAGTCCAGCTTACGTATTAACCACTGGGCCAACTCTCCAGTCTATTGTCTCGAAGCAAAAACAGTTAGCCTATTTGTTAGTATAGCAACCAAATCGTTCAAATTTTCTATTCGAAATGGTAGGGTTTTACTCAGATATATAGAAGGTCGTTACACGCTAACATTACAGAATTCTATCCTGTCTCAGAAAACGCTTTCAGTTAGCGTTGCCACTTTTCATTGTTTCTTTTCAATTAGACTCATGATTCATACTGCAGTACCTCTTACACCGTCTATTTTTTTTAAACCCTTAACCTCCTAAATAAGTTAACTCTTTACCAGATGACAAAATTTTAGCTTTGTCCAAATTGAAAGCATTTGCAGATGACAATTTCAATGTGGCTCAAACGGTGCAACTTTTCTTTGATAGGGTAGAAAACATTGTTGGAAAAGGAGAAAATGCTGGTTACCAGCATTTTCTCCTTTTCCCACAATGTTTTCAAAAACTTTCTTTCCAAGGGTCGTTAAACCTCGGGATTGTGTGGTAAAGGGTTAAAAGAAACTTTCAAGCCGATCACGTGACTACAAACCTCAATGTTGCTCTTTTAAAGTTATTTTTGCTGAAAAGATGTCTCCTTATGTTATGTGCAGTCTGATCTTGATCTAAACTGTCCGCAAAAGGTCCTTGAGTCGCTCTTAGCAGCGTAAGGTTAAAAGACATGCATAGTTTTTAATTCTAACATAGATCTATTTTAATACAGAAAGGACAATTTATCTAGATCTATATAATGGATTTATTGAGATAGATCTAGATCTAGATCTAATGCTGAAGAAATGTATTAAAACGAAAACTAACCTTTTAACTCTTATCCTTCCGCATAAGTAAATTGAAACGTTTAAGGCGATAGACAAACTCCAAGTTTTGCTATTTCAAAGGTACTTTTTTGGGGAAAATATGTCCGTATCGGACTGTGTAGATCAAAGATCAGACTGCACGTTCTGTGCAGTCTGATCTTGATCTACACTGTCCGCAAAGGGTCAGTGAGTCGCGCTTAGTAGCCTGAAGGTTAAAGTTCTTTTCTACAAAACTTACTAACCTTTTAAAGTTCTTTTCTACAAACGTGAACGAGTTTTATTAACACCCGTCCCCCCCCCCCCCCCCTTTAACAAACGCTATTGGGCCATGCTCTGGCAAAATGGGGTTTAATGCATCTCGACGCAGTAATTATACCAAGCAGGTCAATATATCGTGGTGGATCCACAAAATCTATTTTGTCAAACAGCCGACAGAATCGTTATGTACAGTGGTGCTTGGACATGCAGAAAATTGACCAAGTGCAATAACTTTCGACTCATGTTAGCCTGTGCGGATTGCGTAGGCTGACCAGAGTCGTTATTTTTTGCAGATGCATTCAACCTTCTTTTCACAGAACATTGTTTGTTTATTAGATCTAGATCATCTAAAGTAAATTTGGTTATGAACTTATCATCATGCACTTCAGGCGTTATTTGAATATAAGCCTAGATCTATTTAAAGTTGTTTATCAAGAACAAAACCGAACACGAATTAATTGCCCACTGTGACACATGGCTTGGGGTGTTTCTTTTCGCTGTAGATCTGTCCATGGATTGTATAGAGTAGGCCTACATGACCCCTGATCTGTCCAGATCGAATTTTTGCAATTTTAGATTCGTCCTTGCAAATCTAAAGCATTTACCGACGGTAAATCAAAAGTGGTTCAAAAGATTACTTTGCCTTAGAAAGGATAAAAAACATTGTGGAAAAGGAGACTCATTCTTTCCTTTTCACATATAGATCTATGTATTTTTTTTTCCTTAAATCAAGCCGGGTCCTCCATCCCCAGGGTTGTTAAAAGATGGGGTTGATTGGTCCAGTCTGTGTCAGGTCTTTGTCATTCTGGAAAGTGTGAAGCTCAATGGGGCAATTTTTTACAACAAATGAACTTAGTCATTAAACATAATTTTCTATTGGATTTGCTTCTTTGGCAGACATTGTTGCATATGTGAAGGGGAAGGGAATATGTTGCCATGACAACCGTGACGTCATTTTGCGCCCCGGGAATTCAGGAGGAACGCCTTCATTTTCTAGACTCAAGAAAGATAACTCCGATTTGTACAGGAGAAAAGTAGTACATCACTGGTATATTGTTACATATCGAAATAGTTCATGAAGTTAACTAGTCGATAGAAATTAAAGAAATGATTGATATAAAGCGTACTATTTTGGTGTTGTTTATTCAATAATGATATCCAGTCCGTTAACCGGCAACTTCATGCATTTCTCGTATTAATACATATTTAGCATTACAGGTAGTCGCCATCTTGGTTTCGACGGAAGAAGAAATTTTAGCAATTTACACATTGATTCTGTCATAATGGAAACTCAGATAGAGAAACAAGGCAGTAGGGAAGAATTGACTCAGAAAGCCAAACTTAGTGAGCAGGCTGAGCGATATGATGACATGGCCGAATCGATGAAAGCACTAGTCAAACTCGGTGAACCGCTTAGTAACGAGGAAAGAAATCTTCTGTCTGTGGCTTACAAAAATGTTGTTGGTGCTCGAAGATCCTCTTGGCGCGTTATTTCTAGCATTGAGACAAAGTGTCAAGCGGGAGACAAGAAATCAACCATGGCCAAAGAATACAAAGAAAAGATAGAAAAGGAACTTAAAGATATCTGTAACGTAGTGTTGGTAAGTACGCATTGTCCATTGAGTCCTACCTTGTTTTGCTCTGTAGTAAACCAAGAAAGAAAAGTATGCCCAACGTGAGACTCGAATGCATGACCCCCAGAACACTAGTACTGCAGCTCAACCAACGGAGCTAGCAGGGCAACTTGTCGTGAGTCTACCCGATGCTAAGTATGATAGGTCTTTCAACAATTCTTTAATGCTCCACTGGTCTGTCCTGCACAGGGGTGTAAAATTATTTTACTATCTCTAGGTTGGCGCCAGCCAAAAATTTTTAGTAGCCAAAATTTTCGTTGGTCAAAACCCGGGTTCAGTCAATGTACCTTATCACTTTGACTCTTTGTGTCATTTTCTTAGTATAGTATTTCATAACATTAAGTCATGTATGATTAATCTTAAGCCAGATCTACAGCTTTGCATCACTGATATAATTTGTAGATCTAAATATCTTTCAGTTCTTTTAAATATTTCTGATGGTAGACTACCATTATATACAATAGAGAGCCCAGTATTGAAACGTCAAAAGTCGGCCACAAATTCCCGTGCTTGTAGGCTGTTGAATGATTAAAAGTTTCATAAATTCAACAATAGATCTATGTGTATTTGAATCAGGCCTAACCCTTCACCGCTTAATCCCCAGTTTGAACGACCTTGACAAAGAAGGCTATTGCAAATGCTAGGCAAAGGTGAAAATGGTGGTAACTAGCATTTTCTCCTTTTCCCACAATGTTTTCTACCATAGCAAATGCATAATTCAAACACCTCATGAGCTACATTTAATTGTCGTCTGCAAATTCTTTCAATCTGGACGAGGCTTAATATATGCCGTCTGCTAAACAGCTACATGTATTTGATTTTCTTCAGACCAACCATTAATTTCATGCAGTGCAAGAGATATGTATGATCCAATTTTTAAAATTCATCGCAAAGTATGTGTACTGACAGTCTCTGTTTTGTCTTTCAAATGATTAAAGAAATCGTTCCACTTAGCCTTTCTTGAAACTGCTGATCGCCAAAAAATATCTGGTGACAATATTTCTCATTTGGCGAAATATGGATCTAGCATCCATTAGTTTTTATGAAAAAAAAAAGTTTCACTGGAAAGAATCTAATAAAGTCACATAAAGTTTAAAAGGTCAAGTATTTTAGGAAAAAAAGACTATGATCGACGACGATGTCAAATTTACTTGGCAAACGACTCCATTAATTCGTTCAGCCCAAAAAGTTGCGATTGTTCGTGCAATCTATTTATAGAACAAGACTACCCGATAACTGGCAATGGGCAATCGGATCTTCGTCTATCGGATAGTTAAGGGAGATACAAGGGTTATCAGCTTAGGATACACGGTATATATGATAATCAAGTTGACGTGCGCCTATTTCACAGTTTAGGAAGTGTTCAATATACAAAACTGATCAGATGTTCACGGTCGGCAACTTATCTCATCACATTTTTAACAGTGGCCAATATCAGTTGTTTTGGTGTGTATAGTCGCCGGCAGTAAAATTTAATCGCCAATGGCGATTTTGGCGATCGGCAACGCCAACCTAGTTATCTACCATATTTTGCTTAAATTTTGGGACACCCAAAGTATTGGGACACTATCAAAAATCGCGAAAACTATTTTTCATGACCAAAAGATTTGGGCCATACTTAAAATTGCAAAGCAAGATCGGTATTTTTTTGTTCCAAAGAATTGGGACGGTATTTTTTTGTTCCAAAGAATTGGGACAGTGAATATCTATTTTAAAAAAAAAACTTTCAGTCTATTTGATACACTTTGTTTACAAGCATTTATTTGGCGCAGTTTCATTTGTACACACGTAAGCATGCTTCCCAACCCTCCCAATTTCAATGGGAGTTTCCCGATTCAAGACAAAAAACCCGATCACCTGACAGACTATACAAAAAAAAATCCGATATAAGTATGAAAAGGGTGTGATAAACTTGTATCCAAGAAACATAACATATACATGTACATCCGAAGTTGACAGAGTTGACACGCATGTATTTCACGGTAAATCGGGTTCGTTGTTTATAAACAGAAATCAAGGTACTAGTCTGATGGAGGTTTATCGATTGAAGATCGACGAACCAATCAAATTTGAGAACGGGCGGTGCAGGTACTTGTCAGAGTGGAATTTACGTTGTTCACCTCACGTAAGCAGGTAAAATATGTTATGAATTTATCTACAAACCCAATGTTGTGAATTTATCTACAAACGCAAAATAACAATCCTCATCGCGATCCAAGGACGCAGACGGTAATGAGTGGCAAGTTAATCATCAACGAAAACAATGAGAAAAAGCCAAGTTTTAAACTCCTAGTGCACAAATTGACCGCTGGAACTCCAATCTGTCTAAAAATAGACCAACCTGCAAATGATCATAGGTTTATTGAAATCAGTGACGTAGCAATATTTTAACCTTGGCAATATTCGACTGGTTAGCGGTCAGTGACTTACAGTATGACAGCTTGTCTTGTCTGAGCATAAGATTTGGTACAGCTGACAAAATAATTATTTCTTGTAGACCTAAGTATTGGGACACGAAAAAAAAAATTAATTTTTACCGTCCCAAAATTTAAGCAAAATACGGTCAGTGATCGGGAAACCCCTGCGCCATGCGCCATAGGCACATAAAAAACAAAAATGTCTCATTCAAAATCTTAGAAATGCGCCCAACTGTCTCATATAAATACGGAAGTTGCGCCTATATGTTTTGCGAATCTTCTAAAACTAAAACAAAGAAAAGTGAAGTTTTACTTTTCTCGTATTTTGTGAATATTATCATTGATTGTAAGCACTAGAATCTGATTTTAACATCGGTGATCGGGAATGTTACTCAATAATACATTGATAAAGTGCGACTTTATATCCGAGATATTGCGATTGAATCATCGGGACTGATCCGTAAATTGAACCTGCTCATCGCAGGAAGCCCTTGTATCTATAGGCAAGCGTCCGTGAAGTTTGCTATTTCTCTTCTTTTAAAATGCCGCCTAACAGGAAAGTTGTACCACCAGCGGCAAATCAACCACAGTTGAAAGTCTTTTTGCAGTCAAAGTCGCACAAACAGGTTTGTAATTAAATAAATTGAAGAAAATTACCTTCAAAGTTACTTAATATAGTCCTACAAACTATCGTAGGTGATCGAAGGTTCAACATTTTATTTCAGTAACATTTGCTTCATGCATGACTCTATGTGTGTGTATTCGGCGTGTACAGTTATGTGACGTCATTGAGGTCGAGTTCCATAGAGTAAACAAACTGCTGTCATGGTCAATGTTCTGTGCTGTCAAATATTTTTTTTTTACAAAATGCACTTGAACATACAGGTGACTACAGAAGATCTGAGTTTGTGATTAAATGTGTTAATTTAACTCGTAATTTAATAAATTTCAAAGTATGGCCCAAACAAAGTGTTATAATATTTTGTGTTAATTGCTGTGGATGAAAGAACTTACTGCGTTTTTTTATGTTTTTCAGTTATTTCATGGTGACAATTCATGTATTCATTTAACAAACCAGTACTAGACTAGGATACAGTGCCTTGTGAAAGAACACTCAAGCTATCTTACTGTATCTATTTCAGTTTATTGAAATTTAGTGAAATAGATACAGGCAATAATCAAAATTATGGGTTCATACTGCTTACATATGAGTTATATTAGTTGGAGAGTAATTACAATCATGGTTCACATTCTGAATGTCTCATTACTTTTGAAAATGTCTCATTGGTTTTCAAAAACAGGAGACATTGTATCATTGAAATAAATTCTTTCCCGATCTCTGTACAGTACTTGCAAAGCAGGGCGAGTAGGTGTTAAAGGTTACTTGCCCTTCAGAGTTTTTCACTCCCTCTTCTTTTTCGTGAAATATTTGTCCAATAGAATTGAAAGACATGTGATTAATTATACTTACCCTGCCGTCTGGTGATCTTGCGCTCTTAAGCAAACAGCTGTTTAATTATGACACTAAAAGGAATAGCTGAATCCTCATGGCTATTTATCTGTATATAGAAATACTTCATAAATATTGTCTCATGATAGTTATAAAAAGATTCCCTGAACAACACAAACATTCAAGAAGTAAACACTAACCATGAAGTTTTATCTGGCATAAAACTGTCTGTGATCCTGCACACTTCTATTAGATAACGTCCCTGCAAAGGATTTCTATAGTATTTATGGCCCATACAAAGAATAATTGTAGAAAAAAAAATATTTGTGCTTGATTTGGGCCTTTTACAAAATAGTGGCGAATAGGAAATGAATTTGTCGTTTGATAAAGGTTGCATGTAAATAAAGAAAATAGAGTTAAAACTATTTCTTACTACCGGTATCTTATGAAGTTGTAAAATATGTGTTTAACTAATTTGTCTTTTTGATGAGACATGAATTACTCATTTAATTGACAAATAAAAAGTGTTGCAGCCAACCTCATCAGGGATTGGGTGATAGGGCATGTTCATGAATAATTTGTCAGGATGATGTCATAGACAAACTTTAGACACTCTCAGGTACAATATTTAGCTAAAGTTACTTTCTGAAGGTTTCTGTGTTATTCCAAATTTCTGTGGTCGAAGAAACACTGCAGAAACGGGTAGAAAACATCAAACAAAGTTGAGGAACAAGAATCTACTGAAGTGCGCAAGGTTACCAGACACGCAAATTACTGGACATGATGGTACATGTAATTTTGATCTTAAATAAATGTCAAGAATTGTTATCATGTCTGATTTTTAGCTTTTCATTACTTTTCATTACTGCCACTACATTATAATCATGCAAAGAATGGAGTTCATTTTCTATCGGTAATTGTGAACAAACAGATGGTGTTCCCGTACACCATTAGAATCTATACCAAGTTTACTGATCAAGTGACTTACCCCGATCAAGAACAAAACCAACCCAATTTGTTTACGTAGTTATCGTCCTACATGCACAACCTTCTTTGTAATGCATCTGTAGTGATTCAGTGAATTTAATAAGAAATAGGTCATGCCACTTCTTCAGAATTTTTAGAAAACCACTGAGCAAGTTAGGAATTTCCTCGGCTATTCCCGTAAGAAAAGAAATAAATATGAAAGTGTAGTAAGACAACTTTACTATGAGTCATCCTTAGGTTATCGCTAAATACCCAGAAATACGCAGAATGAAAGCATAGCTTTTTTAGCTCACCTGAGCACAAAGTGCTCATGGTGAGCTTTTGTGATCGTGCTGTGTCCGGCGTCCGTCATGCGTCGTCTGTCGTCAACTTTTACCTTGTGTACGCTCTAGAGGCCACATTTTCAGTCCGATACTCATGAAACTTGGTCAGAATGTTTGTCTTGATGATGTCTTGGACAAGTTCGAAAATGGGCCATGTCGGCTCAAAAACTAGGTCACTAGGGCAAATTTTAGAAAAACCTTGTGTATGCTACAGAGGCCACATTTTCAGTCCAAAACTCTTGAAAGTTGGTCAGAATGTTTGTCTTGATGGTATCTCGGACGAGTTCGAAAATGGGTCATGTCAGGTCAAAAACTAGGTCACTAGGTCAAATCTTAGAAAAACCTTGTGTACGCTCTAGAGGCCATTATTTCAGTCCAAAACTCTTGAAAGTTGGTCAGAATGTTTGTCTTGATGATATCGCGGACGAGTTCGAAAATGGGTCATGTCGGCTCAAAAACTAGGTCACTAGGGCAAATTTTAGAAAAACCTTGTGTATGCTCTAGAGGCCATTATTTCAGTCCAATGCTCTTGAAAGTTTGTCAGAATGTTTGTCTTGATGATATCTCGGACGAGTTCGAAAATGGGTTGTGTCGGGTCAAAAACTAGGTCACTAGGTCAAATCTTAGAAAAACCTTGTGTATGCTCTAGAGGCCATATTTTCAGTCCAAAACTCTTGAAAGTTGGTCAGAATGTTTGTCTTGATAATACCTCAGATGAGTTTGAAAATGGGTCATGTTTGGTCAAAAACTAGGTCACAAGGTCAAATCTTAGAAAAACTTCGTGTACGCTCTAGAGGTCACATTTTTAGTCCAATACTCTTGAAAATTGGTCAGAATGTTTGTCTTGATGACATCTCGGATGAGTTGAAAAATTGGTCATGTCGGCTCAAAAACTAGGTCACTAGGTCAAATCTTAGAAAAACCTTGTGTATGCTCTAGAGGCCATATTTTCAGTCCAAAACTCTTGAAAGTTGGTCAGAATGTTTGTCTTGATAATACCTCAGATGAGTTTGAAAATGGGTTATGTTGGGTCAAAAACTAGGTCACAAGGTCAAATCTTAGAAAAACTTTGTGTACGCTCTAGAGGTCACATTTTTAGTCCAATACTCTTGAAAATTGGTCAGAATGTTTGTCTTGATGGTATCTTGGATGAGTTTGAAAATTGGTCATGTTGGGTCGAAAACTAGGTCACAAGGTCAAATCTTAGAAAAACCTTGTGTACACTTTTGAAAGAGATTTAAAATGGATCATGTTTGGTCAAAAGGCTCAGGTGAGCGACTTCAGGGCCATAATGGCCCTCTTGTTTAAGAAAGTATTGGTGGCGACTAAATCTCGTACGTGTTGCCTGATTGGTTCACAATATGGATTTGATGCAGATGGGGTGTGGTGAAATTTACATTGTATTATGTGTATGCACATAATGGTGTAACTAGACAAAACCTCTATAACGAATGTAAATTTCTGTTGGATTAGCAGTTCTCTGACTGAAATTTTACCAAATTGTACAGGCTTTAAGTGCATGTATTATGTCAGAAAATGCACTTGCCCAGTCAGGCGAGTCAGATATTTTGTGTAACCCTGGTACTTACCCCAAGTCAAAAGATCACTCGACAATGCAAGCGGGCAAGTGGAATTTTACATCCCTGATGCGGTCCATGGAAAAACGGAAATTCACTCATGACGGAATTTCACTGTATTTCACCTGAAACAGACCGAATTTCACTTCGAAATGAGAAACTCTGATGTTGTAGTCAAACCTTTTGACTGGAAATCATAATATACTTTGAAAAGCCCAATATTATGCTTATTTTATGAAAAAAAATCCTTTTGCAGGGGTGCAGAATTCCTATGCCCAACTTGTCCGACTCAGGACTTTATGCCGGCGGACAAGTAGATTTTTCTGGAGCGCTTGTCCACGGGCAAGTGAATTTCGGAGTCATAAATATTGAGAAAATGCTGTTTTTATATCAATGACGATCCTCAAACGCTCTATTTATTCAAACTTTTGCATAATCCATGTCTGTACTTCGTAGAAATAGACACTCTTACATTACAAACTATTTTATTTTCAATAGAAAAACAAGCTATCTGTTGGCCGTAGCGGCTGTATCAAGGCAAATATGTGGTGTTGTAGTAATAATTATGATGCCTGGTAAAATAGTTGCAGAGTGGTTTTTAGCTCCACTGGCCGAAGGCCAGAGAGCTATTGTCATGGCGTTGTGTCCGTCGTGCGTTTGTCCGTCCGTCCGTCCGTCCGTCCGTCCGTCCGTCCGTAAACTTTTTCTTTAAAAAACTTCTCCTCAGAAACTATTGACTGGATTTTTACCAAATTTCATAGGAATGTTCCTTTGGTGGTCCTCTTTCAAATTCCTTCAAATAATTGTGTTCCATGAAGAATTCTGGTTGCCATGGCAACCAAAGTAAAAAACCTTTAAAAATCTTCTCCTCCCAAACCGCTATTTGGATAGCATTATTATTTTGCAGGAATGTTCCTTAGATACAGGTTTACAGAATTCCTTAAAAAAAAAAGATCTGTCAAAAAACATGGCTTTTATGGGAGACTCATTTTCCTTTTATGGTATAAAGTAAAATCTTTGAAAAATTTCTTCTCTAAAACTATTCATTGGATTTCATTGTTGTTAGCTCCACTGGCCGAAGGCCAGCGAGCTATTGTCATGGCGTTGTGTCCGTCGTGCGTCCGTTCGTCCATGCGTGCGTGCGTCCGTAAACTTTTTCTTTAAAAAACTTCACCTCAGAAACTATTGACTGGATTTTTACCAAATTTCACAGGAATGTTCCTTTGGTGGTCCTCTTTCAAATTCCTTCAAATAATTGTGTTCCATGAAGAATTCTGGTTGCCATGGCAACCAAAGTAAAAAACCTTTAAAAATCTTCTCCTCCCAAACTGCTATTTGGATAGCATTATTATTTTGCAGGAATGTTCCTTAGATACAGGTTTACAGAATTCCTTAAAAAACAAAGATCTGTCAAAAAACATGGCTTTTATGGGAGACTCATTTTCCTTTTATGGTATAAAGTAAAATCTTTGAAAAAATTCTTCTCTAAAACTATTCATTGGATTTCATTGTTGTTTTGCAGGTAAGTTCCTATGGTGGTTGTCTACCAAATTGTTTCTTCAGTGAGCTAAAATGCAGGATTGAATGATAATTGTTAAAAACTTCCTTTCGCCATTATAGAAATATCAGGCCTGTGGAGCGATACAGGCGCTCAAGCGCCTCTAGTTCTTGCACCAAATGGATAAATTCGCTGTTAGATCTGGTGGTTCAAAGATCCTGAAAAGCATAAATCTAAAGGGCAGAGAGACAGAGAATATGATGCGAAGCGCGTGTGTTTAAGGATAGCTGACAGTGATTTGATGCCTTTTATTGACGCCGACAGGAGGATAGTTCCAATAGGCTACGCTACTGTCATGTTTGTAGAATGTTTCCATAGTCCGCTGATACGAACTCAGCTCTGTTTTGGGTAAATCTCAGCCTCAGGGTTCCAAGTCATGTACATAATGTGCGTTATTCACGCAGTTAATTGAATAATCACGCACAAAAATATGAACTGAAACGGACAGGCAAGCACAGGTTTCATGTCTCACGCCAGTGGCGCCAATTTGTACAAGTTAGAAAGAAATGTCTCCAAAACTGAAGCACTAAAGAATCTGCAGGCAACAAGTCATGTCTATGCATTATATTTGAAAGATCAAAACTCTGACACACACAATAAGTATGAAGTGTGAAGGATGCATGAGTCGCTCTTTCTCACAGCTAATCAAGGTGGTATGTTGTATATGTAAACCTATTAATGATATTAATCCGCATATCTCGTGTAAACTTATAGATTTGAAGTTATATGCAACCCTCATTGATAAATTTAAGTCAAATAATGCAGAAATACCACTCCAAAAATTTACTAGCGTGAAACACAGATCGGTACAAAAAACCTGGAAACCAGTGACACAATAAAAGTCGGTTTGATATTGTCCCATCAAAGGCATTTCAAACTGTCTTTGAGACTTTGATGATGACTTAAAACAGTTTATTTACATAAATCACTCTGTAAAAGTGAAAGCTAATAAGCGTCTGAAACTGACAGTGAAATGGTAATGGTAAGTTGTCACTCTGAACCTGGTCCCGTGAGTAAGAGAAATTTACAAGCAACTTTTTTCACCCATATTGTTTTTAAGAGCAGATGACTGCAGAGTGAGATTCATCAAAACAAATTTACAACACACCACTGATTTACTCTATTTATTTGGACAAGTAAACTTTAACTCTGGACAAGTAGAAAAGTCAGTCCAACTTGTCCATGGACAAGCAGGAAAATTGAAAAATTGCACACCCGTGTTTTGTAATTGTAATTTGTCAGGAATTCTTTGATTCAGAACCATATTTCACCAAGATTGGCAAAAAGTCGGTCTGTATGAGTATTGACCGGGCCAGCAGTTTTAACCAGTTATGACTGGTCAATACTGGTCACAAGTGGTTGATTGAAGTGGTTGATTGGGTTGATTAAATCACTGTCGTACATTCCTGTTCTGTTTCTAAATTGATCTTACAAGCACTCCTTCATACACCCTGTATATGAAGGTATATTATATATTATCATTATTATCATAGTTTTTATCAATAAGGTCCTTTTTTATTATAATTTAAGGGGCACTATTGCTGGTCATTTGAAGAGATTGATTAGATTGACTGTCCTGTTTGAACTTATACACAGGTCTGTTCTTTTCAACCAAACAATTTCTATAGATCTATCATCATTCCTTATAGGGCAGATAATTGTTTGTAGCTCTACATGCCAGATATGAATATGCCAGAGATATTTTTACCAGATTGTACCGCAGTCTCTCTCTCTCTGATCAAAAAAAGTTAAAAGGTAGCATCAAAAAGTAGCTAATATATGGGGTCTGACGAATCACCGAAATACCACCGAAACACCGAAATACCCGCTTTTTAGCTCACCTGAGCACAAAGTGCTCAAGGTGAGCTTTTGTGATCGTGCTGTGTGCGTCGTCAAATTTTACCATGTGTACGCTCTAGAGGTCACATTTTTAGTCTGATACTCGTGAAACTTGGTCAGAATGTTTGTCTTGATAATATCTGGGACGAGTTCGAAAATGGGTCATGTCAGTTCAAAAACTAGGTCACTAGGTCAAATCTTAGAAAAACCTTGTGTACGCTCTAGAGGCCACATTTTCAGTCAGATACTCATGAAACTTGGTCAGTATGTTTGTCTTGATGATATCTCAGACGAGTTTGAAAATGGGTCATGCTGGGTCAAAAACTAGGTCACTAGGTCAAATCTTAGAAAAATCTTGTGTACGCTCTAGAGGCCACATTTTTAGTCCAAAACTCTTGAAAGTTTGTGAGAATGTTTGTCTTGATAATATATCGGACAAGTTCGAAAATGGGTCAGGTCGGGTCAAAAACTAGATCACTAGGTCAGATCTTAGAAAAACCTTGTGTTCGCTCTAGAGGCCACATTTTTAGTCCAAACTCTTGAAAGTTGGTCAGAATGTTTGTTTTGATAATATCTTGGAAGCGGTCCGACGAATCACCGAAATACTGAAATACCACCGAAACACCGAAATACCCGTATTTTTTATTGTTGGGTTCAAATAACTGACAAAAGTATGCAGGATTTTTTTCTTTCTTTTCTTTTTCAGAAAACATGCTTAATTGTAGTATTAATCATTATTGAGAAGAGTGACGATGTTAGTATACACTGATCATTGATTTACGTTGAGAACAATCACCGAAACAATTGCGTGCCTGACCTGTTACACACCGAAATACCCGATCTCGATGACGACAATCTAGACCTAAGATTTATCAATTTGAAATTATCACTTATATTTCTTTTGAATGATAAACACACACAAAAGAGAGCGCTAATCCACTTCATTTGCGAAATAAGTAGACGGTTAGACCCAAATCAGACATTACATGATGTAAGTCTCTGATCCGACAAACACACAAGTTTCTCGGCACGTTCTGTTCTGTTAAAGTGAAGCGATCATAAATGTTTGGCTAACATATTCAAATTTGTTTGATATGTAGGTTTGTCCTTGCTATTTTTCAAGTAATATGGTTATATTTATAATCTTATCGGCGAAATTGTAATTGTCTTATCAATTTACGCCTGGTGCCGTGCTAACTAAACATTCAAAATGGCTGCAGGTTTTCTAATTTGGTGACGTTTTATCTCATATTTTCCAACTTAAAAATGGAAAGCTTTTTTTTCTAGCATACTTACGGATAAATTTCAAACACATCAATCTTGTACAAAAACAACTGAAGGGAGATTGCGGAGGTATAATCCCTGAATTGACCAATTTTAGTACGTGGAGCACGTATTTCGGTGAACATTTACAGCACGGTAGGCTATTCCGGTGCACATTCTTCACGGCGGGCCTCAATAACATGTTGCTATTTTGACATTAGGTTGAACACTAACCCTCCTTCATAAATGAAATTACAATTTGGTCAAAAACCACAACTTCAGTTATCGTAATAACTAAAAAAAATATGGGTGTTTTGGTGGTATTTCGGTATTTTGGTGATTCGTCAGACCCTCTTGGAAGAGTATGAAAATGGGTAATGTCGGAAAAAAAAACTAGATGATTAGGTCAGATCTTCGAAAACTTTGTGTACTTTTTAGAGGCCACATTGTTAATGCAATACTCATGAAACTTGGTCAGAATGTTGGTCTTGCACCAGTTTGCAACTTGGTCATTTCGGGTCAATAACTCATGAAAATCTTGGTAGAATGCTTGTCATAATATCTCAAAAGAGATCGAAAATGAGTCATGTTTGGTCAAAAGACTCAGGTGAGCAACTTCAGGGCCATCATGGCCCTCTTGTTTGAACTAAAATTAAAGCAATACCCACCAGAAATTTAAACATTGAAAACTAATTAATTTGTCCCGAGAGAAAAAAAATGTTCGTGTTTTTCATGCTGTTAAAGATGTCAACAGTGCTGTCTTTCTGTTTAAGTGTATGGGGGGATTTAATAGTTGACTCATGAATTTTGTTGATGACCATTGTTCTAAATTGGAACCTAGGCTGGATGGAATGTCGGATTTAATATCCATTTTATTTTGGGACTAGCTGATTGTTACATCATGATTCTTTTATATTAATCTTCAACTTGACTGACTTGTCAGTCTACATAAGGCCTAGCTCTGTAGGGAGTTTAGAACCAGTCGATTTGAATTTCTTTCAATAGTATTTACAACTATGACTCATTTTGTAGTTGAATTGCTAAAGAAAGAACTTTTTCCGCAAATACACATAGCGTTAAGAATACTGACAAGTTGCAAATTTTTGGCTACACAAACACATATACAGCACACCTGCATTGTATTTGACAATCACTATGGAGACTGCTGAAGCACATACACTTGATGCCAGCCTCTATCCGATAAAGGCTAAAATTTGGTTATCAACACTAGGGCCAGTTTACCGAAATAAACTGTTGATAGACGTCACAGGTTTTTTTTGTTTTAGTTGATTAGTACTTTGGGAAACTCCATCTTTTTGACCAATGAAACCACTGATATTTGGATTATGTTATATTCTGAACAATTTGCGGAGGGAAATCCACAATACATATTTCAATCCATCACAGAGTCATTTTGAAAACTGACACGCGAGTCTTGCTTTGGAATGGGTTCATAATGCAGTGAGAAACACTGTTCCTTTTGGGAATTTTCATGAGTGATTTTGGGAAAAATGGTAACATTTTTGGACTGGGAATGGACCCATTCAAAGAAGGGGAAAAAAGCTGTATAGTCGCTTTTTTTTTTTCCAGACGCTGCTGGATGATAAACTGATCATGAAAAACGAATCTGACGACAAAGATGAACAGGTCCAAACAAAAGAAGGCCATGGGTCGGATAAAAATGAAAGTCAAGTGTTTTACCTGAAGATGAAAGGTGACTATTATAGGTATCTGGCTGAAGTGAGTAGTGGAGATTCCCGACAAAGTAAGTAATAAATCAGTTTAACCTGATACAAAATAACTCTTTACCAAATAACAAAATCATACACTTGTCTAAACTGAGAGCCATAGCAGACAACATATTAAAAAGGACAATGTAGTTTGTCATTGATAGGGAAGAAATTTTTTGGGAAAAAGAGAAAATGCTGGTAACCAGTATTTTCTCTTCTCCCCTTCCCCCCTATTCTAGAAACTGAAAATGAGGGGGGGGGGAATTCCCCCTCAATCTGAAAAATAGGGGGAAGTTTTAAAAGTTTAAGTGGGACAAATTTCGAACAGATAGAAAACATTTAGCTAAAATAACAGATGTTCATTCCTCTCCAAGACTATACGGTAGAGTTCCTGACTTGTGTACATATCAATAGACAATTTTTGGGATGTCCTTCTCTAGAAATTAAATTCATTTTTAGCTCACTTGAGCACCAAGTACTCAAGGTGAGCTTTTGTGATGTTCCTGTGTCTGTCATGCGTCATGCATTGTCCAGGCATCAATATTTCTCTTGTGAGCACTCTAGAGACCGCATTTTCAGCCAGTTACTCATGATACTTGGTCAAGTAATCTCTGATTAATGATGAGGAAACAATGTTTGTCTTGATGATATCACGGACAAGTTAGAAATTGGGTCACGCTGGGTCAAAAAAGTAGGTCACAGGGCTAAATCTTAGAAGAAATTTGTGTGCACTCTAGAGGCCACATTTTCAGCCCAATACTTTTGAAACATGGATCTCAGATTAGTTTGAAATTGGGTCACAGTAGAACAAAAATTAGGTCACTGTGCCAAATCTTTGAAAAAATTTGTGTGCTGTCTCGAGACCAAATTTTCAGTCTGATACTCATGAAACATTAGCAGAATGTTTGTCTGACAAGTTCAAAAGTAGGTTAAGATTGTCAAAAAGTAGGTCACTTACATGTGTTTTACATTATTAAAACCAGGATCTCTTCAGCTTTATTTACCATAGATGACTTTACTTAGGTGAGCGCTTTATGGCCAATGGCCCTCTTGTTGAAAAATAGATAAGAGTAGGATAGTTATAAAATGCATTCTAATACAGTTCCTTGCAATTACAGTAGTCTAAGACAAGGTAAAGCAGACCATTTTTTTGACAGGGTTGTTTTTTAATTGAGGTGTTTCGACCCACTTCCTGTCAAGGGAGGTTACTTTAATGGACGTATGTTGCAAAACAGCTTGGGCAGTGATGCAGTTTTATTCAAAACAGTGTTTTTTCTGCAAGGCAAGAGTCAGTTCTTTGTTTTGGGAATTTTTCTTTATTTTTTACATGTGACTGTCATGCATTGGGTCTGAACTTAAGCAGGATTGGAAAAAAAATATGTGTGAATTCAGCAATCACACATCCTAGAATAGACATTCTGTATGGAAATGTGAAAAAAGGTGTTAATCCACTTATCTAGTGTAAAATGACAGGTTTTAAAGTTATTTGCAACCATAATTGACATAATAATGTCAAACTATGCCGTAATACTTTTCCAAAAATTAATGATATGAAAAATTAGATCGCTGAAAAAAAATCTGAATACATATACCAATGGCATAACAAAGGTTGGTTTGACCTTGTCCAATTAGAGGCACTTCAAACTGTCTTTTCATCTTAACTATGAATCAAAAAGTGAATTTACATAAATCTCTGTATAAAGCAATAAGTGGAAGCTAAAATCTCTGATTAATGATGAGGAAACAACTTTGGTTGTTTAATTAAATGAAAATATATGATCTGCTAGTTAGACAGGGGAGGATGGAGGTTAGGCCTTCTTAGCTTACAGTGTTTGCAGAAGGTACTGGACATTCATACAAATAAAGAGGACTAGAAAAAAAAAAACATTCATAACCTTTATTAACAATGTTCTAAGATATGAAAGGCAAATCCAGTCATTTCAGCCGCCTTTGAACCGTTGTCTGTAAATATTTTTAGATATGAAGAGTCTAAATAGTTAAAATCATCTATCCACTTCATTGCAGCCGAGCCCCGGTAGCTCAGACAGTAGCATGCAGGACTTGAGAACAGGGTCATGGGTTCTATCCCTGGCTTGGCCAACTTCTTTCCGAAGATTGACGACAGTCATTGCGACAGGATGCATTCTTCTCCCACAGCTGACCATTGTTTGGACAATGGTTATGTGGGAAAGCAGCCAGTGGCTTGGAAAGAAAATTGTCTGGAGTACTGGAAAAAGAGACTCCAGGAAAGTGTGGATAGGTCTCTGGCCGCCGCCATATAACTGAAATAATGTTGAAAACGGCGTGTAACACCATACAATCAATCAATCAATCCACTTCATTCCAACAAGTGTGTACAATAGATGAGATATTTTCTTGTTAAATATCTTTCCATAAGTAAAGAACATAATTTGAAAAAACGTGTTCATTTCACCCATATCTCTCCATAATAACAGAGTAATGTTGACCCTCGGTCATTTCTCTTTGACTCTTGGAAATTCCATTGTAACACTTGAAAATTTGGGCCTTTAGGTCAATGACTCTTGGGATTCAGGACCTACTGAGAAACCTGGATTAACTGTAAACCAGCCCATAACAAGTACGAGAACTTTTGTTTGTATGGTGTTTAAAGACTTTTTCAACAATGAAGGAATATTGCAGCAGCCAATGCACCTATTCATGCTTTCCTGTTATCTTAGGTGAGCAATTTAGGGCCATTATTAACCCTTAGAGCGCCAAATGAACCCTGCAGGCATATTTAGTCTAGAAATTAGACCCAAATGATTACAATTTCAAGATTGCTTTTGTCCAGAATGCCTTGGCAAAGCGGACATTGTAGATCAAAGATCAGTCTGCAGAGTTTTCACTGACCCCCTATTTCTTTAAATTTAATTTAAACATATTCGTTTTACATTGATTGAGATACAAGTTCCTACAACTTATCTCTCTCGATTCTGCTTCCTGGGAACTACACCGGTACTCATGTCAAATGTGTGGGGCAATGAAAAATCCCAAAGTTGACACCCGCTCCTAGGTATTGAACTCCGGACCTTGGTTACGATGCCGACGCTTTACCTCACAACCATCGACACCACTAATACATCTTTAAATTTGGACCCTCATATTTTCTAAATGACCCCCAAAATATATATATGTGCCTTTTTTTTTTTTTATTAATTTGAAGGGTGTCAACAAACCCCCACGCCAGAAAGCCCAGGGAAAACCCTGAGATTGCATGTTTTGTGCAGTCTGATCTTGATCTACACTGGCCGCAGAAGCAATGATAGTTATGAAAGGTGCTGAAAGGGTTAAAGTTGAAAATTTTATGTCAATGATAATTGTAGGTGAATTCTACTTTTTTCTTTTACAGAAAATGTTGACAATTCAGAAAATGCATACAAGAGGGCTACAGAGCTAGCAAACAAGAAACTTCAATCCACTCATCCAATACGACTTGGACTAGCATTGAACTTCTCAGTATTTCACTATGAAATTAAAAATATGCCGGATATAGCCTGTAAACTAGCTAAATTAGTAAGCCTGCATTCTTTTCTCTATACCATAACATTTTTTATTGTGGTTATACTCTATTTACCAGGGGTACCCTTTGAACTTGGTACACACGAAATTTACATACGCAGTTTAGGTACGTATCAGGTCTAAGAACAAGTTTCACTGAATTGCGTAACTCTTTCACTACCGAATAAATAAACTTCATGTTTTCAATTGCAGCAAGTATTGTTCCACTGCAAGATGAGGATACAGTATGGTCATAATCAAAAACAGAAGAATGGACTGTGTAGATCAGAGATCAGACTGCACATTCTTTGCAGTCTGATCTTGATCTACATTGTCCACTAAAGGATCCCGTGTTGTCTACAGTAAGGAAAGAGCTAAACTTTACAACTTGAGTAAATACTTGCATAACTTGACGCCAGCACATATACTTGGGTAAAGCAGGAATTGCGAGTAAATCGACGCAGTTTAGTGAAAGATACCTCCGGGGAAGTTTGTGGCAACATTTCTGAATAGAGTTGTAATTTTAAATTCCAAAACTAGCCACCATGTGATTGGCTGAGTTGTTCATCTAGGTCTATCGGATAGTTAGTGGAAGACTTAAGAATCAGAAAAGTATTTAGACTTTGTGTATTTATGACTGATCTGAAGCTTCAGTTTTAACTCTTTACAAAGCAACAAAAATTTAGACTGGTCCAAACTGGAAGGATTGCAGACTCTTAACTCTGTACCACATGACAAAATCTTACACTTGTCCAATTCCAGAGCTTTTTCAGATGACACATTAAATGGACAGATTAAATGTAGCTCAAATTGTGGCAGGGTTGGGTGGTTGAAACCACCCCCGGTTTTAATGAGTGATTTTAATTGCCTCGGTCAATACTCCTAAAAGTGGTCAATACTGGTCAATAATTGTCAGACTGGTAGATTGAAAATTTTAAGTGGTTGTTTGTGTGTTGGACTGAAATATTTAGTCAAATTTTAGCACTTTCTATGTCTTGAAAGTGAAAAAAATAAACTGTCATGTCCCTGCCAAGAGTACTCATCAGGTTTTTTAAGCTCAAGACCATGTCACTGACTTCAGCCTTAAGTCCAGGCACCTTACACTAGTCTGTTTAATCATCAAAGGTAGAATAAAAGTTCTATAATTATCTATGGGGTCTTTAGGCTTCATTTTGATGCAATAATTGGGACAGGAGGAAATGTTGGTCACAAGCATTTTATTCCCACAATGATTTCAAAAGATTTCTTTCCTCTGGGACAATAAAATATGGCGTGTTTGGTAAAGGGTTAAACAAATTTAGATGTTGCTGACTTGCAGCACTTTCTATGTTACATGATTATACCCACAAATATGGTTTTTGGAGTTAGGCTGGTATACCAGAGTTGACTTGTCTTTTGGTCTGTCTGCTATCGGGCCTTCTGTGTGTCCAAAAAAAGTCTTGTCTGAAGCATACCTTCCATAGTATAAAATCTATTGACTCATACTTTAGAAACAGATTGATTAAATTGAGGACAAGAGTAGTGCACAAGATCCATAACTCTGCCATCTTCAGTTATCTTGTGGTAATTGCCTTTTGTTAAGAATTAATTCCAGAGCCCAGCCAGGCAGCTCAGTAGTTAGTATATCTGCCTTTTGACTTGGTAGTTGAGGGTTCGATACCTGGTTGAGGCAGATTTCTTAACAGCAATTTTTTGCCTCTCACC
This sequence comes from Hippopus hippopus, assembly GCA_946811185.2. Taxonomy (NCBI): domain Eukaryota; kingdom Metazoa; phylum Mollusca; class Bivalvia; order Cardiida; family Cardiidae; genus Hippopus; species Hippopus hippopus. Next base: position 23,246,322 of record OX328113.1, on the reverse strand, counting down.
TCTGATGCATGTGAGCAAAGTTGTCGGTGGCTTGGAAAGAAAGTTGTGTGAGTACTGGTGTGACTAAGCCAGGAAACACAAGGGTAGGTGCAGTGACTGCCGTGATACGACTTAAACTGTTAAAACTACAATTAACTTCAATACAAACAAACAAATTGATTTCAGAAAGTTTTCTTAATGATATATTTGCAGGCTTTTGATGAGGCTATAGCTCAACTTGACACCCTCCATGAAGATTCTTACAAAGATAGCACCTTGATAATGCAGCTTCTAAGAGATAATCTTACAGTAAGTTATGTGTGTGTTCATATGCATTTGGGCTCTTATTCACAAACCATTCTCAAGAATGTTCTTGGTCTTATTTGGTTTAGCCAATAAGAAGTTGTGTTACTTTCACATTTAGAAAATCATATGGAATAGGACAAAATATGCTCTTATGAATGGTTGATGATGACGATCCTTGGTTTTTTTTTGTCTACCTTTACAATGTTGACTTAGCTCTGTAAGAGATTAAAAATTCAGTTTTTTTATGAGATGAAAAACATTTAAAATGTTCAGCTGTCCAATTCGAAAGCATTTGCAGATGAAAAATTGAATGAAGCTGAAATATGAGGATTTGTCTGTGAAAAGGTAGAAAACATCCAAGATTTTCAAAAGCCTTAGTTTCCAAGGTTGTAAAAATACATGACTTTAAGCTCCACTGGCTGAAGGCCAGCATGCTTATGTCATCGCCTTGTGTCTGTTATGCGTATACCTGTGCATACATTTACTTTTATTTCAAACATCTTCTCTGAAACTACCTATTCAGTTTTGACCAAACTTCACAGAAATGATCCTGCCATGGTTCTCTTCAGAATCTTTTTTAAAAAGAATTTGATTACTTAAAAAAAAAAACTCTGGTTGCCATGGCAAAAAAACTGAAAAATACTGAAAATCTCTGGAAATCTTCTTGTTCAAAACCAGCCCGGCCCGGTAGCTCAGTGGTTAGCATATCTGACTCGTGACCGGGAGGTTGCAGGTTTGATACCAGGTTGCAGAGAACTTTCTTTCCGGCGATTTTTCGCCTCTCACCTCTGATGCATGTGAGAAAAGTAGTCAGTAGTACAAACCAAACCAATTGTCAAAACCAGAAGGCCTAGAGCTACCAAATGTGGTATGTAGCTTCATGTAAAAGACCTCTACCAAGTTCTTACAAATTATACCCCTGGGGTCAAATTTGGCCCTGCTGTTTTACATAGGCTGACATAATGAAAACTGAAAAAAAATCTTCTGGTTCTCAACCATAGGGCCCAGGGCTACCAAATTTGGCATGAAGCTTCATCTAATGGACTTGTACCAAGGTTCTTTAAATTATAGCCCTGGGGTCAAAATTGGCCCCGCCCTGGAACTTACAAGTTTTACATTGGCTTATATAGTGAAAGCTTTAAAAAACGTCTACCATATATAGCATTTAGCTTTATCTAGTGGGTTTCTAACAAGATGCCAAATTATAGCCCTGGGTGAAATTTGGCCCAGCCATGGCAGTCACAAGTTTTACAAGGGCCTACACAGTGAAAACTTATAAAATCTACTTGTTCCTAACCATAAGATCTAGGGCCACCAAATTTTGCATTTATATTTATCTAATCAACTGCTACCAAGATAGTTTAAATTATAGCCCTAGGGTCAAAATTGGCCCCACCCCAGAAGTCAAAACTATTACATCTATAGGCAGTTTTTATTGAGTCCTTTTCAAACTTGCACAGGTCAAGGGATTAAAGACATCAAAAATGAAGAAAAATGCAGATACATGTATCAGTTTAGGAAAAGTATGGCTTAGTCATGTCTACTCAACACAGTCCACATTATTGGTAACATTTCTTCGAATTGAAGGAATTGTTTTATGCATTGAGTGCTGAAACCCTGTCAAATTTGGCTGGATTCCAAACTACTTGTTTTGAGAAATTGCATTTCGTTTATTCAATATTTGTTCAATTCACTATGCAGACTAGATATGCTATTTTAGTGGGTTCAAGCCCAATTGTGTGTGTGTTTTTTTTTTTCCCTTGTTGCATCATAAACTATTGATGTACGAGGGCTGTTCGATATGTAATGTGTATTGTACCACAGCGCAATAACGCTTAGCACGATTTCGTGGATGATGATACACTTGAATAGCTCTATTCAATACCTTTCCAATGGCATAAACACGAGCCTTCAGCTCCACATAGTTTTAAACTTATAGTCATTTCAATAGAGATAGTCGTTGACCACTGTTGTAAAAATGGTTGGGAAACGGATTAAGAATATTGAAGAAATTAGAGCTTATATAAAAGTTTGCACAAAACTCGGTCATTAGGTAATGCAGATTTTTACTGAATGGGGGGAAGTTTATGGGTCTGATAAGGTACCTTATGAGACAGTTCGTAGGTGGATACCGCATATATTGACAGATGACCAAAAAACAGGTACGAGCACAAACCGCTAAGCAATTGCTCAAAATATTTCCCAAATTCAATCAAAGACAATTTGCAAACATCTTTACTGGTGACGAAACATGGGTTCACTATTTCGAACCAGTAAGAAAAATTGGAAACAAAATATGGCTAACTAAACACGGTAGAAGGTCTGTAGTTGCCAAAAGAAGCATAAGCACAAAGAAGGTTCTTTATTGCATATTCTTCTCATGTGATGGTATAGCCGTACAAATTCCGGTGCCGAAGGGCAAAAGTGTTAAAGGTCGGTATTACCGAGATGTTATACTAAAAAAGCTCAAGAAATACTATCTTAAACGACGTCCTTTGTCAGGATTTAGGCATGTTCGTCTACTTCATGATAATGCTCCATCACATACATCTGAGCTTGTGAAGCAATTTTTGAAGTCGGAGAAGGTTACTGTCTTGCCACACCCACCGTACTCTCCAGATCTAGCCCCATGCGACTTTTTCCTTTTTCCAAAACTTAAAAAGTTCTTATCTGGTTGTCGTTACAAGTCCCGACAAGCCCTTGGCTCAGCCATCAGTCAGTGCCTCAGAGGTCTACCTAAATCAGCGTACCGTGACGCATTTCAGAAATGGATTCAGAGATTGAAATTATGTATTTCAAACCGCGGAGAATACTTTGAAGGGATGTAATGTTCATTTCACCATTTGAGTCGAATGCTTTTGAGATATCGTACAATACACATTACATATCGAACAACCCTCGTATGGTAGAAAAAAAGCAAAATCTCTGCCATTAGAGTGATTCAGGCCCTCAAAGGCTTGTAGTTGTTACAGTGTGTCTTAGGGTGTTCATGTATCATATATGAATACGCAGCGCTTATAGTGTTGGGCAATCGGTTTAAAATCGCAATCGATTATCGCTTTATAATTGGAAGAACAAACCAAATAGCTATCAGTTGTACAATCGGTTTCTCCGTTTAACTGAGAATGCCTTCTTGCTTGAAATACTATGACAGTTTGTCTACATGATAGTATGTTTATAAAGAAGTTATGTTTTGTACTTTAAAGATCAAAGGAAATACATTACCATTAAATTCTTTTGCTTTATTTAACACCATTTATTTTGGTTTTTAAATCTTAATTTCGAAAGCAGTTAAAAGAAAAAAATTCAGACTTGTTGCAGATGAAATGTCAATTAATTTTTGGAGATGTATTACCGTATGATTTGACATGAGTTTGTCATTTAGAATAGCAGGTAACTTTAAAATCTGTCACTTTACGCTAGATAAGAGGATTTACATGTTTATTAGGTTTTCATAAATGACTTGCCAGCCTGATTACCTATGGTAAACAGAGCCATGCATGTCCTTCATGTTTGATACTAATCGTGTTTATTAAAGCCCATATTTCTGCAAGATGCACAGGAGCTAAGTTATAGGAAGCTTTAGACAATAATTTTATGCATCAGATTGACATTTAGGCAGATATTTTTAGCGTCAAAGACGGATCATTTCAAATTTCCAAGCGTCAAAACCTTGGGTCAGGGGTCAAATGAGACGCTTGCCGAGTTGTCGAGTTTTGTCAAGACAACCATGGACAAAAATTTCTTGCTCGTGTTTGTTATCCACCATGTTGAGTCAAAGAGCGTGACTAATATTGTCAGAAAACCAAGCGTTAAAAACCAGTATTCAGGTTTCGGGACCGAGCGAGTTCCGGTACTGACTACAATTGATTCCAGGATTTCTCAATCGATTATCGTAATCAGAAGCCCAAACCAACTGACTTACGACTATAGTTGATCATCGGCCCACCACTAATTGCTTATAATTATGCATTATACCAAGATGTTTAGAAAGACATCTCAGATCTGCTTCAAATTGGTTTTCAAAAGCCTTCTTTCTAAGGGTTGGTAAAAATGGGATTGTATGGGGTGGAAACCAGCACACTGTTATCTGAAAATTTAACGAAAGTTTGCTCATACGAAGCAGAAAAAACAATATATGATTTACAGATTATTTTGGACCGGAAGCTTCAGAATTAGGTTTATTAGGAGTCTGTAAAATTCCCATCCCAGGTAATCAGTCTACAAATAAATAGTTTGTCAATTATTATATCCCCCTACCTTAGAATTAGAGGAGGGTTATAACTGGTTTCACCATGGCTGTCTGTATGTCCGTCCGTCCGTTCATTCCTCTGTCCGTCAATCTGTATGTCTTGTTTTCGTTTCCATGAAGTAACTCAAAAGCGTTTGACCTAGGACCCTGAAACTTTATGCAAGTGTTGCTTATGACCCAAGGAGGTGCCCTATTGTTTTGGGGTCCCATAGGTCAAAGGTCAAGGTGACCTAGGACCCTGAAACTGTGTACAAGTGTTGCTCATGGCCCAAGGAGATGCCCTATTGTTTTTAGGTTCACATGGGTCAAAGGTCAAGGTCATCATTTTTTTAAAAAATCATTTCCGTTCTCTGATTATGCTGCTTCAGTGACAAGGTGTTAGTGGGGATATTTGTTCGCTTATGTGACACTTCTAGTTTTTTTTACAGCGACTGACATGGAAATAAGTTGGTACTTATTTTTTTTTTTGCAGTTATGGACGTCAGATAGCCAAGCAGAGGAGCAACAGGAAGATAACTAAATCTGTAGACTCTAATCAGAAACGTTGTTAGCTGTATGACATATTACGTGTTGTTCTATGAGCATCTTGGAAACGCTTTGGTGTACAACTCCTCCCCATCACCCCGCCACCCCTCCTATGTAACAGGACTCGCGCGCAATGTCTGTTTTCTACAGCCAGCTACACATTATTTGTTATAGTTGTAGTGCTGATTTACAGGTATTCTGTACCAGACAACAACATTATACATGTAGTTTAAGTGAAGTATTTAAAGCATTTGGTACTGAAAGCATTTGTAGCTAACAAAAAAGTTTTACTCATATGGTAGGAAATATTGTCGGTAAAGGAGAAAATGCAGGTGATGTTTTTCCCACGTTTTCTATCCTTTCAAAGACAAATCCCATCGTTTGAGAAGTATTTTGATTTGTCATCTGAAAATACTTTGAATTTAGCAGGGTCTTAAATTTTGATGTCCAGTTAATGGGTTGAAAAATTGTCTTTCCCTCATAATTGAAATAAGTGTGAGAGGGTCAGAGTGCTTATTAAGAAATGAATGATGTGCTACATATTTTTCATGTTTACTTCAACTTTTTACCACACAATATCCATGTGAGGACTTTTGAAAACATTGTGGGAAGAGGAGGAAAAGGTAACCAGCATTTTCTCCTTTTCCCACAATGTTTTCTTCCCTTTCATAGACAAATCTCATCATTTTAGCAACATTCATCATATTGTGTGCTAATGCTTTCAAACTGGACAAATCTAAAATTTTGTGGTTTGGTTTAGAGTTAACCCTTTACCATACAGTGCTGATTTTTAACAACCCTGAGGAAGAAGCCTTTTGAAAACATTGTGGGAAAAGGAGAAAATGCTGGTAACCAGCATTTTCTCACAATGTTTTCTACCCTATCAAACAAAATTGCATCATTTGAGCCATATTGAAATTGTCGTCTGCAAATGCTTTCAATTTAGACAGGCGTAAAATTTTTTCGTCTGGTAAAGAGTTAATATATTATTAAAGTAACTATGTCTGTATTTTGTAATTCTCAATCATCAGTTTTGTGTATTCTACTGAAACTGTTTTCATGACATCTTGCTTGTTTGGATTGAATGTATTATTTCGATCGTGTAACCCTCTACCAAACAATCCAATGTTTTAGCCTGGAAACAAAACAAGATTTTTCAGTCAGTAGAGCAAGCGTTTTCAAAACGGTGTTGGCAAAGAAGAAATTGCTGTATCAAGAATTTCCCTCTTTTTCTCTTTTCTATTCTTTCAGAGAACTGTAGTCATCTGTACCAATATACAATTTGTTGTCTGCAGATGCTTTCCATTTCTAAGTCTAAAAATGCATCGTCTTACGAAAATTTCTAGCAGCTTTCAGATGTTTAGCAGAAAATGGAGCTAAAATCAGACTTCACAATACATGCAGTCTGATCATTGATCACCGCCTTAAAATGTTTTGAGATATTCTAGGGCAAAATCAATTTGAGCCCCGCTCTAGCAAAAGGGTGATTAGTGCATCTTGGTGATGCAAGATACTAAGCAAGCCATCACATAATTATGGATCCATAAAGTCAAATTAGTCTAACAACCAACTGTATCATGAGGTAAACTTGTCCTTTGACATGCAGAAAATTGACCATGAGCAAAAAGTTTCAACCCAGGTCGGTCAGAACGTTTCACAGAGCATGACCATATTGAAAGTGCAGTGTTTTAATGTATGTTGAAGTACAGGCCATGCCCTCTTCAAACAGATCTGCAGCTGATTGCTTGGACAACATACTTGTCAAAGGGGAGTTACTCTTTAATTCTTTACCATATGACAAGACCTGGGACTCGTCCAAATTGAAAATTTTTGCAGACTGAAAATTAGCTATTGCTTAAATGAAGAAATTTGTCTGTGAAAGAGTGGAAAAGCTTGTTGGAAAAGGACAAAATGCTGGTAACCAGCATTTTGTCCTTTTCCTACAATCTTTTCGTAAGCCTTTTCCCTCAAGGTTGTTAAAACTCGAGATTGTGTGGGAAAGGAGGAACAGACAACAAAACTTTAGACTTGTTCCTTATTGAAAGCATTTGCAGACCTTTGTTTTATTGTAACCACAATAATTAAATTTGTCTTTGAAAAGGTTGAAAACATGGTGGAAAAAGGAGTGAATGCTGGTTGACCTGCATTTTCTCCTTTTTCCATGATGTTTCCAGAAGCCTTCTTCCTCAGGGTCATTAAAATTTAGGATTTTGTGGTAAAGGATTAATGAAACTGGGATTAGTTAGTCTTTGACAAATGTGTACACAAGCCTTGTCCATTTTAAATGTATCCAAAAAAAATAAATAATGGTAGAAGTTCACCATAATCTGTAATTGTTTTTATTTTATATTTATCTCTCAGTTTAGTTTAGTGTTACAGTTGTATAACCCAGTGCTAGACAAACCCATATTTAACAATGCTTAGGAAAGAGGCTTTTGGAAACAGTGTTGAAAAAGGAGGGAATGCTTGTAAGCAGTGTTTTCTCCCTTTCCCAACTTGGTTTCTACCCTTTCATAAACAAATCCCAGACTTGAACCCATATCCAGAGCTCCAGATAAGAGGGAGTGATGGTATTCTGAATCCATTATTTCTCTTCCAAACCCTATGTTGGGGGTACTCATTAGAATCGTCTTGATGAGACGATTCTAATGAGTACCCATAACATAGAGTTTAGTGGAGAATAACTTTTTTTTTTTTTTTTTCAGTTTTGAAATCAAAATCACTCCCTGTGTCTGTAGCTCTGCATATCTAATTTGTTGTCTGCGAATGTTTTTAAATGTCCTTTGAGTTACGAAATAAGATGTTGTATGGCAGTGTTGTATTTTATATTTTTCCGACAGTGTTCCATGATACTGATTGGTTAAAGAGACTTTACCCTGAAAGAACTGAATAAACCTATTATCATATAATCTTGAGTATTAATAACACTGAGGAAGATGGCTTTTAAAAGATTTGGAAAATGCTGGTAACCAACACTTTCTCTTTTCCCACAGATTTTTTTTCTAGCCTTAAAACAACAAATTCTATCATTAACCAATTACCATACCATTCAGAGTTTTAACCAACCAGAGAGAAAGCTTTCGAAAACACGAGAAAAGGCTGGTAACCAGCATTTTTCCCTTTTCCCATGATACTATCTACCCGTACAAAGACAATTTCTATCATTTTAGCCACATTTAATCTGCTAATGCTCAGAAGATGGCCAAGTCCAAATTATTTGCTGTGTTTATGAAGGGTTAATGAAATAGATATTTGCAGACAGAAAAAACAGCCCAGGTATTGCTGGATTAGGATTGTTTCTACCAGAATGTCTAACATAGTAGGCAGTTGACAGTGTAGATAAAAGATGTAAGTCATTTTAAATGGTTTAGCCAATCAGAAGTTGTGTTACTTAAGAATTTAGAAAATCCCAAGGAAAATGACTCAGAACCTTTTTAAGAATGGTTGGTGGATATGAACCCAGGTCTCATATTCACCAACCATTTCTAAGAATAGTCTTTGTTATATTCAAGATTTAGAAAGTAAAGCAACTTCTGATTGGCTAAACCAAATACTTTAACCAATCAGAAGTTGTGTTACTTTCAACTTTAGAAAATTCTGAGAGAATGAGACTAAGAATGTTGGTATGAGTGGTTGGTGAGTACAGACCCAGACTGCAGCCTGATATGGATCATCACTGAAAACAAATTAAGTAGCTGACAGGGCTTTAAAGATTTTAACTGAAGTTGTTCATAAGAGAAAGATGTTATCATTTTGTCTGCTTGACCTATTAGTGTATAGACCTGTTAACTCTTCACCAAATGACAGAATCTTAGACTGGTCCAAATTCAAAGCATTTGCAGAGGACAAATAAAACGTGACTCAAAAATTAAGATTTGACTTTGGATGAGTAGAAAACATTGTGGGAAAAGGAGAAAATGCTGGTTACCAGCATTTTCTCCTTTTCCCACAATGTTTTAAAAAGCTTTCTTTTTCAGGGTCGTTAAAAGTCAGGATTGTGTTGTAAAGAGTTAAAGAACATTGTGAAAAAATACTATAACATGAAGACAGATATATTGCAGTAAAATGTACTGTAAAGGAAAAAGGAGCAGTACTTTATGACATAAAAGTTGCTTCTTTTCCTTTCCACTACATTACGCTGAACTATGGAAAAATAAATTTCTAACTGTTGTGATAATCTGCTGTGATATCTTGGGAAAAAATCTAAATTACTCAGATGGCAGTATAAGAGATAAAAAAAGAAATTCATATTAGCTATCAAAAATAGATTTTCTCAATAGAAATTCATATTAGCCATCACATACTGATTATATGAATAGAAATTCATATTAGCCATCACAAACTGATTCTATGAATAGCTATCACAGACTGATTCTATAAATAAAAACTCATATTAGCCATCACATACTGATTCTATGAATAGAAATTTGTATTAGCCATCACAAACTGATTCTATGAATAGCTTTCACAGACTGATTCTATAAATAAAAACTCATATTAGCCGTCACATACTGATTCTATGAGTAGAAATTCATATTAGGCATTACAAACTGATACTATAAATAGAAATTCATATTAGCCATCACAAACTGATACTATAAATAGAAATGCATATATGCTATCACAAACTGATTCTAGAGGACAGTTTTTGCTTTGTATTAGTGTTCAGTCTTGATGTGCTGAGTTCCAAATGGTGTAGGAGGTAACCCTTTACCACACAATCCACAAAGTTTTAACATCACTGACAGAGCAGGATTTTGTAAACATTGTGGGAAAAGGAGAAAATAATGGTAATCATCATTTTCTCCTTGTCTCACTGTTTAAGACTTGGTCCAAATTGAAAGCACTTGTAGATGGGAAATGTTGCTAAAAAAATTTGTCTTGATACTTGATACGATAGAAAACATCGTGGGAAAAGGGAAAAATGCTGGTAACCAGCATTTTCTTCTTTTCCCCCATTGTTGTCAAAAGCTTGTTTTTCTTAGGGTTGTAAGAACATGGGATTCTTTGGTAAAGTGTGAAGGTGTTGGTTTGGTTATCCTTAAATCCTTGGATTTAAGCTAATCATGTTAAGGTGCTCACAATGTTTGAATGGCTTTGGGAAATAAGCTCCAGCAAAGTAGTGCTAAAGCCCAGGATTTGTGCGAGTAATTCAGCTGTCACAGAGGTATGACTGCGATATGGTGTACTGTTTTTATAGCACCATAAAACCCAACAAGAACTTCAATAAGGCATATTCTTAGAAGGGCCCACTGCCAAGGGTCACTACTGGCAGTTGCTACAAATTCAGAAATCTGGCAATAGAATTTTTTTTCTTTCCAGGACAAAAGCATTCAACTCCATTCAATTCCTTTACCAGATGACGAAATCTTAGACCAGTCAAAATTGAAAACATTAAAAGTGTTGGGATTAGTTTTTGGAAAGGGTAGAAAACATTGTGGGAAAAGGAGAAAATGCTGGTTACCAGGATTTTCTCCCTTTCTTACAGTTTTTAAAAGGCTTCTTTCTCAGGGTTGGCAGACATAGGATTGTTTGGTAAAGGGTTAACCACTTAAGGAATTAGCATTTGTTTGTTGTTATCTAACTTGATCGTCATGTATAATCTATAGGGTCGGCCTCAAAATGGATATTTTTATGCAGGGGCCTCTGCCCAGCTCCACATATAAATAGATGAAATAAAAAAAAAATTGATTGTTAAGAAAAGGATAATGTCGGGTTCAGTTTAACCCATATCCTGCTAAATAAGTGAAATGAAACTTTAAGCCAGTTGTAAAAAAGCCCAAATTTTCCTAATTCAAAGGTATCCTTTCTTTTTTTGGAGGGTGGCGGGGGCAAAAGATGCCCTTATTGGGCAGTGTAGATCAAATATCAGACGGCATGTCTTGTGCATCTGACCTTGATCTACACTGTTCACAAAAGGTCAGTGAGTCAAGCTTAGGAGCCTAAGTGTTAAAATGATCAGCAAGCAGTGGAAATGGTCACATGAATGAATGGGTCTCTTTTCGTATGAATTGGTTGGGATTGAATTGAAAATAAACATATTTGTAATCATTATTGTTCGTTTTTCATGTTTTTTTTATTGTCCCCTATTACTGTTTATTTTGTGTTGGAAAAAAAGTTGTGTTAAGTCTTGTAGCTTATGTAGCATAGATTTATAATGATACATGTACAATGCCACCCACCTTTTTATTTTCTGCACCTATTTTTAACCCACTCCCAAATGTCTAATTTTAGACCTTTTGGAATTGAAGCTACTGCAAATGACAAACTCAAAAATGAATATGAATAAACAGAATTTCTCTGACAGACTAGAAAACATCGTGGGAAAAGGAGAAAATGCTTCCCAGCATTTTCTCCTTTTCCCACAACGTTTTCAAAGGGCTTCTTCCTGAGGGTCGTTACAACAAGGTAATTGTTTTGTAAAGGGTTAATTAAATCGTTGTTGATATATGAGAGAGATATTTCATGTTTAAGTATCTGGTATAGATGTTTCATCATTGGGGAAAACCTGCACATTATCAGTCCCTGGAAATACATCCCTTTTGTGCCATGGTCACAGTTACTAGATCACGTATAGTTGTCTGTAGTTCAAATGTAGTCTGGTTTAGTGTTACTACGGTCAACTATGTTGAAGTACGTTTGAAGTAGGTTTAAAATTGGCAAGAAGTGGAAAAATAGAAAGTCAAAGTAGGTTGAACTATGTGTAAGTAAGGTCAACTACATTCAACTGCGAGCAAAGTGGCTAGGGTTAACTAGGGTATCGCTACGTCTATCTACGGGTAACTACGTTACACTACATATAAATTGCATCCTAAGTATGCGCAACTATGGTTAGTTAGCGTCAACTGTGTTAAGCTGCGGTAAAACGTTGTGGCTGCACCTGCTCATTGTGCTTTTGGAAGTCGATGAGCCAGACATTTGGCGATAGCTTATTCAGCCATGCCGCCTTGGAAGAAAAGATATTTTTCCAGAACTACGGTCATCTACAGTACACACTAAGTTAAGTAGGTTTAATTACGGTTAACTAAGGTCAACTACGCTAAACTACGGTCACGGTAGGGTCACAACATCGTAGTTAACTGTAACCAATTTTTGAGCATGTTCAAAAATTATGTACTTACTACGGACAAATCATGTGTTCAAACTACGTTCACTACTATGTTGAGCTACAGTTAATCTGTGTGTAACTACTTTCAACTACGCCTCACTACAGTCGCTTGCGGCCAACTGCGGTCATTTCCCACTACAGTCAACTAAGTAAGGTGTGACAATGGCTTTACCAGAAAATCCAAAGTTTTAAAGGTCTTAAAGAAAAAACATTTTGAAAACTTTTTAGAAAAAGGAGGAAATGTTGTTAACCAGTGTTCTCTCCTTTTCCCATAATATTATCTGCCTATCACAGGAAAACTCAGTTGTTAAGTCACATTTATATTCTCCTCTGCAAATGCATTCAATTTGGGCAGGTATGAATTTTTTTTTTTTTTTTTTATGATAATGAAGAGTTACATAAGACGGAACATTAACTCTCCCAAATGACAAATTTTTGGTCTCTTTCAAATTCAAAAGCTCTGCAGACAATATATTCAAAATTGGTACAAATGAATTCAGCCCTCTGATAAGGTAGAAAACACTGTGGGAAAACCAGCATTTTCTTCTTTTCCCACAATGTTTTCAAAAGCCCTCTCTCTAAGGGTCATGAAAACCCAGGATTTGTCTTGTAGAGGGTTAATAAAGCAATTCGCTCTCTGGATTTTCAGAATCTCTTCCTTGCAAGTCACCAGCAGTAAATGAATGAATAACTCTTTACCATAAAACAAAATTGTAGACTTGTCCAAATTGAAGGGATTTGAAATGACAGATTTAGTACAGTGCATCAAATGATTGAAATTGCCTTTGAATTGATAGGAAACATTGTGTGAAAAAAGCACACACTATTTTTCAAATGCAGTCTTCTTTATGGTGGTTGAAACTTTGGAGTCAGTGGCTTGGAAAGTTGTGTCAGTACTGGTGTGAGAAAGCCAGGAAATGCATGCCTAGGTGCACTGACCACTGTGATGTTACCGTAGCTGTTAAAAAAGGTGTTGTACTCCAATACAAACAAACAATAAAACTTTGAATTGCGTGGAAAAGGTTTAAATGAAATATTAATTCCATATCCATGTAGGTCATTGCTGTCATTCACAGTTACTATGTTGGGATGGAGGGGACTGCTCCCCTCTCCCCTCTGCATTCAAACTGAACCTCTAAAGAGCTTTTCTTAACTATGGTTGTTTTAAGGCCAGTGTAGATCAAGATCAGACAGCACAAGAACTGCAGTCTGATCTTTGATCTACACTGTCGTCTTTGCAGAGACACTCTAGACCATTTCTAGACTAAAACTAGCTGCTGGGTTTATTTTATTTCTAAGGGTTAACCCTTTACCACACAAACCCATGTTTTCACTTTCCTGAGGAAGAGGCCTATTGAAAACATTGAGGACAAAGGAGAAAATGCTGGTAACCAGCATTTTCTCCTTTTCCCACAATGTTTTTTACCTTTTCCGAAAAACAAAAATACATTAACTCTTTACCAAACGACAAATTTTGGACTGGACCAAATTCAAAGCATCTGCAGACAACAAATTAAATCTTGGTAATATGATGATTACTGACTTTGATAGGGTAGGAAATATTGTGGGAAAAGGAGAAAATGCTGGTTACCAGCATTTTCTCCTTTTCCCACAATATTTTCTATAGGCTTCTTTCTCAGGGTCGTTAAAAGTCGGGATTGTGTGGTAAAGAGTTAATTTGTACCGCTTTCAAATTTATTGTCTGCAGATGCTTTCAATTTGGAAGGGAAGGATGTTAAATTTGTCGTTTGGTAAAGGGTTAATTCCAGGGACAGCTTAGGTGCAAACTACCCATCAGTTGCTTCCAAATTCATTTCGTAAAATGGTGTTTAGTGATACAATATAGTAATGGTGTATATGTTTGCTTGTAACATTTATCCTTGCATAGTAGCAATATTTTTTACCCGTTTGCCACATAAATCCTTTCAAAACATTGTTACAAATGGGAAAATGTGCTTAGGGAGCAATTTTTTCAATTGACACAATGTTTTCTGTGGTGTATCTGCAACCTAACTGAATTTTTCCATTCTGTTATCTGTGTTTTCTTTCCACAAATTTTCATTGCTGCAGAAATTAAATTTTGTCTGAGGTGAAAAGGTTAAAGAAATACAACAGTGTTCATTTGAAAAGAAAGTTACTGAAATAAAGACAAGCATGTATTGCGACCCATTATCAGCTTTCAGTTACTTGTTTCTTTAACCCTCTACCACACAATCCTGACTCTCCTGAGAGAGAAAGTTTTGGAAAACAGTTTGGGAAAAACGGACAAAATGCTGGTTACCAGCATTTTCTCCTTTTCCAGTCATGTTTTTCTACCCTTCCTGAAGCAAATTTCAAGTTTTGACTCGCATTCATTTTATCATATGCAAATGCTTTCAATTTGGACAAGTCAGAGGATTCGCTCTCTTGTAAGCTGAAGCTTAAAATTCAAAACTGTTCGAACTGTTAACCCTTTACCCCACAGTTCCGACTTTTAGGACCCTTAGAAAGAAAGCTTTTGAAAACATGTGAAAAGGAGAAAATGCTGGTAACTGGCATTCTTTCCTTTTCCCACCCTGTTTTCTACCCTTCCCAAAACAAATTTTAATTTTAAAGTCACATTTGTTTTTTCATGTGCAAATGCTTTCAAGTTGCACGAGTCCAAAATTTTGTTGTTTGGTAAAGAGTTAAGGATCAGCTTAAAAATCATGCACATGTATTGAAGTACATGTATGGGAGGGTGTCTCAGGACATCTTCCCCTCCCATATTTCATCAGTCACACCCTTGCATTTAATTTTTCATCTGTATCTGCAGTTTACTCTTTACCACATAATTAGATTTGGAGAAATTGAAAGCGCTTGCAGACAATACCAGTACATAAATGTACCAGTAACTCAAAATATAAAAATTATCTATCATAGGGAAGAAAACATTGTTGGAAAAGGAGAAAATGCTGGTTATCAGCATTTTCTCCTTTTCCCACAAGGTTTTCAAAAGCCTTCTTGCCTAGGGTTGGTACAAGTCATTTTATGATAAAGGGTTAAACTACTGCTTTAGACTTGTTGCCCAAGGAGAAAGTGCTTGTAACAAAGTAGCTAAGTGATGCAGAAATTCACAACCTTGATCAATCCTGGGATCAATCCTCACATGAGCTGGGCTTTATGCTTGAGTGTCATTTTGCAAGTCGCTTCAGAGCCCTGGGCAAGTGCTGATTTAGACAGCCAAAGTTTGGGTGATATGACTGATTATAATGTTGAAAATTGCACATTTTCTCCTTTTCCCTCTATATTTTCAATCCTTTCAAGGATGAATCCTGACCTTTCAGCTACTTTTGACTTGTCAGCTGAAAATGCTTTCTATATGAACAAGTCTAACATTCTGTTGTTTGGTTTTAAGTCAAAGGATAAATTTATTTCACATGCTTATTCACGGTTTTTTGCTCCAGTGGCCAAAGGCCAGGTGGCTTATTTCATGGCCTGGTGTCCGTCATCTGTCTGTCCATCCATGCCTCTGTGCGTCCGTCTGTGTGTGCGTTTACTTTTATTAGCGCACCTGAGCACGAAGTGCTCAAGGTAAGCTTTTGTGATTGTGCTGTGTCCGTCATGCTTCGTCAGTTTTTACGTTGTGTACACTCTAGAAGCCACATTTTAGTCCAATACTCATGAGACTTGGTCAGAATGTTTGCCTTGATGATATCTCGCATGAGCGTGAAAGTGGGTCATGTCAAAATCTAGGTCACAAGGTCAAATCTTAGAAAAACCTTATGTACGCTCTAGAGGCCACATTTTCAGTCTTATACTCTTGAAAGTTTGTCAGAATGTATGTCTTGATGATAATTCGGACGAGTTCCAAAATGTGTCATGTCAGGCCAAAAACTAGGTCACTAGGTCAAATCTTAGAAAAAACTTGTGTAAGCTCTAGAGGCCACATTTTCAGTCCAATACTCATGAAACTTAGAATGTTTGCCTTGGATGAGTTTAAAAATGTGTCGAGTCTAAAACTAGGTCACTAGGTCAAATCTTAGAAAAAAATTGTGTAAGCTCTAGAGGCCACATTTTCAGTCTGATAATCTTGACACTTGAACAGAATGTTTGTCTTGATGATATCTCAGACAAATTTGAAAATGAGTCATGTTGGGGGGGGGGGGGAACTAGGTCACTAGGTCAAATCTCAGAATAACCTTGTGTACTTTCTATAGACCACATTTTGTCTCAAATACTTACGAAAGGTGGTCAAAATGTTTGTCTGAATAATTTCTACAAGTTTCTACAAGTTTGCAAATAGGCAATGTTGAGCTTAAAAGTAGGTCACTTAGACAAATTATGGAAAAATCTTGTGTACACTCTAGAGGCTGTATTTCATATCCAATACTAATGAAAGTTTGTCAGAATGTTTGTCATTATATCTCGGAAGAGATCAGAAATGGGTCATGTTTGGTCAAAAGGCTCAGTTGAGTGACTTTAGGGCCACCATGGCCCTCTTGTTAGTCCAATACTGTTGAATGTTTGTCAGAATGATATCTGGGACGAGTTCAAAAAAGGGTCATGTCGGATATAAAACTAGGTCAAATCTTAGAAAAACCATGTGTACACTCTAGAGGTCACATTTTGAGTCCAATACTCTTGAAAATTGGTCAGAGTGTTTGTCTTAATGATATCTTTGATGAGATATCATTTGGGTCATATAGGCTCAAAAACTAGATCAACTGATCCAATCTTTGAAAAACAATGTTTAGACTCCTGTGGGCACATTTTTATAGTTCAATACCCTATGAAAGTTGGTCAGAATCTCTATCTTGATATCTTGGAAGAGTTTGAAAATGGGTTACATCTGGTCAAAAGCTAGGTCACTATGTCAAATTTTAGAAAAAACTTTGTGAACACTCTAGAGGCCACATTTTGAGTCCAATACTCATGAAAGTTGGTCAGAACGTTCATCTAGATGATGTCCTGATCCAGTTTGAAAATGGGTCAAAAACTAGGTCACCAGATGAAATCTTTGAAATATGTTGTTTATCCTTTAGATTGTTTTGTCATATCTTGCAAAAAAGCTTGGAAATGGGTTATGTTTGTTCAAATGGCTCAGGTGAGCCACTTCAGGGCCATCATGGCCCTCTTATTTCAAACATCTTGTCTGAAACTACCCATCCAACTTCGATGAAACTTCACAGAAATTATCCTGCCATGGTCTTCTTCAGAATTTTTTTAAAGAATTTGATTCCTTCAAATATTCTGGTCGCCATGGCAACAAAACTGAAAAATAATGAAAATTTTTGAAAAACTTCTTTGAAACCAAAAAGTCCAGGGCTACCAAATTTGGCATGTAGCTTTATCTAACAGACCTCTACCAAGTTTGTTCAAATCATAGACCTGGGGTCAAAATTGGCCCAGCTCCAGGGGTCACAAGTTTTACATGGGCTTATATCGTGAAAACTTAGAGATCTTCTTGTACCTAGCCATAAGGCCTAGGGCTACCAAATTTTGCATGTAGCTTTATCTGGTGGGCCTCTACCAGGAGTGCCCAAATTATAGCCCTGGAATCAAATTTGGCCCCATCCCAGGGGTCACAAGTTTATAATAGGCTTTAATTGTGAAAACCTAGAAATCATCTTGTTCCAAGCTATAAGGCCTAGGGCTTCAAAGTTTTGCATGTAGCTTTATCTAGTTGGTCTCTACCAAGAGTGCCCAAATTATAGCCCTGGGTTCAAATTTGGCCTTGCCCCAGGGGCCACAAGCTTTACATGGGCTTATATACTGAAAACTTTAGAAATCTTCTTGTTCCTAACCATAAGACCTAGGGCTACCAAATTTTGCATGTAGCTTTATCTAGTGGGCCTCTACCAAGATGGCCTAAATTATCGCCCTGGAGGTCAGTTTGGCCCTGTCCAGGGGTCACAAGTTTTACATGGGCTTATATAGTGAAAACTTTAAAAACTCACTGTTTCTGATTGTGAGCTATACATTTTATATTTTATAAGTTTTCTCATCTAGTAGGCCTTTTCCAAATATATTGTCCCAACCCCATGGGTCAGTGCTTATAAAGTGAAAATTCTATAAAATCATCTTGCTCTGAACCATAAATTCTAGGGCAACCAAATTTGGCACATAGCTTTATGTTTTGTTTCACTTCTGAGTTTGTTCAAAATTTAGCAATTGGATTGAAATTAGCCTTGTCCCAGGGGTCTCATATTTTACAGGGTTTTATTTTTTATAGGGCCTTTTATCGAGGAAACTTGGAAAATCTTCTTGTTTATAACCATACATTATAGATTTGTATTATTTGGTATGGGGCTTTCACTTGTGGACCTCTACCAGGAGTCAAGTAATTATAGCTCTGTGGTCAAAAATGGCTTTGTCCTAGGCTCATTACTTTCTCCATGGCTTTTATAGAGAAAATTTTATATGTCTTCTAGTTCGAAACCAATTGACCAAGAATTGTAATGTTTGGCGTGTAGGGTTTTTTCTTATTAGCTGGTGGAGCGATACAGGGCCATCACGGCCCTCGTGTTTTTACCATTCATTGTAACTGCCCAAATATTTGCTGGTTTCTGACTATTTAGTATTAAATGGGGTACTGTATGTTGCACATATTGATGATGAGTAGTACATTATGTCAGTATATCATACTAAGTTATATGTCCTAGGGTCATCACCTTTGGCATGGGTTATGACCTTGGCCATATTCTTAAGCTTTACATTGCGTTACAGATTGCATTAATTCAGGTTTTCAAGAATAGCAGACCACATGATTCATAATTGACATTCATGTGCCCACATATATGACTGGGCATTAGACCTGGAAAAGGTACACTGTAAAATGCTAATAAGTTTGCATTTACCATAGATTTCGTCAAATGCCAATACCTTTCTAAGTACCCTAGGTGTGTTTGTGTTAAATGCTGATTTCTTGCATATTCAAAGCAAATTCTATCATTTGAAAAATATTTGAATTATTGTCTGTAAGTTCCTTCAATATGGATGCATCTAAAATTTTGCTGTGGTAAAGGGTTAAAGGATTAGATCCATATAATTGCAATCTTCAGGTACTTTTTGTCCAGAATGTCTCAGCAAAGCAGGCAGTGTAGATCAAAGATCAGACTGCACATTTTTTGCAGTCTGATCTTGATCTACACTTGCTGCAAAAGCAGTTATAGTTATGAAAATTGCTTAAACTTAAGCTTAAAGGCTGAAGTGGAGCGTAAAGTTGGGAGAGTGACTTAGTTACTTAGTACTTTTACTATATTGTACCTTCATACAGCTTGTTGTTGTGGATGGTATACTTTGTGAAGTAAATTGTTACCTAATTTTGTCGGGTCATTATTAATGGAATTGCTAGCTGAATATCATTCTTCTTTCCCAACCCCTATAAAATTTCCTTTCAAATCTTTTTTTCTTCAACCTTTTACCACACAATCTCGAGTTTTAATAATGCTGATAAAGAAGCCTTTTGAAAGCATTGTAGGAAAAGGAGAAAATGCTGGTTACCAGCATTTTCTCCTTTTCCCACAATGTTTTCTACCCTGTCACAGACAGCTTTCATCATTTCAACGACACTTTAATTGTCGTCTACAAATGCTGTCAATTTGGACCAGTCTACATTTTTGTGGTATGGTTAAGAGTTAACTTGTTGCCTGTTGAAAGAAATGTAAGGTAGACAACTCTGTTAACATCATTGTAAAATTAAATTAAAAGTCTGAAAGTAAATACAGATGAAAACAGACTGTAGCATAAGGAGAAATTGCTCATAAAAAAAAAGTTTTTTTTTTGTGCTGCAGTATATTCATAAGAAACATACATCAAGATAAAAACGAAGTAATGTTCAGGAGCCTATTAATGATATGACAATGAGACAAGTGAAGAAAACTCTATGAATTGAGCATTTTCTCCACCTGATACAATATTCATTTGTGTTAACATATTTGAGCCATGCTCTGGCATCTCTGTCATGCATTATACCAAGCAAGTCATCACATGATTGGGATCCATAGAATCGATTTAGTCTAACAACTGGTTGAATCCTGAGGCAGAATGGTCCTTGAACATAAAAAAAAAAAAGCAATACAAATGGCAAAAAAGTTTCAATTTATGTCACCTTGTGCGGGTTGAGTAGGCTGACATGGGTTGATACTTTCTGCAGATGCATTAAGCTCCCTTTTCACAGAGCATGGCTCCCATCCCCCCCCCCCCACACACACACCCTAATTGAATATTTGAGGACCCCGTCTTTTCCATTTTATTTAAATCAGATCCAAAGCTCTTTCTGAATTTATGAATTGGTGTTAATAAAGTGTAATAATATTAATACTGCACTATTGTCTCTTTTATTATCCTGATTATCAAATTAATTTTACAGTCGAAAATTGAAACTTCCATTTAGATATGAGCCATGCTCTTAGAAAAGGGGCATTAATGCATCTGCAAAAACTATTGACCCAGGTTAGCCTGCGCAGTCCGCGCAGGCTGACCGTGGTTGAAACTTTTTGCTTTGGGGTGAATTTTCTGCATGTCCAAGTTTCATTCTACCTCAGGTTTCAGCTGGCTGTTTTACAAAATGGATTTTATGGATCCATAATAATGTGATAATTTGCTTGGTATAATGCATCACGGAGGTGCAACAAGCCCCGTTTTGCTAGAGTATTGTTCATATATTTTTCAAGAAAAGATTGTAATCGAACACATTATTTAGAAAGGAGAAGCTGCTGCTAAATATGGTGTGTTTAAAAACACATGGACATGTAGACTGTACAGTAATTGGATATAGGGTAACGTATGAAAAATATATTACATGTTTCAGTAAGTGCAAGAAAAAGATATTTCCTCTTATATGAGCCACATTCTGGTAAAAGGGGGCAAAATGCATCTTTGTGATCCGTGATACCAAGCGAGTCATCACATAACTTTATCACTTTCACGGCGACCATATTTTATTTTGTCGGAACTACTTTTTCTTCCGTAAAATAACCAGAACGTTTCTAATTAAATTAAGATTTCTATCTGGTAATAAAAATCCCATTATACTGCAATTTCAAAAATCTTTTTGCTGGGAAAAAAGTCAACATATTAATGTAGATCCACAACCAGACTTCATGTTCTGGTCAGTCTGATCAGAATCTAAACTGCCAGTGATTGCATATTAAGTCACGCTCAGCAGTTTGATAATCTATCAAGTCAGCATAAATAGAAAAGCTCGACATTTTAAGGAACTGATAAATAAATACACAACTTTATGTTTAAATAATAAATATATTTCATTTGTAACAGATTTCATTAGAAAAAGCGAACAAACTCAAAATTTTATTCTTCCTTTTCTTCCTCCTCTCTGCGCCTCTTTTTCTCCAAGATTTCCCTGTACATGCGCCTCTTTTCGGCTATTTTACTCTTATAATAGCCAGACATTAGAAAGGTCAGGCCCAGTATAAGAAAGGCATAAACGTGTAAATTATGCAGAAAATCCATGTAGTATTCCATTGCTCCTTTCTTTTTCAAGGACACAAGTTCTGTATAAATCTCTAAGGTGGCATCCCCTGAAATGAAATGATAAATAGAGGATATTTGCTATTCTCGGTGAAAGGTCGAAATTTATTTCATCGAGTCAACATCATCGGTAATATTTTCTCAAATGGTGCAGCTACGAGTGAAAATATTATCGATGATGTTCACGAGATGAAATAAAGCTTGATCTTTCACTGAAAAAACAAACATTCTATTGATTTTGTGCTTCTAACCCCCTTTTTATGTTGGTTTTTTTTTTATCAAAATCCAGCACAGTTGTTTCGATAATTCCCCTTGGTGTACCCCCTCCACGTAACAACGCAATACAACATTACGTAAAGCGCGAGAAGTGTAAGGTAAATGCGCGTAAATTACGTCATATTTCCATGCTGTTGAATGGCTCGCACTGTTTATCTAGGTAACTAGTGCGCGGGAACTACTCTTTCCGCCTTTAACTGAAGAGTTAGAAAATTTGAAATCGGTAAATTTCACTGATCGTAACTATTAAGTATCAAACCATATTTCACCAATATTTCTTGGTAAACTACCGAAAAGCATGAAATAAACAGTTGTACTTGAGGGGTCCCAGGTATTTCTACAGTTGGACCAAAGTCGCACTGACTCTCCTTACTTTGAAAAATTTCCGTAATCGGCAAAATTGTATCGAGAACAGAATTTCTTGCAATATCTGAATGCAGCTGTTTCAATGTAAAGGATTCTGCCAAAGATATGAACCATGCATGAATACCAACCAAGTCATCAGATTATTGTGTATCAATAAAATCCATTTTGACTACTAACCGACTGAATCATGGGTACACTGGTAATTTGACATGATGCAAAAATTTACGAAAAACAAAAAGTTTCGACTCGGTTCAGCCTGCACAGTCTGCCAAGCTGACCTTGGTCGATACTTTTTTGCAGACGCATTAAGCTTCTTTTTCACAGAGCATGGCTCATATTCTTTTAAAACAAGTTAACCGTTTGAGAGAGAGAGAGAGAGATTACCTGGTACATTCTTTGGCTTGTATCCCTTGGAGCCGTATGCAAGCTGGGGAGGGATGGTTATTTTACGTTTCTCGCTGAAACATAGACATCAAACACAAATAAGCTATGCTCTGGCAAAAGGGGATTTATTATTATACTGCAAAGAAATTTCTCGTGATCTGATTGGATAATATGCTCCAAACATATATATCATGTACACTGGCAAAACCAAAAGCATTTTCCCTTTCGGGAGCCCCGTGTACATGACTACACTTTCAACACAATAGCCAAAATGGCAGCGTCGATCAAGATTAACATCAAGATTATGCACCAAACTGCACGTTTTACCAAGGTTTCAGTGACGTCAGTTCCCAGTGACGTCAGTTTTCATTGAATTGGGGCACTCAGAAGCGAAATTCTACTTCGTCAGCATACTCAATCTTTGAAACCAAAAAACAGGTAAATTTCGCTTAACACACGTTGGAATGGTAAAACTTTGCAGTATAATAAATTTGTCGTACAGCCGTGAACAAGTCCACTGCCACCTGACCGTACAACTAATAATGTATCTCCATGATGCATTATACCAAGCTGGCCATCACATTACTGCGGATCCATATGATCCATTTTGTCTGACAACCGACTTAATCATAAGGTACATGGCAGATATGCAGAAAATTGACCAATAGAAAGAAGTTTCGGCCCAGGTCAGCCTGTGCAGCCTGCACAGGCTGACCTGGGTCGATACTTTTTGCAGATGCATTAAGCCCCCTTTTCAGAGAGTATGACTCAAATATTTATTACAAAATGTATCATTTGTACAGTGTTTTTCATTGCTCAGTTGGAAACTCTGTTCCATCCCAACTGGTAGTCCTTATCACGTGGGAGTGTCCTTAGGCAAAACACTCTGCACGCAGAGTTCAAGCCTTATACTGGGGGAAAAAAACCAAGAAAGGAAAGATGGTGTTGATGCTGTTATTCAGTGCATTGTATTTAACACCATTCAAATGAAAATAGTTGGGCCATACTCTGGCAAAATGGGGTTTACTGCACTCCCGTAATATATTACACTATGTAAGTCATTACATAATGATGGATCCATATAATCTATTTTATATAACGAAAAAAGGAATAATGACGTAGACTGGTCCTTCGACATGCAGAGAATTTGAAGATATCAAAAAAGTACTGAACCATGTTAACTAGCTTGCACAGTCCGCGCAGGCTAACATGAGTCGATATTTTTTTGCAGATGCACTGAACACCGTGTTCACAGCATGATTCATTAATAATGACCAACAGAATCATGAGGTAAAATGGTCCTTGGACATGCAGGAAATTGACCGATAGCAAAAAGTTTCGGCCCAGATCAGCTTGTGCAGACTGCAGGCTGGCATGGGTCGATATTTCTGCAGATGCATCAAGCCTCCGTTTCGCAGAGGATGGCTCAAATGATTAAGATGAAAAGTAGATGAAACTAATAGAAACCATTATGTCGACGATGATGAAGATAATGAATACATCCAGGCCTTGCAAAGACTACATACAGGACTGTTTTACACGTACAGATTCTCGTCTTGATAAAATTCGCTGTACAGAGAGCGTAAAAGTTGTTTTTGCTTTGTTCCGGCACATAACTGCTAATGGTGGTTGATATAACATAATAAATAGTCCCAAAACGTACCCAATGCACATTCCATTGACTCCTATTTCCCAGCCTGGAATAACCATACCATAGCCAAGCGTAAAAATTGTTGGGGTTAAGATATCCTCACCACCGAGTTCCTCCGATTCATGAACGGACTTGTCTAAAATAGTTCCGTCCGATTCTAATTTTACCTGTTTACAAGATAATGTGAATATTGTTAGAGAAATCAAATTTAGATTAACCTCAGTTAATCTTTCAAACCTCTGTCACACGATCCCGTGTTTTAACGACCCCAAAGAAACAGGTCTTTGAAAACATTGTGGGAAAAGGAGAGAATGCTGGTAACCAGCATTTTCTCGTCTTCCAACAAGGTCTTCTACCCTTTCAAGGACAACTCAAATGAATTTAGCTTCATTCAATATATAGTCTGCAAATGCTTTCTGTTTGGACAAGCCCAAGTATTTGATAGTTGGTAAAAGATTTTAATGAATTTGCAGTACAAAATAGCGACAATCAACATAATTACAGCAAGTACATAAATTTCGAGTAAACCTTGTGGTCAGTTTGCCCTATTTTTTTTTCAAAATATTCTCCTTCTTTTGATCGAATTGATAAAACCACACCAGACTGTTTGTGAACGGACATATATTTCATGGACCTAGCTTGGCCTTTCTTTAACTTACGCAAATGTGGCAGGGGCATTCTTGAACTTAAAAAGCCGCCTTTGCGGGTAAATAGTCAAAATCTTAAATAAAATCTGCTTAATTGTTCATAATTAGGTTTATGGATTCACCATATGGTAATTTATTTTTCAATAAAAAGCATGCATGTACAGGAATTACAATTTTATACATTTGGATACGTGCGTATGCCTGGCTACGCCACCGTATTTAGAATTATTTCAATTTGAAATCTGACGATTGTATTATAGCTGTGCTGTGGCAAAAGGGGGCTAAATGCATCTCCGTGATTCATTATACCAAGCAAGCCATCACATAATTATGGATCCATAAAATCTATTTTATCTGATAACTGAATGAATCATGCAGTGCACTGGTCCTTTGGCTTGCAGAAAATTGATCGATAGCAAAAAGCTTCGGCCCAGGTAAGCCTGCGCGAACTGCGCATGCTTACCTGGACCGATACCTTTCCCAGATGCTTTAAGCTCCCCGCTTTTCACAAAGCATAGCTCAGTTTCCAGTTTTCGCATTTTCGTAATGTATTATACGAAGTACATGTAAGTTGTTGTATAAGATGGATCTACATGTCTAAAAACTGACAGAACCATGAGGTAGAATGGTACTTTGACATGCAGAAAATTTACCAGTTACAAAAACTTTCGACCAAGGTAAGCCTGCACACTCCGAGGATGACCTGGAGCGACTTTTTTGCAGATGCATTAAACCTCCTTTTCACAGAGTATGGCTCACTTGTTTGGTTCTTTAACCCTTTACCACACAATCCGGAGTTTTAACGACCCTTAGAGGAAGAGCCCTTTTGAAAACATTGTGGGAAAAAGAAAATGCAGGTAACCTGCATTTTCTCCTTTTCCTACAATGTTTTCTACCCCAGCAAATAAAAATTCTATCATTTGTGCAACATTTAAATTTTCATGTGTAAATGCTTTCAGTTTAGACAAGTCAAAAGATTTTACTAATGTGGTAACAGGTTAAACCTTTTCACATCTGGAAAATCTTCCCACTATATACGAGCAAGAATTACTGTAAACCAGTTTCGAGTTTATTCACAAATAGAAGGATTTTGTATGATTGTATGGTGTTTAACGCCGTTTTCAACATTATTTCAGTTATATCGCATTGGCCAGTGCACCTATCCATGCTTTTTCCTAGAGTTTCTTTTACCAGTACTCCACACAATATTCTTTCCAAGCCACTGGGTGCTTTCCCACAAAACCATCGTCGAAACAGTGATCAGCGATGAGAGAGGAATGAATCTTGCCGCAATGACTATCATCAATCCTCGGAAAGAAATTGGCCGAGCCAGAGATCGAACCAGCAATAAACGGAGATTGTATGAATGGAACAATAGATAAATGAACGAAAAGTGCAGATGAAGTTCAGAGTACAGTTTTATTGGCTTATCTAGGTCTACACTCTCTCAAAGTGTATCCATCGTCACACATTATAGCAAAAGAAAGGTTAATAAAATTCGAAAGTAAGCGGTACGAAATAATATAGCAAAAGAAAGGTTAACAAACCTCGAAAACAGGCGGTACGAAACTTACCGTATAATGAAGAGTCACGGTGTCGCCCTCTTCCGCCGTTATCAGGCGTAATTTATATTTTTCAAATGCTATTTCTTGAGCCCTATCTTCAAATAAATCGTCTTCATTGATAGGTCCACATTCTTCGGGCAAGAACTGAAACAAAAAGCAAACGCTTTAACAAATTTCAAAAAGTTAAATACATGACAAATACTAGCCAGTCCAGTTGGACTCCATAATCGCACAGGGAACAGATTAGAAACAAGTTGAATGTACATTGTATTTTTCCCCCCAAAATAGTTTTGAAATAGCAAAATTTGGGTTTTTACTATCGACTCGAAAGTTTGATGTTAGTTATTTAGCAGGACAGATATTAACATTTCCCATGTTGAAATGACCCTCAAGAATAAGGCTTTTCTTCGCAATCAAAGAACTGGTAAAGAGTTAAACTTTATCGATGTACCTCTGTTTCGACTTTAAGTTCTGTATCAATCAGGTTCTTCTTCACTGTATTGGCACCACTTTTCATGTGATCATATATCGTCGGTCTTTTGTCGAACATCTGGCAGGAAATGAGCGGAAATAAACATAGCACCACAATAATCCATGACATGCTTTTCCGGTCCAAATCTCTCATAATGGCCGCCGCCATGACGGAATCAGATCCAACTGTGTCTCTCAGGTGTTTTAATTGTTTTAATATTTTAACTTGTAATTTTGTTATTTCCACTTGTTTGGAAAAACAAGATTATATCTTTATATTCAATTATCTCATTTTTTTCTTTAATAGATCTTAGGCCTATATAATTATTAAATTTTCCCCTACAAAGATATCATATTGCTGCTTTTTAACCAAAACTTTCACAATAATCTTTAGACTTTTGGTCAATGTATCATTCCTTACAATTATGATATATTTTGATGTTAAATGGATGTCGAAGCTTAGAAAGAAACCAACATACTAATTTGAATCTACCAAAATGTAATAACGAAGAAAGTACACGTGTTTAATATTGCATTTCCGCAACCCTTCGTACGTTCGGGGAAGAACAGGAAACCTATTTTGCGAAAAAGGGACTCATTTATAGACCTGAGGTCTATACCCCGTTTCGCTGAATACAGTTCCTCCTGATGCCAAATTTTACACGTGTTTCTGAAACTGAAAAACTTACTTTTAAAAGATAATATGAAGATTATCTCGTTTGAAACAAACGGAGCAACGACAGTGAAGGGTCCATATTGCTAAACGTAAAGAGGAAATGAAAAAGAAAATTTTGTCGCCTAGAGGTAAATTTATCTATTGATAACTATTGCTTGTTTATCAAAATTAACGTTTTATGACAAACATAATAAAATGTATTACGAAATACCGCCATTACTGTCGGTCTTTTTGTCATTTCTTTCAAAAACATTTTAAGAAAGAAAAAGAAAAGAATAACAACTCGGAAGAAGTAGAATGACGACGATTATGATGATGCAAAAATAAATTGTTGATGGACTGTTAATTCTTTTGTTACTATTCCGATAAAAATTGTTATCATTCAAATAATGATATCATTCTTTAATTCAATTGGGTACTGCATTCTTTGCTTAATAAAATATACCATATGGCCTTCAACACGCAAAAAGGGGCATTCTGACATTTGCGTAAAGTGTCGTCTCGGATCAGCCCGAGCAGTCCGCCAAGGCTGATCCTAGACTGCACTTTACGACTACATTAGATTTTGTCTTACAGTAGACTTGCGCAAAACATCAAATTACATAAAAAATGGAAAGTGTCGTTTCGGATAATTCTGCACGGACTGCGCAGGCTGATCCTAGACGACACTTTACGCAAATGTCCGAATACCTTTTTTTGCGAGTTGCAGACCATATAAGTGTAATATTGGGTCAACGTGTATTTTTCCAGGTTGAGATTTATATATGGCGTCGGTAATAAATACTAGAAGGCGAGTTTCTGCATGGACAGAAAAACACAACAGAAAGAATCTGTGCATTATAAACTCTTCAAAATTCAAAGAATATGCAGATGACATTAAATGTCACTAAAATAATGATTTTTTTTTCTTTTTGGGGATAGAAGACCTTGTGGGAAAGGAAAATCTTAACAATGTTTTAAAGGTCTTCTTCATCAGGGTGGCTAAAAGTCGAGATTGTTTGGTATAGATGGGTAACATTTGCTGAACGACTATTTGAAGACTCAACTTTTAAAACACTTGCATTCGACAAAATTGGTACACAGGAGATATAGTTTTTAAATAGGGTCGAAAACAACGTGGGAAGGAGGGGAAATGCTGGTTAACAATGCTTTCTTCCTGAGGCTCGTTAATACTGGGAATGTTTGGTTAACTTTTTACCAGACGACAAAATTTAAGCCTTGTCCAAATTGAAAGCATTAGCAGACAACAATTTCTATGTGGCTCAAAAGGTGCAATTTTCTTTGATAGGGTAGAAAACATTTTGGAAAAAAGGAGAAAATACTGGTAACTGGCAATTTCTCCTTTTCCAAAAATGTTTTCAAGAGGCTTCTTTCCAAGGGTCGTTAATTCGGTTGGTTGGTTCATTGTATGGTGTTTAACGCCGTTTTCAACATTATTTCAGTTATATCGCTGCGGCCAGTGCTTTCCTGGAGTCTCTTTTACCAGTACTCCGCACAATTTTCTTTTCAAGCGACTGGCTGCTTTCCAACATAACCATTGACGAAACACTGGTCAGCTGTGGGAGAGGAATGATTCCTGTTGCAATGACTATCATCAATCCTCGGAAAGAAATTGGCCGAGCCGGGGATCGAACCCGCGACCCAAGAGTCGTTAGAACTTGTCGGCAATGTGAGGTAAAGGTTTAAAGGGTTGGATGAATCAGGATGCATTACTAGGTGCACTGCTGCTGAAACATTACTGAAATAACCCTATACCAAACGATCTCGTATTTCGACGACCCTGTGGTAAGGAGCTTCTGAAAACATTGTGGGGAGAAAAGAGGAAAATGATGTCAGCCATTTCATTAACAAATCTTATCATTTGAACAAGATTTTATTTTTCGTCTGAAAATGTTTCCGAATGGCTTGCATCACGCGAAAAAGGGGCATTTGGACATTTGCGTAAAGTGTCGTCTCGGATCAGCCTGCGCAGTCCGCGCAGGCTAATCCGAGAAAGCACTTTACGACTACATTAGATTTTGTTCTTCAATAGACTTGCGCAAAACAGAAAATTACATAAAAACGGAAAGTGTTGTTTCGTCCGTGCAGGCTGATCCGTGACGACACTTTACGCAAATGTCCGAATGCACCTTTCCGCGTGTTGCAGGCCAAATATGACTACTCTAAGATTTTGTTGTTTGGTGAAGAGATGGCGACGTTAAAATGACGTAGGGCTGTAAAACCATCCCAAAAGGGGAAACAGGTCCGTGTTCACAAACGTATGAACATTCTTAGTCTTACTCTCCAAGATTTTCTAAATTTGAAAGTGCCCGGCCGGGTAGCTCAGTGGTTAGCCTATCCGACTCACGACCTAGTGGTTGTTGGTTCGATACCCGGTTGAGGCAAGCTTTCTTTCCGGCGAATTTCGCCTCTCACCTCTGATGCATTTGAGAAAAGTAGTCAGTGACTTGGAAAGAAAGTTGTGTCAGCACTGGTGTGAGAAAGCCAGGAAACACATGCGTAGGTGCACTGACCGCCGTGATATGGCCTAAGCTATTAAAACGGCGTCAAACACCCAAAACAATCTATCAATCGATCACTAAATTTGAAAGCAAGATAACTTTTGATTGGCTATAGATCTAAGATCAGACTTCACTGTGCATAGCCTGATCTTGATCCACACTATTAGCAGTTGCAAGCATTGACGTCGGCAGGGTTTTGTCTATCTACGAATTTATCGAACAACCTTCGTATGTAATGTGAAACGCCCTTAAATTGACGTTCGTTACCCGATAACCTTTTGTAGCGAACCTTTTCTTCTCTTACAGCTGACCACTTAAAAGAAAAAAACCGAGACAAAAAGTAAGAAAAAAAAAAATCTATGACTTCCTTTGTCGCAATGTTTTCTCGTTCATTCATATGTTAAGTCTTTATTGAAGCTAACGTTTTACCAAACGACACAATTTTAGCCTTGTTTATACTGAAAGCATTTGCAAGCGAAAAATCAAATGTAACTCAAAGCATGAACTTTTCCTTCTACAAAGTTAGAAAACATTGTGGGAAAAAGGAGAAAATGCTGGTTACCAGCATTTTCTCCTTTTCCCACGATGTTTTCTAAGGCCTTTTACCTAAGGATCGTTAACAGTGTGATAAAAGGTTAATTAGTTATAGTTTACAAGGATCTTAAAAATTCCAAGTCGTCTCCCGCAAATTTGTTTTAGGTTGTGAAGAGTAACATACGTACTTTTGAGGTCTTTCTTACCTAAGAAGAATCCTTATCTAGTAAGGGTGTGACGAAACATTTACATATAAGGCTTGGAGAAAATAAACATCAGAGATAATAAAGGATAAACATGCAACGACGAATGGTAAGCTTATGTTTTTTATTTCAAACCTTTACGCTGCTAAGCGCCACTTGGTAGGCCTACTATTTTGCTGACCGGTGTAGCTTAAGAATAGAAAACACGGAACGGGCAATCTGAAACTAGATCGATTGATTGATTGATTCTATGGTGTTTAACGCCGTTTTCAACATTATTTCAGTTATATCGCGGCGGCCAAGGCACCTATCCATGCTTTCCTGGAGTTTCTGTTACCAGTATTCCGAACAATGTTCTTTCCAAGCCCCCCTGGCTGCTTCCCCACATAACCATCGTCGAAACAATGATCAGCGGTGAGAGAGGAATGAATCCTGTCGCACAGACCATCGTCAATTCTCGGAAGGAAACTGGCGAGCCGGGGATCGAACCAGTGACCTCCTGTTCTCAAGTCCTGTGCGCTACCGAATGTGCCATCGGGGCTCGGCTGACGCTAGATCTATACAGGCTTAATTTTTCCTTCGAAAAGAAGTTTGAAATCGCAACATTGTTGTTGTTGGTGAGGTTTCCATCAAACTTTTACAGAAGCGATTGTCATGTGGTCCTTTATAGATTTTTTTTTCAGAGAGCATGATTTCATGAAGAGCGTTGAACGAGATAACGAGCCATAGTTTACGGTGTTGTAATGATCAAGGGAGGTAATTCCTGTTTTATGACTTCTTTGTTACTAATTGTCTCCCTTGGTTATCATAACGCATTATAACACGGTTGATAATGTATATCCAAGTTTTCTGGCAAGAAAATCTATAGTTTTCAGGCATAAGGATTTATTTCCGTGAATCAGGTTATGCTCAGATGTATTGAATATTTAACACGAAACAAGGTTTTTGTGTCTTTCGTGCTTAAAACGAAGTATTTTTCTGCAACACAAGATGAGAATCTTCTTGTCGAAAAGCTATGTATCAGGGTTGATTGATTTTGGTATGATAGATCACTGAATAGACGTCCTTGTCATTCACTGAAAAATCTCGATTTGTGAAAAAATGGGGCATTTTGGGGCCAGGCTTATTTTCTCTTTGAAATAATGTCGTGATACAGGCCTTCTCAGTACATGTATGGCTCATTAATCAATAGGCCAATGAAGTTATACAGGGCCATCATTGCCCTCTAGTTGTTGTTATTTTTATCATTATCATTACTACTATTATCGTCTTCATCATTGTCATTACTTGTTTTGCTCTGTTGTTATTAATTCCCCTTTCTACTCACGACACCAGAATAATATCATCATGGTCCTCAAGATAGTTATTATTGAAATAAATTGTGCTATAATCTGTAAATGTAATCCAATATATATGGCTTACAGGACGATTTTTCGCAATCTTAAGATGTGTGTGAAAGAACTCTACTTTTGGAACTCGTTTAAACTTGTGCACGAATCATGTTGCCACAAGACGCAAATTTGTCTAATCTTAAAAAAAAACAACGTTTTGTCTGAAACCATAAGGCCGAAGGCTCTCAAGTTTGGCTTCAGGTCATGGACCTCTACAAAGATTATTTTTTTCTATAGCCCTGGGGATCAAATTAGCCTAGCCCCGGAGGGTTACAAATTGTACATGTGCAAATTGAATAGTTAAAACTTAAAAAGTTTCTCGATTGAAATTAACTGGTTTTGGTAGAAATGGTTTTAGTGTTATTTTGTTTGCCTTATCTTTTCAACCTCTACCAAGAGTACTCAACTTATTGCCATGGGGTGAAATCTGGCTCTCTCCCGTTGGTCTCAAATCTTAAATAGACTTACATACTATGATGAAAACTTTAAAAATCTTCTTGTTCCAAATTATGTGGCCGCATGTGCATCACTATTAAGCAGACTTGGAACAAGAGTGTTTAAATTCTAGCCTCAGAGCTCAAACTTAGCATTCCCATAGGGCTCAAAAATTTCGCTTGGGCCTTCACCTTAAAAAAAATTAAGAAACTGCTTGTTCTGTTGCATAATAATAAGTACTTTCCGGGAGTCACAGCCTTGAGGTCAAAATTGTGTCTCTCTCGAGTTAACAAAAATTAACATGGGCCTACTACGGTTGAAACTCCAAAATTCGTCTTGTTCCAAAGTATTTGACCTTGAGCTCTAATAATTAGCATGCTGTACTACGTAGTGGACCTCTACCAAGTGTGTTCAAGTCAAAGTTTTAGTGTCAAAATTGCTTTCCTCCGGATGTCACAAATTTTTCAGGGGTTACTTGTATTTGGACAAAACTTTAAAAATAGTCTTGTTCTACAACGGTCTATTTTCAATTGAGCAATCAAGGGCCTGCATGGTCATTTTGTTTATTTGTTTGTGATCTTTTTTATTTCAGATATTTTTCCTAATCTGCTCGGCCGAAGGATTCATACTGTATGTATGTTTTTATTCATAGAACTTTTTAACTTCATCGGGAAGTTCAGTCCTTTGATTTCAAACTTAGATCTCGCAATCAAACGACTGAAACCACTGTCAGGATGAGTTTAGTACGAGTATACAACAGTAATAATAATTGGGATATAATTTATTTGGAGTTATAGGTGAAAACTGTTAAGAACTTATTTCATTTTTTTATAGACGGCGTATGAAAACGATTTGTTTGTGTAAATGGGGATATTTGTATCTCTTTCAACAGTATTTCAGTCATATCACGGAAGCAAATCACACATGTATACATTCATCATATAATGCATTTCACAGGAAATTGTACGAGGGTATGCTTTGCCCATGAAAACTTCTATGTAACCAGTTCTGCGAGCGGACATCGTATCAGGATTTTTTAAATGAAAATCCAATATCTGAACCAGCGAGCCATTGAGTACCCTATGTATATTAAATTATACTGCAAAGAAATTTCTCGCGATCTGATTGGATAATATGCCCCGCACATACATTCCTGTACACTGGCAAAATCCACGTAAAAGAAGTTTCCCTTTCGGGAGCCCCGTATGTATACATAACTACACTTTCAACACAACATCCAAAATGGCAGTTTCGATCTATACGAGCCGCCCACAAGACAAACAAACTGAGTAGCCTGCACCATATTATTACTAATTTCCCTTGAAAGAATGGATTATTTGTTAAATAAATGAAAATACATGTAGTGACTTAAATTACCGTTTGATGTCATTCTAAAAGAAATACACGGGTTTAAAACGAGCCATCCCTTCCTCAGACCTGTATGCAAATTGTGAAGTGTCGAAACTCGTACACTGAAACGTTAAAAGATGACCTAATGGTCGTTTTAGGCAACTGATGGTCATTTACTTTTGCCACCAAATCATTGAAATGCCTAGTTACTCACCTTAAGTTGTTTTACTTACCGTAAGTTGTTTACATCTATGTTTAAGGCCTACGGCCCCTAACTCTTCGGTTAACACAGGCGTTTTCGTATAGGCTATTCGGCTAATCTCGGCAGCTTCCGTCTTTTAATAAGAGAGTTAAGGGCCGTAGAATCACTAACTCGTCGGTAAATATCGTGTAACATCGACGTTTTCGTAAAGGCTATTCGGCCGATCTCGATAGCTTCCTTCTCTTAATATGAAAGTTAGGGGCCGTAGGCCTTAAAGAAAAATACGTCGAATGTCTATCGCAGTGACATCATCAAAATTTTGCACCATACTGTACGTTTTACCAAGGTTTCAGTGACGTCAGTTCCCAGTGACGTTAGTTTTCATTGAATCTGGGCACTCAGAAGGGAAATCCTATTACGTCAGCGTACTAAATTCGTGAGACCATAAAACAGGGAAATTTCGAATAACACACGTTGGAATGGTAAAACTTTGCAGTATAATATACCTTTGGCTCGGGGCAACATGATTCACCACAGCCGTGAACAAATTTCCAAATCCCCTGCCAGCTGACCGTACAACTAATAATGTATTCATAAAGTCATATATATGTTGTCAAGTATGATTGTTTTGTTTTGTAAGAAGTTCAACTCTTTACCATATGACAAAATTTTATACATGTCGATATCGAAAGTTTTTGCAGACCATAAAACAAATGTTGTTCAAGTAATGAAACCTGTCTATGATAGGAGAGAAAACATTGTGGGAAAAGGAGAAAATGATGGTTACCAGTTAGCTACCGTGTTTTCAAAATTTTTCCTCTTCAGGGTCGTTAGAACACTTGACTGATGATCAGAAGTTTATGGCTCTTTACAACATTATTTCAGTAAACACAAAAATAAACACCTTCAGGCAGCTTCTCCCGTAGTGTAGAGCAGTTCAGAGACACTGTTTCTGAAAGTGACATTGTTCATAACGATAGGTTACACCTTTCTTCCGGCGAAGTTGAATGCGCTGGCTATTGACATACTCCTTGGTACTGATAAAGAATGAATACATTGTCATGTGCGATTGGTAAGAAATATGAATATGTTTATTCGGCGGACCCCTGCTGACATATTTGCTTGTACATTTGTGACACCACTATTTACCACTCGTCACAACGCGGCCGATGCCGTACCTACATCTAAACGATCGTTTCCATTTGAACTGCCAATCACGTAATCTTATACATGGCGGCGCCACTGTAAGTCGTTTAGCAACGACATAAACAACCTCGATGAAGTTATTCACATCTATCTATCTGTCGGTGAAAGCTTCAATCAAAATTGATAAACCACGTTAAAAATGAATGTACGAACTTTTGTCAACTGAAATATAGTTAGAAAGATTTCGATAGAAAATATTGAGACTCAAGTTTTTTTTTTTAAGAGGAGCCTTAAAATTTTCAGAATGGTAAACCGGCATATTTCCGTCGATGAAATGTACCGTTTTGGTGCATATCTATCAATCCACCAGATATATATAATACAGCCAAGGGATTTGATGGCTCCCATCACCCGAGGTATGCCGAATGCACTATTTACAAGCGATGCTACCGCAAATGGATACACCGGGGCCTTGATTCATGCCAAAGTAATTTAATGAAGTAGAGAATGGCCTCTTTTTGTTAGTTTGGAAATTTAATATCAAGTGAGTGTTTCCCAACTACCCAATAATACTTTTCAACAACATGAAAAACGATGAGGAAAAAGAGGCAATTTCTTGTGAGGTAAATTCTTATTAAAATTTCACTTCATTTTGTGTCACAGAAGAGTTTCAATACTGATATTCCAGTAGGCTATCTCCTACGCCATCTAGCATTTTGAAAGAAAATTCTTTTTCTATTCTATTTGTAGCGATGACGGCAATAGAACATTCCTTGGCAACGTTTGTTTAAAATACTTTACCGGAAACTGTGAATAGTAAGTTACTTTTAGGTTTGTTTGTTTGTTTGTTTGATTAACAAATATCAAATGAGCTATGGTTTGGCAAAGGGGGCTATAATGTATCTCCGTGAGGCATGATACCAAGCAAGTTATAAATATTATAGATCCATAAAACCCATCTCGTATAACAGCCGGCTGAATCATGAGATAGAATGGTCCTTTGACATGCAGAAAATTGACCAGTGGCGAAATGTTTCGACCCAGGTCAGCCTGCGCAAACTGCGCAGGCTGACCTGGGTCGATACATTTTGCAGATGTGTTTTGCTCCCTTTTCATAGAGCTTGGCTAAAATATGTTTCATATCTATTTCTTTCTGTCATTGTAGCTATTTGTGCCGTTAATCCCACAGGCCATTCGCTTGTCTGTCAGTCTCTCTGTGGTTATTCCTATGTCAATTATCTGAACCCTTTGGCTGCTAAGCGGGACTCATCGACCTTTTGCGGACAGTGAAGATCAAGATCAGACTGCACAGAATGTGCAGTCTGATCTTGGATCTACACTGTCCGATAAGGAGATATTTTTCTCCAAAAAAATAAGTTTGAAATAGTATTAATCGCGTTTTCACTATCGGCTTGAAAGTTTCATTTGATAAAGATAAGGGTTAATATTCGTACCATTCGTACTTTATAGCAAAGGATGCGGGGTACCTGTTCCAGAGTACGGAAAGACATTTACCGGACAAGTATATAGACTGGTACAAAACGGCAGAGAGTACTACGACGAATCTTGCATGTAAGTTATTTCAACCAGAGGTGAAAGCAGAAACCTGTTGAATTACATGTACTTTGAAATTACAATAATTCTAGTTTTCAATAATTTTCGTGTATTGATGAATTTGAACTATTTGATAAAACAGGATTAATGTCTTTGAAAATACTGTAGCGCTCAGCAGTTTCTGATGGTTTGTGTGAGTCAGGGGTGTAGGTAACCCGAAATAAGGTATACGCAAAAGTAATACCGAAGGAATTATCCGTCGCGCAAAGCGTCGGGGGGGGGGATTCTCAAGAGGGTTTGGAGGGCCTCCCCAGAAAATCTTTGAATCGTAGAAGCTATTTGGTGGCCTCTGGTGACTGGTTTTTTTAAGCAAAAATGTCTTTCTTTTCTTCTTTTTTTGTTTTGCAAAGTGTACACAACTGCTTTATTTGCTTACAGGCATCTACGCCCCTGCGAGTAATGGTTACAATGATTAATTAGATTTTTCTTAGAACGTGCCGTCTGATCATGTAACCAGACCGTCTGCTGCTTGATTCTGCACTATTCAAGAGAAAAAAACGACTTTATTTGCGTTGGATTGTTATTTTCAGGTACCAGCGGTGAAAGAGTTAACTGAATTAAGGGCGCTTTTCAGTGACGTTAGTCCTTTGATTTTTCTCTTTCTTTACCTCAGTCGATCCAACTTGGCATTTTCATGTTCATGTGCATGTACGAAAGAGTTCATCCCAACTCTCGCTGAATATTACCTGTCGGACGGGACCAGCACGAACTTTACGTGGTTTGCAAACTTGACCGCTGTTTGTAGATGCCTGAATAATAAATAAATGAACAAATAATAAATCAATACTTGATCTTCTCTTTCCGCATTTTTGTGAGATTCCGGACCAGACTTTGACAAAAGGAAAAATAGAATAACGTTCTGCTTGGTAACAGCATTGCAACTAAGATTTTAACGAATGGAACCCTGTTCAGGCCGTCGACTTTACGTCCAGACTGGGAGTAGCAAACTCGATATTCGGACACCATTGGCTTGACTCTTTTTTGTAACTCAGTTACACGAAAAGTGGAAAAAGCAGAAGCTCTTTTCTTGACAGTTGTCAATTTTCTTCTTTTTTACAGTTTGACCCAGAGTTTTACTAATTTCGGCTTTTCTGGGCAAATCTTTAAGTCTAAAAGTTGAAAGATTTTTAGCGATTGTCAAGACCATAGCTACTCTTATTCTACTTTTCGATTTACTGAGAAAATTCGAAACTATGGCGCCCACCTTCTAGTTTTCTACTTGCGTTTAGGTAGAACAGTCATTGGCGGAAACAAGGTACTGTAATAATACCCATTTCATTTATTCAGCTTTTCGATGTGATATCTGCAGTCTAGTTTTTTAACCTTTTTTCGCCACCAAATCAATAAATTTGACGGATTGAATGGTGTTATAAATACGGTGCTTTCAACATTATTTATGTCATATCACGGCAACAACTTACTAAGTTATGCATGTCCTGGGTTTCACCAATACTAGGCTGCTAGGGATCTAAACTTTCTTGCCCAAGGACTCTCTGACGAAAATTCAAGGACTTCCAGTGAGGTTCCGACATGGGGTCTCCAGTCTTACCCATCAATCAATAAATTTGAGCCGAGGTCTGTGAAAAGGTGGTTTAATACATCTGCATAAAGTATCGACCCATATCAGTCTGCGCAGTCCGCGCAGGCTGATCTGGCTCGGAGCTTTTTGCTACTGTTAAACTTTTAGCATGTGAAAGGACCACACTAACTCGTGATTCAGTTATTTGTAAGACAAAATGGATTTGAATTTTTGCGACGACTTGCTTAGTATGATGGGTCATGAAGATGCACTAGACCCTCTTTTTCCCGCAGTATATTAAAGTTGATTCCAGGGGCTACTGAATAAGATTTTGGTCGTTGATCAGTATCAAGTCTCAGGCGGAGTAGATCAAAGATCAGTCTTCACGTTCTGTGCAGTTTGATCTTGATCTCCACCGTCTTCAAAAGTCATTGCAGTCGCCATTGACAGTAAAAGATCTAATTAAAGTACTATAGTACGATTTCAAAGTACTTTTGTTAACCCTTTACCAAACGACAAAATTTAAAACTGGTCTAACTTCAAAGCATCAGCAGACGACAAAAAAGATATACAAATGACGGGACTTATATCAGAAAGGATAGAAAAAGAGTGCTGGTTACTAGCATTTTCTCCTTTTTCCGACGATGTTTTCAAATGTCTTTCACCTCATGGTTTTTCAAACTCGGGATAGCGTGGTAAAAGTTTAAGGAAATATTCTTACCGTTACGGACACTGTAAATGCAAGATCAGACTGCACGTCATGTGACCTACACTGTCCTCAGAAAAATCATCCTGAGTCACGCTAAAGCAATCAAAGGGATCATAACCTTGAACGAACTAACCCGCACAGCGGCATTATCTTCCGCTAGATGGCATTCTACAGATACACATCTATCTAATTTGGGCATTCTGGGTACAGAACCGGACTACTTTTCAAAACGACAACCGTTACTTTGAATTTCAAAATCCAATAGACGTTTACTTAATAAAACGCTACCTGGTGCGATTCATTCAGCTATGATCAGCTAGTATGTAACCTATGCACCAGCCATTTATTAAAAGAGCCCCTACAAGCTTGGGTAATAGCTTTGGTATAAGCCCTACTTAATTTATATGGGATCGGTGATGCGTCATAGCAGACAGGTCGAATCTTCGAAGAATATAACATGCGCAGACAACGGCACAGCGGAAGATAAGATAAAAATCAAAATCATAAATAAGCCATACTCTGGCAAAAGGGGCTTTAATGCAATGATTTTTTTTTCAAGGTCATCTGTTACGTATATATCAGATAATTTCAATGATTGGTATGTCGTATCCCCCTATCATTTATTATAAATCAAACTTTGTCCTTAAACAAAGTCCATGCTAACATTTACATTAGAGCTAAAAGAATATTATGCACAACATTTGGAAAACAATACATGTGATTTTTATCTTCCTCTTTAACTTTGTTTCTTGCTTGTACTGGTCTTATTCACAGTAACCC
Organism: Hippopus hippopus; assembly: GCA_946811185.2. NCBI lineage: Eukaryota > Metazoa > Mollusca > Bivalvia > Cardiida > Cardiidae > Hippopus > Hippopus hippopus. The sequence continues at coordinate 23,206,279 of OX328113.1, read as the reverse complement.
TTTTTTTACACGGCCCAGGGCTTTAACGACCCCGAGGAAGAGTCCTTTTGAAAATATGGTGAAAAAAGTAGACAATGATGGTAACCAGCGTCTCCTCTCCTTCCCACCATGTTTACCACTCTTTTAAAAACACAGTTTCGTCTTCAAATACTTTTATTTGGACAATAATTTCATTGTAACACTGTCGTTGGGTATAGAGTTGAATAGACGTGTTAACTCTACCAAACTCGACCAAATTGAAAGCATGTGCAGACGACAAAATATCTAGCTCAAAGGAAAATTTCTGACTTTAAGGGTAAAAAAAAAAAAAATCTCTAAAAAGGAGAAAATGCTGGTTAATGGTGTTTTATACATAATTTCAGTCACATCGGGACGACCAATGCACCTATCTTGTTGTGTCTCTTCGCTAATATTTTGCATAAGATCCTTTTATAGCCACTAGACCCTATCTAACATTAGAGCCTGGATCGCGTAAGATCTTTTCAAAGCTACTAGACCCTGACTGACATTAGAGAGAGAGAGACAGAGACAGAGACAGAGAGACAGACGAACACGGAGAGAAACAGAGGGACAGAGCTTTTAAGGGGTAACATGACTAATGAATAAAGACAAAATGAAAACAAAATGAAGACAAAATGAAAAGATAGCGGAGCGGATAATAGAATGGAAAAACAGATGATTAATTTGAAGAAATAAGCTGGTTAAAGACGATTTTTGTGGTATTTGTCGAAGACAATACCACTATGAGTTCAATATTGAATTTTGAAGACCATGTATCGTATTTTGTGCGAAGCCGAAGGAAATAAATCCAATTAAACTCAATTTTTCTCAGGCAAATGATTTTTTTGGAGGCACTCAGATATGTAATTGGAAATGCCATGTTAAAATACACTGGGTAAGGCCATCGATCATGGAAATACTAATTTTTGATTGAAAATAGCTTCATTCGCTCATAGCCTTCTATTGGCGCAATGATACAAAATTTGTCTACCGATCGCTTGGTCCTGGGCTTTTTCGTTCTAAAACCAGTTCGTCCCATGGTTTGTTCATCCCATGATTGCGCGCTACTCCATTTGATTGGGCATGAATATTTATAGATCGAAATAATTGATTGTAATGTTAAGAATTAAATGTTAACGGCCAAAGATATTTCAAAATCATAGTTTTTAGATACAAACTTAATTCTATTCGATTATTCACATGGTTTCTCTCTCTATCCATTATGCATCGTACTGTCAAGGGACGTTACTCCTGACTCCTCCTAATGACAAAGGGCGACCACCAATACACAAATATCCTAACTTTGTCATGAGTACTCTCCCTTCAACCAAAAAGGTATTCATTTGCTTGCTTGGTTGACTTTCAAGCCAACATTTGAATAATATTTCTCTTTTTCTTTCAAATTATAAATTTTACACGACGGCTTCCTTGACAAATACCACTTCAGCGTTCTCAACGCTTTGATTTTTTATGTTGGATACTAGGTGAGCATGATGATGATTCTATTGTTTTGCTAGTAGAAACAGTTAGTACCCCCGAGCTTCGTCAATCAACATACCATTACATGTTTCCATGGCTTAGCGTTTTGATCCTAGATGTGGACATTTATGTATCATTTTTAAAACAGAATTTAATTTTTTTTTTGTTTCGTAGATATTTCTAAATGGTCGTTTAATTCGGTCAACTTGCTACAACGAATAAAAACAACGGGAAGTAAGTTGAAATATTTATTAAACTTAAAAAAATACTGAGGTATCGATGAACCTCTAAATCATTTTAAATTGGACTAACCCGTAGCGAAGTTTTGTAAATTGTGAATAAAACCTGCGTATCTAGCATATAAGTCATACAGATGGCATAAAGTTGAGCTCCACAAAATGGGTTCTCCTGTACTTTGATCAATGGCCCCCGCCACTCCCCGGCCCTCGGCAGAGAGAGAGAGAGAGAGGGAGAGAGAGAGGGGGGGGAGAGAGAGAGAAGGGGGAGAGAGAGAGGGGGGGAGAGAGAGAGAGAGAGAGGGAGGAGACAGAGAGAGAGGGGGAGAGAGAGAGAGAGAGAGAGAGAGAGAGAGGGAGAGGGAGGGGGAGACAGAGAGAGGAGAGAGATCTTGTTTGGTAAAATACATTGCTGTTGATAAACAGTCTGACTTTACTACGCGACAAAAAATGGAAAGCATTTGCAGACGACAACATAAATTTGGCCCATATTGATAGGGTAAAAAATATTGCGAGAAAAGACGAAAATGCTTGTAACCGACATTGTCATCTTTTTCCGCGATGATTTTTTAAACCCTTCTTTCTAATGATCAATAAAACCCATACAAGGAAGGAGAATTGCCAACCACTCTAAAGATGATTTACAACCTAAAACTAGTTATTTGATTTACGGAGACGGTCTATCTTCAGAATTCAGAAATCACATCTCAAATAGGGACTGCGATATGACCCTTGCTGTAGGAATATGTTCAAAAGGACTCTTCCTCAGGGGTCGTTAAAACTCTGGGCCGTGAAAAAAAGGGTTAACCCTTCGGACTCGTTTTTTTTTTTTTTCAACTGCATCACACCCCATTCTAGTGACAGATTTTTAATATCACACACAACCAGTTGATTATCCTCTTTATCTCAAACACCAACTCATGTCAGATCCTATATACTGTATAGGTTATCGAGAAATATCGGTGAAATATTTTTCGATATTTCATGGTTACGATCAGTGAAAATACCGATTTTTATATTCTAACTCTTCAATTGAAGGAGGAAACAGTTGTTCCCGCGCACTAGTTACCTAGGTAAAATGCGCGTGCCTCTCAACCAGATGGAAATATGACGTAATTTACCTTACATTTCTCGCGCTTGACGTAATATTGTAATGCGTTGCTATGCGGAGGGGGTACGCCACGGGGAATAACCGAAAAGAACTGTACTGGATTTTGATTAAATTCCCCCCAGAAAGGGTTAAAAGCATGAAATAAATAGAATATTTGTTTTTTTACGGTGAAAGATCGAAATTTATTTCATCTCGTGAACATCATCGGTAATATTTTCACTCGTGGCTGCGCTACTCGTGAAAATATTACCGATGATGTTCACTCGATGAAATAAATTTCGATCTCTCACCGTAAAAAACAAATATCCTCTATTTCATCTGCAAAAAGTATCCACCCAGCTCATTCTGCGAAATCCATTTGCCGCCCTTCTTCTTTGTAACTAAAAGTTGTATATCTATGTAAATTAATCCTTAGACTGCATAGCGTGACTCACTGACCTTTTGCAGACAGTGTAGATCAAGATCAGACAGCCGTGACAGAACGTGCAGTGTGATCTTGGATCTATACTGTCCGATAAGGAAATATTATTCCCAAAACATTACTTTGAAATAGCAATATTTGAGTTTTTAGTATCGAATTGAAAGATTTATTTTACAGTCAAACTTCGGTGGCTCGAATATGGGTAATTTCGAATACCAAAGAAAGCTCGAACAACGATATCGGTCCCGGCAAAATCTCTATATAATTCATATTGTTCTACCTCTGAAAGCTCGCACAACCCTTAATTGGAACTTTCGAACACATATCACGGTCCCGTCGTTCATTTTCCTGTGTATTTTACCTTTCAGAAGTCGAACAAAGGGTTAGTCAACAATCAGACGTTGGGTTTCACACCTACATTGTTAATTGGATACGCTGGTAATCGTCTGTCAAATATTGGATAAGGTGCATGTTTTTAACACTTACTGTAAAATATACACACACTTGATCAAAGTGTCAATTACAAATTGTTTAGCCGTGATTGAATAATTGCTTTGCTTTTAATTTTTTGTTTTTCGAGGTGGTTGACCTAAATTAGTGGTCAAGTCATTTTTGTGACACTATGTTTTCATGAAGAGTATTGCTTTTCAACACAGTAGGTTTCATTAACCGCAACTGTGATCTTAATCCGCACATGTAGCGTTGATAGAAGTTATAATTAGAACATAAACAAGGTGATGTTTCGCTCTCGATATCTGCAAATGTCCTTTCTTTTCTGATAAAATGACTTTTAGATATGTGCAAAGAAAATGACCCCAGGAATCGGCCGTTTAACTGGTGAAAATAGCTTGCTTTCGGCCGAAATGGATACTCTCAAAAAATGAAAAACATTAACAGAGCGTATCGATTTCGGCCGAAAACAAGATATTTTCACTAATTTGACAGCCAATTCCTGTAAAATGACAAAGGTATGTGGTGTGTTCTGTGTGATATTTCCAAATACAAAAGTCATAAATATGCAATAAGAATACATGTAACTCGTTCACTGACCTCTTCGTACCTTGAAATATGGATACGTCGAACTACCGATATTTCGAACAAATTACCTAGGCCCAGGGGTGTTCGAGCTTCCGAAGTTTGACTGTAGTTATTTAGCAGGATAAGGGTTAAGGCGATAAAATATGTTTAACTATAAGAATACGCTATATATTGCAATAGACAGCTGTTGAAAACATTGTTTGAGAAAGAAGCAAGCTTTCTAAAGAAGTAGGAGGAGATGCAGGGAAGAGAATAAGAAAAAAGGTAGATTGTATGGTGTTTAACGCCGTTTTCAACATTATTTGAGTTATATCGCGGCGGCCAGCGCACCTATCCATGATTTCCCGGACTTTCTTTTAACTGTACTCCGCACAATATTCTTTCCAAGCCACTGGCTGCTTTCCCACATAACCACTGTCGAGACAATGGTCAGCTGTGAGAAAGGAATGAATCCTGTCGCAATGGCCATCATCAATCCTCGGAAAGAAATTGGTCGAGACGGGAATCGAACCAGCAAGTCCCGGTGGCTCAGTCGGTAGCGTACAGGACTTGAGAAAAAGTAGAAGGATAGGGTATAAATTGAAGGAAGAGGAGGGAAAAGAAGTAGACGAAGAAAATTTCTCAATCCGAAGAAAATCTCTCAATAACAGCAATCTCAGTGCAAATCTATTACTTTCCACACGGCTTTGAACAGCGAGCCCCATGCCTGGCTTTATCTCATGCTCTCATTTTAGAAATGTCCTTCGGCAAGTGATTTTCCACAAAATCTCTCAATAACAGCAATCTCAGTGCAAATCTATTACTTCCCACACGGCTTCAGCGAGCCCCATGTCTGGCTTTATCTCTGCTCTCATTTTAGGAGTGTCCTTCTGCAAGCGATTTTTCCCGGTCCTATTGTGTTTGTAGGAACTATCAATAAAATGTACTGTCGCTCCGAAATGAATGAAATGAACTACCTCAGTCAGAACAAGACATCTGTAAAAAAGATAGACAACGTAATTTTGTCAGCAAATAGCAGAGACCCTTAGAATAAACATGTCTACATTTTTGACTAATCACAATTTTCTATTCATTCATTTGTTATCAGTACCAAAAAAGTAGGTCGAAAGCCAGTACATTCAGCTATGCAGAAAAAGCAGGTTATATAGGATTGCGATTTCAAAATCGTTTAGTCTGAATTTTTCACAAAAAAGTGTACAGTATAAATCCAAGATCAAACTGCAAGTTCTGTGCAGTTTTATCTCTTGATCTACTCTGTCTGCAGAATTTAGTCTGATCCAGATGTATATGTTCTGTTAAAACAACAGGAAGTTCTGCTTAGCTTAGCAAGGGTTAAAAACTATGTCTAATACATTTTATATGAGACATGCTCTGTGAAAATGGGGTTGAATACATCTCTGGAGTATAGTATACCATGCAAGTCATTTTGTGTAACAACCGACCAAATCCTGGGGTAGAATGGTCCTTTGACACACAAAACTTTACCGTTAGCAAAAAGTTTCGACTCCGGTCAGCCTGCGCGGACTGCGCAGGCTGACATGAGTCGATACTTTTTGCAGATGCCTTAAGTCCTCTTTTACCAGAGCGTGGTCCATATGCAAGATAAAATCAAACTAATTTGACTGCACAGTTTACTCTAAAACGAACACATGACAAGATAATAGGAGAAAAAATACAGTTAGCAAACATTTGCCGGTTCGAAAGTCTGACAAATGAATAATTATAGAAGCTCATACTGTGCAATTTCGTGAATTGCCACAATGTTTTCCTAAGTTGTTTAACCATACGATGTGTATGTAAACTGGGGGGGGGGGGGGGGGGGTTACCCCTAAACCCTTTACAAAACAATCCCGACTTTGACCGACCCTGAAAAAGAAGCCTTTTTGAAAACATTGTGGGGAAAAGTATAAAATGCTGTCTTCTAACTTTTCAAAGATAAATTTCATCATTTGAACAACATTTATATTGTCGTCTGAATATGCTTTGAATTTTGACGAGTCTACATTTTTCTCGTCTGGTAAAGGGTTATCCCTTTACCAAACAGTCTTAAGTTTCGTTACTTTTAAAGAAACTGGGACAGAGGGCATTTGAAAACATTGTGGGAAAAGCAGAAAATACTGGTAACCAGCATATTCCCTTTTCCCAAAATGTTTTTTCTACCCTTACAAAGACGAATTCCCAATATTTCAGACACATTTGATTTATCGTTTGCAACTCGTTGTAACGTAGACTTGTGTACAGTATTGTCGTCTGGTTAAAAAGTCGAGATGCCTAGATGAATTTAGGATGATTTACAAATAGTGTGCATCAAGATCAGACCATCACAGAATGTGCAGTCTGATCTTTGTTCTACAGTCTCTACCACTTGTATTTAAAATATAAAGAAAAAGTCGTTGAAATTGGTGCAAAAATTGTATTAATAGCTCTGGCAGACAATTCTCGTTCGTCTATGTAAAGGCGTCAACACTTAAGGTGCTGTGCGCGAGTCAATATCGTTCTGCGAACAGTGTAGATCAAGATCAGACTGCATGGAACGTGCAGTATGATCTTTGATCTACATCGTCCGGCACTGTCAGGATTCCCTGGCGAAAAGAACCTTTAACTCACAATATTTTTTCAATTTTACGGTCGGCTTGAAAAAATATAATTTTTTTTTTCCAGCAATATGAGGGTAAAGGGGTGCATTTGGATATTGTTCAAGGATAGAGTGAATGCTTGTGTGCATTGCATTGCTATTAAAAACTTCACGTGAAATCAATATTGCACGTACATGTAATTTATCATTTGATAAAAACGTCCATATCGTTTTCCTACTGTTCCTACAAATTCACGTGTGGATATTTTAAAAGATGGCGACAATGACGCCCCAAGTGCTGCTATTTCACATCTTCACCGCCGGTTTTTATATATTTGGATTAATTTACGATATTCTCTATATTGACATTACCGGGAACCATTATGGAGGAAAGCTCAAGTTCTTAACATTCATAGATTTGGTAAGTTTGTTTTATTTCAATTTCTTATTTTAGACAGGCTTTAACTTGCGCAGTGTTCAGACGGAAGTTCAGGTTAAATTACCGTCAAGGAAATGTATTGCTGCGATGGAAAATATACGGGCCGTGTTCTAGAAAAAGGGGGGGTTTAATACCTCCCCGTGATGCACCATACCAAGTCATCATACAATTATTGGTCATTGAAAACAATTTTGTCTAACAACAGACTAAATCATGAGGTAGTATGGTCCTTTGACATGCAAAAAAATCTTTACAAATAGCGAAAAGTTTCGACCCATGTCAGCCTGCGCGGACTGCACAGGCTGACATGGGTCGATACTTTTTGCAAATGCATTAAACCCCCTTTTCACAGAACATAGCCTATATCTCTACCACCGCCATTTTCCGAATACAATTTAATTTTGAATATACCCATATACTGTAAAGCTCGACTCATAACGTTTTTGCGGGCATTGTAGAACAAGATTAGACTACACGGCACGTACAGTTTGATCTTTGATCTACACTTTCGGTGATATTCTTCGAAATTATAGAACAGGGATTTTATGAAATGGCATTATGTATTTTAATTTGATTAGCAGGAGAAACTCATATTCAAAATCAACTATTTCAACAACATTTATATCCTTAGGTTGCGAAGCGCGACTAAAGGACCTTTTTGAGGACAGTGTAGATCAAGATCAGACTGCACAGAACGTGCAGTCTGATCTTGGATCTACACTGTCCGTTACGGAAACACACTTTCCCCCCCAAAATACCTTAGAACTAGCAAAATTTCGGTTTTTTACTATCGGCTTGTAAGTTTCATGTAAGTAATTTAGCAGGATTTAACACATGTTGATACATAGACGTAGGAGTATGGGTTGTGACCGCAGAGCCGCCCCCTATATCTAGCCTACATCTTTTTTTTTTGTGGGGAAGGGAGGGAGGGAGTGAGGTGGAGCCAGTGATATTCCCTCAAGAAGTATCGTCGGGCAAGTGTTCTTTTTCACTCAAACTCTTTAACTTATTATTTTTTTTCATGACAAAATATTTGACTCCTCGTTGTGAGACCAGACGACAATTGAAATTTGGCTCAATTGATGGTAAAGAAACGTCTTATTTCCTTCTCGATCATTCGACTGTCGACCTAATTGAGTTTGTATGGTGCCTGAACAATGGGCTGATATGGGTACTCTAACAGCTCAATTTTGTACCCTGCTATGGTTTCCAGTATCCATTTGTCAGATGTTATTTCCTTCCAAGTTTTTATTAAGAATCTTGTTTTTCCTGCTTTGGAATTTTCTTCATGTTCACTAAGGTGTATGTTTTGTCGTCAATACTTTTACTTTGTTTTCATTTTGTTGGGATGACGTTGATGATAATGTTTTTTCGGCGGATGCGGATACCTTGAACCCGGTTGATTTTGACGCCGCTGATTCTGGTTTGGGAACAGTTTTAGGTTGAGCTCTGTCCTTGCAGATGTGAATATCATTGAAAATATGTAAATGGTGCTTACGAAAAATAGAGTAGTGAATTCATATTTCTGCTAGTTTGGGTAAAATTTCACGAATCTTCTCTAAAATCCCTGTGGGGCCCATTAAGGATTTGTGCAGCGGATGAAATTGAATAATTAACCGAGACTTACCTTCGTAGATGGGAAGTTGAAGGTTGATTTCAATTTCATCAACTGCAAAATCCTAAAGGGCTCACACGCCCAGCCATCATACCACCCATTTATCCGATTCTCGAAACTTTAGGCAACAACGTTTAGATGTCTTAACCGTTATTTAAGAAATAATCTTCTTTCTATCGTGGTTTAACGTTCAATAAACCACAGTTGTGAGTTATGAGGCACAATAAATAATCCACGAGGGCGATAGCCCGAGTGGGTTATTCATTGCGCCTCATAACTCACAACGTGGTTTATTGAACGATAAACCACGATAGAAAGAAGATTATTTCGATTCTAACATGACCAACTCTTAATCAAAGGAAAACAAGTCCATACTTAGAGTAAAAACGCGGATGCAGATTATATTCCATTGAATAACTTACTTACTTACTTTATACAGAATGACGTCACTCTATATAGAATGACGTCACTCTACATAGAATAACGTACATTTTACCACGCTTTCACTGCACTGTGTTTATAGAGCCGAATTCACGTGTCATGTTAGAATCTTGGTTCAATACGTTGTTGCCGATCTCTAAAAACTGATATATCCGGCTGCATCGAGCTGCGCATCTCTCTGTGTGAGCCTTTAAGGATTTTGCAGTTGATGAAATTGGAATCAACCTTTAACCTCCCATCTTCGAAGGTAAGTCTCGGTTAATTATTCAATTATTCGTGAAGAAGTAAAGTTATCTCTGGAAAAAAAATAACGGAGAAAAAATATGGCTGACATGAAATGGCGGGATTCGTCCTTGCTCATTGACTAACAAGTTAGATTTGAAACCATGAACTGTCCTTTGGCAAGGAAAATCCGGACAGTACATAAATAAGGGAACTGTATTGTAATTTCAGTGGTGGAAAGATGTCGAGTTTACAGATTTTTTTGCCGAAGGGGGGTTTAACTTTGTACCAAACGACCGAACTTTAGACTGGCCCAAATTGCAAGCATAATTGCAGACGACAAATTGAATGTGACTCAAGAATTGCAATTTGTTTTTGGAAGGGTGGAAAAAATTGTGGGAAAAGGAGTAACCAGCATTTTCTCCTTTTTCCTCAATGTTTTCAAAAGTCTTTTTCTTAAGGGTGTTCAAACCTCGGGATTTTTGGAAGGATTAAAAAAAAAAAATGTTGTTAAAACGAGAAAATAGAATCTACTGGTTACCGGCATTTTCTCCCTTTTCAACACTGTTTTCCAAAACCTTCTTTAGGGTCGATAAAACGTCGGATTGTGTGGTAAAGGGTTCACCAAAGTTGATATGAACACAATACATGTTATCAATAAAGGACGAGGTCAAAAATTGGGCCTATCATATATCGTCCGCTCATGTATTTCGACGATCATGTATTTCGACGACATATTTGTTTTGACCTCGTTTTCGTATATTTACCACGAGCCGATGACGTCATCGCGCACTTAACCAACGCTAAACACGGAAACTTTCGCCGAGAGAAAAAAATGTGGAAAATAAGAGATAAAAAGGTAAAAACTTCTTATTACAAATAAAAATTAGTCATTTTTCATTAAAAACATAATGCACATTTTTCTAGCTTCAAAAAGAGCATTTTTCTTGAGAAAAAACAAAAAGAAAAAAATCGATGACATGTCGTCTGGTAGGCCGGACCTCTATTTATAAAAATCACATGACAATCATGTGACTTTGATATGCTACATTATATATCTCGACCGTTTTGTAATATGTACGCGTTATATATAATTGTGTGAGCTGCAAAGGTAACGAACATTACACTGAGCACTTCATACAATTTAAACATAATTTGAATTTGCCCATATGACTTTTATTCATTTTTTCAGTATTCAAAAAAGAACTATAGACTTTATTCACCCACATCCATGACTGCTGCCTTTATGAAAGTGAAAGAAACTGGTGCAGCGATCCTGACCACTGCTAGGGAGTTTGGTGTTCCTGAGGCATCCTTGAGACATAAGCTTAGTGGGAGAGTAAACCCTGAGGCAGTTAGATCAGGACCACCCCCACTTTTTTCGCAGGAGGAGGAAGCACATTTGGCAGCCCACCTGAAATTCATGGCATCTGTCGGATATGGTTATAGCAGGTATTCAGACTTGTATTATTTTCCTTGAAAGTGCATTCTAAACCATTAAGTACCAAACAAGCAAGAAACACAATTTTCTTTCTATAATACATTTTTATTCGATTATTTATGTAAATTATATGCCCTTTGAAAACATCATGGGAACATTATGAACTGAATTTGATTAGCAAATTTTCCATTACCATGAAAAAATGGTAAAGGAAAATTTTCTAACTCCAAGTGTTTTTTCTTCTGTGCAATGGTTTTAAACATTTGAGAATAAACTTCATGGTTATTTTTCAGGTCAGAAGTACTTAACATGGCCCATGAGTATGCTGTGTGCCTTGGTCACAGGGACAATGAACATCCACTCAGTTTTCAGTGGTACACAGACTTCATGAAGAGATGGCCAGATCTTAAAGTCTTGAAACCAAGGGGTTTAGAGATGCAGAGAGCAAAAGCTACAACTATTGATTGTGTTACAAATTATTATACTGAACTTGATAAAATTTTGACCAAGTATGATCTCAAGCACAAACCAGAGTGCATTTACAATGTGGATGAGAAGGGTTTGTCCACAATGCATAAACCACCGTCTATTGTTGCTGCTGTTGGCTGCAAGCCACCAGCAGTTTTGTCCAGCTCACGTGTTCTTGTTACAGTTATTGGATGTGGAAATGCCCTCGGCTATTCTGTACCACCCTTTTTTGTTTTTCCCGGTATGAGAATGCGTCAAGAGCTGCTAGATGGTAAGACTCCAGGTGCTGATGGAGATGTAACAGAGTCTGGCTGGAGCAACAGCGAAATATTTAAAAAGTATCTGGAAACCCATCTTATAAAATATCTGCCTGAAAGAAGTGTTGACCGCCCTGTTTTATTATTGTATGATGGTCACAAGTCTCATGTCAGTCTTTCTCTAATTGATTGGGCCAAGAAAGAAAACATCATTCTTTTTGTTTTACCAGCTCACACCAGTCACGTTTTGCAGCCAATGGATGTGGCTTGTTTTGGCCCGTTTGAAAAAATATACAACGGAATGTCTCACAAGTTCATGAGGGAACATTGTGGTCAGTCAATTACACGGTATAATGTCTGCTCCATTGCATGCCCAGCATATGCAAAGGCATTATCTCCTGAAAATCTCCAGTCGGCTTTCAGGAGGTGTGGAATCTATCCATACAACCCGAATGCTGTGGATCAAACCAATTTCAAGCCGTCTGAAGTATTGCAGCAAAGTGAGCAGCCACCCTCTACCAAAACTCATTCGTCCGTAATTTCAAAACCTAGTTCAAAATCTCCTGCTTTGCCAGATTCTCAAACTCCACCTCTTTCAAAAGTCATGAATGATCCTGTTTGCAATTTTTTCAGCCTGAAGGAAAAAACAATTAATGAGAAGAAAACACAAACTAAAAAAAGGAAGTACCTTAGCAGCATAATCAGTGGTAAAGCATTGACAGAGAATGACATGGTCTGCAAAATACATGAACATATTTCAAAGAAAGCAAAACCAGTACAAAAAAAGACAACCAAAACGATTAATACTAAAAAAAATATCAGAAAAAATACAAATTTGCCCAGTGAGCCACAACCAGGTCCATCTGGTTTGTCCAAAGAAAGCAAAAAAAGGTCTAACCTTGTACACTTGGAGGAGTCCAGTTCTTGTCTGACTTCATCTGGAGATGAAAGTGACAAATGTTGTGTTTGTGGCAAATTCACTCCAGATGAAGTCCGTCAAAGTGTGTCCCTAATTTTTACAAAATGGGTGGCCTGTGATAGAAATGGTTGTGACCACTGGGTACATTTAAACTGCTCAAAAGTCACTGTGATTAGAAGAGGTGACAAGTTCTACTGTCCTCACTGTTCAACTGAAGAGTAAAATGAATCAATATGTAAACTTTTCTATTTCAGACGACCATACATACCAATAAATATATATTTCCATGTTAAAATGGGTATTTATTAATATCTGTGTGTAGAAAACTTTTAATCCCATTGTAAAATATAATAGGCGTACTATTTACACCCCAGTGATGCTATTTCATGCCGACCAAAGAAATTCGTCGAAATACATGAGCGTCAAAAATATGGCTGCTCCCCCTTGACTTTTTGTTTACATGTCGATCTTCGCTGGTAAGTATGATCTTTTGAATCTCAATGGTGAAATAACTTGAGTATGGTCTGAAATCGTCGTTTTGTATAAAAGAATTGAAGTTTCCTTCTCGTAAGCTAAACGCTGTAGGTTCTTTGCTTAAGGTCGTCGAAACCCATGTCTCCGGGCTAGATCTAGCATTGATATCAGGAGATCTAAATCAAATAGCTTCCTTCTGAAAACATTGTGCCTAGCCCCGGTAGCTCAGTCGGTAGCGTGTAGGACTTGAGAACAGGGGGGGTCGTGGGTTCGATCCCTGGCTCGGCCAATTTCTTTCCGAGGATTGATGATAGTCATTGCGACAGGATGCATTCCTCTCCCACCGCTTACCGACGATAGGTTATGTGGGAAAGCAGCCAGTGGGTTGGAAAGAAAATTGTGCGGAGTACTGGTAAAAGAGACTCTAGGAAAGCATGGCTAGGTGCACTGGGCACTGGCCGCCGTGATATAACTTAAATGATGTTGAAAACGGCGTTAAACATCATGCAATCAATGAATCAATCTGAAAACATTGTGGGAAAAGGAGAAAACAACAGTATGTGTGTGTGTTTGTGTAGATAAACCTATTTTCAGCATTATTTCAATTGGTTACGTGCGGCGGCCTGTGTACCTATCAACATGGGCCACGCTCTGGCAAAAGGGGGCTTAATGCATCTCTGCCATACATGATACCAAGCAAGCCATCACATGATTATGGATCCATAATAGCCACTTTTTTAACAACCAACTTAATCATCGGGTAGACTGGTCCTTGAACATAGAGAAAATTGACTAATATCGAAAAGTTTCGGTCCAGGTCAGCCTGCGCAGACTGCGCAGGCTGACCTGGGTCGATACTTTTCGCAGATTTCATTAAGCCCCCTTTCCACAGAGCATATGTTTATGGCGTTTCGTCTCCAATACTTCGGATAATAACACTACTTCGGATATACTAGCTGTTTTCTACCAGAAACGTCCACAAAACTATATTTACACTTTACTAAACAAGCCTGTGAAGAATTCCTTCGAAAGCACTGTTGAAAAAGAAGCTACTGGTAAACATCATTTTTGTCCTTTTTTCCACAATGTTTTCTATCCTTTCAAAGACAGATCATGTCATTTAAAGGCCCAGGAAAGGCCAAAATATCAAAGCAGGTGTCATAATACATTTAAATTTAAATCATACCATTTAAAAGTATGGAAAATATTGTGGAGATGACAGTCTGTTATCGTTTGGTCGGGACATATGCTAGTCGCTGGCAGAAAAAAAAGAATTTTAATATCAGGCAAGATGTAAACAAAAGACACAGCTACCTGGCAGGTTTTAACCTATTTTTGAAATTAATTTCCCTGTCAGCGACTCACAGTTGGACCAACCGTACAATGATAGATTGTCATCTTCACAATAATTTCTATCCTTTTAAATGTTATGATATAAATTCAAATACATTTAAACACCCGCTTTGGTTACATTTGGCCTTTTATTGTTACTTACTAAGTATGGTGGCATATTTCTGCCGCGAGATACGAGATAGCTATCATGATAATTTAAGAGAAATATCGTGATAAAACAAAAATTTTCATGATAAAAATATCGCGATAATTCTAACTCTTATCATGATTTTTTCTGCTTTCGTGCCCACAACTGACATTTATGGTACCTATAATTAGATACGGTTTCGGAACACCTTCGTCTACAACCTTATGAATTCTCCTTTTCCCTGGATGGTTTTAAACTTGTTCGTAGGAGGCATTTCGAGTCGTCTTTGTGATTTTACAGACCTCTGTTCATTTCGATTATTGTCAAAATTTACCAATTAAGGTACAAAAAATTTTGTTAATGATTCGAAATTTTACTCACTGCAATCGTTTTAAAGGGTAACTCCAGACCAAAATTTTCATTTCAAAATCGGATAAAACTATACTAGAGTATGTTAACAAAAATTTTTTTTTAGCGTTCTGTGATGCTTACTTCACGAGATATAGAGGTTTAAACTTCGGATTTTCACCTGTCTGAAAGTCGCTAACTGAAAAAATCGTGACTTCCGGCAGTTTGCCGTGACGTTACAAGTGTGAGAAGATATGATCGCTATATATGAACTAACGCAGAAAACTGAGAAAACTGCATGATATTTGTAAAGATATAAATCGCTTTGTCACGTTTCAATCACTTGTGTACTGCATTTTCACCTCTATCGCTCTTACATCTTACTACAATCATAGGAAAGAAATTTTGAATGAATTAGCCTAGTGGAGATAGTACTTATGAAAAGGAAAAGTTATTCTTCTGGTGGGAAACAAACTTATTTTGAAGTAATTTCAATTATACCACTGCCTAATCAATGAATTTTTATAGAAAAAAAAAAAAAAAAAAAAAAAGAAATAATAACTCAAGATAGTTGAAACATGCCAAAAGTCTCTTCTACTAGGTGGTAGAAGGAAGAAGGAACGTTGCAATGTGTAAAGTAAGTCATTCGAGTACAGTTCTAAGGCTGTTTCTACCAAATATAGGACACCGTCGATCATTGAACGGTCTGCAAATCCTGCGCAGTCTGATCTTGATCTACACCATCAATGTCAGCATTTTACATGTCTCCTTCAGCTTGGGAAGAATTAAAAGCCTTAATCTACCTTAGAAATCGTACCCTCTCTTTAACATTCACGAACAATATGAAATCCAGCACACATCCTGAATTTGCCGTTAAAGTTAAATCCACTTTTTCCTACGTGTTTTTTTTTTCACAATTTCAAATTTGTGTCTTTCATCAACAACAACGTTAAAAGATTGACTGAACTGCCTACTGCCTTCCTACCTTCCTGCCCTCCATATCATGCAGTAAACGTTTTTGATCGTCTGCAAAATACAGGGTCAGTCCATTTCCTACATACTGAGACACGTAAGGCGTAAAATTTAAGTGGAAATACCAACGTGGACAAAAATCATTTAACTTTCTTCTTCCGTACCTCTCGCTGTAATCATGTACGAGATAACAGATACAGATTGCTGACCATAAAAATGCAGCGTACATTAAAAATTTATAACTGCATACAAACTTTACACAAAATTTTAGTGCACCAATCTTTTATTTTGCGAAAAGAATTGTGTGTTCCATCAATGTAAAGGGGCAAAGGATTAATTCGGCGCCTCTTTGATGTTGGTATCGCAACGTTGTGGTCTCACATATTTTTTTTACCCGGCTTGCAGCTGGAGGTTAACAAGCACTTGTCATAAACATGCCATGTACAAAGTTACTCTTTTGTTTTCACGACCATATTGAGCCCTTTTTCTTATAAAATGTGAATGGAATTTGGAATTTTACACAGGTTAAATGGGTAAGTCGAACGTCATAACTTTTGTATTTTCTTCATTCATTTCTTGCCTCATCTAAATTTCTGTGGGGCCCCAAGGCTGCTGAACGCGACTCAATAGCCTAAAATTGCGAACTGTGTATATTAAGATCAGATTGCACAGAACGTGCAATCTGATCTTATGTACAGTGTCCAATACGGAGATTTCTATTTTTGTATGCCCAAAAACTAGCACTATTCGAAATTTTGCAATCGGCATGAAGGTTTATTTAACCTGTTGAGGATTAATGGTAAATCTGATATAAAGCCACGTCATTCGGTTCAGACGGACAGACAGCAGACTGACGAATAAATAGTCATCTCCTGGCTCGAAATAGTGCTTAAACTCGGCACCCGGCATACGATAGGGATTTTTGTGACGAAAAAAGTCGTCTCCCGACATGAGGGAAGATAATGCTGTGAGAAAAAAGTCAGTATCAGAGCAAATTAATAGTACACAGAAGCCGAAATAAATGTGGCGTCACATCCGGTTTATCGCAGATTTCACAAACTCGCACAGGTGTGCAAACCACATTTTCGCTTTTAACTCTCTTTTTACGATAGACATTGAAATACGGTTTTCAATTTTAAGATTGTTTTCATTTAAGGATTCATATATCCAAAAAGAGATTTTGGCTGTAGTTGCCCTTTGAGTCAAAACTACCGAGTTCATCCAAATGACGAATTTTCTATTTATAGATATCGAGAAACGGGTAGAACTATCACAATAATTTTATCTCGCATGTCAGCTTCGAGCACGGTTGAGAAATTTTGCGATAAAATACTAAGTTTATCGTGATACTTTTATCAGGAAACTTTTCACTATCTTGATAAGATTTCCAGGAAACTTTTAATTTATCGCGATAGTTTACTAAAATTATCATGATAGCTATCTCGTATCTCGTGGCAGAAATATGCCACCATAACTAAGGGACATATATTTATTCGTCTGTAAATGCTTTCAAGGGTGAAAGATCGAACTTTTGTCGTTTAGCCATCGGTACAGTCGTGAGAGTGAAAAACCGTCCTGTCGCAATGACTAGATCACCAACCCCCTCGACAGTGTGTGGCCAAGCTTTGATTTTAACTCACGACCCCTGGTAGCCTTGTACATTACCGACCATCCGTTTATGCGTCCAAAACTAGCCAATGGCACCAAAATGGTTAACGCAATCTTGAATTCTTCAACGTTCTCGTGAATATCAGAGTGCTTGTAGCACTATGATTAATTTAATCATTCGATTCGAGCTCGAGTAATTTGCAAAGTCCGTCATATTTCCCACATATTTGTATTTTATTATATTCTTATCAGTGAATTTTTGGGATTTCACAGTGAGTAACAGCACTGGTGATGATAATTATGGTATCATCGCTAGTGACGATATAGTTTTAGAATGTTTGCCGGAACTACTTTTTCCCTATACTGCTCATATTGTACCATTCTTGATAATTATTAGAATAAAAAAGGGCGAATCATGAATATAATAAAAAGGATAATCAGCTGGTTGTGTGTGATATTAAAAATCTCACTCGAATGAGGTTTGATGCAGTTAAAAAAAATCGTACTTCGGACTCGTTTTTTCAACCGCATGACACCCCCTGTCACACACAACCACTTGATTATCCTATATATATCTTTAAGGGCGAATAAAATGTTTTTGTGGTTTTGTATTATTACTATGGAATGATCATGAATGATCGACAAGAAAAAGGAAACCATTCTAGATATCATTATGTGTGCGTCGAAGTTGGATGATAATTATCGTGTCTGGGCATGTCATATTCTTCGAAGATTGACCTGTCTGCTATGAAGCATCACTATTCTGTCCAGGATAAATGTTAATACATGGTACGTGAATTGCCGCTAAAATAGCATACGTAAAATGGCTATAATAATACCGTCTGTGGAAAAATAATAATTATATCTCACAGCACCAAGGTTTTGTTTGTGATGAAATAGGTTGTCGACTACAATATATGCATTGTGTCTGTTCTAATTGATTTAGAGAGGATCAAGTAAGTTAAAGAAAATATAAAATTTGGCAAGCAGTCCTAAGAAATGAAGAAAAAAATGGATAATCCAGAAACCGTAAGACCAAACGAATGGATATCTCAAACGAGTCAAACGGGGCTACAAATAAGTTCCTTGAAAATTTAAAGAACTACATATCGGAAATTTGCCTGGAGGCGACCAAATAGCTGATATTTGTTTTTCTCAGTGAAAGATCGAAATTTATTTCATCGCGTTTCTTTATCCAAAATCTTCTTTAAGCAGACGACAAGATTGTAAACTTGTTGAAAGCAGCTCTATAGGCCTACAATATATTCAAAGTGGCTAAAAGAAATGGATTTGTCTTTGAAAGGGTAAAAAACATTCTCGGTTAAAATTTGTGTTTTTGTGGCATTTGTCGAAGACAATGCCACTATGAGATCAATAATAAATGTTCAATATTGAATTTTGAAGACCATGTATGGTATTTTGTCCAAAACCGAAGGAAGTAAACCCAATTAAACTCAATTTTTCAAGACAAATGAGTTTTTCAATAGCACTCAGGTATATAATTGGAAATGGCGTATTGAAATAAACTGCAAAAGGCTATCGATTGTGGAAATACTTCTTTTTGAGTAAAAATAGCTTCACCTCTTCATAGCCTTCTATTGGCGCAATGATATGCACAAAATTTGTCTTCTGACCGCTTTGCTTCCGGGGTTGTTCGTTCAAAAACCAGCTCGTCCCTGGGCTTGTTCGTCCCATGATTGCACGCTACTCATTTGATTGTGCATGAATATTTACAGGAAGAAAACTTTATTGTAATGTTGGGAATTAGGTCCTGACGGCCAAAGATATCTCAGAATCATAGTATTCAGGTATAAACTTAATTGAATTCAATATATTTACATGGCTTCTCTCTCTACCCATCGTGCATCCTTCCGTCAAGGGACGTTACTCCTGACTCTTCTTGAAATATCAAAGGGAAACCACCAATACACAAATAACGCAAACTTAGGCACCAGTAATCTCCCTTTAACCAAAGAGACGTATTAATTTGCTTAGGAGGTTGATTTTCAAGTTAATATTTAAATAATATTTCTTTTTTTTTTTTAGCTCACCTGAGCACGAAGTGTTAAGGTGAGGTATTGTGATCGGTCATTGTCCGGCGTCCATTTGTCCGTCTGTCCACAATTCCTTTAAACATCTTCTCCTCCTAAACTGCTGTGCCAATCTTGGTGAAATTTGGCAGGGATGTTCCTTGGGTGAAGCTCTGCCAAAGTTGTTCAAGAGATTGAATTCCACCCTTAACTCTGGTTGCTATGGCAACAGAAAGGAAAAAAATAGCAAAATCTTTGAAAGTCTTCTTCTCTGACATTAGAAGGTGTAGAGCTTTGATATTTGGTATGTAGCATCTCCTAGTGGACCTCTACCAAGTTTGTTCATATGAGTAGTGTAAAGGTGAGAGTTCTGGGACAAGGTCAAAGGTCACGCAAAAAAGCGTCAAAATCGGGCAAAAATCGTCCCGGCCCAAAAAAGGGCCAAAAATCGGTCAAAATCGGGGTCGGCCAAAAAAGCGTCAAAATCGTCCCAAAATCGGGGTCGGCCAAAATCGGGGTCATTTTCTAGGACGAAAATCCGACAAGGTCAAAGGTCACGAAAATCGGGGTCATTTTCTAGGACGAAAATCCGACAAGGTCAAAGGTCACGCAAAAAAGCGCCACAATCGTCCCAAAATCGGGTCAGCCAAAAAAGCGCCAAAAAAAAACCGGCAAAAATTGGGTCGGCCAAAAAAGCGTCAAAAATCGTCCCAAAATCGGGATCTTGGTTTCCCAAAAAATTTCCGTTCTCCGAAAAAAAAGTCTATGGAATCGTCACCGTAAATCCCGCGTGTTTGTGTGTCTATGGGATCATCGCCGTAAATCCCGTTTATTTTCCCTAGGAAAGAAATCGATTTTTTCGTGTCGTCCGTGCGTTTCGAAAATCGACGTGCCCGATTTTTTTCGTCTCGTATAACGAAAGTCTATGTAATTCTCGCCATAAATCCCCAAAAAAAAAGTTCGGTCCAAAAAAAAAATCGTATCGCGTTCCGTATGCGTGCGTCCTAGTTTTCCAAGTCTTACCCCCTCTTAAACTAGGACGCTTCCTAAAATCTATGGAATCATCGCCGTAAATTTGCTTCGCTGCTTCGCCCGGATTTCGAATGTCTATGGAATTGTCGCCGTAAACCCGCTTCGCCCCGTTGGTTTTTTCCGTAGGACAAACTGCTTCGCTTCGCTTTATCGCGTGTCTTTTTGGTCTCGTATTCTAAAAGTCTATCGCCGTAAATTCTTAGAAAATGGCGCTTCGTCTTGCCCGCATGCGCCCCAGTTTTCCGACCCCCCGAAAAAAACTAGGACGCTCGCCTCGATACGACGTTTCCATCGCCCAATCGATGCGACGATCTTATCGTCCAATCGATGCGACGATCTTATCGCCCAATCGATGCGATCTCGGTCTAATCGTTTAATCGCCAAGTGTCCTACGTTCCACATCGGAGCGGCAACTTTAATCGACACTATCCAGGACCCGCCCCAGGGGTATGTCCGGGATTTTAGTATGCCCCCGAGCTAACGTATCGATATTGTTCTCCAGGATATATCGTTTATCGTCGTTACCGCACAAAGCGATTTTATTAATTTCTTCGGTATACAACTCGTGATTATGACTCCTAATAACCGTCATTTTCCTTAATTGCGTCTTATTTTCGAACAAACATTCCTTATAATGTTCGTGCTTAATGAATGCTTCTACCTCGTGCCCCTTAATTCCCTTACATCTTTTTACCTCCTCGCCATCGCCATACATTTTATAAGAGTATAGTTTAGACCGGAGACCTACAAACTCTTCGATAATCTTACCGTTCTCTTCATCTTTAAACGTGCCTACAACTTTCTTATTTAATCCCGTAGGAATACCCGACGGATGATCGGGCCGATAATCGCTCGTATCAAACCAATCTTTAACGTCGTCGCTAATATCTTTATAAAAATCTTCCGTTTCTATTTCGTACATTAAGCTATCCGTATCGGTGAAAAGAAGTCGTGCCTTTTCGCCGTATTTATCCTTAATATAATTATAATGAAAGTCATACATGAGAGTCTTACTTAAATCTAAAATACACATTCCCGCGTAAATAGGTTTATTAAATACTAAACGCACTTTTTTCATTTGAATTATACATAAGTTTTCGTCGAGGACGCTTATACCGTAAAAGTTCGGTTTAGCGACTAATTTTTCCGCCTTTTTCCTGGTACTAACTAATCTTATATCTACTCTATTCCTAATATTTTCCATAGTCTTACCGAATACAGAATTATTCATAAGTTTGAAGAAATCCTTTTCGAACGCGGATTTAGCTTTCGCTCTTAGGTTAGTATTTTTATCGATATAAGGTTTTAACCATTCGCTCTCGTCGAAAGTTAACCCTCTGTGGATCTTTTTAAGCTTTATACCTTTACTTAAATAACACTCTAAATTTTCGCGATGTAATATATATCTCTCTTTATCGCCTAAATTAGGTATAAGTTTCTCGACTTTACCGGTCTTCAATCTTTCCGGAGCTAATGGAAAATCGTTATGTCGATCGTGTAATTCCGTAGGATATTCCAAATCGACCTCTAACACGCAAGGTTGGCTTCGCCAATTTTCTAAATCGTCCATCCATTTAAAATTACCAGTGAAGTTTTTGGCGCATCGCCCAGCCGTAGAGATTATTCGCATCCAAATAAGTAATAAATTTCGAGGGTTCCTTCGGATCGTATTCCATATATTTATTATTCGCTTTCGCGTATCGTTTAAAAATAGTCGAGACACCTCCTCTTACCCCGTTTTCGATAAATAAACCATATCCGGGTCCGATAATAATTCTAATTTTACCTCGGTAGTTTTTAACATCGCATCCCAAGCTAATCCGGGCGTCGTATAAAACCAAGATGGATCTAATCCGTAATTATCGAAGCAAACGTTCCTGAAATTTTCAAAGACATCCGCCAACAATAGAATGTCGGTCTTATTATATAAATCGTGATAATCTTTAAAAGTTTTCATTCCGAATGTTTTCCATACATTTAACGCGTGTCGATAATTCTCCTTACCTACTCCAGCGCATTTAAGCTTCGAGTAAAATGCTCTTCGCTCGGGTAATCTCGTTTCCTCTAATTTAGTTAGGCTATCGAACCATTCGTACGGGAATATACCCTTGACAGATACTAAATCGAGCTCTTCCCCTTCGAAGTATTTCGCGAGATTCGTGTTTTCTTCCTTAGCTAGAGTGCTAGCTAATTCGTCTAAACTTTTACCTAAAAATTTTAAACTATCAAGGAATCTAATCTCGTGCGTTTTCGTTTTCGTCGTCTCATATTCCATTAATACCTCTTTTCCACTAGTTTTCTTTTTCCCACCTTTCTTCGGCACCAATTTAAGGGAGCCTGGCTCCCCGGATAGCTCCGCTATCCTAGTTTTCTTCGTCACGTATTCTATCGGCACCCTTTTAGACACGCTTATGTACGTTTCCTTGTTTGTTGGTATACAACTCGTTTCCCCCGGGGTAGACATTAAATCTTTTATAAATAAATGAGCGTCGTACTTACTAAAATTATGAAAGAATACGGGAGTAAAAGTAGGTCTTCTATATTTTAAATTACACTCATTGTGCACGGCTCCCCTAAACTTCCCGGTATAATGACAATGGTCTCTCACCTTTTCCATGTCCGAAAATGGTTCCCCGCATATCCAACAATTTGTCGCTCCGTGAAGTCTTTTTTATCCTCGAGTCTAAAAATCATTTCACTCGAGGGTATACTATCTATTTCTTTTACAACATTTTCTAATTCCTCCATGGAATATTGGAAAATTCGTAAAGCGATTTAACGTAAAAACAATACCCCGAAATCTTATGCTCGTTAATTACTCTCGTACAGTTACCTTTATTCTCGTATTTCTTTTCTAACGTAGCCTCCATATCCGCGTAAATCGTAAATGGGTGTCTCTGTTGTCTTTGGAAATTCTTAAAAGATATCGTGCTACCCTTTTCGGGTATGTCTATTCTACAAACGTCTTTTTCGCCGCAATACTCTCTGTGTTTATTTAAAGTTTCTTCTCTTGTGAAATGATTTAAACATCTTTCGCAAATATAAGTTTCGCCGTTGTGGTCGGATATTTGTTTAGATAACAATCTACTCATATTTTTAATTAAACAATAATGTGAGGTGCCATCCTTCTCTAAAAGTAAAAGATTAATATGATGTTCTCTAACTTCTTTACTTATACTAATAGGGTAGACACCAAGAGAATCGCTATATGCGAATATCGATACGGATATCGAAGGATTTTGTTTCTCAAATTTATTTCTATCGCTAATGGAAACGGGGTAATTAATCCCTTCCATATTTAGATCGTTTAAAAATGGTTTTAGTCTACCGATTCTTTCGGGGTGTACGTCCGTCGGGTACAAAGCTATAAGAATACAATACGCGAAACACTTATCATCCGCGATATTTTTCGGATTAATAACGCTCTTCGTATTCGCTATTTTAGGAGGAGTCGGTAGCCAAGAACTGCCTCTTATCGGGTTAAACGCTGCTGCGTGCAATCTTAAATCGATTACGTAAATAACTCTCCAATAATCTTCTTGCATCTCCTTTTCCGCAATTTTACTTAATATCTCCTCCGCCATATCTTCGTATATTTCGTCGACATCCTCACCCTCTAAATTAGCGATCGGATAACTGGAGCCAAAATGCATAAGTTTTAATTCCTTCGTTTGGGAGTGTTTCATCATACATAACATAATAAGTTTAACTTTTGTTTGCCGATTCCTTCGCATAACATCGGTTAATTTATCTTCAGCCAAATCGAGTATTTCTTCCGGAGTAGGAGATTTACCTTTTATAAGATATTGTTTGGTAAATCCGCTAAATGCCGACGGTCCTTCTTCAATCTCTATTTCACCCTCCTTCTAGTATAACTCTTCTATTTCTCTTTTTAAAGCTTCTATCCTAGGCGATATATTTCTCGGAATTTTCTCGACGCTATCTAAATATTTTATCAACTCGTCAATCGCGTTTGTAACTGGTTCTGGTTCTGGGGGCGGTGGTTTATAAGGCGTTGGTCGCAATACCGGGGCTCCGAGATTACTAATATCGTAATCTAATAACGGCGCTCTCCGATTACTTAGAAGGTCGATTAATTCGGATCTTCTAAGTCTAGAGTATCTGCGAATTCCTAAAGACCTAGATTCGCGTTTTAAGTCTCTTACTGTACGTCCTCGGTATTGATCAGCTAGACTAATAGGCGGAGGATTACGTAGACGCTCGATTAATTCGGCTCTTCTCAAAGTAGAGAATCCTCGGATTCCTTTAGACCTAGCTAAATCTTTTAAACCTCTAACGGGAAATGCAGTATAATTCTCCATTTTTATATAAAATCTATTTCTTTAACTTAAAAATATTTTAAGGTTAGATACATATTTTCTTTTTAGAGAAAATATATATCTTCAATCTGTTAGAACTGTAACCTTATATTTATTATTCCGAATTTTCCCATTATAGTTATTAACCATTTGCGCGCTGCAATCGAGAAATTTACTCGCGCTATAAAGCGACGGAAAGGTTTTTATTTCGCCATTTTCAATATCTTCTATACTAACTTTCCTCGGATTTTTTAACATTTTTTTTAATCTATCGTACTTAGGGTCTGTACTTCTTTCTTTAGGGACTGTAGTTTTTTTTCTATCGGGTATCTTATCGTACAATCCGACCTTCTTCGTCAACTCGATTAAACGATTTTTACCCCAGTAAGAGTAGAAAATTATCTTATTTTCTTGAAGAATTTCTTTTAAATCCTTGGCCAATATCATTTTTTATATATAAGATTTTACTCGCTTAACTTAAATTCGTTTTTTTTAATACACTACACTCATTTTATTTCCGTCGGACTGGAAGTTAATTAATCTATCGCAAATAATAACGGTGTACGCCTCCGTGTTCGCGGGCGGATTTTCAGTAAACCTCGCTTTGATTTGGATATCGGTGACCGAGTATTTTAATCTTTCGCTCTGTTTGGAAACATCGAATAAAAACAAAGGATAAAGGTCTTTATAATCCAAGGGGTAATATTAGGATTCGACACCAATTCGTCCATGCTATAATACTTCGATCTGAATAAAGCGGCGTCACCGTACACTCTACTAAATTGGTTCGCAATGAACGAAATATTATAGTCAGTCTGGGGATATCTAGTAGAATTTAACTTGACGTACATATTATTAATGCTCGCGTGATTAAATATGGCCGGATTTCGTTCTTGATTACCGGTTTTATCGGTTTGAAAACCGATGATAATATAACGCGGTACTTCGGGAGACGATTTAACGGAAAGTCTCCAAGTAAACGAGGTAGACTGTGCAACCGCGACAGAGTCGCATTGCCGCATTCTATATCCGAGCGGTATTTTTTCTTTTTTCTCGATAATTTTATAAAGTGTCATCTTCTCGGCATCTTCGGGTAGAACGTGCGGTATAAACCAAGATATTTTAAGTAAATTAATTCTACCATCGACGGGAGCAGCGACACCCCCAACAGCGCCGGTTTTAAAGACTGCGTCAATATCGTCGTTTCTCGTTAATGTGAGAGTTTGCTTCATTCCGTACAATATCTTATTGTAATCGTCACAAAAACCAAATATATGTTTTAACGGAACCCTAAAACTAAAGGTACCTCTCGGAAGAGGATCGTTAATAATATAATTTCTTCTTACGGTAAAACCGGTATTATTAGCGACTGTATCGGATGTATCCTTATACCAGCATTGGTTTAAGCCCTGCGATTTAGAAAAATCGTCCGGATATTTTAGCAACCCGAGCATCGTAGTAGCTTGCCCAGGGTATAATAAGGATTCTATCTCCATACCCGAAAGTTGGTATTTAATATTTTTAAAAAGATACATAAGGCCATTGTTTGTTAAAGAAATATCTGTGTTAGCGTCGTAAACCGCTCCAGTATCGCTTCTTACTAATTCGCCTATAATAAGCAAATAACTCTCGCTAGGATGCGTAAAAATATCCTGGGTCTCGATGTTAATCCTAATTTCTCCTCCCGAGTTGTTAAGGTTTGTACCGGTGATCGGAAGGTACTCGAAGTGTTCGTACTCGACGATACTCCCGAAGTTATGGTTATCGTGACTAAAACCGTGTCCGCGTTGTCGACGATTCTCACGGCTCTAAAATATTTTTTAGCAAAGGCTTCCCTTTCCCGAATTTCCTTCTCGAGATACTCTCGTACTTCGGATATTTTTTGTAAACGGTAAGAGTGACCAGTGTCGCCTCCTTCCATAGGTGGGGCGCTTGGATCCAGTGGTGGATAGATTTTTTTCCTAGAGGGATGTTCTTGATCCGTATCTAACATTTTTTTATTAAACGATAATTTTTTATGCCGAGTATTTCAGATAGCAAAATAACTCACCCTCCGGTATCTCGATCGGTTGTCGTGAGAAATTATAAATATAGACTAGGATATCGTCTCCCCCATTATCGAGATGCGTTCCATTAAGAATGGTTAAACTATCTTTCCATTTATTACTAACGGATACCGCCACGACTCCCCGTGTAGTTATATAGCCGAATCCTAGCGAAACTCTCATCCCGTCGCGGGGAGGAATCTTAATAGTTACTTGCGAGTATATTTTCCATTTTAGAGGATTCTGCTTTAACGGAGGATATCTTACTCCGCGTAAATGCGGTTTCCAGAATACGGTTTTATGTTGGGAGAACGTATTAGGTTTTATACCGAATTTGTGTATATCCATTTATAATATAGCTCCTAAGATAGGAATATTAGCGAACGGACTATTAGGTCCGAGCAAAAGTCCTCTTCCGTCATAAATCTGCCCTCCTTGCTTTAAATACAAACCATCACCGACACGTCCTAACCCTTTCCCTTTGTACGGCTTTAAGTATACTCCGGATCCATCGGTTTCAACTTGACAAACGCATCCTCCTTTTTTAAGATAAAGACCCGACCCAAATATACCTTTTACAATCTTCGAACCTAATTCGCCAATAGCACCGAGACCTAATGGTTTTAAAACGTTTTTCGCGATAAACGGTACAGCTCTAGCACCTAACCTGGCTAACGTTGCGAGATAACCTCCCTCTACTTTCACGTTATATTTAAGTTGTCTCGCGGACATTTTGATCGTGATACCCTTACCTTCCCCATAAGCTTTAGCTAATTTTCTCGCTTGCGTATCGGTTAATGCTAAAACATGATTACCTCGTAAATCTTCGTGGCCTAAACAAATACTTACCGGACAACCAGCATTAACGGCGTGTTGAAGCTTTTGCTTTTGCCCTTCCGATATATTTACTTTGACATTAGTATTATACGCCATTTTTTATATATAATTATTTTTATTTATATCACCTCGCTTCTCTAATATGAAACCTAATTGTTAAACTTTCGCCTCTAAGATTCAGTAAATTACCGTCTTGATCCGTAATACTTACCTCTAGGTTATGTATTTCGTCTAACCTTATCTGTAGGTATACTAAATTAACTGGCGACTCGATTATCTTATATCCGGGCGCAACATCCGGGAAAAAAGAATAAATAACGTTTCTCGTTGTACCATTAAGGTAACTCTCCGATATAATATCTACGCTAACGAGTAAACTATTTATCGATAGAATGTTAACCACATTCTCTGATTCGTGGAATCCTCGTACGTATTTAGCGTTGGTAAATCCTAATACTTTAGCGAGGGAGCTCGGCTGATTAAAATCTACTTGGTAACCGTTTTCCAACGTAAGAACGGACTTTAGGGTATTGGTATTCGCGGAAATGTTAATATAGTACCCTTCATTAATTTCGTCGTAATGCCCCAATTTTCTCATTTCCTGGTGGATGGTATCTTGGATATCCATGAGATCGTAACTTCCCTCCGGTATTCGGATTTTAACCCACGAATTACCGTCGTCCGGAGAATAAACGAATATGTTATTCGTTTCATCGATATTTGGGAAAGAGTAGTACGTTTCGAGGTTTACTAAAGCTATTTCGTATACTTTATCCTTTTCCAATTGGATGGGCGGATTAAACCTCGTTCTAAAGCGCGTTTTAGTGTCGCTTACTATAATTTGAAACGATGTTTTATGTCCCCTATTTCGAGCGATTCGTTTTAAAAGTTCTACGTCCATTTTTTATATATTTTTATCCGAGTTAAAATATTTGCGGGCGATAGTAAAGTATTCTTCTAACGCTTCTAGCATAGTACAGGTAGAATTATATACATCGAGAAAGAAATCGTTAAACTCTTCTTCGTGGAGCTCCCCACCCATATAACACGCGGATGTAAAATATATAATAAAATTTATATTAAAATAGAAATCGTACAACATTTTCACGCTTCTATGCACGTCTTTCGTAGATATATAAGCTTGTATGAGCCTCGATTGTTTTTTTAAGTCTTCTATTAATATATGCGCTAAAAAGTATTTAGAATCGCTATCGCCGCTATCGCCGCTAACGCTTAATTGTTGCTCGCCGCTAACGCTTATTTGTTCTAATATCATTCTTAAATCTTCTATCCTAAATCGTTCTAAACGATCCTTTATTTCTTCTTCTAATTTTTCGATAATAAATTCGCACGCACTCGCGTATTTTATTAAGTCCATTTTTTATATCTAATATAATTTATTTAACTTAACATCCTATGGACTCTGGCAGGTAAAAATTGTCAAATCCGTTTCTATACTTCCCATTATGTTTTTTACTAGATAAATCTAGGATAGCGAAACCGTGCGGCCTTTCCCACGCCTTTTGACAGAATTTCCTAAACTCGTCCTTAGGCATATCATCACCCCCGTGGTCGTTATAAATATGATTAAGGTTTTTTAGGTCTTGCGGGAAAAGGCAAAGAAAATTAGCGTTTTCTCTAATAGTTTGTCTCGGTAGCCTAAAATAATTTTGCGAGAGGTAAAAACAATCGACATTACTATGCCTTCCTCGAACGTAATAACACTCGGATTTATTTTGCCTTTCTAAAAGTAAATCGTCGAAGATCACTAAATTTTTATTTTCCAAATTTAACTCTCTCGGATCGGGAACGTCTTTCGTATCTTCGAAGAAGTTGCAATTTATATCCGATTTATTTCTAATCATTTTAATCCATTCTTCGACTAAAGCCGTTGGTGGAACGTTTAGCTCTTGTATCTCATCACGAATGTTAAACAACTTTAAGATACAGTCTTTCGGTAGTTTTTCTTCGAAAGTTTTTTTTTAGTATTCGGTATTCGGGTTGAAAAAGACTTTTTCCGAAGACGCTTAAATCGTCGTAGTCGAGCCAACCGGGTCTAAGTAAAAGGTTTATCAATAAAGTAGTTTTACCGCATCCCGATTTACCTATAATTAACCCTCTAATACTTTTCGGTAACAGGGAGTGATTAAATCTCCTCGATGCTCTTTCATCCCATGATAAGTTTATAATATCCATTTTATATAAGATTTTATTTTTATATATAAAATGTATTGCGTTAGATGTAAAAAACGTACCAATACGAACGATATACGTCACGTCATTACTAGTAATAATAGGCATATGAAACGCGGGAAATGCGCGGTTTGCGGGACAACTAAAACCCAGTTCGTTAAGACACCGACGGGCGGATCGATACTAAATAAAGTTATAAACAACTTGCCTTTCGAAATGCATCTACCCGGTCATAATTTTACGGGACCCGGTACTAAATTAAAGAAGAGACTCAATCCGGATTTAACGCCGAAGAAATGGAGTAAACATATAAACTGCGTCCCTAAAGCCGCTTACCACCACGACGTTTGCTATCTTAAGCACAACGACACAGCCACGAGAAACGCGGTATGCGATAAGAATATGTTGTCGGAGTTAGAAGGAATTTACAATCCTACTATTAGAGAAAAGATGGAAAGGGGTTTAGTAAGTAAATTAATAGGAACGAAGATGCAATTCGGAATGGGAGTGCAATCCCTGACGAAGCAGGGCAAGTCAAAAAAAGCACTTCCGAGATATTAAAATTAGCGGAAGAAGTACATAAACCCGTAAGAAGAAAATTTAGGAAAAGGAGAGTTATGGTAAACGGTATAGATAAGATATGGGCGGCGGATTTGGTAGACATGCGAGCTTTTTCTAAATATAATAACGACGTAAAATACCTTCTCGCAGTCATCGACATCTTTTCTAAATACGGATGGCTGTTGCCATTAAAAAACAAAACGGGAAAAGCTACAGCAGTTGCGTTAGAAAGTATCTTTAAGGAAAGCAAACCGGAGAAAATGTGGGTAGACAAGGGCAGAGAGTTTTACAACAAAGACGTAAAAGCGTTGGTTAAATTGTATTCTACCGGGAACCAAGAAAAATCTAGCGTGGTAGAAAGATGGATTAGAACGATGAAAGAAAAGATGTGGAAGTATTTTTCCGCTAACTCTACGAACGTTTACATCGATGTACTACCGGATCTCGTTAAAGAATATAATAATACGAAACATTCATCCATTAAAATGTCGCCGGTAGACGCGAGTAAAAAGAAAAACGAAACGAGAGTTTGGAGAAATCTTTATCCCAACCGTCCATCCCGTAAAGAAGCGGGTCCTAAGTTTTCCGTCAGAGATAGAGTAAGGTTAGCTAAAAAGAAAAAGACTTTCGAGAAAGGTTATACGACAAGGTGGACGGAAGAGGTTTTTACGGTTTCTGAAGTAAAATACACATCGCCTGTAACGTATAAAATTAAAGATCTTATCGGAGAAGAAGTAGAAGGCACGTTTTATGAACCCGAACTGCAAAAAACCAGCCAAGAGACGTATAGAATAGAAAAGGTCGTTAGAAAACTAAAGAAGAAATCTCTCGTAAAATGGAAAGGCTATTCCAACGAATTTAATTCGTGGGTCGATAACAAGAATATTATAGATTTAAAATGACAGACGTATTATTACAGAATAAACCTTTAACCAATTTCGAATTGGAAGACGCGGCTAAAAGATTAAAAATTCCTTCTTTTAGAGGAATTTATTTATTAGATACGTTACCGAGTAAACCGAATAAAAAAGAATGCGGTATAGTAAACTTTGATAAGAGCAGCGGGCCCGGTACGCATTGGGTCGCCTGGTATAAATACGGTAAAAATAAAATTTATTTCGATAGTTACGGGGTACAGCCGCCTAACAAAATTCGAGACTATCTAAAAAGCCCGATATACTATAATACCGACCAATTACAACGAGCGGGGCAAGTAATTTGCGGCCATTTATGTTTATACGTTCTAAAAGAGTTAGGCTCGGGGACTCCGTTCGGAGACGTTTTAAATAAATTTTTTTAAAATATAAAAATATGCCCGTCGATAAATTCGGACGAATGAAAGGCGATGAGCCGAGCGATGGCGACGGCGTGTCACTCGCTTATATAAATAATAATTTTTTACGCGTAGATGGAACGACCGTCGTTACCGGTTCTATAGATACCAAATATCAAAGCTCCACACCTTCCAGTTTTAGGGAAGAAGAATGGGTGGTAATACATTAACGAGGGTTAGCAATCCGGTAAACCCTCATGACGTTGCGACGAAGGATTATATCAATAAAAATT
The DNA here is from genome assembly GCA_946811185.2 of Hippopus hippopus. Taxonomy (NCBI): domain Eukaryota; kingdom Metazoa; phylum Mollusca; class Bivalvia; order Cardiida; family Cardiidae; genus Hippopus; species Hippopus hippopus. The sequence continues at coordinate 23,174,152 of OX328113.1, read as the reverse complement.
CTGGCGGAGGGTTATTAAAAGAAAACGGCGGATACCAAGCCCTCGGATTTTTAAATATGGGCTTTAATAAAATAAGAAACGTTAAGGAACCGACAGAACCGAACGAAGCCGCTACTAAAAATTACGTGGATAATATCGATCGAGCATTTGTGTATGAAGCAGGTAGGTGGTATACGGCAGTCGATCAAATCTCTATGGGCAGACGAAGAATTAACAATGTCGGAACTCCTTTAAGAATCGATCAAGCCGTAAATAAGTTTTACGTAGATACTTCTATCGAGGCGGCTACCGCCGGCGAAAAAGCTTTAACAAAAATACAAGACGGATTCTATTCGATAAATGGCGAAATAGATATGAATAATAATGCGATTACCGGGCTGCCTAATCCTCCATCCCGCGATGCAGCAGCCAATAAAAATTATGTCGATAATGGCGGAGCTATTATAAAAAATCCGAACGGAACTTTCACGGCGGCGGGTCACATATATCTCAATAAAAAAATAATAAAAGGCTCGGGAAGCCCAATTGACGATCTTGATTTAGTGCCAAAAATCTACTTGGACCAATTCAAAGAGGATGTTAAGGTAATCTTATCATATAAGAAGCCTATTATAACTGTGTGGGCGGAAGAAAATGGCCCACTCGGAGACAGTAATTTCGAATTTTCATTCGGTAATGGCAATTTTGGTAGAAAACACGGTTTAGGGGGTTATTGTATGAATGCGCCGGGTAGAATTATAAAAGGAAGTTTAACGGCCGTTAAAGATGATCCTAATGCACCGGGGGAATACATACAACTTAATATAACGGTAAACGGAAGAGAGCCGGGCGATTTCATTGTTAAAAGAGCGGACGAAACTTGTAGCTGTACAACTTTTCTGGTGCCGGTGGAGGTAAAAGAATGCGATGTCATAAACTTTATCTCGAGAACAAACACTCGTAATGTAACGCACGCTTACGTATCTATTTTGATAGAATTAGATATATAGACTCGCCCGGCCTCGTCTGGGTTAAAAAATATAACTTCGTTTATAAAGTTATATTTTTTTAAAATAACCCGGTTTTAAATAATATTTTAGCGAAAAATTACTAGCTTCTATCGCTTTTATATCGTCTTTAAAGCGTTTTACTAAATCTATAAGCGGAGTTTGATATTTCTCGTGAATACCGGAAACCAGTATTCTTCCCGTTGGAAATATAGATATACTAATATATTTGTTTAAAGTGTCCCTTTCTCGAGTTCTAAACTCGCCATAAGTTATATTAGGTTCTTCTATTAATCTCCCGTCTTCTATTCTAATTTTATAAACTGGCATATCGTCTATCGAGTCTATAGATACGAGAAACTGCTTTCCTATAAATCCTCCTATAACGGGAGATATTTCGCGACCATTCGAATTTTCAATCATGCATTGACCTAACTTTTCTCTATCTACTCGGAATCCTATATCAAAATTAACGTTTCTCATTACCAAAACTATATGCGCATGATCGAACTTAGAACAACATTCCCAAAATAAAAGTAAACCCGTTTTACAATCATCGAGGTTTTTACAACCCGTGAGTTGAATTACCCCGTTTCTAAAAAGTTTAAGGTTTATTTTTTCGGAAAAAGTAAACGAAATACAGTTTAAAAAATGTTTCGTGGTTGCTTTAGCCTTTTTCCTTTCTTTAAAACCTTTTTCTCTCTCCTTATATCGCGTGTGGATGAGAGAAGAATTTATGTCGACTTCATCGAACATTACATTTAAATCGAGGTCTTTTAGGTTTGTGTATGCTGTGAAAGTGTGTGTGGATATGAAAAACTCAGACATTTGATTTAGTTAGTACACGGACTAAATTAGATATCCTCGTCGTCAGAACTCGGGCATTCATCTAAGATATTTGGTAAAATTTTCTTTTCCACTAATTTTGCATTCCTTTCTATTATTTTTACCGATATAACTTTAATCTGAATCATTTCGACGTTTTTATTTTTAAATATTCCTTCTACTATTAAAATACAAAACAACCTACAAGGAATTTTCTTATACGAAAGAGGGTTTACCTCTCGGTCGTTTTCATCGTAAAAGCGGTCTTATCTAGACTGTTTTCGTAAAGCTTGGGGTATAACATAGCCGATCCATTCTCATTATATCTTAAAATATTAATATGGTCAAGATCTTTAATCTTGTCTTCTTTTAGTTCCTCGTCCTTTCCATGATCTCGGAAGAAATCCGTTAGCTTTTCCAGATCTTCTTTAAAAGCTATTTGCTTTTTTGAGGGCCTTTTATTGTTATAACACATTAAAGCTAAAGAGGAATCTTTTAGACCAGTTCCGAATGTTGTATCAACACCGTATGAAAACAGAATGGGGGTACGTATAAACAACGAATCTTTTTTACCATCAGAATATTTATACTCTACCGGAATCTTAACAAAAGCGAACTCTTTGCTTTTATATTTATTCGCGTATTTTATAGAGAGGTTTTCTTTACGAAATTTTCCACTTTTGATACGATTCATTTTTTAATATTACGATTCATTTCTTTAACTTAAATTCATTTTTTATATTAAGATTCATTTTCAAGAACAATATCGATACGTTAGCTCGGGGGCATACTAAAATCCCGGACATACCCCTGGGGCGGGTCCCGGATAGCGTCGATTAAAGTTGCCGCTCCGATGTGGAACGTAGGACACTGGGTGATTAAACAATTAGACTGAGATCGCATCGATTGGGAGATAAGATCGTCGCATCGATTGGACGATAAGATCGTCGAATCGATTGGACGATAAGACGGTCGTCCTAGTTTTTTTTGGGGGGTCGGAAAACTGGGGCGCACGCGGGCAAGACGAAGCGCCATTTTCTAAGAATTTACGGCGATAGACTTTTAGAATACGAGACCAAAAAGACACGCGATAAATCGAAGCGAAGCAGTTTGTCCTAGGGAAAAAACCAACGGGGCGAAGCGGGTTTACGGCGACGATTCCATAGACATTCGAAATCCGGGCGAAGCAGCGAAGCAAATTTACGGCGACGATTCCATAGACTTTTGGAAGCGTCCTAGTTTAAGAGGGGGTAAAACTTGGAAAACTAGGACGCATGCATACGGAACGCGATACGATTTTTTTTTTTGGACCGAACTTTTTTTGGGGATTTACGGCGAGAATTACATAGACTTTCGATATACGAGACGAAAAAAATTGGGCACATCGATTTTCGAAACGCACGTTCGACATGAAAAAATCGATTTCTTTCCTAGGGAAAAATAAATGGGATTTACGGCGACGATCCCATAGGGAACCGAAATCCGGAATTTACGGCGACGATTCCATAGACTTTTTTTTTCAGAGAATGGAAATTTTTTGGGAAACCAAGATCCCGATTTTGGGACGATTTTTGACGCTTTTTTGGCCGACCCGATTTTTGCTGTTTTTTGGTGCTTTTTTGGCCGACCCGATTTTGGGACGATTTTGGCGCTTTTTTGCGTGACCTTTGACCTTGTCGGATTTTCGTCCTAGAAAATGACCCCGATTTTCGTGACCTTTGACCTTGTCGGATTTTCGTCCTAGAAAATGACCCCGATTTTGGCCGACCCCGATTTTGGGATGATTTTGGCGCTTTTTTGGCCGACCCCGATTTTGACCGATTTTTGGCCCTTTTTTGGGCCGGGACGATTTTTGCCTGATTTTGATGCTTTTTTGCGTGACCTTTGACCTTGTCCCAGAACTCTCACCTTTACACTACTCATATGATGCCCCTGGGGTTAAATCTGGCCCCACCCCGGGGGTCACAAGTTCGAACATAGGAACAAAGAAAGAAAACTTTAAAATTCTTCTTCTCTGAAACTGGAAGGCATGGAGCTGTGATATTTGGCATCTTGCATCTCCTAGTGGACCTCTACCAATTTTGTTCATATGATGCCCCTGGGGTCAAAACTGGCCCCGCCCCAGGGGTCACAATTTCGAACATAGGAACAAAGAAGGAAAACTTTAAAATTCTTCTTCCCTAAAACTGGAAGGTGTGGAGCTTTGATATTTGGTATGTAGCAATTCCTAGTGGACCTCTACCAAGTTCGTTCAATGATGCCGCTGGGGTCAAAACTGGCCCTGCCCCGGGGGTCACAAGTTCGAACAAAGGAACACAGAAGGAAAACTTTCAAATTCTTCTTTTCTAAAACTGGAAAGCATAGAGCTTTGTTATTTGGTATGTAGTGAACCTGTTCTAAGTTTGTTAGCCCACCTGAGCACAACGTGTTCAGTAAGTTCAAAATTGGGTCACCTGGGGTCATAAACTAGGTCTCAAGGTTAAATTAAACTAATACTTTGTGGGCACTCTAGAGGCCATATTTTTTGCTCAATTGACTTGAAAATTGGTCAGAATGTTTGTCTTGATGAAATATTGGGTGAGTTTGGAATTGGGTCACCTGGGGTCATGAACTAGGTCACTTGGTCAAATTTAAGAAATACCTTGTGGGAACTCCAGAGGCCACATTTATTGCTGAATTAACTTGAAAACTGTTCAGAATGTTTGTCTTAATAAATGTTTTGACGAGTTCTAAATTGGGTCACTAGGTCAACTTCAGGAAATTCCTTGTGGACGCTCCAGAGGCCATATTTTAAGCTCAATTGACCAGACAATTGGTCAGAAATTGAATTACGCACGTGGAGTGAATTTCGCCTATTGACTCAGGTGAGCGATCCAGGGCCATCATGGCCCTCCTGTTTTCAAATTATTAATTCTACACAGTGGCTTCCTTGACAAATGCCACATCAGTGTTCTCAATGCTTTGATTACTATCGGCTTTAAAGTTTTATTCAGTTATTTAGCAAGATAAGGGTTAACTCTCTCACTACCAGTTAAATGACCCATGCTCTGGGAAAAGGGGGCTTAATACATCTCTGCCATGCATTATACCAAGCAAGTCATCACATAATTATGTATCTATAAAATCCATTTTTTGAAACAACCGACTGAATCATGAGGTAGAATGATCCTTTGACATGCAGAAAATTTAAAGATAGCAAAAAGTTTCGGCCCATGTCAGCCTGCACGGACTGTGCAGGCTGACATGGGTCGATACTTTTCGCAAATGCATTAAGCCCCCTATTCCCAGAGCATGGCTGAAATACATTCTACTTTTTTCGAAGGCTTTCAATAAATTTACTTTTGGAGCTGACTCTAGTAAAAGATGAACATGAGGTAGCGGAAGGTGTAGATAAAAAATCAGTCTGCACATTTTGTGCAGTCTGATCTTGATCTACGCCATCCGCAAAACCTGTCCAAGGCGACATTGGCAGTAAGAGTTAAACATGTTTTTATGATCCTGAGTTGGTGGACTCTTGAAAATATTGTAGGAAAAGAAGAGCTACATGTACTTTCATTTAGCCAGTGATTTTTACCCTTCTCTCCCCCCCCCTCTCCACTATTTTAGCCATGTTTGGTGCATTATATCATCTGCAAAGTCTTTTAATTTGGACAAGTCTGCTTTTTTTTTTATTATCTGGTAAAAAGTTAAGCTAGGTAAACTAGCATTTGTTTCTTTTCCCACAATGTTTTCAAACACTTTTAAAAGAATAGTTCCATCACACAATACCGACAGAGATGAACATTAACCGTATACCACACAATCCTATGTTTAAATGGCCCCTACTTAAAAGATTTTTTAAGAACAATGTGGGAAAAGGAGAAAACATTGGTTACCAGCATTTTCTCCTTTTCCCCAGTGTTTTTTTCCCCTTGAAAGACAAATTCCATCATTTGAGCCACATATATATACTTTGTCATCTGCAAATTTGTCGTCTAATAAAGGGTGAAGGCCAAGTTGTGTAATGGAGGGAATAACCAGTGTAAAAACAAATGGAAAATGTTCAGTGTAGGAAAATCAACTTTGGTTCAAACCCCTGTAACAAACAATTGAAAGTTTTATTGAACTTCAGGTAGATTGCTTCTCAAAAACATTATAGGAAAAGAGAAAATGCAGGTAAACATAATTTACTCCTTTTCTTACAATGTTTTTCATACTTTCAAAACCACATTTGTCTTCTGAAAATGTTTACCAATTGGACAAATCTAAAATTCTGGTTTTAGGTAATGGGTTAATTCAAAAACAAACTACATGTACTTCCTTTCTTCTTTTTTAACCCTTTACTAGACGACAAAATTTTAGATTGTCCAATTTGAAAGCATTTGCAGACGACAATTTCAGTGTAGCTCATATGTTGCGATTTTTCTTTGAGAAGACATGGTTAACAGCCTTTTCTCCTTTTCCCACAATGTTTTCAAAAGGCTTTCTTCTCATGGTCATTAAAGGTCTGCATTACGCTGTAAAGGGTCAAATGGTGTTTAATGGCGCATCGACATCTATGGTCATTTAGCATGCTTGAAAGGTAATGTATTATCAATAGTTGTAAGAACTAAGTGGTAATTTAAAAGTTAATAATACTTTATGAACAAGAAATAAAAATTAAAGCAGAAAAATGTTGAATATATCTATTATATGATTGTAAGTGCTAGTAGACTTAGCAACGAGGCAATCCTCATTGCAGGGTCATCCAGTGTGTTTTATATTTATGTCCTAAATTTAAAAATTCTATATTTTATTATAAAAATCTATGTCTTTCAAATATTGTAAGATGTTATTCTGTTTAACGTTTAAAGATAACATGTACTTCATTTTTCATAATGTGGTATCAATTTGTAAAATACCTTAACCCATAACCATACTGGCTAATTTCAGACACACCATTTTCTTATATACCCTAGGGCTGTACATGTGTCACCGCGGCCAACATATTTTCAAATAACTTGAATTAATTCAAAGTACATAGAGGATGATCAACTGGTTGTGTCTGATATTTTAGAAAACCACATCACACTGCATTTGAATGACAGATTTTTAATATGTCGTCTGCAAACACTTTCAATTTGGACAAGCCTACTTTTTTGGTGTTTGGTAAAGAGTTAATCTGTCTACAGTAGGGATGTGAAGAATGTTGTGGTAATCGCTGGGACTGTATTTTTTACACTTGTATATTGTATATCATCAAATGGTTCAACTTTCAAATATCATCTCAGTTTTGCCTTCCATAGTCTGTCTGTTTTGCTCTAGATCTGTACTTTACCTAAAATTAAACAAAAACAGAGGTAAGGAACTACATCCACATCCCCAAGTAAGCTAAAGTGGTCGTTTGATTTAGCTTGTTGCTCTCAAAGAATTATCTTTTGATGATAAGAAATAACTTCATTAATGTAAAATTTATTTAATTCCTTTCCCTTTAAGCTGACGCAATATTGCATTCTGCATTACAACCATTCAACCAGACAGGACCGTTCACATAGCACGGTGTGGCCAATATTTTAGCGAAGATATTACAGGCATGTTCATGGTCATTTTTTTTTTCAATACAAATGCTCATTTTGGTGTCAGCTTTGTAATGACCATTCTACTCTCTGCTGTGTCCTTTTTTCTCAAAGATCAAAACCAAAAAGCCTGTATGGGAATAAGTAGGAACCATTACTTAATATGCTGACACAATATATAATATTTATTTTATACACTCCAGACATCAGACAAGACTGTCCACCTAGCGCGATGTGGCCAATATAGGGAGGAGCTTTTTCTCTAGGCATGTCGATGGCCATTTTCTTCATTGCTCCATACAATGTGGGTGTCAGCATGTAAATGGCCATGTTGATATCACTATGGGGTTATATTACAATGTTTTCGGACATGCCTTGGCCTGACAGTCTTACATGAGAGACAGGCGCAAATATGAAAAGTAAATTGTTTGGGTTGAGGTTTTAATAAGACTATGCAGGGATCCTATAATCTCTATAGATGATCTCTGCACCAGGGTACCCAACACACTCCATGACAGTACTATCTTTACCTGCAAATACTTTGCAACAGAAAAGGCATAAGGCCTTATATCCTCTCTGTACATTGGCCATATCAGGTACATTTTTGCAGGCCAGTACCTAGGTTATCAATGTGGGGATAGCACTGTCCACAAAAGCTCCTCTAAAGTATGAAATAAGCATGAAAAATATACAAACAAAAATAATTTTGATTTTAGAAAATTTTAGAAAATTATTAGAATTTGTTATGAAGAGGTTTTCTGGTACTTGTTTTTTCATTCATTTTGATACAACACAGCATGAAGAGCCAAAAATCCAGATGTATAAGAACAGAGATGCAAGACATTCACAGCATTGGCTTCAAGTGTACAAAGTTTGATTTACTGATAAAGACCTGAAGTAGTACTTTACCAAACGACCAAAATTTTGCTTGTCCAAATTTAAAGCATTTGCAGACAACAATTTAAATGCGGCTATTATGACAGAATTTGTTTTTGAAAGGGTAGAATGCATAGTAGGAAAAGGAAAAAATGCTTGTTACCAGCATTTTCTTCTTATCCTACTATGTTTTCAAAAGCCTTCTTTGTGAGGGTTGTTAAAAGTCCAGATTATGTGGAAATGGGTTAAATCTTCAGTCTCAGACTCTTCCATAATGAAAGCATCTGCAGACAACAAATTAAATGAAGCATGTATGATGACCGTTTTCTTTAAAAACCTTCTCAAAACAAAAGAAAATATTGTGGGGAAAAAAGAGAAAATGCTTTTCAAAAATATAGATGATTTTTGCCAGCATCCTAATTCAACTATAGGAAAGATTTTTTTTTGATACCATGATGTGCATTTGACCTATTTACAAAAAAGATAAGATAAATGTTATTTTGAACAACCTGATAGACTCTAGCTGAAATTTCGTTTTTGAAATGAAATTTATGTAGAGAAGTTGTGTAAGTGATCTCTTTTTTGATGCTTTGTTATGTCTGACCTTGAAATGAACTTTACACTTTCATACTTTATGTATATTTGATGCAGTTACATATAATTTGAAAATGTTTTTGACAGCAACCTGATAGTTGAAACTTCCATTTGTTTTATAAAACCCCTGTCCCTGGCCACAATGCATATGTACCGGTAATGGAAATTCCAACTGTCAGTCTGCCGACCCTCACTTGCCTATACAAACCTAATGTAAGATGTTTTGTTTATGAACTTTTAGTCTAATACTCTGATTTATTTTTAACCATTATACTAAAAGTAGGTTTTCCAGGAGCTTCAATCCAACATTCACTAAATTTGTTACTTTATGGCATAATGCCTATTTAACCTAATAGTTTACATATAGGTCAAGGAAGATATTGTCAGCAGCTAGATTTTACAGTCTGTAGGTCTTCTTGAGTTAAAGCTTATATTTAAGAACTTTTTACTGGATAAGTAATGAATATTTCTACCTCTTTACAATTGAAGTTTTGCCAGCAACCTGATAGTTGAAACTTCCATTTGTGGTTTTAACCCCTGTCCCTTGTCACAATGTATGTAATGGAAATTCCTACCATCAGTTAACTGAGCCTCACTTGTTTATATTAACTTTATACTAAGGTAAAGCATTCTCAGTCACCAAAAGAACTTTTAGTGCTTAATTTGAAAATAAAGGCTTTAGAAATAAATCCTTCCAAACATTAAATTTGCTTTTTCATTGTTTATGAACTTCTATACTGTGAAAAAGTTTAAAACTGTCATTTCCTTATTGTTTTAACTAATTGCCAAACAACAAAAATTTTAGACTTGTCCGAACTTGAAGACAACAAATAAAATGTGCGTCAAATAACGGTTTTTGACTATGGTATGGTTACCAGCATTTTCTTCTTTCACCACCATGTTTTCAAAAGCCTTTTTTGCCGTAGGGTTTTTAAAAGTTTGGATTGTGTGTTTAAGAGTTAACCTATAGTCTGTAATAAATATTCAGAAAGAAATACACTTGAAAATATAAAGATGTTATATGGAAACTCAAACCTAGGAAAACTTTGTACAAACAGGACAAGTATGAATGTCTTGCACCCAGTGTTCCTCCTATTGTGCCCATACCGCCAAGATTAAGTGCATTGCAGACAGGGATTTTATGCACAAAATGATGAAACAAAAAATACACTAAAACCCTCTCTAGCTCTACTAATAAAAGTTTTGTTGAGCCAAATACATGTGAATTTAGAAAACTTTAACAATGGTACAGCTAAAAACTGATTGACAACTTTGACCTACCTCGAGTCCACAATCACCCCGAAATTTCCATATAGGCGAGCTCATTCCCTCCCTGCAACAGATTTCAAAGGAATAATAATAAACTTTAAACAAAATTAATCATTCTACATATACATAATTTTAGCATAAAATCAACACCTACGTAAAAGACATGTACCACAATAATTGATTGATTGTATAGTGTTTAACGCTGTTTTCAACATCATTTCGGTTATATCGCACCGATCAATGTTTTTTCCGCGCAATAGTCTTTCCAAGCCACTGGCTGCTTTCCCACATAACGATCGTCAGGACAATGGTCAGCAGTGAGAGGAATGAATCCTGTCACAATGACTATCATCAATCCTCTGAAAGAAATTGGCCGAGCCAGGGATTGAACCCATGACCCCCTGTTCTCAAGTCCTGCATGCTACTGACTGAGCTACCGGGGCTCGGCATGTACCACAATGAATGAATGAATGAATGAATGGCGATTCAGCAAGGCATTGGCATCTCGGTCTTTAACCCTTTACCACACGCCCAAGTTTTAACCCTGCTAAAAAACTAGTATGAAATTTTCATTTTGATAGAACAAACCCAAATATTGCTAGTTCAAAGTTTTATTTGGGGAAATAATAAATCCTTCTCCGACAGTGTAGATCCAAGTTCAGACAACACATTCTGTGCATCCTGATCTTGATCCACACTGTCCGAAAAAGGTCAGTAAGTGGCGCTTAGCAGGCTAAGGATTAAAGTCCTTGAGTAAGACAGCTTTTGAAAACATTTTGGTAAATGGAGAAAATGCTGGATACTAGCATTTTCTCCTCTTCCGACGAGGTTTTTTTACCCTTTCAAGGAGAATTTCAAACAAAGAGATACATTTGTCATCTGCAAATGGCAAGTCTAAAAATTTGCCATTAGGAAGAGTTAGATACATTTGAGTAATGCTGAAGAATACATGTATATTAGAAAATACTGTGGCAAAAGGCATATTCCTCATTTTTCCACATATTGGCATATTCAAATTAAGGTCTATGGCCTCTACCTCTCATATTAAAAGACGGAAGCCTCCGAGATTGGCCAAATAGCCTGTACGAAAATGTCGATGTTACGCGATATTTACCAATGTGTTAGTAAGTCTACAGCCCCTAATTCTCACATTTAAAGATGGAAGCTTCCAAGATTGGCTGAATAGCCTTAACATCAACATCGATGTTACATGATATTTACTGATGAGTTAGGGGTCGTAGTCCTTAAAATGAATATTGAAAATGCCTATTTTACAAGAGTATTCTCAAAGATACCTGCAGCAAATTTATTCAGCAGGTTGCTAAATAAACTAAGTGGGTATTTTCCATTAGTTTAAACTTTTACCACACATTCTTAAGTTTCAAAAACTCTTTTTAAGACATGTTTTTTACCTCTTCAAAGGCAAACCCATCTTTTGAACCATATTTACTGTCTATAGCCCCTAACTCACATATTAAAAGATGGAAGCTGCTAAGATTGGCCGAATAGCCCTTATGAAAACGTCAATGTTACACGATATTTACCGATGAGTTAGTAAGTCTACAGCCCCTAACTCTCATATTAAAAGACGGAAGCTGCCAATATTGGCCGAATAGCCTTTACAAAAATGTCAATGTTTACCAATAAGATATGAGCCATAGACCTTAAATTTGTTGTCTACATATACTTTCAATTAGTACAAGTCTAAAAATTTCATTTGGTAATGACTTAACAGACTGTCAAGATACATGTATTACAATTTCATGTCATGTTGAGAGAATATCTGTACAGAAAATCGTAATGTAGATCTCAGATCAGATTGCATATTCTGTTCAGTCTTATCATACCACACAATCCCAACTTTTAACAACCCTGATAAAAGAGCTTTAGAAAACATTGTGGGAAAAGGAGAAAATGCTGGTAACCAGCATTTTCTTCCTTTCCCACAATGTTTTCTACCCTACCCAACACAAATTTCAAATTTTGAGTCACATTTATTTTGTTGTCTGTAGATTGATTCAATTTGGTCACATCCAAAAGTTTTGTTGTTTGGTAAAGGGTTAACCCGTTACCACACAATAAAATTTTAGACTAGTCCAAATTAAAAGCATTTAAAAATGACCAGAGAAATATGGACCAAATGATGAACCCTGGTCTTTAAAAGGGTGGAAAACATTATGGGAAAAGGAGAAATGCTGGTTACCAGTATTTTCTTCTTTTCCCATAATGTTTTCAAAAGCCTTATTCCATAGGGTCGTTAAAACTTGGGATTGTGTGGTAAAGGGTTAAATACCTGATCTGTGTTCAACTTACCATATAGATGCGCTGCTGAGTTGTAGATTGTTCTGATAACTGCAGCTGACAAAGTGTCTGCCATCTTTTCCAAGCAATGCAACTTTGAAACAATGGTACCTTGAACTGAAAACCCTAGAAAAAGTAAAAGAAAACTTCTGTATTTTATTTTGGAGGAGGGGTAGGGGGATGGGAGTGGGGAATTGTTGTGAGGCAGTGATTTCGAGTAAGTTTATAAAGTAACTTTGTGTTGTTATTTTTTACTTTTCTGTTTTTTCAAATCTTTGCTTGTTTCATTTATCTCTCTACCACACAAGCAAAACGCAGACTTGTCCAAACTGTAAGTTTTTGCAGACAACAATTTATGTGTGGTTTAATTGATGGAATCTGTATTTTATAAGGTAGAAGTAAAACATTGTGGGAAAAGGAGAAAATGCTGGTTACCAGCATTTCCTACCTTTTCCACAATGTTTTCAGAAGGGGTCTTCATCAGGGTCATGAAAACACCGGATTGTTTGGGAAAGGCTAAAATACCAAACAACAGAATTTGACTGTTATTGAATGGTGTTTTATGCCTCTTTTAACATTATTTCAGTCATATCACAGCAACAGCTCACATATTCATGTGTTTCTTGGATTTTACCAGTAGTAGGCCAGAGCTTTGAAGTGTCTTGCCCAAGGACACTCCCACGAAAGGCCCAGTGGATCTAGTGCTGCTCGAACCCAGGGCCTCCAGGTAACGAGTCCCACACTTTACCACTGAGCCACGCAGGACCCCGACTGGTCCAGAGTGTAAGATTTTCCAGATGACTAATATCACTCAAATGATGGAATTTGTCTGCGATAAGATAAAAAACACAGCAGGAAAAGGAAATAATGTTGGTAACTAGCATTTTTTTCTTTTCCCAAAATGTTTTCAAAGGTTTTTTTCCACAGGGTCTTTAAAACACAGGATTGTTTGGTGGCGGGTTAACCCTTCACTACAGCATCCCGAGCTTTAACGACCCATAGAAAGAAGCCTTTTGAAAACATTGTGGGAAAAGGAAAAAATGCTGGTAACCAGCATTTACTCCTTTTCCCACAATGTTTTCTACCTTTCTCAGGACATGTTTTAATTTTTCAGTCATACTGATTTTGTCGTTTGCAAATGCTTTCAATTTGCAATGACTTAAAATTTTGTCGGCTGGTAAAGAGTTATAGGACAGTTAAGACTATTTTTCTTTCCAAATTGTTGTTTTGGAAAGAATATGTCAAAAAAAAAAAAAACAGTTTATGTTTAAGATTACAATGCACAGTCTGTTTAGTCTGATCTTAATCTACCTGTATAGCTTTTAACTTACCATGTAGATGCACTGCTACTTGTAGATTTTTCTCATTACGGCCATAGGCAAGGTGTCTGTCATCTTTTTCAAGTATTACCACTTCAAAGCCATGGGATCTTAAATTGAAAACAAAAAAAAAAACAACCTCTGGTTCCTTTTTTCTATGGGGGTGGGGATGGGAAATGGGGAAGGGGGTGGGCTAGTTGTAGGAAAAGTTGTTTCCTGTAACTTTATTTTGCTTTTTTTGTTTCTTTTCTGATTTATACACTTTAGATTGTTTTAAATCAATATGACTATTCTTGGTTAAATTGTACTGGTATTTCTATTGTAAGTAAATCTGAACTTATGTTACTCACAATTCAATTTTTCTTGCTCACACCTGTGTTTGTAAGTGAGAAATGATCTGCTGCTGTAGAAAGCTGACTATGCATTTTCAATTGGAACATTTTATTTTTGTACTGTTAATGCAGCTTTACGTTTTTTTATCTTCAAGCTTAAGACAGTTTTTAGTATTCATTCAATCAATTTTTCTTTGTGATAACAGGTTTTAAAATTTTTAGAATGGTCCAAATTGAAAGCAATTGCAGATGACTAAGTAAATGGCGCTCAAATAAGAAAGTTTGTCTTTGAATGGGAAGAAAACATTGTGGAAAAGGGATAAAATGCTGGTAACCAGCATTTTTTCCTTTTTCCTCAGTGTTTTCAAAAGTCTTATTTCTAACAGTAATTAAAACACAGAATTGTATATTATAAAGAGTTAATAAACCACACCCTTATTTGTTTTTTTTTTTTTCAATTTAATTTCATCTTAATATGAATACATGTACATGTAATCTTGATTTCTTTGCTCTTGCATAGGACTCAATCCTAAACTTACTATTCAAAAGACTTTCATGCTCGTATGTGCTTGTGACCTGCTGCTGTTGAAATCTGTATGCATATCTAACTTGTTAATCACACTTTTGTACTGTAACTTTATATTTATTCCTTTATGTTTTCTTGAAACAGAGTAGACTCTGGTTCTTATATGTCAATATTTCTATTTTTCAATCAAAGATTCCTCAATAACAAAGTACTGAAAATTTTAGGTTTATTATCTGTATCCTATTTCATGACTGTTGATCAACAATTTAAATATTCTTTGGTTTTTTTAGTTTGTATCTAAGGTAACCTCTCCTGATGTTTCCTTTGCATTTTACAAATGTGTATGTTTTAGTTCAAACTGAAAATTGTTTATGTATGCAAATTCCTGTCATTACTTAAAAAAAAAAAAGGATTATGGATAATGCTTGCTTCTGATACTTTCTGCAATACTTTTGCCAGGGACAGGGGGTATCAGAAACAAACATATTCCAATTGAAAACCTCTCAAGAAAAAAAAACAATAATGATTTTTTCAGTACTACATGTACAACTTTGCCTATAAATAATTCAAGTACACTGCACAGATGTGATTATTTGTTAAACCTACAGAAAAACAACTTGTATAAATAGAAAATGAACATTAAGGTTTACTTAATGGTAATGGTGCGTAAAATAATATTCCTAACTCTTTTCCAAATGACCATTTCATTTTGTCCAAATCAAAAGCATTTGTAGACTACATATTAATATGTGGCTCATATGGTTGTTTTGGTCTTTGACAAGCACATATATGTTGGCAAATAGAGAAAATGCTGATAGCAGTGTTTTCAATTTAAGCCTTGATCCTCAGGGCCTTGAAACTGAGGGTTATCCGGTAACGGTTCAATATTAATCTATGGTACTTAAGATTACACCCTTTTTTTTTGCATTTGTGAGTAAAAATTAAGTTGTTGCTTTATGTATAAAGCTAACTGTTTGTTTGAACTTGGCAATGTCATTTTTTTGTATTGTAACTCCATTTTTTTGTGTTAGAATTTAAAGCAGCAGTTCTTGTATTTCTATATCTTTTTTATCTCCTATATTGTTTTCTTTTATTCATATATTCTTGTATAATTTTTTTTCCCTGTTACCATTTTATTCTCGTTTTTTTTTCCTTCTTTGTAACTTATTTTTTTCTGATTATTTTTATTGCTTTCTTGTCATGTTTCTTTTAATTTTATTTTGTTTTTGTTTTTACTTCTCATGTTATTTTATTTCATTCCTTTTCAAGTTTTTCATTTTTCACAATTTTTTTTTAAAAAGATGTTTTGCATTATTATTATTACCTTTTTTTTTGGTCATTTATACTGATATATATATATATATATATATATTTTCCTAGTTTAGTTTTGTGGTTGTTATTCTTTTCTATACGTGTATTTAGATATTCCTTTTTTTCTATTCTTTTTGTGGTTCAGTGTTTTTGTTTTATGATAATTATAATATTCCTATATTTTTCCTGTATTCCTATTTTTTGTTTTGGTTCATTTGTGTAAATGTCCATATTTGGTGTGGAAAACCATTAGCTCAGACACATGGGGGATAGGACACTGATTACTTACATACATACAGCTGAGACAGATCTGTTTCACCTTGTGTGTTTTTGCTATTTTAAAAATCTGTTTTCAATGAAGTATCCAGATGAATTATCAGTGTTCATGATCCACTATGACCAATACTCCATTCAATCAATCCCACAAATCTCCATAGGATGAATGGAAATAACTACCCATGATTTACCTATTACATAGTTGATATTGAAAGTTGGAAATATATTATTTACAAGATATTTCTTGAAGTGTGCTTGAATTATGCTTTTACCAGTATGCGAATATTGTTGACACATTAAATGTGTAGTGTACTGGGATCATCTAAGCTAGAAGTTCATTAGTTATTAAGAAATGTTCCAACGATTAACAAGTGTTCCTAGGCTTGCCAAAATTGTTGAAACCAAGACAAAATGTCATTATCCTCATTTTTGCATTTGAACTTTGAAATAATCTAGCAACACTTAAAAATTGTGATGTCTTTGTTTTCTAAATGACACCTTGAAACATGACTGGAAATATAGTATATGACAAGTTTCTTTAACAATTAGGTCTATATGAACTTGGACTTGGATGGTAAATTTCTTGGCTGGTAAAGTGTTTGAAACCAGCCTAGCATTTATGATCTGAATGAATGAATGAATGAATGAATGTTGTTTTATGGCGCATTGACAGCTTAGGTCATTTAGCGCGCATATCTGTGTTAAAAGATATTAAAAGTGGAATTTTTAAACTGAAAAATGTTTGAATACATTAATTATAATAATGGTTGAATTAAGAAGGATTATGTGTTATCTTAATATGCATAAAGGGCATTATTGAGTGACAGGGCAATCCCTATCTACTCAAAATTTTTAAATGATATAGTTAACAATGTGATAAAAAGATTTAAACAAAATGTTGGATTGATAGTAAGACATTTTTAAATGAGGAAGAAATATGTGTTATTTTTAATGTGCATAAAATATGATATTGAGTGCCTGGGCGTCCCTGCCTACTCCGAAGTTTTAGATTAAAAGGTAAGACTGAGAATATTTCTTTTCCTTATTAAATGAGTGTTAAAACTGGTAAAGATTGGAGCCTCCAATGGGATCAGTATACTCCCATTAAAGAGGTCCTGTCTCCAATGAGATAAGATGCCCCCAAAGCAGTGGTAGAAACTCAAAAGATTTAGATTAAAAAAGGTAAGACTATGAATCAGCTGACAAGATATCTAATATAAAGGCGTAGAAAGAATGTAAAAAGATGGGTTAGAATCTCAAGAGTAAATATCACAGTTTATTGTAAATGCCAGTCTCTTTTATGAAAGCGATAATAGATTCAACGCTGACAGAATAAAAAAGATTCTTTAAACTATCGACGTTGAAATACTTTGAACGAACTGGCTGAAAGTCAATGCAATCTAGTAGGATATGTTTTACAGAAAAGGATGCATTGCATGGAATACATTCAGGGGCATTGTCTCTGGTCAAGAGCCAGGAATGTGTGATGCGTGAATGGCCAATTCGAAGTCGTGCAATTATCGCTTCTTCTCGACGAACAGACCTATAAACGGGGTACCATTCACCAAGGGACGGTTTAACTGAATGCAGTTTATTGAAAACATTGGCATCCCACTGGGATATTTATGATCTGAACCACTGCAAATTCAAAGTACGGTAGATGTTTTCCTTTACTGTTTTAACAGGAAAAAAACAGTAATTTAAACATCATAAATGTAATGTATTGCTGTTGTCTATTCGTTTTCTTATCTTAAGTAACCTTTATGCAAATACTTTGTAAGAAAAGATTCTAAATTGAAATAGTAAAAATTTGCATGCCTAAGTTGCAACAGCTGTAGCATAAAGTATAATTTAATACATTACATAGAAAAGTTTGTTATAAGGTTTTCATGGTGTGGCTGGTTTTTGTATTCAAGGTATTCCAACAGCTGATCTGTATGTGTTACTAAATTGAAATCAGACAGTGTCAATGCATTTATATATAGACCTGCTTATGAATCTTCTAAAAGCACCAAGTCTTTGATTGTCCCCAATATCTATTTGATATTGATTCCCCAATTTGATCCAAAATCTTTTTATAGGAAACATCTTTGAAATGTTTTTAAACCAACAGAGATTACATTCACATAGAAAGCATGACTTTACTTCTCAATATATTAACTCTTTATCAAACGACAAAATCTTAGACTTGTCCGAATTGAAAGCAGTGGCAGACGAGAAATCAAATGTGACTCAAACACTGAACTTTTCCCTATGAGGCTAGAAGACATTGTGGGCAAAGGAAAAAATGCTGATTATCAGCATTTTCTCCTTTGTCCACAATGGTTTCAAAATTCTTCCTCTTCAGGGTCGTTAAAACTCAAGATTATGTGGTAAAGGGTTAAATACACAACACAACCTAACTTAATAATGATAAATAAGAATACCCTCTTTATTACAAAGGTCAGCAAGGGATGCATTTATAGACAGTCAGATCACATAAAATTGAAACCTACATGTACCATACTGAGGAATAGAAAAGCTTTGCCATTTTAACCATTTACCACACAACAAAAAATTGTACCATTCCAAATTGAAAGCTTTTGTGGCAGACGATTTCAATATTGCTCAAATGATGTGATTTTTGTTTGATAGGGTAGTAAAAAATATGGGAAAAGGAGAAAATGCTAGTTACCAGCATTTTCTCCTTTTTCCTCTCTGTTTTCATAAGGCTTCTTCCTCAGGGTCGTTATAAGTCGGCATTGTGTGGTAAAGGGTTAAATCATATGTGAAAGAAAAGAAATGAATGAATGAATGAATAAATGAATGAAAAATTTAGGACAATGATAATAAGATAATTTGATCAAGGAAAATTTCAAAAGAAAAAATAAATATAAGTACATCAATGAGATCTAATATAAATACATGTATAAAGATAAATGTACAGTACCATTAATCTCTACATATCTATTTCATATACCCTTCAAGTGCCAAACAAACTATGTAGACATGGAACAGAGGCCAGAAAAAATGTCATTTTAATGCTGAACTTTACTCATTAGGTAGAGCAGATCTAAGAGCAGGCTACATTATACAGTCTGATCCTGATCTGCACTAGCCTGAAAAAATCTACAGTTGTGAGAGGCACTTGACATGTTAAGACAGGCTTTTCATTCCAAATTGCATGAACCTTATATACATTGACACACACACACAAAAACTGTGTGGTCTTTTAAACCCAGTACCAAACAGTCATAAGTTTTAAAGCCCAAAAGGAAGGCTTTTGCAAACAGTGTGGGAAAAGATGAAAATGCTAGTATTAACCAGAATTTTCTCCTTTTCCCTGAACGTTTTCCACCCTTTTAAGGGCAGGTCTTATCTTTTGTGCTGTATTAGTGATGGTGTCTGCAAAGGCTTTTAACTTTGAAAAGTCTGCAATTTTGTTGTTTGGTACAGAGAGAAGTCTTAATATTAAATATGAAATGCCAAAAATATATATATTGTCTTCGTCAGTCTAAAGGTAAGATAAATGCATTCACATAACTTGTGAAAATGGTCTTTTTTTTCACTGATAAAATTGTTTTTCAGTGACATGTACTTTGGTTTTGATAAAAGGGCTCAGATAAGGTTAACTTTGCAAATGAAACACAGCTGCTGCCCCTGAATGGACCGACAAACCTTTCTGACTTGCCTTGATCCGTCATTGGTGACAGTTTATCTCTATATTTTTGGTTGTTTATGATCAAAAAATCTTGGTCAAAAGACAAATTTTTCCTGGATCCCACCCAGTAATCAACTCTGTCCTGACTACATGTATCTCTCTGCTGTGTTTCCTGGATTCTAACCAGTCCAAAGTAATCATCAATTGGGCAAGGACAACCTTTCTGAGCAATGAAGTATAAAACTAATTTTGTTTCATGTATTCTAATTTGTAACTTATTTTTTTCAAAAAAAGATAAGTATACTTTATACAAGCCATTTTCAGAATTTACATGAACAGATTTTACTTACATGTACTTATCAAGCTATCATTCAAATTCTGCTTTTTTTTTCATGATCAGTCTTATCAAAGTTGGATTTAAGATCCTTAACATCAAAGACTGTGTGAGCTAATGAATTATTTCTTGTTTACTTCTGGATCTAAGATCCTCTACATAAAAAATTGTATGAGATAAAGAATTAATATTTCTAAGAGGGTAAAAAGAAATGCAGTGTTCATTTCAGAACAAGTTTGTGTACAAAAAAAGATGGTATAAAATCAATGCAACAAGAAGTTAATGGTTTGCTGGGTGGGCCACAAAAAGGGTAACAGGTGCAGTAACAATTACTTGCCTGTTGATCTCCAGTTTCTCTAAAATTAAATTTTTGCAGTATTTGGTCAATAATTTATTCTCATATTTACAAATCTTTAATTTTGATTGAAACTGTCTTTCCATGTTTTGGTCAGTTTCCTTAAAAGTATTTTACCTCAATTAGCTTGGCTTATACAAAAATTATTTAGGAGCCAAGAGCCCACCTCAGACAAAAACTAAAATGAACCCTGCAGAAAAAGATCTTTACCAAATGACAAATTGGATTTGTCTACTTGGAAACATTGCAGATGACATATTACATGTAGCTCAAATGCTGCAAATTATCTTTGTAGGTTGCAAAACACTGTGGATAAAGAAAAAAATGTTCCTCTTTTTCTCACAATGTTTTTAAAAGTCTTAATATTTCTTTAGGATTACAATGAAGCAGGATCATTTGGTAAAGGGTTAAACAAGGCATTTAATAATAGATCAGAAAAATACAGTAGAGTAGTAAGAAATTACATGCACTTTCATTTTTAGGAGTTAAAATCCTCAACATAAAATAAGGTATGCTGACAATACCTTGGTGGTTATTACAAATCCCTTTGGTTTACTAACTCTCAAACATGTTTTTAACTTAATGTGTGTCTTACAGACACACATCATGTTAGGATACATCAAAATGTATCAAACCTGTCAATTTCATTCACACAGTGCTGATTTAAAAGATTCATCTGTTATAAACTTTTATGTCTTCTGTACCTGTCAACTAATGAAATACTTTGAATACATTGGCCACAAACCTAAAACTTTAAAAACTTGGACACAGTTCTTCTACAAGAGTCTATTCTGCTCTACTCGGTAACTCAAAAGCCATTGATGAACATTGTATTGAATGAATGAATGTTGTTTTATGGCGCATCGACAGCTTTGGTCATTTAGCGCACATATCTGTGTTAAAAGATAGTAAAAGTGGGAGAACATTGTATTAGCCAAAACTTTAAGAGTCATTTGAGCAAAATAATAGTAAGAGTTAGAACTATAATTTAAGGAGTCATACCCAATATAAATGCTTTCATGCAAATTCTTGACACATTACATCCTTATTATTTGTATGTAGCTGTTAAACATTGAATGAAATTTGGTGCTGAGTCACTATTATTTTGAGGACAATAATTATGTAATTCATAATTAATAAAATAGATGTTTTTGAGTCAATAGCAGGCCACTTGTTCACCAGCAGTTGGTCCATACTGTCACTTGGGTTAAGAAACATGTCCTTTACTGATCTGTTTCTCGCAGAAAATCTAAATGATATTCATGAGTATACCTGACTGTAATTGGTCTAGATCTAATCATTTCTACATAAAGTGACAATTAAGTATTTGTGATTCATAAAAATTAACAAAGTTCAGCCTCAATAATCTATGTAAAATCATAAATGATGCAGTAATGTGTGTGATGTAGTAACTGCTAAATTATTGTGGTTGTCCCATCCACAATACCCAACTTTTAGATGAATTCTTAGGCAATCATGTGTAAAAACATATATATTTAGTACAAAGACAACCACTTTTAAGTTTTAATGTGCAATGTAGTGAGACCTATAAATAACTGTTGACTGATCTACCAATCTACATGGTCAATGTAATGTGACTTATCTATTATAGTGTCAGATGATTGATAGTTAATTTCCTATTTTATTGAAGCATCTTTGCAAATAATGCTAGCCATATTGACATTTATATGCAGTGAGTATTTTTGGTGGTTGGGTTGTAGCAAGAAGGGGGTGGTCTAAAGGAGCATCATCAAGTTTTCAAAAGAAGTAGATCTACTTAGTCTTAGAACCATAAAGGGTGTTACAGAATATAAGAGACATAATGTAAGAATATGCATAAACTGATGTCATGAGAGTCAGAATATATCTGGAATGTCTTGTGCCCAGTGTTCCTCCTATTGTGCCCATACTGCCAAGATTAAGTGCATTGCAGACAGGGATTTTATGCACAAAATGATGAAACAAAAAATACACTAAAACCCTCTCTAGCTCTACTAATAAAAGTTTTGTTGAGCCAAATACATGTGAATTTAGAAAACTTTAACAATGGTACAGCTAAAAACTGATTGACAACTTTGACCTACCTCGAGTCCACAATCACCCCGAAATTTCCATATAGGCGAGCTCATTCCATCCCTGCAACAGATTTCAAAGGAATAATAATAAACTTTAAACAAAATTAATCATTCTACGTATACATAATTTTAGCATAAAATCAACACCTACGTAAAAGACGTGTACCACAATAATTGATTGATTGTATAGTGTTTAATGCTGTTTTCAACATCATTTCGGTTATATCGCACCGATCAATGTTTTCTCTGCGCAATAGTCTTTCCAAGCCACTGGCTGCTTTCCCACATAACGATCGTCAGGACAATGATCAGCAGTGAGAGGAATGAATCCTGTCACAATGACTATCATCAATCCTCTGACAGAAATTGGCTGAGCCAGGGATTGAACCCATCACCCCCTGTTCTCAAGTCCTACATGCTACTGACTGAGCTACCGGGGCTCGGCATGTACCACAATGAATGAATGAATGAATGGCGATTCAGCAAGCCATTGGCATCTAGGTCTTTAACCCTTTACCACACGCCCAAGTTTTAACCCTGCTAAAAAACTAGTATGACATTTTCATTTCGATAGAACAAACTCAAATATTGCTAGTTCAAAGTTTTATTTGGGGAAATAATAAATCCTTCTCCGACAGTGTAGATCCAAGTTCAGACAACACATTCTGTGCATTCTGATCTTGATCCACACTGTCCGAAAAAGGTCAGTAAGTGGCGCTTAGCAGGCTAAGGATTAAAGTCCTTGAATAAGACAGCTTTTGAAAACATTTTGGTAAATGGAGAAAATGCTGGGTACTAGCATTTTCTCCTCTTCCGACGAGGCTTTTTTACCCTTTCAAGGAGAATTTCAAACAAAGAGATACATTTGTCATCTGCAAATGGCAAGTCTAAAAATTTGCCATTAGGAAGAGTTAGATACATTTGAGTAATGCTGAAGAATACATGTATATTAGAAAATACTGTGGCAAAAGGCATATTCCTCATTTTTCCACATATTGGCATATTCAAATTAAGGTCTATGGCCTCTACCTCTCATATTAAAAGACGGAAGCCTCCGAGATTGGCCAAATAGCCTGTACGAAAATGTCGATGTTACATGATATTTACCAATGTGTTAGTGAGTCTACAGCCCCTAACTCTCATATTTAAAGATGGAAGCTTCCAAGATTGGCTGAATAGCCTTAACATCAACATCGATGTTACATGATATTTACTGATGAGTTAGGGGTCGTAGTCCATAAAATGAATATTGAAAATGCCTATTTTACAAGAGTATTCTCAAAGATACCTGCAGCAAATTTATTCAGCAGGTTGCTAAATAAACTAAGTGGATATTTTCCATTAAACTTTTACCACACATTCTTAAGTTTCAAAAACTCTTTTTAAGACATGTTATTTACCTTTTCAAAGGCAAACCCATCTTTTGAACCATATTTACCGTCTACAGCCCCTAACTCACATATTAAAAGATAGAAGCTGCCAAGATTGGCCGAAAAGCCCTTATGAAAACGTCAATGTTACACGATATTTACCGATGAGTTAGTAAGTCTACAGCCCCTAACTCTCATATTAAAAGACGGAAGCTGCCAATATTGGTCGAATAGCCTTTACAAAAATGTCAATGTTTACCAATGAGTTAGGAGCCATAGACCTTAAATTTGTTGTCTACATATACTTTCAATTAGTACAAGTCTAAAAATTTCATTTGGTAATGACTTAAAAGACTGTCAAGATACATGTATTACAATTTCATGTCATGTTGAGAGAATATCTGTACAGAAAATCGTAATGTAGATCTCAGATCAGATTGCATATTCTCTTCAGTCTGATCATACCACACAATTCCAACTTTTAACAACCCTGATAAAAGACCTTTAGAAAACATTGTGGGAAAAGGAGAAAATGCTGGTAACCAGCATTTTCTTCCTTTCCCACAATGTTTTCTACCCTACTTAACACAAATTTCAAATTTTGAGTCACATTTATTTTGTTGTCTGTAGATTGATTCAATTTGGTCATATCCAAAAGTTTTGTTGTTTGGTAAAGGGTTAACCCGTTACCACACAATAAAATTTTAGACTAGTCCAAATTAAAAGCATTCAAAAATGACCAGAGAAATATGGACCAAATGATGAACCCTGGTCTTTAAAAGGGTGGAAAACATTATGGGAAAAGGAGAAATGCTGGTTACCAGCATTTTCTTCTTTTCCCATAATGTTTTCAAAAGCCTTATTCAATAGGGTCGTTAAAACTTGGGATTGTGTGGTAAAGGGTTAAATACCTGATCTGTTTTCAACTTACCATATAGATGCGCTGCTGAGTTGTAGATTATTCTGATAACTGCTGCTGACAAAGTGTCTGCCATCTTTTCCAGGCAATGCCACTTTGAAACAATGGTACCTTGAATTGAAAACCCTAGAAAAAGTAAAAGAAAACTTCTGTATTTTATTTTGGAGGAGGGGTAGGGGGATGGGAGTGGGGAATTGTTATGAGGCAGTGATTTCGAGTAAGTTTATAAAGTAACTTTGTGTTGTTATTTTTTACTTTTCTGTTTTTTCAAATCTTTGCTTGTTTCATTTATCTCTCTACCACACAAGCAAAACACAGACTTGTCCAAATTGTAAGTTTTTGCAGACAACAATTTATGTGTGGTTTAATTGATGGAATCTGTATTTTATAAGGTAGAAGTAAAACATTGTGGGAAAAGGAGAAAATGCTGGTTACCAGCATTTCCTACCTTTTCCACAATGTTTTCAGAAGGGGTCTTCATCAGGGTCATGAAAACACCGGATTGTTTGGGAAAGGCTAAAATACCAAACAACAGAATTTGACTGTTATTGAATGGTGTTTTATGCCTCTTTTAACATTATTTCAGTCATATCACAGCAACAGCTCACATATTCATGTGTTTCTTGGATTTTACCAGTAGTAGGCTAGAGCTTTGAAGTGTCTTGCCCAAGGACACTCCCACGAAAGGCCCAGTGGACCTAGTGCTGCTCGAACCCAGGGCCTCCAGGTAACGAGTCCCACACTTTACCACTGAGCCACGCAGGACCCCGACTGGTCCAGAGTGTAAGATTTTCCAGATGACTAATATCACTCAAATGATGGAATTTGTCTGCGATAAGATAAAAAACACAGCAGGAAAAGGAAATAATGTTGGTAACTAGCATTTTTTTCTTTTCCCACAATGTTTTCAAAGGTTTTTTTCCACAGGGTATTCAAAACACAGGATAGTTTGGTGGCGGGTTAACCCATCACTACAGCATCCCGAGCTTTAACAACCCCGAGAAAGAAGCCTTTTGAAAACATTGTGGGAAAAGGAAAAAATGCTGGTAACCAGCATTTACTCCTTTTCCCACAATGTTTTCTACCTTTCTCAGGACATGTTTTAATTTTTCAGTTATATTGATTTTGTCGTTTGCAAATGCTTTCAATTTGCAATGACTTAAAATTTTGTCAGCTGGTAAAGAGTTATAGGACAATTTAGATTATTTTTCTTTCCAAATTGTTGTTTTGGAAAGAATATGTCAAAAAAAAAAACAGTTTATGTTTAAGATTACAATGTATAGTCTGTTTAGTCTGATCTTAATCTACCTGTATAGCTTTTAACTTACCATGTAGATGCACTGCTACTTGTAGATTTTTCTCATTACAGCCATAGGCAAAGTGTCTGTCATCTTTTTCAAGTATTACCACTTCAAAGCCATGGGATCTTAAATTGAAAACAAAAAAAAAAAACAACCTCTGGTTCCTTTTTTCTATGGGGGTGGGGATGGGGAAGGGGGTGGGCTAGTTGTAGGAAAAGTTGTTTCCTGTAACTTTATTTTGCTTTTTTTGTTTCTTTTCTGATTTATACACTTTAGATTGTTTTAAATCAATATGACTATTCTTGGTTAAATTGTACCGGTATTTCTATTGTAAGTAAATCTGAACTTATGTTACTCACAATTCAATTTTTCTTGCTCACACCTGTGTTTGTAAGTGAGAAATGATCTGCTGCTGTAGAAAGCTGACTGTATGCATTCTCAATGTGAACATTTTATTTTTGTACTGTTAATGCAGCTTTACTTTTTTTTATCTTCAAGCTTAAGATAGTTTTTAGTATTCATTCAATCAATTTTTCTTTCTGATAAGAGGTTTTAAAATTTTTAGAATGGTCCAAATTGAAAGCAATTGCAGATGACTAAGTAAATGGCGCTCAAATAAGAAAGTTTGTCTTTGAATGGGAAGAAAACATTGTGGAAAAGGGATAAAATGCTGGTAACCAGCATTTTTTCCTTTTTCTTCAGTGTTTTCAAAAGTCTTATTTCTAACAGTAATTTAAACACAGAATTATATTATATAGAGTTAATAAACCACACCCTTATTTGTTTTTTTTTTTTTTTTTTTTTGTTTTTCAATTTAATTTCATCTTAATATGAAAACATGTACATGTAATCTTGATTTCTTTGCTCTTGCATAGGAATCAATCTTAAACTTACTATTCAAAAGACTTTCTTGCTTGTATGTGCTTGTGACCTGCTGCTGTTGAAATCTGTATGCATATCTAACTTGTTAATCACACTTTTGTACTGTAACTTTATATTTATTCCTTTATGTTTTCTTGAAACAGAGTAGACTCTGGTTCTTATATGTCAATATTTCTATTTTTCAATCAAAGATTCCTCAATAACAAAGTACTGAAAATTTTAGGTTTATTATCTGTATCCTATTTCATGACTGTTTATCAACAATTTAAATATTCTTTGGTTTTTTTTAGTTTGTATCTAAGGTAACCTCTCCTGATGTTTCCTTTGCATTTTACAAATGTGTATGTTTTAGTTCAAGCTGAAAATTGTTTATGTATGCAAATTCCTGTCATTACTTAAAAAAAAAAAAAGGATTATGGATAATGCTTGCTTCTGATACTTTCTGCAATACTTTTGCCAGGGACAGGGGGTATCAGAAACAAACATATTCCAATTGAAAACCTCTCAAGAAAAAAAAACAATAATGATTTTTTCAGTACTACATGTACAACTTTGCCTATAAATAATTCAAGTACACTGCACAGATGTGATTATTTGTTAAACCTACAGAAAAACAACTTGTATAAATAGAAAATGAACATTAAGGTTTACTTAATGGTAATGGTGCGTAAAATAATATTCCTAACTCTTTTCCAAATGACCATTTCATTTTGTCCAAATCAAAAGCATTTGTAGACTATATATTAATATGTGTCTCATATGGTTATTTTGGTCTTTGACAAGCATATATAATATGTTGGCAAATAGAGAAAATGCTGATAGCAGTGTTTTCAATTTAAGCCTTGATCCTCAGTGCTTTGAAACTGAGGGTTATCCGGTAAACGGTTCAATATTAATCTACAGTACTTAAGATTACACCCTTTTTTTTGCATTTGTAAGTAAAAATTAAGTTGTTGCTTTATGTATAAAGCTAACTGTTTGTTTGAACTTGGCAATGTCATTTTTTTGTATTGTAACTCCATTTTTTTGTGTTAGAATTTAAAGCAGCAGTTCTTGTATTTCTATATCTTTTTTATCCCCTATATTGTTTTCTTTTATTCATATATTCTTGTATAATTTTTTTTCCGTTACCATTTTATTCTCGTTTTTTTTTTCTTCTTTGTAACTTATTTTTTTCTGATTATTTTTATTGCTTTCTTGTCATGTTTCTTTTAATTTTATTTTGTTTTTGTTTTTACTTCTCATGTTATTTTATTTCATTCCTTTTCAAGTTTTTCATTTTTCACAATTTTTTTTTAATAAGACGTTTTGCATTATTATTATTACCTTTTTTTTGGTCAATATATATATATATATATATATATATATATATATATATATATATATATATATATATATATATATATATATACACACACACACACACACACACACACATACATACACACACATACACACACACACACACACACACACACACACACACACACACATATATATATATATATATATATATATATATATATATATATATATATATATATATTCCTAGTTTAGTTTTGTGGTTGTTATTCTTTTCTATATTTAGATATTCCTTTTTTTCTATTTTTTTTTTGTGATTCAGTGTTTTTGTTTTATGATAATTATAATATTCCTATATTTTTCCTGTATTCCTATTTTTTGTTTTGGTTCATTTGTGTAAATGTCCCTATTTGGTGTGGAAAACCATTAGCTCAGACACATGGGGGATAGGACACTGATTACTTACATACGAGGGGTGATCAAAAAGATCGTGGACCACCTCGTTATTTTGAAAACTACTACACATAGGATTACAAAAATTTGTATACATGAGCATTAATTATCTGGTAACTGAATAAAGCTTTCAAATGTCGTCTTATTCAAGTAGGTAAAGTGTGACGTCATTCTCATGACGTCATATACTGCATTAGTGGTCCAAAATGTTGGACGACGTTTTATTTGAGCCGAGAGTAATCATAAAGTTTTACGTCAAACTTGGAAAATATTTATCGGAAATCAAAACCGATTGAGAAACACTTTAAGGGGACTCTGCACTAAAGAATTCTGATATTCGTACATGGATCGGACCAATTTAGACAAGGGTGCGATACTGTGAAAGATGGCCCTAAATCTGGCTGTCCATCAACATCAATCACAGACAAAATCGTAACGTGTGTAGAGCAGCATGTAAAACAAAATCATCGAGATACTGTCAGGAAAATAGCTGACACATTCAACATTTCATGTAAAACTGCTCAGAAGATTTTGATTGAGAATCTTGGAATGTCGTGTGTTTGCTTAAGGTGGGTACCTCGGCAACTAACGCCCAAGAAAATGGGGGTTAGGGTCAAAATCTGTTAAGAAATTTCAAAACGCATTAGGATAGAGGGGTCAAACTTTACCGATCGTATTGGAACAAGCGATGAAACATAGGCACACTTTAACCAGACTGAATCTAAACAATAAAGCACTGTATGGAAACATCCAACATCTCCTTCCGCTGGTAAAGTCAACCTTTCTAAGTCACTTGGTAAAGTTATATATCATGTATTTCTGTTCTCCTTTTTTTCTTCTATATCATGTTGTATCTATACATACTGAAGTCAATACTGAGTTTTATGCCAACATTATTCAAATAAATTTCACAAACACCATATGGAAAAAACAGCCTGAAGTCCTGTGGGGTGATGTCACTTTACACTAAGACAATGCCCTAGCTCACAAAGCCCCGCTTGGACAGGAAACGTTGCAAAAACTAAACATAGAAACGCCAGCCAACGCCCCTTAAAATTTAGTCCTGACTCCATGTGACATCTGACTAGTTCCTGTTTTGAAAGATTCTCTATGTGACACGCACTACAAGAGCAGAGAGGAGCTAACCCTCACTATGAACGGGTCCTTGAGATTAATGTCACGTGACGCGCTCGCACACATGTTTTGCGCGTGGAAATCAAGAATTAGTAAGTGCATAAAACTCAAAGGAGGTTACTTTCAAAAATAGTAAACACTCCAAGTTGTTTTTTATAACGATATTCCGATACCGGCACTGGTCCACGTTCTTTTTGATCACCCCACGTACATACAGCTGAGACAGATCTGTTTCGCCTTGTGTGTTTTTGCTATTTTAAAAATCTGTTTTCAATGAAGTATCCAGATGAATTATCAGTGTTCATGATCCACTATGACCAATACTCCATTCAATCAATCCCACAAATCTCCATAGGATGAATGGAAATAACTACCCATGATATTTACCCATTACATAGTTGATATTGAAAGTTGCAAATATGTTATTTACAAGATATTTCTTGAAATGTGCTTGAATTATGCTTTTACCAGTATGCGAATATTGTTGACACATTAAATGTGTAGTGTACTGGGATCATCTAAGCTAGAAATTCTTTAGTTATTAAGAAATGTTCCAACGATTAACAAGTGTTCCTAGGCTTGCCAAAATTGTTGAAACCAAGACAAAATGTCATTATCCTCATTTTTGCATTTGAACTTTGAAATAATCTAGCAACACTTAAAAATTGTGATGTCTTTGTTTTCTAAATGACACCTTGAAACATGACTGGAAATATAGTATATGACAAGTTTCTTTAACAATTAGGTCTATATGAACTTGGACTTGGATGGTAAATTTCTTGGTTGGTAAAGTGTTTGAAACCAGCCTAGCATTTATGATCTGAATGAATGAATGAATGAATGTTGTTTTATGGCGCATCGACAGCTTAGGTCATTTAGCGCGCATATCTGTGTTAAAAGATATTAAAAGTGGAATTTTTAAACTGAAAAATGTTTGAATACATTAATGATAATAAAGGTTGAATTAAGAAGGATTATGTGTTATCTTAATATGCATAAAGGGCATTATTGAGTGACAGGGCAATCCCTATCTACTCAAAATTTTTAAATGATATAGTTAACAATGTGATAAAAAGATTTAAGCAAAATGTTGGATTGATAGTAAGACATTTTTAAATGAGGAAGAAATATGTGTTATTTTTAATGTGCATAAAATATGATATTGAGTGGCTGGGCGTCCCTGCCTACTCCAAAGTTTTAGATTAAAAGGTAAGACTGAGAATATTTCTTTTCCTTATTAAATGAGTGTTAAAACTGGTAAAGATTGGAGCCTCCAATGGGATCAGTATACTCCCATTAAAGAGGTCCTGTCTCCAATGAGATAAGATGCCCCAAAGGGGGCTAATCCTCCCATTAAGGAGGTGTAAACTGAATATAAAAGCAGTGGTAGAAACTCAAAAGATTTAGATTAAAAAAGGTAAGACTATGAATCAGCTGACAAGAAATCTAATATAAAGGCATAGAAAGAATGTAAAAAGATGGGTAAGAATCTCAAGAGTAAATATCACAGTTTATTGTAAATGCCAATCTCTTTTATGAAAGCGATAATAGATTCAATGCTGACAGAATAAAAAAGATTCTTTAAACTATCGACGTTGAAATACTTTGAACGAACTGGCTGATAGTCAATGCAATCTAGTAGGTTATGTTTTACAGAAAAGGATGCATTGCATGGAATACATTCAGGGGCATTGTCTCTGGTCAAGAGCCAGGAATGTGTGATGCGTGAATGGCCAATTCGAAGTCGTGCAATTATCGCTTCTTCTCGACGAACAGACCTGTAAATGGGGTACCATTCACCAAGGGACGGTTTAACTGAATGCAGTTTATTGAAAACATTGGCATCCCACTGGGATATTTATGATCTGAACCACTGCAAATTCAAAGTACGGTAGATGTTTTCCTTTACTGTTTTAACAGGAAAAAAACAGTAATTTAAACATCATAAATGTAATGTATTGCTGTTGTCTATTCGTTTTCTTATCTTAAGTAACCTTTATGCAAATACTTTGTAAGAAAAGATTCTAAATTGAAATAGTAAAAATTTGCATGCCTAAGTTGCAACAGCTGTAGCATAAAGTATAATTTAATACATTACATAGCAAAGTTTGTTATAAGGTTTTCGTGGTGTGGCTGGTTTTCGTATTCAAGGTATTCCAACAGCTGATCTGTATGTGTTACTAAACTGAAATCGGACAGTGTCAATGCATTTATATATAGACCTTCTTATGAATCTTCTAAAAGCACCAAGTCTTTGATTGTCCCCAATATCTATTTGATATTGATTCCCCAATTTGGTCCAAAATCTTTTTATAGAAAACATCTTTGAAATGTTTTTAAACCAACAGAGATTACATTCACATAGAAAGCATGACTTTACTTCTCAATATATTAACTCTTTACCAAACGACAAAATCTTAGACTTGTCCAAATTGAAAGCAGTGGCAGACGAGAAATCAAGTGTGACTCAAACACTGAACTTTTCCCTATGAGGCTAGAAGACATTGTGGGCAAAGGAAAAAATGCTGATTATCAGCATTTTCTCCTTTGTCTACAATGGTTTCAAAATTCTTCCTCTTCAGGGTCATTAAAACTCAAGATTATGTGGTAAAGGGTTAAATACACAACACAACCTAACTTAATAATGATAAATAAGAATACCCTCTTTATTACAAAGGTCAGCAAGGGATGCATTTATAGACAGTCAGATCACATAAAATTGAAACCTACATGTACCATACTGAGGAATAGAAAAGCTTTGCCATTTTAACCGTTTACCACACAACAAAAAATTGTACCATTCCAAATTGAAAGCTTTGTGGCAGACGATTTCAATATTGCTCAAATGATGTGATTTTTGTTTGATAGGGTAGAAAAAAATGTGGGAAAAGGAGAAAATGCTGGTTACCAGCATTTTCTCCTTTTTCCTCTATGTTTTCATAAGGCTTCTTCCTCAGGGTCGTTATAAGTCGGCATTGTGTGGTAAAGGGTTAAATCATATGTGAAAGAAATGAATGAATGAATAAATGAATGAAAAATTTAGGACAATGATAATAAGATAATTTGATCAAGGAAAATTTCAAAAGAAAAAATAAATATAAGTACATTAATGTAGATCTAATATAAATACATGTATAAAGATAAATGTACAGTACCATTAATCTCTACATATCTATTTCATATACCCTTCAAGTGCCAAACAAACTATGTAGACATGGAACAGAGGCCAGAAAAAATGTCATTTTAATGCTGAACTTTACTCATTTGGTAGAGCAGATCTAAGAGCAGGCTACATTATACAGTCTGATCCTGATCTGTACTAGCCTGAAAAAATCTACAGTTGTGAGAGGCACTTGACAGGTTAAGATCCTTTTCATTCCAAATTGCATGAACCTTATATACATTGACACACACACACAAAAACTGTGTGGTCTTTTAAACCCAGTACCAAACAGTCATAAGTTTTAAAGCCCAAAAGGAAGGCTTTTGCAAACAGTGTGGGAAAAGATGAAAATGCTAGTAACCAGAATTTTCTCCTTTTCCCTCAATGTTTTCCACTCTTTCAAGGGCAGGTCTTATCTTTTGTGCTGTATTAGTGATGGTGTCTGCAAAGGCTTTTAACTTTGAAAAGTCTGCAATTTTGTTGTTTGGTACAGAGGTAAGTCTTAATATTAAATATGAAAGGCCAAAAATATATATATTGTCTTTGTCAGTCTAAAGGTAAGATAAATGCATTCACATAAATTGTGAAAATGGTCTTTTTTTTCACTGATAAAATTGTTTTTCAGTGACATGTACTTTGGTTTTGATAAAAGGGCTCAGATAAGGTTAACTTTGCAAATGAAACACAGCTGCTGCCCCTGAATGGACCGATAAACCTTTCTGACTTGCCTTGATCCGTCATTGGTGACAGTATATCTCTATATTTTTGTTTGTTCATGATTAAAAAATCTTGCTGCCCCTGAATAGACTGACAAACCTTTCTGACTTGCCTTGATCCGTCATTGGTGACAGTTTATCTCTATATTTTTGGTTGTTTATGATCAAAAAATCTTGGTCAAAAGACAAATTTTTCCTGGATCCCACCCAGTAATCAACTCTGTCCTGACTACATGTATTTCTCTGCTGTGTTTCCTGGATTCTAACCAGTCCAAAGTAATCATCAATTGGGCAAGGACAACCTTTCTGAGCAATGAAGTATAAAACTAATTTTGTTTCATGTATTCTAATTTGTAACTTATTTTTTTCAAAAAAAGATAGGTATACTTTATACAAGCCATTTTCAGAATTTGCATGAACAGATTTTACTTACATGTACTTATCAAGCTATCATTCAAATTCTGCTTTTTTTTTCATGATCAGTCTTATCAAAGTTGGATTTAAGATCCTTAACATCAAAGACTGTGTGAGCTAATGAATTATTTCTTGTTTACTTCTGGATCTAAGATCCTCTACATAAAAAATTGTATGAGATAAAGAATTAATATTTCCAAGATCCTTAGCAACACAGGAATTGCTTGGGACTTGGGTAAAAAGAAATGCAAGGTTCATTTCAGAACAAGTTTGCGTACAAAAAAAGATGGTATAAAATCAATGCAACAAGAAGTTAATGGTTTGCTGGGTGGGCCACAAAAAGGGTAATCAGGTGCTGGTTGGTTGTATTGGGGGTTAACGCCACTTTAACAGCTAAGGTCATATCATGGCGGTCGGTGACGCACGTATGTTTCCTGGCTTTCTCACACCAGTTCTAACACAACTTTCTTTCCAAAGCCACCGACTACTTTTCTCACATGCTTCAGCAGAGGCGAAAATACGCCGAAAAGAAAGTTCGCCTCAACCGGGTATCGAATTCACAACCACCAGGTCATGAGTCCGACACGCTCACCACTGAGCCACCCGGGCGGGCTGTAATCAGGTGCAGTAACAATTACTTGCCTGTTGATCTCCAGTTTCTCTAAAATTAAATTTTTGCAATATTTGGTCAATAATTTATTCACTCATATTTACAAATCTTTAATTTTGATTGAAACTGTCTTTCCATGTTTTGGTCAGTTTCCTTAAAAGTATTTTACCTCAATTAGCTTGGCCCATACAAAAATTATTTAGGAGCCAAGAGCCCACCTCAGACAAAAAACTAAAATGAACCCTGCAGAAAAAGATCTTTACCAAATGACAAATTGGATTTGTCTACTTGGAAACATTGCAGATGACATATTACATGTGGCTCAAATGCTGCAAATTATCTTTGTAGGTTGCAAAACACTGTGGATAAAGAAAAAAATGTTGTTCCTCTTTTTCTCACAATGTTTTTAAAAGTCTTAATATTTCTTTAGGATTACAATGAAGCAGGATCATTTGGTAAAGGGTTAAACAAGGCATTTAATAATAGATCAGAAAAATACAGTAGAGTAGTAAGAAATTACATGCACTTTCATTTTTAGGAGTTAAAATCCTCAACATAAAATAAGGTATGCTGACAATACCTTGGTGGCTATTACAAATCCCTTTGGTTTACTAACTCTCAAACATGTTTTTAACTTAATGTGTGTCTTACAGACACACATCATGTTAGGATACCTCAAAATGTATCAAACCTGTCAATTTCATACACACGGTGCTGATTTAAAAGATTCATCTGTTATAAACTTTTATGTCTTCTGTACCTGTCAACTAATGAAATACTTTGAATACATTGGCCACAAACCTAAAACTTTAAAAACTTGGACACAGTTCTTCTACAAGAGTCTATTCTGCTCTACTCGGTAACTCAAAAGCCATTGATGAACATTGTATTGAATGAATGAATGTTGTTTTATGGTGCATTGACAGCTTTGGTCATTTAGCGCGCATATCTGTGTTAAAAGATAGTAAAAGTGGGAGAACATTGTATTAGCCAAAACTTTAAGAGTCATTTGAGCAAAATGATAGTAAGAGTTAGAACTATAATTTAAGGAGTCATACCCAATATAAATGCTTTCATGCAAATTCTTGACACATTACATCCTTATTATTTGTATGTAGCTGTTAAACATTGAATGAAATTTGGTGCTGAGTCACTATTATTTTGAGGACAATAATTATGTAATTCATAATTAATAAAATAGATGTTTTTGAGTCAATAGCAGGCCACTTGTTCACCAGCAGTTGGTCCATACTGTCACTTGGGTTAAGAAACATGTCCTTTACTGATCTGTTTCTCGCAGAAAATCTAAATGATATTCATGAGTATACCTGACTGTAATTGGTCTAGATCTAATCATTTCTACATAAAGTGACAATTAAGTATTTGTGATTCATAAAGATCAACAAAGTTCAGCCTCAATAATCTATGTAAAATCATAAATGATGCAGTAATGTGCATGATGTAGTAACTGCTAAATTATTGTGGTTGTCCCATCCACAATACCCAACTTTAATTCTTAGACAATCATGTGTAAAAACATATATATTTAGTACAAAGACAACCACTTTTAAGTTTTAATGTGCAATATAGTGAGACCTATAAATAACTGTTGACTGATCTACCAATCTACATGATCAATGTAATGTGACTTATCTATGATAGTGTCAGATGATTGATAGTTAATTTCCTATTTTATTGAAGCATCTTTGCAAATAATGCTAGTCATATTGACATTTATATGCAGTGAGTTTTTTTGGTGGTTGGGTTGTAGCAAGAAGGGGGTGGTCTAAAGGAGCATCATCAAGTTTTCACAAGAAGTAGATCTACTTAGTCTTAGAACCATAAAGGGTGTTACAGGATATGAGAGACATAATGTAATCTTGAATATGCATAAACTGATGTCATGAGGGTCAGAATATATCTAGAACTGCTTTAAGATGGTTTGTCTTAGAGACTGATAATGTATGTTTCATCAATATGGCAATCTAAAGGTTTAGCAAGACTATTTGTTGGCCATTTTGGGTTTTTTTGGTTAAGTATTAATCTGTATTGATTTATTTGGTACAACTGAAATTATTTAAAAAAAAAAACACCCGTACACACACACACACACACACACACACACACACAAAATATGTAGGTCTGTTGACAGAGTAAGATTAACATTCATGATACTATGTTTT
This sequence comes from Hippopus hippopus, assembly GCA_946811185.2. Lineage (NCBI taxonomy): Eukaryota > Metazoa > Mollusca > Bivalvia > Cardiida > Cardiidae > Hippopus > Hippopus hippopus. The sequence continues at coordinate 23,137,152 of OX328113.1, read as the reverse complement.
CTTTTTCATTTATTAGTGGCTGACTCCAGGGGATGGCCTCATAAATTAAGGCAGAATGTTCTAATTTGAAGGTAGAGTGTGGCATCTTGGTGAAATGGCACAGTTTGAGAGCAGCTCATATTTTTTTTCTTCAAACTTTCTAAGTTTGCTACCCTTCAACAGTATATGGCAACCATATTGTCTTATACCCTTGACACCATGGCAGACAATCAGTTTAGAACTACCAGGTTATATTTAAATTTTGATTTTTAGGCAGGTAGAAGTACATGTATATCAAAGTCATACCTCAATGTCTCAAATTATAAATATTGTATTCCAGAATTTTAGAAATTGCTGGTAAGTTATCCATCATTACATGGACAGATTTTTTATAATTTTATATGTGCTCAAATTGACTTAATTACCTCATGTAAAGTGATGGCTTACCTCAACAAAGTCCAAATCTGGTCATATTGTAAATCTACAAAGAAAAAAAATAAACCCCAAGTTTTGTACAGTCATTAACAAATAACATAAAAAAATTCTGTTTCTTTGTAAATGTATATTTTTAACCCTTTATCCCATATTCTGGAGTTTTAATGACCCTGAGGAAAAGGCATTTGAAAACATTGAGGGAAAAGGAGGAAATGCTGATAACCAACATTTTCTCTTTAACTATGTTTTCTAGCCCTTCAAAAACAAGTTACATCATTTGAGTTACATTAAATTTTTCGTCTTGAAAGGCTTGCAGTTTGGACTGGTAAGTATGTTGTCTTCTGGTAAAGGATAATAAATACACCAATACTAATTATTTTATCCTTTTACCACACAATCCCGAGTTTTATTGACCCTGAGGAAGAAGTCATTTGACAACATTATGGGAAAAGGAGAAAATGCTGGTTACCAGCATTTTCTCCTTTTCCCACAATGTTTTCTACCCTGTCAAAGACAGCAGTCATCTTTTGAGCTATATTTTTTTTGTTGTTGTTGTCTGCAAATGATTTCAATTTGGTCAAGACCAAAATTTCGTCGTTTGGTAAAGAGTTCATCATTTTAAGGATACTCTTTGACTTGCCTCAGTATACTGTAATTGGAATTTTTCTACCCTAAAAATTTTAATTCACTATTGAAAATAGGCTAGAGAAAATTCCTCCAAACATTCCCATACTTCAATGACTCTGACAAAGACGGCATTCAAAAACATTTTGAAAAAAAAGAACGCTGCAACTAGCATTTGCTGCTTTTTCCACAAAATTTTCTACCTTGAATCAGCACTACTTAAGACGCCGGCGATAATTTGCGAGAAAATAAAATAATCGCAATTTGCAACCATGTGTACCGTGCTAGATCTAGATTTACTCATACTTTGATTATTCATGCAAAATATGTACAGATTTCGAATAAATAAGACACTTACTTCCTTTTTTTCCGGATCAAATTGTCTGTGTCTTTCTGCGAAACACCATACTGCCCACTCAAACGTTGACTACTCACTGAGCAATCTCGTGCCCGGTTGAGTAATCACGTGATCGGGGTCAGCCTAAAAACCAACCAGAACAGGCGGGAACAGAAGCCTTTATTGACCCTCAATCGCCTTCACAACTAAAGCCGCCTAAATACGGCCACTAAAGATTGATATCAGACTAAAAAAAGCATTCTGATCTTTGATCTACACTGTCCGTTTTGTTGAGATAATCTGGCCAAGAGTAACCTCAAACTTGCAATTATTTAGGCCTTATTTCTAGACTGGCATTGTCTTTTTTCAAGGTTTATTCGGCGCTCTCGGGTAACCAACAAGTAACAAGTAACTTATTTATAGATGAACTTGGAACTGTACCAATAACATATCTTTGGATTTCTAGATTCATTTCTTTTTTTACATTTGTTTGTACATAAATAGCGTGCATCACATGAAAAGGGGCATTCGCACATTTGCGTAAACTGTCGTCTCGGATCTGCCTGCGCAGTCCGCGCACGCTAATCCGAGACGGCACTTTACGACTACCGGTACATTAGAATTTGTAGTAGACTTGCGCAAAAAAAGAAAATTACATAAAAGCGGAAAGTGTCGGTTCGGATTAGCCTGCGCGGACTGCGCAGGCTGATACGAGACGACACTTTACGCAAATGTCCGAATGCCCCTCTTCGCGTGTGTCAGGCCACATAGGAATTTATTCACTCCAAAGTTTACAATTGTGCTCACCATTGACCGATAGGACACGTGAAAGGGCTTGTTTCTTCGTAAGTTGACAAACAATTTTTTCTTGATATTAACTATAGTTTTGGAGAAAAAATCGTTTATTTTATAAACGATTTCGCTCTTTTTACATCCCTTTACTTCGTCATTATACGATGCCCTTTATTTGCAAGATGGCACAGCTAGTGTTTCAATACAGCAATATTTAGAACGGTTTGTGAATGCAGTCCCTGATGCAAGTCACTGGCAATCAGGTCTTACCAGGGATCGTATATGTTACATACGATCCCTGGTCTTACAGATCAAGTTGGAAACATGGTCATTTAAAGGTAAAAATTATATCAATATATGAATTCCATCTAAAAGAGACTAAATTTGAATCGTTTAGTAAAGAGTAAACATCTATGGCTTCATCTGAAAGGAAACTTTTTTTTCCGGCTGTAAAGAATTCCTTAATATTGAAAAGTGCAGGCGGTTTCCGGTCAGACAGGCCAGGGATCAGGAAAAAAAAAAACCTTCTACTTTACCGTCTTCTTTCCTTTTTGCCTTTTAGTCGTTCACAACTTTTAGTTATTGCCACTTTATATCCGACACTTTCTTTCTTTCTTTCAAACGTTCGTTCGTTCGTTCAAAACTAGGAAAATTGTTTGGTAAAAGCTGTAAATGGATGAATTCAAGGCTGTTAAACACTACCAGGTATCGGAGAAGATCAATAGGTCTACTAGAGTGCGTCCGTTCAGTCTGATGCCGATCCCTCCTCGCTATCTCAACCGAAATCTGCCGTTGGTTGAATTGTGAAATGTTCTAACCTGTAGGCTTTTAAACGCGACCCAAGGATCTTTTGCGAACAGTTTAGATCAAAATCAGACTGCACAGAACGTTAAAACTCGGGAGTGTATGGTAAAGGATTAAACCGGTACTCCAAAAGCGTCGAATTTTCTGCTGAATTCAGCAACCTGGTGATATTTCGGTATCAAGAATTTAAGAAAAAAATCGATGTATAGAGTCGATCAGGTCCAAGATCAGTCTGCTTGTTTTGTGCAGCCTGTTATTAATCTACACTGTCAGGAAAATTAAATTTGGACGGATTAGGTTTCAATTAGACTGCTTTTTGTGTAGCAAGGATCAGAACTTTAATTTCAGAGCATCAAAACTTAACCCTTAAACCGAAGAATGAAAGAAGTATGAACCGTCAAACAAAGCCCAAATATAGCAATGTTCTTTCCAAAGAAAAATCTCGCTGTATCTGATGGTGTAAGTCTAAGATTATGTGTAGTCTGGTGAGGGTGTACATTCTGTGGTGTCTGATACTGATCTACAAGGGCTACAATGGCTTTTTAAATAGCAGACAAAGAGTTAAGATGGAAACCGAAAACAAAAAGTCGGTCTAAGCAAGAATTGTAAATTTGAAGCAGGGCTACTGTTATGCTGTTACGTAATGTTGCGTTATTCTTATCTTTTACAGCTGCGGACTATCGATTATGAATAGATTATACGCGGTTTATGTTTGCCAAACTCCGGAAAACCCCGAACCTTTAGGTATAATATCGGTTATTTTCATCGATTTGTTGATATGCGAGACTGCTGATAAAGCATGTCCGTGAAAGTTGGCTATGTCACTGGGTTAAATCTTTGAAAAACCTTGTGTACGCCTTAGGGGCCACATTTTGAGTCTAATACTCTTGAAAGTTGGTCAGAATATGTGTCTTGATGATATCTTAGACGTGTCTGAAGATGGGTTATGTCAGGTTAAAAAGCTATGTTATTGGGTGAAATCGTTGAAAAAAAAAAGGGGGGGGGGGGAACTTGTGTACACTCTAGATGCCACATTTTCTGTCTAGTACTCATGAAAGTTTGTCAGAATCTTTGTTTTGATGATGTCTTGAACTAGTTTTAGAAATGAATCAAGTAGGCTCAAACTAGGTCACTAGGTCGAATCTTAGAAAAATCTTTTGTACACTCTAGAGGTCACATTTCAGTCTGATACTCTTGAAAGTTGGTCAGAATGTTTGTATTAATAAAATCTCGATGGGAATTTTTTCTTTGAATATTTTTGAGACATTATACCACCGTTTGGAATTCAACAAAAGTTATCCAACAATGTTATTCATCCCTGCGTTTCTGGATATGGTATAAAATACGAGTATAATCTGAAATGCTAACTCGTATGTTAAATCCCATCCAGTTACCGTCTAAGCTACCAGTTTCCCCTACATACATAATATAGTGTCGCAAAACGCTGAATATGCTTCCTATTCCTAGAACACAGTCCAATTCGAAAACTGCTGCTGCACTGTTGAATGAGTGAAAAATGTAAAATCTGTTTCTAGCGTTAGTTTGATTATTTCAGCTTCGCTTTTTGCTTTGAGAACTATGCTGTGTCTTTGGCCGAACAATGGAACGCGACCTACAACTACCAAGATCCTTTTTATACGCCCGAAGGGTCGTATTATGTTATGGCCCCGGTCGTCCGTCGGTGCGTCCGTCCGTCTGTTAGCAATTTCTTGTGCGCGCAACTCCTCCTACAGTTTCCATTGGAATAAGTTTTCAAACTTACCACAATGAATCTCTATGATGTGTAGTTGTGCATGTGACTCTTAACATTTGGAACGCTTTAGGCGTTCTAGAGTTATTGCCCTTTGTTATTTTTTATACTTAAATTTTGTCAGGAGCATAACTCAAAAATTATTAGAGGTGTAAACATGAATCTTCACAGGTTGATAGATAACATTAAGGAGAAGTGCACTGTACAAGGTCCATAACTTTCAGCCCCATAGTTTAGGAGTTATTTGCCCTTTGTTATTTTTCATACTTAAATTTTGTCAGGAGCATAACTCAAAAACTTTTAGAGGTGTAAACATGATACTTTACAGGTGGACAGATCTCATCAAGGAGAAGTGCAGTGCACAGGAAACATAACTCTTGATTGCATAATTTAGGAGTTATTGCCCTTTCTTATTTTTCTTACTTAAATTTTGTCTAGCACATAACTTGAAAACTACACGAGATATAAACCTGAAACTTCACAGGTTGATAGATGACATTGAAGAGAAGTGCAGTGTACAAGAACTATAACTTTTGGCCCCATAGATTAGGAGTTATTGCCCTTTGATTTTTTTTCTTACTTAAATTTTGTCAGGAGCATAACTCGAAAACTATTAGAGGTGCATAGATCACATTGAGAAGTGCAGTGCACAAGAACAAATAACTCCATGGTCTCATATGTGATCCCTAACTTTCCAGTGTCTTATTCTTTTACGGTACATCCTTCAGTTTAACCCATTTCACTGACAAGCCCCTTCGGGCGTATATGCGCCGCTCTGCAAAGCTCTTGTTTCAAGGGTAGCTTTGTTTTTCTGATGGAACTATGTTGTGTATTTGGTCGAACAATGGAACATGATCTACAACCAGGAAGATCCTTATTTTCACTGTGTTTTTTTAACGGTAGCTTTGTTTCAGAGGTTTTGGTGCCATTCAATTTACAGCATACGACTTTGAAAATGCCTCTGTATAAGAATGGATGATCAACATGGATTAAGGTTTGACAAATTGATAGTGTGAAAACATTGAGGCAATAGGAGAAATTGCTCGTAATGCGCAGTTTCTCCTTTTGCTAAAATGTTTTTAAAGGAATTCTGCAGCAGACAAACGAGTCTACTTCAGGTAGAAATGTGTTATTGCCTTTTCAATCATTACCAAACGACAAAATTTTAAACTGTTCTTCATTGAAAGCATTTGCAGACGACTAATTCAGTTTTGCACAGATGACGGGATTGGTCATATCTTGATTGCGTAAAAAACACTGTGGGAAAAAGGTTACCAGCATTTTCTCCTTTTCCCACTATGTTTACCAAGGCCCTTTTCCTCATGGTCGTCATATAGAACGTGATGGTTTGTCGCAACTTACACTCACTCATTGTTCACAAGCATTATTTTCGATATTGAGTACAAATGTATGTATTTCTTTATCATAAGCTCTTGGCATCAGCAGTTACTTTTATAGACCCTCAAGATCAAGATCAGACTGCACAGAATGTGTCGTCTGATCTTGACTCCACACCGCACGATGTTTTTCTAGGATCTATCTAGTCGAAGAGGTCCTGCTTATTTTGCGATATTTGTATTTTTTCCAGGCAAGTAAATGCATCTAGTGTATGTACTCAGGTCAAGCCCGATAGCTCAGACGGTACGGTACAGGGCTTAAAACCTAGATTTAGCTGGTTCAATTTCCAGCGTATTCAATTTTCTTTTCCTAGAGTTGATGATAGTTGTTGCGACCAGATTTATTCCTCTTTCACCGATGAGTATTGTTTCGACGATGTTTATGCAGGAAAGCCGCCAGTGGCTTGGAAAGAAGGTAGTGCGAAGTACTTTTACGAGAAAAATTCTTTGTAGGGAAATCATAGATAAATTCACTTTCCGCCGAAAAATAGAATTACAAAATTTTTTGGATATCCGAGTAACGGTTTATGTTTACAGGTATTTCCGTCCGTAGTAGTAATGAAAAACCACCGGGAGCAATTTCAAAGCAAGCAGTATAAACAAAAAAAAAAATGCACACTTTCATACTATGTGAAAAATCGAGACAAAATCAAAGTACTTGTACATAAATATGAGCTATGCTCTGGCAATAGGGGGCTTAATGCATTTCCGTGATCCATTATACCAAGAAAGTCATAACATCAATAGAGATCCATAAAGTCCACTTAGTCTAATGAATGAATGAATCTGGAGGAAGAGTGGTCCTTTGACATACAGAAAATTGACTGATAGCGAAAAGTTTCGGCCCAGGTCAGCCTGCGCGGACTGCGCAGGCTGACCTGGGTCGATACTTTTCGCAGTTGCAATAAGCCTCCTTTTCACACAGCATGGCTCATATAAATGAGTCATGCTCTGTGAAAAGAGGATCTAAGAAATCTTTGAAACGCAGCGTAGTATACCGAGCAAGTTGTCGCATTTGATAGAATGAATGAATTAATGAATGGATAACTTTATTGACTTATGCATCCTATACATAGTTACAACCAAAATAATTTAAGTATGTCCCACGTGATACAATTCTCTCTCTCTCTCTCTCTCTCTGTCAAATAAATTTAAAGAATACATATATAACAAAATGCAGGTAACGCTTTCTCTGGTTCTGTATCTCTGTCTCTCTCTCTCCCTCTCTTTCTCTCTCTCGCTCATTTTTTGTCACCGCTCTTTCTCACTTTAAATTATAAAATGTTTGTTTATTTGATCAATTAACTAATCAATTATATTTGATCAATATAAAATTATACAAATACATAAAAAGAAAAATGCAAGTACCGTTCTCTCTGTTTCTCTGTCACTCTGTCTCTCTGTTTCTGTCTCTCTCTCGCTTCTCTGTCAAATATATTTGATTAATACATATAGAACAAGATACAAGTACCCCCCTCTCTCTCTTTCTTTCCCTCCAGGTTTCCCCTTTTCTTTCCTATATATCTCTAGATGTAGTGAAAGTGTAGATCTCATTATAATTCGACTTTAATAATTTTTATTTTAGGAGAAAGCTTTAATATTTTGTCTTCAAACAATGTTTATGGAATGTTAATGTCTGAATTAGTTTTTAACTGTTTTGATTATTGGGGGAACGATAAAAGTTTCTTTCTTTCTTCGAATGCCTTTAACAGGAATTTACTCAGGTTTATACTTTCTTTCCCATTATTTGTTTTCAAGAGAGATACAAGTTTGAACATACTGGTTTTCTTTTTATAATAATATTTCTTAATAAATTTTTGCCTTGAATTTTGAAATTTGATGCATTTTAAAACAAAATGAAATTCATCCTCAATGTCGCCGTCGTTACATAAATAGCATATATAATCTTTACAACTTCTACATTTATTGATGGATTTAAAAATGATTTTCCACAAATGTTCTCCTGTACCTGTAGAAGTGTCATTAAATCGTTTGTCCAGATAGGTCGAAGATCAAGGTCATACTGAAAGGTCGAATGATAAAATTGTTATTAATAGAGCTTGTCCAAGCTACAACTTCTACATTTATTGATGGATTTAAAAATGATTTTCCACAAATGTTCTCCTGTACCTGTAGAAGTGTCATTAAATCGTTTGTCCAGATAGGCCGAAGATCAAGGTCATACTGAAAGGTCGAATGATAAAATTGTTATTAATAGAGCTTGTCCAAGCTACAACTTCTACATTTATTGATGGATTTAAAAATGATTTTCCACAAATGTTCTCCTGTACCTGTAGAAGTGTCATTAAATCGTTTGTCCAGATAGGTCTAAGGTCAAGGTCATACTGAAAGGTCGAATGATAAAATTGTTATTAATAGAGCTTGTCCAAGCTACAACTTTTACATTTATTGATGGATTTAAAAATGATTTTACAAAAGTGTTCTCCTTTACCTGTAGAAGTGCCATTAAATCGTTTGTCCAGATAGGTCTAAGGTCAAGGTCATACTGAAAGGTCAAATGATAAAGTTGTCATTAATAGAGCATGTTCGAGCCATAAATTCTAAGTTTTTAATGGATTTCAAAATAATTTGGCACACGATTAATTATTCTCCTTCATCAGCATGTTCCATTCCATTTAAACCCCCCCCCCCCCATGGCGGGCTCGACATGTTTGGCCCTGGGCAATCTTCTAGTTAAGTCATATTCTTTAAGACCCCCCCCCCCCAAAAAAAAAAAAAAAAAAAAAATGGAACTGGCGAACTTTACTCTCTACCACACGATAAAATTTCAGACTCATCTAAAATTGAAAGCATTTGCAGAGAAAATAACCCCAATGTATTTGTTGTTTTAGGAAATGGAGAAAATGCTTGTTACCAGCATTTTCTCCGTTTCCCACAATGGTTTGAAAAGGATTCTTCCCTTGCGTCTTTAAAATCGCGATTGTGTGGTGAAGGGTTAAATGATATTTTTCATTGTGAGGAATGCATGCTCATTTTAAATAATTGAAACTTTTGAATTTGTGTATCAGACCTCTCTCTCTCTCTCTCTCTCTCTGCCCTTTTCTTTGGTCTCTGACCGAAAAGGAGATAGGGAACTATCTAGTATTCTACGGGTACACAAAGGACTAAAGGGGGGCATTAGTAATCAATAAGTTTTGGAAACATGTATGTGTTACCTAGGTTTAACTCTTTCACGACTGAATAAATAAACTGCATTTTCTCACATGCTTTACTAACAATAGTTCACAAATTCTACCAAATATTACATCATAATCCAAGATAGGAACAAAAAAAAAACAGTCTGATCATCGTTCGAGCAGCTATGTTTTCAAAAGTGGTCTGCTGCAAACATACACTGAGCCGCGCTCTGGCAAAAGGGGGCTTAATGAATTTCCGTGATAGGTGATATCTAGCAAGCCATCACATACTTATGGATCCATAATATCCACCTTTGGTAACAAACGACTCAATCATGGGATAGACTGGTCCTTGGACATACAGTAAATCAACCACTAACGAAAAGTTTCGGCCCGGGTCAGCCTGCGCGGACTGCGCAGGCTGACCTGGTCGATACTTTTCGCAGATGCATTAAGCCCCTTTGTCACAGAGCATGACTCAATTATATATAAGACGTCTGCAGAATGTAAAGAATTAAGACTGTACCAAAAAAACACAATTTTACACCTGTGACAATTGAGAGCACTTGTACACGCCAAATTAGATTTGTCTTATACGATGGAATTTGTCACTGAATAGGTATCTACATTTTTTCCTTTTTACCACACTGTTTTCAAAAGCTTTCTTTCTCAGGTTGGTTAACTCTTTACTAAACGACACAATTTTAAACTGGTCCAAACTGAAAGCACTTGCAGACGACAAATTAAATATTGCTCAAATGGTCAGATTTGTCTGTGATAAGATAGAAAACACAGTGGGGGAAAAGGTAAAAAGTGCTGGTTATCAACATTTTCTCCTGTCCCACAATGTTTTCAAAAGCTTGTAATTCTCTATGTGTTCGTTAAAACACGACATTCTTTGATAAAGTGTTAAAACACGAGATTGTATGGTAATGTATAATAATACTTTATAAAGCTCACTTCCTAAAGCAATTAACCACAGTGACCTGAATTATCCTTTCAAAAAATGTGCATATAGTTTCTCTATTACTGACGAGTAAATGTTAAAATAATTCACTGGACCTAAACTTTCCGAACAAGGAGAGATGAAAAAGTGCGCAGTTTCTCAATCGTTCAAAATTAAATGCCCTCTTCGTCGGGGATAAACCTCTCGATCAATAACAGAAACTTGAAAATAGAAAAACATGCTCAATTATTGATCATTAGTTTTCCTCTACCCCGAGGGTCAGCCTCTCGAACTCATCGGCAAACCTCGGATGATTCGTTGATCATACCCCTCGACTGTATTACGATGGGTTATATGCACCTACACCATACATTTCTTTGCTTGGAAAAAAAAGCGTTCTTGAAATCGTACGACTTCCCTAAAAAAAGAAAAGACGGGTCACAGTTTTTTACCGAAATCTTTCTAAGTACGTTTCCGTTGACAAACAGCTTTTAAACTCCTTTTTAACGTGGTATATCAATTTCGTTGGCATCAACCGAATGATACTTGTGAACACATGTAATTTCACTGTGGTGGTTGTAGTCATTGCTAATCAATTTTTACGATGGAATTCTACTTGATACGGACGAGTTACATGTAGTTACGCAATCGGCCGAGTTGTGACGAGTGCCTCTCGAACAAGGACGGAATATTGGAAAAAAGATAATAATAAAAGTTAGAGTATCTAAAGATTTGGTGATTAAATGTCTTCTTCATCGGGGTTCAACCTCCGGAACAAGATCGGAAAATCAAACTTATCTATCCCGTTTTCTGGCATGAGGATATTTATTTTAGGTACATCACCTTCTGTACCATTGGTAACGACTTGGGAAGGGTTGGCTTGTCTGGGACCTAAGTCTTTAATGACCACGTTTTGTCTAACCTGGCTTTGTACGCGTTGCATTATGTTTTCAGGAACAGCGTTTGTGTCGGTAACGTCGATATCATGTATTGGCCATCTTTGACTGAAATCGTTCAAGAGATCGTGCATAGCTACCTTGAAATTGATGTCCTTCTCTGGGTCGATTTCCTGCGGCGCGTGGGATCTGAAGATAAAATTTCTGAGCAAAAATGGCAGAATACCTCCTGCGATTGTAGCTAAAAGCTGATTGGAGGCCGAGATTTTTCCTGTCTCACCAAATGTCATTACAACCAGAAAAACAAAGACAAGAAAAGCAACAATCCACGAAAAATGCATGAAAGCAATGAGGTACCGATGAAGCAGTCTGCCCGGCCTGTTACCATATGGCATTACACTGGCATCAAACAGGAGCTTCGTGGGTATCTTTGGTGTATCATCTTTAGTAAGGAAAAACACGACCTTATTGACCTCCCATGCTAAGGACCATATAGGGTCAAGGACCATCTTGACTTCACTATGATCTTGCCGGTGTCGATTTTCACTTTCACAAGGGTCATATTCACCTTCACATAGATTAACAGCGAACGCTGTATTTATTTGATTCTCCTCGTCTTGATACAATACTGGTAACGCTTTGTCTTCGCATCTTGCCAATATATATTTGTTTATCGTGGCGCTATACTCTCTATAACGGTTTGAGACGCTGCCAAAACAATCCTTGCCGTAGACAAGAAGCAAGACCGCAAGTGAAATATATGTCATGGTAAAATCAGCATACAAAATGAAACCGATGAGGGTATACATAAAAGCATCCAAAAAGAAAGTAACCAACTCAAAAAGAAGAAAAATTGTGGAATACATTGTTACCAAACAAAAGAAGATCACCAGTAGCTGTAAAGCGCGCCCACGACACGTTTCCAATGCTCTTTCATTCTGTAAGAAAGAAATTTGCTTTACTAGATCTTTAAACTCGAAATTATTTGGTCGTAATCTTTTTTTTGATGCGACGGACCCAAGTCTTTTTCTCTGGTTGCTTTCCATTTGCGGAAGTATCGATAAGGACCCCAGATTGTTCTCGGTCGTCCCCTGAACTACTATGAACCCATCCTTTAGGTAAAGCATAAACAATGACGTGTGCAAAAAGACGTACAGTTAAGTTAATTGTAGGGAACATATAGAAGGCGAAAAAGATCAATGCAATTGGAATAAGCACGATCCACATAAACATTCCTCCGAATATAACCCAGCAACCAAGGCTTGTACAGGGTATTAACAACAACTGAACAAAACCGCCGAAAGCTTTCGTTCTGCTAGCGGCATGCATATCCAGAAAACATTGCCGGAATATGAATTCGAACTTTTCCTTAGTGTTCTTGTTTAAGTTTCCGAAGATGAAAGACTCAACCAGCAGGAACAAATACACAAAGATGAAAATACCGTGTAGCGGGGTTAAAAATAAGGCGAAGTTTCCCTGAAATGGGAACGTGTATCCTTTCTCGTAAGCCGCTTCTTTGCGCAGGATCATCTCCTTGTGCTCGTAGCGATAGTACACTATCATTCTGATACACCACAGCGTTATGGCAATTAGGCCGAGAACGATGGTCATAAATGCCCTTGAGCATTGATACCATGTGTAGACAATAGGTATCTTTTGGCATATGTCTGCATTGCAGCATTCATTGACTGAAGGCAGTTCTCGAATCCTACAATTGACTATAAACTCGTAAAGAGTTTGGAAAATTCGTGACGGTGCTTCTCCAGGGTTCACGAGTCGAGATTCTTCTGTACGAAGCTCGGCTTCTTTAATCGTGTGTTCTACAAGGGTATCAAACGGAAGTTTTTGTACAACATCTTTGAACTTTTTCATATTCGTAACTTGAGATAGTTTAATGTTTATTGTACCATCACCTTGTTGACTGGCTGACACTTCCCTCCCTTTTGTATTTTTGTCCCTTTTTAGTAGCTGAAGTGAAATTCTATATGGCCTTTCCAGCGGGTACGCAAAACTTTCTGTGTCTTCCTTTTTGCGGAATATACTGGCCGGCAATAGAAGAGGACAAAATAAGATGAAGAAAAGTTTCACCAGTCTGATAACACTGCGCATCAGCTGGAACCAAATATCGGACTCGAGGTACTGACAAGTGATCTTCATGTCTTTATCACGTTTACAGCAATAGTAAGTATAATCTGCACCATGGATGTCGCGAATATGAACATTGCAGACATTGTCAGTCGGGTCTAGTTGCTCAGCTTTTCCAGACGCCAAGCTTTGAAAATCGTTCATTACTAATTCTCGCATGATTTGCTCTACGTCACCATAGGTTAAATGGTCTAAACAACCAGGAGGGTTTTCTTCCAGTAGAATCTTTTTGAATTTCTTCACTTGGAGCTCCAGACTTTTGAACGACATAACATCGTAGTTTGGCTTCAAAAGAAGAAGTCTCGTCCCAAATCTATCTGTGGTCCGAACCCAGAAGAATGGCTTGAACATTTTACTAGTTTCTTTACCACTAAGGTTTGCCGGCAAGAAATCCTTCCCACGGAATTCGACTTTAAATTCTATCACTGACGACCCTTCCGCTAGAACGCGCTTTATGCTTGCTGTAAGAGTTGCGTTATTTGGAGCTAATGAGCAGTTCTTGAGAACTGAGGTTGGTACGTACATTTCTTTGTTTATCCCCTTCGTGGTTTTATCATCAGTACCTTCAATATTATATTGTATGTTCAGTGCTGTGGTGTTTGTCGTGTTTGAAATTGGGAACGCAGACAGGCTGGTAAGTATGCAACACGTCAGTGCGAACGACAATGTTGGTGACTGCATCTTCAGGCTTAATCACCTTAAAAAGAAAAGAAAAAAATTACAAAACATGTGTCTTTAAGATATCCTAAATTATATGACGCGAAGATGTTTTTTATTACATAATATTCGTGTGTTCAGTTTAGTATAGCCATTGCAAACTATCTTTTGTTTCATGCTTTTCGGTAGTTTATCGGGAAATAATGGTGGATTACAGTTTGATAACTTCACCCTGTCAACCAGTGAACTATACCTATTTGATAACTACGGAACTACTTAGACTCTTCCACCATGTGTATAACTTCGCCTCCTTTCAAAAGCATCAGATCTATTTCAGAGAGTGATTAAATCGAGTAATCTTTAAAAAAAAAAAAAAATCCCACCTCTTCAAAATGTTTATAAATCCTGTTAAATTCAGTTTTATGAGTTATGTAGATTTGTTTTGTCACTGCAAATGAAAATAAATAAATATATAAATGGCGGAAATTAATGACACTAACGTAGAAGCATATATATGGCTATCGAAAAATTAACTATTAAAAGGAAGTTAATTTGAAAATGGATTTTTGTCTTTTTAGCTCACCTGAGCACGAAGTGCTCAAAGTTTTGTAATTGTGCTGTGTTCGTCGTGAGTCATCAACTTTTACCTCGTGTACACTTTAGAGGCCACATTTTCAGTCCAATACTCATGAGACTAGGTCAGAATGTTTGTCTCGATAATATCTCGAACGAATTCGAAAATGGGTTACGTCGGGTTATAAACTAGGTCACTATGTGAAATCTTAGAAAACCTTGTGTACACCCCAGAGGCCACATTTTTAGTCCAATACTCTTGAAAGTTGGTCAGAATGTTTGTGGCGATATCTCGAACGAGTTAAAAAATGGTACATGTCGGGTTCAAAACTAGGTCACTGGGTCATATCTTTGAAAAATCTTGTGTACGCTGTAGAGGCCACATTTTTAGTCCAGTACTCCTGAGAGTTGGCCAGAATATATGTCTTTATGATATCTTGAACGTGTTTGAAAACTGGTTATGTCAGATTAAAAACTCTGTCAATGGATGAAATCTTTGAAAAAAATAAAAAGCCTTGTGTACACTCTAGAGGCCACATTTTCAGTCTAGTACTCATGAATGTTTGTCAGAATGTTTGTTTTGATGATCTCTCGAACTGGTTGGAAAATGGGTCACGTGGGCTCAAACTAGGTCACTAGGTCGAATGTTAGAAAAACCTTGTGTACACTCTAGAGGTCACATTTTCAGTCCGATACTCTTGAAAGTTGGTCAGAGTGTTTGTCTTAATAATATCTCGACGGGACTTTTTTTTTCTTTGAAAATTTTTGAGATATTATACCACCGTTTGGAATTTAACAAAAGTTATCTAACAATGTTATTCACCTCTGCGTTTCAGAATATGGTATAAAATACGAGTATAATACGAGAAATGCCAACCCGTATGTTAAATCCCATCCAGTTACCGTCTAAGCTACCAGTTTCACCTACAAACATACCGGTACAGTGTCGCACAACACTAGATACTAGTATGCTTCATATTCCTAGTACACAGCAAAAAGTAGTCTTATTCGAAAATTTGGCACCAATTTGGCTGTACTATTGATTAAATGAAAATGTAAAATCTGTTTCTAGTGTTGAATTGATGATTTCAGTTTCGCTTTTTTATTTGAGAACTATGTTGTGCCTTTGGCCGAAGAGCGAAACATGATCTACAACCAGGAAGATCCTTCTTTCACTGTGCTTTTTCAAGAGTAGCATTGTTTCATAAGTTTGGTGCCATCATTTTTGACTTTTTGTGTTGTTCATTAGACATGTGCACGATAGAAACAAACAGCAATTGACTCTATGTTAGCCAATACAAGTACAGCGGAGGGTCAAAAATAGCGATTTAAACTCCTACTTTCAATGTAGCGAATCAATCAATCAATCAATGTAGCTCAGTCGGAAGCGTGCAGGACTAGAGAACAGGAGGTCATGGGTTCGATCCCTGGCTCGGCCAATTTCCTTCCGAGGATTGATGATAGTCATCGCGACAGGACTCATTCCTCTCCCACCACTGACTATTGTTTCGACGATGGTTATGTGGGAAAGCAGCCAGTGGCTTGGAAAGAAAATTGTGCGGAATTCTGGTAAAAGAGACTCCAGGAAAGCATGGATAGGTGCACTTGCCGCCGCGATATAACTGAAATAATGTTGAAAACGGCGTTAAACATCATACAATCAATCAATCAATCAATGTAGCGAAACAGCATTTGTGTGATGCCATATGGGCCATATATGCTCTGTAAAAAGGGGACTAAATGCATCTGCAAACAGTATCGACTCTTGTCAGGATGTCTTGCTAGATAGCTATATACATGTAATGCATTACGGAGATGTATTAAACCCCCTCTGCGAGAGCGTAGCCCATATATTTTGGATCGCAGAACAACTTGACATTCGGCAAACCACGGATGATCCGTAAATCGAATCCGTTGATATGTACTTACATCTTACGTTTCTTCGCCGGAAATGAGCCGCGTTACTGCTCTAAGAATCATAAGACTCAACATAAAAGATACAGGAGTCACAGTTTTCAATCAAAATCATTGTAAAACACATTCGTTGACAAATAATTTGTAGTTTCATTTTTTCTAACAGTATTTATCGATTTCGATGGAAGTTTTGCCGACAGATTGATATAAATAGCTTTTCTATACGTAGTTGTTGTTGTCGTTCATAAGAGGAACTATAAGGGCGCCGCCATGTTTAACATCATGTGACTGAAAGTATTTCAAATGGAAACATCTTGCTCCGAACGAGGTTAGATGTAGTTACGGAATCGGCCGAGTTGTGATGAGTGAACAACTTGATGCTTTAAGTTCCGGTTGGGATTATAAACATATGATACGCTTGAATTTATTTACGAGCAATTTTCATAAATCTTCACTTAAATGAAGTTTTTAATTTCACACCTCACTCTTATTGACAGCACTCCACCGCTCTCGTTTGAATTTACAGCATACGACTTTGGAAATGTCTCTGTATAAGTAAGGATGATCAACATGGATTAAGATTTGACAAATTGATAGTGTAAAAAATATTGAAGCATAGGAGAAATTGCTCGTAATGTGCAGTTTCTCCCTTTGCTTAAATGTTTTAAAGGCATTCTGCAGCAGACAAACGAGTCGTCTTCAGGTAGAAATGTGTTATTGCCTTTTCAATCATTACCAAACGACAAAATTGTAGACTGTTCTTCATTGAAAGCATTTGCAGACGACTAATTCAGTGTTGCACAAATGACGGGATTGGTCTAAACTTGATTGCGTAGAAAACACTGTGGAAAACGGTTACCAGCATTTTCTCCTTTTCCCACTGTGTTTTCCAAAGCCTTTTTTCTCATGGTCGTTATATAGCACGTGATGGTTTGTCACAGGTTTAAACTCACTGTATGTTCAGAAGCAGTATTTTCGAAAATCATAATCTCTTGGCATCAGCAGTTGCTTTTATAGACACTCAAGATGAAGATCAGACTGCACAGAATGTGTCGTCTGATCTTGACCATACACCGTACGATGTTTTTTCTGGGATCTATCTAGTCGTAGAGGTCCTGCTTAATTTGCAATATTTGTATTTTTTCCACCTAACTGAATGCATCTAGTGTATGTACTCAGGTCGAGCCCGATAGCTCAGCCGGTACGGTGCAGGGCTTAAAACCTAGCTTTCGCTGGTTCAATTTCCAGCGTATCCAATTTTTTTCCTAGAGTTGATGACAGTCGTTGCGACCAGTTTTATTCCTCTCTCAGCGATAGACATTGTTTCGACGATGTTTATGTGGGAAAGGCGCCAGTGGCTTGGAAAGGAAAATTCTTCGAAGGGAAAGCATAGATAAGTTCACTTTCCGCCGAAAAATAGAATTAAATTTTTTTTTGATATCCGAGTAAGGGTTTTTACAAGTATTTCCGTCCGTAGCAGTAATGAAAAATATCCGGGTGCAATTTCAAAATAAGCAGTATGAACGAAAAATGCACACTTTCATCCTATGTGAATAAATCGAGACAGTATCAAAGTACTTGTATATAATAAACGTAAATGAGTCATGCTCTGTGAAAAAAGGGTTTAATGCATCTTTGAAACGCACTATGCTAGGCAGTTTGTCGCAAATGATAGACCCATTTTACCTTAAAATCGAGTAAACCAGGAGGTAGAATGGCCCTTTAACACGCTGAAAATTTGCCAAAGGAAAAAAGTTTCGACCCATGTCAGCCTGTGCGGACTGCGCAGGCTGACATTGGTCAATACTTTTTGCAGCTACATTAAACTTCTATTTACAGAGAATGGCTTAAATAAAAGTAGCATACTTACAATGCATATCCGAATCACATTCGCCTATGGCTTTGTCACTCACTGTTGACTTGATCTTATACTTGTAAAATTGCGGGGAATTGAGCTAGTTTTTCGCCTCGTTCTGGTTCACCTATTCGACAAATTACGAGTCTTCCATTAAAGGAAAATAAAAGAGTCCTCCAAACTTTTAGGACATGTGGACTAAATTTTTTGACCTATTGGAAACATGATATTTGTATGAGCTAGCAATATTTTAATCTAGGTCTTTTCCACCCACGACATTTTTTACTACCATTTTTTCCTTTATTTAATTCATTCTTGTGTCAGACAAGCGGGCCTAAGTTTTTCCAACGAAGACTAAATGATTTATGTGATATTCAATATGATTTTTGAGTCTGGAAATGTGTATTTGTTACTGAGGTTTAAAGCCATCTTTGACGAAAACATTGGGTAATGAACCTAAATTTAGCCTTTAAATAGTTCACAGAAGCTTTAATTAACAGGATAATTACGGACAACTCCCTTTATGCATATTTCGAGGTAAGACGCAAAATTAGGCGTGAGATAATTTTCATACTGCAGGGATGCCCTAGAAAAACAATCCCACAGAAGGTACTTTAACCCCGAGGTATTGTCTTTGCTTGGTTCGATGCTGCATCTTACACCATCTTCGGTACTTTGTTTACTTCCTAATATGCGCACGCATCTTTCCACCCTCCTCTTCTTCTTTTATGTTTTTGCTTGACTTACTTTTACAACGGAATCTCCGTAAACAAACGTATGCCTTGTCAGTTTGCCGTTTCCGATTTTTGCATTTTTTCGGCGATTTAGAGATTTAAATTTAGAGAGATATTTCAAAATATTTCAACGAATCATATTGAGAATATTTAGAGGAAATTAAAGGTATCAAAATCAATCCATTCTTATCATTTAAAGGGGCCAGGTACTCGTCATGAAAATGCGAATATTTTTCAATTATACTTAGTGTGAAATCAATAGGTACAAGTAGCTGGCGAGCCTAAGAGTGAATTTTGAAATTAAATGCTTGTTTTGAATAACAGAGACTATGAATGTATGAGAAAACTCAAAATTGAATCATTTCCAATTATTAAAGGGGCTAGATACTTGATTTAAAAACGGGACAACTTTGCTGTTTTTCGAAGTAATGATTTCAAATGTACAAGTAGCAAGCGAGAATAAAAGAGATTTGTACATTTGAAATCATCATTTTGCAAAAGTGCAAAATTGTCCCGTTTCGGCGAATAAGAATGGATTGATTTTGATATCTTTAATTTCTCCTAAGTATCTTCAGTATGATTTGATGAAATATTTTGAAAAATCTCTCTAAATCAAGCCAGGTACTTGTACATTTTAAATCATCATTTCGCAAAAGTGCAAAATTGTCCCGTTTTCATATCAATTAATAACCGTAAATGCTTCAATTTTGAGTTTTCTGACGCATTTATAGTCTGCTCTATTTAAAACAAGCATTTAATTACAAAAATCGCTCTTAGGCTCGCCAGCTACTTGTACCTTTTGATTTCACTATAAGTAAAATTGAAAGATATCCGAATTTTCATGACGAGAAGCTGGATCCTTTAACGAATAACAATGAATTGGTTTTTTAAATTTCTCCTAAGTGTCCCCAAAATGATTTGTTGAAATATTTTGAAAAATCTCTTTTAATCTCGCTATGTACTTGTACATTTGAAATCATTACTTCGAAAAACAGCAAAGTTGTCCAGTTTTCAAATCAAGTAGCTGGCCTCTTTAATAACTGGAAATGATTCAATTTTGAGTTTTCTCATACATTCATAGTATCTGTTATTCAAAACAAGCATTTAATTTCAAAATTCGCTCTTAGGCTCGCCAGCTACTTGTACCTTTTGATTTCACACTAAGTAAAATTGAAAAATATCCGCATTTTTTATGACGAGTAGCTGGCCCCTAAAATGAATAAGAATTGATTGATTTTGATATTTTTAATTGCTCCTACGTATCCTCAATATGATTCGTTGAAATATTTTGAAAAATCTCTCTAAATCTAGCCAGCTACTTGTACATTTTAAATCATGATTTTGTAAAAGTGGAAAGTTGTCCCATTTTCAGATCAAGTAGCTGGCCCCTTTAATAACCGGAAATGTTTCAATTTTGAGTTTTCTGACGCCTTTATAGTCTCTGTTATTCAAAACAAGCATTCAGTTTCAAAAATCGCTCTTAGGCTCGCCAGCTACTTGTACCTTTTGATTTCACTCTAAGTAAAATTGAAAAATATCCGCATTTTCATGACAAGTAGCTGGCCCCTTTAATGAATAAGAATGGATTGATTTTGATACCTTTGATTTCCCCTAATTATCCTCATTATGATTCGTTGAAATATTTAAAAAATCTCTCTAAATCTAGCCAGCTACTTGTACATTTTAATTCATCATTTCGCAAAAGTGCAAACTTGTCCCGTTTTCATATCAAGTAGCTGGCCCCTTTAATAACTGGAAATGCTTCAATTTTGAGTTTTCTGACGCATTTATAGTCCACTTTATTCAAAACAAGCACTTTATTACAAAAACAACTCTCAGACTCGCCAGCTACTTGTACCTTTGAATTCCTCTCTAAGTGAAATTGAAAAATGTCCCAATTTTCAAGACGAGTAGCTGGCCCCTTTAATAAGTAAAAATGAATTGAAAATGATATTTTTAATTTCTCCGTAGTACAGTGAATGTGATTCTTTGAAATATTTTGAAATGTCTGTCTTAATCTCGTCAGCTACTTTTACATTTTGAATCCCTAATTAAAAACAAATGTGAAAAAAATTCCTAGTGACAGATCTCGTAGCTTGACCCTTTATTACAGGAAATTATTTGATTTTGATTTTTCTGATGCATTTATATAATATTCTGGATGGAAGAAAAACATTTCTTTTAAGGCGCCAGCTACTTGTACCTTTAGGAAAATAATAAAAAACCTCCATTTTAATTACCTATACATTAGTCGTTGGGTACGAATTGCCAGATTTTCCTTTACAAGTGGCTGCTTACTAGAAGATGGCTACCAGTAGCTGGCTACAAATAACCAATTTTACCAGCTCAAGTAGCTGGCTTCCAGTAGCTGGCTACTAGAAGCTAACTTTACCTGAACAAGTAGCTGGCTACTAGGCACCAACTACGAAAGTGTATACTTAAATTAGAAAATTTCGTGTACGTAGGCTGCAAATTATAGTGGTCACCCAAACTTTGACACTTTTGGCCCAAGTTAATAATCCTTAGAGCATCAAATACAACTATAGCAGCCTTTTTTCAGACAATGTATGTGGATCAATACCAGACTGTACAGAATATACAGTATGATCTTAAATTTGCACTTACTGATACTTTTTAACCCTTAGGCTGCTAAGCGAGACTCACAGACCTTTTTGCGGACAGTGTAGATCAAGATCAGACTGCACAGAACGTGCAGTCTGATCTTGTATCTTCACTGTCCGATAAGGAGATATTTTTCACCAAAAATTTAGTTTGAAATAGCATTACATGGGTATTTACTATCGGCTGTAAAGTTTTATTTCACTTATTTAGCAGGATAAGGGTTAAGATAATTTAACAGTCCTGATAAAATTTTTTTTGAAAACATCAAAGAAAAACGAAAAGCAGTCAGTTCATGTGCCATTTTTTCCAACTTTTTGTGTGGTTCACTGGACATTTGATAGAAAGAAACCAAAAGCTCTTCGTTTCCACTTGAAAATGTAACAGAGGATCAAAGATAGTCATTTTACTTCAAAATTGCACAAAAAAATGTGGTGTGACACCATGTCCGGTTCATTTTACGGTGATGCCGTGTAATTTACCTCGCTAGATTATTCCCGATATCAAGATGGGGCATAAAACCTGTGTGAGCCTGCACTTGGCCTTTTTTGCAATTGATTTTTATTGTTTGGTGTACAATTCTCTGTACATTGGTACAGGAGATGATCCCCGAACATTCTGGATGTCCTGGAAAAGTTACGGTGGGAAACTAAAATTTCTTACCTACATAAATAAGGTAAACAAATCGAGTGTTGTGATACATTTTTTCTCGGGGACAAAGTCCGGAGGCCAGAGACGTTCAAGTCCTAGCGTATGTTACAGTAAATCTGTGAAACTAGGAATTTCATGAAATTCCTAAATAAAAATCTGGATATTCGTGAAATGACTGTTTCACTTCTAAAGGGATTTCGCGAAATGCCTGTTTCACTTCTAAAGGGATTTCGCGAAATGCCTGATTTTTTCAGGAATTTCGTGAAATGACTGAAAATCTTGAGACATTTTTACACAGATTTACTATACTGGTGTAATCGAATTTCGCCAACGCAAGGGAAACTGCTCTTGCGGATTGCACAAAACAATAGTAATTTTCTTTCTGGTTAAATATCTATGCACTTGTATTCAAATACTTTTGTAAAAATAATTTTTACCACTTTAAACATCTAAATTTATCTGTCAAAACATCATTAGAAGTGAGACAGTACAAAGTCGCCATCTGTAAAAAGAGTAAGCCAATTTCGACAGCTCTGGTTTTCCAAAAATTAGAGGCCCCAGAGAGGGTAAAATGAAATAAAAAAATTCACAGCATCATTTCAGCAATATTCATTACCACCCTTGGATATTAACTCTACATTTACTTCAGTGCTCGCGCTGCCAATCGACATTATCGACAATTGTCGATTAATTAATTCAGCTGTCGATTAATTCCTCCAATTGTCGATAAAAATTGTCGATTAATTTATTTCCAAAAAAATTCGAGTAAAATTCCCTTTACTCGCCTGGATCATGCGCTAATTTGCACCAGAAATGTGGTAATCGCTTGTTTCACACCTCGGCGGACGCAACCTTAGGAAATCGACAGGTCACAGTTGGCTTGTATATTCCACAACGCGTGTCATGTTATCGGTTGTTGTTCTAAGCCGTTAATTGGAGAACGCGATTAGGCCTATTTGTTTATTTCACGTTAAATTTTAATTGACTATTTTACTCGACGCAGTGATAGAATGCCTTGGATTTCAATACTGCCAGAAACGGCGATGGCGACTACAGGAAACCAATTAGATATCATAAATTCGTTTACATTGCTAACGTAAACCGGCGCTGTTTAAATGTCGGCGAACAAAAAGAAAACAATAATTCATAATTGAATTTAACTGACATGTTGACATTATTCTAAGAAATCTTGTTCTTGAACCCGTAAAATCTTATCATTCTTCACTTATACGTCAACATGGGTCGTCCTACAGGAAAACTATTGCCAATTAAAAAAGATAATAAACTAAGGAAAATTTAACTGCATCTACAGTATTGGATTTAGCAGTGGTACCAGTGAATAGCAGTATGAAAATTCAAATTAAATTTAAAGGCTTAGGTTGATAACCTCGTCCACTTCACTGTTTAGGTACTGTCGAGTGAATGACTTTATTTAAGACATTTTATCCTCCTCATTGACCTTATTAGAAAATAATTAAGGTCAACAGATAATAAAGGGAGGTAATTCATCATGTAATAGAAAATTTTCTCCTTTACTTGTGCACATCATTTATTACAATAACAAAAAAAAAAAGTTGTTTGGTAAAGAAGTAACCATTCATCAAAAGCAACTAGGACTTAATTGTCTGTATGCTTTTATACAAATAATGTGGGAAAAGGAGAACTGTCCTTAGGAAATGGTGTAGAACAAATTTTCCTTTTTCTACAATATTTTCTACAATGTAAGATTAAAATGAAATTTTGTATTTTGGTAAAGGAGTAACCATTCATCAAAAGAAACTAGGACCAAAAAGCCTTTATGCTTTTATGTAACTATTGTGGGAGGGAGCACTATCCCAGGAAATGGTATAGAGCAAATTCTCCTTTGCCGCAATATTTTCTACAAGGTAAGATTAAATATATATGACCATTTATTATTATTATTATTGTAATGGAAATGATTATGTGAATGAAAGTTTGAAACTATGAGTAAAAAACAAAGTTAATGCTACATGTGCATGTCTTTTCTTTTAAACCAAACTTCGCGCGCTTAATTTGTCTATTATTTTTTTCAAGAAAAAATTGTTGGCCATTATTTTACTTGGGCCAGAGCTAGCACTGATTTACTTCCTACGAGAAAACCTGAAGAAAATAAAACAAAACCCAGCTCTCAGAAAACAAAATTGACAGTTATGACATTTTTTGTGTAATTATTTCTGCCGTGGCACTGAAATATTACAATCTAAATCAGGATGACAGTGTCGGGGATAAACAGGCTGTAAATCTAAAAAATATAACCTTTTGTAGCTCACAGAAAAACGGTATTTTCTTGTCTTTGAAGTGATTTTTGTACCTGATTCAATCTATTTTCTTAGGAAAAAATGAATAAGGACCCCTCTTTCATTCATATGGATATATTTCCCTTTAGGTGCCCCATACGAAACTTCGGCTATCAAAGTTCAAAAGATAACCTGTCAAACCGAAAATGGACGACACAAAAAAAGTTTTAAGCTGAAAGGATCTTTTAAAATCTGCATATAAAGGAGACACCTGAAAAGTGATAATAAAATGGCGGGGAAAAGCATGTGAGAGGTTGCTTATGAACTTTTTTCTTATTGACAGATATTTTTCTGTCATTAGATTCAAATCACAGTTTAAAACATCTTTGCTGCTATGATATCAATCATTTCCGTGAGTGGATGTTGTCACAGATACGAAAATATTGCCCGAGAACATAGTTGGCGAAATTCGATTACTGGTGAAATTTGCTTACGCTCCTATACAGGCCTTTTCATGATTCAGGAAATGTGTGAAATGATGTGGCTTTTAAACAGCTTGTGTGCAACTTAATGACTAACTCTTAACTTGCATTTTTTTCTTTTTTTAAAATCAATTTCAATAAGCACATGCTAACTGATTTGCTTAAAAAATCTGATTTCATATTGCAATTTATTGATTCAGGAAATGTGTGAAATGATATGTCCTTTAAACAGTTGTATGATACTTAATAACTAACTCTTTTTAACTTTCTATTTTTTCATTACTTAAACATATACTTATTGACTTGCTTAAAAATTTAGAACTCATATTGCATTTTTTTTTAAAAAATTCTGACATGCATTAATTTGTAATTATAAAGATACCAAAAAGACATATCTTGATACTAATAGATTGATTTGTTTGCAGGTGCAGCGGCTTTGCAAAAGTATACGTCATAATAGTCTGACTCATAAAAACAAAAATTAATAATTTGACATTTGGTAACTCACAAATGATATTTACTCGTATATACCAGTTTAACTGAAATGGTTTCTGAGTTTGTTTAATTCACATGTACTTGGGGAAAGGTAAATAAAACTGTACTTAAAGTATTTAATATAATAGGTTTTAGAATCATTAACTTATGTTAATACTTTTAACACTTCCTTAAATTGAGAAGAAAAGTGAGTTTGGATTGAATGAATTATTTCATATTTTGTCTCACTACTTGTAAGTATGAAAATGAGAGATATGTATGATAGCCATTAAAACGCCGTAACAGGATGAACTGTTTTCTCGATATTCATTCTTAGCTTTACTGGCTGAAAGCAAGCACAGCTTTTGTCACCGCGTGGTGTCTGTCGTCCGTCTGTGTGTCTATCCTTTCGTTAGTCTTTTTCTTGTTTATGTAATAAAGTCTGTATTTGAGCTTGAATTTCGTGAAACTTGCACAGTTTGTTTATATTATCAATGGCTTGAAGCCTATTGATTTTGAGAGAAAAAAAATCTGACAATAAGTACGCAAAAAGTAGCCGTTTAAAGTTTAAGATATGCTTGTATTGTTAACGCGATTACAATCATGTAAGTCGGCCTTTTTGGTTCAGTTTTTCTGAAACTTGCACAGATCATATGAATTATCAAGGAATTGAACCCAGTCAAAATGAAGAAAACTCAGCAGTCAGTTTAGGAAAAGCAACCATTTGATGGCTTAGTCTTGTTTACTCAACACACTCCATATTATTGGTCACATTTCTTTAAAACTTGCAGGGATTGTTTTATACAGTGAGTTCTTAAACCCTATCAAATTTTGCTGGATTCCAAAGTACTGGTTTTGACAAACCTAATTTCAATTACTTCACTATTTGTTCAGCTCACCATGCCTACTAGAACTATGCTATTTTAGTGGATTCAGGCTCAGTTGCAACAACCCCTCCCCCTTTTTTTATGTGCTTGTCTTTTCCCTTTTTGCATCATGAATGAACGATCTATGCCAGGAAATAAGCAAATTATCTGTCAGTGGAACATTTCAGACCCTCTAGGACCTCTTGTTTATGAAATATCCTGTCAAGTTCATTTTTCATGTAGTTTGTCGAATAGGTAAAATTTCAGGAATAAACATAAAAATAAACAAGTCACATTTTAGAAGGAAACTGTTGAAAAAGATGTGAGAAAGGAAAAAAAAGGTTTGTAATCAGTATTTTCTCCTTTTGCAGCACTGCGTTCTATCCTTTCTTTAACAAATTTTAGCAGAACAGAACAAAACATTGCTTTATTTGACAAAAATTTACAAAGTTTGTAGAAACACATGTTTTAGAAATAGCGTTTTAACCTAAAAGTTTGTTGTCTGGTGTAGAGTTTAAAGTATTTCAGTCATGCAAAATTATCTGAATTGGAATTTATCAATATCATACTGCCAATCAATAAAACAATGAAGATGAAGTCATTTCAGGAATTTAATGAAATGACTGAAGGCATTTTCTAGTCATTTCGTGAAATTCCTGAAAAAATCAGGCATTTCGTGAAATCCCTAAGTGAAACAATCATTTCACGAATTTCCTGATTTTTTTAGGAATTTCATGAAATTCCTAGTTACACAGATTTACTGTAACATATATAACCTAGCTTTCGAATAGATATTATCAAATTAAAGATGTAAATCGCATTTCTTCAATTTGAAATTACAGAAAAAAATACCCAATCAGGCTATGTTTTCCACCATCAGATTTATTGCACTGACAGCATGTGTTCATGCATATTCACATTCACAACTAAGTGTTAACCCTTAATCCTGTACCAAACGACAGAATTTTGAAGTGGTCCAAATTGAAAGTATTTGTAGACAAAAATATTTTTGTTGCTGAAATGTGAGATTTGTCTGCAAAGGTTTGTAAACATTGTGTGAAAAGGAGAAAATGCTGGTTACCAGTATTTTCTCCTTTTCCCACAATGTTTTCAAAAGCCTTCTCCTTCAGAGTCGTCAAAACTCTGGATTATGTGGTAAAGGGTTAATCTGCTAAAGAAGTGAAATGAAATTTTCAAGCCAACGGTAGAAAAAACAAATTTTGCTATTTCCAGGGCTTTTTTTCCCAAAAATTGGGAAGGGGCCTTAGCCTTTCATTTTGGGAAATTCAAGTGCGATTTTGGCCAAATTGGGAAAAAGCAGACCGACTTTCAAGGTACATCAATAAACAAATTAATGGCAGTGTACATACATACAGTAAATAGAAAGTTGCAACAATTTAATAATTGAAACAAATTTAAGTAACCCTATAACTGCTTAAACCATGGCCAAATATCTCACACTAGTTGCACATATAGGCTTCTAGCCCTTTTTCAAACTGCTGTAGTACACCTATGGATGCCGGAGTTAATACTTCAGCAGAACTGCTTTCTGGCCATCATATGATACAAGGGAATCATTATCTGTGGAAATTACAGGGCTAGGCTTGGATATTATGTCTGGAGATGTAGAGTTTGCATCATGTGCAGTGATAATAATTGTCTAGTCTTTAGACAACGGGAGATCGGAAATGTCCGACGGACCCGGCACTTCAGATTGAGATGCAGTATGTGGAGATTGGAGATTTGATTACCTGTAGATCGATCTGCAAAGAATTTGAACGTTTCACGTCGAAAGTAAAAAGGTTGTGCTGGCCTTTATCGTCTGCAGCCCTTTAAACAAATTTTTTGTAATGTTTCCCGGTTCTTGACATGTTTTAGACTTGGATACAGCGTGGGTTTTTTTTTCAAATATGTTTACTGCAATCGATTAAGAATATGTTCCACAGTGTTAAATTAAAAAAACTTCTCTTGTCAACTGTAAATTTTAGTAAAAGACAAACAATTATATAACATGTCAAAGGATTTAACATTGAATGATAGAGAAATGACAACCATGTCAAGTCTACGTGCGGCGTTATAATGCGCAAAAAGTAACTCTGTTCAGTTAAGGTTGTCTCCCTTAAACAAACCAAATGGCGCCAAGAAATTGCAACATTTTGGCCCAACTGCAGCACAGTCGGCTGAGTCATTTCGGTACAATTCAATAAAAAGCCTGCTTTCGGTTTCATTTGCTGCAAAATAACGAAAGTTTTATGTCTGATCATGTGGTATACTGGTATTTTAACTTATTTGGAATTTCAGCATCGTATTATGGGAAATTCTTTCACCAAAATTGGGAAATTCTTTCACCAAAATTGGGAAAAAAAGATCCTTTTTGCGATTGGGAAGTCACCAAATATCGGCCTCTTATAGAAGGAAAAAAAGCCCTGATTTCAGAGATTTTTTTTTGAAAAATATCTCTGTATCTGACAGTGTAGATCCAAGATCACACTGCACAGAATGTGCAGTCTGATCTTGATCTTCACTGTCTGCAAAATTCCTTTAGTGGTACTTAGCAGCCTTAGGCTTAACCTAATACCCAACTATCCCATGCTCTGTTTTAACAATCCTGGGGGAAAAATCCTTCGGAAACATTGAGAGTGAAAGCGAGTCGTAGATTTAAGACCCAGGGGAAACCCTTAATTAGTATTCACCAATCTTTCTAAGTTGCAATTTTATTCCAGTTCAAATGAATTTCTAAATTTCAATGTAATGCAATTTCTGATTGGCTAAACCAAATGGTTTTTACAAATCAGAAACTGTGAATTGATTGATTGATTGTATGGAGTTTGATGCTATTTTTAACATTTCAGTTATATTGCGGCAGCCAGCGCACCTGTCCATGCTTTCCTGGAGTTTCTTTTACCAGTACTCTGCACAGTATCCTTTCCAAGCAACTGGCTGCTCTCCCAAATAACTATCATCAAAACAATGGTCAGCAGTGAGAGAGGAATGAATCCTGTCACAATGACTATCATCAATTCTCGGAAAGAAATTGGCTTATAGCCAGGGATCAAACCGGCTACCCCGTTTTCAAGTCCTGTACACTACCGACTGAGCTACAGGACTTGGCCAGAAAGTTTTTAAATTTTTAAATTAAGCCTTAAAGAATTATACCAAGAAAAGAATTTGGAGTGGTTTGTCTAGTTCAATGTTACTTATTTTACATAGATGGTGAAAAAAGTTTTTACAGCTTAACCCTTTACCAAACAATCCCTGGTTTTTACGACCCAGAGTAAGAAGCCTTCTGAAAACATTGTGGCAAAAGGAGAAAATGCTGGTAACCAGCATTTTCTCCTTTTCCCACAATGTTTTCTACTCTTCTAAAGTCAAGTTTCAATTTTTAAGTCATGTTTATTCTGTTGTCTGCAAATGCTTTCAATTTGGACAAGTCTAAAATTTTGTCGTTTGGTAAAGAGTTAAATCAGTCAGTCACTCTTGATGATTGCTTCCTGGAAACTGTAACTAGTACTCAAGCTGTGATATGAATGGTTCCAAAGGTTGATGGAACCTTTGATTTGAAAGAACCATCGTGTACCACTACACCTCTGTCTCCCAAGGAATGCTAATGAAAAGTCAGATGCCTTGGTGTCGTGACTGTATTTATTTCTCTTGCTATGAGATGATGTCCTATTTTAGGGTTGTTTTCTTAATTAATATAAGATATATAATAATATAGGACGAACATTCATCCTGACTGTATGGATATCCAACTTCTTCAGGCTGGAATCTCACTTTTCAGTTTGGAATCCAACTTTTTCCAGAGTTGGATTTCTGGAATCCAACTTTCAAAATAGTAGTGAAAACAGTCAATGAAGTGGATTAACATAATTTAACCCTATAGATAAGAAGTGTGTTTTTTAATGACTCTAGGGAAGAAGGCTTTTCAAACATTGTGGAAAAAGGAGAAATGCTTGTAACCAGCGATTTCTCTTTTTTCCACAATGTTTTCTAGTTTCTACCCTTTCAAAAGTAATACCTGTCATTTGAACAACATTAAGATTTATTGTCTGCCAATACAATGGACCTTGAATGACAACAAGAAAGTTTTGTTGTAAGGTAAAGATTTAAAATGATTTTGTTACAATATATTGTTTCTACCCACAGGTTCTGCAGACACTGTATTTTGCACTGGCTCTTGCAAACGACTTTGTTGGGTCACATATAAAACCATCGGATAAAGGTCAAAAGAAGACAAAACTTGAGAGTTTTCTAAACACTTTTTATGCTTCTATAGCATTTCCAGTAGGCACAGTGAGTAAAATGATATTATTGCTATTTTCAGGTGACTTGTTAAACCACCTTTTCACAGTGCATGACTTACATATTAACTGTTTACCAAACGACATTATTTTAGACTAGTCCAAATTGGAAGCATTTGCAGACGACAAAATTAATTTGACTCAAAAATCAAAATTTGTTTTGGGAAGGGTAGAAAACATTGTTGGAAAAGGAGAAAATGCTGGTTACCAGCATTTTCTCTTTTTCCCACAATGTTTTCAGAAGGCTTCTTTCTGAGATACCGGTAGTTTGTTAAATGTTTAAACACAGAATGGGTATTATTTATTTCAAATTCTAACATGATACATGAATTCAGCTCTATAAACACAGTGCAATGCGAGCGTGGTAAAATCAAAGTCATTCTTGTCCATGGGTGTTCTGCGTCTCCGCCCATGGATAGTGTATTGATGAAAGTCACTTGACATAAATAAATTGTCTCTACAAGACCAAGGAGGGTGGAAAAACTCAGGGATTTACCAATATGTACTGTTTTTGATAAAAATTGAGAATGATGGAAGCCAGGAACTGTTAAAATGTTACCAGTAAACGTGTTTAAATCAAGACTTAGTGTCTTTTCATGTTGGCTAGTGTTGCGTTGGAAATGGGATTGGGAGTGGATTGGATAATATTCAGCATTTGAAACGACTGCGACTCTAATGCTTGACAATGACAATATATTCATTGTTCTTTGTCGTTTGAAAGGGAGAAAATAAAATAGTAAAACAGAGTGGGTTTTTTAGCTAACCTGAGCACGGAGTGACAGTGCTCAAGGTGAGCTTTAGTGATCGTGCTGTGTCCAGGGTCTGTTGTGCTTCATCTGCCATGTGGTCGTCAACATTTACCTCGTGTGCACTCTAAAGGCCATACCTTTGGTCAGATAATCCTGAAATTTGGTCAGAATGTTTGTATTGTCTTGGATAAGTTCGAAATTGGGTCATGTTGGGTCAAAAAGTAGGTTACCAGGCCAAACCTTAGAAAAACCTTGTGTGCACTCTAGAGGCCACATTTTTGGCCTGATACTCTTGAAACTTGGTCAGAATGTTTGCCTAGGTGATATCTCGGACAAGTTTGAAATAGGGTTACTTCAGGTCAAAAAGTAGGTCACTGGGCCAAATATTACAAAAACCTTGTGTGCACTCTAGAGGCCACATTTCCTTTCAGATACTCTTGAAACTTGGTCTGAATGTTTGTCTTGATAAAATTTCAGACAAGATTGGAATTGGGTCAAAAAGTAGGTCATCAGCCCAAATCTTAGAAAAACCTTGTGTGCGACCTAGAGGCCACATTTTCTTTCAGATACTCTTGAAACTTGGGTAGAATGTTTGTCTTGATAAAATTTCAGACAAGATTGGAATTGGGTCAAAAAGTAGGTCACCAGCCCAAATCTTAGAAAAACCTTGTGTGCACTGTAGAGGCCACATTTTCAGCCTGATACTCTTGAAACTTGGCTAGAATATTTGTCTTGATGATATCTTGGACATTGTTGAAAATGTGCCTTGTTGAGACAAAAAGTAGGTCAGT
Source organism: Hippopus hippopus (assembly GCA_946811185.2). NCBI lineage: Eukaryota > Metazoa > Mollusca > Bivalvia > Cardiida > Cardiidae > Hippopus > Hippopus hippopus. The sequence continues at coordinate 23,104,986 of OX328113.1, read as the reverse complement.
AGGCCAAATCTTGATAAAACCTTGTGTGCACTCTTTAGGCCACATTTTCAGCCTGATGCTCATGAAAGTTGGTCAGAATGTTTGTTTTGATGATATCTCAGACAAGATTAAAATAGGGTCATGTTGGGTCAAAAATTAGATCTGTTGGCCAAATCTTAGAAAATCAGTGTGTGCACGGTTTTTTAGCCTAATATTCATTAAACTAGGTTAGATGGTTTATCTTGTTGATATCTCAGACAAGTTTGAAATTTGGCCATGTCAGGACTACAAGTAGGTCACATGGTCAAATCATAGAAAAACCTTGTGTGCACTCTAGAGGCCACATTTTTAGCCTGATACTCAAAAATACTAGGTCAAATTGTTTATCTTGATGATATCTCAGTCAAGTTTAAAATTGGGTTTATGTCGAGTCAAAAAGTATGTCATTTGGCCAGATCTTAGAAAAACTTTGTGTGCACTCTAGAGGCCACATGTTCAGCTTTATACTCATAAAGATTTGTCAGAATGTTTGTCTTATGTTTGTCTGAATGATATCTGAGACATGACGTTTTGTCATGTAGGGTTATAAAGTACATCACTGGGCCTAATCTTAGGAAAACCTTGTGTGCACTGAGAGGCCACATTTTCAGCTTGATACTCATGAAACTTGGTCAGAATGTTTGTCTTGATACCTTGGACAAGTTGGAAATTGGGTCATGTCAAAAAGTAGGTCACTTATATTCATGTGTTTTACATCATTTAAACCAAGATCTCTTCAGCTTTATCAACTGTAGATGACTTTACTCAGGTGAGGGCTTTAGGGCCAATGGCCTTCTTGTTTTTTGTTGTGTTTGATGCCTAAGGCTTTAATGAAATTTTAATTTTTTTTTTTATATATTTACCAACTGGCCATTGAGGTTTTTGTTTTGGTTAGCAACTGGAACAGCAATGGTTTTTTTCAAGGGAATTAATCCGCATCCCTTTTGTGTACTAAAAATGAACTTGTTTGCCTTTGGTTTATTTATTGTGCATCATAACTCACAACCATAGTTTATGGAACGATAAACCACAATAGAAAGAAGACTATTTCTTAAATAAAAAATAGGTTTTCTGTGAACTTCTCCACTTGCCATTTCCTAACACGGTTCTGTTGGAAGTCTAAATTTCAAGACTAGCATCTGCTTGGCTTAGAAATGTTGTTTCAGCCAATCAGATTGCTAGTCTAGGAATTTAAAGTTTGAATTGAATTAACTCTTTATCACACAATCCTGAGTTTTAACTATTCTTGAGTATACAACCTTTGAAATAATTTTGGGAAAATGAGAAAATGCTGGTAACCAACATTTTCTCCTTTTCCCACAATGTTTTCTATTCTGTTATAGACATATCAAGTAATCTCAGACACATTTAATGTGTCATTCTTCAGACTTGGATCAGTCTAAAGTTTTGTTGTCTGGTATTGGTAAAGAGTTATGGATGGTTAATAAATATGGACCAAGGTTGGCACTCTATTGGTTTATGTTCTTTCTGTCTCTTGCACATGGAGAAAAAATCATATGGCACATATCATATGGCACAAATTTTTATCCTTTCAGTGCCATTTATAGGCTACAACAGGAGCTTTTGTGGATGGCATAGCTCAAAATCAGACTGCAGAAGATGCAGTCTGATCTGGGAACTATACTGTCTGCTTCTTTAGTAAAGTCTGTAAAATAAAAATGAGTCATGCTCTGTGAAAAGGGGGTTTTATGTGTCTGCAAAAAGCATCAACCCAGGTCAGCCTGCACAGTCCAAGGACCATTCTTCTTCAGGATTCAGCCGCTTGTTACACAAAATGGATTTTATAGATCTATAATTGAGCCATGCTCTGTGAAAAGGGGGCTAAATGCATCTGCGAAAAGTATCGACCCAGGTCAGCCTGCGCAGGCTGACCTGGGCCGAAACTTTTCGCTATTGGTCAATTTTCTGTATGTCAAAGGACCAGTCTACCTCATGGTTCAGTTGGTTGTTGCACAAAATTGAATTTTTGTGATGTCTTGCTTGGTATAATGCATCACGGGGATGAATTTAGCCCCCTTTTGCCAGAGCATGGCTCAATTATATTATGGATTACTTAGTATAATGTATCAAGGAGATGCATTGAATATTAAACCCATTTTTGTCAGAGCATAGCTCAAATTTTTCTGAGTTCGAACTGAATGTACTTTCAGCCCCAATAAAATGTCAGCTTCATACATGTATATCTGTCGAGTTTCTATGAAGTATATGAAAAACCAGGGCAGTGGACGGATGTTAAAGAGTCAAATTTTGGACATGTAGAAATTTATAACAACTTTGTGCTTTTTACAAGTGGAAAAAAATGGAATTCCTAAAATCTGACCTTATAAATCTTCTTTTCAGTTCGTAGTGGTTACATTTTGGTGTATATATGCAGTGGATAGAGAGCTTGTGTACCCCAAGAGGCTGGATGGAGTTATACCCCCCTGGATGAATCATGTCATGGTGAGAACAGAGCTGTTAAGGGTTTTTTCTTGATTTTCTGGTTTGAGGGTCATTTGACCCCCTCCAAATGAATAAAAGGAATGCTCACATGTAAATTTTGGGGGTCCAAATTCAAGGGAACAGGGGGTCATGGAAAACCAGGCTTTTTAATCTTTACCACACAAAAATCCTGATTTTAAACGACCATGTGGAAGAGGGCTTTTGAGAACACTGTGGGTAAAGGAGAAAATGCTGGTAACTAGCATTTTCTCCTTTTCCCGCAATGTTTTCTGGTAAATTCTACTCTTCCCAAAACAAAGTTCAATAATTATATTTGAGTCACATGTATTTTGTCTGCAAATGCTTTTAATTTGGACAAGTCTAAAATTTTGTCGTTTGGTAAAAAGCTACATGTAATTCTTAACGTGATGTATAAAAACTAACTCAATTATCAGGAGTGAATTTGTCATAAATTTGTTTGTCTTGTTGTTTATAGTCAAATACCACCATTTACTTGAAAAGTAAAGGCCCAGTAGTGGCCAAAGGTAAATGCTTTGGGTGTTCAAATGCATCTTGATTTAAATCACACCATTTAAAAGTATTGAAATAATTGTGAAGATTATTAGTTGTACAGCCATGAATTAGTTTCCAAGTCCCCTGCCACCTTGAAATTTTATCTAGATAAAATGAAAAAATAAAATTTTCAGGAAACTTTGATTTATCGCAAAAGTCTTCTAAAATAATCATGATAGTTATCTCGTATCTCGTGGCAGAAATATGCCACCACGCTATAGTTACATAAAACTTACGCAAATTTTTTTCGTAACTACCTTAGTAAAACGGGGCCCTGATGTTTACAGTGAGTAACTTACGTACATGCACAAACATTTTCAATAGGCACAAGTCAAAGAGAAAACTGCATATGATAACAGAGGTACAGATTTGGGAGTATTTTTGAGTTCAAAGTTTAAAAAAAGCCTCTTTAGTTCTTGTTTAAAAACCTATGCTGTGGGTACTCATTATATATTTGATATTAACCCTTTACAAAATTGTAGACTTGCTTGAATTGAATGCAGTTGCAGATGACAATTTAAATGTGACTCAAATGAGGAAATTTGTCTTCAATAGGGTAGAAAAAATTGTGGGAAAAGGAGAAAATGCTGGTTACCAGCATTTTTTCCTTTTCCCACAATGTTTTCAAAAGGCCTCTTCCACAGGGTCGTTAAAAGTGGGATTGTGTGGTAAGCGGTTAAGACAATTCTAATGAGGATCCTCAATAAAGGCATTTGTGTAGATTTTTTCTGTATATTTAAAGCCCTCACTTGTTTGAGCCTATATTAGCAAAAAATATCATTAACCCTGTAGCCAATGACAAATTTTGGATTCTTCTAAATTTAAAGCACCTGCAGATGACAGGTTGAAAGTGGCAAAAATTAGCCATAGTTCTTTGAAAGGGTAGAAAACATTGTGGGAAACGGAGAAATGTGCTGTTTGCCAGCATTTTCTCATTTTTCCACAATGTTTTCAAAAGTCTGTTTCACTAAGGTAGTCAAAACACAGGATTGTGTGGTAAAGGGTTCAACATTATAATTATTATTGAACATGAATATTTCTATTTATAGCATACAACTGTGTTGCCCTTCCTTCTTGTGGAGAAATACATATGTTTTCATGAATACCCGTCCAAAAAGAAAGGGTTAACCATATTGCTAGGGTTTGCTCTTGGCTACTTATTATGGTAAGTAAATCTTTCAGTACACTTGTAGTTGCCCTAACCTACGTTTACACCATGTTCCTGGTATCCACGGCAGCCCCGTTTGTCCGAAACAGGATGAGCCGTGAGATTTTGTTTGTTTTTCCTCCATTTACCAATGTTTTTCCTCCATTTACCAAGTTTAGTTAAGTCGCTTTACGGTACCTAACGGTATCCGTGACAAGCCGTGGAGGGAACCCTACATTTACACCATGTTCACGGCAGCCACGTTTCAGACAACCGTGGACAAAATGGGATTGACGTAATACAACACAGAGGAACGGGATAAGCAAATTTGTCAGACCCTGATCACCGGGGTTGCCGTGCCAAATTTTTTGACTGTCAAAAAGTTTTTCACGGCAATCCTGGTGCTGACGAGAAACTTAACAGGCTGTAGCGGAACGGGTTGAACGTTGCGTTCAACGATGGCCTGATCGATACCGACGAAAAAAAGGCTTCCGCGTCCAAACATAGATCGTCTCTGAGTCTAGTTACGGCTTGTTATGTGCTGGTAAGTTCTGATGCGATCAAGTTTGCTTATCCCGTTCCTCTTCATTGTATTACGTCAATCCCGTTTTGTGCACGGCTGTCAGAAACGGGGCTGCTGGGAACATGGTGTAAACGTAGGGTAAGGTTTTCAAAGATGTTACCAGGAATAGCTCATTTTCCCCCTTCAGTATTTTTAAGGGCTTTTGGCTGTATTGAGACTTCATTTTTTAATTGCTGTAAGGTTGTTGATGATGCTATACCAGTGTATGCGATCACGTATAAATGTATGTGATTCACGTTTAAAATAAAAATATCGTGTACATTCAGTTCCACTAATACATACTGGAACATACAAAAACTTGCGCAATTGAAAATTTAAAATGTCAAATTTCAGAAATTTCCTGCAGCAAAATGTTTACAATTACTTCTCTTGGACGGGTTTTCCGAATCCAAAGATAGAATGGCTGCTATCCTTCGTCGTATATAACTATCCGATGGTAACGTTTGCTGGACAGGAACATTTCTGAAGCATTTCCCTTGAAATTGCATCGTATCCAAAATGTTGCGAATGGCCAAAGTGCTACTTTTAGTAATGGTGCATGATCAATTGTTACTTGTCCTTGGTTTTTGCAAAAAACATCGAACCTTCTGTGGAATTGGGCATTGTAAGAAAAGGATAAACTTATTATTCCAAGCACATTTTCCTTTTTCCCCAGTGTTTAAAAAGCTCAAAATATTTCGTCCTTAAAAATTTGTATCTGTATATTGTTTGAAAACATTTCAACTATCAGCAAGCTATCTTTGACGTCGATACTAAAGAGTGATAATGTTTTTTAGATTTGAATCCCTATATTTGTGTGTGTACCCCCAACTTCTCTTACCATTACGTGCAAAAACCCCCGGCGGGAAAAAGCACAGCACACACTGTTATACGTTATTGCTCCTTTTTTCCCTCATGATGTTTTCAAAAGCTTTCAGTTGTAAGTAGAGTACACTTTGTAGTTGCCCAAAGGTTTTCAGCATTGTTCCAAGTAATTGCTCCTTTTTCTTCCTCAATCTTTTCAAAGGCTTTCAGCTGTAGGAAGAGTTAACTTTGTAGTTGTTGTAATGATGCTATTGTAATTCTTTGTTTTGGGATTTTGTCCTTGTTTACTTTTTACATGGGACTGTCACATGTTGGGTATGAATTTATATAGGACTGGATTAAAAAAAGAAAATGTGAATCCTGCAATCACGCACCCTAGAATAGACATTTGCTACATGTTCATGAAACTGGCATTTTGGGTCAGTGAAAATATTGCAATTCAAAGGCTGTTTGGCAAGAATGTCTAGTTTGGAATCGGATGGTATTGATCAAGATCAGCCTGTGTGGGATCTAAAGTTGTTTGAAGAACCCTAGGAATTTAAATTAACCCTTTACCACACAATCGTGACTTTTAATGACCCTGAAGAAGAAGGCTTTTGAAAACATTGTTGGGAAAGGAGAAAATGCTGGTAACTAGCATTTTCTTCTTTCCCCAGAATTTTTTCTACCCTATCGAAGACAAAAAATTATCAGCTGTGCTACATTTATTCACACATGCTGTGAATTTGGTTGGGTACAAAAATTGTTGTTTGGTAGACGATGTAGGCTTAATTAACCACTCTTCTGTTTGTACCCTTACAGGATACTATGGGTGGCATACTATGCAGATTTCTGGGTGTACCCAATTTTACAGATTATGGAGGCTCATCAGAGAGTAATATTCATCGTGGTCTTAATGGCATTTTTCATTAGTATTTATATCCTTGGAGAGGCAATTAATTCATTTTTATGGAGTAAGTGGAGTTTTTTTTCCCCCTTGTATTACATGCAACTTCATGAGGGAATATCTTTGGCTCTTTACTACACTATCCTGTGTTTTAATGACACTAAGGAAGATGGCTTTTGGAAACATTGTGGGAGAAGAAGAAAATGCTGGTAACCAGCATTTTTTCCCTTTTCACAATGTTTTCTACCCTTTCAAAAGTAAATTCCATCATTTGAGCAGTATCATTTATCATCTCTAAATGCCTTGCATGTAGACAACCTCCTAGATAAGTTAAATTAAACCTTTAAGCCGATAGCAAAACCCCGAACCTTGCTATTTCAAACTTACTATTGGACTGTGTAGATCCAAGATCAGGCTGCATGTTCTGTGCAGCCTGATCTTGATCTAAACTGTCTTCAAAAGGTCTATGAGTTGACCTTAGCAGCCTAAGGGTTAACTCTACCAGACAACCAAATTTTAAAATGACAAATAGAACTTAAATGAATGGATTTGTATATGAAAAAGTAGATAATGTTGTGGGAAAATATGAAAATGCTGGTTACCAGCAATTTCCACTTTTCCCGCAATGTTTTCAAAAGCCATTTTTTCCAGGGGTCATTTAAGGATTTTTCGTAAATGGGTTAACATATGAAGACCTACAGACCACTTGTTTTTATTTGCAGCAGGCCACTGTTGAAAACACAGTGGGGAAAGGAGAAATTATTGGTATAACCCTTCACCACACAATTCTGAGTTTTGTACAAACTATGTTATCCTGAAAAGTTCCAAATGAATGCAAAGTACATTTTCAGTCTTGCAGTATCAAGGTTAGTCTCAGCAAAGCTTTTTGTGCAGTCTGATCTAGATGTACACTAACTGACGGCAATTTTTGTAGTCTGGGCTAGATTTACATAAGCTTAAAGCATTTTTTGCTGTCTGATCCTGATCTACTCTGGTTGAAAGCATTTTGTGCAGCTTGATCTGATCTACACTAGCTGACAGCAATTAGTGTAGTCTGTCAGTAGTCTGATCAAGATCTACTTTTGTTTATAAAAAAAAGGGCAAGAGTAGTGAAAGGTATGTTAAGAGCTACAAAAATAAAAAAGCAGCCAGTGGCTTTGATAGAACATTCTTCATAGAACTGGTAAAGAAACTTGGATACTCTTTTTTTCTGTAGTTCTTACGTAATCCATATTGTTGAAATGTTATATATGGCAAATAACAAACAAACAAAAATCAAGTCGTGCTCTGGCAAAAGGGAGCCTAATTCATCTCTGTGATGCATTGTGCTATCAGGGATGTAAAATTATTTTTAGCTCCACTGGCCGAAGGCCAGCGGGCTTATGTCATGGCCTGTTGTCCGTCATGCGTGCGTGTGTGCGTGCGTGCGTGCGTCCGTCCGTTAACTTTTTTTTAAAACGTCTTCTTCTCTGAAACTACCCATCCAATTTTGATGAAACTTCACAGAAATGATCCTGCCATGGTCCTCTTCAGAATTTCTTGAAAGAATTTAATTCCTTCAAAAACTCTGGTTGCCATGGCAACAAAACTGAAAAATTTTGAAAATCTTTGAAAATCTTCTTGTCTGAAACCGTAAGGCCAAGGGCTACCAAATTTGGCATGTAGCTTTATCTAGTGGACCTCTACCAAGTTTCTTCAATTTATAGCCCTGGGGTCAAAATTGGCCCCGCCCCGGGGGTTACAAGTTATACATGGGCTTATTTAGGGAGAACTTTAAAATTCCTCTTCTACCTAGCCATAGGGCCTAGAGCTACCAAATTTGGCATGTAGCTTTATCTAGTGGACCTCTGCCAAGATTGTTCAAATTATAGCCCTGGGGTCAAATTAGGCCCTGCCCGGGGGTAACAAGTTTTACATGGGCTTATATAACAAGTTTTACATGGGCTTATATAGGGAGAACTTTAAAATTCTTCTTTGACCTAGCCATGGGGCCTAGGGCGACCAAATTTGGCATGTAGCTTTATCTAGCGGACCTGTACCAAGGGTGTCCAAATTATAGCCGAGGGTCAAATTTGACTTTGCTCCGGGGGGTAACATGTTTTACATGGGCGGGCTTATATAGGAAAATCTTTCGCATCTAGCTATAAGGGCTAGGGCTATCAAATTTTGCATTTAGCTTTATCTAGGGGGTCTCTATCAAGGGTGCCCAAATTATAGCCCAGGGGGTCAAATCTAGCCCCACCCCAGGGGGTCACAAGTTCTACATGGTCTTATATAAGGAAACTTTAATAATCTACTTGTACATAGCCATATTTAGGCCTAGGGCTACCAAATTTTGCATGTAACTTTATATAATGGGCCTCTACCAAGAGGGCCCAAATTTTAACTTTGGGGGTCAAGTTTGACTCCACACCAGGGGTCACAAGTTTTACATTGGCTTTTATAGTGAAAACTTGATAAACCTGTGTCATGGATCACATATTTTACAGGGCCTTTTATTCAGCAAACTTGTTTTACATGACTTTTTATTGGGCAAGATTAAAAAATCTTTTTGTTTATAACCACACATTCTAGTTTCATATTGTAGGTCTGGGGTCAAAATTGCCTTCATTCCAGGGATCGCAAGTTTAACATGGGCTTCAAAATATTGTCACTTCAATTTAAACATTAATCAAGGGAAATAACTCTTTATGAAAGATAAAGTTTGTTACTATTTACCTCCCTTGATTATCAAGCTGCAGTGATACATGATTGGTGCTAGACAAGTTTTTTAGCTCCACTGGCCGAAGGCCAGCAGGCTTATGTTATGGCCCGTTGTCCGTTGTGCGTCCATCCGTATGTTAACTTTTTAGCTCATTTGAGCACAACGTGCTCAAGGGGAGCTTTTAGCATTTGTTTCAACTCAATAAAAGAATTTTCAATCATACACAAAAACAAAAAATTATCCTCCACATATCTGACTGTGTTTACAAACTATGAAGTGTTCATATTAATACACCATGTCTACTGTTTGATGATGACTAGCTTAGAAAAAGTATTAATAAAATAAGTTTGAAAAAAAATCTTAGTGATTTATTATGACAATTGTTAGCACACATGTAACTCATTACCAAACGATAATATTTTAGGCTTGTCTAAATCGAAAGCACTTGCAGACGACAAAATAAAAGTGATTGAAAATTCGAAATTTGTTTTGTGAACAGTAGAAAACATTGTAAGAAAAGGAGAAAATGCTTTTCTAAAGCCTTCTTTCTCAGGGTCATCAAAAGTAGGGATTGTCTGGTAATAGGTTAAAAAGATATATTTCAAACTGAGATTGATGTATATACTTGTTTTTTACTGGCACTGAAGGTCCGTCCGTCCATCTGTCCGTGCGTGCATTAACTTTTATTTCAAACATCTCTGAAACTACTTATCCAATTTTGATGAAACTTCAAAGAAATGATCCTGCCATGGTCTTCTTCAGAATCCCATGACAGAATTTTATTCCTTCAAAAACTCTGGTTGCCATGGCAACAAAACTGAAAAATATAGAAAATTTTCAAAAATCTTCTTCTCTGAAACTGTAAGGCCTAGGGCTACCAAATTTGGCATGTAGCTGTATCTAGTGGGCCTCTACCAAGTTCCTTCAAATAATAGCCATGGGGTCTACCAAATTTTGCATGTAGCTTTATCTAGTGGGCCTCTACAAGGAGGGCCCAAATTATAGTCCTTGACCCAAGTTTGTCCCCACACCACGGAACACAAGGTCACCAGTTTTACATGGGCTTTTGTAATGAAAACTATCTTAAGTCATTATGTTACTAACCATTATAAAGACTAAGGCTATTAGATTTAGCCCTGTCTCATGGGTTTCATGTTTTACAGGGCTTTTCATTGAGAAAAATTTGAAAATCTTCTTGTTTATAACATTCAAGAACTGAATTATTTGGTATGGAGCTTTATATTGTGGACCTCCACCAGGATTCAAATAATTATAGCTTTGCGATCAAAATTGGCTTTGCCCATGGATCACAACTTTCTCATAGGATTAGATAGAAAAATGTTTGCATGTCCTCGTGTTTGAAATCAATTTGCTGAATATTGTAATGTTTGGCTTGTAGTGTTTTTACTTAATAGCCAGTGGAGCGATACAGGGCCATCATGGCCCTCTTGTTTTATTTACTGGCCTGCAGGGCGAGTAGTTGTTAAGGGTTACTCGCCCTGCAGAGTTTTTCACTCGCCCTTTTTTCATGAAATATTCCTCTAATAGAATTGAAAGTCATGTGAATAATTATCTGTAAACTTGCGCGTAATTTTGATCTAAAATAATTGTCAAGAAATGTTATGTCTTATTTTTAGCTTTTTATTCATTTTTATGCCTGTTCATCAACATCATGCAAATAGAGGCATTCCTTTTTTTTAAAGGTAAATGTAAACAAACAGACGGTGTACCCTACACCACTACTAAAAATAGGTTATCTACACCTTCAAATTTTCTGATCAAATGACGTACCGTTCGAGTGCAGAATCAACTTAGTTTGTTTACGTAATTATCATCTTACATAACCTTCTTTGTAATGCATCTGTAGTGATTCAATCAATTTAATAAAAAAAATAGGTCATGCCACTTCTTCAGAAAATTTTTAGAAAACCACTGAACCAGTTTGGAATTCCCGTACGAAAAGAAAAACAGAAATACATACTAAAGCGTAGACAGCCGGATTTACTTGCAGTCGTCCCGAGGTCGTTGCTAAATACCCAGTATATAATGCAGAATCAAAGCTTGGCCTTTAGAAATTATGGGCGGCGACTAAATCTCGTATGTGACACCTGATTGGTTCGCTGCAGAGATTTGATGCAGATTGGGCATGGTGAAATTGACATTGTATTGTGTGTATGCATGTAATGGTTTGTAACTAGATAAAACCTCTCATGTAAACTTCTGTTGACTAGCAATTCTCCTACTGAAATTTTGCCAAATTATACAGACTTTAAGTGCATGTAATATGTCAGAAAATGCACTCGCCCGATTGGGCAAGTCAGGTTTTTTTTGTACTCGCCCGAAGTCAAAGATCACTCGCCAATGCGAGTGGGCGAGTGGAATTTTACATCCCTGACCATGCAATTCATCACATAATTATGGATCCATAAAACGATTTTGTATAACAACCAGTTGAATCTTGAGGTACTCTAGTCCTTAGACATGTAGAAATTGATCAATAGCAAAAAGTTTCGACTCCGAGATCTGGGTTAATACTCTTTGCAAATGCATTAAGTTCCCTTTTACAGAGTGTGGCTGTATTATATTTTCACAGGAAAAGAGATGGCCATATTGAGACAGAAGGGTAAATCTCAAAAACAAGGTAAACAGAATGGCAAATCTACAAAGAACAATGGGAAAGCAGGGAACAGTACGAAAGCAGGAAAACCGAATGAGAAAGTAGACAATCAGAACAGCCACGTGGAGAAGTCACCTGGGAAGGCAAAGAAGCGTGCAAAGAAATCCACTTAGTCTTAGGTAGTAGTAATATAGTTTTGTCATACGCCTTACCAGATGACGGAATCTTAGTCTTGTCCAACTTGAAATCATTTGCTGAGGACAAATTAAATGCCACTAAAATGATTGAATCTGTCTTCGAAAATAGAGAAAATAATTTTTGAAAATGAGAAGATGCTGGATGCAAGCATTTTCTTATTTTCTAACAATATTTTCGATATCTTTTTAGCTACATTTCATTTGTTATCTGCAGATACTTTCAGTAAACTGTTTATCATGCAATCATGAGTTTTTATGACCCTGAAAAAGAAGACTTTTGAAAACATTGTGGAAAAAGGAGAAATTGCTGGTAGCCAGCATTTTCTCCTTTTCCCGCAATGTTTTCTGCTCAACTAACATTTTGGCCTGATATAATTTGTTGTCTTATCATTCTTTCAATTTGGGCGATTCTAATATTTTGCTGTTTGGTAGAATGAAGACTAGTCTAAAAGTTTTGTCATCTGGTAAAGGGTGAATATTGAACATGTTTTAATATAAAAGATAAATAGTGTTTACTTTCAAAGTTTTATTTGAATGGTGTAATATCCCTGTGTTAGTATCATTATCATTCCATTGTTGACCTTGGTGAATAATGTCGTTGAATTGCATGCAGTGGTACATCTAGAGTTTTCATTTGGTGGAAAGTGTTTGGGTGCTTTGAAATTTTTTGGAGACAAAACACATTTTTGTGGAGCATGGTATTAAAGAAATTTCAAAACCTCTAAACAAAAACTCATTTAAAATATTTTCCAATGCATATTAACATAATGTAGCAAAAACATACATGGAAAACTTGTTTCTAATTCCTTGTCATAAGGCAGATTGGCAGCCAAGTTATGGTCTAATTTGAGGGCAAAAATTCTATTTTGAGACTTGCAGACATGAAAAAGACAGGAAATTGTGTGCTTTGCCATGCTTTGGCAATAAAGGCTGGTGTACAATATGACTCTTGTTTGCAAAATTTCTTTATTCACATAGGTAAAAGTTGGTATTTCAGAACAGGCAATGCAGAATTTTTCGTCCGCAGGCCTTAGCCTGGCATGTACAAAATGCTAAACCAATACTGTCGGAGGCTTTGATCATGGTTTGTGCATAAGAATACATGCATGCACACTGTATCAATGCTGTAAAGTGTGGTACTATCTGGAGGCCCTGGGTTCAAGCCTAACAAGCACTGGGTTTTCCTAGGAGTGATCTTGGGCAAGTCACTTAAGAGCCCTAGCCTAGTAGTGGTATAACCCAAGGAATAAATAAATATATGGGCTATGATATGACAAAAAATAATGTTGAAAGCAGCCAAAAACACCATTTAATTAACCAATCAACCAATCAAAGCTGTAAGTGAAATGAAGGCTTGTTTTTTAAGGGACAATGGCTAATTAACTGCAGGTTTGCTCAGTTTGGAAGCCTAGATGTTACACTATGTATGTCCCAAGGGAGGCCAATGTTTAACCTTTTACCACACTGTCCAGACTTACTCTATGAAAGAAAGATTTTGAAATATTGTGGGAAAAGGAGAAAATGCTGATAACCAGCAATTTCTCCTTTTCCCAGAACATTTTCTGTCCTTTTCCAGATGATCTTCACCGGTTGAATTACATTTTATTTATGGTCTACAAATCCTTTCAATTTGGATGAATCTAAAATTTTTTTTTGTGGTAAAGAGTTAGAAATGCCCTTTTCCATGAGATTATAAAACTATGGGAGGGGTAAGGGTAAAAGGTTAAGGGAAAATAGGTATTTGGTGTGTAGATTTCTTGTAAACAGATATATCTAACTTATGCTCAACCTATTTACTCTGATGACTAGTATTTCTCCTTGTCGCACAATGTTTTCTTCCCTTTAATAGAAAATGCCTTCATTTAAAAGCCAGGTTTAATTTGTCGACTGCAAATGTTTTGTTTTTAGGTAAGTCTAAAATTTTGTTGTCTAGCATATAGTTAACCCCTTACCAAAAGACAAAACTAAAGACTTGCCCAAATGGAGAGCTTTTGCAGACAACAAAATAACTGTGACTGAAAAATAGAAATTCACCTTTGGAAGAGTAGAAAAAAATTGTGGGAAAAGGAGAAAATGCTGGTTACCAGCATTTTCTCCTTTTCCCTTAATGTTTTCAAAATGCCTTTTCCTTAGGGTCATTAAATCTTGGGTTTGTGTGGCAAGGGGTTAAGATGAGTATAATGCAAAAACCAGTCCAGTGCTTAACCCTTTATAACACCGTCCCATGTTGTAATGACCCTGAGGAAAAAGCCTTTTTGAACCCTGTGCCACACAATCCTCAGTTTTAAAGACGCTGAGAAAAAAGCCTTTTGAAAGGATTTTGGGAAAAGGAGAAAGTTTCAGAAACCAGCTTTTACTTTTCCCACCATGTTCTACACCATATCAAAGAAAAAATCCATCGTTTGAGCCACATTTGAAGTTTTTGTCTGTAGATGCTTTCAGTTTGGACACATCTACATTTTTGGTGTGTGATAAAGAGTTAAAAGCCCAGCTGGGTAGCTCAGTGGTTAGAGTATCTGACCCATGACCTGGAGGTTGCGAGTTTGATACACGGTTGGGGCGAACTTTCTTTCTGGTGATTTTTAACCTCTCTTCTCTGATGTATGTGAGAAAAGTAGTCAGTGGCTTTGGAAAGAAAGTTGTGTCAGTACTGATGTGAGAAAGCCAGGAAACACATAGGTGTGTCAGTGACGGCCAAGATAAGCTGTTAAAGTGGCGTTAAACTCCAATACAAACAAACAAACAAAACAAAGAGCTAAAACATGGAAAAGGGAACAAAAGAATGGCGGTAACTAACATTATCTCTTGTTTCCTCACGTTTTCCACTCTTTGGAAAACAAAATTCATCATAAACTTGGTTTAATTTGTGTCTACAAATGCTTTCATTTTGGACAGTTCTAAAAATTTTTGTTAACATACTACCGCATGAACCCAAATTGAAATGGACCTCTTAAATAAGAGATTTTCTGCAAAATTTAGAATTAGCTTTAAGTTTGAACATGAACATGTTGAAAAATCGTATACTTGCCCAAATTGTCACAAAGGATAGAATTGATTTTGAAAGGATAAAAAACATTGTGGGGAAAAAGAGAAAATGCTGGTTGCAAAAGCTTTCTATCTCAGGGTCATTAAAAGTCAGGATTGTGTGGTAAAGGGTTAAAGAAACAAACACTTAGGAAACTGTTGGTTACCCACATTGTGCCCTCTTCCCACAGTTGTTTCAAATCCCATCTTTCTCAGGACTGTTAAAACTTGGGATTGTTTGGGAGATGGTTAACGAATGTAATATTGTAGTTTTTCTTTGTGTGTTTGTGCGTGTAATCAGAATTAATTGTGAATGAATTGTGTTTTGTTGCATGGTATTTTTTCCACATTTTCTTTTTTTTCTAATTTTGTGCACCTTTTCCCCACCAATTTGGGCCATGCTTTGTGAAGTCTAACTTTGGTCGAAACTTTATGCTATCGGTCAATTTCCTGCATGTCAAAGGACCAGCCTACCTTCAGGTTTAGTTGGTTGTTAGATGGAATGGATTTTATGGATCCATAATTGTGTGATGAATTGCTTGTTATAATGTATCACAGAGATGCATTAGATTCCCTTTTCCCAGAGCATGGCTCATTTATCTTGGAATGGTTAACACTTAACCTCTTCCCTACACCTTCCATGGACTCTCTTTTTTTTTTGCAGCAAAATAGATTATGACAATAGGGTTGCTAAACAAGAGTTCCTGTTAATAAGAAATTTCTCCTTTTATTACTTTTATTCTAATTTAACCCTGTTGGTATTTGGAAGTTAAGATGGGCTTTTTGAAAGTCAACTGCTGCAATGTCGTTTTAGATAGGTATTAAGTTAATGCTTCACCAAACAACAAAATTTTAGACTAGTCCAAATTCAAAACATTTGCAGATGACAACCTCAGTGTGGCTCAAATGATGAACTATATTCGTATGATGGGGTGGAAAACATAGTGGGAAAAAGAGAAAATGCTGGTTAGCAGCATTTTCTCCTTTTCCCACAATGTTTTCATAAGCCGTCTTTCTTCAGGGTCATTAAAACTCAGGATTATGTGGTAAAAGGTTGGCCGAGCCCCAGGAGCTCAGTCGGTAGTGTGCAGGACTTGAGAACCCGGGGTTCAGGGTTCGATCCCTGGCTACGACCCCTGGCTCGGCCAATTTCTTTCCGAGGATTGATGATAGTCACTGCGACAGGATTCATTCCTCTCCCACCGCTGACCATTGTTTCGACAATGATTATGTGGGAAAGCAGCCAGGGGCTTGGAAAGAAAATTGTGCGGAGTACTGGTAAAAAAGACTCCAGGAAAGCATGGATAGGTGCACTGGCCACCGTGATATAACTGAAATAATGTTGAAAACGGCGTTAAACACCATACAATCAATCAATCAATCAATGGTAAAGGGTTGACCCTTTACCACATGACAAAATTTTAGAATAAATTGAAAGGATCTGCAGATGACAAAACTTCAGTGTTGTTCAGATGAAGAAAAAAATGTTGTTGAAAGAGCGAAAACACTTTGGGAAAAGGAGATAATGCTGGTTAGCAGCATTTTCACCTTTTTCCACAATGTTTTCAAAAGCCTTCTCCCTCACAATCCTGTCACAATGACTATCATCAGTCTTCGGAAAGAAATTAGCCAAACCATGGATCGAACCCACGGCCTCCTGTTCTCAAGTCCTGTACGCTACTGACTGAGGTATGATTTCCAAATTTGTATGGCGTTTGCAAATGTTTTTATTTTGAGATTAAAATTGAGCTTAAAATTTTGTCCTCTGGTAAAGGTTTAATTCTATAGAAGGAGAATTGGGATGTTTTGTCCCTTATCGTCCCTTGTTTTCGGTATAATACACCCATTACAAATTTTCTTATCCTTCACACATTTTAGATAAGCATTATGTGACACCATGTGATTTCTTTTTTTACTTTTTACAGTGAAGTGAATCGGGTGTTATTCAGGGAAATTACCTTGTGTGCATGTATGGTTCTACTCACTCTGACCTACTATTTGCAAGATATCATTAGGTGATAAAAAGAATCAGATATTTGGGGGGTTTTTTTTCCATCAAATTTTATTAAAGTCATCCGCAAAAAATATTCTTACAATTGCCAGAGGCTCACTTAATTTTTTTTTTTTTTGAAGGGTTGATTATGTTGAGCTGGTTTCCAGCATTTTCTCCTTTTCCAACAATGATTTCCAAAGCCTTCTCTGTAAAGGTTGTTAGAACTCAGTATTGTGTGGTAAAGGGTTAACTCTTTACCAAACGACAAAATTTTAGACTTGCCCATGTTGTAATCATTTGCAGACAATAATTTAAATGCGGCTTACATGATGAAATTTGATTTTTATGTTGTAGAAATAATGTGGGAAAAAGAGAAAGTGCTGGTAACCAGCATTTTCTCCATTTCCCACAATGATTTTAAAAGCCTCCTTCCTGAGGGTCATTTAAATTTGGGATTGTGTGGTAAAGGGTTTATGAAATACCAACTTATGTCAGATAATCCTTTATATCTGTAGTTGATATTTTATAAAGTTCAGAGTGAATCTTTTATATTGCTTGTACACTTTTAGTTAGCATAATGTGTTTATTGCTCAGACTTATTTATATCGGAATTTATGTGATTTAATGTTACCGTCTACATTTCTTTCTTGAGTACTTCTCTTTCTGTCTCAGGAGAAACGTTTCAAGTTTGACTGAAAACAATCTTGAGTTTTAATGACTTGACAAAGAGGGCCTCTTGTAAACATTTTGGGAACAAGGAGAAAATGGTGGTAACCAGTTGGTTACTACCATTTTCTTCTATTCCCACAATATTTTCTGCCCCTTCAAAGACAATTTGCACCATTTGAGCTACATTTAATTTGTCATCTGCAAATGCTCTTGATTTGAACGAGTCTAAAATTTTTTCATTTTGTAAAAAGTTTATTCAAGGTCTTGCACTTTATTTGTTTAAAAAAGCTCTCAAAATACGGTGGGAAATTATTTTGGCATGGGTATCCTGCATATGGCAGTGTAGATCCAATATTAGATTGAACACTCTCTGCAGTTTGATTTTAATCTACACACCATCAGTGCAATTTATGTTGTGAAACTGAATGAATTTACAGTATATTAAAACCCACTTCAGTTGTTCCTATTCCTACAAGGTTTTTGAAAGGTCAGTTATAGAGTAACAATTTTATCCTTTTTCAATTGGCATGGACCAAAGATATTTTAGCCCTCTGTTTTTAACTGAATTTTTCTAGTGTTTTTTGTCTCTGTGATTTTAGATATTTCTCTATTGATTATACCTCTCTAGCTTCTGAACAAACTCTGATAAAATTGACTCAATAGAATGTGAGAGAGTTTTGTAGTTCTTTTATTCCCAGTTTCATGTTGATAGCTCTGGTACATCTTCTAAGCGTAAAGTTTGGAAAATGTGGCAAACACTTTTCTATCAGTCTACACTATGAATTAAGCCACTGTTTTGTCCAATTTTTAGCTATCTTCTTTTTCAAGAGTCTTGAAAAATGCAATATTAAACCAAAACATTGAACAAAAGAGTGATTTAATTCAGAGTGTGTTATATTCAGTCCCTGAGGATTTTAGAGTCACTTTAACTTCCAATTTTCAAAGCCATTTTCATTGATGTTCAGTGTTATTTTCAAGAATATTATCATATAATTTACAAGAGTCACGGCAATCATCCATGCAACATCAGACTGTAAAGGATGCTTTTGGTCTTGATTCCTAAATATCGGTATCCTGTGAGACGTTTTGGCAAAACCGTCTGTAAATAGCCTTCTACTGACAACAGTACACTATTTCATGCTTACCGGCCCTTCAACAGCTGAATAAAATCTAGCAAGTCCAACTGACCTTGAAAGATCTGGATATATCTTAATGCTCAGAACATGGAATAAACCCAACAGACAATTTTAGTTTAGAAATAAGACCAGAATAATTGCAATTTTGATGGCTGTAGTCTATGATGTTTCAGCAAAGTGGACAGTGTAGATCAAAGATCAGACTGCACATTTTGTGCAGTCTGATCTTGCTCTACACTGGGTGCAAAAACATAAACATGTACAACTAAGAAAGACACTTTAATGGTTAAGAACCTTGTGCAGACAGTGTAAATCAAGATCTGAGAAGTCTGATCTTAATAAGCTGTTTGCCATCATGTCGGATATTCTAACAAAATCGATGCCAAAACTACAATATCTACATCCTTTGTTTCAACTGATGTCCATCTCATTTTAGCACTGTCAAGGTCACTGCACTCATCAGCAGCAAATGAAAATACTGTGGCAAAAAGAGAAACTAGTAGTGCGAATTGGACAGTCTTTGTTCCAGCTGTTGCCCATCCCTCTTTATCACTGTCAAAGTCACCGCACTCATAACTACCAGCAAATGGAAAATACTGTTGCAAAAGGAGAAACTAGTGGCGCCAAATGGGCTGATTTCTCCTTGGCCAAAATGTTGCCACATGTAGTAATGTTTAACCTTTCACCATGCAATCCTGAATTTTAATGACTGAGAAAGAAACCCTTTGAAAACATTGTCGGAAAAGGAGAAAATGCTGGTTTCCAGCATTTTCTCCTTTTCCTACAATATTTTATGTCCTTCCAACCAAATTTCAATTTTTGAGTGACATTTATTTGGATATCTGCAAATGCTTTCAATTTGAGCAAGTCCAAAATTT
This sequence comes from Hippopus hippopus, assembly GCA_946811185.2. Classification (NCBI taxonomy): domain Eukaryota; kingdom Metazoa; phylum Mollusca; class Bivalvia; order Cardiida; family Cardiidae; genus Hippopus; species Hippopus hippopus. The sequence goes on along the minus strand of OX328113.1, from coordinate 23,085,315 downwards.
TGCCATTTGGTACAGTCAAAAACCATAGTTTCTGTTGATTATCTCCTTTGGGCAAGGATATTTTCAAGATAGTCTTACTTGTGTCTAACTTATTTGTTTCAGTATTTTAGACTAGTGATCAAATCACTGGTCTAATGTCTTGGAGGGTTACCTAGATTCAAATGTAAACAAGAAACCCTACAGTCACCCAATGCTGTCCCACAGAAAATAATTCTTTCTGTTAGAAATTTTAATTCTGTTAGATATGACAATTTTGACATGAACTACAAAATCTATACCACTTTAAAAACAAAAACAATGTCCACTTAAAGTCCTAGACTGAAAAGGTGCCATTGATAAAGTACAAGATGTTTGCTTATATGTAAAGTACTAGGCTCATCTGTACTTATCCCAAAGCAACCTTTTTTTCGTCCAGTCAATAATAAATACCTTAATTTGTTTCAATCAATAAAAAAGTAAACAAGCATGAAAAAGTCATCTTTAAGTGAACTTTAGATCGTATTTAAATGCCAACTGCATCAAAATGACATGTGCTTTTCTTTTCTTGATGTTTTCAATTAAAGGACAACAAAGAGATATTTATATGGTATGTCCTATTTTGACAAGTAAATAGCTATGTCACTGGATCAAACTTGAAAATAGGCTTTCACCATTTTTCATCAATCTTTAAGGGACCAGTCAAATTTTATCTTTATCAAGGCCACTAATTCCAAATCCATTTGTCTGTCAGTTCTTTCAGTAGTTTGATTATGTTTTTTTTTTTCTAGAGAAGAGGGAGTTAATGTGTTGATTTTGTGGTGTAGACCTGCCATTAGTTCGAAAATAACACTTGTACTGTAAAATTTTTGAAGTATTGTAGGAGATAGGAGTGAACACTTTTAAAATAAACCAATCAACCATGTTCATTATTTATGTTAGATACGCGTAGGTTATAGAAGTAATAAAAGTATAACAATTGTTTAACATAAGAAAGTAAAACTCCTGCTGCACTATTTTCAAGGTACACATCAGAAGATTATAATGATGATTAGATACAAAAAAAAAAGTAAGTTCGTCGGCTAAAATGATGGAAACTGCCTTTAAACAGAGGAGAAAACAATGCAGGGTAAAAAAGGAGATCGTGACCTGGGTCGAAACTTTTTGCTTTTGGTTAATTTTCTGCATGTCCAAGGGTCATTCTACCACATGATACAGTTGGTTGTTGGACAAAATGGATTTTATTGGTGCATGATTATCTGATGACTTGCTTGGCATAATGCATCACGGAGATGCATTACACTCCCTTTTCCGAAAGCATGACTCATAATCCCTCGTGTGAATATGGGCCGCAAATCTGACGTCTGTCTACGTCCTCTGAATCCGCAATTCGTACAATCACCATCATAATTTCTCGAGAGCCTTAGTGTCATGTGTGTCCAACTATTCTCTGACTTATCCGTGGTAAGTCAACTCCAGGTTATATGCTTTGTTTATAAGCACTATATAGGTAATCCATTCCGTTTCAACTTTGTAACAAGAAAGTAGTTTTCGTCAGTAATTATAATTTCAAACATCACCAGAAAGGCCAGGCTGATCTTGTTAACGACGTTCGCGACAGTTTGCATTTTCACGGTACGTGTAACTATCACGCTCACCTTTTACTCGAAAAACGGTAAGCACCCAACACAATTGATCCTGCCACACTTGTCAATGTCTGCAGAATGGATAAACTAAGAACTAAAACGGGTCGTTTCATGTCAGCAAAATGAAGAAAAAATTATTTGAATCAAGCCAAATAATTATATGCGAGGCAAGAATCCAAAATTACGCTTTCAAAAGATCGGACTGAAAGTCAAAGTGAATCACCTAACTACGTAACGTAACAACGGAAATACGGACACAGATGCTACTACTAGCGCTTTATCTGGCAAGCGTATCGTCAAGCTAAAACATCCTTTCAGGTGCAGATGCTTTCAGTTTGGTCTAGTCCAAAATTATGTCACTTGGTAAAGACTTGCAGAAAACGAGGGGCTGTACATAACTCTTTCTCCTTTACCAGGTTGTCCCTTAGCTTGATGAGTCTGCAGCAGACAACATTAGAAAACATTGATGTCAAAAGGAGAAATTACTCCTAACGATTGATTTCTCTTTTTCGCACAATGATTTCTGACCCATGAAAGAACTGTGATGCATGAATACAAGGTTTTGGTTTAGCGTCTGCAAACGCGTCAAATTTAGAAGAGTCTAAAATTAGTCGTTTGGAAATGGGTTAAATGCTAAAACCAGTATTACGTTTATATGCTATGAATTGGTTTATTATGACTAACAAACTTGATTCTTATAAATATTGTTGTATTATTGAAAAAAAAATGAGATAATTTACTTCATATAATGTCTTTGTCTTTGACAAACCCTACATTTACTCATTAGTTAGTGCCCCACCCACAAACTTAAAATGTATTTTCTTAAAAAATAAGGCTGGTGACCTATTTGTTTTAAGCCTGATTCTTTTAGCTTAGTACCTGAATATTATTTATAGAAAAAATAAGAAAAATCCGAATGTTAGAACATTTAAAAAAAAAACTTTGAAAGATACTCTTTGGTTTTTTCCAAAATAAAGGTGTTTTAGCTGTAAGTTAAGGTTTTTTTTTTTTTTTTTAAATAGTGATACTCAGTATACTCTAAATTATTTTTTTCATTAAATTTGATGTTTCACCGATACAATGACATAAAATTTGCTTATAATTGTTGTCATTATAAAGTAAATATACGTAGATTTAGTTTTCATAGATGAAATTTCACCCTGAACTGCCGCAATGAAGGGTGCACTAAAAGAAATATTCATAGAATTTTTCCAAAGCCTTTTTATCTCCTATTTTTGTAGATCAGATAATAAACTACCACCAAACAAAGTTTCATGAAATTCTGAATGTTTTGAAAAAATGGTGAAACTGTAGCGATCGTCTTTAAGCACTTTCTGTCGAATAGACGACAGGGAAACCTGTACAGTTATATATATTCCCTGCCAAACACACACGCCCCAAACACCTAATTTGCAGACTTTCCACGTGCTAAATTTGGACATGTTTTGTAGGTCTAGTCACTGTTTGGCGTGTAGTTTATGAGACAATGTGTGTGTGTTTCTTTAATTTGATGTATTATTTGATTAATGGATAAATTATGGACAATAACAAACATCGAGGTGGGTGAATTTATTGCTGTGTGTTTTTTTTTTTTTTCCTCTGCTCCTTGTTAAATATCACTTTTTGTGAAATCATAATCATACTTACTATCGTTGTCTTCGACTTCGTCACTTGTTTCCACCCCATGCTATCCCCACCGAGTCTGAATGAAGGTCGTCGTGATGCGCTCAATCGGTAATGCACAGGGCTAGGACTTGTGAGCTCGATGGCCTAGCCCGGTAGCTCATGCGCTTGATAACAACAGGGCTTGAAAATTAGGGATTGTGGGTTCGATGTTCAGCGCGGTGGCTCAGTTTGTGACAACAGGGCTTGATCATTAGGGGTTGTGGGTTCGAAGTCCTTGCGCGCTAGCTCACTTAATGGCAACAGGGCTTGATCATTAGAGGTTGTGGGTTCTATGGCCGAGCCTGTAAGCTCAGTCGGTGACATAAAACATACGAGTTCAATTTCTGGCTTCGCCAAAGGGTTTCAGCATGGCTAAATAGTTTAAGTGCAGGATTTATAGTCCGCGTGTCTCAATGGAAGCACTGGGCTTTCCGTGGAAGTGTCTGTGGGCAAGACACTTCAGAGACCTGGCCAAGGACTGGTGAAACCCAGGAAATACATAATGTGGGCTGTCGCCGTGATATGACTGAAATAATTTTGAAAGCAGCGTTTCATGCCGTTAAATTAATCACTCATAAGGTGAAACGATTGTCATTTTGACAGAAATGGTTTCATGTAAACCTTACATTTAGACACGGGAAAGCAGCCGATAACTTTACCACCATAGACATCATTTTAAACTCTTTATCAGACAACAAAATTTTAGACTTATACAAAGCATGTGCAGATGATAGATTTTTGTCTAAGAAAGAATTGTAAATATTGAGGACAAAGGAGAAACTACTGGTTACCTTTGCAGTGATTTGCCCAGGGACACTCCAAGAAGAATAGATCTAGCGCTGCAAGCGGGGATCGTGCAAGAATTTGATAATTACACTGCGGCAGCATCTGCATTTCTGCAACATTTGATTGTATCTAGATAGCCACATAACCCTCTACCAAACAACGCCGTGTTTGAACGACCATGAATAAAGAAAGCTTTCCAAAATATTTTGGTGAGAGCAAAAAATGCATTTCCCATACGATAATTTCACATATTTTCAAGTCAACCATGGAAAAAAATGCAGTATAATGTTAGCCATATTTGAATTGTCGTCTGCAAATACTTCCAACTTGAGCACGTGTACAATTTTGTCTCTTGTGTTAACCCTTTACCAAACAATCCCTGGTTTTTACGACCCAGAGGAAGAAGCCTTCTGAAAACATTGTTGGAAAAGGAGAAAATGCTGGTAACCAGCATTTTCTCCTTTTCCCACGATGTTTTCTACCAGATTTAAGGAAGAAATTATCATTTGAGCTACATTTATTTTGTCGTCTGCAAATGCTATCAATTTGGTCTAGTCCAAATTTTTGTCGTTTGGTAAAGAGTTAAGGTTTTCGATACATAATCCAGATGTTCTGCGGTCGATCCTCACCGGCCTGACTGAGTTTTTGTGGGAGTGTCATTTGGCAAGGCGGAGTACCAGCCTAGTACTGGCAATGTTTGGGATACACATAGCAGACTGTATCGATCAAGATCAGACTTAGTATGAAGTGTAGTCTGATTATGGTCTCAAAAATCTCATATCCCAGTCTTTCAGTTTTAGTTGGCGCTCTAGGTTATGATACACCATATGGCTACATGTAATTTCTTCAATCGTATTTATTTTTTAATACTTCTCTGATATAGACAATCTGTGTAGGTCCTCGTTTTCCATGCATGCGGACTGGTGATTTCGTTTAGTATATAAGCTAAAAATATGCAAGTGCAGTTTTATGCTGAATTTGAAAAAAAAAAAAAATTAATGAATAAGCTAAGTTGCCTTGTATGCTTGTACTTTTGAAAGCGGCAAACGACGGTCTGGGTTCCAGTCTGATCATTTTTTTCTGTCTATTTGAGCCATGCTCTGGCAAAAAGGGGCTTAAAGCATCTCCCTGTTGCATTATACCAAGCAAGCCATCGTATAATTCTTTATCCGTAAGATCTATTTTGTCTAACAACTGACTGAACCATGAGGTACACTGATGCAGAAAATTGACCAATAGCAGAAAGTGTCGGTCCAGGTCAGCCTGTGCGGACTGCGCAGGCTGACATGGATCGATACTTATTGCAGATGCATGAATCCCCCTCTTCACAGAGCATGGCTCATTTATTTTGAATTTACGTTCTCAAACACGAAAAAAAGGTGCCGATTATTTTTGAAGATCTATTTAGATGGTGGTAAGGACTGATTAAGAAATTACTGTCGTCCGTACCCAGTAAGAACAGCTCCTTTTGTCACAATCTTTTCACGTGCACCCGTGTTTGCTATCACCATCAGTATTAAACAGGGATATTTCCAAAGTTAATCTGCTGCATACTTGTTTAATTTTGGAGGTGCCGAGTTTTATATACTTAGTTAACCCTTAGGCTGCTAAGCGCGACTTACTAACCTTTTACGGACAGTATAGATCAAGATCAGACTGCACAAAACGTGCAGTCTGATCTTGATCTACACTGTCCGATACGGTATCTTCATTCCGGTGAAATTAACTTTGAAACTACAATATTTGGGTTTTTCCTATTGAGTGGAAATTTGCGTTTCATTTATTTAGCATCTTCAGGGTTAAAGCGTATGGTTTACCAGCCGACAAAAAATAGGAATTGTCCGAAATAACCGCATGTGCAGACAAATGTGGCCAAAATTATGGAACTTTTCTTTGAAAGTGAAGAAAACATTGTGGGAATAGAGAAAATGTTGCTTAACAGCATTTTCTCCTATTTTCATGGTAGAAAGTTTTGATTGAAGAACTTTACTCACCTGGAGTTGATAGCGAGACTTCCGGTAGAACTTTTTTTTTTTTAAATGTTTTTACAAGACATTGTATTCAAATAAAAACTACAACATTAATCTAGTAGGCTCCAAAGTGGCGTAATGGTTAGGGGAGCCGACTCGGAAGCCGGCGAACCGAGATCGAGACGCACCACAGCCCGAAAAAAAAAACACCAGAGCGACGGGGGGAAAAAAGAAAAAGACACCTGGATAGAGAAACAACAGCCGGATAGAGAACGGGCAAGAAAGACACTTGGATAGGCGATGGTGGGACACAGGGAAATTACCCTTTACTACTCTGTGTATTTGCATTTATCAATTTTAATACAGAGGTGTTTATTAAAAGATGAGCATTTATCTCAGTTTTTTTAAGAAGTTTATAGAACTTTCTTTCTCTGTGCAGGCATCAAGTTTAATCAAGAACACCAAAGTATAAAGAGAAAATGTTTTAATACTCCAAATAAAATGCTGATGTATACAACTGAAACATTACCCAAAGATCAAACTAAACAACCTTAAATGAATGCCTTAGAAAACATTGTGGGAAAAGGAGAAAATGTTGCTTACCAACATTTTCCCCCTTTTCCACAATGTTTTCAACCCTTTAACACACAATTACATGTTTAATATGTCCACAGCAAATGCCTTCAATACGATTTAATCTAAAAATTCGTCATCTGGAAATGGGTCAATACATAAATACAGGTCTTAAACCTTTACCACAGAGTCCAGAGTTTTAACAAACCCCGGAAAAGAAGCCTTTTAAAAACATTGTGTGAAAAGGAGAAAATGCTGGTAACCAGCATTTTCTCCTTTTCCCACAATGTCTTCTATCCTATCAAAGACTAATTCTATCATGTTAGCAACATTTGATTTGTTCTCTTGAAATGCAATCAATTTGGACCAGTCTAAGATTTTGTCATGTGACAAAGGGTAAGATAAAAAAAAAAGAAGAAAAAAATTTCATTATCTCTTCATCGAACAAAAATTTATGTTTACACTTGTCCAAATTGAAAGCCCACAAACTGCATATATCTATGATGATGAAATTTGTTTTTCAAGGGGTAGAAAACAAAGTGGAAAAGAGAAAATGCTGGTTACAAGCACATTCATTATTTTCCATAATGTTTTCAAGAACCTTATACATCTTTTTGTTAAAAAATAATGGTTGATCTGATAAAAGCTTAAAATCAAGACAATAACCTCATCACAATACAGAATTAAAAAAAAACAAACCACCTCTTTACCAAGTGATGAAATTTTGGAATTGTCCATATTCAAAGTATTTACAGATGACAAATTACATGTGGCTGAAATTATAAGATTTGTCTATGAAAGGGTAGAAAACATAGAGGAAAAAGAGTAAATGCTGCTTACTAGCAGTTTCACCATTTTCCACAATGTTTTCAAGAGCCTGTTTTAATCATGATTTTCTTTAATCAATAGCTGGTTTGATAAAAGGTTGATGTTAAGACAAACTCATCACAATTCAGACTGTTGTAACTGTACAACACAACAAAATTTTAGTATTGTCCGATTTGAAAGCATCTGTAGAGGACATATGAAATGTGGCTGTTATGAAGGAATTTGACTTTCAAGAGATACAAAACACAGTGTAAAAGGAGAAAATGCTGGTTACAAGGACTTCTGCCATTTTCCACAATGTTTTTAAGTCTACAACATGTATAGTTTTTTTTTAAAAAAAAAAAGATGGTTTGTTAAAGGGTTGAAATCAATACAATAAACTAACCACAAAACAGACTGTTTTAACTCTTTACCACACAATCCAGGCTTTTTATGACCTTGATAAAGACGCCTTTTGAAAACATTGTGGGAAAAGGAGAAAATGCTGGTAACCAGCATTTTCTCCGTTTCCCACAATGCTTTCTACTCAATCAAGTACAAATTTCGTCTTTCAGGCCACCTTTAATTTGTTGTCTGCAAATCCGTTCATTTTGGACTGGTCTAAAATTTTGTCATTTGGTAAACGGCCATTAAGGGATTACCTATTGACTCTAAAATTTTGTCATTTGGTAAAGGGCCATTAAGGGATACCTATTGACAAAATTTTAGACTTACCCAAATCAAAATCATTTGCAGATGACATTTTAGTTGTGCCTTAAATGATGGAACTGGTCTTTGGCACAGCAGAACGTATTGTGGGACTGAGAGAAATAGTTGGTTACTACAATTTTCTGTTTTTCCTGAGACAAATAAATGTGGCTAAAATGATGGAATTTGTCTTTGAAAGGCTAGAATGCATGATGGAAACAAAGAGAAAATCATTATTTTCTCCTTTTTCCAAAATGTTTTAACCCTTAGACTGCTAAGCGTGACTCACTGACCTTTAGCAGTGTAGATCAAGATCAGACTGCATAGAACATGCAGTCTGATTCTGGATGTACACTGTCTAACATGGAGATATTTCCCTGAAATACATCTTTGAAAAAGCAACATTTGGGGGTTTTACCATCGGCTTGAAAGTTTCACTTCACTTATTTAGCAGGGTTAAAGACTCTTCTACCTCCCGAGTAGATAAAAGTTGTGTGCTTTTTTTTTTTTGGTAAAGGGTTAATACATACCAACAACTTGTACAAATGGCAAAAAAGGATAAATATTCTAAGGAAAGATAAACATCTTTTTTTAAAACAACATGAAAAATGTGCGGAAAGGTGTATTTGCTTTCAGGAAGCACTGGCTACTTTACTCTGAACCGTTAACCTAACAATTGTATGCTTTAACCTGCTGAATAAACGAAATGAAACTTTCAAGCCAATAGTAAAACCCATAGTTCTGCTATTTTAAAGTTAATTTTCGGGGAAATAAAATATCATTATCCAAAAGTGTAGATCCAAGATCAGACTGCACATTCTATGCAGTCTGATCTAAATCTACACTGTCCACTAAAAGTCCTTGAGTCGCGTGTAGCTGCCTAAGGGTTAATTTCCCTGTGGAATGCTTAAGAAAATATTGTTGGAAAAGGAGAAAAATGCTATCAATCAGTACTTTCTCCCTTTCCCCCAATGTTTTTACCCTCTTCAAAGACAAATTCACTCATAATTATAAGCCACATTTGATTTAAAATTTTGTTAGCCAATAAGTTGTTGTTAATTTCAAAAACTGTCCAAAGAAATATGGTAAAGAGAGTCTGACTACAGTAATTTTTCAGTTACATGTATATGAGTTTACCCTTTCCCAAAACATCAAATTTTAGACTTTTTCAAATTCTACACATCTGTACACACACAACAAAATAAATGTTTGAACAAATGAGCTTTAGCATTCTAGCAAGGTAAAAAACATTGTGGGAAAAGGAGAAAATGCTGGTTACCAGCATTTTTTCCTTTTTCCCTCAATGTTTTTATAAGCCTTTTTTCTCAGGGTCATTTAAATCTAGGATTGTTTGGTAAAAGGTTAACTCAGCACATGCTTATTCTAGACGGAGATATGAAAGGAAAAAATTGATAAAACATTCTGAGAATATGAGCAAGTGCTTGTTAATACCAAATGCTCATTTTCTCATTTCAATTATTTGTTTAGAAGTATAGGCCACCGGCCCATAATACAAACAATTTTGCAAGACATTCCCTTACAAGATTTCACAAGTTAACAATTATTTGAACTGAAACATTATCACTTTGACAGACAGGAAACTTTTGGTATTATCCAAATTGAAGTGTCTACTGCTGACAAATCAACTGTGGCTCAGTTGTGTTGGATTTGTTTCTCTAATAGTAGAAGACATTGTTTGAAAAGGAGAAAATGTTCGTTCTGAGCATTTACTCATTTTCCCACGATTCTCTCCATGCTTACAGTTCTTACAATTCAAATTTTTTCTTTTAAAAAATATAGGCCACTGGCCGATGATAAAAACATTTTTGTAAAACATTTTCTTTCTAGAACATTACTGTTCACAATCACGAGGGCTGTTCGATATGTAATGTGTATTGTACCACAGCGCGATAACGCTTTGCACGATTTCATGGATGATACGCTTGAATAGCTCTATTCAATACCTTTCCAACGGTATAAACACGAGCCTTCACCTCCACATAGATTTAAACTTATAGTCATTTCAATAGAGGTAGTCGTTGACCACTGTTGTAAAAATGGTTGGGAAACGGATTAAGAATATTAAAGAAATTAGAGCTTAAATATAAAAGTTCGCACAAAACTCGGTCATTCGGTAATGCAGATTTTTACTGAATTGGGGGAAGTTTATGGGTCTGATAAGGTATCTTATGAGACAGTTCGTAGGTGGAGAAAGAAATTTCTGACTGGCACAGAGTCCGTCAAAGATACAGCAAAATCTGGCCGACCTGTGACTGTAACAGGCAAGGCAAATGTCTCAAAAGTCAGGGAAATAATTGAAAGTGATGGCAGATACACGATTCGTGATATTGCCAACGCTGTTGGCATATCGGTATCGCGGGTGCATTTCATTTTGAAGCGTATTTTGAAAGTACGAAAGATTTCTGCCAGATGGATACCGCATATATTGACAGATGACCAAGAACGGGTACGAGTACAAACCGCTAAGCAATTGCTCAAAATGTTTCCCAAATTCAATCAAAGACAATTTGCAAACATTGTTACTGGTGACGAAACATGGGTTCACTATTTCGAACCAGTAAGAAAAATTGGAAACAAAATATGGCTAACTAAACATGGTAGAAGGCCTGTAGTTGCCAAAAGAAGCATAAGCACAAAGAAGGTTCTTTATTGCATATTCTTCTCATGTGATGGTATAGCCATACAAATTCCGGTGCCGAAGGGCTAAAGTGTTACAGGTCGGTATTACCGAGATGTTATACTAAAAAAGGTCAAGAAATATTATCTTAAACGACGCCCTGTGTCAGGATTTAGGCATGTTCGTCTACTTCATGATAATGCTCCATCACATACATCTGAGCTTGTGAAGCAATTTTTGAAGTTGGAGAAGGTTACCGTCTTGCCACACCCACCA